>OY743227.1:47920595-49227365 GCA_963555765.1 Orthonevra nobilis | reverse complement strand
GGGCTCGACTAAGGGAACCGCTTAACAAGACACTTCGGGACATGGGCAGAACCGCTGGCAGGAGTGTACCTTTGAAACCACACAACACTACCACATTAAGGTTAGAGAAAGGGACTTATAGTCCACCCAACGTTTAACAGTAGGACGGTGTGAAACGCTGTCATAATCAAAGACAGAAAAATGTCATGGTGATTTAACTCATTTGCGGCTTTCATGAGTTTAAGGTGTCTCTTAAACATATCTCCAATAAATTCATAGAGCTAAGCTGCGTTCCATTATCATGGAGATTGTCTTAAGAATGTTTCTTATTTGAGTAAGAAGATATTCTAGGTCTTAAGCCTGCTATCATACGAGCGCTTTGAAGATTCAAAAATTCGACTTCTGAGGTATTCCTGGATCGACAAGCGATATCTACTAAAGCAACAACGCAGTAAAGATGACGCTTTGGGTAGACAGCTAATTAGAATGGAAACCTTAAAGAAAAACACATTACATTCCACCCACCTTGGGCTTCGACAGAAAATTAAATAAGAATAGCTAGCCCTTAACATTGCAGGATCAATACGGTCTCCGGCATAGAAGCAGGAAAGTTTGGGCCTGGAATCATTTAGGATAGGATTGGGCTGCAGTGTCTTTCAGGCGATGGAAAGGCTAGTTGGAGACAATATTGTCGGTGATAGCAATAACGACTATGTTGTCAGAGATCGATTTGGATTAAATGCAAGCTTGTCAGGATGTTCACACATAAGAGCCACAGCATGACCAGTGTGACCAACTGTCAACAGCGAAGATTGCTCCACTAGCTGCAAGAACAAAGAGTGCTCTTAGCAGTATGTCCTTTCATGGACTATAGGCCCTCTGCAATACTAACCGTAGGCAACTTCCGAAAGCCGAAAGCCCTTTTTAAAAGTGCATAAGAACGTCTTCCGATAAAACAACCTGAAAATAATTGGGCCACAGTTTCGATAACACTGTCTTCAGGCTTCTAAACGCAAAAAGAACTCAGCTTTTCTGGCAGTTATTTATACTTATTCATGCTCCATGCCTTTCACTTTCTTGTAAAATCGTTTATCCTATTGCGATGATTTTAAAAGCTAAGGCGAACAATGGACTTCATATGTTTTATCTGGCCTACCATTCACCATTTTTATTACTTTCATAAAATTATCCGATTTCTCCTTTTGTTCTTTTTAACCTTAAGCCAAATAATTAATTCATTGCTAATATTTCTTTTTTATAATCAAGGCCAAAGACCCTATAACAATTTTGTTCTTTGTTTTACATTTTAACCATCAAAATGCCTAACAACGACCTAGGGTTATAAATTCGAAACAAATTCTTTTTTTTTTCAATTTTCTTTGGAAACTCACAACAGTAGCAGAAGTCTGAAATTGGAATTCAAATTAATCCCCCAAAGCAAGTGTACACTTTCTACGGAATCTGTTTTTATACTTCAGTCAAGCGTGTGCCTAGTTTTGCGATTTTTAGTGGAAAGGCTAATGACCTGATGCCTAGTCACCTTTTCATTGCTTATGAATAACATTCGTAGGAATTACAAGTAGTTCATGCTATCTTATGAGTGGCAGGACTAAAATATAGTGTTAAAAGTGCTGATTGCAGTTTCGGTAAAGCTTCCATAAAAAACCTCATTTAAAATCAAATTATAAGATCATTTATTGAAGCTAAGTCTTCCTTTTAACTATAGAATTGGAGCCTTCAGTACCATTTTCACATTTTTCACCAAAAACCTATAGTCATATACATAGGCTAAGATGCTTTGCTTTAAGCCTGAAAATAAAGCCCTGTCCCCATTTCTTTTGCAGCAAAAGTGAAGGTTTAAATATCGTTATATTCAATATTATATTATTGAGTATATAAAACATACTCTGCTGGCTTCACTTCACGAAATTCTTAAGTACAGATTAACCAAAAACTTAAGGAAGCTGTAACTCCCGAACCCTGTACCGAAGTCTTATAGAAGTTCATGCTCGTTTTTCTTGAAATCTTTCGGTAACCTGGTAACTTAAACAGGACTCAGGCAGAGATTATACTATTAAGTTATAATAAAGTAAGTTTTTTCTTCTGGAAAATTTATTGAAAACTTTCTTAAACTTTCCGGACATTGGAAATACTATATAACCAACAAAAACAAAAATGACAAAAATTGAGGCATTTAACGTTTGCAGGAGCTTCTTTATGATTGAACTGACAGCCTGAATGTCTCGTTCCTAAGCTTGCCAAAAGATACAACATTCAAACTTTACTTAGCAATTGCTTTCTTTAACAGAAAAGCGCTCTCATATTCATAGTTTTGAAGGTTTGTTTACAATTTTTTTTTTTCGATACGTTACCAAAAGTTAACTTTGAATGAAAAATAGAAAAAAATAACCGAAAACACTTTTTTTTTACAATGACAAGTCAAATTTTTGTATCGCTGAATAAACACCATTCTTGAGATGTTTTTCAGGAAGCCAAATGGGTTTGATCTTTACCTTGGGGCTATGCGGCTTTTATGATATGAAACAACCTTCAAACAGAAGCTATGTTCAAACATATATTCCGACTTTGGTTTGACTTTGCGGAGACTGTCGCAAAAAAAAAAACATTGTGCTTTTGAAAAGAATACATCAGTGTTTTGGCCGATTTTGAGACAAATAAAGTTTATGTTAATATTTTTCTTTTCGAACGACATTCAGTCAAATTGAACTTTCTTTTATTCAACGAGTGCAGCAAAGTGGTCCAACTCTGTGGAAAACCTTAGGCTTTTTTGGAATATAGTTTCCTCATGTCTGTGAAGCAGGCATTTTCGACAACTTCCAATTAAGATTCGTACAATATTGGAAACCATACCAATCGTGGTCATTTCAATGCGAAGAAATGGATACTCCTTAAAAATGAATAAAAAAAATGTTGGCGTCTTTGGATGTTTTGAGATGATAACTTCTAAGCTTCTTACAAACGAACAAAAATGAAGGTAAAAAGTGCTGCAATGTCCCGATTAATGTAAGAATTGGTGGGCAAAGCAATTCTGTGGCTGACTCAAAACTTGAGCCATAAAATATTCCATGGGACGGAACTATTAAGTACTCGTACTGTAGCAAGACTCTCCAAGGATCCAGTTATTTTCAAAAATGTGCTGGACCATATGCTATTCCTCCCAATCTTCTAAGATGTTTATCCATTGCTGAAAATGTTTCATCTGTCCACATCTTCTGCACTTGAGTAGATGGAGAGCAGTGGAATACCCGCCCGTCCACAAGCCCGGCGAATCTTCGTTACTGTCCAACTATTATCAACGTCTGGCATCAGGCTCTTGGTATTGACGAACGTTTTATTCATTTAATTAGAAACTACTTCTCGGTTCGATGGTGTGCCACAAGGCTCCGTTTTGCCTCCGACTCTCTTTTACATTTTTATATGTGATGATCTACAACCAATCCTATTAACTCTTTCGCTGATGAGAGATCATTCTCAGATTCACGTCCCCTATTTTCCCTATTTCCAAAAACAGTAGTCCAAGGTATGTTAAGCTCAATTAATTCTGAAGTAAGTAAAGCACTTTCGTCACTGATACTGAAAGACTCCATCATCTAAATGTGCATCAAAATAAACTTTAGTGGGACTTACCACATAACTGATGTCGCCAAAAACTCTGCTCGATCTGAATGACTCAAAACTAGAGTGTTATTCCCTTATTTCTGCTAGCCACGTGATGGTCTCATTATTTTAAGGGTGAGAACCATCAAATTCTTTCGGTCTATTCTCTTCTGTGTTAATTTAAATTCCGCTGATTTTTTGATGAGTGGAAGAAAGAAGTTAAGTATATCCTTAGGACTGCAGGATAAAACCGAACCTAGGGTAAACCGATGTTAGAATACGTAACAATATTTTTGTTGCGGTATTTGTAGAATGGAAAATGTGAAACATATTAAAATATTCTTTTAATTACAACTGCCTAGTAAATTGTCAATAGCTTTGATAGTTAGCCTTCAAACTACAAAATAAAGGTTAAAATAAACGTTTGCATTGTCCTTCTTCTTTTGTGTGCCAACGCAGAACAATAAAAATGTCTTCTTACAAAACTTCGAATGACAAAGTCCATCTCTTTTGTGAAATAGTTTTCCAGTCACTTACCCCTTTGTTGGCAAAATCATCAATTAACATTTACATCGGGGCCACCTATTTCTGGTTCCATGGCTCCAATTGTGCTAATGAAGATTTGTCTCTGGGCTTTGATGTATTTACGGCATCACCAGCAGCATTTCGTTTTAATTATTAAACAAACAAAACCTTTTTTCAAACTAGTTTTCTGATGCGATCGACGAGTGGTGAAACCTTTTTTTTCTATTTATTGATAGATAACAAAAAAATCAGCGTGACTAAGATTCTTGACATATTACCAATCAATGAGTGATATATCTGACATAACCTGTCCATCACTTGGAGTTGAATATACTTTCACTGCCAGGGAACCACCTCAGCCAGGTTTAAAAAAGCCTGATTTATAGCGCGTGAATAATACATATAGTAAATATCAAAAAGCAAGCGTGACAGAATATGATTTACAAATTGTTTATGGTCCGTAATTTGGGTAGTTTAACTTTTATGATCATTCATAATTCCAGACCACTTAAAGAAGTCATAATTTGATGGAGAAAATTATTCGATATTGCGTGACATTTTCTATTCAATGTTTTGCTTTTGAATTTAACTAGAAAATTTGTAAATCTGTGGAAGTCTTACATAATGTTGATACTCCTCAGTGGGGTTCAACCAACAATTGGAGTATCACTATTAGATTTATGAGATCATGCATTGTTGTGCCATAATCAGGTACACCTTAAAAATACGAGTAAGATAGTAAAGACGGCTCTACATGAAGTCGTAGAAAACTTAGACAAATGCCATCTGTGAAGATAAAACGATGACAGCAGGTTGTTGAACCAAACTTCAAGAAACACAACTTTATAACATATCAACTAGTTTAGAATAAAATTCTGTGAACTAAGCGAGTGCAAATAAATCAATGCCAAATTCTCCTTCTCGATTCGAACCGAAATAGTGAGGTCGTCTAAGGAAACTACGTTCTGTGAGTATCTTTGTAATCAGCGAGAGCATTCCTTATGATTCCGGGCAACTTTTTTATACGGAAATGTGGAAGTAACTGTGTCTGCTATCAGTAATTCGCAGACTCGAGCTCTGAACCTCAAAACTGGCAAAAACCGTGCTTGTTCTCATCACTAGACAGCAGAAAAAACAACTTAAATCGTTACTAAACTGAATGGTAGTGTTTATTTGCTTCTCTCGGACCTTGTCAAAATTTTGAAGAAATGTGCCAAGTAAGCATTTCTTCGATTTGCTCTCTTATTTGAAAATAAAATGACATTTGACTGATTATACCGCCTTACTCAAAAAGTTCTAGAATTTTTATATCCGGATATTTGCGGAAAAGAGTTTAAAGCCTAGTTGCTCGCTTTTGCTATAACCATCGGGGCGAGCTCCTATGTTTTCTAGTATCTTTTCTTAACTGTCACAACGCGTTCTCGGTATCAGTTTCTTTATTCGGTCGCACAGAACCGACCAGGCTGTTGGATGGAATTCGTAATTGGTCGAAAACTGAGGATATCATTGTGCGATGGTCTACCAATTTCTCGCCTTTTAAAGTTCAAATAACCTGGCTCGTATAGTCAGAATTCAAAATGCGTAACACCGTTTCCAGCTTTCCACCCATAAAAACCGTGAGCATCGCTTTCTTTTTGGACTGAAAACGACGTGGGTTGTTTCGGACTTGGCGTATTGTGTGTATGTCATTGGCCCTCAGGTTTTACTGATCGAATTCAGGCGATAAAAAACGTGGCTTTTCTTTTTGAAATTCAAGTCATTTGCCAGTGAAACATGTGAAACTCAAATCTTTTTCGAACATTTCTAGAACAAATCTGTGGGCAATTTTTAAAATCTCTCCAAGCTCTCTGATCGTCAATTTGCAGTTTCCGTCATTTAATCTGACCTTTTAATGCCGGAATGTTAGAAACAGGTTCTTGTGGTTCTTCCGTTTTCTGTTTTTTTAAAAGTATTTACCACTATTCCTTGGCGAATTCTCTCATGGACTTCCCGTTCTTTCAAAGGCCTTAAATAATTTAAAGGCGTTCTGCAGTGCAATGTTTGCTACAGCCCATCCTTTTCTAGAACAATCATCTCTTCTATGGTATACTACTGTGTCCAAAAAATAAGGTGACATTGTATTTATTTTGAAAATTCTTTATTTATTTTTCCAAATCAATTTCATCCCCTTCAAAGTAATCCCCTCCCGATGAATTTTCCAATCTTTGAAACACTGGTTGTAGTCACTTTCCGGGATGGCCTTCAGTTCCGTCTTCGCTGCGGCTTGAATCTCCTCTATCGTATCAAAACGGTGTCCCCAGAGTGGTCTTTTGAGCTTGTTGAACAGCCAGAAGTCGCACGGCGCCAGATCAGGTGAATACGGTGGTTGCGGAACGATATGGGTTGGGTTTTTGGCGAAATGATCACGAATTACGAGTGCGGTATGGGATGGTGCATTATCGTGGTGTAAAAACCAAGAATTGTCTTTCCACAATTCCGGCCTTTTTAGGCGGATAGCGTTACGCAAACGACGCATAACGTTCAAATAATATTCCTTGTTGACTGTTTGGCCGGTGGGAAGGAATTCATAAAGCACAACACCACGATAATCGAAGAAAACAGTCAACATGACCTTGATTTTTGAGCGACTTTGGCGCGGTTTTTTTTGGTCTCGGCTCTCCTTTGGCGCGATATTCGCTCGATTGATCGGTTGTTTCGGGGTCGTAAGCATAGATCCAAGTCTCATCGCCAGTTATAATGCGTTTCATGACATCCTGGTAGTCGGAAAGCATTGTTTCACACTCTTCAACGCGACGCCTTTTTTCCAAAAAATTCAATGTTTTCGGTACCAGTCGAGATTTGACGCGCTTGTGGCCCAGAGCATCCTTCAAAATGGTATTGACTGAGCCTTTCGATAAGCCAACTTCATCAGCAAGGGTTCTTATCGTTAAACGATGATTTTTCAACACCAAATCTTTGATTTGTTGGACGTGAGCTTCATCGGTTGAGGTTGATGGTCGCCCAGAACGCTCTTCGTCTTCGACACGTTCACGGCCGGCTTGGAAATCACTATACCACTTGTAAACATTTTTTTAGACATAGCCTCATCATCAAAGGCTTTCTGCACCATCCTCAATGTATCCGCAGCAGAAAATTGATTCCGCAAACAAAAATTAATGCAAATTCTTTGCTCAATAAATTTCGACATCGCAAAAAACGAAAAACTCACCTTTAGCAGCTCACAAAACGACGCGTATCTCAAACACTATGAATATATTTTGACATGAAATTTCACATAGATGTCACTGACAGTACTACCAACCTAAAAAGAAAGAAAAATTTCCAAATCCTTCGACGCGCGCAGTTTAAATTCATATGTCACCTTATTTTTTGGACACAGTAGTATGTTTTTAGTATTTTGCACAGAACAAAAACGACCGTCTGCTTTAAAAGTCTCCAGATCACTGGAATTGTGGAATTAGTGTAGTTGAAGCATATCTCATGTCTATTGTTTGCCGTTAATATAATAAGGAAATCAGAATATAAGAAATTATTTTGTATTTGTTACCCTACAACTGCAAAACACAGCATTCAAAATGTATTCCTTAAGAAAATCAGTTCTGTGAGTGTATTCATCGATTCAAAAAATAGAGTATTCATTTATCTACCATTCAACTGAATGAAGAAATTAATGAATTTATGAATTATTTTACACTCAACGTATTCTTTCCATTCAATTGAATTCCTTGAATTCATTTGCATTCATTTACATATTTATAAATTTTATGATTATTTGTGACTTTTTCGAGACCTTAAAATAAGAACAACGATTGTTATCATAAAACTGAGTTCTCTGAATACTTTTTCAGAATGAATTCGAAAATGATTGCATTCTTTTGCAAATGTAGGCCACTTACAGTTTTTAACATCGATGAAGAAATTATCAAATAAAAAACATCTGTTATCTGTCATGTTATCTGTCAAATTTCATTAAACTCATATGCAGTTAATTATAATGGCTTACCTCTGTTGCGTCACACTGCAATATACGACATCATCAGCTCGCTAAAGCCCTCATAGCCCCCAAAGTTTACATAAATAAAAGCATGTCAACATGGCTGCTTTAAGTGGAAAACTTTTTTTCCAGCTACTTCAGTACCTGGGCAAATGTTTGGTTGGTATTTTTATTTTTTTCGGTAAACCGCAATAAATTTCCACTGAGGGCACGAGTTTGTAACTCTTTTATTTTTCGTTCATTATGCATTCTTGTTGAAATATAAAACCAGAAACCCCTTGGAAAATAAGAAGAAAACAAAACGAAAGTAAACAAAACAAACGATATAAATTTCAGCGAATAAAGATGAAGAAAGACAAACGTGAATTCGTTGAATTCGTAAAACATTTCCAGGGCACTCAAACAAAAAAAAACAAAAAATTGGTGCCCTTTCATATTTCGCGAGTATATTTTTGTTCAGTTTGCGGCTGTAAACATTCCAGTTGAGGACTTTTTTAATGCATGTGCAGATATTTACAAAGTTAAAGTAGACCAGAGCTAATTTTTTTTTTGGCGGAAAATTTCCAGAGGCAACTTCCACATAGAATTGAAGAGGTGGTCGAGGAGAAAGATCAAACTGATAAGTTGGAAAAGGTCAAAGTTTTTGCGAATACCTTTAAGCACTTGAACCGCTTTGAAGTATGTACACTCTAATTGTAAACTTTATTGTGCTTTGCTTAGACCAGAAGGAAATGCCCTCTGGCAATCATTAAAACAATTCATTCAGTTGTGTACATTGAGTTGCCTAAGGTCGTTTTTTACTTCTGTGCGCCAAAGAAGGAAGGGCCTTTTATTACCGCATTGTTGTTGCGATTTCGTAGACGCTTAACAACAAATTGACCTTCTTCGTATGCGGAACTTCCGGGCTAGAGTTTTTTATATTCAATTTTATAAGGAACGAGCAGAAGGATATGGAGAAGAATTGAAAGATTGTACCTACGTTATTTTGAAACACAGATGAATTTTTTGGTTTACATTTTTCCATGGATGGATATCGAATAGGTTTTTGCGAATTTCATATCGACTGATAAGCTTTCGCTTGATTCGCGGAATTTCAATCGAGATAAGTTGAAGTACGAGAAATTTGTGTGTTTTCGGAAGATTGGCTACGGCCCCATGTTGGGCGCCAATTTATTGTGAGCGGTGCAGGCGGAGGCATTTTCGGTATAAGCAAAG
Source organism: Orthonevra nobilis (assembly GCA_963555765.1). Taxonomy (NCBI): domain Eukaryota; kingdom Metazoa; phylum Arthropoda; class Insecta; order Diptera; family Syrphidae; genus Orthonevra; species Orthonevra nobilis. The sequence continues at coordinate 49,218,034 of OY743227.1, read as the reverse complement.
AGGGCAATGGCATGTATGTAGATGCTCAGTTGAGCTGGAAGAACGGGGAAGTCCTTGTCAACCTTTCCCTATCCCTCTAGCGTGACATATAAAAGTAGAAAAAAAATTAACTCTACTACCAAAACCAGCCTGATCTGAATTGGTTGATTTTACTAACCAAGCAACAGCAAAAGACTTTGGACCTTTTGGACTGAAAACTCTACAAACATTTGCTATCGTACCACATCATCACAGCCTCCCTAGGTGATGAAACAAAGGAGTGATAAAGTCCTAACAGTTACACTGCAAAGGGGAATCATATCGCCTCTCTCATGATTACTAGTGATGGATAAGCTTCTTAAAAGAAAGATTATCTGGAAGATCGTACTTCTTAAGACGGCATACTGGAAATAGAGGAGTGCCTTTGACAAGTCCTGTGGTCTGAAATCAAGCAAGATAAACAAACAATTCAATCATGAATCCAATCCTCCTTTATGGTATAATGTGCAATGATTGTCATGCCTAGAAACGACAGGTGTACAAAACCTTACACCGACCGCAGATATCGGAGCAATTTTGAACATTACCGCAGTACGATTAGATGTCAAAATACTCGCAGGACTCGCGGCCGTAAGACTTAAGGCACTGGTTCACTATGATGAAGGAAAAAAACACTGGGCATTGGAAAATTGTGAACATGGTAAGCTCGATGACACCACAGGTAAATCGTCAAAGTGACCTGGTGTGCGAAAGAAAATACGACAAGTAACCCGGTGGACGGAGTCTTCTTCCCAAACCCATCGATCGAAATTGCAAGGCATCTTGAGCTCTTCGCAATGATGTTCCAAGCAGAATGAATAGGTACGTGAACACCGTTAAGGAAATACACGTTCTGCTAACAGCTGTCAAAAGAACTATAGATGGGTTTATCTGACAAAATATAGAACGGCAAGACCTTTAATAGCTCAGAGCTCTAGTAACAGAAATGCACGGCTAATGGTGGGACTGGTAACAGATTACTCGAACTAAATCTCCACTTACACAGACTCGGACTAACAGAAATCTCAATATGCGAAAGCTGTGAGGAGGAAGACTAACAAAATATTGGAGTCAGCACTGATACCAGAACTGACGCATCTCAAAGAGCTAGAGACCGTTGAGATTATGGATTTCGCAAAACGAGCTAAAATACTTTCCGACAACACTCACCAAGCCAATCCATACATCATTCCTTTCACCTTAATGGCCTGATTACATCTTTTTGGAAAGAATAACTTATATTGAATGATTAAAAGTGTGAGACGTCAAATTTTAGAAAGAGCATTTTCCAACGACATTCGAAAGAGTTTGACCGGGATGCCAAAACTATCCAAAACTGACTCAAAATCGATGAAAATGTGGTGCTTATCGATCTCTTGACTTTTCCCTCACATCTGCTATTGTGTGAAGCTTTATCCACGGTGGACTCTGATGGCATAAAACAAACGAACAATCCAAAGATATTCCCTTCATCAGACATACTCTCATCCGGCCATACTTTAGAGTTGATAAAATGAATGAAAGAATTCTGTTCTGTGTTTGCAGTCTCGACCTGTTTCTCTCACCTGTTTGTAAGGTTAACCAGCGTCTTTCTTGTAATTATTACGATCTTTGCCTCTGAAAGCGCGCCTCTTGTGCCCTTTCATCTTTGCTCGCAGGGTCCTCGAACTGTGCTCGTCTTACTTTTAGCTGCTCCTTGTCAAACCATATGTTTCGTCGGCTGTATAAAACCGGTTATGTTTCTCAATCCTCCCTTTTTGAGCCGCCATAGAATCTCGTGGATGACATCGAGATACACGATTGGTAGGCTGGCGTTCATCTCTGTCCAGCTTCTGGGTTTCTTCATGTCCGAGTCAATAGTTGCTCCTCAGAATATCCGGATAAGAATACTTAAACAGTGTCGTCCCAGTGACCGCCAGGTTTGGTTGTGCTTACTGAGACGAGAAAACCAATGCTTGCTACATTTAGAGTTCTGCCTGTTGCGATATCTTCGAGTATTCACCTTAGTCCGTTATCGGTGGTGTTGTTATAAAGGATTACTGTCCGAGTCTTGGCAGAATAATCTGAATTTCTCGATGGTGTGCTGCTTTTGGTTGCGCTGTTTTCTTAACGTTGCTCAGTGAGTTTTGAAATGTGCAAGGTTTACAAGATCACTTCTTCCAACGACGCAATGTGTGATGGGGATGCTTCAGTACCCATGCTTATAATTTGATACTTATAAGTCAACTAAGCTAACTCCCCTGTGCTGGTGCGGGACTAGCTACAATCCATCATTCCATACTATCAAAAAAAGTGTTCTTATATAGTTCTTGGAAAAAGAGTCCTTCTGAGTTGTCGGAAGGTACGTCCCGGATATAAAGCTTATTACGCAATGTAATTCAATGAAGCAAAAGAAGAATGGAACTATTTAGTTAAATGAAATGAATGACTGCTTCACTTTTATGAAGCGCTTCATTTGAATACTCAAATCGCGGATGTCAAAACAATTTTTCTGAACGCTACACTGGTCACGTATCTAATTAACACAGCATCACCCGTCACAGTCACGAGACTCAAAACAAATATAAAAACCATCTCCCAACAAAGAAAGTAAAAACCAAATAAAAAAATAACTTCAAATCACATTTTTATATCAATTAGCCGTTTACACGACAAATGACACATCTCCCTAACGAGTGTTGATTCATAAATTGTGACCACTGATTACCATAATTCCCCTGACCGCAAATAAAAGGTTATATCTGTTGACAGCTTCACCGCCAACAACAACCAAACAATATACTTTTACTCTCTACACAAAAAAAAAAAGCGGGAAAAGAATACATAATTCTAACAGGTCTATTTTGATGTTTAACGATCGTGTCAAGCCTTTCGCAGAGTGCAAAGTTCCAGTTCAGTTGATCTGTGAAAGTGAAAGCCCAGACACAGCACGACCGTCATCTATCTTAGCGTAATTATGGGTAATTTTAAATCTAAATATTTGCAATAGACACTAAATGTTTAGAGTAAGCTCGACACGACTTTTATTCCAAGCAAATATTAAACGTCATTCGTGAGTGCAAATACATCTGTCAAGTTGAAACTGACAAATGCATCCCGTTTGCCGCGACAAAGATTGCATGACTGATAGCACGTGATTCAGTCTGTCAAAGTATCGTTTGAGAGGGTGTAGATAGCGTTGAAGCGTTGATGGGTTTCCTTAGGAAAATTTTCGCCTCGCCTTGTGGAGTCAAAGATTATCAACTCGAGCAACTTGAGGAGGTCTCCGATTGTTTGCCAACACTTTGTTGTCCAAATGGTGCATTCAACTTTCGGAGCTGGCCTAGTGTTGTCATTTCTTATCGACGTTATTTGACGTCTACGCAAAAAGCCATCGAGAAGTTCTTTGTGTTTATGAAAGAGAAGTTTATCTTGAAAGTGGCTAGGGAAAATATTCCGCTTCTTAAACATCCAAGGACAACTGAATCAACCCCTTTTTATTGAGTTGAACTAATGTCATTTACAGAAAGAGGCACAGACGACATTTTAAACTCTGGAAATGATGATAAATCACGCGTGCTTTTGTTATAAGAAGGCATATAAATATGAATACACGTTCTATGGAGGGCTGGTTAAAGTAATTAAGCCAACAGATTTGCGGTTTGTGTACTATTTATAGCACTGAGGGAGATGGTGCAGCTTTATGAAATTAAATCGAGCTACTTTTAATTATACTTATTTGAAGCGTACTTTTTGCGGATCAGTGCACTTTGATTAAACATAAATACTGAGTGACAACTGGTTGAGACATTCTCCAAGTTTTGACATCTCTCGCTAATTTGGTTGGATATTGTGAACCATGACAACTTGATGGAATGGATTGTGTATGAGAGTATTCCCCTTGGTAGAGAGCTAAGAAGAGATTACTCCACTTACTCTTAACCTTGTTATGGTCTTGAAATATTGCTAACCAGTCAAGGATTGAAACTTTGTTATGTCGTAGAAAAAAATCGAAATCCGTCAAATCTATAAAGGCGATGTCCCATCGATGAGTAAGACCCTTATCCAATCCTTTTTTCGTCTGAAATAAATTCTGGTTAAGGTCAAGTGCGTAATTCGATGACCATGTGCAGTCTTTATTTAAAAATGTTCTGAATCAGTTAACATGGATTTTGCGAATCCTTAAAACAGTTCATAGCTGTTGACAAGGTTTTGATTCTAAATTTAATCCTAAGTGCAACAGTTCATACAACAAATAAAGTCTGCCACTGAAATTCCGAGTTATTTATGGTGATTTCACGTTTATTACGAAGTGCTGAATGCAACCTGTCATCAACCTTTTTGAACCTGTCCAAAATCATATATGCGGAGCCCTCACCAAAAAAAAAAACTTTGATTATTTTTGATTTTTAATCCACATCCACTGAATTGTTGTATCCAATAAGAATGCCCAAGGTACAAGTCTTTCCATTCAAAATATCGTTGCTCTTTCTCCAAAGTATACTTTACTAAAATTTATTACACAAGGCAACATAAAGGATGATCAAAAATATAACTTTTTAAGCCAAAAAACGGGGAATAAAATACTGCGAATTGAACGAACGCAAATTGTCGATAAAGAGCTCTCCGGCTCTTAGTTATGTAACTTAGTTAGGAGACCAACGTCTGAGAAAGAGCTGCTCTGAGGACACTGCTTCAAATTTGTTATACCGAGCTATCTAGTATCCGTGATTGTGTGATCCTTGAACGCAAGGTTTGGTCTTCCCGTTCTTCTTAAACCAAGTCGCTTGGATTCGAAGAAGACCTTGACATGAGCAATATAGTCCATTCTTTCGATGTGGCCGACAGATTTTTGCATTCCGGGTTGTAGCCACATTTTTGAACAGCTCGTAGAGTTCGCGGTTTTGCGTCCATTTGGCCACCTCGCAGGTAGGACCAAATATCAGTCGAATGATTTTTCATTCGAAGTTCCCCAAGTTTTGCTCAGCTGCTTTGCTTATCCTAGAATTATTCTCCGTCTGATCTCCACTGTGGTATCGTTTGTGGAGGATTTATTTGTTCCGATGTAGTTGCACTTCTTCACCTTCTGCTCGCTCTTTGCAGAAACATTTTAAGGGTCATTCCTTGACAGCGAGCATATTGACCATTTTAATTTTTGAACGAGGTTTCCGGCGCTCACACAGTCTGAATGAAAATATCTCAAATGCGAAAAGAACACTTGTTCTCTTTAGTTGCCGCACTTAAGAGGCTTACCAGGCATACTTTCAATCGACTTCACTTAAGAACTGATTGATGAGTGTAGTTGACCTGAACATTTCAAGCCAGATTAAAAAGTTCATCAGGAAGTCGGTCGCTTTCACCTTGCGTCTGACAGCATAAGGTTATTTCCATAATCGGTCAATGTTCCCTAAATGCGTCTTCATCCCTCTAAGCGTTCGGTATCGGTCTTTAATTTTCAAACATATATTCTTAGAGCTTGATAGCAGTCTTTTGAATACGCAAAGTTTTTAGTCTTTTCCGACAACTTTCTATGATCCCTATTTGAACACTGGCTGCGACTTATTGAGTTCCAAGTTGCGTTTGACTGCTCGGAACGTACGGGCCTCAAGTACACTTGAAGAGTGTTGGTTTCTTATTTATCTGCATACCGCCATGATTGTGTACTGGTTCAAAAATATGATATATTTTGATTCCCAATGCTTCATAGGCAGTCTCGAAAGAGGAGGGAGAGTTTGTTATGGAGTTTTTTTACATTCGTATGATTCGCAGTAATTTATTCATCATTAGTTGATATACAAAACAGCGCGGTTTTTGTGGTTTGAAATATTGCTGAGTTAACTCTAGTATCCCACTCGATTGAGAGACTATAGAACTACTACTGGTGTTCAGCTTTTCGCGCTGCAGTAATTTTATCCAAAACTCCCTTTGCACTTTTTTTACATTATTTTTACAGAATTTTGAATTCATTTCCGCCGCGTCAATGTGCTTCAAGTCAAAAGCCCAATAATTTTCTGTTTTAAATATCTTTTTAATTTTTTTTATTTCATCAAGTAAAGCCAATTAAGATCCGAAAATTCAAATAAAACAACGTACAATCGAATACACAAACTAGTGCCAACATACTTAATTAAAATCTTCTATTAATTAAGAATGAAAAAAAAAAACATCCGCAAATAGAATTTTCGCTAAAAAAGTTCTAAGTGTACATGTCCGCCCACCCACCAAATGGCAGTGACAAAAAATTAACACCTACGCTGTTTGTTTGCAAAAATCAATAAGAAACCTCAAAATAGCTTTTATTTTTGCACATACTAATGAACCAATCAAACAGATTCATTCTCAAATCTAATTTAAATTCTCCTGTAGTTGACTTTCAATCTTCTCGAGTTTCAAAAACAAACATCAACCATCCATGTCTTCAAAATACCACTATTTTAATTGACACCTGTGTTTTTTTTTTCATCCAATACTCACAAATAAAAATCACAAAATTTGCAAATAAAATGTCGCACTATTCGGCGACAATGTCGGATAAAATATTTGCTAATCAATATGCGGGCTAGCGCCCGAAGTCACTTAAGCCATCCACAGTTGACTTAATGAATTTGAAGATACTAAAACAAATGAATTTGGCAGCATTCCAATTGAATTATACTCGTACTCGTATTCCGCAGTCGTATTTCAGCAAAGAGCCGCGCCAACAAAAAAGGCCACAAATTGCGACTCATGAGCGTTCAAGAGGCTACACCGTAACAGGTGCAAGACGCAAACCCCAAAAATTCAAATGTTAAACTCTTAAAACCTATCAATTTGGTCACACTTTTGATACAAAAAAAAATGTTAATCGCAATCCGGCTTATTAGCATATTCATGAATGATGACGCCGAAGATGGGCGGGAATTTTAAACAGTCTAATACATCTGTTTTTTTTTTGTGGAGTGAATTCCGAGATACTTTATTTTATTTTTTTTTTATTTGCCGCCTGTCAGTATCAGCCACTGCGACATTTCGAATTCATGCTGTCAATGCACAAGTATTCGCTGAATATAAATACATATTTCATTTTTTTAAAATAAAACGATTTAAAAAAAACTAAATTAAAATTAATGAGGTGTTGTATGAGTCAGCGCATTGAACCCGTGCGCGCAGACGTGTGATTCATACGGAAAAAGGTTTTGCTTTTCTTAAGACATTTTAAACTGACCTTCAGAGAGATCCAATTCCGGAATGAACACATAGATTCTGATCAAATGTGGCTAGCTAGCGTTTTTTTGTGATTGAAATATTATGTATCGGTGGGGATTTGATTGATAGATTTGCAAACGGCAATGACGTTCCTCAGCGAGAACGTCGCAACTGATAAAATTATTAATTAATCATAAATTTGTTTTAAATGAAGCTTGGTAGACTGGAAACCACGTGTCTCATGTTTATATAGTGACTTTAGCTCGATTGATGTTTGGCAAAACGTTCGAATATGTGTGATTTCTAGTTGAATAAATTTTTAGTTGAATCAGGATGGCGTTTCCTCGCTGCTGCGATTCAATTTTCATTCAATATGAGCGTGAGATACCGTAAACATCTACGTAGGCTGCTAGATATATTTCTGGCCCAATAATGAAAATGCGAATATTTATCATCAAAAGTGGTTTTAAAGTATTCTCCAGCATGATTTATAAACTTTCGCATGCTCTCAAACCAATTGTCGAAACACTTTTTCCACTCCGATTGAGACACCTCCAAAACATGGTTTTTGAACGCTTCAACAGCATGTTCTGGCGACGAAAATCGTTGACCAAGCATTTTTTTCTTGATGTGCGGGAATAAAAAGAAGTCATTGGGTGCCAAGTCAGGGCTGTACGGCGGATGACTCATCAATTCGACGTTTTGGCCGGTCAAAAAGATGCTGCTTTGAGCCGGTGTCTGAGAGCTCGCATTGTCATGGTGAACAATGATTCGTCTTCTCTTGTTCGTTTTTCGAATTTCTCCGAAGACTTCAGGCAAACAAAATGTGGTGTACCACTCAGAATTGACCGTCCTACGTTGCTCAAGGGGAACAGTCGCCACATGACCAGTTTTGCCGAAGAAACAGGCGACCATTTGCTTCAAAGTGCTTCTTCCACGAACAACTTTTGTTGGATTTGGCGCATCTTCGAAGACCCACACGTTCGATTGTTGTTTTGTTTCGGGCTCATACGCATAGATCCATCATTCGTCACCTGTGACAATCTTATAAATGTCTTTTAAAGCACCGCGATTGTATTTTTTAACATTTCTTTGCAACAATCGACACGAGCCTTTTTTTGAGCGATTGTCAAATTGTGAGGGATCAAACGAGGACAAACCATTTTTACGGCCAGGTGTTCATGCACTATCGAATGTATGCTGGTGGGAGAAATGCCTGGGATGCCTCTATCTCACGGTATATCACATGACGATCTTGCATTATCAGTTCACGCACGGCATCAATGTTCTCTGGCACAACGGCCGTTTTTGGACGACCTTCACGGAATTTGTCTTCGAGCCATGACTGAATTCGGCCTTGACTGAATTCATTAAACCAGTTTTTCACAGTGCTATAGAAAGGTGCTTCATCGCCATTCAAAGATTTAAGTTCATCACTCTTGTCGTGATAATCCACGTGGAAAGTGTTCACGAGTTAATTCCATTTTTTTGCCGAGATGAATTTTTCAAGTCTCTGTAAATAAAACAATTCACGATTAAATGACAACATGTTCTGAGTGATGTTATGCTAAAAAATGTCAAACTTTGCAATGGAAATGTCAGATTGCACCTGGCAACACTGAGTGTTGCCTAGGCCAGAAATATATCTAGCAGCCTACGTAACACTTTTCACCGCCCCACCACTCGCAAGTGATCGACAATCCTCCGAAGTGTACAATAGTTCAAATAAAACTTCTCGGTTACGCCAAGCTTCTTTGTTTTTATTGTTCACCCTAATAAGTACACCATAGACGTACACCAACGGGCAGGCCCTAACGCGAAGAAATTTCAACTCTTAAACTTCTATAAAAATAAAATGTACACAGGAAGGGCTAGAACGTTTAAGGCTCATAAACATTTCTGGTCGTTAGACACAGCATTTTGCGGCCAGTTCAACGCTCTCAGGTCAAACATTGCCCGCTGCTGAACGTCCAATGGTCCATGGAACGGATTGATTTTTGCACTCATTCAGTAGCAAGAGTATTCAAGAATCTTGCCGTTCACAAATCCGCAAGTCAAAATGGTATTCCCTCTTGAAGAGGTGCTACGACTTTTCCAAATAAAAGTCAATAAATGAAATATATCGAATAATTAAAACTTCTAAATATCCGACAGGGATCTGATGGCACATTTCATTGAAAAGTGGAAACACTCACTGCAAATTCCAGATGAAAACATCATTCTTCCATCTTCGAAAGACAGGCAATTCTTCTTACTACATTTCGGGAAGTTCAATTCAAGTAGTAATAGACGGTTTCAAGTCTACACTCTACTTTATGAATTTATGGTGTGCCGCAGGGCTCCATTTGGTTACGTAGTCTTCTTTTAGTTTTCACAAATGAGCAACCTATTCAATTCACTCCTTCACTGATGAAAGTGAACTCAGTTTCTCATATAAGTCCGATATTCTTTTTCTTGAACGAGTGACGACGCGTTAAAAAATTTTGTTCTATGATTTGATCAGAATTTCATCAGTATTATGCCCATCGAACTCAGTGTCCATTCGCAGTATTCCATGCAGAAACCTTTACAGTGCAGATGTGCTCAACGTGAAGAGCAGTCATGAACCTCCTATCAACATCTGCACTTGCTTACAAATACAAGGCAAACGAATTTGCTAGGCTCAACAAAGTCAATCTTTCTTGCGTTCCCTCGGCGAGCAGGGAATAGAGATCTTGACTTGCCTAACGAGGACTTTAAAAATTGCTATAATTACGTTTGCTTAATGATTGGGACTGGTAGTTTAGGATTTGTTAGTCCATACAGCCTAAGTCCCAGTTCAACACTGACATTTTCATAAATATTTGTGTCTGTGGGCTGTTGTCCCTATTTCAAGTTTACTTCCTGATGGGAAATTTAGTGTCGTAATAAGGTGTCCTCTTCTCATAATACTCCGATTTTCGGATAAGTATAACATCTGCGGTCGGCTAAACTGGACATGATGCGATTGGTTTCATATCACCTGAGGGAAGTTTGACTTTCACGACTCGGAGCGTGGTGATTCGCCTCCAGATTTGATGGGGTCGTCAGTATTTCGTTGCCTGCTAACCCGGAGTAGCCCCGTACTCACAAAATGCGATATGATTCTGGACGCAAAATGCCCTGAACATTTGGAACATCTCAATAACAATTCCAATTTATTTTTGCAAAATTCCAGTTGTTTAATTTTCAGAAGTCCACGACACTAGTAGCCGTGGAGACACTCGAAGATCCTTCGACTGTCCGTGTATACTGGAATATCATGTTTCCGTTTTTGGAATGCATCTCATTTCTTCGCCGTTGTATTTGGTATTTTGCGATTTCTATTTAAGATAAAAAGCTCGGCTTTTGCGGGGTTAAATTTGAGTTCTCCAGTCTTCGCCCATATACTTAAAGTGTAAGTAAAAGACTTTCTCCGTAATTTTGCTTAGTGAAGTGAAAAATTTTCGCAGAACTATAATCACGACGCCATCATCGTATGCCATTTCAGTGATCTACGACACTGAAAGCACAAGCCTTTGCGCAACGTTACTTAAACAAGATGCAAAAAATTAGTTTTGTAATCCAATTTCTTTAACAGTTTATTGCGCTGTTAAACCTGAAAAATTCAAGTTTATTGTTTCACAAGTTCTCTAACATTTTTTTTATTGTAGATAAAAAATGTTTGATTCTCTTCTAGCCGCTAAACTTAACGCTTAAATATTCTACAATCTACATCTACATTAGCATAAAAAATTTACGCCAATTACAATACAAACAGAAATCCAATTAAATTGAAGTGAGGTTTTCAAGGAAATCAAAGCCCAGCTAGTCTTGCACAATATCAACCAAGGCATATCCTGTTGGAAATTATTTTTTGAAAGCTGTATCAAGCGAAAATCTTTGTGATGCCTCAGGGATCAGTTTTGAGACCAGTTCTTTTTTGTATTTTTATTTATGATTCGCTATAATTATGTTTATGATTTTCTCCGCTTGAACGCTGATTATAATGTACAACAATATTTGTCTGGTTCTTAAACATAATTAATCAACTAGTTGCTAGTTTGCTACCGGTCACTATTAGATTAAGGATTACCTCTAAACCCACCAAAATTGCAAATTTCAATGCATATCAATAAATCGCTCATCCTCTGTAGTTATCTTCCCGTTGTTTGGCCTGCGGATACAAAACGCAAATATCTTATCTCGGTAACCACCCTTAGCTTTGGTGGAAAACAAATCTGAGAATGGCACGTGAATAATGTCATATGCAGAGTTTATGACTGCCGTCGTAAATTACGGATACCTGCATCTATAAATCCATTTAACATCCGGATAACCTAATAACAATTTTAACTTATGCTGAATTGCTCTACTGTTAATGAACCCTCTTATGAGCTCCAGGTTGCATCTAACGAAGCTGTTAGCTGAGTTTATTGCTTGCCGAGCTATGTGCATACCTCTGCTTATTCAAAAACAGTTTTGAAGTTATCGGTGAAGTGACATTTAAACGCAAAGTTCTGTATTTGAGAATTTTTTAAATCCGGCAGAGATCTACATCTCCATCCATCTCCATCTGACACCGACCAGTCGACTTTTGCTTTGACATATACTTATATAAATTTATTGATATCTGTTTTGTTGGTTTTGTTCGGAAATTAAATAATTATTATAAAAGATAAGAAAAAGCTTTGAGACTTATCAGCGACAACTTCGGGCGATAAGTTCCTTGCCAGAAATGCGTCCTGTGAGTGATATATGTATTCTCAGTGCCGTAAACTTTGCTTGTTGAGTATCAGTTCAGATCAAAATGGGCATATGCGATTCATGTGATGCTGAGCGTAGCTTAAACCTGATTCACGATCTAAAGCTGATAGACTGTTTGCCTTTTATTAAGACAACAAATTCAACGCTCAGCAAGACGCTGACGCTCATTCGTGACATCTAAAAAGCTTCGAGACCTACCGGCACCTTTTCTGTCCCATGTTGTTGCAGTCGCCTTAATGTTTTACGACTTGGGCGTCCAGTAAATCATAGAAAAAATCAAGAGTGTACCGCGATCTAAACAGTGGAGTATGGCGTTCCATGGCTTGTAGATATTTAAACTGCACTGTTTGTTTCAACTGCCGCTCACCGATATCGCCGATAGAGTGATACATTTTGTTCCATCTTGTAAACATAGGCGTGCTGTCTGATAATTGAAATTGAGATTTCTTGGGATTATTTTATTGTATTGTGCCGAAAGGGTGTCAATGCCGTATTACTAAGCCTCCGCTGTCCATCCGTCCGTCCGTTCGTTCGTCTGTCATAGTGCTGTATCTTCTGAACCATTTTAAGCAGGCACCTTTTTTTCACCGAATGTGTTCTACTTTGGTTGCTAGAATAACGAATAATAAAAATGAAAAATGTAGTTTTGAGAATCGAAACTCAATTTTAAGCTAAAAACTAGGGAATGAAATTTAAAATTAATTTCAAAGTGCAACTAAACTTTGGAACAAGAATAAGGCAATGAAAACTTCAAAAACAATTTTAATAGCAACTGAATTTAACCCCAAGAAGTAAGTACGCTTTGTACGTTGTTACAAAACTCTTGGACCCTTTTCATTGAACAAAAGCATAGCTCGCCTTTTTTTATTTTTTTCTTTATTTCATACCAATATCTTCTAATAATTTATGCGTAATAAGTATTGAACAAAATAGCCGAATACAATCTTGTGTCTACAGCAAAACAGTGTTGAAAGTACTTAACAAGTTCAAAAAAATAGATCAAATAGTTTATTGATGGAAAGGAAGAAAATTAAAATGGAATATAAAAGAGATTAAATTATAAAATAATTTCAGAATTATAACATCATTGGATTTAATAAAGCATCAATTTCAGAATGGTTAAATGAAAAAAGCCAATTTTTGACTGCCTTAACGAAATCTGTTTTCACTCTGGTAAAATAGGGTTTTCTGATTGTAGTCATCGTTACGAAATTTCTGGTGTTGATTCGTAAACTATAGTTGTCTTGCACTCTAGCTACAAAGTAGCCGAAATCACAAAAAAATCGATTTAAAACATTGTAACAATAAAGGTGCTTAGGGGGAAGAAATTCGAGACATTGGAACAGTTCAAAACTGGGTGCCCAGCGATTAGTTTTTCAAATGATCTTTTATCAATAAAGGTTGAATTTTATTGAAATAAGTACCTTCCCAGCAAGAGATTCCAAATTCCAGTTTCGATTTAAATAAGCCATAGTAAACTTATTTTTGAAACCGGTAGATTGGAGTACATACTAAGGTGAAACAATTTTTTAACAACCCTGTTTCGAAAAAAATTGAATGGTCTTTCCAACAAAGTTTTTGTTCCAATATAATACCTAAATAATTTAAACTGTCAACGCGCTCAATCAAAAAGCAATTTTTAAGACAATCTACTTGATTGTTAAATATCATGTCACCAAAAACAAACCGATTACACATTGGTGCATGATTTTCTAACGGAAGTTCTGTGAAATCATTACCTTTGATATTAAATACCATGAACTTTGTTATATTGCTTATTATAAGCTTATGAAAATTAAACCATTTTCTTATCATATCTTGGTCATATTTAAAATCAGCAAAACTATCTATTAAATTAGTATTTGAATAGAAAAGAGATGTATCATTAGCAAAGGCAGTGATTTCACCTTTAAAAGGTTGTAAAAATAACGAGTTAGCATAAATTAAAAAAAGGATTGGGCCCAATACTGATCCTTGAGGAACATCCACATTTAGGAAGCCTTAAAACTGTAAGCATTACTTATTTTAACAACTTGATTACGGTCAGATAGGTAGAAAGACAACCATTTGTAAATGGAGCTTCTAAAACCAGCTTTATAAAGGTTATCAAGGAGCAAAGTAATAAATAAGTAAGCAATAAGTAATGTTGATGGTATCTGAGAAGTGTTTAAACTATTATATATTTCACCGGCTAATTTCAATAAAGCACTTTCAGTCGATTTGCCACTTCTAAAGCCATACTGACTAGCGCTAAAAAAATTGGTACAGAAAACATTCTAGATTTTACTCCATATTCAAAAACTTTTAAAAAAATAGATGAAATAGCAAAAGGACGAACATAATTAAATGAAACAGTATCACCTTTTTTATGCAGCGGTTGAACTACGGAAGTTTTCACACTGTCCTTTATGCACACATTGTTTAAAAATATAACAAAGGACATCATATACATGAAATGCAATTTGTTTCAATACACGACTTGAAATATTATCAGTAGATGATGAATTTGATGTTTTGATTGATACAATAATATTAGAAATCTCAAGCGTAGAAAATTCTTCAAAGTTAAATATGTTCAAATGAATATTATCGTTGACTAAATAGGACTCACAGAGAAGTGATGGAATAACTACATTTTGAAACACCATGATTTGAAACTATATTTACAAAAAAATTACTAAACAAACGTGCAGCGGTTTGGTTACCTGTCTTCTATGAGTCAATTAATGTGTGAGCGTCCCAATCTGTTCGGCGTGTTTTCGCGTGAATTAAGCGTTAAATGTTATGTGTAAAAAGGTAGCTCAATTTCGTGAAAGTTAACTTGGCAATTTGTTAGCTGTAGTCATGTTGTTTTAAACTTTTTTTTCATCATTATCTTGTTTGCCTTAAAAAGCCAACCTGATGGCAACGCGTCCTCTTCCGACATTTGTCCTTTCTCCTCCTTAATCCAAGTTCAATCGTTACTTGTTTATGTAAAAAAAAAAACTTCCGACTAGCCGCTTGATATTAAAGAATGGAGCTCTTGTTGTATTTTGTTAAAATTCGTTCCCTAAGGGCTTTAACCACACTTTATAATGCAGCTTGTAAAGACAGAGATGAAGATTAAGGAGAAGTTATCCCAATAGAAATTTATTTACATTCGCTCAATTCGCAGTACTTTATTTGTCATAAGTTGATTCACCTGCATGTGCAATTTTCTGCGCTTGCTTGAAAACAGAGCAAATGACAGATCAAAAGTTACAAAATTGGATTCTATAGACAAACAAGAAAAAAGGCTCAAACAACTTAGAGTAATTAATAAAAAATTATAAAACAGAATTTCATCCCACGCAATTTGAACTCCAGAGTCTCTCTGCTTCGGGGATGCATATTACCAGCTTGCTGGTGCCATTTCACCTCACCTTCCATTTGCAAATTCACAAAATACAAATAAAGTTCACCGGCAATCAAGTGTGCTGAAAAAAAAATACCATCACCAGAATTCAACTCGCATCCCTTGGGTACTTTTAGGCTTCCCTTCGTGCTGCTTCAACAGAAAAAAAAAATTCGCCGAAAAAGAAAAAAACACAGTCATGAACGATTCTAGCATCACGACCCACCTACATAGTATATTGAAAAAAAAATAAACCCTCCAACTAGGTATAAAGCCCCAAAAAGAAAAATAAACATTTTCATTGGACCGTCTTCTCCGCGCTGAACGCTAAGTGATGTGTTAATTTCCCCAGAGAACATTGTGAAACAAATTAGCAGCACTTAACACGCCACAGGAGCTCGTCTCTCACTTCATGTCATTTAATTTGATTAGCGCATCAATCAACTGTAATTTTTTTTAGCACAAAAAAAAGAAGGTAAATTCCACCATCTTGATGTCTTGATTTTCCCTTGATAGTCTCACCTTCGAGTCATACTTTGAACCAAGCGAAGCTTTCCATTTCCGGGACACAGTAACCGAGTCCTTTTGTAAACAAACCCATGAAATGTCACACTTTACGTTCTTAAAAGATGATTAAGCCGGAAAAGAATCCAGTTTAAAAAAGTCTCTCGAAAACGTTTCCTTCAACTGGGTCCATTAAACGTCTCATACGAGCGAACCAGTTTGTTTGTTTCTGGTCGATTTCGCACCCACTACAGCAGATCTAGGTGCGAGTACGTGTCTTTTGTTTGTTTACTATTTTGTTGTTAATAATACATACTTTTACAGCATGTCTATGGTTTCACAATTGACCAGCTCAGCGCACCGATTCAAGGCTGTTTTGGGCCTGGCAGCAAAAAGGGAATGAACGCTTGAAGAATGTCGCTTTTGCTTGGTGCTTGGCGGTTTCTGTTTGCTTTTTTTTTAAACCCGAGTACATAATTCTTTATGGTGGAGAACGGGGTGTGTCGTAGCACTTCCCACCAAACGACATTAGATAACTTTGAAAATGTTATTTAGAAAAAAAAAGCCAAGCATTATTAATTAATTGTGCTGGCACTGGAGCGATGAAGGAATGCTAGCATGCCGATCTAGATGTGTCCGCGTGTAGAATGTTACGTTATGGCATGGGAAGCTAATGGCCTTTCTGTCGACCTGTAACGCGATTTCTCATATACATAAATATGAAGGTTCTGAGTTGCAGGAGCGGAAAAGATTTATGACGTGCCAGGAACAATGGAAAACCAGCAGGTTGGAAGAGCTACGAGTTTATTGAAAAGTTCATGGTCTGAAGCAGCGGATTTTCATGTCATGCACATCATACTGCTAAGGCTGATTTAGAATTGACGGCTTTTGGTCCAAAACATTAAATAATGCACTGCAAACGGCATCCAAAATGAACTCCAGAATAAAATTTTGGGCACGTTTTTGTAGACAAATAGACAGGCCATTTGAGCGCACAGAAAAAACTGTATGCATTCAGTATGTCCATGAAATAAGCTTATTTCGGTCATGTTTTATACCATTCTGAGTTTTTCAGACTACAAAACAGCCACCCAGTCTCCCCGTAATCGGGGAGAAAGACTTGAGGATGACTTAGGGCAGCCTTTCCAGCAGATGCCAAACGACAATGACCAGCCGATGAAATAGTTTTGGCTTAAAAACAGCGTGAGTTCGGTTAGTTCACAAGGTGAAATTAAAAAAAGGCAGAGTTATTCTGATAGTGAATATGTACAATTTTATCTGAAAAATTAGGGAGCCAATTTATGCTGGAATATTAGTTCTTTTCATCTAAGCTGAAAAAAATCCACACTTACCACCTGCCTATCGAGTTAACAG
This sequence comes from Orthonevra nobilis, assembly GCA_963555765.1. Classification (NCBI taxonomy): domain Eukaryota; kingdom Metazoa; phylum Arthropoda; class Insecta; order Diptera; family Syrphidae; genus Orthonevra; species Orthonevra nobilis. Next base: position 49,200,837 of record OY743227.1, on the reverse strand, counting down.
CCGCATATTCATCGTACTTTCTCGTTCTTAACCCAAAACGATAAGTGAGGATCCGAGGAAAACTGATCCGGTTTTGTTGACCAACGATAAAAAGAACGGGCAAAAAATGCATTTATCATACCTGCACCGAATTTCGGCAAGACAATGAGCTGTCTTGGAATTCTTTAAACATTCTTGAACAGGAGTCTGCGATGGTCAGATTTCTACACCAAGGGTTTTTTTAATTATTTGCTCGCTCTTCAAGAGGATATTAGGACTCTTATAATGCGTGTAGCACAGAGCGAGCGGAATATTTAAAGAGTGTGCTCATTAGCATCATCGCCTGCATCATTGAAGGCTTCACGATGATGGAAGGTGAGATAAGCCTTCAAATGTAAGCTGTCCACAAGACAAAGCATCACCATCGCTAGTTGTAATATTGAGGACAAATATCCATTCTTCAAGTGATAACTTGATGAGATTCATTCGAGAACTTGTCTAAGGCAATCTATTCTTCTTCGGTCTGTCCAAGGAACTATGATCAAAACTCGAAGACTTCTTGCTCGAAGAATAAAAATCATAGTCTACTTAACACTTTTCTAGTCAGTTCTTCTATGTTAATTAAAGTTAAGTACTGAAAGCATGGGAGTAGAACTGATTTCAGGGACCTTCGAATAAAAAAATCTACATCGAATTGAGCAAAAGGTTTAACCAAGGTTATAGTCCGGAAGCCAAAAATCCGTCGAGTACAATGGTTCGGCTACATCAAGCGAATTCGGAAATCCCCGCCACATAAAAAGGAAAGACCGAACTTTCTACCTTGTTTTAACCAACTGAAAGCACAATTCCCTAAACCGTGTAGGGTGGAAAGTAGCTTCAGCTCAAGATCAGATCCTTCAAATATTATCTATCAAATCTTTTTCTAGCGAATGCTCTATCCTTATATGGAATTCTGTAAAAGTGATGTCAGAAACGTCGAGAGCATAGGCAAATGCGAATCGTTGGCATTGCTTGCATCGAATATGGGTTTTTTTATGGGTCGGCAATCTGAAAGGGTAAATTATGCCCTGTCACCTAACTAGTGTGTCATTTGAGGCTTTAATTTTTAAAGAACTAGAATTTTTGATTTACAACAAAAAAAACAGCATTTAAGTAAGATTTTTAAAACTTGTCTAGCAACCTCGGCTTTCGAGATTCGTTTTTTAAACGAAATTTACATGAAAACTTTTTCAATTCAAACGTTTGTGGGACCTGGCAGCTAACTAACTCATTAAATATTCATTTATTATGTCGACCGTCCTTATACTTATTTCAGCTACACTACTTGCTGCGTGCGATAGCCACTACACTTTACGTCCATTTATATCGGAGCCTGAAAGATTGAGGTATTTTACTGACAAATGGGTTCGGAAAGACCCCCTTATGAAAAAAATCAACATTCCAAAATCAAAGTTATAACCAAATACCAACCAAAAAGTGCATTTATAAATATATAAATAAATATATAAATTTTAACAATATGTTGTCAAGATCAGTAGTAAGCATTGAGAACGCATTTGGAATCGCTACGGCTAAGTGAAAATTAAATTATTGCCCTCAAAATGATGTTGACCAGCTGAAGTTGATGGATTGATTGAAGGTCGTTGGCCGTCAAGGAGTGAGTCCTTTGCGGCAAAGAAGACTTTTCATTCGGTTCAATGCAGCTAAAACTGCATTTTGAATAAGAGACTTCCTAAAAGACTTTTTGCACAATTTAAAAACATATGTTTGCATTTAATAATTTTAATAAAACCATTTTAATTCTAATTTTTATGAACTAATTTATTAAATGTTTTCAACAGCCTCTTCCATTTGTTTGACCAAAAAATTAAAAATACTGTTGGGTTGCAGTCTTTTGAACTGAAATAGTTCAGCTTTAATTTTCTCAATGTTTTGGTGGATGTGGAAGCATTAAATTCTTCTCCGGGTAACGAGGTGGGCGAAAGTTCTTCCGGGAATGAGAAGTTTATATAGTACAGGCGTTATTCTGAAAATTCCAAGTCTTTGGATAATTTCCTAATGTGCTATGAATGCACGTTACATAGTGTTACCTTGCATTAGAATTATTTACATCTTAAAGGAACATCGTCTTTTGGACGTGATGGTTTCGCTTCGGGAAGGCACTAAGCTCTCCTTTAGTTCTTTGTAGAACTTATACCTCAGTGTCGTCCATCGGTTTTTCGATTTTTTTGCTTAAAAGATGAAAAACTGCGTATGAACAAAATGTACATATATTAACAGCAAAAACATAATTTACCTGGTTGATTCAGAATAACTGACAGTTCTTCAAATTTCTTATCCCTTAAGGGGGTATTCTAGTCTGGAGGCATGAATTTCATCTAACTTTTGAAATGTCATAAAAAAGGCAATTAATATTTTTAATATCCATTTTTTTATAAGTTATTTATTAAAATAATATTTTATATATTTATTAAATAAAAATCAAAAACTAAAAAAAGTTGAAAATTTCAAAAATTAGCAGTTGATGAAGTGGGGGTCTCAAAAATTGGCGCGTAACCTTATCCACGATTTCAACCCTCCTAGAAATCTGAAGCCAAAAAAAAAAACATTATTAATCTAGAATAATGTCGCAATGTCTGGAACTAAGGAAAAGTTGGTAAAGATTTTTTTTCACAAAATGGCAACTGCCTGGAAAAAACATAAAAACAATTTTTGTACCACTTTTTTGACTGTTTCGAATTTAAAAAAAAGTAATAGACATTTGGGGATGGGGATAGTTGCAGACATAGACAAGTCTATAAAGAAGACTCTCTAAAAACTTCAGGTAAATCGGTCCAGAAGAACATGAGAAATCGTGGGTATTGTTTTGAAAAAGAGAGTTTCGAGAAAAACGCGTTTAAAGTTCCGCGTAAAGTTTTTCGCAGTCTAAGTCATGAAATGATATAGTAGACTTACATGTATACAATCTACCATTCCTGCTTCATACATCGGACCTTCCTCGACTACGAAAAAACTATTTTCCGCGTTTCTCCCTTCATATCGAGCAGTTCTGGCCTCCTTTGATGCGTTGGATGCTCGTATCTCGGAGCGGTCAATCCGGGCGTTGTCTCGTTTCACAGCAAATGAATGAGCTTCCGGGCCAATTTTCATAAGCTCCATCATTTTTCAAATAGGAATGAAGCCTTCATTAAAAATACAAACAACAATGGTCGCTATCTCAATCATCTAAGGTCCGGAATGAATATGTTTTGGATCGAAAGTCCAAATCAAAGAGTTCAGAGACTCATGATTATTTTGATTTTCTGAACCTAAACATCGAGTCAATAATTTCTCTGATGATAAACTCTCATAAATTGGCTTTATAATTTTCAAAACTTCATCACACAGAAATATGGATTCAGGAAGACGGAGTTCTATAAGTTCCGGCCCAACCAGTTTGGATGCCGCGTCAGCGAAATACCGATTTCTCCGAAAATAATTCGAATTTTGAAAAATCCACTTGTTGATGTATTCTTGAATAGCTAAACTTTGAAAATATAAAAAAAAATCATTTTTTTTTATTTCTGGACTAGAATACTCCCTTAAATATATATTCCTAAAGAGCCTGCTTATTTGGTCGTATAAAAAGACTAGGATCAAAACCACGATCTCGAAAATAAAAAACCATACTCTATAAAACAAACTGCTCGAAAGATCTTCTAAAGGGAGACGATGCCTGTGGCTCAGTATTAAGTGCGTTGACCGCTGAGCATGATGTCCCGGATTTAAGTCCGGGTAGAAACGTAAGGCATTTTTATAAACGCCTCTCGCAACTGATTATCCTCCGATGAATATAACTGTCAAGCATCAGGGGCCGTTCGAAATTGGCAATAAACTGTAGGTTCACTTGTGAGAAAAATATAACACAGTCACACTAATGGTGAAGCAAGGCCCTGGACCCCAATAGAGCTGTCGCACTTCGATTCCTTTAAGTTCAGATACTTGTCCTAGCTTAAATTTTATTCAAATGAAAGAAATTTATGTTCGCATTTGTACAGTCGCTGTTTGTCTGTTAAGTACATTTTGACAACTCAAAATATAATAAATTCCAAAAGCCTTGCAAAACTGTATACAGGCTTACATTTTGAAAAGGACAGGTTTGAACGATTTGTGTACTTTATTGCGGTTCTACAGTAAACAAACAAATATATTAACTACCAATTCAACTATCTTATTCCCTCTAGATCAAACAATTGAAACAGCATAAACTCGCGGTGAAAGATTGAAACAAAAGCTTTTGAAAACCTCGGTAATCGGTGTTTTTTTTCGCGTTTTAAAATCGAAAACGAAAGGATTCATTCACAGACGAAACAATGAATATCCTAGACAACGGGAAGTATCGCCTTAAAAAGGACTGGAATAGTTGCTCAATACCATCGCTCGTGGATATCGAGGAACATGATGACATGAATGCCACTATACCAGCGCCACAGAAACCACCAAGACGCAGTTCCATAGCAATTGGGCTGCTTTCTAGCAAATCAGACAAATCTGCCAAGCGTCGCAGCTCAATTGCGGTTTCGTTCCTCGGCAGGCGTGACACTCATAAGGTAAGCCCAAAAAAAAACACTTCATTCTTTGTTTTCGAACTGAATTTTAATGGCATGAAACCTTTTGCTTCTTCCATTGCAGATAACAAAGGATACAAACTCCTCCTATGAGTCGGCAATGAAGACCGAAAAAAGTGATGGATCGCCAAAAAGTCCTGAAATCATATTTACCTCGGATGAGAATTTCCATGCCTCTTCGCCGAAAGAGGGACGCGTTGTATATTTCGAAGAGGCTAATAGTTCAAAAAATCAAAGCCTAAACGTTTATGACTCGCCGACGGGCGATAAGGAACGTAACCGTCGTCGTCGCAGTTCCATTCAAACGAAATTGGATCGGCGTCGTCGCAAGAATTTCGATCCGAATCAATTGAGTCCCGAATCAGCAGCTTCGGTCAGTCAGGAGGAGGAATCTATTGTCGATGAGGACCAAGAACAAGCGGCTTTCGAAATGGAAGCCAATCAGTATTTGCAACGTCAGAAACGTCATTCGTGGTGGAATATTTTCGTACCCGACCAGATGAAACAAAGGTGATTTTTTCTTCGTATTGTGTTTTTGAATCTTGGGGTGTTTTAAAACTAATTGGGCGACTAAACTTTGATAGATTTTTTGTCGAAAAGGATGTTTTAACTTTTTTCGAAATACGTGGATTTTTTTCTTGTGAATAACGAGGAAGATGTGTTGTCGTTTTGTGCTAACAAGATTAAAGTCTCAAAGCTCAAGACTTTCTGCAAATGTACATAACCTTTCGAAAGGGGAAAAACTTTTGTTATCTAAAGCCTAAATTTGTGTTTTTGAACCTTTTTGTCATTTGAATAAAAATTATTTTTATAAATGGGACACGAAATTATAAACGTTGACTAAGAATCTGATAAAAATTGAGGACAATAGAAAAGTCTAATATCAATTTTCTGATAGAAATTTAAAATAACAAAAACGAACCTTTAATATTTAATTTATTATATGCTCATGCAATTTTTGAAGTGGCACATAAATTGAAAATTAAGGGTGTATTGTATTTTAATTTTAATTTCAATGCTATGCCCCCTCGTTTCTTTCCGGTTTTGTAAGATTTTATGAACAAAATATGCCGGAGCTTGCAAACTAAGTTTTTTTTATCATCTTGAGTTTTTCTCAATCCGCGGACTGAGGAAACAAATACGGAGAAGTCGGCATCCGAACTAACCCACCGAGTTCACCAGAGATATCTTACCGTATCTTTTCATAGTATTCCCGAACAGTAACCAGCGAAACATTGTTGATTGTCATGGACGCAGCCCGAACGTGTGGGATTCAAAGCTCGCCCAAGTTGAGCTTCTCAATATCTAGCCATACGTCTTCATTTTTTTTTTTTTTTGCAAATTTTATTAAACTCTATATAATGTTTTTACTTTTTACAAAATTGTATTGTATCCTATATTCTTAATAGGAAAATGTCGTTTTTTTTTCAAATATCAATGCTTTATTGAGGAAAAATAGATATAAATTCAATATTCATATTTTTCTGGCAATTCATGAATACCCTTTCTGAAAAATTCGACCGGTTTGGCCGCAATCCACGAATCGATCCATTTTTTGACATCATCGAAATGACGGAAGCGCTGGTCAACCAGGCCATGTTGCATCGTTCGGAAGAGATAGTAATCGGATGGCGCAAGGTCTGGACTATACGGCGGGTGGGGTAGGACATCCCATTTGAGCGTTTCAAGGTAAGTTTTGACGACATTTGCAACATGTGGCCGACCATTGTCATGTTGCAAAATAACTTTATCGTGTCTTGCGACCGTTTCCGGCGGTTTTTCCTTCAGTGCTGGGCTCAAACGCATCAATTGTCGTCGGTAGACCTCGCCTGTGATTGTTTCATTCGGTTTTAGCAGCTCATAATACACAACACAATTCTGGTCCCACCAAATGCACAGCATAACCTTCAGGCCATGCATTTTCTGAACGGCCGTCGATGTTGAGGCATGTCCGGGGTATCCATACGTTGCCCGACGCTTTGGATTATCATAATGTACCCAACACCAGTGACGATTCGATGCAAAAAAGACATCTTTTTGTGGCGTTCAAGCAGCATTTCAGACATGCAAAATAGGCGTTCGACGTCTAGGGGCTTCAATTCACTGAATGTCCTACCTTTCGATCATTCCCATTGCTTTCAAACGATCGGAAATGGTTTGCTGAGTGACGCGAAGTGATTTTGCAAGTTCTTCTTGAGTTTGTGACGGATCTTGATCGAGTAATGCCTCCAATTCATGGTCTTCAAACTTTTTCACCTGGCTGGGGCGTTCTTTGTCTTCGGTGTCGAAATCACCATCTTTGAACCTCTTAAACCACCGCTAACACATTCTAACGTCTATAGTATAGCCCGGGTAAGCTTCGGTAAGCAATTGATGCGCTTCAGTTGCTTTTTTCTTTAAATGAAAGAAGCATATTAAAACTTCCCGCAAATGTTGTTTTGATGGCACGAATGTAGACATTTTACGGCTTTACAAAAACTTGTGTGTCTTCACTAATGACCAATAACCTAGACTGAAATAATTAGACAATGACATGAAGTTTCTGATGTGACAGCTGTCATGGTCGAAATTCACCTCAGAGCAATAGATATGCAGTTGCCTGCAATAACGACATTTTCAAACGGTAGTCCTATTATTATCTCGGACGTAGCCCCAAAGTGTGGGATTCAAAGCTCGCCCAAGTTCAGCTTCTCAATGACTAGCCATAAAAAATCGGTCACTCTCAATTTCCAATTACGTTTCTTCCATTGCATTTTTTTTTGCAATTTGCAAATGCAAATTTTACTAAATTCTATATAATGTTTTTACTTAAGTGCTAGATAAAATTGTATAGAAATATTCTTATATAACTTACTGACCCTATTCGGATTCTCTTAGCTAAACCTATTGCTCAATCTATATATGTTTGTGTTTCGACTTTACTTGGGGTAAAGACATCTTAAAACTAAGAAAATCGAGCTTAACAATTTAAAAAACATAGTTACAGAGACTAACTATAAAATAACTTAACTCTAACTTAAATAACTTATTTTTACCTTAATATAACGTCATATATACAAGCAGAGCTGGTAGAGGCACATACGTTACCATATTCCCACATATGCGGATATGTGAACATACTCTGATTGCACATATGCATATATTTATACATAAAATCTTAACCTAATCGACCATACTACCGCAAGTCAGCCACCCGTGCGAAAAACGTTTGCGTCGAAGTCGGCCAACTTTACCTCAAAGGCTACTAGCAATAAGAATTTATTAAGCATGGAGTTCCTTTCATTTAATTTTTAAGCCACCAAAAGTGTCAGTGCTGGCGTTCGGCTTCTTTTATATCGCGGTCAGAAACCGCCCTACTAAACCTCAGACGCTCTGAACTATATGCAACGTCTCGCTCATAGTTAAGCCGCTTATCCACAGCTCTTCGGGCAATGTGGAAGATTAGCATAGCATCCATAGACGAGCATTGGCCGCATGAGGGCCATGTAGCGGTTTAATTTTACCCTGTCATCGAGTTGCTGGCTGTAAAACAGTCTCTTTGCTTGGGCAAAGGCACCCTTGGCTCTGGTGAGAGCAGCGTCTACATTTTTGTTGAAATGTAGAAACGGGTCTAGCCAAATACCGAGATATCGGACTACATTTCGACTCGCCAGTGGGTGTCCGTGCGGCCCCACAATTGAAAGCTTTCGCCAGTTCTTTATAGTATCCGTAGAAGCCCCAGACAACGGAGTCCTAAACTATATACTTTCGCATTTCCGGAACTTGACCTTCAACTTCCAGTCATCGCAATAACGCTGAATCTCTTCGAAGTCACGCTGCAAGAGATTTCTAATGACTTCTATTTCTATTCTATTTCTATTTTCGAACCTGATCTGTACACAATTAAATCGTCTACGTACGCTTTGTCATGGGGAAGGGATCTTACAAGGTCACTCGTGAATATGTTGAAGAGGATCGGCGAAATGACAGCCCCCTGTTGCAGTCCATTTATTAATTTGAATAACCCGTTAGAAGTACCATTTTTCACAATGAACTGTCTATTGACTAGCATATTAGCAACTGTATAACAGCGGTTGGCAGATGCGCAGCCTACTCAGCTTGTAAAAGAGTCCTTCTAACCATAAGGTATTGAAAGCCTTCTCCAGGTCGACCAGGCTTCTTCCTTCTTTGAAGAGGAATTGTCAAAATACAAAAATCATTGGCTTATCTTTGACTTCGTGAGGATTTTCCAAGCCGCAAGTAAGACTCTCTAACGTAGCCGGCAAGATCAAAATGCGCCTAATTGGAAAAGTGAATTTTTTGGAGCAAAATTTTCGACAATTTCAAGAAGCATTTAGGCCTAAACTGAGAAGCGATAAGGAAAAGGGTGGTCGTGTTGCTTCATTTTCTGAGTCAATTGGACCACATAAGCAAGTTATCCCAGATATTTATTCTACTCAGGCTTCTGTGACTACCTACCTACCCTACCTCAAGAACTTAGCTCACAAATGTGCGCCGCACTGCGGGAACCGTTTGTCTCTGAAACGATTGACACGATGAATCTAATATGTCTAATCATTTGCTTATTATGCTGGCTATTGAGAGAAATAACTGCTCTATCTTTGGATTTAAAAAAAAATCGGCCAACACCACCAAACATGATATGGGTCCTTAAAGTCTCGTGAGAATCCTTAAAAATGTCGATATAGCTGGTTAATTTGCCTTTAAACCTGAAATGAGGCTTATTATTGAAACACTTGCTGTGAGCCTAGCTCTCTTCTGAAAATTAGAGTCAGAGTTGTTGAGAACGTTAAATCGATTGATCGATCGAGACGACAGCTTCTTCGAGAGTCAAAGTTCGAACTCTGAATATTATTCAAACGGGTTCAATCAATAAGCTGCTCATTGGGATGATAATGAGCATAGGAAAGCAATTTTGATCAGAAATTCAACGATTTTGAAAAGTATCCAGTCAGTCATCTAGTTTGACAAATGATCCGTTTGGAAACTCAAAAACGCAAACCGCAAATTCATCCTCAACATGATGAGTTCAAATGATCCAAAATGAGGATCGCCAAATATAGATGAGGGAGCCAAATAGACATTTGGCTCATCTTGAAGCCTACAAAGCCCTTACAGTTTGTCGTTTCCTAAGATTGTCAGCACTTTCTGCGATTACTCAAGATTTGTTTTTCCCTACGAATTCTTGTCACTCCGTCGAAACGTATTGCGTCAACAGAAAAATATTCTCTTTATTTAAAGAACAATCTAAACAAAGTGAGAAATAAACTTCTTAAGTAACCAAGCTAGTCTGAATTGGTCTAATTCCGGCAATCTTACATTTGTTTATTTATTTGGCGTTGGTAAATATTCATGGGAAACTTCGTATAAATTCGCTTTTATCTGGCTCAACAGTAGTAAATAGCGTTGATAATGAAGATCGTATAAACAAGGAATGAATTAGTGCATCTTTTGAAATAGACGACACACGATAACGTCACATTTAAGTGTTACATTTTTTTAATGTGTGATTTAGGAATGTGACTACCGTCATTGCATTTTGAACAGACCGAGCAGGAGGGGAATTAATGTATTTTGGTATCGATTGCTCATGCAATTTGTTTTCATTCGTTTGATTCGCAGTATTTTTTTATCATCAGTTGATTTATTTGGTAATTCAGTTTTTGTATTTTGGAAACCATGCATCATATCTCTGCTGTCTGTGTTATTGTTTCACAGACAGAGCAAATGATATTTTCGATAGAGCTTGACCACACAATCAAACTAATTGTGCTGGTTAAACACTCCAATGATATAGATTCACTTTAAATAGTTGCGTTTAAAGCTGATATTCTGTCAGCCGGTGTTATTTAACATAACATGCTGATTGAGATGACTATGCAAATTTAAGTAATGAAGACGTGTTAGCTTTAGCTTAAATTTAACTTAGCTGTCATGGCCATCGCATAATTAGCCGTAAGCGAGCAAAAACTACAGCACTGGTCCTAGATAGCTACCTTGCGGTACAGTTGATAGAATTTTCGGTATGCCTCTGGACGTATGAACTAGCAGCAGGAGCGAATGGTAATTAATTTGGTGATCTATTTGCTCTTTCTTAAATCTTAATTTCGTTGGTGACAGCTGATCTATCTCTAATGGATCCGTTCTGAAACGGCGAAGAAATGTATGATTATTTTGCATAAGTTCGCGGGGTTTTTATTTTACATGAAATCTCTCCCGATTGCGCTACAAAAATCCAACTACTTTTATCCCAACAGGAAATTGTAAAATACCATTGATGTCTTTTTTCCAAGCGCTTTTGCTCACCCAAATTAAAGACCTTCGAGGAGAGATATTCACTAGGAGAGGTTGTCGTATTGAGTGACGATTTTAACAGGCGAAAGCAGGACATTCGTTAATGACATAGAATCATTTTTTTCTCAAGGCAACTCTTATTCTGCTTATACCAATCGTTTTAAGTTGCCACAACTGACCAAAGATACTTCTTCTATCTCGAGTGAGTATGACTGAGGCTATCAAAACATGGCTAATAGAAGCTCTGAGAACAATGCTCAGCCTTTCTCCTTCCCGTAATAAAGGGGGCTTTTCTTTGTGATCCAAGGCTTCCATTTCTATCTTGCCTTAAAATATTTAAAAATCTCGAAACGGTATCAAAATGTTTGGTATACTGATGGCTCCAAATTAGAAAGGGACTGCCGCTGGAGTCCAACAACCCAAGCATCGTTGTAGAAATCACTCTTCATAAGCCAACCGGAATTTTTTGGTATCGAGTTATGAATACTTTAATGTGTGTAAAGTGTAAAAGGGTACAGTGTAAGAAGATCTTTTTTGACATTATCCATGTTTAGGGGATCTCTAAGTCCTTACTTGTCAATTTCTTTCCCATCTGCAATTTCTTCTTGTCTAATGACCACCGGCCACTTGGGCACCACCTTCTATTGTACGTCAAATTGTGTGAATGCGAAAAACTTACATCATTTCGAATCGATGCTTAAGTTTCGAATACTAAAGATGTTTATAAAATGTCTTTTGGCTTGTCTTGGCAGAAATTACAGGGATTTCAATACCCCAGATGTCTTAATGCCCACGATCTGATAATTCGAGGTGATCATATTGGCTAAAGAGGCTATCGAAGCAACAGTTTTTCGCTTGATTCCTTTTTAGGAGTGTAATCTATCCGTGTTTAAAGCTTAAACACTACTCACAGAATCAATTGTCCGTGAGGTCATCTGCCTGGCGCGCCTCATCGATCTTTATTGGTAATCCGAGCACATCCCTTTAACGATCTAGCTCCCATCTTGAAATACTTTCAATGGAAAAATGCAACTGAGGAAGACAGAGTAGTAATTTCATAGTTGCAGTGGGAGTTCCCCTTATCAGGTCTTAAATGCGAAACACGTAGACACACAGTCTTATTCTGTTTACGAACACTTAGACCACATCCTTAAGAAGCTTGCTACACTAATTCTGTAGCGATGTGTCACGGTATATTTTAGGATTCGTTCTTAGTCAAAAAAACACAATAGTAATTACCTTAGATTTATTTGCAGTTCGATTCAAAATATCATTTTATTATTCAATTGGCATCCGCCATTAATATTCTATTCAGTAAATGACAACGTCAATGTTACGGTCGTTAAGGAGACGACATGACGAAACAAACATTCTTTGTAATTTTGAATTGCTTTTGTGACTACAGATAAGCTTAGAAGCAATTTGAAGTGAGTGTATTGATCGTGCCAATAAAAAAGAAGCAAAATACAGGGTGTATGCGCTCTGATGGACCCCTACTTCTATAAACCCTTATTTAAAAGGTAGTATAATAAGGTGCTCAAAATGTGCTCGACTACTTAAAAAATATGCTTTTGTGCTTCCCTGGAAATATAAGCTAAATGCGTATGATCACTTAAATCCAGAAAAGTGGTGTCTTCGGAGGAAAAAAATGCTTTCATTCTACCCCATCCGACCAGCTTCTAACAGTCCCACCGTAGTGAGCTCGAGCACTGTCAAGATTTTTTTAAAACGATTTGTGTTTTTCAAGTTTGTAGTTTTGATCTTAGTTGTCCTAGTTCTAACGATCGTCAAAGTGCTATGTTAAACTTAGGACTCTGAAATAATTGCATTGTGCGGAAAGCCCACTTGCGTTAGCTGACATCCCTCGGCACCGAATCCTTGATAAAGCTCATTGAAATTGTGGACATCCTTGCTAACTCGTAGCCAGCCTCGAAGCCATAATGCGCCGGCTGCGATAGTAGCTTAACGGATTCCTGATTATTAAAGATCTTAAGACCTCACCGGTAACGTAGTACATAAGTACACCTTTGCCATTGTGACGGAGCGGTTGTTTTTGTTGGTACTATTGCGATTCACATTACTTAGTAAGCCAACGCAGAAACGATCCGTATTGATCGATGGATTTATAAAGCCGTCGACAATCAAAGATTTTTTTTGCAATATTTTGGTCCTGTCGAGTTGGAGGTAACAGAGCACAAAACGGGTACCGACATACTAATATCTGCTGAGTGCAAGACTTGGAAACAAATCGCATGTGGGAGACCTTTTTTGTGGAACACATGTAAATGTAAACGTCTGTCCAACCATCTTGGTTTCGTTACGAATTCTTATGGCTGGCCATTTTCACGAAACTGTCGATTACTTTTTCTGCCGACTTTTGCTCCTCGTCACTTATTTTCCAGCCAAGGAGATTCTTCACAGCTGGACTAGTGAATGAGAACATTGGTCCGAGAATTGACTTTGCACTGTTTGTCGTTAATTCAACATCCTTGGTGTCCATTTTCAGCCGATAACTGGGAAAGTGTTATTGATGTTTTGCAACCGAAACATTAATTCAAGGAAGAGGATTAACAGTCTTTTAGCTTCCATTCATTTCCACTACATCATTTAATTCTATCGATTCGATTACAGCTCAATATTCCTGTACTAACTTTGAATGCGAAGTTAGACAGGCAATAGCTATTATGGCTGTTTGATATCAGAAGTTTGATGAATAAATTTTAGGGACCGCATAGTCCGTTGGTGATGATACCCCATCTTTTGCCAAAGATTCGACTGCGGGCTTAAAAAGCTATGCATGCCTCCTTAACTCGCTGATCCGCGTTTAGCTTCCAGCTGAGTTTAGGTTGAGTCCGGTTGATACAGAAAGCGGTTGATCGTCCAGACGGGGAAATGTGAAGCTTTGTATCTTGGTTTACGTGAAGAGCATTAGTTGCGCTTTGCCTGAGTTGATACTAAGGCCGTATTTTGAAGCACAGGATCAAACTTCACCCACTGCGCCCTCAATGATCTCACTGATCACATCCGGAAACTATCCTGATATCAAGATAACCATAACACCCGCGTACCCGCTACTTTGACCCATCTCTGGCTTGTTTTGAAGAGGAATAATGATACCGACCTGCGGTGTACCTCTGCTAGCGTAGCGTAGCTTGAATACATCGAGTTTTAACAATCCATTGACATAGTATAGAGCATTCAGTATCGGTTGTCGAAGCGTAAAGTATCGATACCAACTTAGTATAGAATATATCGTTCGAACCCGAGGCACGAACCCAACACCCAAAGATTCCAATTTAGTTGCCATTTTGAGTTTGAAAGAGTTACAGTCGCGAGGTACAATTCAATTCACCGGGCACTGAAAGAGAAACATTCAGTAGTTGAAAAGAATTTGTATTATGGAAATGTATAATGAAAACAAGAGGCTCTTGAGTACTCAAACAAAAATGCATAAGCTTTGTTTTGTTCCTTACATTTAGCTTCATTCTTAATATCTGGTCTTATCCATTAAGCTGATTATATAGGTTTACTTATCAAACCAAGATGATTCTCAAAAGCAGTGTCTAACCTTACCTTTTTCAAGTTCTAGTGTCGCTAAAAACGTCAACAATCTTTACTCTTTGTATATTGTTTTAAAGATAAGACTTAGAGCATATTGTTTTAAAGATAAGACTGATAAGCAGATGTCCACAAAAAGGCCGGCACAAGACTCTTGAAGAGCGTCTTCAGTAGAAGGTCCATTCCTGAACCCGTATTGCTTATTGCTTAAGGTTTTGCTTGCCTACAGATCGAGACCGAATATCGAGGTTATCAAATATGATGCAGTTCAGCTGAGATGAGTGAACTTATACAGAACGAGAAATTACCCCATTAGCAGGGTCCCTTGGGACACCATAAAAATATAATGAATATTTTTGATCGTAGGGTGGGCCGGACTGCAAGTGGGAATTTTCTGCATGTTACGAGTTAAAATTTAATCCATCATTTTTAAAAGTCAACACAGAGTCTTGTTACGTTTCTAAAAAAAACAAATGTTCCTTTATTATTACTCATGTTTAGATACTCTGACCGAGTGTGATGCAACGATTGCAAAATTTTAAACTGTTTTACGCAGATTTATTTTATTCCAACAATCCAAGTCGGTTAGTCATAAACCGCGTGTGTTTGCCGTAAAGCTAATTTTTAAATGATACAAAAACATTGTTTTTTTCTTCACAATCTGTCATGCTATGCAAGGAGAATTCTAAAACAGATTTCCATGAAATCACAAAAAGATTCGTCGCACTCAATTACACCAACGAAAACGTGGCCGTATCTCGCATGTATCTAGATGAAGAAAAAAAAAAGCTCTGTTTTTAGCGAAAGTGAAATACTGCACTATGCGAAAATATAGTCTTTATCCGTAAAAGACAGTAACTATGGATATATGCGATTCCACTCAGTGTAGATACTCTCTATGGACTATAGATACATTGTATGCTTGGTCAGTTGTAGATCCATACTTGTGCTTCTTTTATCTTTACGACTTTCATTGGCATAATCATAATAAATATATTTATAAAAAAATGTGAGTTGCTTTTGTGGAATTAAAAACAGGAAAAAACAGTGTACGATGGGCTCGGCAAGCGATTGTTTGTAATTTTTTTTTTACTTTATGAAACTTGTTTTTGCAAATGAAAAACAGCCGAAAGGCATGATGAGATACATTTCAAGTCGTTTGAAGTTATTTTTGTTTATTCCTTTTACTGTGCGTTTTTGGTACAATAATTTTGCCAAATAACAACAACATTTTATTACCCTTAAACAGAGACACTGTAAGTTACTTAAGTATCTTTTGCTGGCTTGAGGGCATAATTAATGTGTGGTTGGCCTTCCACTGTTGTGAAGTACGAGTACGTATTTGCGCGGTGGTTTAATTTTATGGCATTTGCATTGGGTAAGGTCACAACATGAAAGAGTAACGAAATGATTTGATACAATTGCAGATAAATTAGCAGTAAGGAAGTAAACAAAGAACCGAGATTCAGAGAATCGATAAGGACTCGCAGTCCATTGGTTTTAAGTGCTCACGAAAAAAAACTTTTGTTAAATTACTTCGGGTCACGCATGATAGTAGCCAACACGAACCATTGTTTCCTCTTTGGCGTCTGTCACTGACCTTTAGAGTTGACCGAACATGGAATCCTGCTGTGCATATATTCTAAGTCTGCCAACTTGCCTCAGAAGAAAACGCAAGCTGGCGTCCTCAAAATTGGATGTAGAAGTTTGGCAGTCTTTGAGATAATTCTAGTTAATTGTTGAAAAATCGTTTCATGACAACACTCAATATATATAGAGCATTTTTTGCGAAAGAATTAACAAAACAGGCAAGTCAGGCCTATTCTTAAATTTATTTTGTAATAATGTTAACATTTACAATTTGACTTAAGAAAATTGTCGCGTTTATTAAGAGTTTCCGAACCTTTTCCAGTTCAAAAATTAAAAGTATTTCATTTAAACATATATTTTATTAAAGACTGAATCTTATTTGTGTTTGTTTGATTAATTTCAATGTTAAACACTCCATGTACTCCATGGGTCAATTTGGAATATTAATATAAAAAATTGTTATCGACTAATTTGCATTCGCTCAATTCGCAGTATTTAATTCGCCAGTAGTAAGCATTCTGTTGCTGTTGTTATGCCTTCAGATAGATCGATAAATTCATATATATTTCATTAGAAAGTTAAAATTTACAAATAAGAATATGAAAGTAAAGTGCTTGGCTGTTTTTGCTGGTTAAGTTGACAGTAAAATAACATTTTGAGCAAAATTTAAATGAACATGTATTCAAATTTAATTGTGAATGTATACAAGAAAAAAAAACAAATAAATTACACAGTTTTGGGAAATAAGTTTCAAAACGAATGGTTCTTTGCATTCAGAAAGCTTTATAAATTAACAATAACGCCGATAGAAATAACCCGAGGAAAACGAGGCGTAATTCTCAAAATTGACTTTAGATGTAATCGTATTGCCTAATGCACACATAATTGGGCTTCATTCGTAAAAAGAAAAAAGTGGACACTGGAACAATTAAGGAAATCTTCTTTTTGACCTTAGATTACAAAGATTGCAGTGAGGAAAAATCTCTTCCCTGTGAGTCTAAAGAGCTCAGTCCGCGCGCAAAACACAAATCGAATCTTCCCTGAAATAATTATTGAACCCAAACTGGAGATTAACCCTTTTGTATATAAGCCTTGTTTAAGACTCTGAGACTCTTTGAATATTCTCACAGTAGAGTTTTTCGTGTATAGTCGCTATCGGACTATAAATCAATGCTTCTTTCATTTATGTTATGCGACAACTGGCGTCGTGAAAATATATGGTAAGCCCGGCTCCATGTAGATAGCATATGACGGGGTCACGTTCGGGAGCCTAAATTTGAACAGAGCAACACACCCAGAAATTTAAATTCCCGCACAACTTCAAGGAGCTCATTACCCAGCTTCAATCTTAGACCTCTTTGAGAAGTCCGTTTGTTTCCAAACACCATGACTTTTGCCTTGTTTGTATTTATTTTAAGGTCCCATCTCTTGCAGTACAGGTCCAGATTTTGTTGATCATTAGGTGCAAACTAGATGGGGACTCGGCCAGGATAACAAAATCGTCGTGGATGTCGTGGAACCTTCTTAAACAATAGCAATGATTTCACTTAAGAGTTGAGTGTATATTTCAATAAACTTGTATGAGTGACCCAGAGACGATAATTTGTAAAGGGTCTTGCCTTCCGAGAGGACTATTCGCAGAATTGTGATGAACAAATTTGAGTCCACTAGTTCAGTACGGCGAAGAAACGCAATACCTGCCGAAAACATCGCCGCTGTCCGTGAAAGTTTGCAGGAGAATTCGAAACGTCGCTGACAAGAACTTGGCCTTTCGCAGGCCACAACTTGGCCAATTTTGCGTAGTGATTTGGGGTGCAGGCACATACAAAATTCAATTGACCCAGGTGCTGAAGGTAAACGACCGGGGAAAACGACGTGCGTCGTTGAATGGGCTCCGGAGCAGTTGGAAACTGACCCTAATTTTCATCGAAAAATTATCTTCAACGATGACGCCCATTTCTAGATGAATGGGTACGTCAACAAGAAACATTGTAGAATTTGAAACGAAACTAATCCACACGAGATCCAAGAGCGTCCAATGCATACCGAAAAAGTCACTGTTTGGTGTCGATTTTGTGCTCGCTGCGCCATCGGTCCATCAGCCGACAGCGAGTTCGCTGATTACATACTTCTTTTAGCCTGATTTGGATCATATGGACACCGACAACATGTAGTTTCAACAGGATAGCGCTGCTTGCCACACAGCTCACGCCACATTGGAAATTCTGCACGAGCGATTCGAGGGCATGGTCATCTCACATTGATGTGAACTGGCCACCGAAATCGTACCATTTGACCCCATGGGGTTTTCTGAAGTCGCAAGTCTAAGGGAATAAACCACAAACCAGAGTGGTCTTCAAAGCCGACACAACCCATGCCATCGGTCAAATTTAGCCTGATATATGCGCCAGAGTCTTGGAAAATTGAACATTTCGGAGGCGAGCTATCCAAAGAAGCGTTGGCGGACATTTGAATGATGTTAGGCATTGATAGGTCTTTCTCATATCTCGCACAGACTTTGTTTTATTTAAATTTAAAAATAGTAAGCGGCTACTTAACGTCCCTTAATATAAGGCTGTTTCTGTTAATTTTTTCAAATGCAAATGCGTAGTACAATTTCTTTTTCTTAAGTATGAAGCTAATAAGAACGAAGACTTGGTCTATCGTAGAGTGTCCAGTACGAAATCTTGCTTGGAATACACTGATTTGATTATTGCTGTTGATTCATCTGGTTAGCCTGTTGAACATTACTTGGGCAACGACCTTCGAAGTGAGTTCAAAGCCGATATTCCTCTATAAATTTCAGCTTCTGTTGCGTAAACTTATTTCAAATTGGGAAAAATTTCATTGCTCCATAAAAACTAAAGTCTGGAAGTGTGTAGCGTTTTGGTTTTTGATTCCGCTCAAGGAATCTAGGATCTTTGCAGGTTCCAATCTGTCTACCAAGAGCCATGTTTCCTATACAATTCGTGGAAAGTTTGAACTGGGAACGAGTTTTTTGAGCTTTCTAACCACCTTATTCTGAGGAAGCTTTTATTGTTTCGGGTCATATGGTTGACTTTTCTATGCCTTCATAGCAGGGCCAATGACATAATTTTTACAAGCTGTAGTGTAATCACTCTCTGTAACTACCCTTTCGAAAATATGCTGCATATACCTATCGGAATCAAATGAGGACATGATATCTTGGCGTTCCATTTCAAGGGCCTAAGGTGAATAATGTGAATCGACGGAAATCAATGAATGAATGAAAATCAGAAAGAGACTTGGATACAAAACGGAGCCCTGAGGGACACCGGCATTTGTCAAGCTCTATTTGAATTGAAATAAATATTGAAATTTACGGTCAGTCATCAACGGATTTCGTGATTCATAAGCTAACGTTTCATCAGAATAATTGTCTTTTTAGGCACGGGCTGGACAAAGGCTGTTTTCTACCTTCTCGGAA
Source organism: Orthonevra nobilis (assembly GCA_963555765.1). Taxonomy (NCBI): domain Eukaryota; kingdom Metazoa; phylum Arthropoda; class Insecta; order Diptera; family Syrphidae; genus Orthonevra; species Orthonevra nobilis. The sequence continues at coordinate 49,181,361 of OY743227.1, read as the reverse complement.
AGAGACCACAAGAGTTGGACAAATGAAAATGCTTAAGCAATAATTTTGCCATGAGGAGGCCAGCGGTCTCGTGATTTGCAAAATCTTCGAGTTCACTTTTGACTGAAGGAGTGCTATAAGATAAGAAAAGGAAATGCATCATCCGGGAATGAGGAGATAACATCCAAATGAGCCAAGATCAGATATGCTTTGTAAAAGAGCTGATTACTGGAATGTTTTTGATCATTGGTAAACCTTATGAGACGAGTGACAATATTGCAATAATTTCTGTACTTTTCTTGGGTTGTTTCATAAAGTCCAAAAACTCAACTCTCTCAGCCCGATAGCTTCGTTAGAACTCGAAATACAAAATGAGGTCCCCTTCTGTTTAATGCTTCTCTGCCAATAAAACCTTGAGACTCATCGCATTTGGAGACATGGTTAGCCATACCTCGCAGCCGTATGTTATATTTAGCCTGAAGGAATTGCAGCAGCAGAAGAGGTTCATCTTACAGAAGACGTCAATCACCTTCTGAAACAGTCTAAGTGAATTTGATCGACAGATTTGAACGTCTTTGAGAGGTAACTGATGAAGAGACTCAAAATCGTGTTCATCTGACAAGATCAGCTGAAAATACAGACGTCCTAGCTGAAATTGTGACGGAAAATAGACGTCTGTCCATTTAGAGTCCATCGCAATAACTTTACGCCGGCACAAATGCTACCAAAGCCCCATTGATACAAGACTAGAAACCAGCATAGTACTGGAAATTAATGAATAAGATCTTGATATTTTACGACAAAATATTTGGAGTATTTGGAGTGATCTTTTGGTTTAGAAAACCAAAGAAAATTTGTCAATCAATTGTAGTCTTAGGGCTGACTTTGTCGTTGTGCCATATTTTGTCGAACATAATGATTGGACCAAGAACGATGGTATGTACTTTTTACCCCCTGGATGTTGACGGCATTTAAACTGTGGTTCTGTTGCGCACCAAATTTCTCGGAATGGAGACCTCAATTGGCCGCCTAGGCTTCGTGATATGACACCATTACGATTTTTCCCTTGATGTCCGATGATTCTTAAATAATGGAAAGATTTCATCAAAATGAAGGACTATTTGTACATAGGGCCAAGGCGGACAATTGTCAGAAATTGTTCTCTATTTCTAAACTCAGAGTCTTAAATCCTTTTGGGTACATCCCGATATTTCTGAAAATATGATGTTTGCACTTCTTATCGTTCAATCTGTTTCATCTTTTGTCTGTGAAAATATTTATCTAATCTCTTCTTTTTCTATGTAGGCTGGTCACCCTAATTGGAGAACATTCTCATATGTACCACGGTTCTTAACCTCACGTTTTTCCGCGGTGAACTTTTTCAAAGCGAAGTATAATATTGTCATAAATGCTTAAGTCCAGATATTGAAGATGTCAGGAATTCTGTAAGTCCCAAAAAAAAATTGAAGCTAGTTATATCATTTTGCATCACCAAACGTCAGCTTCACAGATTTCTTATCAATATGAAATGTCAAAAAAAAACTAAACGAAAAGATTAGATTTCTGATTCACATGATTGTGCGCTCTCAACAATAAATTGAAAATCAATAAAAATGTAAATAAATTTCCAGTCAGTGAATTGGAAGTGCATAGAACTGTTGACATCTCGTACCCTTGAATTGTTAATACATAATTTTATTACAAAATACGTAAGAAAAAAAAAAGGTTGTGTGATCCCATAACATACGATGCAACAGTAAGTGTTACGAAATTTTACTAATATAACAACACATACATAAATATTTGAGAATGAGTGATAATGATTTATAAATGACACAAATTGACACAATTACTGAATTCGATAATTGCGATATCGAACTTATACAATCGTGAAAGTTATCGTGACTAAATGATTTGCGATCGTTTGAAACCCTTCGATTTATGAGTATTTTTTTTTAGTAGGTATAAAAAATTGTTCCATATTTAAAAGTTCACATAATTTTACAAATTAAAGGGTCATCCAATTCGTGGTCCGGACTTGACATATCTGTTTCAATGACATACGTCAAACTTGACCTTGATTAAGGTTTGTTAGTATACAATGTAGATAGTTTTATCATTGGTGAATATGTTTAAATTTAAAAATAGTGATTCGGTAGTGGATTTGGACATTTTCTACAAATGGTCCATTTAAGTGTACTAAAAGCAAAATTTTGAAAAAAAAAATCGAAGAGACTGACTGTTTTACACAAATCTTAAAGACTTTCCATCAACGAATATGGCAGGCCTTTTAACGAAGAAATCTTCATAGACACTACAAGGACCGGGGAAGAATCGTTCTAAATGATTTTTTTGATCGCTTAAAATATCATTTTTGAGCTTGTTTTTCGGTTTGGTTCTTAAACTGTCAACACTGTTTCTACATATTGTCAATTTGACAGTTGAAAGTTGATTTTTGATAAATGCGTTTTTCCATTTCACGACAAATAGATTAAAGACAAAACAACGCGTGCAAATTGTGCGAACTTATTTTGAAAACCATGGTTCCGTAGCGCTTATCGTACGCTGCGTCCATTTTACGGTCGACATAATCGTCCATCTGAGCGTGTTATTCAGAATACGTTGAATCGCTCTCGCGTGGATAAAACGCTTCCCCAAAGACGGCAAACAGTGCGAATAGAAGAAGTTATTGTCGTTGTGGAACGCAGTGTTGAGGAGAATCCAAAATCAACGCAAAATTTGTTCTTCTATGAGGCCAGTTTTTGGTTAAATGGATATGTTAACAAGCAAAATTGCCGAATTTGGAGTGAAGAAATATCAGAAGCCTAGCCTATGCCTATAAACCAGAGACGTCGGAGGATTTGGAAGTCAACATTCACCGTATTATTGCTGATATTCGGCCCCAGTTGATCGATAAAATTGGCGACTTCACGGTTGCGCTTCATTCGAGCTTGTTTTATTTCATATTGAATTTATAAGCCTCTTAAAAATACCTTCTAGTTGGAACTCACGCAGGAAAAATATATTATTTGACACATGCAGTTATATGTTTCAAAATATTTGAACACCTCTCAATTTTCTGAAACAAAAACTCAGTTAATTTAGAAGTTCAGAACAGTAGTGATGCTCAAACTCTATCCGGGACCTCAAGTGGCACGAGCCAAAATTTTATGCAAAGAAGGTGTTTATTATTTTTTTTATATACTTCTTTTCTTAATAAGTTCTGCATTCACTGAAAGTATACTATATTTAAAATGACAAATAATTTTTTTTCAAGGACTTCTTCCACTACGGTCATTGCAGAGGTCAATTCTGAATTTTCAAAATAACTTTAGGATGTCAATTTCTTTTAATCGTTTAGTACTTTTCCATGGTATTTTTTTCTACCACCTGTCGTAGACCATAAGCAACTTTCAAAATAAATTCCGTAAACCTCATTCTAACATACAGTTGGAAAATTCCATATTCGTAGTTATGAGTATGTTCATAGGTCACATCAACTGAATTCCTTCGTGCGTCTTCTTGCACACTTGGGATGTGTATTTGGTATTTGTAATTTTTCCAATAATCGTTTATAAATAAAATATATAGTTCTCGGAGATCTTTCTGTTCTTTAAATCATTAAATAAAATGGGGCTTAGTTCATAAAATTGTGCAATAATACTGGCTATTGCAACACTTAATTTTGTAAATGAAATTGGTCAATGGGCTTTCTCGGTAAGCTTCTGGAGGACCCAGATATCCTCGATATATCTTTGATTCACTTTATTCAGCAATATCCGTGGAAAACTGTTTTTAAAGCAAACTCGATTTTTCAAAATGGATATTTCTTTTGTTCCATTGAAGAAGAAAATATTTTGAAAAATTGTACATGCATAAATGAATGCACAGTAAAAGGAATATCTCCTAACACTTCTTCTGTGCGAAATTAAAACTAAATCCCAGAACACGCCACAAAAAATAATTCCGAATTTCAAAAAAATGTCCTTTTTTTAAAAGAAAAGGAAGGGTAAGAGACCAGCTGGATCTCTTTCAAATATTCTTCAACAAACACTTACAACAATTTTTTTCTTCTTCATTTTGTTCGGGCTAATTTTTTACATTTGTAGTATAATTGTTCTTAATATAAAAATATTTTATTTGCTTTACAGATATTTTTACATTAAAACTTTCCATTTTTAAGTAAAAAATAAAAATTGTTTTGAAAATTTTAATCATCCCAATTTGGCGGGATCTGCAAGCTAATTGGCTTATCAAATTTCAAAAATATTTTAAATTTTGAAGGGCGCAGTTAATTCGTAAACAAAGAATATATATAGTAAACATTTTTTTAAATTTGAAACATCGAAAAAGTTTTTGGCACGCTTTTTCATATTTGTCTCGAAAGCGCGGTGCCAAAAGTCAAACGACTCGAACAGTTTTGGCTTTATTGCATTTGCTTTTTAAAAACTGTTGACCAAAATCATGTTTTTTATCGCTATTGGATAAAATGTGTAATATTATTGAACCTTATTCGAAGATCCATAACTTGGTGAACTTGTTTTTTTTTTTTTAATAGTGCTCAAGTGCTCTAGGGATTTGAAGTACTCTTAAAGTGTTTTTTTTACACAGGACGTGCAGAAGCGGAAGGGAGAGAAAGGAGGTACCAGTGCACATTGGTTTTAAATTGTTGTAGGTTGCAGTGCAAAGGAAAAATAGAGCTAGGTAACGCATTCCACATGCGCATTGTGCGGCTTATAAAATAATTTCTAAATTTCACAGTGCGCCCGAAAGTAGGCTTAAGAGTAAACCGATGAGCATTCGATGATGAACGGGTGTTGCGAGTGAATTCCTGGAGAGGCGGAATGCAATAAGCTATTTCGACGGAGCATTGGTGGTAGAAATAGCGATAAAACAAACTCAAGCAAGAAACATTTCGACGGTGTTCCAGCGAGTGAATTGTTTTCGATATGTTGTCATCGTCTCGCTTTTGAATTCTATCTAGAAGTTGCAAGGTGGTCTTGGGTGCACCTGCCTAGATGTGAGCATTGTACTCCATTTTAGGCCGAAAAAAAGCCTTATAAATTATGGCTAAATCAGAAGGGGTAAATAACTTCTTGCACCGGTTTAGAAAACCTAAGCATTTCCCTGCATTCTTGGCTATATCGAATATGTGGTCATTCCAACGTAGGCTAGAATTGACGCACATAGCGAGCATTGAAAGCTTTTCGGTTAGACGCAAATGCCATTCATGAACAATGGCTGGATGTTAGGGTTTCACTTTAATGACATAAGACAGCATTGGGTTTTGGAAGCATTAAATTCTACTCTATTTGCTTGTCCCCATTTGGTTATGCTGTCAGTATCAGAATTTAATGAGTTAAGCATACGTTGTCGCTCGATGTCCACGTCCGAAGAGCAGGGGCGTGAATCATTTAACGCATATGAGAAACTGAGGGTACTGTCATCTGCGAAGGAATATATTGGATTAGATGTGGAAGACAAGAGATCATTAATGAAAATTAAAAAGAGAGTCGGAGACAAAACTGAGCCTTGGGGAACACCAGCATTTATATGGTGAATTTCAGACTTGAAACCGTCCAATACAACTTGTATTGTACGATTCGAAAGGTAGTCTCTAATCCATCGAAGAAGAGACTCCTTCAAACTTTGTTTGTGCCAGATACGAATAATCTTTTATTCGAGACATTATCATCAGGCACAAATAATCCGGCAACGAAAAGGCAAAAAAATACAGTAGTTTTTAAATATTTAGTAGCTCATTTATTTATTAAAGAAATAGCAAAGGTCCTAGCTGGCTACCTTCTGGCACATTTTCAATATTTTCTGTAATATACCCTTGTAATAAAATCCAAACACCTTATAATCCAGGCCATTCCACGTAGACTTCTGGTTGGGTACGTACCCATAGTCAAAACATACCGGATACTTTTTTTTAAATTTGAAGTCAATTGTATCCAGTTCCAAGAAAATAAATTTGAAAATAAAACATTTTCTTCCCAAACCAAAAAACATCTGACCAAAGAAGCCTTCACACTTGATTGCACTTCAAAAATGTATCCAAAAAAAAGAAGATAGTGGAAATAAGTCCATTAGCAACAACTCATGAGACATCTTTCCCTTGTTTAAATTTAAATATCGTAATTTTTATCTAGCACGTCGCTGGGGTACATATGAACCACCCAAGTGTATTGCTCTCACGACCGCAGGAGTGATATCTTTTAATTTTGTTTTTAGAACACAAATACACTCTTAAGATACGAGTACATACAGGAGCAATGAACAGATGATTTTTCTGTTCGTATTGTATTATTTGCCTGCTCCAGTCAATGTCACAATATTATTTTATTTACTCTTATTTCTTCCTCTTCTGATTCTTTCCATCGCAATGGAAAGTGTAACAAATACTAAAACATTATTCTCCAGCTATCACGAAAATGCCTCAATCCGAAGTAATTTAGTTTGACGCGAAACGCTGAACACACACGGGTTCATTTGCATGAAAATTTTAATAAATATTTAACGCGTAGTAAATAAAATTATTTAACTTGCATCGCAAACGTTTTTGTCTATTATATTTAAAAAAAAAAAACAAACAAACAGAATAGTAAAGTGAATATTTAAATAAATAAATGAAAAGTTATTGTCATACAAAAAGGTTTAAGGATTCATCGTTATTGGTGTTCAAAAATAAATTTATTAAGTGGAAAAAATTGAAATTTTTCCGTGCAGTTAGTTTTCAGTTTAACGTATAACAATTGTCTTTGCTTCGATTTTTGGTCATGTGACTGAGTACGTGATCTTATGCATTGTTCGTGTTTAGAGACTGTAATTTTGACTGCCGTCTTTAAAAAAAAAATAAACAAGTAAATTTATATTAAATGGGAGTGCAAAATTTCTACAAGTGTTGAAAAACTTGCATTTGAGTATATGAGAGGGCTTACGCGCCTTTTTGACTTCTCCCGCTCTTAGTTAAGAGCTGGGCCCAACATTAAACTTCAGCTTAATCAATTTTAATTCAAATAGGTTTGAACTTTTGCCGATTGATGTGATTTCAATTTTCATTTGTGACTGTAGATAAAAAAAAAGGTTATACGAAAGAGCAGAAAAAAATGCAGAAAACTTTGTGTTTTTCTTTGGAATCGAGTCTAAATTACGCTCACGTTCTCCTTTACCTCAACGAAATAGAAAACCATTTTAGGAAGAAATGAAATTATGAGGGAATAGGCCCATAAACAAATACCTCAATCACGTTTTGGTCCAATTATCGCCCTATTCAACCGCTCCAGACTTTTTTCTTTGTATTTTTTTGTTGAAGTCACGGCTCAATGAAAAGAAATCAAAGACTTTGGAAGCTCGTCCATTTCAAAGATACAAGAAGAGCAAAGTAACATCGTTTGAGTCTTTAAGGACACATATTGATCCACAAGAACGATCTATCAAGCGTTATTGCCGGCTTCTTGGCATTGACTAACCTTTGGAGATATTTACGAAAAAACAAGTCCAAGAGTCAAATCCCACTATGTGAATGGTTTCGCAAGATAATGCGTCCCGATGATTTCTCATGCAATAAAATCTCTGTCCTACTAGCTGTGTAATTCCGAACAAATGTAATCACACTGTGATTCCACAACATTAACCATTCACAGAGAGGGGAATGTTTCCTCCAGGCCAGGAACTACACCAAACAGCGACTCTGAAATTTTTTCTCAGTTCTCAATTTTTTTCTGTTTTTAAAGGTTCCATGCCTCAAAAGGAAAAACTGAACCCTTATAGGAACATTTCGTTGTCCGTCTGTCTGTCATGACCTTTTTTCTTGGTAACGCATGGAGGTATCCGGTTGAAGTTAATAACGCAACCGGAATCAGAACCTATGGGGCACTTCCCGTTGACCTAGAATCACAGAAATTTGGCATGAACAATGTCTTATGTCGAATCGCAACTCAATTTTACACCGAGAAGGCGTGTGTGTCTGTGAAATTTAAAATAAGGAAAATGTGTTGTATGATGCATGCAAGGAAATCAAAACCTTTAGGGTAATAAATACAAACAAAAGCGGGAAAACTCATCGAGACTCGATGTACTTGATGGACGAACTATTTACATACCTACAAGTTTGTATGGAACCTTCGTTCCGTTCGACTCACACGTAGCCGGTATTTTTACCATCATCAAGCTGTGTTTGCTCGTCCATCCAAGCGAAGGAAGTCTTCCATTTAAAATGTTCTGAGGGCTTTCCTTGGGATCTCGACGACACTTTAACGTATGGCAGTTTCTGTAAAGTGCCACTGCTTATATGATTTCTGCTATCGAGCCAAATTTTTGGAATCGGTCGATTATTATTTCAGTCGTTTCATTAAAGATCCCTGGGAAATGGTTTTTTGGTGGAGCATGAATTTTTCTTTCGATGATGAGCATTCCTCGGTTGCACGCCAAGGTTTCGCTTGTGGAGTTGATATTTATACCGACGTAGCCTTGCCTTAACAAGCTCAATGTTACAGTACTCGATTATGATGTGACTTTGTGTTAGATTTACTTAAAGATCGACTCTTCTGCCTCTTCTTCAGTCGCCGTGAGAGCTTCATAGACGACACTTTGGGTCCCAGCTTCAATGTCAACATCGCGTCAACGGATCCCAAAAGTAGGACAGTCTGGAAAAATAAATAACCTACAATGTTGACACCATTCTGGGGCAATTTCTGTTTTAGAATTAAGTTAAAGAAGTGACATCTCCTTGCTGGAATCCGGAGTAGGTCTTGAATAGCTCGTAGATTCTTGACCACAACGAATCGAGTTTTTTTAAGCGTTGTGCGAAATATCCGAATCTGTTTTTTTGAGATCCCGGATTTGGACATCGGTGAACAGGTGGTGAGTAAGTATTATCCAAGATTGGATACTGTGTGAAAATTGGGTCTATTGTCAGGCCGGAAGCCACGCCGGCATGACCCGATTTATGTGTTAAAAAAGGGTTTCAGACGTTGGCACTAAACACTGAATAGAACGCTTCAAGCCCTGTTAAGCAGGGATATGCCTCGACAGTTTATTTTTTGTAGATCGGACGGATGTAACTAATATTCCAGTCGCCGGACATGCTATAATACTCCAATCAAGACAGATGGTATGGTACATGTCCTCTTCCAGAATACCTCCGGCTACTACTTCATGAGCTGGAGTCGGGATCACTCTGTTATTTTTGATATATTAAATTTGTCATTAAATTCTTATTTATTTAATACTAAGATGCGGAAATCACCATCGTGTAAGCTCGTCCCGCGGTACGACTTTGCGAACAGTCTTACGTACATTTTATAATTTTGAATCTTGGTCGTTTATAAATTTTTAAATCGGTGATGTATCGATAAGCCAGAGGGTTGATTCTCATGTTTTTACGATTATATTGTAAATTGAATCGATTAAAAATCGTACGTGTGCTGCATCTCTAAAGAGTCAGATGGCAGTGTTGTCTTCGCCAAATTTGGCATGCTACTATCAATTGGCAAATAATTCATAATAATTTCTGTTGACGAGTTCTGCGAAGAGCATACTGTTTTTCGCGAAATTCAATTTAAATTAATTGCCAAAGGTCATTTGATTTATATCTGTTTATGGTCTGCTATTTACTTTGACTACGCATCAGATACATTCAAGCTGCGTTTTTGGAACTTTGTTTATTGTGTCACCGAAAAATCTTAGTGCGCAGGTTTCAGAAAAACAAATTTATACGGCAGGATGTCTCGTACGTACTTTAATAATTGTTTTGTTTGTCGAAAGTGTGTTGGAAGTCATCAGCATTCGCAAAATAGTTGCTGCAATCGGGGTTTGGATTTCAAGTCTTGTAATAATTGAAGTATTATCGTAATGGCGTTCTCGATGTTAGTCTGCAGAGGAAAGTGAGAAAACCTTTGCACTCAAATGATAGTCGCCTCCCTGACAGAAAGTCAGTCTATAGAATTTCACTTAGCTGCCGTAATTGAATTGGGCTTAGTACTGTCCGTCTAGTTGACCGGTCTTAATCGAATTTTTGCCCGAAGAGTGACTCCTCTTTTTCGATTCTTAAGGTCTGGTTAGGAATGGTATAATAAACTAAAGTTTTTGTACAGTTTACTTGTGTTCAATTGCAAGTCTTTAGCGCCCAGTTGAAGTCTCCATTTCAAGAAATGAAATGTCTGTGGTTGTGTCAATCAAACAAATCGTTTAGCAATGGCCCCATTCCAGAACGCCTTTTCTAAACTGGTGAACTGCTCCGCTACGAGGAAATTTCTCTAGAACGCATTTGGAGCAAAAGAAAATAACGTCACGTTGACCAGCAAATCAAATGGGGTTAGACAGCTTTCCTTGCGTAGCGAAGAAATCTTTTCTAAATTTCCCTTAAATATCCCTTAAATTTCTCCGTAGCGATTCGCTTCCTTTCGCTACGGGAAGAACTGTCAATCACTTCTTCCTTTGAGCCAGTCCCGAACACAATCAGTCCCGAACCAAAGATGGCATAATTTTGCCAGCTGACTTCTGCGTTTTTTTTTCGCTTTGGATCTTCTTGATAAGGATGTACAGTAGTGGATCCAAATTTTATCCAAAGTCTTTTGTCTTTGTCTTTGTTTTAGGCGGAGTGTGAAGGAAATCGGCACCTTATTCGGAAACAACTTACGCATGCTACAGACTTCGGGAAAAATTGTAACCATTCTACCTTCTGCTATCCCAACGTTGGCAGCAGTTTCACGCAACTTCAAGTTATAATGGGCCAGAAATATTATGTGGACTTTTTTATGTTTACTAGAACAACTGCCATTTTTAGACGAGCAAACGATCATCAAAAAGCATCATCGGTGTTTGTACGATCGCGTTTTACTTCAGGACACCATAAAATTTAAGTTGATTCCCGTGCTGTTGAGTCTTGATAACGCTTTTCAAACAATTGTTTAGCTTCAACAGCCATCAAAAAACATGTTGATAAACACACGAAACTCTTTTTTATCCACTGTTACACTTAAACCAAACCAATTGACGGATTGTCATAAAATTTTGACAGATATCGGTTGAAGGTTGGTACTATCCAGAAAGCATAACGTCAATGTCAACAATTTGCCTCAATGTGTCAAACCGGAAACTTATTGAGCGATTTTAAATGCTAATAGACCGAGATCTTGATGCAAAATGCGGTGCAAAGTGGGCCTATCCACCCAATTTTCGTGATCGTCTTAAATTGAAGATATCTTCGATTTTAATCAAACTATCACTTACTCGCATTATTTTTAGCTGAACTTCCCGGACGAGTAAGAGGATTTGTTAGATCACTCAGCCGACCGCGGCGCTCAAAATTATGGATCAAATTTACTTTAGATAAGCGAGAGGAAGCTTGGTTGATATTAACGAAATATTTTACCGATTCTGTTACCATTTTTTGATAAATTAAACTCTTACAGCACCTTGTGTATCGATCCGAAATAATTGACCTCCTAGCGGTTGACAGTTGAATGTTGACAGTTCAAGATTGACGTAAAATCGAAAATGACAGCGCTGTTATGGTATGGTTTTTGCCTATTACTTAACCGTCATGTCTTTTCTGGACAAGCTGGAACGCCAACCGTCTGGCATACTATCTGTCAAAAGGGAAAATTTGCGAAAACGCGTGGCAAAAGAATTTGGACGAAAATGTTCAGTAAATCGCGTATTATCGGGAGTTGTGCAAATTTCAAATAGAAACTGTAGAACTTTTACGACAGTCTAGGCAAGACCGATGTCTGAACATGTTCACGTCATAATGCACCAAATATTTTACGGCATATACCAGTCTCCTGTCAGAAATCAGCATGCTCGAATTAAGATATTTTTAAACCTGGAAGTAAAGTATTTTCATATGATTCAGAACATTCCTATAAATTCTGTCAAATGTTTCATGGACCATTTAACGTTTTTTTGCGGAGGCACCGAAATAATTCTTTCGACGATTTGCCAAAACTCGGTTAAACTACATTTGACAATCTATCTACAATATTTCTCACACAAAATAAATGTATTTATTTTCGTTTAGTCCTCTTTCCGTCTTGTTATTCGCAGACATCCCAATTAAAACCTCATGTTTGACGGCAAGCCATTCTACGTATTACGTATCATGTGCCCAACGTTCACCCTAAAAAGCGACGCATAAACTGTCAAAAGAAAGAAAACATCAGGAGACAACAAATCATTAGTTATCTCTGTAATCACGGTGAAATTATTTATTATTATTTTTTTTTATCTCAGAACAAGAAGAAGGTGGAATGAACGAAAGAAAAACACAAAAAAAAAACAATGTCAGATTCATTAATTCATGTGTTTTCTCGGCTCTTGTGTTTGACATTTCACGGTATAAAGCGCACATGAGAATATGTCAGCCTGGACTACTGGGATGGCGACACGCGCTACATTGTTGTAAATACGATAAACATGTTCATTGCAGGGCACTTTCATCAACATCAATTTCAAGTCTCACATCTTATTTCTCGTGCATTGACATTAGAACAAACACTGACAGTGACGTTTCACTCGTATTTATCTCCGCGGATATTGCAAATCGCATTGCGTCACGTAGGCCAGCTGTCTTAAAACCTTTCAAATTTATAACTAGATATGTACATACCTATAATAGTGAGTATTGTATCCAATTTGAATAATGTTTTTTGACGTTTATTACCGGCTTGAGTGTGCTTAAAGTGCTCGTAACTTACTTTAGTATCTAAGACGACTTTGAACTCACTTTGAATATTTCAAACAGTATCCAAGTAGAAACATGACATATTTCCTTCTCTTGCGTCAGATTTCAATTGATTTGAAAGATGTAAACTTCCTCGTGCAACTCTGTTACACCTGGTAAGAAAAGTAACTTAAAAGCCATACTTATAATTAATAGTGCCACGCCTACTTATCCATACCAATCAAATAGCCACGTAAGTCATGTGTGAATTTGATACCTTCTTGACATTGCATGTCAATAGAACCGTTCTAATCCGATGTGTCATCATGAGAAGTGTTGGTCAAATAATAACTTATAATCAACCTAAACTGGATGCTTTGAATTAGGAAAACCATTCTGACAAGTACGAGTAGTATGCGTGACATTGTCAGCGTATTAAGTTCCGTATCTATTAACATGAATATGTTTTAGAGTTTGAGTCTCCTTCCTATGGCGGCAATCTGTTTTCATATCTGATTCACGGCACGTTAATGCGACGTCCAAATAAGTACGCTTTTAACATTTTGTGCGTTAAAAATAAATACAGCACAAATTTGAAAAATAAAAAACACGTTATCTCATATCTTTGATTGCCTTTCATTTCGACCAAACGAATATTTAAATCGTCATCGAACTAATGAGGGAATAATTAAATTTTTAATTGATTTAAAAATCAGCAATTTAAAAGGCGCCTTTGTGCACCAGTGGGGTCGGAATTTGACGTTTATTTTGATTTTTAAATTAACATTTGCAGTGGCAGCGAAATGGTTTTTGTTCATGAAAATTAGGCAAAGTTCCAACATTTATAAATTCGTTTTTAGTTTTATAATTAGTTTTCAGCCAGCCGCAGTGCAACAGTTTATTTTAATATTCCGCGAGTAAATTCTTTCATTTCCTCGAAGCTGTATCAATCTATTGCGACGTTTCGTTCAATGCGTCGATAAAAAAGGTCCTTTTTTCTGACATCATATACTTCGTTTTGCATTTATTTACCTTGAGCTTCGGTTTCGATTCTTCCAAGAACACCAATGACGGTTTCTTCGCCTGATATACCCTTTGTCCAGCGAGAAGCTGGACATATATCTTTGATATTATTCTTCTAAAAATTACCTGTGCTTTTCAAATGATTCTTATAAGAATGGTGTTGAAAAAATCGCATAAGAGCGCATTCATTTTTAGCATCAGACATATTGGTGAGATCGTTTCTCCTTTGTGAACCTCAATGAGATAGGTTGTGTCACAATAGTCTGGCAAATATGACGATACTAGCGTTATACATTCAGAATTAATGCATGTCTTAGAATGGTGTGAGTGTGAAGGACGCTCTGTGAATCATGGCAAAACCATTCTGGTCCTCTTAACAATGAGGAGACAACAGACTCTGTCTCCGATTGTCATTGTGGAAACCTCTCTGGTATACTCCAAGTACCTCGGTGTTATCTTGGATAAGAAACTTAACTGGACTTCACATATCAAGTCCATCACAGAACGCGCAACCAAGGCCATGTGGGCCTGTAAGAGGTTTTACGGTAGGACTTGGGATCTTAAACCTGAGATGCTTTACTGGTTTGGACATGACTGGTGACATGAGCACCTGCCTTTCGGCAGCACGGGAAGCTGTCACTGTGCTGTTTCCCCTTAATATTTTCATTAGGAAAATAGCTGCCAGAAATGCCCTAAGCATGCAACTGGTAATGAAATAAAAACCAGGTGAAAATAATCAATTTCATTACGGATAAAGATATGTTCTGCTTGATCCCAGACTGTATGAAGGCAACATACTGCTTTGGGCATCTCTTTGAAGTAGATATTTTACATCGCGATAAATGGTCGAGCATAATAGTTGCCCCCGAGGCCAGAAACTTAAACTGGTGTACTGACGGCTAAAAATGGCAAATGGAGCAGGTGCTGGTGTCTATGTGCCCAACACTAAAATCTCCATACCCAGTAGAAAATATCCAAGTGTTTTCCAGGCTGAACTACTAGCCATCGAATCCATAGAAAAACCTTGGAAAAGGTCTAATATTCTAATATCCAAACTAATGGAATCCAAATGCGGCAAATACCGCTACGACTGCCTTACCCTAGCCCCAAAGTTGGGTTAGGATGGGTTCCAGGCAGAGAAATTGCGGACGAACTAGCCAGGGCTGGTTCCAAAACCAAGTTCACTGGTCCGGATCCAGCAGTGTTTGGTTTATAGAGAGACAGCAGTCACATGTGATGCTTGCAAATTATATTTTGTTTTCTTTTTTTGTTGAAAATATATGAAACGTTTTTCTTTATAATAATGAAATTAATTTCATGTGGTAATATATTTAAATTGGTGGAGTCCAAAAACTCTGGACGGAGTGCACAAGGACGGAGTGGAAAAAACGCCTTTTAACGTACCTCTTTTCAATAATTTTCGTTCTGCGAACTTTTCCGCTTATTTGCACGTTTATGCGGTCAAAGCAACCTAAACTCTCCCAAGTTTAAACTCTTCGGGAGCTCGATCAAGACGATAAGGACGCGTTAGACTTGCAATTAAATTTTCTGTGGCGTAAGCTCGATTATGGCCACAGGTCTGACCAACAAGTGGGGAAACGAGCTACGTATTGCCCACTGGAGAAATTTACCGGGACTCAGACAATCTTAATTACCTTTCTCTTACATAGAAATTCTTAAACTCAACAAGGAGAACATAAGAAAGTTCATGAGCTTCCTCTCCCGACATTGCCGCATGAGATCACATCTTACCAAACTATTGTTCTGTACAACCACCGAATTCCGACTCTGTGTGGAAGACGACGAAATGGCTGTTCTCATTCTTTGCGAAGGTCCAATTCTAATTTGGCTAAAAAGCCGTATCTTCCTCAAAGAGATATGCTCCCCATTCGACATTAGACAATCCAATGTTTAAAACATTCTGACTTTCATCAGATGGATGGAATGACTGCTAGCCTTAACAAACTCCCCAAAATACAAAAATACAGACCCCAGTTTTCGTCTCTTGGGCGGGGGCAGATATTTGAAAAAAAACAATCGGTGAAATCGTTACCAACCGGAGCGGCCGGTAGTATGAAAATTTGATAGATTGCGGACTCTTTGGTATAAAACCGAATCAATGAGATTGCTAATATAGCGATTTAAGTGTTCCGGCAAATGGGAAACATCTTTTTGTCGCTTTTAAGTCGGAGACGAGATTTAAATTCTATTGATCGGGCATACTTTCACCCGATCATACTTATGAATGGGAAATTTGGCGTGAAATACGTTAGTGTCAGTATTAGCCTCCCTAGAACTTTAGTATCTTTGAATTCTATGTACTTTATTATTTAATCTACTACATTTTATGTCATTTGCCAAACCACGTTCTCCACCTTCATTTTAACTTCTCTTTATCCGGTTGACTCGCCAGGTGCCAGGAGAACGATTAAGTATTAATGAATTCCATTTAATTTACATCCTATTCAATATTATTTTTAAACAGATAATAAACCACCACAATAAAAGTGTTTATAATATCGAACTCCAGTTTGTTTTACATTTTACAATTGGCTAGTCAACAGTCAGTAACATTATTCGAATTGAGTTAGGCTGTCTCTGCTTTTCCTATAGTCGGGTGCATTTGCATTGTTCACGGTCACCGCGAAATTCATGCCTTTTGGAATCAGCATTTTACTGTCTACACAAGTGCTCTTTCCCTATACTTTACAATACTCCGTCTCGATCTCTACAGGCTTCCTCAACAATGCACACGCGTTCATCTTGTGCTCCTTCTTTTACCTCGTAGGGCTCCAGTACTATTTTACAGCAAAACTTTTTACACCTCCCCTTTAACTCATTACAACCCTTAGGATGTTGTTTAAGTTGACTTTTCGAAACGTCAAGACGACCAGAATAAGAGTTTTACGCGTGAATCGTTGTCAGTCAGTCAGTTCAATTTTTGATTTCAAGCGGTATTTTTTTGTGAATATCGAGCTATTCACACAGGAAAAGTTCGTCCTGCAGCGAAATTGAGCAGCCTCTGTTCGGTGTCGGTGGCGTTATTGTGAAGACGGTTTTTTAATATAACAATAATTTCATGTATAAATGGGCGATTCTGGCAAAAAGTGCAAATTCGAAGGGAATGTTTTTAAAATAAAAAAATGTCGGCATTGAACAAAAGTTCCCCAAGAAGGCGCAGAGCATAAAAAAATTGTATGTACAAAAAAAACGATTTTTTCTTTTTTGCACTCGGACGGAGTGGACGCTGATTTCGTGGACGCATTGCTCTCACACTTCAATGTGCATACGGGGTACGCGGTACTATAGCTGGCTGTTCCGGTCGTATTTGGTTGAAGTTGAAAAGACGATATCGGTGCTTCAAGCTCCAACCAATAGAACGCGCGCACCTGCTCATCGGCGGCCACCTTGGCAACCCACCGTTGCCAGCAATGTTTGGTTTATAGAGAGACAGCAGTCACATGTGATGCTTGCAAATTATATTTTGTTTTCTTTTTTTGTTGAAAATATATGAAACGTTTTTCTTTATAATAATGAAATTAATTTCATGTGGTAATATATTTAAATTGGTGGAGTCCAAAAACTCTGGACGGAGTGCACAAGGACGGAGTGGAAAAAACGCCTTTTAACGTACCTCTTTTCAATAATTTTCGTTCTGCGAACTTTTCCGCTTATTTGCACGTTTATCCGGTCAAAAGAAAATTAAACTCTCCCAAGCTTAAACTCATCGGGAATTCGATCAAGACGGTAAGGACGCGTTAGACTTGCAATTAAATTTTCGACAGTTTACCGGTGTTCCATTTCCCATTTTTCTATTCTATTTTTCTATTTAAAATTAAAAAATATGGATACGGAATATTCTGTTTATATTGGCTATGAGGGAAGAGGGAAATGGTTGTTCAACCATGCGAAAAGAATACCTGATTTAGCTATATACCATGGGAATCCCTGGATCTATATGAAGGGCCAGCAAATCAAATTTCGGTCGAATTTCGACCCTTTCTGAGAAAGTAATGCCTGTTCCAATCTCTCTGTATGGTGCCAATGAACCTTGGAATTTTCACTTATCAGACGGTATAATTTTGAAGGGAGGTTTTAAGAATCTTATAGAGCAAAGCCATAGGCGACCGGAATCGCCCATATAAAATTTATGTTGGGAGACGTTGCTCGCAGGTCTTTTTTAGGAACTCAAAATACATTTTTTGGTTGGGTTATCAATTTCTTCGTTTCGAGCTGTAGAATTTATTTACGATCGTTTGCATGACTAAATTTCTAGAATTCTAATCCACGTTCAAAATTTTAATCGATTTACTCATATTCTCAGTGTAACCACAATATCAGGTTGCTGTCATATGAGACGTACAGGGCTACAAAGTTTTCTTATCCGACCGAGTCGCACTGCGTCACCTTCCTTGTTAAAGTCGAGTATTACCTTCATGGCCTAAAAACAGCCCACTTATTAAAAAAATTAACAGGAAAACATATTTGTACCTTTCCAAGACTCACTACTTTCAACTTCAAACGAATTTAGCCCAGATATAAGCAATCCCTCATCCATCAGTCCAAATCTTCCCATAAGTCAAATTCGGAACCCAAACAATTATTTGACAAATTTCACATTCATTTTGAAGGCTTACAGTCACTTGACACATACCCTCAGCTTTTTAAAGCACTAATCCATTGATTTATTATAAACAAAAAAAAAAAATAACCCAAAAACCTTCTGCATAAACTCTCGACTCGCATTTAACAAAGCCTCTTCACCGTCAGACTTAAAAATATCTCCAAGCTAAACAAAATAAAGAACACAGACTCGAATCATTGTTTACCACAAAGGCAATATGGCTTACAATTAATTTACGCTCGATTGTAAAATTAGCAAATTTGATAACCACACACCTCATCAATCGTCGACTTGCCACGGCAAAGGCACGATCTTAATCTCGAAAGCGGTAATAAACTCAACTTTCGAGATTATTCGACGTACTCGTAAAAAATGACCAATCACCAATTTACGATTCTGTACCGTTGTGCGACATGCTATCATATTTTATCAACAATTTTTATAATTTTACGACTCATTGGTTATTTGCTTCTTTCAAAAATCATATTTCCTTAAATGTATATCATTGCTGCAAAGACTCCGTAATGAGGTCGAAAATACAATACAAAAAAAATTATGAATTCAGCTTGAGTCATTTCTCAATGTTGTAAAATATATTAATTAGTTTTGTATTTTTTCGCTGGCATTGAAGTCTTTAAATAATTAACTTCGAGTGCTTACGACCTTACTCAGCCGAATATGCAACGATTCACATTTGGAAATCGCACAACAAACTTTGAATTTTCTTCAGAGACTTAAGGGTTGAATAAAAAGAGGCTGTTTCTTTTAAAGTCTTTAACGTCGTTTTTTAAACGATTTTCATTCATTCATTTCACGACAATTCAGAGAGAATAGACTGGCACGTTGGGTCCACCATTATAGTCTCGACAAGAATCTTTCAAGACTTTCATCACATCCGCTGGGATAGTTGTTCTCAATTGTTTGTTGTCTCTTTAGAGATTGCTACTACCCTTATGTTGAATTTGAATACAGCAACGAGAAAGAAAAGTTGGTGCCGATTGGAAAGATTCTTTTGGATAGGTCGATGCCGCTCTAAAACGCGAACAGTTTGTCGTTGAATCATATACTCCATACAGTCTGAAGCAGACGTGACCATAGATCACACGTCGAGTTTTTTTTTAGACGATCTTAGGCACTCTCAGGCTTTTGAAAGTGTTCCTGTGAGTTGCTGTGGGTCAGTTTAAAAGCGCGTCTTCTTCTGAGCGTGGATCGTGGAAACCCGGGCTCTAATCCAAGTAAGGACAGCTGGCATTTTAATGCGACCCCACATCTCGCAAGTGACTGACAATCGCTCCAATGAGTACAAACTGTCAAGAAAAAGCATTTGTGGCCGTTCGGAGTCGCCGATAAACTGTCAAGAGTTATTCTTCGTTTGATTTCAGCGCTAGTGCTATTCTCTGTATTTATAGCGGAGCCTTGGAAGACAAAGTCTCTAACCAGCACAAAGTTATAACTGTCTATGGCGACGTACCGACCAGGACGTCGGTTTTGGGTGTTTCTATTTTTGCTGCTCCTTACTCAATACTTACAAAGGCAATGTTGACATCATGCTGCTTTCTTCTGATAATCTTTGAAAAGTATTGTCTCTTGTACGGACGCGGTTGTTTTGAAAAGTTTGTCAGATAACTTGAATTGTCAGGATATGACCCTTCCTGCCAAAGGTTATTTTTTGCATTGCATTCCCGCGGACTATTCCACGTGCGAAGCTCAATTCTATCCCAAATGCTGCAAGTTTAATATCCGTCGGTCACGATTTTTTTCTGAATTTTGACATAATGTATACTACTATGGCCGCTTCAAAAACAAATTATTAAAATAATATAAAGTTGAAAATAATGGGCGTAGCATTCTAGAAATATCCTAGATACGTGTTTTTAAAAAACGCAACTCTATTTTACGGCAGGAAGTAGGCTATGAGAAATTAAAAAAAAAAAGTTGTGTATTGTACGGTGGTACGGAACCCTTTCGTTGTCTGCCTCGCATTTGGCCGCACACAAATCTAATCGAGATCGAAATTCACTTTCGAAGTTGACTAACTTCATTTTTTAAGAACGGTGAAAAAGATTGTATCGAAAACTACCGTCCTCTTGCAAAATTATTACAAAGCTAACTCTAGACCACCTCAAGGCAGCTATTTGTGTCCGATTTTGTTCGTGATTTATAAATGAATTACCGTCTATTTTGAAGCACTTGCGTAGTCTAATTAACGCTGATGATTTTGCTTTGTTTAATAATGCCTGCAACATAAGTGATTGTCACGACTAACAGTGCGATTTAAATTTGAGTCATCTGGTAGTCCATTAAATGTGGACCAGTTAAAAATTTAACGAAGTACCTAATGGTTCCAATTTAAATCGTAGATTTATATTGACAACGCATCTGTTCTGAATGATTTGTTAGAAAACCCAATAAAGATATATGGAATAAGTTTACTTATCAAAGAGAATATATAATCATATGAATGAAACTAAGGTGTCCGCCTTGCAGTCTAACAATAAGTAGATGGCTATTTTGAAGCTTCAAGTTCGTGCCGGTAAAATAATGGTTTTTTAAATAAAACTGTCAGCAGGGTGATGGCGTAATCTTCCGAAAAACACAAAAAATAACATTTACTGGTACATCAGTAAATGTTGACTAAAATACTGCGAACTGAACGAATGCAAATAAACTCAAATCATATCCTTCATTCATATTCAGACACCACCCATGATGCCAATCGAAACTAAAATTCATCTAGGTTTCGAACCACTTTCATTTCATCTCCGAATCGTTCTGCTCGTTCTGTGCGAAATCACGATAAATTGAGTCCGAGCGAATCACATGAAAAATGCCTCCATTCTACAATTATGGAATTTAAAGACCAAAATTAGGATCGAAGCGGGCAACCACGCCCACCCTTGCCTCTGTAAGGGAAGCAGTTGGTAGTGATTCCGTGAAACAGCTCACCACTCAAGGCGTGTAGACAATGTAACTGATTAGATTGCCAGATAGCTATAAAGCGCAAGTTTCTCTTGAACTTGTTTATCAAAACTGCAAATCGAAAACAAATGTTGTGTTGCATTCTGAAGTGACACTCGATGCACAGTCAAGGACTTTTTCGATAAAGAAAACTTTGCATCATTTCTTCAATTTGCCAAGATAACAGCCTATCTGAGAAGGCTTCAGGCTTTAAATCTTCAGTTTCGTAATACGGAACCAGCACAGGCAAACTATATTTTATTTTAATCCACTCAAGGGCTTCAGATTAAGATTATGCCGGGCACTAAACGTCTCTGTTGACATTTTAATATTGCATTCATATATTTACGCCTGATCATAAATTTAGAGCAATTGCCTGATTGATTGTGGCGTAGGATGTCATAAATCAAAGTGACAGGTATTGTTTGACGTGAAGTTAGGTCATACCTACATGTGCACATATTTGTTTAACTGATGTGGTAAACAAATTTATCGGAACGGGAGGTTCCAGAGTCTCGTGACAATTTAATTGGACAGTCTTACGGCATTCATAAACTGCGGCACTCGAATGGGGGCTTATTTGATATTTCAATTGCTTAGCGGTGTTGGGTAAAGAATTGTAAACAGTTTTTGTTTGATTCCATTAAGGCAAAAATACAAATCGGACCCTTTTAATATTAAAGGCTAACCTTTGCGCTTTAGTCAACACTTTTGAAGGAAATCCTCTCTTGGAACTGTCAACTATGTCAAACTCTTGTACTCTAGTTTTTGAGTGACAGGAGATAAAAGTAAAGCAAAAGTCACCTGAGATGAGATAACGTTTATTTTTCTTAGAAATTTGGCATATAAGATAACGGCGGGCCCAGGAGTGAACGACTACATATGTGACCTTCAAAAATTGGATCTTAATTAGTGCAGTAGCTAGGAAATATTAAGCTTATGAATAAAAGTTGGGACAGTCTTTTCCAAACCTCGTTGCGAGAGACTTTTGAATGACAGATGTGTTGGCAGTAAATATTAACTAACTGCGATTGGCTGTGGGTTTTTACAGAGAGGCGCCAAGGAAAAGTCGTCGACATGTGTGAGGTGTTGTGTCTTTCAGAATTAAAGATTGATGTTTATGATTCCTGTCTGAGCAAAAGTAAATATTTTCACTGTTGTACCACTGAAAGAATACAAGAGGGTTTGCCCTGGACAGTGGAGGCATGTTGACGTGTCTAACTTTGGTTATGTTGGCTTTCTTAAACTTTATTGTCAACTTGAACAGAGCTGAAGTCCAGCGATTTTGGCCGTTTGATTATGCATTTACGTCATTATTTCCACCATTTTTTGGTACGGTATCTTGCTGCTGTCGGAGTTATGTAAAACCAATCACTTTTACCAAATAGTTCATGAACTAGTTGTTTCGAATTACATAGCCTAAGTAGAGAAGCTGATAGTTATGCCCCGAGCTTGTGTAGAGTGCAGTTCACAATCAATAATTCCTCATCCTCTTCTGACTGTGAACTACTGCAGACATCATTTGGTTGTATGACTTATCTCAACTCATGAACTATGGTTAAGGATCAGCAGCGCTTCGGTTTCTATGTAAAATAAGGAAAATTAGACCTGCAAGTCTCTCGGCTTGATTTGATTCCTGGCCGGACTTTTCTCTGCATCGCCACACTTTTGTTAAGGAGTATGAGAAGGGTGCCTGCTTTTCAAATAGAGCAATTGGAACACTTATCCCAAGCTCATAACCTACAGGATGTCTGAACTTTTAGCTGGCTTTTGAATCTGGTCAAATTGATCACAGACGATTACCTTCCAAAACACACAAATTGCACATCTATTCGGTACGGTGAAATAAAAGCAACTTAAGTACATACAAACCTGAGTTTCGAATCATTCAGCTCTTCTCGTGATCCTTCCGTACGCTCTCTACCAATAAGAATGATTGAACCCACTTCATCCGAGGTCGACTTGTGCCTCATCCAACAAATTTCATCCTTAGCTAGGCGCTTCTATTTGCATGCTATAAGTTCTTCCTCTGTGGTGCTGTCCTTCTGGCGCAGACTCGAAGACTGGATTGCTGATGTCCATCAAATCTTGTCTAAGCCACATGAGTCGCTCTCCCGGGAAGCTTTTGGCTGGATCCGTATGTTTTTCAAGCCTTGTGCGCTTCCCTTATCGACGACGCTGAAATGGGAGATGTGTTTTAAAAAAACAACATAAGTCCGTAACAGGAGGTGTCATTTTGAAAGCTGATTTTCGATCTCTACTACAAAAGATACACTTTTTACCCATTCCTCAGTCCTATGGTCCAATGGTCATTGTATTTTTGTTTTTCATTTGTGTGGAATAAAGTCCTTATCAAAGCGTTGTGATCCCGTGCACGAAGTGGGATAGACGTTTCTGTGCGGTTTGTATAAGTTTACTGCGATTACTTATTCTCATGATTACCGTCCAACATTTGAGATGCTCATTTCAGCCGTTTGGGTCTACAAAAGCTTTGCCTATACAAAGTTTGATTATTCTTTAACCGTCTGCCTATGTGATGACGGTTCTCGCTAATACAAACTTGTTCCATGCATTTTCTATGAGTGCAAGTTTTCAATCTAGAGTAACGCCTAGATTCTATTATTTCACCTCAAACTTTTCAGGAGGTGACTAGAGATTGTTTATTCGAATTTATCTCTGACTAGGCCTACTATTTCGTCTGCATATCCTTGAACATGTTGCTATGGGTACACAGAGTACCATGAGTGGCGCCCTAGTATGGACGGACATTTTTTTGCATTCATTCAATTCGCAGTATTTTATTTGTCATTTATTAAAATTAGCACATCAAGTTGCAAGTCATCATCATCAATTTTTATCACCCGGCATGCGTTCCTAATGCAGTCACGCGCCACCAGTCATTTATTCTTGACAATTTGCGCGTTCCAAGTTCAAGTTTTTATGCATATTAAAAAATTGTCTTTTTAATGGTTGAATAATTTTTTTGAAGTTTTCGTCAATTAACTCAATTAGCACACCAATAGCATGAATCACAAACCGAGAATGTACCTCACAATCAATTCCCGTAGCTCATTACGGATAAGACACGAGCAAAGTTTAAATTAAACCATTGAAGTATGTTAAGATAAAGTGCCAATAAAACTGTTTGAATAAAAGTATGAACACAAAAAATAATTGAGTAGCTGCTAAATGCGGTCGACAAAACCGCAAGACAATATTAATTTTAAATTTACGATAAAGCAGCTTAATCGTATACAAAAAAAAAACAAGCAATCTCGTAGATACTTACTTATGTGCTGATTAAATACAACAGTACATAACAATTACAACAAGGAACCATGGACAAGCTGACTTATCTCACCGACATGATGTACTGGTAAGACAACTTCATTAGTTAAGGAACACTGATTTTGTTCATTCAGATACAAATGACACTGAAGTCTAGACGCTCTGTCGGCGCTAAAAATCCAGTATCGTATTTATTTATAGAAACAGTATTGAAGTTATTGTTTTTTTTTCAGATAAGTATATTTAAACCCAAGCAATCTCTTCACAGTTTCCATGAAGTTAGTAAATAGGAGAAAGAGTCTCTCGAGACATCGATTTAGAGAAGTTCGGTTATGTTGGTTTTCGTTCTTGGATTTATGTGAGCTACTCTGCCGCGAACTGTCCAAGGCAGCCTAAAACCGCAGTGTAATTCCTTTGGAACTGAACAAAACGCTCTCTTATAAGACCATCGTTACTTTCGTAAACCCGGTGGCTGCGATTGGAAGACACTCTTAGGTTGTTTATTCACTGAAGACTGCCGACACAATGTGTGTGACGAATTCTTTCCTTCCGTACGGGATTGTAGCTTCTCCTCCAATTGCGCTATGACTCTGAAGCTCAAAATTCGGTTCTATATAGAATAACTGCCAAGAAAAGCGTTTTATAGACCATGATTTTGGCTCTTTGAGTTAGAAATTTTGATCCCAAACGGAGAAGCAACATCGGATGAGTTTACGTCAGATGAATATGGGATCGAATGCTTCGATTGTTACATGATCCATTCCCAAGGCTGACATATTATCTGGTGCAGGCGTCCTACCAGAATATCCCCACCATACTGAATCGATCCTTGAATGTATCCAAATTCCCTGCTTACCGGTAAAAAAATTTCCTTTGCAGGAGACTGTGCACCTGTTTGTAGCCTGCAGCAAGGACTTTAGCCTTATGAAGAAATTGATTGTGAGATTTCTGATCGTAGAATCATATCATAATGGCTCCTTCGAGAATCTTCTGCTCGGATGCTGTGTGCTTTGGCTATTTACGTTTTTCCTGAGACGTTCAATTTGAACCTCCTTATTTTTGCATGATGCAGGTTTCGTGGATTGGACAATCATATCAATATCTACTTATGTCAAATAAGGATGGTTCGAGGTGGTTTTGACTCTTCACATGTTGTGGTGTTAACTGAATGTAGATTTTCCAGGTTGAATTAGTCAGAAATTCTGAAAAGCTTATCAGTCGAAACAACAGGACTTTCTCGAAGGGATGTTAAAAAGTCATAAAAAGTCAAGAGTGCGCCGTCATTTGTGATGCCCATTTTGGTTCATTTAACCGCATTTTCAATCGTTTTGGAGAGAACGTGGTTCTCGCAATTTTGTCGAATATTCCTATCGAGTGCTTTCAGAGTTTGTGACTTGTTCTCATAATAATAATAAAAAAAAAGCAAAATAAACCAAAGAAATAAGCGTGGAGCGTTCAAAGAGGACAATCCGACCGGCCAGTGTAAATTGCCAATCCGAGACATTAGTCGACCCGGAAATGAATCTCTTAAAATGTCCATTGTTCGATGAGTTGTGATGCTTTACGTTCTATAAGAAGCACATTTCCTCCAGTCCCACTTTGCATCAGTTTGCGACAACAAAAACTCGTTGGTCAGGGTCTGTGTTGTTCACGAGTCACGGAGAACATTGACTGATGGACTCTCTACCATCACAATACTCATAATTATAAGCCACAGCAGAGATATTTCGAGCACTGCGTGGTCTTTTGACACTTCTTATGTCACGTCTTCTAAATGTTCGCCCATTTGGCGTAGAACAGCAATGGTCTACCGACGTAAATTCTACATCTGTTTAATTTATAAATATCAAAACAAAATTAACAGTTTATATCAATTCAAGTTACTATAGCTTTTTCAGACAGGTTGATACATTTTAGACCACCTTGTAGATACTTTCGAAAAAATTACCTTACGTTCTAACCTCCTTACAATATCTTTGAGTTTCGGACGTTATCCAACAATGGCATAATTTTATTTTGTAAATAGTTGTCCGATGTGGTTATCTGAATTTCAAGAAAAAAAAAACTTCTGTCACCCTTCACCGAACTACAAACATGGTTAACATTGTTTGATTAAGTCATTTAAGCACCTTTAAATTAGAAATTAAAATCGCATTCAACAATAACTAAGAACACAGATTAATCTGTAGATAATTGCCTTATTAATACCACTCTTCACATGTTTACACAGCTTTAATTATTCAATCAACTGTAATTAAAAATAATAGAATGAAGAAACGATATTAGTTTACAAACGAACTAACAGTCTTTGTAAACAATTTAAAACATTTCGATTAGCGATTATTTTTTTAAGTACATCCTTCTGGCAAACAAGAAACATCTTCAACAATCGCTGCAAGGGTTCAAGATCTAGACACGAATCTAGAAAAAAAAACGATTAAAGAAGCCACCCCAAATATATATATGAATTTAAAGACTGTATGGTTTTCGTTCGTTTTGTCTCAATTTCAAAACGTACCTTGGTGCCTAACATGATGACATACCAAGTCTTAATATTCAATCAGAAGAGGATATTCCATTATTCATTGTAGAACAAACCCTCGGTATTCACCTCTTTGCATCAGAACGAAACTGTCCACCTTTGGCAGCTGTTGAGACTAGTACACCTCATTGGGCTAACGTGACTACCTTGAGGGACTCCTGAAGAAGCTATAAATGGATTGGATTTGGAAGATCTGAAAAGGACGACGTATTGACGATCTTCCATGTAGGATTTGATGCACGCCATAAAGCCCGCTGGAAAGCCAAGAGCCTAAAGTTTGAGGAGTATGACACTGTGGGAGATTTTATCAAAAGCCTGTCGGAAGTCAGTGGCTACAACATCGACTTCTTTACCTTCTTCCAAGGCACAGAGAGTTCGAGATACGAATTCAGTTTAGTTGGTGGTTGTTGAACTTCCTCTTTTTGGTCTATAGTTCGATACATCGTTTTTAGGACCTTTCTTATGGATGGGGATAATAAAAGGCTTTTCCAGAGTTTAGGAAAAGCTCCTTGAGAAATGGAAAGTTTGAAAAGTGCTGTAAGGGATTGGACCAAGAATCTGATCGATTTTTTTGCACTATGGCGGGTAAATCGTCGGGGCCTGGGGAATAATCATTCTTGAGTTTACTTATCTTCTCTGTTACCAGCTGAGGTTTGAGTTATTTTATGTGGATGCGAGCTTTTTACTGTACGAGGCTCTGTTGCTAATCGCAAACTCTATGTTGTTTTTAACGATCATGTTTCTTCTTATAGATGTAAAATATTAAATTGTTCGCTGGATAATTACATAAAATTCAGTTCAATTCTGTTTCTTCACAAACTTATGAAGTCAAAAGAACCTTTGTATCTGTATGAAAAATTAAACTTCACTATTTCTTCACGGGCAAAAGGATTCGTTCTTCCACGCTTTTTGTCGGTTACTTCTAAAAACCAGTTCTCTCCCAGCATTGTGAAGGCCTGGAATCAGTTATCAATTTATATTAAAAGAAACTTTAGTAAAGAAAACCTTTTCGCTTAAAATGTGCTTTAGGGTCTTAAAAATAATATACCAAATGATGGAATACGGCAAAAGTGTCCGAGTCACCAAATTTTTCACTCTGCGGTAACGCCTCTCCGGTATGCTCATATATTTTCAAATGGTTTCTCAGTACTTAAAACTTTAAACGCGTTTTTCTCGAAACCACTTTTTTTTAGCTCGCCGAAGACATAACTCGAGCAAATCTTTACCGATCGACTTGAAATTTTGACAGTAGCTTCGAAATATCTTTCTCCAAGGAGCTACGTAGGATTTTTTATTTTATATGGCTTAATTTTTTTTATCGATGATTTTATGGCGTTTTTTTTTTGTTAAAAATTTAACTTTATTTTCAAACATGTACCATTTTGTAAAAAATCAATATATCGAAAAAAAATCCTACGTAGCTCGCTAGCTGTTGTTTTATGAAAACTAAAAAATTTTTGTGTGATCTTCCAGGTCAAAAATTGAGGAGCCTACGTCTTCGGCCATCGACACGCTTTCAAAAATAGGCGCCTTGGGGCATATGATGCGCAGCCCCCATTTTTAAATATCTTTTATTGAAAGAATTACATTTGTACTTTTTTAGTATTGCTATTAAACCTACTTTACAGATTTTCGATTGATACTATTATTCAGCCAAAATTAATTCCCGACAATATGCCTATTGCCTATTATAGTGGTACTATGATTTCCCCCCTTAAGTTCATAAATAAAAAAAAAAAACCTAGCAGGATCAATGTTTTTCGTCCGGCAAGTAAGGAGTTTTAAACCTGCTACTAGGATAGGTAGAGAAATAGATCAAATTTCAAGTCGATTCTCACCACCTATTCACCGACTTCACAGTTTTACAAAACAAGGTCCAAATCAGGGATCCCCAAAGATCTGATGTCGCATAATGTTCGAAAACAAGATATGTAGTCTCCTCTTTGGACAAAGAATACTTCAAAAAATATAGCATCTTTTCTTATTTATGGTTTTGTTTTATGGCGCCCATAAGTAGCAGTTGAAATGATGTAACCTCATTGTTGATCGATGCCGAACGAATAAATTAAAAAAATAAAAATTATGTCCATGTTTATATCCAAACCATTTACATCCGCAACTGTTTCTACCGAAATTATCCCGGAACCAAGCTTTAAAATACATTTAAGTACAACCAGCAAATGTTCTTGTCTTTTCACATCTTTTCAATCCTCTTCATTAACAAAAGAATTCATATTAAAAAAAAAAAATACTACGTCACCCGAAAACAACTTTGTCATGAAACAAAAATAAACAATAACAAAAAAAAAACACCCTCCAGTTAGACTGGTTTGCATCGAAAGACACAAACTGCAATCGTCGGTCGTGGGTATGCAAATGATTATGACAAAACAAAAAAAAAACTACACATCACCAGAGAACACAAAGGTAACTTTTGGAAAACATTTAAGTGACCGAAAAGTTAAACACTACCAAAGAAGGACTTCTATTCCATGATCCGGTTATGTCAGACCTGAAATAACTTCAGTACAATGACAACAAGGTCACCGAATAAGTTAAGGCCTTTGAGAAATTATCTACTCCATAATTTGCAACGGAATCTCCGGTTTATTGCTCAACATAAAACCTAACTTATCACCATAAACAACATGAATCAGTTAGTTAGATACGGCCTTGGCTTCTAAGCATAGTTAGAACAGCCTCGTTCGCAACCACGTGTTGTTTCGTTTACTTCATTTTTTCTTTTTTTTATCTAAAACAACAAACTCATTCCGATAGATAGACAGTCGTACGTTGAGGTAGATACCCACATCGAAAGCGTGCAGCATTATCCAACCTTGATCCAATTCCCGATGTATGACGACTAGAACCCGATAACCTCAAAGAAAATGAAATATAAGCACAGAGTCTGATGAAGCTCAAATATCCATTCATCATAGCCACCCTGTGTGTGCTCGATCAATCGTAAAAACCATAGCCCACAATCATTACAATAGCGCCGATTGATTATGAGACGTTTACAAGTTGGAAACCCCTCATGCATGGATAAGGCTGCTCGGATAGACGTCTTTAATGAAAACATTCAGCATGCGGTGGGCGGGCGGTCTAAATCAAGCCCTCGTGCTTCATATTAGTTGGATTCTTTATTAAGAACTTTATCGATTTGAATTGAAATTTATAAACTTCGCATTGGCTGGGGGCCTAATTGATTTAGTGCTAGATTCCTACTAGGGTGTCGAATATTGCTCGATCGACACATTTGCGGAGGCGTAGCTCACGACTCTTTTCTTTTTTTTGCTATTTTTAGCAATCAAGAGTCTTGGATTCCAATTGAAGCCGGTGCCAGACAACAAAACGAAATACCTACATAGATTCATTTGCATTAATTTAGAATGTATGAACGGTGCTATTGGAATTAATTGGAAATAGTTAGTGGTAATCTATTTCGAGACGCGAAACGTTACTTTGACTTTTCAGTGAAGTCACATGGGCTCCGCAGTTCTTTAGCAGCACCGCGCGCAGAGTCTCGTTTTGTGCGACTTGAATTGGGTTTTGTGTTCACGTGAATGGATTGTGAAATAAAGCTGCGGATTAAGGCAGACTTATGAGAACATGTTTAAGGTTTGTTACACTAAAAAAAACTGGGTTAAGTGACACTGTAATTCTCCTTTTTACACTGCTTGCCATACGTTTTCCGACTGTAAATTCTGCAAGTGAAATTTTTATCAAATTGGATGTGTCTTTTTTGTATTAATATCCTGATTAATTATTAGACTTGACCTAAGAGACTAGAGTGACACCTCTTTTCGTCGAAAAATCCAACTCATAGTTTCCAATGCTATTAATCTCAAGTCTACTTGAAGAAGCTCTCACTAGATGTAAGGCACTTTCATACTCTTGATCACGTCTGATGCTTGGGTAAGCCATTTTATATTTTACGGTGACCTTTTTAGGGTTCAATACCTAAAGAGTGCCAACGGGACCCTATTACGTAACCTCCGCTGTCCGTGCGTCCGTTCGTCTGTAACGGGGTTGTATCTTCTGAACAATAATATGTAGATTATTAAAATTTCTACATAGTGTGTACTTCTATTGCTGCTTAAACAAAAAAAAAGCGGCCAAGTGTGAGTTTAACTCTCAACACAAAGGGTTCCGCATCACAGTTCAGTATGCAACACATTATATTTTTTTTAAACTTAAGTTTTCTCATCGCAACGCATGAACAAGTTAACCAGTTTATGATTAGTATTAGATTAGTATTGATTTTTTTAAATCTATCTGCTCGAAATATGTTTATTTGTAAAAAAAGGCATTTTTCAAATGATAATTTATGAATTAAAAGTATCGCATTTCAAAAACTTTTTGATGCAGACATACTGAAGAAATATGTAAATCTATGATTCCGACTTTTTTTTTGGAAATTTCATGCGGGCAAACATCTCAAAGCGACTACAAATTCATTCAGGATGCACTTGGCCGATTTTTGTTCTTCTTGTATCACGAATTTCAACAAAGCTAGAACGAATCGACGAATGCTTCGGATCATTCTCTTGCATTAGCGTGAACTCATGACACAAGGATTGTTCGTCCAATATTTGTCACATTTCTATACCGCCAAAAAAGAAATAGACTTTTTTGGTCTAAAAAACTTAAAATGTTGATTGTCATCTATAAGACTTTCGAGTGGTCGGTACAATAAATTATTCGCAGAGTGGAAAACAGAATTAGGAGAAGGAAATTAGGATATAATTTTGTAATTAGGATATAATTTCCACACAAGTATTTCCACAAGTATTAATATCGACTCATTTGCATTCTCTCAATTCGCAGTATTTTTATTCTCTAATAATTGTTTTATTTACAAGAACAATTTTCTTCGTCTTTGAACATAGAGTAATCTGCAGTCAGTATCATGTTTTCGTAGGAGCGCTAATGACAAATCTTCGACCCAATCTATTGTTTTAATGAAATGAATTTGGAACCGAAAAATGAAATAAAATATTATCGTTAGGCTGAACTTGATTCAATCGTCAAATGGTGAATGGACTAGATTAAAAAACTGGATAAAAGTTTAAGGCTTACTCTAGAATTCGAGCATAAAACCTATTCGTTGATTCAATTGAAAATCCCTTCCTGTTTTTTTTTTTTGTTTGAGGTCATCTATCTGCTTCTCAATCGTGGCTTTTATTGTCAGTTAATGACGTTTATAATCTTGATTTGGCTGTTTGGAGACGTGATAATGTGTCATATCGACCTAACAGGATATGAAAGTATTTTGTTCATGTATGTTCAATAAACGCAAAATGTTTGAGCAAATGTGTGTACGAATAATTATGAACGACAGTGTAACATTGCATTATTTTCATTTATTGGGTTCTTGTTTTACTTTTACTTTAGGTAGGTATTGACAAGATGTACTATTAGATCTGGAAACTATATTTTGAATAGTAAACTCTTAGAAAGGTGTTCAAAATTTTTCATTTTTATTTGGACATAAGAGCCTTAAAAACTTATTAACAGATTTCACAGCTTCTTCTGAATTTTGTCGGAAAGGTGCAGAGAGTGGTTTGATTGAAATCTGCCAGGCAAAATTGTATCGTGTGTTCGCTACCGAAAGTGTTAATTTGATCCGGCCGAAGATGGAACAATTCCACGAAAAAATGTCGGCGCTAGAAGCTCGTTTGAAAATCTATGTCGGGCTCTGTAGTCTCACGACGATTTCGTCGGAAATGACAATTTTTCTTGATAGCATACTATGATATTTAAATCAGAAATTAAACTCATCACTAAGGTTGAAATGAAGGACAAAACTTGGTTCAACTCTATTTGCTGTTCTATATATTCACTCAACCAGTTGCTTCAAACTGTCCAGATGAACATAAATGAGCACCGTAAACAAAGTGTTAAAATTTTGCGAATATAGTTTCACGAATTCTAAATGTTTTCCGAGTGTTAGTAATTGCTTGGTAATATGCCTAAGTATACTGAACATAAATGTCCGAAAGCTGGTTTGACATAAAATAATCCCATTAGAAGTTCTTCTTCACTTTAAAAAAATACTACTTGGATACTTTTCCAAAATTTATGACGAGAAAAACGGCGGGACAAATCTACTCCTATTCTTTCTTGAACATAAACTAAACTAAACTAATTTTTGATTTTGATGTCAAAAGTTCTGACGTAAAATAAAATAAAACCTTACCTTTTTTTTATTTACCTAATATTTATATAATTATTTATTTTATTATTTTTAACACAAAATATATAATTTCGTTAATTTTTTTATGGCTTGTTTTCTTATTTAACAATTTATGTTTGTGTTTTAATTTTCTTACTATTTTGTGTTTTTCTGTTTGTTTTCTTTCTTTTTTGGTTATTCGCCCACTAACAGGTCACGTAGAGCTAGTCAAGATGTCACCCTTATGTCACGCAGTGTTGACAATTTGGCAATAACAGCACGCAGGTAAGTGCCTAAAAAAACACCTTTTATTTTTGCACGCCAATCAGAATCTTCGTTTTTATTTTCTAACTGCTGTATAAGTGTGAAAATGTTTATAATACGCATGAAAATAAATGTTTCCTATATTTTTTTATTTTTTATATAAATGCGCACTTTGTAAATGAATAAAACAAATAAACACAAATCTGCACAGTAAAAATAAAAATGACAATATTAAATAACTTTAATTTATTTAAGATGTTTCAGCTAATTTACAGAATCTATTGACATGTGAAATTCGTATGCATCTCAGAATTACATCTAAAAAGTTTCATTTCAATCGAAACAAAGATACGCAAATCTCTGACGTTAAATATCATCTTCGTGCGTGAATTAAATGTCAAAATTAAGCGTTGTTTTCAATGTTTTTTCTTTGTTTATTTGTTTGTAACATAAATGCGATAAAGATATTAAAAAAATGAAAGTGATAATAATTGGACAAATTAAATCTAAAGATAATTGAAGATAAAACCATTTGCGCGCCCGTTTTGTGTGCGTGTTTTTATTTCGCTGTTGCTGCAACGTCAACATAAGCGACAACTATTTAGTTGGTGATGATGATGAGATGACGGCGGGCTAATTAAATTCATCACGCTTGACGAGGTGCAAAACTTCAGGAAGGAGTAGCAAAATGGCTTGAAGATTCATAATTGGATTCAAGTCGAAAACAACAAGATACCTGACAACGCAACTTCATTAGTTGCGCTACTCACGTATATTTGTATCTTATAATTGAGTTATCTCCGCTCTCGGAACGTTCGCATTTGTTAGAGTTATGATGTGAATTCTTTTGTGCATTTTGATGGGCAATTTATTGACTTTAAATTCCTCATGCCAGCGTGTAGACATAGAGTTTTGAAGCTCATCAAAAATAGTACAGTGTGTTTCTAAGAATGCGTGTGATGAAATGTTTTGAAAATTTGTAACGCTGGAAAAAAAAGATTTACTCGGTAAAAATTATACGTACTTACACCAGAAAAAAATTAGGCAGAGAGGGGTTCCTTGATGACCACGTAACTCATACTCATTAAGCTGTAACAAGTTATCAGGATGAGACAATTACATTTTCGGTCTTTTTAAGACAACCCATCTCAGTGAAACCGAAAAGAGTACAAGCAAGTAAGAAAACCCTTGCCTAAGCTTTTTAATTGGGCCCTACCAAATACATGGAAACCGGCATTTGTCCAACCTATCCATTACATAGGGGTATCTTCATCCCGTTCGAACTATCGAGTCCTTGCACCAACGTCCATGTTGATAAATTGTCACCTATTTAAATACAAATATCTCGAGCTGGCAAAATTTATAATGCCCGGCAGTGTGGTTATCTTATCTGAAGCTCGACTATTGAACTGATGGCTTATTATCTCGTCGAAGAGTGGAACCGGTCTCTGCATCTTTCAAGTGAAGCTGTTATCATGCTGGTGTTCCCCAGGGCTCTTTCTTGTCCTCGATTCTCGTTATTATTTACGTGAATGTAGTCTGCTTCATCTAATTTAATCCACATTTTCGCTGATGACAAAACCTTCGCCTCATTATAATTTTTTCTATTTCGGTCGTAGATATGGAACGGTATCATGAATTAGTAACAACATTTTCACCCGCTCCCACCCAGTTTAGCTTTGAGCCCGATTGTATTTATTTCCCCCTCATAATAACTCGAAGTAGCTAAAAAGCAACATGACATGTCTCTTGTTCTTCTTTGATCCTTTTCAAGCGCGTTATGTTCTGACATTATAAGGGTATTCAAAGCCCTTCGACCCCTTGAAGAATTTAAGACTAACACACTCGAAGATTAACTGTTTGCTTCGCAGGATGTGTAAGGATGCTTGAGGCAATACTGTTGGGGGGCTCTCCTGAATCCGAATTGGATTTATTAGATGCCAAAAATTAATGATACCGACTGGTTTACTAGGATGCCGCGATTTCTTCAATGGACAACCATTGCATCGTGGATCAGAATCATTATGACGGAAAAAAATACTGCGAATTGAATGACTGCAAAAATGTCCATCAATGGAGGAAGGGAATTCAGAATATGTATGAGCTTTAAACTCCTTCAAAATCTTTAAGTCTTCTGATCTTCATTCTGTTTACTCTATGCTCAATGTATTAAAAGGGTTATCCTTAACCCTATAAAGCAATATCAGTTAAGATTTATTTGTTAAAAGCATTTTTCATTGTTTCGGATTCTTTTTCCCGTATAGCTTGAGACCAATATTGCTTTTGATTAACCAAATCGAACACTAGAAGCCAGAAGAAACTGTATCAAAACAAAATTTGTGTGCGTCCACTTGACCGAACTCATATTCCAAGTTTCACTTAAAAGATACATTTAACTAAAATACAACACCCTGTAGTCTGCTACGACACGTGATGATCGATATGGCTGCTAATTAATTGACGCAATTAAATTGTCGATTGTAGATAAACATAAATAGCTCGTAGAATTATGTCATATTTAGACAGATAAATAGATAGTGATGAAAAGTGTGACGGTGACAGGTTGATGACATTGTGCGCTAAGAGCAAGGTGAACTTGATGTAATCGACCAATGTTATCTGATCGATTTTCATAGAAACGCCCTAAAGGTGTCGTGCGACAAAAAGTGCTCTTATAAATAAATTAAACGCCACTGGATCTATGTTATAAAAGAAAATCTTATTTTTTAACGCAAAATTTTAAGCATTTAAAATAACACAAATAATCGCCCACTCGGCGATAATTTACTGCAAAACAGACTAGCTGTCTGGCGTTCTTTTAGTCTTTGTTCTATTTATGCTTCAGAAACAAAAATCGTTTCTAAATGAGCTCACAACACAACTGGGGGAAATGTTTTAATTTTTATGATGATGAGGTAGTAAAAGGGGGACCAAAAACAATCATCCGATATTGTTTTGCTCTAGTTTTGAAGTGAAATGACATAATTTCATAGCTTTTTTTTGAAGGTTTGTTCATATCTTTAAGTTTATACTCATGCTTTTATACATTACTTGGGTTCTTTTTATCATATTAAATCGTTTTGCAAAAAACTTCGGTTCTCATAGACCCTTCATTTCAAACTCTTCCAGGAAGGAAGTATGGAAGTGCAAGTCGCAAAAATGAGCTAAGAGACGTATGTGCCATTTTTTCGTTTGCTACAATTATTACTCATTAATCATGCTTCCATATCACTCAGCAGTCACAGTAGCCAAAAGTCTTCCCGGACGCCCGATGACATCTCTGGCGTAAATTAAGCAAATGTGGTCACTTTGAGTGATCAAGAAGTCTTCCGGCGCCTCCGATAACGAAATTTACGTCGCGCCACATCATTGACGAATTTTTCCATAAAAAAATTGGGCCCAAAGATAAATCGCTGCTTTAAACTTGTATGGAATCTATTCACTATTCTTACTTTCTTTCTTCCAATCGATCCTTGGAGGTCCTGAGCCACGGCTTAGGCTGTATTCCATCCTGCTCAGTGATGGGCACGCCGCTTGAAGTTGGTTCAACAAACTTCATAGCCTGGTAACCTTTTCATTGTTCCTTTACTTCATCAATGGCTTTTGACGGATCAAGTTCTTGTCGACAGGAAGGCAAACATTCTTGCCGTAAGACCTTCTCTTAGACTATGTTGGGTGTTAGCGCTGATGTCAATGTCGTCTCTGTACTTAACAGCTGAGATGACTTGAAAAATGTATTGCCTTCCATGTTGACAGAAAAAAGATTTTCTTGACGGAAGCCGTATAACTATTCTCGTTTCGAGGAGGTTATATTTTGGGACCACTCTGGCAAGGATGTTTTCTTATAAGTACGATTTTGTTGGACAGGCTCAAGAGTTAGTATAATTCCTCTTCAATAGAGTATTCAGCTTTAACCAAACGAATGTAGACAAATAAAACTGAAGTTATAGAATTTCCCTCGGCTTGTATCACTTATCGACTCGAAATAGATTACCTTTGTTCTTAGCCATTTTCATACGGCAAATCCAGCATGTCGCATTCTTTCCTCTTCATTTGTTTCCGGAAAAAATGTATGTCTCGCCTAAATTCCAAAAACTGACACCCAAAAGAGCAAGAAATTTATTTGAAAAACATTTTTTGAACACACAACACGAGATTGTCTTTGCTTTATTAAGATGCTCTTAATTTCAGCACAAACAAAATGACCCAAATAATTAAAAGACCGAGCTCTATGACATTTCCACACTAAATTTTCAATAACTTGATGATTCACAAATCCTACAATTACAGCGATGACAACACCCGATCCGTCAGTGGCAACTGTCAAAGTTATTGATTGGCCTTGATTTGCTTGGCATTCCAATATTCCTGCCAAAAATTATTATTCAAGAACGAGAATTCTAAAACGGAAATGTCCACTTGTGACGGCAATAAAACTCCGGTAATACATTAAAGTTCCAATTATATATATGTATGTATGAGAGAACACAAACATTATCCCCCTTAATCTGACATTTAACGTTCAGCTCACGTTCCATTTGGCGGTAGAAAGCTTTCTGAACCTCCTTAAACTGCTGAAAAGTGATTTAGTAATTATTAGCCCCTACCATCCGTTTACTCATCACTGAAGACAGCTCAAAAACACCAATGTATCCCCCTTTGACAGCTATCAAACGTCAACACATTAAAAACAAAAATATTCCAAGGGTGATTGAACGCTAATGACAAATAAATTTTCGGCGTCAATTGTTGTGACAAGATTCACAGCCTTCACGGCAAGTATTGAATATTCAAAACGGTTTAGCTCAACGGTGCGATTGACATATGTACGCTGACGCTGACGCTGCCCACCAACAAGCCAAGTGTCATTGCACAGATTATGCAAATGCGTCTTGTCATTATCGCCGTCGGCTACGATGTACGTTACGCGCGTTATTTGCATCCGCAGCGGCCAAGTGCGTTAATCGTTCGCCTAGCCTCACCGACAGGGAGCTTGATAAATGCTCTCAGATTTCAGATTGGATTGTTTTGCCGCTCGAAAAGGTGAAGCTGTCGGAGCTGCCTGCGGCTGCTTGTTGAGTGCGTTTAATACTATTAATTAAACACAATAAAATAGTGCAGAGCTGTGATTTATGTGAGGCTCTGTGTTTGGAAAATTGGTGCTCCGATTTCCGTATGCTAAATGTTATAGTCTCAGGTAATGGAATCGATTGGATCAAGGAAGCTTAGCCCCGTTTTTGTCACTCTATGAACTTGAGGGTCATTTGAATATGTTCAAGTTGCCGCCGACGGTAATGGAGAAAGGAAGATTGCGCAAGGTACTCATATTGACCATGAATTGGATTTTTTGTTTTGATTTATTTAGCCTAAAGCTGCAGTTGAACCTGGACTTGGGGTAATTGACTTGATTTATCACTTTGGTTAGGACATTTAATTAATCAGAACTGGCTTGAGGGTAGGGCGTGGGACTTAATTTTTATTTTCGTTTCTTGAAAGACCAGTTATGAAGGTTTTGAAAGGTGGAGGAAGACGAATTGAAGGATATGGACTTTCTATAAGGAGATACTCATTGAGTATAGGTCGCGAGATATAAAATGTGAATGTGAGACTGGAATCCAGTTGGGATGTGAGATGACGATTTATTTGTAGGACCGTGAAGATAAGAAAGTGTTAATAAATCTAGAGATAAAAGAATCACCGCCAAATGAAATAAAAGTTTTTTTTTTCATTTAAAACGAGCTTTCGATTCCAGTCACCATGTTTTAAGTTATCACACCATCAAAATTCACGAGGCTTATTTATTTTGATTCCTTTTCAACTGAGCAGCATCTCGTCTCCATTTCTTGATGCAAACAGGTGTTAAGCCTCTGTTTAGGGAGATAATGATCTTCAAAAAAGATCATCAGTTTTGAAATGTTGAATTTGACAAAAAGAGACTTCAAGAAATGAATCTTTAAATGAAACAGTAATGCACACGTTCTTTCTTACTTTATTGCTGGAAATCAATATCAGCTCTGCTTCTCTGATTGTCATCTAGCACTCGACTCCATAAGGCAGACTGTTCTTCGGTTGTCGTAAAAGCGTCTACGAGAGCGCGCTAGGAGCAATCGATCTTTTCGAAATCACATACGTATCCTAGAAGGAGATTCAAGCACTCAAATTATAGCCAATCTTTTTGCCAAAACCCAGTTCATATTTACACTAGTTACACCTTATAAAGATTGCTTTTAAGCGTCACACGGTATGGACTCAATTGAAGAGCTCAAGGCGACGAATACTATCCTGTGCTGCTTTGAACTCGATAGAGAGGTGGTGGGTCTTGAGATGAAATTCGTATTCTTTATTTTTGTCGGGTAACAAGAACTTCCACTTCATTGCCCTGGCGCTGGTAGTTTATTACTTATCTATCCGGCCAACGACCATGGAATCCCTTCCAGCCTGCTTCAAGTTGGTTTGAACAAGCCTTCTGCTGCCTGCGATTGCTTAGTCCTTGAACTGAAGGTTCGATCTTCTTGAATATGGAAATTTCTTGGATGAAAGAGGTATTGTCCATTCTCTTGATGTGGTCGAGCCATTTTAGTCAATGGATTTTTGCCTTCCGGACTATACCCTTGTACAACTCGGCTCCATAAATCAGGACTGTCAAAATCAGTGTTTTGCAAAACAATATTTTTGTCCTTTGTGTAAGGAGTTCAGATATTAGACATTTCGACAAACCTTTATTTTGTGAACTTAGTCGTGGCTTTAGACGTTCACATAGTACGCTGGAGAGAATCTTGCAGGCGACATCGAGTAGGGATATGCCTCGGTAGTTGCTGCCTTTTTTGTAGGTGGGGTAGATAGAGCTGATATTCCAGTCGTGAGGCATCCTGTATCCTCCCACACTTTGCAGAAGATCTGATGCATGATCCCAACCAGAGCATCGCCACCACAATAAAAAAGTTTAAACACTCATTGAAAAACGGCTGGAAATCCAGCCATTCTCTGTAGATCGGTGACAAGAGCCTGAGTGTCGATTTTATAGCCTGCGCCAAGATTTTCGTCTTTCTCATAAAAGTTTCTAGCAGGCATGGTACCGGTAGCAAGAGCTACGACCTCTTTTATGTAAGGCATTGTTGAACTGTCCTTCCAAAAACATGTTGCCTTGGAGGAAGTACTGATCTGTAGATTCAATCCTTGCGAATGCCTGAAAATTTATCGATGGACCTGTGTTTGCATATATCATTCAATGGACTATATTTCTTCAAAATATTTTACCGAGCTTTTTCAAGGAAAAATTGATAACCGATAAAGGAACGTTAAGGGTCCGACCACAGAGTTAACACATTTTTCTAACACTGTAACTGGATTACCATCTGAACCGGGAAATAAATCTTCCTTAAAAGATTCTATTTTCGTTGTGACCATGGCAGAACAAGTCCAAATTTTGGGTACATAATTTGCCCAGCTTTTTTAAGCCAGTTCTCCTTAGATCTTCGATTAAGCAAACCTTCATTGATGGCTATTCTCGATGTATTAGGTTTGCAAATAATCACTGACTCTTTTAGCAGTTTTCTTTATTCCTTTACTCCCCTAAATAAAATAAATATTCCCTGCACAAAAAAGGACAAGCAGAAACGTTTTTAAGCTTAGCTTTCTGATACCAGTCTGTTATTTCAATTAATAAAAACCTCATTTAATGTAATTCGTGTCGATTTTTGAATTCACGATATAATTAACATAGTTTACGGCACTTTAACTTCAATAATTTACGTGCTCATTATATTTGCTTTTGAAGAACCCTCCAAAAAAAATAATTTTCTTGCGTTCGTTCCCTAATTACATCTCCAATTGGCGTTTCCGAGTTGGTCCTCTTCAGTTCCTTCGGTAACTTCCAAGTTCAGTTAAATCTTTTCAATTTAACTTGCCCCATGTTTACAGAAAATTCCATTCATATTCTAACATATATAAAAAGTTCACTCTATGCTCTATACTGCCAAGGTGCAGGGCAAAGGAGTTAATGTCAAAGGCGAAAGTCCCAAAGGGGCCCATTAACGAAGGAGCATTCATGGATTAAATAGACTTCTAGTTTTTTTAAGGAAACGTACATTTTTTTATAAGAGCCCAGTTGAAATTAAACGCGAAAGAATTCAAACATCTTTGATGTTCATCTGTTTACATTTCATAAATGCCTTGCAATTTCCAAATCCGTAGGTGGTGGCCCAAAAACACTCACCCAATGCATTTTTATTGTTTCTTAATGTTTTCTTAAACGTTATAGATTTTCTTAAATTATCTTGCTTAAAGATAATATTAGTCAAGACTTGTGATCAGTTTTTCGGCATTTTCGATCGTTTCGACGAAAACTTCCGGGCAATAAGATCTCGAACACTTTTCAGCTATATTCTATTAAAGCTTTAATAGGCTGTGTCTTGTTCTCATAGTCCCGTGACATCAAAAAACCACCCTCCAGTCTCAATTCAGAATTAATGCGTTATAAAACTATTTGACCACGGTGTCGTGTAGCTCACCAGCAACAGTAACCGCGTTACCAATGGGGCTTTCGAAAATATGAGGCCCAAAAACACTCCCACCGCCATGGTGACTTTCAGTGGATGAAATGGGTCTGCGTGAATGATCTATGTATACGTAGTGCCTCAGAAGAACATTTTTTGTTTGCATACACGTATCTGCTCCAAGGGAAATGGGCCTCGTTGTTTCTGATGAACTTAGATAAACATTTTTTACAATTGTTTATTCCAAATTTTAACTATAATATGTCAATACTGATAATTATTTTAAAAGTAATAATTTAATTTATTCAATTCAATTTAAAAGCAAATGAAAGAAAGATTAAATTGAGGGTTGGGATGGATAAGGGTGCAAAGTAAAATGAAACTATGTCTTTAGCTTTTGTAGCTATTTTCGAGTGTCCTCAATTCAAATCTACTTCAAACAAGCCCTACTTCTTTGAGAGATTAAAAAGTGAAGATTTTCAAAAAGACACTCCGGAGCCTTTTTCTGTTTGAGTTCAAACAAGTTTAACAATATTTAGGGAAAGGTGATTCTGAAGGCTCGTACAGAAGGTGCAATCCGTCTATCCGGAAATGTGGTCAGACTTATGTAGATTGTAAATGAAGTCAACAACATTGTTGAATATTTCTTTTATCTTATTTTAGTTTAAGCGCCCAGAGCTACTCTGGTGGAATTATTGATTTCACCAGCATCAATTTAATATTCCAGATAAAAAGAGCATCAATAGTATCCCGTATGCTTTATCTACGGCATGGACTTCATTTTCTCTCCATGTAACGTTTTGATTGAATATTATTCCTAGATTTTAAGCTGTTTTCCGGTATTCGTGTCTGGAACCATTTATCTCAATACTGGGAAAAGAAGGAAAACACGTTCAATAATCTTTATGTTTATGATGATACCTTCACTTCACAACGAGAACACTCGACTACATTTGATAAATCCTCATTAATACCGATGGACGATCGTTATTAAATATTACATACAACAATGGGCTTACAATGGTTCCCTGCGGAACCCCTCAAAAGTCAGAAAGATATTCAGACAGCATTACCTGCTGATAGTTACTGCTTAGCTTCTTCATGTTTGGTAAGGTTTTCAGAGGCTTAACGCAGAGAGATCGAAAAAGAAGTTATTTTTTAACTTGTTCGATTTGAATATGCATCTCGTCGACAATTTTTAAAAAGCCCATGAGAAATAAAATTAGTAAACTGCTCGCTAATGAGTTTCCAAAATACTTTCAATGTATAAGAAACAATTAATATTGGGTGATATTTTCAATTGTTCCTAATATATCGAGTGTATTCAAAATTTCGACCGAAAATTGTGTACAGTCTAGACACAACTGACGGTCACATGCTATGGCCAAAGGAATGCCTTTGTAAGGGAAACTTGAAACAAAACGGACAGTTTCAGTCATTTGTGGAATGATGAATGAGATAACTTTCAATATTTGAATTTTCACTTATCAATTTTACATTTCGCGAAATAGTTGCTGATATTTTCGAATTCGCTTATATGCTACGTCGTTAAAGTACCTGCATCTGTCCTGTATAGCTGGACAGTGACACAGTAGAGGGTGGCTTATTTCCTCATCATTATCACTGACTCTTTCCTTTACATTTTATCGACCTCCTCATTCATTCCTTTGGATATTGCAATGTTGACGAACAAAAAGTAGATTAAGTTCAGCCTCATTGTTATTTCAAAATTTCGTCAGAGAGTGTGATTTTAAAATTTGTGATCGTCGAGGAGGGAATTTACTTTTTTTGGAAAACTCATGCCTTTCAATCGCATGGAACAGTGAACGTGTTTGGTAGTTCAGATTTCATCAATTCCCTGAAGGTCCGTGAACAGCATTGAGTGTTTTTTTCATTCACATTTTTAAACTATTTGCATTAAAGTCAAGGGTTGATAGTCATTCTTTTGACTTAAGGTGGGGATCTTGTTCTTTCTGATAAAAAGACCACATTCCTACTGGATGGATTTCTAGATTGCATTTCGGTGATCAAAATAATTACATCCATTACATTATGTCATTTCCTGAGATTTGGTTGGAAGATTCGGTCCTACTGATTAGTAGCTCTGGAACCATTTACTGCAATGCTTCACCCGCTCTTTGTATCCCAGATTCTTCTTCCCTGACTCCCAGATGTACTGGTGCTTTACTTCTACGTATCGAAAACAATACCGTAGAGGCTCACAAGTAAGTCTTCATTAGGAATTCGAGAGATTCCTGGCAAGATTTCATCCTTATATCATGAGACATTTTATATGAACTGGGACAAGAGGTTCATTTGTTGGCATTTTGCTCTGCCTCCAAGCTTCGTTAAGGCAAAAGTTGGGCCTTGAGCTTACTTATGTAAATTTGGCTTTACTCTTGAAATGGTTGAATCTGGTTTGGTATGGATTCAAGTCGTTGGATCGTCAAAACATTGGTTTATGAACCCTGATGACACAATGATCTTAAAAGAATCGGTTAAGCTATGCATTAAAACGTTCACATTTTGGATCTACGTCAAGTCCGCTAGATAGCGCTGTCGTTCGTCTTTACACTTACCAACGGACAAGTGAAACTATCGTCTTAAAATTTAACTGCAGTCTTTTGAGTAGTTTGTTATGCAATTTCGTGAAGACAAATATAAGTTTGGATTCGATATCATTTATCTTAAGATCTGGAATGTTAAAAATGACTCTTGTTTTTAAATAGTTGGCTTCTGCAAAATACGCACAGATTTTCCTGGGGCGCAATATTTGCATCTCGCTTTGGGCGCTCACTACCCCAGCTCCACCACTGACTACACTTCAAGAAAACCACCAACTCTGCATC
The DNA here is from genome assembly GCA_963555765.1 of Orthonevra nobilis. Taxonomy (NCBI): domain Eukaryota; kingdom Metazoa; phylum Arthropoda; class Insecta; order Diptera; family Syrphidae; genus Orthonevra; species Orthonevra nobilis. The sequence continues at coordinate 49,136,491 of OY743227.1, read as the reverse complement.
AAATCGTGCCTCATTCATTCTTGAGTACCCATTTCCATCTCGTACATCTCGTAGCCACCTATGCGTGGTGGCACTCATGCGAAATAATGCATCCACGACACACATTAATGATACTATCTTCAAGTCTGGGCCGACTGCATTATCATCATCATCATCATCATCATCATTACTGCAACGCAGCATCAACGTGAATTTAACGTTAAATGCATTTAACTATGCCTTTGTTGACACACGTGTAGAACGTTCCGAATGCACGCTTCGATGAACGAACAGATGCACTTGTGCGAAGCACTGAGTTCCATGTAAGCGCTAGACGAATGTGCGCCCGTTTGTTCACACGAAAGACAACTAAGTTATGCGACTGAAAGGTCAAGTTCATTGTCAAAACCTTGTAGGACTTTCCCAAGTGCAGGCTTGAAAACATTTATGATATATTTTTTTTTTGTGTGTGTGTTTTATTTCGAACGCTTTTGGTCTTGAGCGGATTTTTTTATCGCTTTAGACAACGTCATGGAAACTATTTCGAGGACTTTCGAAAGCGTCGCATGGATTTTATATTTTCCAAGACATCTTGTGCCTTATCAAGAGGCGCATGTTATCGATTGAATAGATTGCTGATGCTCCAAACGACGATTCAGCTTCGAGTTGTTAGTTATTCATGAGTGTGAGATTTGGAAGCAGCCCAATTTTTAACAAGGCTAATAATCCATTGATCATAATTCCAATGGTGAGGCAAACAATGCCTTCAGAGGCCAAATAGTCCATTGTGACTCTCCATTAATATACCAAAGGACCTGTCTCAAAATGATAATGTTATTTTAAGCTTTACACATCGATTAAGGCCATGTTAGAGTGCGCAACCAGTTGGCAGTCCACAAATTTGAATTCTTCTGAATTTGAGGTTTCGCCATAACATTGTCCTAGCTGCTTTTTGGATGGTATACATTAAAGTCTGGAAAATACTGCACCAATCTAACTGCTTCGCTGGAAAAGACGCCGACTTCTGTAATTGTCTCCTAGATTCTAGGGAAGACGTCTCACGGTGACGACAAGTGAATAATTTTTGGTAGAGTTAGAGATTTGTGTTATATTATCTCACTCTTATCCGTGCTAACTGGCTGTAAGTGCTTGAACGTACGATCTCTCCTTTTAAAAATTTGGAGCCTTGAGACGTGCTAGAATCTCAACGTTGTGATGAATGTTTGTGTAGCTAGGTTCTTCTTCTGGATGAAACCAGCTATGGGCCTTAAGTCTAGATTTATAAGAAAATCCTTTTTTCAATGCTTGGCTATCAATCGTTAAAACATATCTTGCTTGCATTTTCGAAATTTTTTATTGACAGAAAGTTTCCAAAGTGTCTCAGCTTTCCATGTTCTATAATCTCATGCTTGTTGCTACCAATTTGTTAGACCTCCGGTCTCCCTAATCGTCTTAAGTTTGAGGGCTGGTATTTTCGGATTCTCTTAGCTCAAGCCTTTTTATCCATTCGCTTCACGCACCCAAGAAAATGCCAAATGTAGTCAAAGAGACCACAGATTCTGGGCTTATAACCTTTTAAAGTGTTTTGTTTTTTTAAAGGATTCCAATAGTTTCCCTGCTTCCCTGCTTTTTATCCAGCAATTGGCGCCATTATGTACTATATGACTGGAAGAGTTTTTACAGAATATAAAATTTGTCCATCGAGATGGAAATCTCTACCCAAGTTTCTTTTGTCAAATCAAAAAAGCAGTAGCTTGAGAGCGACCTCGTTTTCATCTTGACATTGACAGCTGTCAAAATAAGTGACATAATATCCTCTTTGATTATCGACATCATGGCTTTGACATCGTTAATTCAAAAACAAACCTAACTTAGCCTATTCCTCTATAATTTGTGATACACTGAGTTTGGGCTTCCTTGGTGATAACCAGCTTCCTTAAGAGCACATACTGAGATGAGTGGATGTAGCGTTGGAGCCTGTTTAGACGATTACTTTTGAGTGGCCCATGACGAGAGTTTAATTGTGAAAGGAGCGAGCGGTAAGGGAAAACAGCAGTCACGAAGAAAATATAAAAATCGAGGTGGCAGTCACGTTCCACACCCGAAATGTTCCGTTTCTATTCCATTTTGTCACTATATTTCGATCCTGGAGTAGTGAGGTTGGCGGATGAACATCACAATTGGTTCGGTTGTGAGGTGAGGACCGTTAAAATGTGTACTCGGACGATCGGACGAGAGAAGAAATAAAGGCTCCATTTCACTCATTCCACCCCTGTTCTTTATCAATGTAGTACCAGCAGTGAGTGTGTAGACACTACATGACTGCTCACTTCGCACCCAAAAGGAATCGTCTAAACAGGGTGTAAGTTACAGCGGCTTGTGCACTACTTGAACTGCCTTAGCCTTCAAATTCTACTGATCTTTCCAAACAATGGCGAGAATTATTTCAACAAAAAAGAAGAGAGCAGTATTCTTATTCATGTCATCACGTGAATGAAATTCTTGCTCATAGTTTCTTGCCCTTAAAGTAAATTTTTGGTGTAATGCGTAGCAACTGTCCGGAGTATGCTCGCAATAGAATGCACAAAAGAATTAAAAGTATTGTCATGAGAGCCCTGCTAGGAGCACCTTTTTGAATAATTCGTCAGGGATTTAAGCGCAGCATTAATTTCGGCGGTGGCTTCCCTGCTGCCTTACATCAACTAGTCAACGTTTAGCTGCTCGTCTCCCATAGGCCTGTGCGAATTCGCCCGCAGCTCGCGCAACAGTGAACATTTTGAAGGTTGCGTTTCCGTTTCGCCAAAAGTCTCGGCAGTCTCGGCTTGGCCGGCAAGATCGCCCAATATGACCACTCCCGCAATCCCTCTGAACTAAATGAAAAGAAAAACTTTATGGTCCAAATAAACATTTTAAAACCAAAAAAAATCGAGTATTTTTAGTCACCCTGTGTTCTTTGAAATTGTGACAAATTTATGAATCGCACACATCTTGGAATGTAAAGCAAAATCGGTGGTTCTACTTTGCATAGAAATTGCTAAATTAAGGCCCATAATCCATTTAGAAATAAACAAAAATGGTCTCAGTCGTTGCTGTTAAAATAGTACAATAATTTTTTAACCACTAAAAGAGCACGTTTTATAACTTAACAAGATGAAAAAACGTCAACGAAATAATTTTTGTGAAGTACAAAGAACATCGCAAAACAAGCACGTGTACTTAATTCATTGTTTTTGGCTTTAAAAATGAACGTGAACGAATTGTCAATCAGCTGAAATGGCATCGTATTCTGAGGCTTACGAAGCTAACAAAATTTTTTAATTTAATTTGTATATTGTTTAGAATATTTAACATTAATTTTGTTGTAATCTAGCTCATTCAGTATTTAGAATTTAGTTTCGGTTTGCATACTTTTTCACATGCTCAATAGATTACGTCATTCAAATCCAATATCATAAATCTTTAAAAATAACATGTTTATTTTCATTGGTATTTTGAAACCTTTTTTTCTAATTTAAATGAATTTCTTTTTTCTTTGTTTAGGAGCAAATCACGCAGTGTTGATCATGGACTGGCGGCGCCATTCGATTTGGAATCCTTGCGCTCTAAAGTTGAGGGACGTTTTGAAAGTGTTGACCGCTTGACAAGTAAGTCTAAATTGAAATTAATTTTTTTCTTTCAAAGTTTGGTGATTTTTTAATAGAGTAAAGTTTCCGACATAATATTGAAAACTATTCTGTATAAATAATGACTTTCTCGGTTGGCTTGTCAGTGATACTTACTGTCATATTTTTATGGATATTATTGATGGATCCGCCGAGTTTGAACTCGGCCTCATCTGAAAGGAAGAGTTTTTGAGCAAAAATGTGGTCAATGTCGGACTTCTTAAAAGCCCAAGCAGAGAAGTGATGATGAATCGGGTCGATGTGCCATTTACGAGTCCAGCTTACAATCGGGCTTACATGAAAAAACTTTAGATATTCGTACGAAAATGTCGTTATAAAGAACGAAAATGTCGTCATAAAGAACGAGCTCATTCCGGACCTGTTTCCCTCAAATTCTGTGTACTTCAGAAGCTGCGTGGTCATTTAATTTCACTAACGTGTCCATAGTCTGTGATTTAGCTGGGAGCGTATACTCTAAGAGCCTTTGAACTGACGCGAAGGAAATGCTTACCTTAAATGTACCTGAAATTTATTTCAATAATGTCGAGAGGTCAAAGAGGAGAAAATTATGTAGCTCGTTGCTCTTGATGTGTCAGACTTAAAGAACATGTCCAATAACCGACTTTTGGGAATGCATTCACCGAATTTAAGTCCAAGAATTCAAACTTTTGGTTGATGCAATTGATCTTAAAAAAAAGACTGTGAATTAAGCAGACTAAAATCACCATTCTTTTGAAGTTTATGACTGGCACATTCAATATTTATCAAACATAGCATTAAAATCATTTTCGCAAATGAATTGCATTCACTAATGATAAGTTGAAGTCAGCAGTGAATTCAGATATTTCCTTGCAACCATTAGTGAATTCACTTTTAATCGGTTGAAGTCAGTGAATTTACGTAAAATTTTTTGAATTTATTTTTAAATAAGCGAATAATCTTCAACATTATGAGGTTCTTCCAGGCACGATTCCTAAAGTGATCTAGTTTTTCGAATCTGGTCCAGTCACCATTTGACTTTGGGTTCAAATAAATTACGATATCACTGAATTGGTCGGTCAGCTATAGAAGTCTGACTGATGGGTGGCCATGTTGTAGTGGTTACTGCATCGGCTGCTACAATTGCAAATTTGTGTTGTCAAAAACAGTGGTTTGTGTAAATGATATGAAGGCTTTGCAGTGAAGGCGATATCGATATCAAATTATCCGTCCAATTTCGGACCACACGCATGGAGTTTATGAAATCAAATACTATATATCTGATAATTCAATCATCTCTTTGCATCATAAGAGTATTCATAACCTCTTGACAGCGAGTAAATTAGAAAAAATATATATGAAGATCGTAAAGTAATCTGGGTTAGTTAAGACTTAGTTTATGGATTTAATTTATCATGAATTTAAAATCAAGCTTGACCTCATTCACAAAGAAAAAATGAATATCCTTTCATATTGAAAACACTTTCGACAAGAGGTGCAATTTTCTTCATTGAGTGCACAGGATGCATCCTAAATATATTTACTTATTTTTCTAAAAATTCGCACTGTTTCACAAACACAAAAGCAAAGTTATGTAGAAGTAAAGAAGTATCGGTCTGTGGAACTGAAATTTAAAGACCCAGTTTTTATATTGCATTTGAAAAATATTTATAAAACTTATCGCAATTACTTACACATATTATGTTTAAGGAAATGATACAATTTTTTTTAAATTTAATTAGTCGGCAACAGTCTTGTAAAAAAGTATCTAAAATAAGGCAAGTTTTCTTAGTTGCTAAGAAAACTTAAATAACTTTTTATGCTTTAAAGAAACTGAAACAAAAACATCCATTTTCGAATTTGGATGGAATATGTAGATTCGTAATAAACAGCTGCATATACATATGTTAGGTTAGGTAAGGTTAGGCCTTTGTTTTGGACGATTGAGATACCACGAGGGGAGATCTGCCAATATTGTGGTGGTAGGAGGAAGTAGTTTGAGACACATTCCTTCAAGAAGGGGAGGGGTAGGTGGAGAAAACCAGTATATTTCTCTAATGAACCTGGCAAGGCCTTTTGGTTTAGCTTCAGCCAGGTTTATCTGGTGATGTTGCAAGTTGGTTCATTAACCCATATTGTATTCGCAAAGTATATGTATTAATTTTTAATGTTTAGTTTGCCTGTGGCTGATGGGGTTGCGCAAGTTCATTTGCTTTGCAGTTTCCATGGATGTGCCTATGCTCTGGCACCCAGTACAGATGAAGTGTGGACTTATTTGCTTTCTCATTAAGGGCTACCTGGCATTCGTTAACAAGCTTTAATTATGTGTTTACACCATCGAGGGACCTGGCTGTCTGTGAAAATAACTTTTCCTTTGCAGAAATGCTATAACATAGAAGCCACTTTGCCGCCTGATAAATCGCATTGATTTCGGTTGAAAACACTCTGCAGTGATCTGAAATGCGAAACGAGAATTCTAGGTTAAGATAACTCGAAAAGATACCGCATCTGACTTTCTGATCCAGTTTTGACACATCCGTAAAAATCGTAATGGAGTCTTCCGGTATCAACAACTACGTTTAGAAAATAGTAATTATAAGCAACCCTTTAGTATATAAGTTTATAAGCAAAATGAAAACTACTATTTGCCCAATATTACACCTGCATCCGCATTGGCCCGACAGACCGATTTTTTGCTGAACACCAACACAAGAGCTTCCCACAGAAAATCCCAGACCAGACTTAATTAAAGTTTAACAAATGCGGAAGCTTCTAGTAACAACATTGCTTTAAGTTGTACCGTTATAAAGATAAATTCGAAAAAATAAATTGCCAGTCTGACAGACCAATGGCCCATCCTGAATACTTGTAACCATTTATTTATGTTAATATTGAATATATATTATGTTTTTACATAAAAGTTCCTTATTTCAAAACGAAGTAATTGCCAGTTACATATTTTGAGTTTTGTTTTTTTTTCTCAATTTTAAGAATCACCATTATAACTGCTGGAATGTTGGCGAAGACAGCCCGGATGATGGCTTCAGGCCGTGTAGTGTATTTGGTCGAAAGACTTTATTGTACGGTTTTTATCGAAGAAAAACCCAAAATATTAGACTCACAAGAGGCTAAGCTAAACCCTATTCAGCCGAGGCTGGATTCCTATCGCAGAACAACCTTCTTGTTGGGTTGATCACAGTGTCCTTGTAGCTCCCTTAATTAAAGAAGAAAATAGAAGAAGGGATTGTTCGTAATTTTATTTTATGATCAACAAACGACTTTTTTTTTCTATTTTTATCGTTGTTCCTAAGACATTTCCGGAAATTTATTTTAACTTAGTTTTTTCAAGAATGCAGGCGAATGGGGGTCTTTCAAATCTGGAAACTAAATTTCATATTCAAACTGACGCCTCCTACAGAGCGAAAAAAATCTTGTTTAGTGGGCTGTTAATTAAGCTATCTTTCTGTCAATTAACAGAATTTTCACATTTGTGCATAATAGAAATATTTCATACTTCTAGGCGCGAAGCATTTGAAAAGCTTTCCGGCGAAATAAGCTTTCAAGTAACAATAATTTTATCTCTAAAGATATTTCTTTATCTGCCATGATAAGCTAACTGCGTTTGCCTCACCTTTATCAGACTACGGATGGCTCATACACTGGAGTTAAACAGAGTTTTACAGCAATTTCCTTGTTTTTTAAGCCCGAGTTATGCTTAATTTGATAGGATCCTTGGCGAATTGAGCTATTATTTTTTCACTATAAGAGCACAGGCCAGGACAACCATAGAATTGTGTTCGATAAGCGATTAGATAATTTTTCGAAATTCGCACTATTACGGCAGCACATCCACTTCGGAAGTAACTTTGCTCAAGCATAATTCAATCCATTTTAATTGCGAAAATAAAATGCTGAGTGCTGTCAGTGTCAAAAAAACGTTACAAAACCAAAAGATGATCCACCCTAAAAAATCAAAAAAATTATATCATCGATTTTTTTTTACAAATGGTTTCTTAGTTGATAGTGTTTAGGGTTCCGTACCCAAAATGTGCCAACTGCTGTAACCAAGGCTTCGCTATCCTTCCTGAATCGCTATTGGTAGACACAATTTGCAATTTAAACTGAAATTATTTCACTGTAACAACAAATATATAATACAAGATATAAAGGACCCGTCATACGTTGTCATATTCGGATATGATTAGATTTTCTGATATCTGATGATCATCTTCGAATTTTGAAGTTTTACATTTTAATTTCGATGAGTAAATAATATGAATAAAAAAGTATTCTTAGAATGTAATTTATTTACTTCTCAGAAGGCTTATCGTTCAATAAAAGAAATTGGTGGCGCAACAGCTCCTTTTAGTGCCACGGCTTACCTTCCAATAACCATACAAAGAGCCACTCGAGCACAATTGACGTGTCAACTACAACCAAGACGTCGTACATAGCTCAATGGAGACTCTTAGGTTTCGTAAGACGGTAGATGGCTTATGGCAACATCGACCGTATTAGTGGGTGGACGAAGAGTAGAACTCTGTCGTTAAGATAGTTAAGTTTTTTTTAGGCTAAAGAGTAGTCTTCAGTTAAGTTTAAGGTTAAGTTTAAGCAAAATACAAATGTCCATTTACTAAGTTTTTCGTCTTGAACAATACAATTTTTCTTAGTTTTTGAAAAAAGTTAGAATTATTTAAATACAATAAATGTATTAAGTCAAAAGCTATTATTTTTAATTTGTTAGGTTTAACTTAGTGCGCCCACATAGCGCCAGTAAGTTAAAATTTACTTAGTTAAATAAATTAAGCTAGCTCTAAGCGTTTTGTCCAGCCTATAAGTAAAATGAATTATAAAATAAAAATGCATTGAAGGTTTTGATTCCCTTGCGAGAAGTTGAGTTTTAATAAAAGCGGCTTAAATTGCTGTTTCTTTTGGTTGCGTTGACATAGAAAATTGATTTTGTTCCAGCTTAAAGGAATTATAGAGCTACAAGGAACAGAAGACCTGAGTTCCAAGCGTTCCTGAGAAAAAGGGTCTTGACAGATAGACGGACGGACGGACAACAAAGTTATCCTATACTATAAGTATTCCGTTTTTTTCTTTCGAGGTACAGAACCTTAAAAATGAGAATCATACAAATAAGGGGGTCCGAACTGATGTCGTTCTTTAATGTCAAATAAGGTTGCAGGATGCCGGACATTCCGTTGGAAATATCATTTGCAATTATTCGGTTCGAAGGTTTATAATTTAAACCGAATTTAATAGTGTCTGTAAAAAAAAGGAAAAACAAACTTAACGAGACTTACGAGACTTACGAGATTACGAGAAAGCCAAAGGGCCTTCTTAATCTAAATAACAACGAAGAACGTTTTCAAAAATATTTACCTTCTAAAAATTGGCAATGGTTGCATAAAGATTTGCGTTGAAGACAATCCAGTAAAGGACAGTCGCCATTTCGACCCATCAGTCCTTGCATGAAAAACAAACAAATCTATTAATTAAAACTTTAAATTAAAAAATAAAAACAAAAAAACAAATAGACTGCTACAATAGCTTCGGTAACGCATACAGAATGAGTAAATATTCATATCGACCCCACAAATAGGAAACCAAAAAACAGAAAAAAAAAATAACTTTGCATTCTGGAAACGATTTGTGACGGCGAATTGCTTGCACTGCGCAAATGAATATTAATTGCCGGCAATTGGACGTGCCCGCCATACGGACAGTTTTTTTTTTATTGTTCAGGATAATTTCTTTATTTTTTCACGTTTCTAAATTAAATACGTTTGAGCTCCTCACGATTGAAAATTTATTGCCAAACATGCATATGAGTGCAGTAGTTTGTTGTCGATAATAATTTACTAAGAAATTGTTTATTGGACAATGTCCAAGGAGAACAATTAAGAATGTCTTATCTTATAAACAATTTATCAACAAACAGTTCCTTTAAGGGAGCGGTTTATTTAATTGATTTATTATTTGTTTTAAGTCAAGAGCTTAAGTGCAAATAAAAGTTGAAAAATTGGGTTAAGACCTGACGAGGGGTGGCTTACTTTATCTTCGCGCACAAGATACGTTTTGTTTATTTTAAATAACCCTTTAAGTATGTAGAAAATAAATTTGTATGAGGTGAGGCTTTTGATAGTTCACCCGCGTTCAAGGAATAACAAACACTCTTTATAAAAGAAAAGGATCAGGAGAAAAGAAACCAGAGGTTCTGAGGCTCATTGTTCTTGAATGATTTTATGTACGTTTTAATGAGTGGGAACTCACAGAATAATCCGCATCTTGCGGCAGTCATAATTTTAAGTGGTTTTGGTTGTAACCAAATAAAGGAACATACAAATTTAAGCATTTGCATACGGTGATACGTTACGTAAAATATTTGAGGTAGATCAAGACATACAACTTAAGTAAACTGAATTACGAAGAGCGAATCAATTTTATCACCAAAAGCTGACAAAAAGACAATGTCACAAACTCATTTTCGTTTTTGAGGTTCCGTACTCCAAAAGGAAGAACATAAATCATAAAGGATCACTTTTTTGTCCGTCTGGTTATATGGAACCTTCGTTGCGCGTTTCCACCTCGCACTTGGCCAGGTCGACGCAGAGAAGACGATCATTTTAATGCGACAGGATCATTCTCACTCAATACCCAATACGATCTTCATGCCCAACTCTAGAGTCAGAACTCTTGTGAATATACTCAAAACATTTTATATTGTCCGCTTAAATTTAGACTTTTGGATTCTCGAGCATACTTGCAACATCGGCATTTGATATAATGAACAATAGAGGACCAATGTGGCGACTCTGTGGCACACATGAAATAGAAAAGTTATAGAAGATCATCCAAAAATATAACAAGGCAATGAGTTTAATTTAAAAAACTACTAGTCTGTATAAAAGCTAAGTAAGGAACATACGAGAGTTTGTAGCGACTCGATTCACAACTGTTTCGACTTAAAAAACAAAGAAAACTCTAACTAATTGGTATTAAATTAACTTTCGTGTGAATCTTGTTTAGAAAGTTTTTGAGTTAGTCCTTTCATTGCAGAAGACTCAAGAGGAACCCCCTTTTCGAACTATCTGCGCTAAATGTTGAAAAAGTTTAAGCACCCAAATTTACACCTTGTCTGAGAATACTAAATCCCAATTAATAGAACAAATACAGTTTAAGATGTACGTTCCTTCGTTGGTATGTTTTGTTTTTGTTTTTTTCTGTCTCAGTTACACTGCGAATCACCAGGTTGAGGCCATCAAATATGCCACTGATTTTCGTGAAGTATACCTTTTGTTCCCGCAATTATTTACTGCCTATGTTTTTTTTTCCAAAAATTATTTAGATTTAAGGGCTCATTCAAAAAGTCCATCACAAATTCCGAACACCAAATCATGAGCCATTGTTTCCATTCACCGCTCCAAGTCAGTTAATCTCTTGCGAAATTCATTCGGAGCCTTATATGCGCAAGCATCAAAAAAATTTCCTTTTTTATTTTAAGGGTTCCATATCCAAATGTTGCTTACGGAACCTTTTTACTAAAGCTCCGCTGTCTGTCTATTTAGCATAGAGCTGTTTCTCTTAAACCGAAAAAGACAGACACTTGAAATTTGGACAGAACGTGCACTGAATAGTATCGCTGTTTTATTTTCCTTCTAACCGTCGCTAGGCTGGCTTAGACCCAGCTATATACACTTTTTCAGTAGATTTTATTTTTTATTTCAAGATTTCCTAATTAGGCTAAAAATTATTTGTCTTTCTTTTGGGAAAATATTAACCTTATCACGGGCAATAAATGTTTGGGTAAAAATGTGGCCTCATTCTAGTGGTTCGCAGTGTATCTTAAGAACAAGTAACAATATTAAATTAAAAATAATTTCAATCAACACCAATTGGCATAAAGAATTCCTGATAAGGTATCCGTAAATTTGATCAAGTTGTTTTGTATTTATAACAATAAATAAAATGCAATAAAAGTAGGCGAGTTAACTTGTTCGAAAAATGTTTATAATCTAGATTTTATAAAACAATATTTCTTGATGCAATTATGATGGAATTCAGGTGGACTATGGAGCTTAGATAAATAGAATCAAAACGTGCTGAAATCCGCGTACGTACGTATATAAGACAAGACCACCAAGTCAACAAGAAATATCGACCGATACTCAGGCATGTTTTCTCTGATTATCGTTTTTGGAAATTTCATTAAAAGCTAATTTTCATTAAAATATAAAGGACATGCGATTCAACAATTTATACGTTAGCTGCATTCCTTTGAAAGGAGTGTGCTCATACTGAAACTCTGATGTTTCCAGAGTCAATGGAGCCTCAGGCCTTTGATTTTATATCGTTAGAACGTATGCCACATGGATGCAAGCAATTTCTGCGCTGTCTAAAGGGCTTTTCAACTGATGACTGCATTGCGTGCATGGGATTAGATGGATTGATAAGTCCTTATTGTAGCATAAGCATACATTCTTTTACAAAAGACTTAACTGTTGCACATTTTACAGTGATTTGGCGCAATCTGCGGTAATCATTGTTTTACGAATAAAAACAATGTTTTACCCGAATAAAATGGTCCAAAATCTAGCCCTAGTCAGAACGATGCTGGAAAATTTTCAAACAATATGAACAACCCTAAGAAACGCTGTAAAAATAAAGTTTCCGAATTGTATCATTTCTGCGCAAATGATTAATCCCCTTTTATAACTTTTATGTTCGCCGAGTTTTTGGTACCGCGACTCCAGCTGTTTCCCGGATTCAAAAAAGAACCCAATTTCAGTAAGACGGACCATTTTACCACGGCTAGACTTTTAATGGAGAAGCTGGGGAATATTTTTTCCAATAAATTAATCAGCGATAGCAGAGACATTCTGACCTTACGCCATGCGACTTTTTCTAATGCGAAATCCTTGAGTCGACGATTAAAACTACAATTCAGGCCCTACATAAAAATATCCGCCTTGAATTTGATGTTTTTGAACCAACGCCTTGACCTCGTGTCACAAATTCAAGAATCTGGTTGCAAGAACATTTTGCGAGTGTGTAGTTGCGTCAACTTACTTTCGTTTGTATGGAATTGTATACTGGTCGAAAGTTAATGCCCATCGATTCTCCGTGCCCTGATCTGAATGTAACAACCTTCTTTTGAATTGTACCCGGTACATTTTTGAGAAGCGATGTCTTAGGGCTTGTCTCCATTTATATAGAACTCCAGAGTCTCAGTACGAAAAATTTCTATCCTAATGAGGTCCTTTACAATGAGGCTTACTTTATTAGAATAGATAAGTTTCTGTTTAAACTTATTCAGAGACATATTGTAAGAGCAATGACCCTGGCAACAACCTGATATATGGGGCTGTGCGGTGGAGCAGTGCGCCTTAACGGCTTTATTCCACCAGAGGCTTTCCTCTATTTTGACCTTAGCGGCCTGTTTCAGAATAAAAATGCGGTACCGCTAATCTTCCACTTCAGTTCAGTAGGGCGGTATCAGTCCACGACAAGGAGAGGAGAAGAAAAAATCGACATCAAGTCCGTCAGCACCATCAGCCTTATTTGACATGAGATTGGCCACCGTTTTTTTATAGTCTGGTTGTCAGGCATATTGATTGGTTCAATTATGTCTGACAGCGATACTTTGTTCGTCATTACTGTTTAACATTCTGCAGAATAGGATTTGCCATATGCTCAACATCGACTGTGTCCCTTTTATTGAAATTTCCGTCCCTATTCCTTATCAAACCATATTTACAACTTATTTGTGGCCCGAATCTATGTTATAAATTCGGAACGTCCGTACAGCCAGAGAACTTGACTTGACTTGAACTCTGTTCCATCCTCTTTTACGCCCGAAAATATTCTCTTTAACAATAAACATTTTACAACGTAAACATCATATCCGTGCTCTAAGATTACGTTGAGGAGCTCTTAGGACCTTTATGATGTAGTGAAGCCTTAATGCGGATTCTTGTCACACATTTCTTACGTTCAAGACCTTTTGCCTGAGGATGTTTTTGACAATGTCCAGCGATTGCAATAGGGAGATGATGATTCCTTGGGACTTTGCTTATATCGCCTGCGGAATCCTCCCTCGATTGCGGTAAACCAAAAGGCTATCAGGGATATTTTTCGGCTCTTAGGTTTGGTTAGGTTATGCAGGGTTTTGAAGTGCTTCATAAGACACAAGGTACCACACTGGTCTCATCGCGATCCCTGATGCCGAGCAACAGTCTTAACACTTTCTTGATGACAATTTATTTCCCTACAAAATTTCCAAATTTGTAGTTGATGCTTCCTACTTTCTCTAGGGTTTCAAAAGAGTAGTTGCCCAAACTTTTTCTACGACTTCTAAATATACTCTGGCATTCACATAATAATTAAATCGCTACAGTATCTGCAATCGTGACCGAGAGACCCAGTCACCTTGCATGTTGCCCTAAGAGGTTGTGCCCAGATACGCTATCCTCAGCTGCTTTATGCTCAGCTTAAGAATTTCGTTTGTCTTTTCGCGGTCGAATGTAGGCCATAGGGCCTTTGTTACCCCGTTTTTCCTTGGGTTTGACCATCTTTGGTCGGCTATTTTCATTGCTTTAGCTAGCAGTGTTGCCTTAATGGCTCATGCAGGAAGTTTTATAGCAACACCATTGGCCGGAAAAAGATTTCCCCCATTTCTGGCTAATTCGTCCGCTATTTCGTTTCCTTCGATTTCGGAGCCAACATGATTCACCTGATTCTGCGTGCATAATGCCTGAAGCATTTTACGGCAGTTTCTGACTATTTTCCATTTTGTTTCACACAATTCTTGTGCCTCAAGCGCAGCTTGACTGTCGGTGTTGATTTCTAGTAGTTCCGTAGTTACTGCTAGAACCTCTGCCTGAAATACGTTATAAGCGTCCGAAAGTTTTAAGGAGGCTCTTATATTAGGTTTCGGCTTGTGAAGAAGATTCCAAAGTTTTAGAGCCATCAATGTAAACTGCAATTTCATTTTGCTGCAATGCTGCTTTTGCATGCCAGTCAGTACAGCGTATCGAAGTCTTATTCAGGAAGGATTTCGTCCATTCACCGCAGTTTTCCTTTAAGAATTTCGTTTGAAATTGAATTTCTCATGTTAAATTCTTTATGAATCGAGTGGTGACCTTCTCTTCTATTTAAAAAAAACCTTTTGTTTGTTAGCTTAAGTGCGCTTTTTCCACCTTGAAGTCTTATCTGTATATCAAGTGGCAGCATATTGTGAAATACGTCCAGTGGTGACGTCGGGGGAGTGCGTAGCGCACCTGTTGTAACCACAATGGCTGTCCTCGGAACTACAGCAAAATTGCCCAATGTCGTTGCCAGCAACACTTGCTTTCAACCAGACAAGAGCCCCATACGAAAGTAGGGGTTTGAATATATTTAGGTAGAGCCAGTGCATCATTGCTGGTTAGAGTCCCTAAGTTTTACCAACTGTTCTTTTACTAAAGAACAGTTGGTAAGGCACTAAATGCCTTTTTATTTCTTTCCTTTATGTTAAAGTTGCAGTTTGAATTCCTAATATTCCTTAATATTTTACGATGTCCGAAAGGGCCAGCTCTTCCCCGTCTTATTTAGGCAGCTAAAACGTAGGTATTTTGTGTTTTCAAGAGAACAAAACCTGCACTAGTAACACAACACAGTCTGCGTTGGCAACTGCGTCTATGTCCATTGATTGCAGTTTCATAAGTATGTAGTCTACGACCGATACCCATAGTATCGGCGATATGACCCCACCCTGAGTAGAATCACTTGTGACTAACTTCCTAATGGAACTACCACCTTGATCAAAAATTTCCCATAATTTATTCAGAAAATTAAAAATACAAGTTTTGTTCATCTGAATATATATTTTCCCCTTCAAAGTAATCCAGCCAGCGCTTGATCGAAACCTCGAAATATTTTTTTATATTCGGTTTTCGGAATGTCCATCGGTGCTTGCTGCTGTTTTTTCATCACTTCCTCTCGGCTGCTGAAACACGTTCCCCGTAATGGTTAAAAAAAACCATTCGAATGAAAAGAAAGAAGTTATAGAGAGCCAAATCGGTGGCTGTTGAATGGTATTTGTTGCGTTTCTCGTTAAAAAATTACGAATAATGATGCCACTGTGCGACGGTGCGTTATCATGGTGCGAAATCCACGAGCTTTGTGCCCACAATTCTGGTCTCTTTCGGCGAATTGCTTCACGCAAACTTCTCATAACGCCCAAATAATGCTCTTTGTTTACTGTCTGGTCTCCTGGCAATAATTCATGAAAGACTACACCGTTGTAATCCATGAAATCCTTTCATCATCTTCGATTGACTCACGACCGCTTTTGAAGCGCTCGTGCCCTTGGTAAGCGACCGTTTTCTTTAGAGACTCCTTGCCGAAAGACTTTTCCAACATTTCCAATGTTCGCGCACCATTAAATCCGTTTTCTACGTAAAATTTAATAGAAGTTTGTTGTTGCAAATTTAAAACCATTTCTAATATTGTAAAAACTTGCCAACACGACGTTTGCAAATGTCAAGCTATGACGCTTAGATTTAGACGAATATCAACAACAGATGTACCAACTTAACAAAAAAAAAAAATCACACGGTGGTTATCCCGGGAACTGTTTGATCTAGATGGTGTGTCCTTTAGAGGAATTAATGTTCCTGTTAGAAAAAATCTTACATATTCATTGAGTTCTGCCTTGTTCGATTTCTATTGTATCTAGAGCGTTTTTAATTGTGAGGCTCGTTACATTACTAAAAGCTCCCTTAATACTTTGGAATGCTGCTAGAGTGGATTCCTTGTGATGAAGGTCATCTTGTATTTTGTCTTCCACCTCGTATAAAAACTTTCTCTGTAGATTTACCTCTGAGATGTGCATGTTCCGAATTGCATAGTAGACCATCACTTCATTTACCCCTGATGTTGATATCCAGGAGCCTTGCGAGCGTTTTAAGTGCGATCGACGAGACACATATAGGTCTATAATCTTTCGCTACTGTGTGAGCTTGTTTGCCGGCTTTTGCTATAAAAACAGCGGTCACTTCCCTCCAATCTGGTGGAATATATTTTTTTAAGGCATTTCTAAAAGATGTCTCCTAATTTTTTCCTGACTTCATGAGGTGCTGTTTGAAACATGATTGGAAAAATGCCATCTGGACATGGAGATTTGTACCGTGAGAAAGACCAAATGGCCCACCTAAGCTTCTATTTTATCATCTGTTTATGATATATTTTCCTGTGGCTTATGATCCAAACTTGCCCCATGTTCCGGTGCCTTGTTCCCTAGAAAGTGAATTTCTATCAGGGTCTCTTACACCTCTGGAATACTTTCGATCTTTATAGTCATCCCATGCAAAAATTATTACCTGTTTGTTTCCCCCTTTTATAGAGTTTCCTTACTTCCTTTTTTTTTGTTTCCCCATTTCCTTGTTCCAAAATCTAGGTTTCGTTCCTTTGAGAACCTTGTTTACAGGACAGACTGTTTCGAATGCCGTTTTTAGAGTTTTGTTGGAATATTTTTAAGCCCTATCAATTACAATTGTTTGCTCCTCGAGCTGCTGCCTAACTATGTTGGCATATCTAATCCAATCTCTTTTTAGGGTTCCTAAGTATATTGACTGCCCTTAATTCTGCCTGTGGTTGGCTCTTTAAAGAGGCTCATTTTTTTTTTGCAGCATAATTAGTCCTTCATATTGTAGGTCAAAAATTACCAACGTAAAATCATCGAAATTTCCCAGATGATGAATATTTACTATTCAACAAGCGATTTTGTTATCGGACAACATTTTAAAAAAAAATAATTTAGCAAGTGTTATGACTCAAAAGTCAAAAGCACGTGTCAAACATAGTGACTCACATTTGTGCCTATCAATCACAAAAGCCAGCCACTCGCGTTCCCTGTGTTATCAAATAGTATTTTAACTTCTTTTTCGTGCTAAGTAATTTGTTCTCTTCAAACAAATAGTTAGTTGGCCAATTGACACCCTGCCCACGACGACCAAAACAGGGCTCCCGCCACATCTTGAGCATAAGCATAAAATTTTGTTTACAATCGGTTCGTAATGATTGCCCGGGCAATCTGATGGCAAATCTGCTTTCGGTGCAGAATTCTACTTGAAGTTTTGTCTTTGAATCTCAGATTGCGTGGCGTCACATGTCAAATGCATTTGAATGTAATCGTGTTCGGTCGCGGAGGACGGTTCGTCTATTTTTGTTTTTTTTTTCGTTCATTGTTTATTAGGGGCTTACTATGGAAAGTATTGTGATTTATCGGCATCAAGAACGTAAAGAGTTTCTAGTGTTTGTCTATAAAGATGACATCTTTGAATTTGACGATATAAGTTTGGCATTCGAGGAATACGTCCCATTTGAACAGACCAAAAAAGGTTGCAATTTGTTTCTTAACTACGTACATATACTTCAAGTGTGACATTTCGTAACGACAATTGTTTTTTTCAATTTCAGATGAACGAAAAAAATCATCGTTGCCAACAATACCGACAATATCGTATACGGTAGGCAATCGCGACACATTGACATCGGTTGCTGCTCGTTTTGACACTACACCATCAGAATTGACACATTTGAATCGTTTGAACAGTTCGTTTATTTATCCTGGCCAACAGCTTTTGGTGCCAGATAAAACGGCCAAAGATGATGTATCCACAGGATCGGGAACTGGAGATGAGAAGGCCTCGAGCGCTTCCGGCAAATCTAGTCCAGTTGAAAGGAAATTGTCTACTGAGGAATCTGCAGCTACCGACGAGAAAGGTAAGTTTGTTTTAGTATTGTTTTTTTATCAATTTCTTCATAATCAAGTGCGAAAAATCAACATGACATCGAGTGTATTTTCGATATCGAAAAATCCTTATCAGAAATTTTTGTGTTGAAATTTGACAAAGTCAAATGACATTGAGCAAGGTTTTATTATGTGTATAAATATGAATATACTCGAAATGTGTGAATTCTGTGACGTTCGATACTCACAAGCTCTCGAGTTTGATTAGCACCCGTATTAATTGATAACAAATATCGATATACAGGTAAAATCTAGTTCTCATTGTGTTTGATTCAATTGAAAGTAGATCATCATTAGTGAAATGGCCAAAGCTCGGTTAAGCGCATTTGCCGGCGTCTTCATTCGAATTGTGTGACACTTGCAGAAGTCCAGACGCTGAACCCAATTTTCGACGGTTTTCAAGCATTAATCGGCCGATACTGCTGCAATTTTACGTTCGATATACGTACGAAGTTCATCAATCGTCGCTGGCTTGTTGGCATAGACCATAGACTTGACGTAGCTCCACAGGAAATAGTCTAACAGCGTCAAATCGCACGACCGAGGCGACCAAGCGACTGGACCATTTCGTGAGATAACATGTTCTCCAAACTTAGTTTCCAATAAATTGATTGTGACATTCGCTGTGTGGCTTGTGGCGCCGTCCTGTTGGAACCACATATCCTTCAAGTCCATATCATCCAATTGGGGCCAAAAATATTCGGTTATCATTGAAATGTAGCGATCCCCATTCACAGTAACGTGCCGGTCTTGTTCATCACGGAAGAAGTACGGCCCAATGACGCCGCCAGCCCATAAACCACACCAAACCGTAATTTTTTCAGGATGCAATGATGACTCCTGGAGTACGTGTACGTGTGTACTGCCACGGGAACATTTTGTACTGTGCCTGTGGATTCAATTTTTTCCACTAGACGCTCAATAGTTGATCGGCTAGGACGATTATGACGACAATAAATTTGACGTAGCGCTCTTAACGTTGAGGCCATTGACTCCGAATTTCTGTAGTAAATTTAAATAATTTCGACTCGTTGTTGGATTTCTATCATGAAATGGAAAACCTTACTGAAGACAAATGTCAAAAGACCGGCAAGAAATATGGCGTCGTTTGCTGTCACTGGCGCTCTACTTTTGTAGCGTCCCTGTTGAAAAACCCTTTATATATTTTCTCAACTTATTCCTAATCAAAGTCTATGTAAACTGGACAAGGCTTTAAGGGACTTTGAAGAGTATCGGCGACAGAATTCCTAACAAATTTCCTGACAGCCACCAAAATCGTCGGTGCTGTTTCTGCGCATCTGCAATATAACGGGTTGTTGCCGCCCTGCTGAAGCGGAGACCATCTTCGGAACCGTAGATGATGTCTCGAATGTAGTCGAGGCGCCTATCTATACCTGAACGTGCGATGTGGAAGATTAGCTGCAAAGCCATACTATTCTGAAACAAACCTTTAGAGTCTTAGTAGAAGAAAATCTCCAGAGCCACAAAGCCACTCAGGCGAACACTCTTGTGGTACAAGTCGAAGTGCAATGTGTCTTCGGATAAGCTTAATATGGAAATTATCTACTACGTTCATGATGGCGTTAGCATTTTTTATATTGGGACTTTGGAGTCCTACATTTTTTTTTCTTTAAATAATTCACGTGCTCAAGGGATTTGTGGACCCTTATAGTGAGTTTACTCAGCATAAGCAGAAGGAAAGTTGGAAGGGAGAGAAAGAAGGTAGCGGTGCACATTGGTCTTAAATTGCTGTAGGTTGCCGTGCAGAGGAAAAGTAGAGCGAGGTAACGAATTCTGCCTATAAAAGACTCTCTAAATTTCACCGTACGCCCGAAAATAGGCTTAAGGGTAAACTGATGAGCATTCAATGATGAGTGAATTGTTGGAGGGGCGGAATGCAATTAACTATTTCTTTGAAGCATTGGTGGTAAAAGTAGCGATAAAAGAGCGACAGGCAGGAAACATTTCTTCGATGTTACAGCGAGTGCATTGATTTTGTTTTGTTGGTATACGTTTTATCGCACACTTTTGGGCTCTATCTAGCAGGTGCAAAGTGGTTTTGGGTGCATCTGCCCAGATGTGAGCGTTTTACTCCATTTTTGGCCGAATAAAAGCCCTATAAGTTGAAGCTAAGTCAGAAGGGGTAAAGTATTTCTTGCACCGGTTTAGGAAACCTTAGGATTTCACTGCATTCTTGGCTATATCGAATATGTGGTCATTCCAACGTTGACGCACATGCCGAGCATTGAAAGTTTTTCGGTTTCATCGACGCCATTCAGTGCCATTCATGGACAATGACTGGGTAGAAGGGATTCCAAAACACATAAGACAGCATTGTGTTTGGAAACATTAAATTTTACTCGGTCAGCTAGACCCCATTTGATTATACTGTCAATATCAGAATTTAATGAGTTAAACAAATGTTGCCGTTCAATGTCTACGTCCGAAGAGCAGGGGCGTGTGTCATTCAAAGCCTTTGTGACTCTGAGGGTACTCTCATCTGCGAAGGAATATATTGGATTAGATGTCATAGACAAGAGTTCCTTAGTTAAAATTAAAAATAGAGTCGGAGATAAAACTGAGCCTTGGGGAAGATAGCATTTATATGGTGAATTTCAGTCTTGAAGCCGTCCAATACAACTTACAACTTACACCCATCCCATATGCATTCATTTTCGTCAAAAGAGCCTGATGCCAGTCTCTGTCAAATGCCTTTGAAATATCGAGTGCAACTATCTTTGTTTCACCGAAGTTATGTATACATTGGTTCCACTTTTCAGTACTGCCGGGTATAAACGAAGACATTGATTTTCAAAAACCTGATTCTTTTCCATCGAATTTGCTGTCACGTTGAACAACACCGAACATCCATAAGTAATCATTGTTCGCTGCTAGAAAACAGTCTCTTTGTCATGGTAAATTCGCTTTGACTCTGGCTAGTGCTATATCTATAAGTTTATTAAAATAAAGAGTTTGATCGAGTCAGAGCCCAAGGTAACTGACTTAAGCTCAATTTGCTAATGGTTGGCCGTATTGCCCTACGATCAAGAATTTTCGCCAATTCTTTCTTGAATCCCGAGAGGCCATAGGCAGTGCAGACCTGAAAAAAATAGTCTCCGATTTCTGGTAGTTTATCTGCAGCTTCCAGTCGTCACAATAAAGCTGAATTTTATCAAAGTCACATGGCAAGTTCAATCTGATGTCCTCAATCTTCGGAACTGATCAGTACGCAATCAAATCAAATGGCATGGTGAAGAGACCTACAAGATCAATCGTAAAAATTCTGAAAAGTATCAGAGAATTAACCGCATAGTGAAAATGTCTTAAGCTTCCGAAAGGATCCCCATGACACCTCTGGCGTATATAGTGCACCATACAGTCACATCGAAGAGATATTATGGCCCATCGGGAATGATTCTTTTATTCCGAATTTTGTTTGTTCCGTTCATGTGGAAATGTCCTAGCATGAAAGGAAATATCTTCAACGCTTCAACTCAAACACGCTGAAGAGGCGAACCTGTAATGTCCAATTGAGTGCCATGTCTTCTGGTAACGGCTTACCTTCAGTCACAGCTTCGATATTCAGGCCAGAAAGCGCGCTACGAAGTCACTAATGTTACTTTTTTTGCAGCCTCTTATAGGTGAGCAGCTAAACATCTTTATGTTTTGACAGATAGTGACTGTCAAAATTATTGTCAAATTATTCCGCAAAAAACGTCACGTATTTGTCAGGTTTGCTGACGTGCATTTCGCATCCTTTTTTGGGAGACTCATTAGAGTTGTGATAATTTTTACTTTAACTAGTGAACATTACATTTTTCTAAGATTTCTAAGAAAGTCAAGAAAAACTGAAACGATTCCGGGGGGTCACAATTTTCCTATCTGATCTCTGTACCTAGGTTTCTGTACCATAAATAAAAATCTGCACATTCGAAGGAAGAAACCGGCAATCGTGCTTTACCGAGTTTTGGCTCCTTCTCTACTTTCTACTTTCAACTGAATGAACACAATAAAAACTAGATTTCAGCAGCATATCGATATTTGTTTTGAAAATAATATTATAATAATAATAATAGTAAGTTTATTTATTGGGAATTGAAAAACGACTCGTAACCTTCAACCATTAGTCGCAGACGCTGAAAGCCAAAAACTCTCATCGGTTTGAAATCTATGGCTTGCCCAAGACTGATTCCGGGCAAATCACCTCCATTGATTATAACGTTTCGTCCACTGTCTTCCTGTCAGAATGCTGTATGCCAAATGGCGCAATTTTCCCTGGTCAAGTAGCCGCCAAAATGGAAATTTGCTTTATCTTAGCGGCTGATTTTCTTTTTTTTTCTCGTTAAAATGTACTCTTTTTCGCTCCATAGCATCCATTTTGGAAGCAGCTTTGCAATATTTCTCAAATATGTTCCTTCATAAGACAATCAGTTTCATACTGCGAAATAACACAGAGTTTCTGTCGATTTTTAAGCGTAGAAACACAATGCGCGCGCTTGACAGACTGAGTAGAAGAAACTATGAGATCTCATGTGGTTACACTAAATGTGACCTCGCGCGTTTGGTTGGCATTTGATCGTAAATATCGTAAGCCCGACCTCAACATCGAAGTGGAGCAACTCTCTACTTTGGTGGCGCGTTTGACAGCTCACTACCAGCTGACAATTCTTTCGGATTGGAATTTTTCTTCGTCGTTGTGTTGGTAATGAGTTTATTTATTTTGACTTGCCTGCAGAAAAATGTTTTTTGCTTAAAATTAATTTTTAAAAGGTTCTTAAACACATAAACTGACATTTATCTTCTGCTTTGAAAAATCAGAACAAGATTTCACATTATATTTGTGTGTCCTAATCTTACGTATCAACTAAAAAGAGAACATTTCTACTCTTGTTATTACTGCGAAATCGTGTCCTACGAATTTGAGAGAACAGATCATTGAAGCCACATTGTGATTTGCCTTTAAGAGCTGTCAGCTAAATAACATATCGTGTTATCATTTTAGGGAATTTATTTATGTATGTTAAGAAACGTTATATAATTATTATGGATTCATTATATTTATTCTTTGAAGTCCTCTTGTTCGCTGCTTTCACTAAAATGAATGAAGTCAAGCTTCATTTGCTAACGAGCGAGAAAAGAATTTTTTCTCTGCTAAATGAACATTAATGGTGAAAAACGTCATATTTTTAGAGTCCAATCTCTTTCCGCCGAGCCAGATCCACTTAATACGGTGGGTCGGACAGTGATTCGTAGCCCGATTCCACCAAAATGATAGTAGCAAATGCATGGATGCATGCACGCCGAATCGTCTCAATAGTCACACTTTGCAAAAGTCTTAAATTTCAAATAAATTATGACTGGGTAGAGGCAAGTCGGGGAATAACTCCATTAGGGCGAACAACAGTGGTATTGATACTGAAGGCCTGGGAGCCATCCTCAAAAAAGCCCGCCAAATCATTGAACCGGAACTTTTTTCCACAATTATGCTAGGTAACTTACACTCAACTATCAGAAAATTGCACGACGAAAGTCTTCCTCAGTAGATTTTGCAAGAGACAAGCTAAAACTTTATTGAGTTCGAACAAAATGATAACTTGGTCTCAAAAGAAAAGACGTTAAAGACCTTAAGCTGCTTACAAACATGCATTGGGCACGTAGATACCACATAAAAATACAAGGACTATCTAAAAATGATTCTTGTTGACTCTGCAATAATTCTACAGAGTGCTGAGGTAAATAAACGGTGACGGGCAAGGTAAACAAACTTTGAGTTTTTCGTCACATCATATTTGCATAAGTGGCTTTAATGCATTAAAAGTGATGAACTAAATACAAATTCCTGCTTCTCCTCGTGCAGTACGTGATTTGTGCAATAGTGTTGGTCTTTGCGCTGCATGTGCGTATAACAGTTTCATTTTTTTTTTCACATAACCAACAAAGCGTTTTCTGAAATATTGCCCCAATTTCTTGTCGTATTTCGTATGATTTTGATATTTGGCTGAAGTGTAGTAGCCGCAATAGTGTCGTGCTGTCAAACATCGCGGAGCTGAACTCACAAAATCCTCCCGCAATGGAACCGCGAACATGGAAATGGAACAAATTAAGAACCACTTGAAATTCAGCTGTTTGGAATTATGTTGTTCAATTAAGATTATTGCGAAAAATTATTTATCCCTATTAAAGTCAAATTAGATATGAAATAAAATGGACGAAGATGAAAAATCTGTATTTATACTCATTATAGTTTAAATGTGCTTTATTAGATACAATTTCATGAGAAAAAAACGTTCAACATCGCCGTCTTCCAATCTATGCTTATGCTCTACAAAAACATACACATTTTTACTTTTCAACAGCGATACTGCTACACAACAGTTGCCTGAATGTGTTCGGGTAGTAAAAATAATAATAATAAAATGTCAAACCGCTCAACCGCTTTAAATATTTCAAATATTTTTGTACATTCTCCTCACTGCCATACCTGTACAAAAGACTCACATCACTCCGTCGCTGGAAAAAAAAGCTTTTTCATTCCATAATTTCCAGCTGTCAGTCAATCCAATCAGAAAAAAATATGTTCCTCTCTTTCCCACTCCCAGCGGATTCACCATGAATAATACCGACGCAAAAAAAAAAGACTTACACCTGTCAAATTCGCTGGCATTACCCGAGTAAATGGTGCAAATTTTTTCGTACTCAAACGAATTCCATTCGAAACTCAACAAAAAGTTGTAAAATAATCAAATAAAATCAATTATTCAAATCAATTTTAATGGAAATTTAATTGATTTTCATAAATTCCAATCGTATACCACTTGTGCTTCTGTTAAAACAACACAAAGTTCAACCAAATCCAACAATGCATACGGCCGTATTCTGGCGAGATGGAGGTAATATTTTTTTAAAAAAATAAAATGCAAAATGCATTCTAATGAAATACAAATGTTTATTGACAATTTGTTTATTCATACGACAACTGGTAGTAAGCAGAATTAACATCGCGTCGTTTTTTTCTTTTTTGTTTGTTTTGCTAAATAAATGACGAACGACAACAGGTTTCTACATTTTCAGTTTTCCGCATCGTTGTATTTACTCTCATGTTTTATTCGGTATTTTGTGTTTTCTCAGTGGAAAAATGTAAACAAAGACTTATTTCTAGATTTTTTTGTTGAAAGGGTTCAAGCAATTGATTGGCAAGGAGGTGTCCCATAAATAAGGTTGACAACAATTGTTTCATTAGAGAAAAAATTCAGGGAATTTTGATAAAAGATCACGAGAAAGATTATTTGAAAATTATCGTTCATTAAGAAAACACTGATAAAGTTGATTGCTTAGTGATAAAGAACGAACGGTAGGCAGGTAGCGCCGAAAAAATTATTGGTTGTGAGGTCGCCGCTCTGAGTTTGATAATTTTTATTTATTGGCGCTCTAATCAGATTCTGAGTATCTGAAGCAATCTTGTACTAAATGGTAGGTTGTTGCACGCATAAATCAAATGAGCAGTCTTATTTGAGCAACTCGCAGACAAGAAGCAGAATAATTATTATCTTTCTTTGTTTTATCATTCATGGAGATAAGGTTGAAGAACTATTTCATAAGACACTTATCTGCAATCTCAAAAATTTCGCATTCTTTTTCTATCATAAAACTTATTTAAATAAGTTTTTTTTTTTTAAATTTGGTAATCAAGGTTAAAACTGACTAAGCATAGTTATCCAATTGAATGGTTTTATTGGATTTATCACCGAAGCATAATATTTCATAAACAGTCAGTGGTAGATCTGGGACGCAACCAATCAACCCGGAAAGTTAATGTCCACCCGCTCTTCATGACCGCGTTACCTGAACCTTTGTACCGCAGACTTTTGGCTAACGTTCTACAACACGTAAATTTAAGTCTTCACATCCACACTATATCTACACAAAGGGGACCAAAACACAACCCCAAGGTCTTCCCATCAATCCCTAAAAGAGCATTTTAAACTGTTTTTGATAATGTCCAGGCTTCTACGCCCCTCTAGTTAGTTTGATCGTTCGAAATAGGACTTTATTGTTCTACTGTCGTTTAAGTTCAAAGAAGCACCACAGCGGTTTGCATGATTCTGTGTTTGATGCAGGTATGTATGTGCTTTTCTCGACGCTCGATTTTGATAAAGAGTCGTTGAATACCTGTCTACCTCGATGTAATATCTGCCCATTGTGACGGTTTGTTGACTGTGTGTTTATGACAGCATATACAGTGCCTTTCACGCGATCAAAGTTTTTTGGGTATTGGAGGCATCCGTAAGGTGCATTCAGAGCTTAGATTTGCCCATCTCCAACATGCACCTTAAACCTTGATTCGTCGGAAAAGATAATATTGTTCCACGTGCCTTGAGTTCAGTAAGGCTGAGCACTAAAAAACTGTGGTCATCTTATTTAGCCTCCCTGAGCCTTGCTTTCTGCTGATAGTCCCGATCTCACGATATTTTTTTTTAATTCGATGCCACAATGTTGAAAAACATTAAGTCTTACGACACGGACACAAAATATAACTTTTGCAATCCGAACTGATTTTTCCCATTTTTTTGTTTACTTAATTACTTCGGTGCGTTTCGGACTGCTATCATGAGCTAAATGCACTTCTAATTCACAAAAGCATCGACTTTTATGCAATATTTGAACGGCATTATGCTACCCAGTGCAAAAAACACATCGTAGCTCTCATAAATTTCAAGAACTGCTCCCGAAAAGGGTAATAAAGGGTTTGACCAACATTTTTCGAAGGGCCTGTACGAACTTTGTTTACATGCAAACGCAAAACAACATTGACTTGCTCTGTTCATCCAATCATGTCAATATCGTCTGCAATAGACAAATTTCTGAATAAATGTTGCAACATGCAGCCTAAAGATCGATTAACATGTCTTCCCGGCCTAAAACTGCACTGACATAATGCACGTACACACAGGTAGTAAATATCTCATAGGCGACGTTACAAAATTGTAGTCCTTCAGGATGCGTAAGTCTTTCTTGTTGAATGTCAGAAGGCCTTTGCTTCTCTTTGTAATTAGTTCTGGGCATACCACGACGCGATATGAGATAATCGTCCCTAGAGTTCCATACTTGATTGTTACGTTCTCGAGTCACTTTGTCTATTTGTTGCTTTAGCTCTCATAATGGTATGTGTGGTAATTTTTTCATTCTTTCCGGCTCCAGAGATGATCCTTTTTTTGGAAAGTTCATTTGCATTTTCGTTACTGTCTATGTTACCGTAGCTTGGAACCCAGATGATGGTTACCTTGTGGCGCTAGATCATTTAGAACTTAATATAATACAGCTGCCTATTGCTTTCGCTTTTATTGTATCCTTGTTTAGTGCTTTTATTGCCGCTTGGCTGTCCACAAAGATGTTCAGTCTTGTAAGAGCAAGGTTCTCTGTTAGTACTGTCGAAGCAGCTCATTCGATTTCAGCCTTAAAGACACCACATTCATTTGGAAGTCTGTACGATTTATTGATGTACAACGCATTACAGAAGACTCCAGGACCAGTCTTCCATATTTGATCCATCGGTGAAGATTTGAGTATCATTTGCTTCGGTTACGAAGCTTGATTCCCAATCCTTCCTACAAGGGACAAAGGTGGCGAAGTCAGTCCTCTCGTTTACCTCCATCGTCCTGAAATATCTGAGCATTGAGTAGTAGCAGATTCATCAAAAGATCCGACGATTTTTGACTTGAGTTATTCCACGTGCCATATGTATGCATAAGTTACCACGGAGGTGCTTGTTCTCGGGAGAATTTCTTACGCAGTCTGGCTGTTTCGTCGGTACTTCCAATAGGCTCGCAAAAAGATGTGCTGGAGTTGTTTTTTGCAATTCTTATGTCTCTTGTGTAGCTATTAAGTTACATAAATTATTGCAGTGCCATTAATTTTTTAAGTTTTTATATTCGATTTGCTTTCCGGACAACACGGATTTTACTGTATTGAAAAAAAAACTACGATTTTTGTTACTTCAGAGTGGGTTATCTTTTTCTGAATGTAACATCTCTTTGGAGTGTCTCTTGTTTTAAAAATTAGACCACAATAACTTACACTTTGGTGTCCATTACAAATATCGAAACGCAGTTAATAGTAAGATGAATAACTTAGGGCAGATCCATCTTGTTGATCGTTTAAATGATTAAACAATTAAACACTTAAATTTTGAAAATGCCAAGTCACGCCTTGAAGCTTACAAATGTGCTAATTATGATGTGACGAAACGATTATAACCACATCTCGACCGATTCTTAAATGAGCCAAACTAAGTTAAAATGACTTCTAAAAACAAAACTTTAATTAGTTTTTTCCCCGTTAAATTTCAAACAAGTCGCGTATCTGTGAAATTTATAGAGACAAAACAATCATGTTGATTGACAAAACTATTCTGTTAAAGGCACTTTGTTGTCGTTACAAATGCAATCAAATTTTACAAATAAATCGCAAACGAGGTAAGGCGTTCAAAATCAAAAATCTTACGAGAGCGACTAATAATGTAGTGAAAAAGGTGGTGATATCATAACGGATTTGTCGGATAAGTAGTCTTGTACTCGCTCTTTATTCATGTTTTATTATTTCTCCCACAAACTCATTTGAATAACTAAATGTACAGATGTTTAAATAAGTGAGTTAAAAAACGCTTGTTTTGAATGCTGACAACTAATCATTTAGAGTAGTTCACCACTCTCATCATTTTCGCTCAGTTGTTTACTATTAACATTGTTTTTGATTGACTTTTTGTCCCTCTGACTTTCACCACACTTTTTCTCAGTAGCGAGTGGAGGTATCAAGTTCAAAATTGAAAATTCTCCGACAGTAGAATTTTTAAGATAAAACTTTTAGGGTACTTCGAAGAAGGAAAATAATTTAAGATCGAACCCTCGAAATTTATGTGAAAAATAAAGCGCACACCCTAAAATGGTGAAGCTTTGCATTTGCTTCATTCAATCAACAGTAGCAAGAACAGAAAGTGCAACACCTTTTTTCCGCAAATGCTTAATGCTTTTAGGAAACGGCTTTTTCCCAACGAGCATAATAAGTAAATTAGAGTCATTTTAGTGTTTGTAGTTAAGCTTGGTGGTGGAAAAATTGATAATTAAGAAAATATGCTAAATTATAACAACTAACCGAACTAACGAGCATAGTTGAACGAAAAAAAGGGACAGGACGGATTCGCAAGTCATCTAAGGCGCGTGATCAGGAACCGATTTGCAACAGCGGTACAAATTAGAGCAGAGTTTGTGAAGTCAAATGGCATTGAAATTGGTGTTCATAAAGTGCCTCGAATGCTTCGGAATTTGGCCTAATGGCTCGCCGCCCCGCAAAATAAAAACCCATGATGACATTGAAGATGATGAAATCTTGGATAGCGTTGGCAAAAACACAAATACCAAAATTGGACAGAAATTGATTGGAGAAAGGTCATATTCCCCGATGAGACCAAATTCAGCATATACGGATCAGAAGCTTCCAGCCGGCTTAATTATTATATGGGGGTGTTTTTCTTACCACGGAATAGCAGATTTATGCTTCGTAAAAGGAACTGTTAAAACTCGGAAGTATACTAACAAAATTTTGAACAGTCATTTGATACCGTCAATGGAAATGCATTTCTCAGAGACCGGCGATATGATTTTTCAAGACGACTCTGCTCCGTGTGAATATCCACACTCGACTAGCCAGGTGATTCGCCGGACCTTAACCCTATTGAAAAATTTTGGCACATTATGACATCAAAAATCAACAGCAAAATGCCTACCTCAGTAAAAATGCTTGAAGAAGTTTGGTACAATGAAATACCCGCGGAACATCTTCACAGTTTATTGGATTCAATGGCAAGCAAATTCATGACGTTATAAAAAATAGCGCTCCAAAGTATTAAAATGTAAACCAATTGTATGAATACAAATGTTTTTGCATATGAAATTCAAAATGTTCATGTTTCAATGGCCTTAAACACAGAATAAACTCTAAAAAGGGTTGCTACATTATTGCAAAGGAAATGTTGTTTTTTTATCCACAATTTATTGGAAATCCCCTCTTGCTGGGTTTCTGTACCTGCAGCCAATACTTCTATGTGGATTAAAAGTGTAATTGGTTCCCTGTTTTTTTTTTTTCATTTACAAAGTATGAAGAACTGAAAAGGAATGAAGGATTTTTCGCGTTGCAATTTCTGTGCTCACACCCGTTGATATTTTTTAAGCGACTTCGAAAGTACTACATCCAGCGCAACTTTGCTCTCTTTGCCAACCTCTTTCGATGTTAAATTCTCTGAAACTCTCTTGAATGGATTTTTAACAATTGTTTTCTTCTCCGTCCCCTTCGAGGTCGTTATTAGAAATATTCTTAGATCTCAAAAACGTGAGCGCTAAAACATACGATTACGAACCGATTAAAAAAAATAGGCTTTCCTCAAAACTGTCTACACAAACCATTTCAATACTCTTCAGGAGATCCATAGACAGCATTGTTTTTTGACCCCGGAACGCTGATAATCAAGTGTCATTATATTACGGGATATAGAAGCAGATATGCAGGTGATATCAAGTTATCTTTAAGACCTCGAAGCACCACAATAAGTGGACTTCAATGCTTCACAAATGGCTCCACTACAGTGAAGTTAATCTTCATTTCCAATGTTATTGGTTTACTCAAAACGGAAACTCTTCTGACACCACATGAAGTTCAAGTCATTCAGAAACTTGAGTATTGTTTTAATACTTTACCAAAAAGGCACTGAGTGAACTCAAATGGAAAAAATTTACCAATATGTAATAAAAAACTAGACCGAGAATCACAACAAAAGAGCCAATTTCATACTCATCAGGCCATATATCCTAATGAATCTGAGACCCATATTACGATTGTTGTTCAACTTTCGATGTCAAGATTCACTTCCATCAAAACCGCTTGCTTTTCTCATTGTTTTTTATTGCTTACTACTTTTTGGGTGTACATAGATTAATTTGAACTTATATTTTGTAAAATTAAATTTTATATTTTTTTTAGTGGAAATTTGTTTTTGTTGTAGTCGATAAGAAAAATGACGATGACAAAATTCGAATGCCGAAACGACAAAGATTGTATACAATTGAGGCACGCGAAATTTATTTTCGATGTTCGACTGTCGGCAGATTTCGTAAATCTTTCGACAAACGACAATCGCAATAAGGGCCTGAGCCTGAGTTACTTTTCATTCTTCACGGTTACGGGCACGCTGCATTCAGCTGGTTAGACTAGACTTTCTGATATCCTCGATAGCTTTATCTTGATGAACGATAAACAAGATCCTGTCCAAATTTGTTGGGCTAACTCGGCTAACCAAATTAAGAAATTTCATCCAATTAAAAGTCAAATGGGTAAACATACCACTAAATGCGTATTTACGGAAATAAAACACAGTTGTCTCCTTTTATTGTTTTTATTCCAAAACTAGCTGATACGACAAAACACTCATTGACACGATATTCGGACAACGTAAATCCGTAACTTTTTCTTTTAAACATTTCAATGCAGAATCTGCTGTCTGTCTTTAAACAGGAAATTTAAAAAAGCAATTCTATTAACATAAGACACTGCAAAATAATTCGTACACACGAAAATTTGAAAAATTGTATTTTTTATGCGGACCAGTTAAACTTTAACTATGACATTGAGATCCGGACTAAGGTGGCCATTTCAACACATCCTGCGAAATTTCCGAAAGATTTTTTTTTTCATTAAAATGTTTGCATTAAAGAGTTGAAGCATTTCAAATAATTTGGTTGTTTCAATTTCGCGGGGTATCTTGCGATGGAGCCAATACCATTATGTATTTATGTACCCCCTTACAACTATGCTGCCAAGAATGTCGAATACTCTGACTTGCGGTCTGATTAATTTTTCCTTTTGGCCAGAATAAAAGTATTTCCTTCCATGAACTTGCAGTCTCATCTTTCAACAGAAGGTTGGCTTGTTTTTCTGTGAAGTAAATAACTGAACGTTCGATCAAATAACTTGGATTTGCAGCACTGAGTTTTTTCACTGTTATATTACTATTAAAATTTACTATCCTCATTCGATATGCATACATTTTATTTGTTCTACAAATTTCTTCGATTTAGTAAAATTTATTATTTAATTGGGGAAAAAAAAACATACAACAAAATTGTAACCAACTCGATTGACAACATGGTAGCGCGATACAAAGAGCCATTTTTCGATCAGTGACCAAAATTCACCCAAATTGGTCCAGTGGCTTAGGGATGTTCGTAAATAAATTGCATAGGTTACTATAAGACTAAGCTTAGAACTGTTCTCTAAAAACCGCGGCATAATTTAAAGAGGAATTTACATGTACATAAATAACATTGATTATAAAGCTTTTCAGTCAGATAAGGATTGAAATTATCACCATGACCGTGTTTTGATTGATTCATTTGAATAAAAAGTTATTGTTATTGTGACTTTAGTATTATAGTTAAACTTATGGTTTGAGCTTCTATTTTGTGGGCCATTATTTTATGTATCGTTAATAGTTTTCGCAGCGCCCTCCAAATAATGATTTCAAAATTCAAATTTTTGATACCTTGGGTAACGATCACCGTCCTATTTCAGCCAATTTATACGGACAGACAGATAGTGGCACTTTGTTTTTTAATATTTAGTGATAAATAATGAAGGTTAAGCAAGACATGCATAAAAAACACCAATCGGTGCAATAATATTTCTAGCAAAGCATTTTTGATTGATGGCACCACGAGAACCGATTTCAACCAAAGAAATCAATCAAATGTTTTAGACACTCTTAAGAGTCCTATCATTTAGTAACTGCAAAAGATTAAAGTTTTATTAATAATCATCTTTTAATTTCAGAAATTCTCGATGGTCTCCGACCAGGCTCACCCAAACCAGGACACATGGAACGTATCTCACCGAAAAGTGGTACTGACACAACTGGCGATGATCCAGTTATAACGCAACGTTTCCTAAAGATCAATGTTCGTCACATAACCGATGGTCAGGGTGTGGTTGGTGGTGTCCTTTTGGTCACTCCAAATGCAGTCATGTTTGATCCGAACGTATCCGATACGTTAGTGATTGAACATGGTCCAGAAAGTTACGGTGTTATTGCTCCTATGGAGTTGGTTGTCAATGCTGCCATATTTCATGATATCGCCCATATGCGCGTTGCTGGTGGCGAATCAACAACTACAGAAAAAGCCGAAATCTATTATCCGAAGTCAGTGTTGGATCAGCAACAACCACCAACATCGTCCAGTCATTTAGAAGGTACGCAATCACCGGGAAAAGATTCACTGATGGTAAAAGATGAAACCTCCCCTGAATTAGGTGCAACTTCGATTGAGACTTGTGACGACCAGGAATCTATTTGCTCTGGCTCCGGACGTGATGGTGATGCGTTCCCAAAAGCATTCGATCGGGATCGTGTTACTCCAGTAGATGCAAGTGTTAAATTATTTCAATTCTAAGACAGTTGTGATAATATTTTTTGTTTTTAATTTTAGAAGGAAGATAAAGGTGATAAAGATGCTGAAACAGAAGCCAAAGAAACGTCAAAGACTGAAACAAAGTCGGAAGCTGAAAGTGATGACGCTGAAGATAAGAAAATTCTGTCATTAGCTGACAAACGTACTACACTTGAGGAAAGGCGAAAGAGTCTCTTGGATCATCACTGGGCCATACCCAGTAAGGACAGGTATGATGAACTAAGCACTAGTTTAGCAACAGCTTTCACTCTACTAAAAGTATGATTTCATGCCAATCTAACTAACCAATATAATCATTTCATGTTTTGTATTTTATTTATAACTTGAATGCGTAATTGTTTTAACGTTGCATGATTATACTTCTGTAAATTTGACACAAAACGTTTCTGCGGCGTCTGTGCATTTAGAGTATTGGATACGTGTTTATATTGTTAGTTAGTCCTTGTTATTCATTTGGAATAATCCTAAAAGTTGCAACATTGAAATTAATCGGTCTGATTTTCGAGTAAGTTAGGGAGCGCTTGGTTGTTCAGCTGATTATGTATTCTAAACTCAAGCTTCAAACTAGGTCTCGTTTTTAGTTTCTTTTCAACAGAGGGTTTAGCTGTGAACTATCTCTCTCTCTGAGCGTTAAATGGCTCAACTTTAGTATCAAAAGGTTAAATATAAAAATGTGGCTTTTATGCTAACTTTTTTTTCGGTTCAATTCCAAACAATTTGGTATGTTTTCCGAGACCCGCGTTCAAATCCGAGTAATAACATCTGACATTTTTTCACGGCTCCACCTCTCGCGAGTGACAGACAATCATTCCGATGAGTACAAACTGTCAAGAAAAAGCTTCTAGAGCCGTTCGAAGTCGGAAATAAACTGTAGGCCCAACACCCGTCAATTGTGAAAAATGTAAGCAACTCCGCTGGAAGAAGCTTAACAAGGTACTTTTTACTTGTCGATTTTTTTCAGGCTCTTGTTGTTATATCTCTAAATTGCCATAGAATTCACTTTCACATCTTGTGAGGCAAAGTTCAGTTGATAAACAGGGTGCCGCAAAAGAAACGTTAAGATTTATTTGATGAATAACATTTTTCTTTCTGATTTTATTTACCTTGCTATTTATTAAAATTTAGATTATGGTTTGGAAATATGATCACATTATGTTTTAAAGATAATCTCTCAAATGGTGCATGTTGTTTGCTTCGTTGACGTGCTCTTTCCAGATCATTTGCCGTTTCTTTTCTTAGAATTTCAGGTGCCAACGCCCTCACTTCTTCTCGGATATTGGCTATAAGCTGTTGTGTGGTTGTTGGCTTATTGGCATACATCTTACTTTAAAGGTAGCCCCAAAGAAAAAAAATATGGAGCAGTTAAATCGGGCGAATGCGAAGGCCAGTTAAAATTAGAAAAACGCGATATAATCCGCCAAAAATTTCCCCGAAGGAGAGCCATAGTTGGACGTGCTGTGTATACTGTGCTTCTAAGTTGGTGAATTTAACGTTCAATAATAATTTTTGGATTTTCGATGCCCCATATTCTGCAATTTTGTTCATTCACGTTACCGTTGAGATGAAAGTGCACCTCATCGATCTTTATGAATTTGTAAATAAACTCGTTGCTCTCTCGGAACATTTCTTGAAAACGCCGAGCATACTGAATGCGTATTTGTGGATCATATGGTACTAACTTATGAACTAATAGAATCGTTTATGCAAAGACCACCTAGAGATTGCCGCACGCGGAATATCACAGACAGCCTCTAGTTGCTGAAAGAAATTTCGATATAATATTTGTCTATACAATACTTCTACTTTTCTACTTTTAAAATAAAGTTGAACCACCTTGGTTCTTTGTTCTGTGCTGAATCTTTCGATGATAAATTTCCAAATTTTCTCAAAGTTAATTCTCAAAAAAAAAAGTATTTTATAATTAAACCTTTACGTTTCTTATGCGCCACCCTGTACAATTGCGAAAGCCATGTGCATTGAAAAAGCTGCTTAACTGTGGAAGCGAATAAACGAAGGAAAAGTTTATTTCTTTCAAGGGTTGTATAGAAGATCAATAAGCCCTAATTTTTTTATTCTTTAGGTAAAGCATACCAACATTACCAATTATTGTGGCATATGAATCTCTCATTAGATAATTTATTAATTCCCTCATGTGTTCCTGGCTGCACGTTCCGCGGCTACTTTTTTTCTTTATACCGGACAGTCAGTTTTACTTTTTATTGGGGCTTAGAGCAGATCTGGTTTCCATTAATTTCCGCTTGAAGCGTGAAAGACTTTAAACCTTCAATAAATCGACTAGAATAATGGATGTTTGACTTTCGAGTTTGGATTTATAACTCCTTCAATTGGGTTTGGTTCTTAGAGTAAACAAGGTTTTACTCAAACCGTGCGTGGTCTTGTTTTTTTTTCTATTTTCTACTAACACAACAAATGTAAACTATTGCAATAGACAAACTTCTAATCCGCATGTTATAAGCTACACAAAAAGCGAATGCAAATGATAATGTAAACTGTAAGTGCTGTCCTGGAATGAAGCCATAAAGCAACGCAATACTAAACAATGTTTAAATAATTAAATGTTCAAGTTAATAATAAATTTTCTGTTTATTTTTCATCTTCCTTTCTACCTTTGCACAACCGAAAAAAAAATACACCATCTCAATTTTATGTTCCAAAAACCTACAACCCATTCCAAATTCCTCCTCTGATGTCAACTTCACCTTCAATTCATGTCACCTCCTTTTACATATTCATCAACAAAAAAAAAAAAAAAAAAAAACAAAATCCACCTTAATATCGTGGAATCGGCAAAACATCATCTAGATTTTCTTTATCTATATCTCGAAGATCATCGGACGAAGAGGCCGATAATGAATCAAATACAACAGTTGATAGTGGTGCACGTGCTCAGGATCCTTACTCGGCCACCTCATCGATGAGTGGTGTTGGTGGAACGGGTATGAGTGCACTGGCTGGTGGAATAGCCGCAATCGATTTGGAACACTTGGAAGAACTATCGAAACAGTCACGATACGATTCGGGTATCGATATTCGTGATCCAATCCCTAATGTACATCCCATACCAAAGAAAACCGTCTATAGTGATGCTGACATTGTTTTGAGCTCTGATTGGGTACCACCGAAAACTATTTCACCGACAACTGTTACTGAAACCACAACTTCATCTAGCTTGGATGCCCCATCAGTTGGAGGTCGCAAAAAGACTTCTAGCGTTAGCTTCAGCGTGGATGATAATGAACCTCAACAGTTGCATCAGCAACCTACCAATCAGAGTCAAATTGATAAATCGAGCGACAAGAAAAATAAGGTATGTATGACAACAAAATGTGTTGCATTTTAATGATTCTTAGGTAAGGGTTGGTTTCGCGTGATGATTTGGTGGAACCTGAATATTGTTCAATTTGTTGCGGCATGGCTAGTCAACTTTTTTATTCGCCTTCATCCAATGGTGCGAATGGAAACGTTACACGCTCACATGATGCTCATTCGTATTAAAAGCTACTTTTTTTTAAGTTTTACAAAATGATTGTGTATCATTCCAGATCTTCAAGAAAATTCCTCAAGACTTTCAGATTCGAATGAAAATTGTCGAGAATCATAATCAATGAAGTTGATATCTTTATCTTTAACTTCATACAAAACGTATGTCTTTCCAAATATGGTGAAATTTAATCCTTACGCAATTCATTGATGATTTCTCATTTCTCATGTAAATACAAATTAAATTATTTCCCATGTAAATCTGCGAAGAACTTTTATTAAATAGTATCCCGCAATCTTTTAATTTGGTCTGCATGGTAAGAGCCTGATAAAGTGACTCCCTTTTCCAAATATATCACTTTAATAATTCCTTCACGGTTCAAAAGAACGGATGTGAATCTTCCCTGCCGAAATCGACACTTTTATTTCTTCGGCTTCGGAGAAGAGGGTCGCTTTCACGCTATCGACTGCTGCTTGATTTTTGGCTTAAAATTGTCGATCCAGGTCTCGCCCATGGTAACAAAACATGACAAAATATTCTGATTTGCCCGGAATTTTTCGAGATACACCCTCGAAATATTGACTTGTTTTTTCTTTTGCTCGTTGGTTAACATCCCTGTGACCTTAGCTTGATGCCTGATAGTCACTGTTTGACCTGCCAAGTCTTCGAATTTTTTCACATTGTCTTCAGTGAGCGATGTCCTTCGCGGTCTTCGTCTTCAGAGGATGTTTCTCTCAGGTTAAACTGCTTTGCCTAGCGTGCAACTGTGGAATATGGAAGAGCAGAGTCCGTCATATTTCCTCTATGTCGATGTGTTTGTCTTTGGTAGACTTTTTTTTTAAACCTGTACTAAATGACATCTCTAATTTTGTTTTTTTTCAATTTTGTTGTTCCCTCTTCGACGGCTCTTATTCAAATAAATGCATCTCCCTAGAATCGTGGCCTATTTAAATTTTTGGAAATAACCGATTATCATTAATTTTTGATTATCCCTCATAACTTCTCATAACGAAAGAATCGACGCGAATTCAACGCTTTTAAGACATTGAAAATATCAACAGCCCATCACCATTGGTGTTATTGCTTCAAAATTCGACTCCTCATAGTTCGACGATAAAAAAGAGTCAAATAGAACGTCCTTAACAGGTATGTTTTCTCGACACCACTCTTATTTGCTCCGTACTTGAGCACGTCAACTACTGCAAGGAACGGTTCCAATTTCGAAACCGTTTTGAAGAAATGATATTCCGCCTGTATTTCTGATTACAGTTGTTTTTCAACTATTTCATATATAATTATATTATTTTCAAAGTGGATGCAAATCTGGATTTGAACTGCAGAGCTCCAATTTAAATAAATTCGGTTGCTGAATTCCTGCCATTTTAACGTTAATACTTAACCCTGTTTACTTTTCTCCTCGTAGATGTTGATCCATAATTATTTTTGTTCTGTTGATCGACCAAGGCGATAATAAGAAAATCGTGCGTTGAACTTGTATGTTTAATTGTTTTTTTGTAACTATGAACTAACATCAGTTTTTCGAGATCTCAAAACATAAAAACGAGATCCTCTGACCACAAAATATTTCTCTTGTAAGAATTGCAAATGTTTTAAATGAATTGCATTCGTTTAGCTGCGTGTTTTCCTTTTGTCTGAATAGATAGTTTTCATGGACTACGATATGGTAGATGCTAGACAATGCTAGAATGCTAGCCTCATCGCTGAGTATATCTTTAAACTGTATTTCTGATGTAAAAGGATTTAAAGGCGAATGCCTGACTATTCTGTTTGCGTTTTTTGTCGCGCCTATCGGGTGTACAATGCTTTCCTCCTCACATTGTTGACGAAAATCTAAAGAAAATTTTAATTTACGCCTTCAAAAGGACTTCTTGATGCCAAAACAAGAAACATGCAACTAATATACACCAAATCCATCTCCAACCGAATCAACCTTATTTATTTGTTTTACCAAGAAAATAACTAACAATCTCTTTCAGATGCTTAAGCGATTATCCTACCCACTCACTTGGGTCGAAGGTCTAACCGGAGAAACTGGTGGCAGTACTGGAGGCATTAGTGGCATTGGAAAATCCAGTGACACTGATTCCGCTCCCAACACAGGCGATTCGAATCAAAGTGTCTTTTCAAAAGTATTCTCAAGGTAGGTAACATTTCCACCACCAATCTCTCAACTAACATCATCCTAAAACTATTGAATAAGCAAAAGTAATTGGTGAAATCAATTCTCTTTTATTTTAAATGCTCACCCTGGAATTTGGCAATGAAATCAATTTACATAAACACACACACACAACTAAACAATGTTTTCCTCTCTCATTTCCATGAATGAACATAAAAACACTTTTCCAAACAAAAATCAAAATTTATTACGATTTTTATTTCAAATTAAATACAAAAAAAAGCTCACCTATAACTTTGGTATCTGAGTTGGGTGGCAATTTATTTTCGAAAACGCCATCTGAAGATTCTGGAGGCTCACCGGTGCCTCCATTGACTCCACATTCAACTCATTCTGAGGGTCATGGTACCCCCGGGTAAGAGCTAATTGTTTAAGTTAGCTTTTTCTTTTGTTGTTTTATCAAAAATATAAGTAAATGTATAGGGAATGATTTGACTTTCAGTTACAGTTCCTTCTCTTTATGTTTCTTTTCTTTTTTGTTACTTGTAAATAAATGAATTTGC
The DNA here is from genome assembly GCA_963555765.1 of Orthonevra nobilis. Taxonomy (NCBI): domain Eukaryota; kingdom Metazoa; phylum Arthropoda; class Insecta; order Diptera; family Syrphidae; genus Orthonevra; species Orthonevra nobilis. The sequence goes on along the minus strand of OY743227.1, from coordinate 49,096,360 downwards.
TCTTCCAAAATGCTTATCCATTGCTAGGTCTGCCTTCTTTAAGACTCTGTTTTAATGTTATCAATTTGATGTTGTATTTCGAAAAGAAGACTATAAGAAATTTATTTTAATTATGATATATTTTATGATTTGTATCTAAGAAAATTGCACGTAGTGTACTTCGTAACACCCATTCATTTGTTGATGCTTATGTTTCTTTGATTGAATTCTCCTCTTTGGTGAATCTTAAGTGTCATTGTTCTCTTAGTTTTAAGTACTCTGTTTACATTTAATTGAAATTTCTATATTGAACTTTTCAACTATTCTAAACTTTGAATCCCTTTGGTATGTGTTTCATTTGTTTCATTTCAACTCTGGCTATATTTTGACCAAGGGTCGTAATTTAACCATTCAATCCAAAGGCATTGAGTCTTTCTCAAAGTCTGTAAGTTGCATACTAAATTTGAGATCCTGCCACAATAGTACACTCGTCGTAGCAAATAAACAATGTCGTTTTTATTACTGAACCACGTAATCTTGTCGACATTTTTCTAATGATAAAGTTTTACGACCGTAGCAAGGTACTAAATCTAATTCCTAAGCGGCTCGCGTCGATTCTAACCGACTCATTAACTTTTTAGTAAAACAGCAGAATGGGCAAAAGCCGTAATACGTCCAATTTGATGATCGAATTATATCTTCGCAGCCGGCTCAAAAAAAAACATTCTGTAACCACGCAGGCCTTTCGTAAACTAACGATTATTTCTTTAATTTATGTAACAGTGAAAAGGAATAAAAAGTCAGAATATGCAGCTAATTTAATTTGATTTGTTATTAGATCCCGAAAAACGGGCCATTGTTAGACGTAATTTTGTAGAGGAGCTGCAAATCAAACCTTTCATTCCGGAAGATAAATTCCCAAAGCTTGCGAGAAATTGGGAAATATTGGGGCCTCTTCAAAACAAATAAAGTTATCTCAACTTTGTTCACAAAAATCATATTGAAAACACTATATTACCACAGTAGCCAGCGCAGGTTACTATTAAGAACTTGCTCTCTTGAGTGTCTCCTTCGCATTGCTTTAGCTTTAAAACAGAAAGTAAGTTGTGGAGTTGCAGGGACTAAATCCGCATCATTAGATATCTATTTATGATTTTTCTGAACTCAGGAACGATATTCTTTAATTGAGTTCTTCATAATAGATGGGTTTTCATGCTCAATTCGCATTAAAAAATGCTTAACAAGAATGGAACAAACCTTCGAAATCGCTGGAGTACATCTGATGTTTTGAAGCAAATATTTGTTCAATTTGCAGCACCATATAATGCACACAATTGAGTTAAGGTCATTCTAGTTCTGTGTGTTACGGTATAGTCTTCATCAACGGCAGGTTTTGAAAGATAATTTAGGAAAATTAACATTTTTTGAGGTGACGCCCAGTTTGTTGGTTGGGTGGTGGTCGGGACGCAACTACTAGTATCGTTTTACTCCTGGACAAATTTGACTTGATTGAGAAACGGAGCCCGGAACCCAATGGAGGAGAAATTATTTGGAGAATACCATAAAAAAAACTCCTAAAATATGCACTCCTTTCCAAAATATGGTATTGGAGTTAACCCAAAGATGCCTATTCAAAAATATATAAAATCTGGAAGCAAAATATTTAAGAAGACAGGAAAGATCTGACATTCCCTTGGGAACGTAACATCACCTACTGTCTTTGAATTCTGAATATCATGAGTATCGAGGCATACAAGTTAGACGATTACAATAACACATCCTCCTGAAAACTGAATAAACAATGCCATAAGAAACTTATGCCATTCGTGCGAAAAATATTACGCGCTCAAATTAATTGTGAAGCTAGTCTGTGGCTTCGAAAAAATACCTTTTGCGCAGAGTTTATAACCTTTTACCATGTATTTTGATAGCAAATTGCATATTTTAGAGCTGTGTTTTACCCCTAATAAGTTTGAATAATAAAACCAAAACGGAAATAGCTTGAAGAGGCGTCGAAATCACTTCAGCTTCTCTAATATAAAGTATACTCAGTTGGCTCATTTAAATAGGTCCTTTCTCAATATAATATTTGACAACTAGTCAATTTATTCCATACAATGACAAATTGAGTTTCCTTTCTTTACAAAAAGCCACCCTCCAATGTTATGTGTTCCTATTTTTTAAATAAGCACGTGCTACCACGATTCTATTGGCAAGCACTTGGTATTCCCTTTCCGCATATGTACCCTTAATGTTGAATCAAAATTGTATGTTGATGTTGCAAACAAAAAAAAAGTTCTTATTGTGCGCGGTCAGTGCAAAAACTAACATTATTTGACTAAATTTCTTTTAATAAATTTACTAATCTCTTTTTAAATTGTTATAGACGTTCATCGATTGGTACATTTATGCGACCTCATTCCTCGGAAGGTACACAATCGACAACGAAACTTAACAGGGAGAAGCCACCAGTACCGAAATTGGACTATCGCTCTATGGTGTCTATTGATGATAAGCCGGAATTGTTCGTCAGTGTTGATAGTAAGTACAAGGCAATCTTTGCCGTTCTTTCTTACTTGTTCAATTAGTTCAAATAGAAGTTTTGTAAATTCGCACTAATTATTTTCTTTGTTTTTTTTTTATATTGTTGAAATTTTCATTCATAATTCGTTTAAATAAAACATCTACACATGAAAAAACACATAAAACTTTAACTAAAAATGCTACTAAAACAAACATAATTATATAACATCAATCACAATGTAGTACGGGCACCATTTTTTCCAAATCTTGATCAACTTGGTATGTTTAATACATGTGCACTGAAATTTAAATCGCTCAATGTACACCTACTTCAGAATTGTTTTTAAGAATCCAAACTATTTCTATTTTGTAAAATTTCCTACCCTTCTGCATCTTCTGTTCCTATAAACTATTTTCTTACTCCTTAAAATGTAAATATGAATGTTTCTTTCTTATACTAATTTATTCTTACCTCAACATATTCAGTAACGTGGATGTTATAAAATGGGATGGGTTTGATGTCAATTAAAAAAAATCTGCAGTTCTAAAGTCTAATAGTTGTTTGAGGGGAAAAGATCTTCCCTTTGGAGAACGGCGAACAAATTTTGACATCATCTACCATAACTAAGATTCACCGATTAAAGTTTTTGTTTGTGTTTGCTGACTTCCAAAATGTTGATAGACAGACAGCTTTATATCTAGACTCTAGTTTTCCTAATCAGAAAACGTGTTGAACCTTACGACGAAAGAATTTATTTGCGCAATTCACATGAAGTACGTACACTAAAAGATCCATCGTATGCCTTTATTTTAGCTTCTTTAAAATACCCTCGCACTGATTCCACGACTGAAGATAGCTCTTGATAGGTTACAGACTAAATGTCAAGCAATTTAAAAATAAAACTTTGGATCAAGAAACAATACCCATGCTGCGGTCGGAAATCTGATTCGTTAAGGAGAATGATTTATTTTTCTGGTACAAAGTATGATACTCAATTTCGTGTGAGCTCATGTAGCAGTGTTTAATATGAGGTCATTTTATATCAGAGTTGGTCTGTTACAATACGGAGGCTCATAGACTTATTTATTTTCAAGATTTTGTTCTTTATTTGAAGTGGTGGTGGCGTAGACCTAGCCACATAGAGATAAAAAGTCCACCGAGTGCTCTCAACAGAACCAAAAATCTTTCTAGAATTAGACATCTAAAGAAAACTGTTTATCCGCTGCTGTTGCCTTAGGGCCTCACCTCTCTTTAAATTATTGAAAATTTATCGAGAGTTCAATAGCCTCATGACTATTTCATCGGGTCTAACTTAACCAACGAATCTTAATGAAAAATTTAGTTCGATTGAAGGCCTAAAGTAGCATTTATTAGTTCTTTTTTTAATTTGTATTCGGAGGGGTCATTTTTTACCTGTAGAACAAACTTATGTCGGCGATTTGTTTCTTCAATTATTTACATCAACCCTGTGTCGAATCAATGTTTATGTATATGCAGACGTGTGAACTCCTGACAATTAAAAAGATTTGCATTCAGTCCTAAATTGTGCACGGGAGCAATAAATTTTATATTTGTAGATGAGAACTCGTTTTCCGCAAACATTTAAATTTAGCCCATTCTTCATCGATTAATTAAATAAATTAATACATTTTTAGTCTAAACGAACAACCTCAACCTACTTTTTTCATCGCAATTTAAGCTCAGTTTCATGATATAAAATCATGTCGATACTTCGTTTGCGTAGAAAGTGCATGAATCAGGTTTCTCTTAAGATCTTTGCTCTTATTCGCATTTCAGTTGGGTGATTTGCATGCAAACAAGAAATAACTGAATCGATTAAAATTGAAAAGAAAAGATCGAATAACATTTTAATTTAGTTCGCGACATCGCTGCAAATCCACCGTGGTCGTCCTTGCCAAATTAAAATTCCAACACTTAAATTATACCAGTTTCATGTGATAGCTTCCGTTGATTTATTTTCACTTTATTCAAATAAGTGTGCATCATTTTGCACAAGTTTATTAGTTTGTTTACTTTTTTTTTATGAATATTAAACCGTTTAAATACGCTATACTGATGATGATGAAATGACGTAGATTTTTTAATCTTCTGGTCAGAGTGCACCTTCCAACTTGTCGGTTAAGCAATACACGCCCTGAAAGTTTTTAATGCGTTATAGTTAAAAGGGAAGTCAATGAACGTTTAGTATCAATGATTCATTCTTATGCCCATATTTCGGAATTTCGAAGACCAAAAATAGATCCGAACTGTGCCATAAGAAGACACTTGAAGAATCGATAAAGTTTGTCCTTGAGGAGGACTGGTATTTCTTTATGATACTCGTTACGCCTGTCTTCCAATGCCCATACCATAAATTGCTGCTTTTACGGTTGTTGTGTTTCGTCACTTCGAGGTTGATTGAGTACTTACATTTCCAAAATTTATAAAAAGAATCAGGTTTTCTGTTAAACTAGTTTAAATGTAAAATTTTGAAAATGGAAAGCTTTTTAACTTTGTTTCGACGCGACAGGAGCTGTCTTTCCACCACTATTTTTTGTGTAGACAATTCAAATTTGGTAGAACCATAACAAAATGCTGGATATATTTGTTTGACATCTATCCACAGAAAGTTAGAATTCTAGCAAATCATGTGTTCTATTATGAAGAACGATGTTCAAAATTCGCATGACTGCATCGCTTGCCTCACAATTTTTTCTAGTAAGTCTCTGCTTGCGTGTTATTCACCACGAGGCACTCTCCAACGCCTTTCTACGCGTGTTAGGTAGGCTCGATGAAAACAATTTTGGAGCAATCATAGTATTTACTAAAGGCATTAACACGGTAGTCTGAGAAAATCTTACTACACTACACAACCCCCCGATTTCGGTGTTTCTCGATAATGTTGTTCCCTGAGTTCTGGAAATATAGCTGTTATGCAATCTATAACAATTTCTTATAAGATTCTTATCACCATAAATCCTTTTTTTTTTTGCTTTAACTTCCTTGTAATTTACAATTTGTTGTTGAGGATGTCCCCCATACTTTCTCAATTATATGGTGGCCAGTCAAGAACAGAAATGTTGTAACGCTCGAAGTGCTCTTTTACCTTCCTGGCTTCCTTCCTATCTGTCCGTCTTTAAAACAGCTCGTCCTTCCTCAAATCAAAAAATAATGACGAAATCCGTCAGATTCATCAAGGCAAAAGCATTTCTCATCGGTGAAGATGATAGTTCTCCAACTCTTCTTCCATCTGAAATAATTTCTGGCAAAGTTCAAACGGGACTCTCGAAGGCATTTTAGTAGAGCGCTGCTGATGTCGCGATTTCCCTTGATGTTGCTATCGGATCAGCTGATGCCGAGTTCAATTTTCTTCCAGGTACGCATGTTTTCTCATAGTTTTGTGGATCCTTTAAATAAAATGAAAGACCTCTATTGCTCAAAATTTTTGAAATTTTCTTGATAGAAAATCTACCCTTGCGCAATTTTTAAATGTTTTGGATCTCCGAACCTCCCATTTTTTTAACTTTTTTAATTGATGATTACAATAATGATTACCTTACAGTAATATTTCTAGTACGCACGGAACAAAGTTAGCGAGAAATACCGACATCATGGGGGTGCCTTAACCAGTTATCGCAGACTGTGGTTGGCGAAGTGAATCGGCGTAAGCATTCTCCATCCTGCGCTGACGATAGTCATTCCAAGATGTTGGTGGAGGATGTTCAAAACGGTTGGCGCAGATACTTCAACCATTCCCACAAGCTGTTTCTTATTAAACTTGTCTTCTGCGAATGCAAGGTTTTTTTACACTCTTGCTGTTCGAAAAGACCTTGCTTGGAGTCGCCAAAAACAACTAACATCCCTTGAAAAATTGTTTGAAGTGTCTTCCTTAGTTTAGAGAGGAACTTAAGAACGGTGCGTAGCTCAATTTTCTCCATACTGGCTGCATTCTTCCTGATTCACTTGTTTGCTAATCGATAACTCAGAAGTTAATGACCCGATTAGGTTTACACTTGTATATTTAGTGGTAATGAGTCACTCTTTTAGTGCTTACCCATATGAGAACAACATCACCCGTCAGTTAGACAACTGTCGTTGAGCAACGCTACCAGTCTAATGGCAGATGGTGACTGGAATAGATTCGAAAAACTACACCATGTTAGGGCTCAAAAAGGCAGTCGCTCTAACAATTGTGCTGTCGCTGTTCTGAATTTTGTTTTGACTTTTTCACTACACAATAGGATTCTTAAAATTACTGTGTCTAAGTATTTTGAATTGAATAAATCATCACTGCATCTTCCATAGAACAAAGCCCTAGATTTCATTAGCAAGCACATCATTGACATCCACAAACCCCTTAAAAACTTACTCCGATCTTGAAACTAGCTTTAAAAGCTTTGGTCCTAGCCTATCCTTTTCAAAAAAGAACTCAAAAAGCATGCAATGTCTACAAATCTTTGAAAACCAATCACTGTTTTATTATGCATGATTTCCCACCGCCTAAATTGAGTGTATTCTATTTTCGAAAAAAAAACCTACATCTAATCTAATTGCATGTGCTTTACCCGAAAAGAACAAATTAAATTAACTTCATTCACATTGTATAGTCCACCCGCAATTTGTTGCCTATTGACAAACAACAATCTTCTGTCAACCCGCCCCACTATTGTCTGCTACCACCCCTTCCATATTCATTGTCTCGTGTACTGTGCTTATTTCCTCTAATTAACTATACTTTTCTTTTTTTCTTCAATTCAATAAATAAAATAGAACTGATTCCAAGGCCAGCAAGAGCTTGTCCCGATCCGCCACTATATTTGCGGCTACGTATGGGTAAACCAATTGGAAAAGCCATTCCATTACCAACATCGGTGATGTCGTACGGAAAGAATAAATTGCGACCAGAATATTGGTTTAGTGTACCAAAGAACCGGTAAGTTGAAATAAATTGACATTTCCCCTAGATATGACTGCATTGCTGCTATATGGTGTGACTAGTTGAATGGACGTTTAGACGAGTTGGATGAAATTTACTTTGGGTAATTATTGTAAGCACGATTTGCTTGTACGATTGAAGACATGCAAGGAGGCATTACTCAGAACGTGGGCTTCGACCAAACACTCGTCTTGTCGTTGATATTCGTACAAGTCATCGAAGTCATTGAACATATATATTAGAAAATAAGTATAGAGAATCTTGACGGAGTCTGTGTGTTCCCATTCTTACCCATCAATCCTACGAACAATCTTCATATAGCGCAGCAAGAGAGGGCAAGTAACCCAAAAACAAAGACGACACGGCCAGAAAATGATATTCTCACGCAGTGTAAAGCGAATGGTATTGGAAATGTCCAGAAATAATGAGAAATAATGAAGACAAAGAATCCGACTTATATTACAGCTTTCACAAAAGGTTGCGCATATACGGTCAACACGACTTTAATATGTGCTCATGCAGATTAAGACAATATAATAGAAGAATAGTGCAGTCTCGACTGAACCCAGCTCCAACTGCAAAATCCGTGCTCTAGTAGCACGCTCTATGACGGACTTGATATGTGAATTCCAGCTAAGTCGCTTGTTAAAAATTACAGAAGGGCGCTAGAACGGTTTTACTGGGATTGATCGATAATTCTTCTGTACTACACTATTCTACAACCTTTTGTTGTGCTCTAAATACTGTCGTGCCTTGCTTACCCCTTATAATAATCGCCATGTCATCAGCATAGCCTATGGTAACGTAGGACAATATGTCGAAAACAATTGACCATAAGAAAGGTTGGATGGTGCCCCATTCCGCCTAATCTATACCAAACATTTTTCCAGATAAACTGTTTACTCTACTTTTTACGTAAACCCTATGGTATTTTGTATTGTATTGCCCATGAGGTGTGTAAAGAGACGAGTATTGGAAATGAACCTGAAGCAACGTTCAGAGTGTGCTTTCCCGGTCCGTCGTGTACGTTCCGTTATTTTTCTTCAATAACGCAACACAATTTTTGTTGATCGTTTACAAGCGGTTTAAGGATACGTGCCGCTTCTGGCATGTCCGCAATGGATTTGCAGCATTTTTTTTCCAAGAAGCCTGCTTGGATCGACTTAATTCTGAGTAATATTCTGAGAAAGCAAACCTATATTCGTCCCACCTGTTCGTTTTCTTTGCAGAATTGAAGATTTTTCTGACTTTTTTTTTGCTAAGTTTCGTTAGTTGGGCATTCCACCAAGGCACATTACGTTTGTTAACAGAGGCTTTGGGGACACAGCTGTAATGGAAGATATGAAGTAGAAAATTTTTAAGTTGTCATATTGTGATACGTAGAATTCCTTACAAAAATATCCACACCGCAACAGGGCTATCCGCAGACAATTAAATTGCCAGTCAAATCGTATAGGTACTGACTAACACAAGACACGCGTCAAACAAAAAAGGCAATAAGTACCTCTGCATAGTTGCGAAGAGAATGTCGTCTCCGAGATGACTGAAAAAACTGTGCCTCTGTCCTATGTTCAATTAAGGTATATCTCTGTCATCCTATTCAATGTACATAGTGAACGTCTAAAGCCAGCTTCCCAAAACGACAATAGACCAGATTCTCGAAAAGACCAACAAATTCGTCTATCCTGTTTGTCACAATCATCAAGCAGTGCAAAGGCAGCACTCTCCTATTTCCATCATCACTGTTATTTTTATTTTAAATTATTGTTTCCATTTCAGTGTCGACGAACTGTATAGATTCGTCAATACATGGGTGCCACACTTGTACGGCGAACTGGACGAGGAACAAATCAAAACACGCGGTTTTGAGCTAATTCAACACGACACCGAATGGACAAAGGGTGGACACAGCAAAAACGGACGCATCGGCAGCGAGGAAGGCGAAGAAATAGCCGACCTTACACGCGAATCATGGGAGGTGAGTAATCATTCTCATATGTTTTAAGTCTTTATTAAATTAAGTTAACTAATTTACATCATCATCGGTGATGAGAGTCCTTAAGAAAATAATATGAAAATATGCGAGATAATTTAAATTCTCTTTTTTTAACATTATTTTTGTATATTTTCGTATTTTTTATATGTGTTTTTTCTCTCCATCGAATGTATATGTAATCGATATTAATCGAAAACTGTGCGCAAAACTCACAGCTTATAAAGGCGCCGTACGTTAAAATCTACAACATTATAAAAACTGCCGGATCCCATGATTTGGATTTATTGGGTGGCGAGGTTAGGATTGAAATTGTATTTTCCAAAAAATCCAATGTACAATTATTTCTATTTTGAATTTGGTTTGTTTGTTTAATTATTTCCATTGAAACAAGAAGCTTTGAACAAAAAAATTAACATACTCAAAAAACTCCAGCTAAAGCATAAATATAGTATATTTTAACTTTGTTTTGTTTTTTATAAGTTGTAGTTGAATACGAGACATTATTGATTTTCTGTTGACTTTATGTGCACCACCATCGTTATGTGTTTCTTCTTTCATTTTCGTTAAATTGGAAAAAAGTATATTCATATACTTTGTAATGAAACCCACCACTGAAATTTCTACTGAATGTTAGACAGCACAGTTGTTGTTGAGTTTATTTGTTGAGCCCCAGTTTTTTTTTATGTTCTCTTATTTTCATTTATTTAAAAGTTTGTTTAACTGAATTTGAAAAAAAAAAAAGCTTTCCACCCTTAGTTATGATTGTTATTCAAATTTTGTTTCTTTGTTATATGTTATCTATTGTGTTGGTATTTATATATATACACATATATGTATATATTGTTTGTAGCATTCATTTTTCTATTCCTGAATAAAACAAAATCAGCAGAACACATGATATATTTACATAAAAAAAAACATGAAGTTTTAAGTTAAAGTGAGAAAATATTGATGAGAAAATCAGACCAAGAGAACGCAACGAAATTTCTATATGATAGCAAACCGGCTAAAAAATAGACGAGTCGAAAGATGTGATTAAATTGATGCTTTAAACAGAATATGACTCCAATCAAATCAGTCGTTGAAATAAGTATCTTAAACCTTCTGTAGTGCTTTTATTTGAATTCTTGTCAGGCCCTTCTCCTTATAGATCTGCTATTAAGAGCGCTTCAATTAATATAACCTTATTGTAAATATGATACGTATATATACGAAGACTAGCTGTCCCGCCTGGCTTCGTTAGGACGAAGAGTTAGATAGCGAACTTTTTAACTTCAATTTGTATTTTCTGAAGATTTTCTCACATAATATAGTTTAATAAACTATTACATGATATATCATATACTATTACAGTAAGATATTAACAATCACACCCTTTCGAAATCTGATGTGCTATTAGAACGTTCAAGTTTAATTTCACTGGTAATGAAATTACGTTTTTCTCCTGAACAAGAAATTGTATTTGAAAAGAAACATAGTTTTGGTATTGGCGTCTACCAACAACTTCACGAATTTCTCATACAAAATTTTGTATGAGTTGCTCAGAATTTGAAGAAAAAGCGTCGCACTGGTTTTCTATCATTGTTTGAACCACATCAACCCGACTAGTAATCACATTTTCATCATTTTGATTTTCTTTAATTAGATTTTCCCGCTCTCATTAAAGTTGACTTATTTTCTGTGCCAAGTGTTTCAAATGTAAGAGGGCAATCCGAAAGAAATATGTCGCAATTTTTGACTCTCACTATACAACAATTTTAATCATGCTTTAAGCAGTTTTATTTAATAGTTTGTAGGTTTGATATACTTCAGCAAGACATCTTAGTAATTTGTAGTACGTATCTTAAAAATCATTTTCTCTGTATATCATAAGCAACAAAAGGTAGAAGAACGTTCTTCCTCCTACACCACTTGTTGGTCCAAGCACAATGCTCAGCTTTGCTGCTGTTTGGTGTACATTCACACTCGGTAAACTGTTCATGACGGTAATCCTTTACTCGTTCCGGGTACATTTCGATTATTAATAATAATAAGACGCTTAGACAAATTATTTGGGAACAGTGATGTTATGTTAAAACACAAAGTAAACGTTTTGTGGAAGAATGTGAGGCTTCGTTCAATTTACGCAAAGAGGCAAGTGCCAAACATAAGGGAATACGTTATTTTTATCCAGCACCAGCTCGGTTGTTTTATACACATTGGGCTTCTTAGTTATAACGGATTATACCCTGTGGCTCAGAAATTTAAAATTTGATTAAAACTTCATTGCGTCCTACAAATGCTGGATGTGGTTTAGTTTCAAGACCTCAATCGAATTTTTGAATAGGTTGCCTTAGGATTTTAAACAGAATATTTAAAAAGAAAGACGTGACCATGCGCTGAAAATACATAGCTTATAGCTTACATTTTACCAGTTCTTTCGACTCAACTACTTTTTATTCGTTAAATTTGTACACAGAAATTTTGCTGCTGCGAGCTCTATGGTCACACGAGGTCTCCTTTCAAGAGCAATATTTGTATTCGAAGTGGATTCATTCCGATTTTCGATTTATTGTTATATATTTATTTGTTGATTTGAGTTTCTTTTGTATTGAAGAGGTTTTTGAAATATTTTACTTGCGATGTAGATGATTAAATGTGCGTTCTAGTAATGCTTTTGTTTGATTGACAAATTTTAATGGAAATGCAGCTTTTGATGTTCACGCTTCGGCGTTTGATGCTTCCTTGTGTTTAAACTACAATTGCATTTGTTATCTGTGGAAATTTTCAATCACTTAACAGCGAAAGTGGGGGTGGTATAAAAGGAATAAAATCCAAAAGTATATATTGTCTGTATTTATCTCCAAAGAGTATATTAAACAATTTTTGAAATCTGGTTAACTAAGAAAACTAAAAAACATTGTTTCTTTAGAAATCAACATATTTTTGAAAAATTGTTCTTGGTTATTGTTTTTGAAAAGGTAAAAAAATAACAAATCCTTATTTTAAATAACTCGGACATTTCTTCCATTTTTCTTCTTACTTTCTCAACTTTACTATTTTCTGAGGCACTTGAATCCTCACGAGAATTTGGTGGTTTGAACAGGTTTTCGCTCGTACCTCGAAATAAGACATGAATTCACATCGATTACATTGTTTATCGATCAAGTAGTGATTAATATGTGAATCCAAGAATTTTTTTGAAATCTTCGCACTGAGCAGGGTTCGAAAGGAACTTTCCCTTCCATCGGCAGTAATCGAAGTTGGTTAAAATGAGCAGAAACGTATGTTTAATTATTTTTTTAAGTTTTTATTTTTTTATTTTATTTCTTTACTAAAAAACTTTGTAAATTGTTTTTGTTCGCACAACCAAGCTCTCGGTCAGTTGAGCTTCTTCTCACAGCAATAGTTGGAAACAACAGTCTTGCGGATAATAGTACAATGTACTATTTATTCAGTGAAAACTCTTCGTTTCTTTTGTCGCTCAGACCTCTAGGAGATCGGGTATTTCGTGTACGGAACACAATTAGGTTGAGTTCTACAAGCTCGAGGTTAATCGGCTGAGCATCCATAGTAAAACAGGTGAAGTATTTTTCAAAAGTTGAAACAAGACTAAAAACTTGAGTGATACCTTTTCGGTATCATCGGTCACTTAGCCAGTGCTGAATCGAACGATATGTGATTTTTGTCATTCAAACTAGAGTTCCATTTGTCCGACGGAGGATTTTTCTAATCTAAATCTAATCTGCTGTCTTACTTAAATTGCCGTTCAAGTAAAGGGAATTGATCGTAGCCATTTGGACTTAATGAAGTAGCATCGGCTGCCTAGGAGTCTTCGTCGCACCTCTATCAAGGTGTCGTTTGCGGAGTTGACATTTGTCCAGAAATAACAAGCTTTCAATTGTGAAGCATGTTTTTTTGTTTTATCCTTATTGATGTGTAGATCAACTCTTCTGGCCTCTTCTTCATTCGCCCTGAAGCCTCAATGACGGTGAGCGATGACGTCGATATCATCTGCGTATCCCAACAGCTAAACTTGGAAAATCTGTTGCCTTCCATGTTCATACATACCTGCATATCGTTATATCTGTGCAAGAACTTTGTTGACGAAATTACATGACAAGCATTACCTCGCCGGAGTCCAGTGCTGGTCATGAAAAATTTGGAGATTCTTGGCTTCGCATAACGGGGTCAGATTTCCTGCAATCCCGAATTCGGCCATCAAAAGTTCTGTCCATAAACCAATATAAAAATCGTTGGTGTCAGAATTTAGTCTATTGGCGTCTAGTTGGCCCGGAAGCTATACTTGTATGAGGCAATTTGTGTTCTAGAAAAAAACTTTAAGTGTTCACTGCAAACTGGAAAAAAGAAAAGCATCTTCTGTCAATGTCCATTCCAGATGTGCTAATAGTAGTTCAAAAGGGCTCATTCTTCTCAGAAATATTGCGAGGTCATACATTCGCCATAAAGTTCGAGCTAACTTTGCGGGGCATACCCAGAAATTCCTCTCGTACTCAGTGGATACTGTATTTATTTACAGAGAACTATCTGTGTTGTATTTGTTCTTTGCTCAAAAGACACTGGTTTGCGGATTCAAACTAATACGACGAGTGCTCTTAAGGACATTGCGAAATTTTAGTTCCAGGACTGCTTCAGGATGTGATAACAGCGATGAAAGCGTGTATTTAAGTCAATTTGGGACAACTTTGAAGGATGTCACGAACCGGATGACGAAAAATGACACCAGACAACATGAAAGCCGGTCGGATACTTTTCCCGAAGATCCTAGTTTTTTTGGATATCAAATAAAAAACAAAATATTGATACATTTATCAAGGGCACTCTTAACATGCATCTAACACTCTATACACAGTTTAACCTCGAGGCTTATCAATGCCAATATAATTATGATGCCATTTACCTTTCTTGACTTTTGCAACTTAATCTTTATTCATCAATTAGCTTCCCACCTTCAATGATTTCTTCACAACCTAAACAATATTATTTTTGCAGATATTCATTAAGAAAAACCCACTCGGATTATAGCAGAAAAGCCAACCCCACCTCAACCCTATGCAAATACAACGTGATTCGTGTCATCTCTGCTTGTCTCGCGACATCATTGATCATCTAAGTTTCACCTTCAAGCTTCAATTTATATCAATTTACATCGGGCCAACACTGATGCGCTCCTATTGACAAATGCTTTAGGTTACAGCCATTGAAATCAAATAAGATAGTTCGAAGTTCGATTATAGCATATCGCTATCTCAATGGAAAATTATTACACCCCTGTGACGGATGAGCTGTTATAATTGTTTGTCAACCGAGCCAGCTTGCATAACCCCCATCACTATCAGTGACATTGATCTAATTCACACCGTGTTTATGGCGATATGGAGACTACAAATACTCATAGCTCGAAGGCAATACCGAAATAGGAAATGGCCAACGGATTTTGCACTAAAGAACTCTTTCACACTTGAACAAGACAGACACGCTGATTCATACAACTGACAGTCAGTTTGCTGAAGTCATTAGAACCTTTTATTGCGTGCCTCCATCCATCTGTTTGTATGGCTCGTCTCACGAGAGTACGGGAAGACTTTCGAATTCGAAGCACGCCATTCAATCACGTTTAGATGGCTCCGATTGTTTGGACTCCTCAGGCTCTTTGTTGTGCATAAAATCGTTCAATCGTCACTTAAAGTCACGAGCAAATGTTTATTCTTGTTTTATTTCCTCAAAAAGAATGCAAGAGTGCATTTTGAGTGGTCTTTTGAAGGAACTTGTGTACTCGACTAGAGGTTGTGTTTTGAGCATTTTTATTTTTGCGTATTTGTGCTCACGTCGCATTTGTTTGTCCAACTCTTTGTGTGTTACTCCATGCTAAACGATTATGTACTTATTAACGCAACTTTCCTTTCAGGTCCACCGTCCGTTCTGGTTATATTAATTTTAACCCGTTTTCATGCCGTGGAAGTTTTCTGTTGCAATAATAAAATTTATATAATCTATCAAAGTTTTACTTAAACTTGTGTTTCTTTTTTTTTTCTTTGACAAAGAGTCTTCCTTTCATTAGACAGCTCGAGCAATGGTCAGTCTTGCCACTGCATTCGAAAAATGTTAACAACGCCTTTTTATTTAGATTTTGAGAACCTTAATTTTTACTTAAAATTCTTATCTCTAGATAGATAGATTTGATATCAACGTTTTTGGGTCAGTTTATGAGTTTATTGATTATATTTTTGATACACAACTATGTCTTTAGTGAAACAGCCACGCGACTGGAATTAATTGTCCATATCTGAGAGGTTCGCTAAAATCAAAAATAAAAAATCGTTTCTGTAAAAAAGTGCAGAAAATAGCATTGTTAATTTATTTGAATCCTATTAAAATAGAAAAAAAATATTTTTGTAAATGGTGGCCAAAAAATCACCCGCTGTTGTATTGATGTAAATTTAAAACGACATCATTTCATAATTTTTTTCTTATACTTTTATTTGAACCCTTACCCTTTTTACTTCTGAAGTAAATGAGTTCATTTAATAGAAGAACTTAAATAGAACTTAAATCATTTTTGAATTTCAATCAAATTCAATTAATATCTTGTAATTTGAAGTCAGCGGTGAATTCATAAATTCCTTTGAAGTCATTACTTATTTCGATTTCAATCGGTTTAAGTCAGTGAACTGAAATTGATAAATTACACACTTCACACTCTAATGTATCCCTCCTTGTCCACCTATTTTGAACGTTTTTATTCCCTGCAATTTATATGCATTATAATTTTATTTATTGTATGTAAAGGGTCATCAAATCCGTACCCATAACGTTCAAATTGTCGATCTATGTACATCGGCGAGGTCAGTTTTTCCGAAATAGGTACATTTTCGCAAAAAAAAGTTGAACGCGTGACACCACCGAAAACTTATTTCGAAACGCATCAAATTCACTTTGCTCGTTTTAGCAAGAAATTCATCTCGGCTCGACGCGATATTGGCAGATATAGGAACAGTGAAATCTGAAACGAAACATTTGTTGGATGGAATGCATTTTACAACCGCTACTATTTTGTTTTGTGCACCTGAAAACGAAAAGCAAATAAGGAAAGAAAAAACAGAATGGATTAAATCCTGAAGGCACGTATTGTTTAATAGTACCACCATCAGGAACAATTTATGTAACTTGTTCACCCGAAGAGGTATTAGCAATTGCAAAATAAAAATTAACGTCTTAAGCGATATGGTTTGAAAAAGAAACATTCATGCCCAAGCAGAAGAAAGCCATCTTCTGAAGATGACTTAATGCCTGGCCACTCGAGATGGGATTGAAATATGTGGCTCTTAATCCACCGAAATTCATCTTCAGAAGATGACTTTTTCCCTGTGCATGAATGTTTCTTTCCAAACCATACCGATTTCGAGTTAACTTCTCATTTAACATTTGCCGCGATAGGGGAAGGGCCTCTTCGGGTGAACGCTACATGTTACATGAATTCTTCCTGGTGCTGGTACTCATAAACTATACGAGCCATAATTATGCAGCCTTTAGGATTTAATCCATTTTCTCTGTTATTTCTTGTCGTTGCTAAAAAAAACAAATGGTTCGTTTCAGATTTCACTGTTCCTCTATCAGTCAAAATTACTTTCATTCCCATGACGCCATCTTTTCTTTTGTGTGTAGCCACTTCGTTCATGCACATGTCTCTCAATTCCATGTCCATGTGGCCAGGCACTTACAACGGATTTTCGGTGCAATCAACTAACTAAAAAGCTACCTCTTTTCCCCGACATGCCTTTAATCCCCTGTCTGTGTGGCCAAGCACTTAGATTATTCCACCACTGTTCAAAAAAAATCTTCAAATTGATTCTATCGATTCTACCGACTTCAACTGATTTGATATGAATTAATTGCAGACTTCAGCTAACTTCATATTCAAACGCTTTGGCGAGATTTTTGGGCGATAAGTTCTACAACTTTTGTCGGGTATTCCTTTAGTGAGCTTCCAGAGTCTGTGGTTTATTCTCATAGAAAGTGTCAATTGTCACGCGGGCTGTGTGTGTTACACCGTCCACATGTTCTCACGTCCCAATTCATTTGTTTGCGGAACTAAAAGTTCATTGAGAATGGTACTGTTTCGCTCAGTCACAATTATGGTCAAAACGTCGCATGTCGCATGGTCAATGTTGACGGCTCATCTGCCTGCTAGATATTCAACCACAGCGGCGATATTCTTGTCGGAATTCATCCCAAAGACCTTTTCTGTCGCGTAGTGTTCCAGTCCCTTTGAGGCGAGCGGTTAAACGCCGTAGTTCTGAAATTTGTCCTGAAAATATCACGACTTCAATAGAATGGAAAGATTTAGTTCAATAAACGTCCTTCGATTTGGTACACTAAAAACGAGGTTCATCATCTTGCCTGACCATTGTCTTAAAGCTACGAAAGATTGAAAAGGCTATCAAGGCTAAAAGAAATCAAAAGTATTATAAAAAATTTGAATTAATAGAATCAAAGACACGATTGCTCATTGATGCAAATCAGACCGACTTCAATCAACCAATTAGTGTCTTTCAAAGCCTAAGGCCATTAACCCACCCGGCATTATGCTGTTGCATCACCTTTGCTGCGTACGCAGCATCGCAAATTATCACATGTTGAATAATCCGGCAACCTCCAATCTGCAAGACTCACAACAAAATACCTGTCCTCCAACATCCATCAAACTTAAATTATTTCGCGGTTCCATCAGAGCACTTGCAGAAGATACATTATCTTTCAGTTTCACCGTTTCACACTTTTAAATCTTCTTAATTAGCAAGCATCCGATACAAAGTTTGCAATGCAATAATAAGCCTCTTGTTTGTTTATAAATAGACTTGGGGTGTGTTTAATTAAAAATTGGAATCTAAATTTAGACGTAAGAAGCGATAAAAATTGATTTTGCGTGACGTAGATACATTTCTCGAAATCCGGTTTTAACTGGTTCGACTGAAGAACAGATGCCATTAATCGGCGGATGTTTGGAGAGTTTCTCTTCGAAATCGGTCAGGGGGTGAGGGTGATGCTCAGATTTTTATTTGTTAAAAAAAAAACATCAAAGTTGATTGAGAAATGCCGGTGTCAATTGAAGCTCTATTTTGATTGGTTTCACATGGAAAGCAAGCTTTGGAGGTTATTCTGGTTTTAGGTGATTTTATAGTCTGGTATGTGAGGTTACGTGATTGTGGACCACATGCGAATGGAGGCTTCAATAATCCGAGCTGGAATGTGAAAATTCATCAGTTTAGTATTTTGCAAGATATGAGGCTTCAGGCAAGACCTAATTTGCATGCATGAAGTGGATCATAAAACCCAATGTTGTTGTTTTAGACCACCTTTTAGTGTGCATATTTTATGGATTGCGGAAGATAAAATTCCAGGTTTTATGTTAGAGCAAGTGACATTACATTCATATTATTCAAGCTTCTAAAATTAAAGGTTTCCCAAAATAATCGCAATTTTTTAAAAGACTTTAAGGAGACAAATGATTCCGATTCAAAATCCACTCTCGGACTGAAGTGGATGAAGGTTGTATTGCTTTAGTAGTTAGTGTAAACTGCCTCCCTTAGTTATGAAACATCTCTGCTCGATACTTCACAAGGCATGTGTCTTAACTGACGTCCAGGCAAGTTAAATAATATTTTGTAAGGTCATGTGTACTACTGGAAAAATATCGAAGTCTTATACAAAAGGTCCACTAAACTTTATATTCCTTAAAAATATGATAAAATGACTGCCACATCGTTGCTCTCTAATCCTTCACTTGTTATGATTAAGTGATGTTTTTTATTTGATTACGATGAAGTTCATCCTTTGCCCCTTTTTACACTCGATTTGACTTATTTTTTATTTTTTTTAATAACAATCCATTCCGTTTAAAATCGCACGGAATAAATTATGTTAATTGATGCAAACAATAAATTAGTATTCTCCAATGTCAGACCAACGATTAATCCGAAGCACACGGCCAGTCTGTCTAGGAGTGTGTAATGAGTGTTTAGTAATTACTTTTCAGCAATTAAATCAAGTCTCGCGCATGCAAATTGAAACAAATTCGATTGAAAGTTTTGTTTTAATTAGCAACAGTAGAACAGTTATTGCAATCAGTTTAAATAAGAAACAATATACATCTGCTAGGAAAGGAATGTTATTAAAAGTTCTTAATACGAACTTATTTTACAAAGCTGTTCCAACTGGTTTACAGACGCCTATTTGTTGGATATTTGAATACGAGCACTGATTTGTTGGTTTTAATTACGAATTGAGTAATAAATAATTGAATGTCGGCTAAAACAGAAAGCCTGTGAACTTTAGAAAGTGCTTAAATATTTTCAAAAACACTTAACGATGTCGGTTGGCCGGTTTTTATATAAATAGACCTGACCTTCTTATAGCGTGCAATACGCATGCTATGCTATGTCCTATGACTCTTGATCATCCCGCCTAAATAAAGATTAACTTTCGAAGATGTCTATTATTCAAAGGTCGTTTTCAGCAAATTCAGATATACGCTGTCGTCCATAGGTCTCCGGCAGATCATAAAGTTGAGTGAACCTCAATAAACAAATAGACTTGCATAGTCAAAATACTCACCTCGTTCTTGTACCACTTTGGCGGCCAATCTTGAAATTCTTTCGAATAATCGTTTGATAATTTCCTCCACGCTACTGAAAGGATCACCCAAAGTTTGTCCTGTAGTTGTGGGAATTTTTTTCGGACCTCTCCGTCAAGTTCGTCCAAAGCTTATCAATTTTTCAGCGTTTTTTATTCTCGAGTCGCATATCTTCGTCGATTAGAAGTTCGACTGGTGGGTTGATATCCAATCCTGATGCTCTTTTTCTCAATAAAGCCGTTTCAATTTACATTGAAGTCTCAATATAAGTTTTTGTTTTGCCCGTAAAGCAATGCGGTGGCTAGAACTTCTGTCGTTGAAAGTGATGTACGACACGCACTTGGCCGTTTTTTATTGTATAAATGGACTATGACTACCCTTGCGAGAAGAATCGAAAGACCGTATATTTGTTTGAAACTCAGATGAGTTAAGTATCGATTGTTTCATATGTGAAGTTCGAACAGGGACGATGAATTCGATATCGACTTATTGGCGTTCGTTCGATTCACGGTATTTAATTCGCCATTCGTTTTTATTCTATCAAGTAAAATATTTGTACTGGTCAGCTGAGTCCGTGACATCTTATTCACAAAGCATTACTTTTATTAATAGGCGATCAATAGGATCAATAGGAGTTAGAACTATAGTCGGACTTCTTTCACTTGCCGAACGTTCAATGGCTAAAAGCGACAGAAACAGCGTCGAAAACAGGAAAGAGCTCAAGACTTACTCTGGGCTTCGAACCTGGGACCCATATTGATCCAACGAAATGATCTTACAATGGCTTATATCGATCCCAAGGATATCAAACCATTTTCTTCATAAAAGTCCTAAACAGATTAATTACAGGTTATATAAGTGAAGAAATATATTTTTGTAAAGAAACTTATGGGCGGCAATGTAAGTATGGATCTCTAAAGTTGCTTAGGTCAGGAAAGTGATGATCTAGTGCCTTACCCTTATTGCGGGTGGTGCGGGGTATTCTCATTGGAGATGGCGTGCGGACTCTCTGGCCTGTCCTGGCAAAAGTCATTGTGAATTCTTTCGTATGGACGCCAACAGGAAAATGACAGGTAAAAATGCCTGTCGTTTACTTTTGCGACTTATATCAATGAGATCATTTGAGCTCATTTCGTCTATTATTGCCCTCAAATGTCTGCCTGTTGCTCATGAGTCTGCTGGGCTCACTGCTCCGCGAGTTCGTCAGTGCTAGCACAACATACGGTTGCCGTGATATCTTTGTTAAATCACTTAAGCCTTAAATATTGAATGGTGTCACCGAGCTTGAATCCGGTTGCTAAACAGTCCTAATCAAAACTAAAAGCAACACTGTCAGTCCCCAATATCATACCTCCAGCTGATAAAGTCGGAAGTTAATTCTTTACCTGAAGCCGTGACTTATTTCATTCACTGGCCTTTCTCTTAACGGATCTTGGAGATTCCATCTATCCGTTAAACTTACAGCAAATAAATCCATCAGCTTAAAGACTGCTTCCCTTACAAAAAAACACAACATGAACGACCTGTTAATTGCTTTCAAGACTTTATAAGGAAAAGCCTTCAACACATCCAACAAAGAATTCGTATCTCATTCCAATACGCAAATCAAATTTGGCACAATTTTTTGTTAAATTGTCAAACTTCTGCTTTTGGTCATAGCTACACCATTAGAAGGAGTAAACAAGTCAAATTGGAAGGCCTTGCACTCGAAATCATATTCCTCCAGAATGATTAGCATTTTATTTTATCGTCCAAGTGGAAATTGGATGTAAGTACTTAAAAATATGGATCTGTTATTTAAAAAACAATTGAATTCGATTTGTGAATATTTTCGAGAACGTTGGGCGAATTTTAAGTGAAAAGTTGAGACGAATCAAGTGAATTTACTTGAATTGAATTTCGAGACGTTAGTGTTTGCTTACAACACGGGCAGGGTACATGTTTTGACAGAGCTAATTAAATTTGTTTTTTTATTTCTTTGTTTATTGATATTTAACCAAGTGCTTTAGTTAAAGTTCAAAAGTGGTTAAGTGCTCCGTTTTAGTTATCTCCGCTGTTTTTATTTTTTTTTTATTGTTATGTAAACCGAATCCAGCAACGACAGAATGAAGAGAATCAACATAAAAAAGGTCAGAGAAAATTGTTCTTGTTTTGAATCTATCTATTACCTAACCAATCATTCGTTCTGAAATAAAAGTTGATTGACTTTCGCACTTTTTATACAACTTGGCTTGTCCAAATATGTTAAATCTTTTCTTCGCTTTCGGTAAGACTTCAGAAAACCTTCCTTAAGGGTAAATTGGAGACCATTTACCGAAGCTCGGACTAACTCACTTTTAGTCGATTCGGGTATCAATTGCATTCACTGAGTTAGTTGAGGGCCCTTGGGAAATTTTATGTTAGGCTTCTGTTACAGCATCGAAGACTCTTAGGGCCGGAAAACTGATGTCCATCGTTCGTGGTCTTATGAGTCGTTGTGCTCTGAACGTTCTAGTTGAATCCATATTTTTCTCAAAGCGATTAATAGCATTTTCATCTCCCTTTGATAAAGTCCGTTCCCCTAGGGCCGCATAGCGTGACTCGAACTTTAAAGTTTTGTTCTTTGGTCATGTCAGAATAGATTTTTTAACTCAATCATTTTAAACAGAGGTTAGCCATAGTGGTCCTTCATTTGATTCGTGCGCTTGCGTCGTTTCTCTAATTCAATACGGATCCTAGGTAGTCAAAGTCCTTCAGTACTCTAAAGTTATATCGGTCGTTTGTAATGTTTTGTCATACTATATGCATCGAAGTTGCGTGTCCTTGCGTCGAAGTTCATTCATCTTGAGTCCCATCTTAACCGCAAGTAATGGAATGGTTGGAATGATCTGCGGATAATTGCATGCCAGGGAGTCTAAAACCTTTCTTCATATCAAATGTAGCTGTGAGGTGATTCCGACCTGAACTGTCTGCATCACTGAGTCTGTTGTTTTTTCTGCCTCACTTAGCACTTTTTCCTATCTGGTTTCTATTCTGGGTCAAAAAAAAAAACTGTTATTCCCGTTTTGCCTGTTGCTCGAACACTCTTCGACCGCTGGATGAAACCTAGCACCCCAGAGGACGCATCTCTGATAGTTAACTGGCATTTTGGATATGCGCTTGAGAGCTATTTAAATTCGCAAGCCAAAAGCTTTCAAATGTAAATCAGCCATGTCGTGTCTATTCAACGTGGTTTTTGTGTTTTTTTTTTAGTCCGGTAAATACTCTTTCCAAGTAGAGCATATGCCTTTCAATTCCTTCAATTGGTAGGTTTAGATCTGCCATTGGGATCACTTGTCGGATACTTGTCGGAATGATGGGGTTACGTTATTGTAGTGGTTACTGCATCGGCTGCTGGAATTCTTAGCTCGTGTATTCGAAAATATTGGTTTGTGTAGTTGATATGTTATTGGTTTTGCTGTGAAGGTATAACACTGAGAGCAGCGTGTTGAGCTAAAACTTCCAAGCTTTTAAAGTATATCAAAGCGGACTCCGTTTAATTGAAACTAAATAAATCTGAATTAGTTAAATAGTTTCTTTCTTCGCTTAATTCTTATGCCAGCTCTGTGCTGCAAGCATAATAAGAGTATTCATATCCTCTTGAGAACCCGAAAATTATATAAAACGAATTAATTCTTGTTGTGCCAACTTTTAAATCCATATTTTCCTTCGGTTAGAGCATTTGCACAGATGAGAAAGATGTTGACGCTATTAACCTCAACACTGATTGATTTCTCACTTTTTGCCCAAGTCCATCTCTGATAACGTGTCGCATCCATCAGAGTCAGAGCCTTGTATGGGTTGGGTCATTATTTTTTGTTCTTTAAACTGTTTTTAAAAACCAATGATTTCTCATTTCCAATTGATTGTGGAATATTATTTCATTCAAATGACTGACTAACTATAGTCTAACTATTCAACCTAATTTTAAAGAAAAGTACGATGATTTCTGCTTCCATATCAAGAATAGCCTGACCAATAGTGCTCTTGAGTGCTTTAAATCGCAGTCTAATGGTGGCCTAGCTCCATCACCAGAACACCCACATTTCTTGAAGTCTTAGGGATTTACTATCTGCCAGTCGAACTTTAAGGTTGTAACTTGACAAGGAGCGTACTAAAAAATGTTGGTATCACTTCTTTTTGTCGACTTTCATGAAACCAACCCATAAAAGTTGTCACCTTTAAACATCAAAGTTCTTCACAAAATAGTATAATACATCTTTGGACAAAATGACGCAAGTAATTTGTTGAAACGATAGAATCCAGCTCATGCCACATCATCAGAGTCAAGGTTCAAGTTCACATAACAAATTTGATTGTAATTGCGTAAGTTAATTAAGTGTTTTAGAAAATGTGTTTATCTGTTGTTTGTGATTTCGCCAAAAAATCCAGCTGAATGGATTTTTTTTTTTTACAAACTATTCAAAGATATTCGACTTCAAAGGTTGGATAGTTTATTGTTGCAGTTCCGTATGAATCAGCATGGGGGCATGATGTACGGATACTCGAAAAGTATTGCCATAACTGTAGAGTTTCAACGGATGTGTTCACTACTCAGCTACGTGACTCTTCTCAGTTGGCAGTAAAAAAACTTCAATTTTAATGCACGATATATAACTCATTCGATTTGGTTAAGCAAGTGAAGCGAATAAACTTTTTGTTTTAAATGCTTCGCTGAGTACTCTCACGTACTTGCAAGCAATACAAATACATTGCAGGATGTTTCAGATTTGAAGAACAGTTTAAACTTATTTAACTTCAACTTTGCTAAAAGTTGGCAAGAAAAGAATAAATATAAGAAATTTGCGTGCATTATGATTTGATTTATATTTAAATAGGTAGAAAATAAATAAATACAATACCTCTATTGCAGAATTAACGCTATTTAGGGTTCCGTAAGCAAAGGATACCAAAGGAACCTTTTCTGTACGTTTTCGACTCACACTTGAATGCTTTTGAATGAAATTTTCCATTATATTTTCTGAGATTTACGAGACTTTTTAATCGATAACGACACGATTGTCAGTGAATTGACTGAAAATGATGAAAACAACTTCGACGGTAAATTTTGGTCTCCATTTCGTCAAAAGTCGGGACCAAGTAAAAAAATAACATCTGATCCGAGTAAGTCGTAAACAAATTATGCCTTCAACGCTTTTTTCTAAGTTCGTGACCAGTCAACGCCCTTCATTTTTGAAAAAATTAAGCCGAAAGATGCAAAAAAGACATTTCCAATTTTCGGTTGCTTATCATTTAATATTGGACCCTTCAGATCAAATTATTTAACTTCTGAAATTTTACTCAAAGGAGCTCGTTCTTCTCATTCTTCATAGATGACGATTTGAAGCCGATGGTCTCCCTGTCATTATTTTTGTGTTTTAATATTTTATAACAAAATTCCAACTAATACATTTTTATTACCGGGAAGCGATTCCCTTAATTAATGAATTAAAAATTGAATAGAAATATATTCAAGAATCAGTCAATTCAGTGTTAAGGGTCTACACTTAAAACCAGTTCCACAAACCATCTGTCTGCGACTCTAAGGATTTCTTTATCTATAAGGCTCCTCTAATCGAAAGTGGAAATTGATGAAACCAACAATTCATCAAAAAAAATTCTACGATAACGAACTCAAAATTTTC
Source organism: Orthonevra nobilis (assembly GCA_963555765.1). Classification (NCBI taxonomy): domain Eukaryota; kingdom Metazoa; phylum Arthropoda; class Insecta; order Diptera; family Syrphidae; genus Orthonevra; species Orthonevra nobilis. The sequence continues at coordinate 49,070,629 of OY743227.1, read as the reverse complement.
CTCGAACAACACTAATCGATTTTGCATTAGTGTAGAAATATTTTATGATCCCGATTTTTCAATCCACTGGGATGAGTTTTGTATACCTGACTGTACCACAGTGGTGTCCGTTTGATAGAGTGGTTATTTTCCATAGGCAAAGTGCCATGAGGATGCAAGTGGAAAGTTTTGAAAAAAATTCCATAGATCGTTTATTTTCGAAAGAGACATGCTCATTTTTTTTAATAAAACTGTTATTTTAGTTTTACTTTTATCGGAAATTTATGAGAAGAAACTTCGGATAATGAGGACATTGACCAATCGACTATAATCTTTTTAAAAGGATTTCTAAAGTAAAACTTCTCAGATGCTTGACCATTTAATCATATGTTTAATTGCTTTTGTTTAATGAAGACTTCACTTGTAATCAGTTGATTACAAGGTGGAAGACGAAGAATGCTCGTACCTTCTTTGGCAACATTCAAACTACTCTGAACTTGATATTAACCTAAGGGTATATATTTCCACACGAATGAATTCATAATTTCACCAAAAAATGTTAATCGATCTTGTATTTCCAGAACAACTGCATAATTGATCTTGAATGACCTAAGAAATGAATGCCTCCAGGTCAAAGCGTTCCTGGCTAGTGAAAATAAAAACACTTAATCATCATTGACAGTGCCCTCGGCCAGCTTAAAAATCCTATTGGGAACTGGAGGCAGGCATAACTTACGTTGGTTGCTGGTTTAACTGTTTGTTGCTGTTTTCTCCTAAAGATTTCAAATTTCCAAAATTGTGTATTAGAGTATTATGCTCTGTGGAAACGACAGGGCTACATTCTCTGTTATTGGAGCTCCTTTTTATGCATCAATTTCTGATGTCTTAGGATCGATCTTTTAGATGACGGTTGGCTGTGGGAAACAAACCGCATACTAATCACTCGTTTTTGTATCTTTTGATTTTGAATAATGTAAAAGCCAAGACACTATAATTGTTTCATTGTGTATGGTGTCCTCCTCTTGTAAACGCGCTAGTTTCAATGTAAATTCAAAATGACGGAGATCCTGATTTTCTATAGAAAGAAAAAGATACTCTCTTCCGGTTATCTCAAAGGAACCACCTCATACATACATCTATCAAGGAAAGAAAAATACGATACTTAGAATTGAGGCTGGAGTGGAAAGTTCACTTAACCGTAAGGGTTTGGAATGCCTCTTGTCAAATTTATTGATGTAAAAATGTTGCAGGAAAGTTTTGGCCTACCAACTGAAAAAAATCAAATCAAATTGCCCTTGTTGAAGCAGTTGTCTGGTGGGCAACTTTGACTATTGCCATCAATCGGAAACATGGTGATAGGACAAGAAGCGAGGCAGCCTACTCCATTCTAACCAAGTTTCTTTGTTTGTTGACTTGCCTCTGATATTATAATCGAGCCAATACCATAGTAAAAACTTGTGCTGGTAAGGCTCAAAGCTTTAATTCTTATGATTCTACGATCACAATTAAACCCATCGGATATTAAAAGGCCGTTACCTTCCCGTGGTCCGATGACTCCATCACGATGTTCGCTACTTGGTCTGAAGAAGATCAGAACGTCGGATGTGATAAACATTTTTTCGAGCAACCTTTCGTTTTCCATATAAATTTTTATTCAGTTAACTTTGGCATATTTCCATGCAAAAAATTGTAACCCGAACAAGTCTAAGAACTCCTAACTTAAAAACACTAGTCAACATTTTCTGTGCTCTTTATCTATCTGAGCATTCTGTGGATCTTTAGTCTCATGGTTTAAATTCGTTCGACCAAGTTCATTCTCTGCGTACCAAAAAAGCTATCACCTCTGCAGAGGTCAACATTACCGAGGATCCATATTTTTCGATTCAAAGCCTCAGCGCAACGTTATCTAGCAATTCACTACGCAGATGATTTTTAGGAGAGATCTTGGCTTAAACCTATTTACGATCCAACTGGTGCAGCACTTAAACTGACTGGTGCATCGTTTATAAAATGGGCTACAGGTGAAACATCCCTGTGTAAACTACAATCGACCAAGAGACAAATTATTTCAGCAAGACGTCGGAATATATCATACAGCGGGTCAAAGCATCGCTTTATTGATACATACATACTATAAATTTGGCCCTCTTGGTCATGGGGTTTGGCTTCTTTAAATTGACTTTAGTGGGAATACGTCAAGTCACTCACGTATGCTTATAAACCAGCTACAGTCGATGACTAAAAAGTTCACATTTGCCGCGCTTGTCTCGGAATAAGGTCCTGCATAAGACGCTGTCGTGGTGGTCATATGCTCAAGTTGGTTTTCAAATAATAAATCCAATTTTGCAAATTTTGCAAGCCAAACTATTGGTCATTTCATACCTGTTTTTGTGTTTTGTTTTTAAATAAAGTTCTTGATTACTTCGGCCTACCAATTTACTGACTTTCTGTGTGTGGACTTTTTCGTTTACCCAATAATTCATTTCAACTGCCTATTCTTATACGCTGAGGCAACTGCGGCTGGGTCGATATGAATCCTGAATGTATTAGCATTTGAGCTCTCCAGCAATTCTTGTGGGTTTTGCTTTGTGTTCCTCAAGTCAAACCGTAATTAGCGCTGAGTGCCCGCTATTTGTATTCAGTAAATGTAATTTTAGGGATCTAAATAACCCTTAGAGCAATGAGGGTTTCCTTTCAAATGCAAAATCTTGAGGATCTCTCTAGAGGAGAAATGTTCACTCCTTTTGCTTCTCCGCGGTGTCGAGAATCGAACCTACAATTCTCGCCCAGACCACTTTACCTAAGCTGACAATCCAATAAAGCGGATGCCCTTTAATTATCAGCTGCACATGCACCTGTCCCATTCCTTTCAAATCCAACTGTCTATTACAACCGCATTTCCGGTTTAACCTTAAAAAACCATAGTCCAAGCCCAAAGGCGTTATTATTTTCAAGTTTTTCTATATCAACGCTCTAAATTTGAGGTCAGCGCACATCGACTACTTTACTATGGCCTACGTGATCTTCGATCATGTGTACCTACCACAGCACCCAAAGTTCACTGACCAAACAATGGTAATATTTTGTCAAACTTAAAACGCATTTATTAAGAAACATCTGCATATGCTAATGAGTAGAAATTCTTAGCTGTGTTTACTTCTGTTGGTACCTCTGTCAACCTGACATGCAAACAATAGAGCATTTATAAAAAAAAATAAATTTAGTGCGCCTTTAAAATGTTTTGATACTGGATTCGTTCTTAATTTGCATGACACCAGTCACATACTTACTCAATTCTTTTATTTTGTTAAGACTAACTTCCTCACTTCATTCTTTTGTTAAAGTCGATTTTAAAATCTTGACCTTATAGAATGGCCCGCAAAAGCATTTGAAAAAATTGTAAACGAACTTGATTCGTTTCTAGTATTTTGAAGTCAATCTATATCTACTCGCTGAATCAATTGAATGTCGCTAGATATCATAAAAAAAAACAAAGGCAAACGAAAAAAAAAATGAAAACAAAACGTATCTAAATAATTTTCCCCACTTCCAAATGAACCAGACAAAAATGATAAAAGATACTTTTCTATGCCACATGAGGCGGCGCACAAAAAAAACGAACGCAAACTCGTTCCGATCCGACCACCGCGCGCATCGATCAATTGCTGGCTCGATCAACGTAAACGTAATTCTGCGGTTTTGTGTTGTTGTAGATGCTCTGTACTGCTCGACAAAATTTACGATGATGATGATACTGAGGAGATTCCGCAGTCATCGTCGCCTTTAGCAGAGGGCTACACGTTTTCAACTACATCAGTCACGTCACACAACGCAACACGCTGTCGCCAACAGTGGACGCATAACGCAAACTCGCTTCGCGTACTTTATTGTTTAAGTTTGGATAAATTTTTTTTTTAGTTCTTTTTCGATAAGCGAATAAATAATAATAAAAATAAAATAAAAACATAGTGACCTAAATTGTGTGTTCAATGAGATAAAATTTTGCAATAAAAAAGGTTAAAATATAAAGAACAGTGTCTTTAATTGAAAGTGTCCAAAATCATTAACATGGATCAATCAAAAACCAACACAACAACAACTACAACCAAAATGAGCGGCAAAACGACCAGATTCTCAAGAATCGCCAAATACATCAAGAAGAAGGTAAATAAAAGTATACTTATATCGAGAAAGACTAAGGAGCATTTTTTGAATGCATCTGAAAAAAATATGAGCCGAACACTACGCACTTTGAATGCAAAAATTTTGGTATATCAGATATAACCATTTCCTTGCACCCCAATGACATTGGATTGCAATTTAATTGCGAAAGAAACCTCGAGTAAATCCATTTAAAATGCACAGACGTGTTGTGAAAATAAATTCGACAAAATTTTGCTCGTTTGTGCTGAAAATTTACGTAATTTTTTCTATCGATCGAAGAACGTTGACCATCGTCGAGTTCATTCATTTTGTACGGATCTGTTGTCGTAAGGAGAGCACTTGTGTAAATATTTAGTGTAAAATCTTTCCAGTGTGTTCATGATCGATGATTGATCATGTTTCACGGCACTATCAACTTGGAATAACAACTTTAACTGACCGATTTTGTGTGTCAACGCTGTTGACTCTTCAAACGAAACAAATGTGTTTCAGATCACGTTTTTCGAAGGCTCGCGAGACCTAATCGAAGGCTTATCGAAATTTGGTGGCGTGACAAAAATGTTCTTTGCATTTGACATTAAATTTTAAAATTAATTCCTTAAAATGAAAATTTGTTTCTTGATAAAATGGAGAGTCATCCAACGAAAGGTGTCAATTTGAAAAATATTGAAGTTCTATACTTACCAAATGGCTGCGTCTACTCTTCTTGCAAACAGACCTTCCTTCGATAACAATTTCCATCACGTTTTCGCATTATTGCGGATGTGTATCACGAAAACGAATCGTTGTTGGAGCATTGACGTTAAGGCAATAGTATAATGGTCACACAATTTCGACGGTCGCTTCAATTCTCCATTTCGAAAGTCCCCTTTATTTACAAAATAGAGCCATTGTTTCATCAGCTGTTTCGCTTGGGAAATATCCTGCTTAAATAAATGTCATGCAAGTCCAATCATCGTTGGTCGATTATGCATTCAATTCACTGAAACGGTCGCACTATCGCCATATCAAACAAAATATGACACTTCGGCAGCGTCAGACCAACAAACTGTGGAGTTATCGGGACGTCAGATGTGACGTTTTATTTGTTTACTTCGTATCTATGCAAAAATGAATAGATCCCCGGTATGCACAATAATTTCGTATTGAAAACTTCGATCTTGTTTTCCAGCACCCAATCAGCGTAAACTCTTATCTCAACTCGATATTATAAGCATTTAAGTCAAAATCTTTTTGCAAAATGTGGATCGTTTAATTTCTGTGTCAAAACCTCCAGATTTTAAAACCTTCTTGTTATCATCTTGTTGGATGAAACTATACAACGACAAGGCCCTGGATTGTCAGTAATTTCCTTTGCACTGCGGTGTTAGCAATAAAGTTTTGAAATAAAAATCTAACCCTTCAAAATTGTGAAAACCTCGAAAAGAGGTAAGCTCGAAAAAATATTTTTCTCCAAACAACTAAAATTCCGGAAGAAAAAATATTATTTTGAAATTAAGAACAAAAAAGAGCTTGTTCTTAACAAAAATGAATGCTTATTGTTTTTAAGTACCTTCTGAGCGTCTCGCGGTCCTAGTGCCTGCACCATTAGAACTATCAATACAGATACGAAAACTCTTCTATATCGCTACATGGCCCGTACAGCTCTCCCATCTATACGAAAAGTACCAAAAGGCACGAAGCTCGTTTTTAATCTTCATTTTCATAAGGTTCTGACTTGAAGTTTGTTTCTTTCACCCTCAAGACGTCGCACCATATGTATTGCCTAGCAAGTTCATAAGCTTTTCTCTTTTGCACCTTGATACCCAACATACGTTCACCATGTTTTGCTACATTACAGATCGATCGTTGTAAGATTCAGCATTGATTCCAGCGTTCGAGCGGGTGTCCATCCAGAAACACCTAGGCACCAAAATACTTGATTCTTCGTGTCAATTGCGAGAAAACATTTCTTCTCCAGTACCTTCCACCAGACAATTGAACCAGGCAAGAATAGACGCAAGATTGAATCCAAAATTCCAAACACTGGGTCCTAAAATCTCCTCCAAAAGTTCACTTACTATAAATGCAGCCTTGAGATCCTTCAAAATGCCGAGACCTATTTTTTGGCCTTACTCAATATTTTAGCAGATTTTCACTTATCTTCAAATAAAGACAAAAAATGTCCATGAAAAAAATAAATACATTTAGTCAGTTCTTCAGTTCTTTGTCGACGATTTCGCATCAAAAAGAATCAACAAATGAACATACCTGTCAGATAGATTTGCAAATGTCAAATATCTACCAAATGCGTCACATTTTTTGGATTAATCTCGTATGGCGACATCGTCCACTGACGCCGTTCAAATGTCTTCTTCTCGATTAATATCAAAAATTCTGAATAATTTCATAATGTATGCAATTAAGATTAAACGAGTTTCGCAAAACGCAAAAAGCAAATCAAAACATTTGCCAAACAGAATATCAAAAATATAAACAGGAGAAAGTTCTAGAATCTGAACTTATTTAAGATCCCGCGGTCATTATTTAGTTTGCATAACAAAAAAAAAATGCTTTTGGATCTTTTAGTGCTCCTCCAAATGGAATGTAGCCTTTGAAGTCTCGAAACTTGTTTCCACGGTCAATTTGAATATACCTAGATAGACAAGACACTTTAAAAAAAAAAAAAAAAACCATCAGATTGGAATTTCGACAAATTATGTGGCGATCGATTTATCTCAAATATTTTGATTTTGCTTGGTCATTTTACTATACCCGGATCTTCTGAATATGAAACAGCTTTTCAAGAGATTTCTATTTTAGGAATTTTGAATGGCAAACTCGAGAAAATTATTCGGATTCATTGGATTAAAAGGGCTGAATATTTAATTGTGGGTCAATCGTTGTCAACTTTTATTTTTTTATAAATAAATTAAATCCGAAGATCAGATTGTTGTTTTAATGTTGTAACTGCAATAAGTCAAGTTCAAATTTTATGGAAATTGAGGCAACACTTGGCATCAAAGGTGAATAACGTTGAAGCTCATGACCGATATTTATTGAAAGCGTGTCAGACAGAAATCTACAATGCTACAGCGAGTTGGTTGCACTGTTATCATTTGCGAGAAATTATTGTCATCAGATACGTAATTGTTTGATTAGCTGCTATTAAGGCTAGGTTGAGTTCAGATGTAATAATTAATTTTAGCAGCGCATAATAAAACAGAGACAACACAATTACGTTTTTTATGAATTGAAGAGTGTAAAGGGCTATCCCGAGCCCCAAGCAGCATAAGAACATGTGACATTTTTTCACGGCTCCACATCTCGCGACTGATTGCCAATCGTCGGAAGAGTTAAACTGCCGTGATAAAGTTCCTGTGACCGTTCTTAGTTGCCAGTTATGCGTCCGTCCATATTCAACCATCTATTCGAATAATGCAAGGTGACCCAAAAAAAACAAACCTATGTTATGCGTTTTTTTTTTTGCGGCCTTTTCAGAATGAAATTAGTTTTTTTTTTTAAGATGATATCGGTAAAATGGGCGCCACCATTCTTGGTGACCATTTGAGCTCTGTTTGCCGCATTTTCAATTATTTTTTCGATAAATTCTCGCACTTTTTTTCGGGTGTTTTCTTTGAAAGCTTTGAAATTCTGTGACTTGTTATCATAGAACCCAAAGAAAAAAATTTGGAGCAGTAAAATCGAGCGATCTTGCCAACCACTACAAATCGCCAAATTGAGACTTAGGCAATCCGGAGGCACATCATTCAAAATGCTAATTGTGGCGTGACCTGTCTCCGGATGCACTGATTCTGATTCCAATTCATTAAATTGCGGGAGTAAAACTCGTTAGTCATGGTTTTGGTTTGTCACAGTAACCGTGGTACCCAGAATATGAATATGATGGCGTAAAAGGCGTACCATGCAGTTACTTTGCGTAAATGTAATAGCTCTTTTTACGTGAATTCAAGTCGACCTTCACTTGATAGCTCTTCCGCTATCTTCATTATCTTCATTACGCATTTTGCAAACAGAAGATTTATTTTTAAAAGTAAAAGATTAAACTTGTCTAAGTTATTACTAAACTATTTGACGCCTGACAGTTTAAGCATTATTCTAATAGAACAAATTGCGAGTAAAAATGTGTTTTGAAAATGTTTCAAAAGATTAAAGATAAAAGACCTAAGTTAGCATACAAAACGATTAAGTTTATTTTCTGGTGCAAAGTCGGTTTATTTTTGTCCATTAAGCAAAGCAATGCATAAATCTTAAAGTTCCTTAGCTTCTGCTCAGTTCATGGAGCGCTTCCTTTGTAGAGTTTCTTGAACTTTTCTTTAAGAGACGATATCGATTTATTTCCATGGCATGTTCTCCCGAAATTCGTTGAGTCTCCATCTACCGTCGCTCTTTAAATATTGTCCTCCACAGTAGTTCTCGATTTCCCTCCTAATTCGTTTTGGAGGCTAAAATCTCCCAAACGAAACTTCCCAAAACAATGTCGTTTTCGTTTATCGCTACATTCTTAAAAGTACCTTGCAACGATCTCTATAAGTCTTGAAAGTCTTAGAAGAAAGACACACGAACCTTCTGGTGAAGAGATGCGAGTCCATTTTATGTTGGCAAGTGAGAATCTGACATTTCTGTCAAGTGTGACAAATCATACCTTGTCTGCAGAAACCTTGAAAGTGTTGTTTGCTTCCTGAATTAACAGACTCAAATCTCTCTACTCCATTAAAAGCCCTTCCAGGTTTCAGAAAGCCTTGAAACACGCTTACTTCCATGTTAGTTTGCCGCCGCCCAAATACATGACCACGTTTCAAAATTCAATTCACTTCGAATTAAATGAAGGCGTTTAAAGAAACATTAAATCGGCATCACCTCATCGATTTAAAGTGTTCATTTCTCAAGTAAAATACATACCAGGTACGTGTAAGAAGTATGCTAACACGTTTGAACATCTGAACGGCTGGTTAAACATAAAAGAATTATATGAAGTATTTGTTTGACATTCGCCAATAAAAAGAACTTGTTTATTTTTTCTATTTCACTTCAGCTGCCATTCGACTCAAGAATCGATTTTTTTTTTTGAAAATATTTATCCGCTTGTACACCAACTCAAAGTACACAACTTTGGACATACTTTTGAATGAAACTGAGTTTAATGGCGTAGGAAATAGATTTTCTGACAGTAAGTGGCTAAGTGTCACTTTCACTTTTGATTTAAAGCGCTTAATAATCTGTCTAAAAAAACATACTAATAAATCAAAGACGGGACAAAAGGGAGAAACCTCACTTTACACATCCATAGATATGTCAAGGAAATGATTATTTGTAATTTTGTCTGAAACGTTAAATTTTGACAACTGAAAAATCGGAATCGTAACCAAATCGGAATCTACGCCACAAGTGAGTTGATAATGACGCATGTCTGCCATCTATGGAAATATGAGTGTATTCTTCAGAGGCAATGTCATTATCCATTTTATTTACCCAATTGGTCATCGGGGAATTCATGGAGTGCAACGAAATGCATCGATTGACAGACGTATCAGAGAAAAAGTGTGACGTTCTTTCTTTATTTTTGTTTTCTTTTCTTTTTGAGAAATGAATTGCAATCACATGTACGTGGGCAACAGCATTTCCGCTCGATGTTATAATTGTACTAAGCTTTCAAAATGTTTCCCCCCAAATTAAAAATCAAATTTAAACCACATTATTACATTTTACGTCAATTTTCCGTTTAAGTATGCGAATGGCTTGCGTTTCTTAAACAAAATGAAATGAGGGCGTTTTTAAATGCAACTATAGAAATGCAAGTGGTTCGTCTGCTACTGATTGCTAACTACCGATAATATAAGTCTTTACAAATGGAGGTGTTACGATGTTTTTGAGCAAACAATGAGTACAATAGTGGGAATTCCTAGACTTTAAAATAAATAATTTTGTCGTTAATGAAACTAGACTATTTTTATAGGTTTTTTTTAAACGTTTTCAGTGTACAGTTCGAAGCCAATGACAATGAGCAGGGATTGATCGTACTGCACTCTCAATTCATTCTTACTTTAGGCATTGATTTAAGCATTGTAGCACCACTTCAGTTTTAGGGAGAGGCTGCTTAAGTCTCCATACATCGAATTTACACTGTCAATCCGCGGATGACCATATTTCTAACGAATCACATTATCTCGGAATAAACTTTTTAACAAAAAGATTTAATGTTCGGAACTATGAACTTGTGTTCTTGCGTCCAACGTATCTCATATAACGAATCGGCTTGTAAAGTTTCACAGAAAAGTCATATTAACCTGCTATAAAGTAAGCATAGTGAGTTAAATCTAAAAAAGTAATCATTTATTACGTTTCTTGATTGTTTAAATTATAATCAAGTGTTTCAACAAACCAAGTTTGATACAAGATGTTTGTTTGAAAATGAAGAAAACAAAAAAAAAAACAACAGAATAGCTTCGGTAAAACTTCTTCGAAAGTGACAAAAGTTGTTGCAGCAAGCACATCTTTTATAAAGTGACTTGTTTTCAATACTCTTGCTGAAGCTAAAAAATGGGCCGATCTTAGTACAATATTCTCCCTTCTACACATTGTATATTTTAAGAGGCTTAAGCGAAAAGATAAGTTTCGATAAGAAGTAATCGAAACTGAAAAAAAATTGAGCTGATTAACAAGATGAGTTTTTCAAACATACTTTTATCGAGGCCTTTTCAAATTTATGGCCGGAGTAAGCATGCATCAGCCTTATAGTTTCATTTACTTTTTGGTTCGCAGCCCACAGTCAGTAGCTATTTTCTCACAAGTATACTTTTTCAGACGAGAGCCAAACGTTTTGCCAATTAATAGCCGCAAGCCATGCGTTGCATACAAATGATTCATTTCCCTTAAATCACGAATGTATTAATAAATAAGCTGCCAAAGCTCAAAAAAAAAAAATACAGATGAAATCTATTTGAACTAACACGAATTTAAATAAATCAACAAAATAAATCAAAAATGCTAAATATGACATTCCACATAGAAATAAAAGTTCGAAACGCTCTTGACCTGACCATCCTCCTTGGAATTCAAGTGGCTTCGTTGTTTGCGAATAAACACTTGGGTTTGTTTACAACTTTTTACTGATTCAACCGATGCATGCTTGTTGAAATACCATAAATACGCCACACGCGAAGTAGACTTCAAATTTGCAATTATTTTTATTTTTATTTCAACATTCTCATGACATTTATCTAAGTCAGTTGAATAAAAATAAAAAAAACAAAATCTTACTTCGGGAATCTAGAGTAAAGGACATTACTTGGCAGTCAATCAAACATTTAGATAATTAACTACATTACACAAATTTACGTGTATTTTTTTATATACTACTTAACTTTTAATTGCTCCCTTCTTTCTCGAAATCAGTGCCAGTTTTCAGTTGCATGCATGTCGGGTCTGAAGGTTTGATTTACTTAAATGAAACTTCTGAGCCTGTTTTAAGACCAAGAAGCTAGCTATAAAGATTGCAATCAATTTTCTTAAAAATGAAAAATTTAAGTGGAACCTGGAATGCTATTATACTGTCTCGCCGACAGGTAATTGTTTTACATTAAGTGTGTCAAGAGAAACGAAGGTTCTTTAATTAGGGTGTATTAATTTGCATATGTTCACATACGTGCTTTATTTTTATAATTTTATTGTTTGGAATAAACTGCTGTCAATAAAAGACTGAATCTGGTTCAAAGCTAGGAGTAGGAACAATATACTCGTATACGTGTCAATGCAAACAGACAGAAAACTTACGTGTCTGAAACAGTTTAATAATTATTCAATCATAAATGATATTTTGAATGCAATTCTTTAGAGAAGCTGTTCCTGTCTCCAATTTATGTACAGTCTAATCATAGATTAAATGTCACAAAAATTACGCTTTTTAAGCACTCCTTGCCCCCAAGTTTGGCATAGTATCAAGCCGGTAGTTGCCTCGTTGTCTCACGCTGATTGCTACTGGTTTATAAGCAAAACATCGTAAATAAGCTCTAGCTTTTCGAACACGTGCCTAATTTTCATAAGCACAGATCCTTAAGACGTCCTTGTGAGTCGGCCTTCAGTGAGAAAATGAGCTCACCGAGGTTTAGGTCAATTAGCTTCACCTGGTTGGTGTAGTTGGGTGTGGATCCTTTTATTTTAAGGTGGCCTTTGATTAAGATTTATGTCATCTATCTTGATTTTCTTCAATCTTGGTTGATAATGATGTTTTTAAGAATACTTTTATCATCCCATTTGCTCTCAGTTGAAAAAATATGGTTCAAAGAAATAGTATTATTTTGTCAAGGTTATCAAGACTGCGGATGCTTTCAGAGAAGATGAAAGTGCGAAGACTCCACGAGCACAAACTCCTACAGCTATTGCGTATTATTTCCGCTTGAAGTGATTTCGTAAATGTGTTTGCTCTTAGAAAAATGGGTCCAAAGACTCAACCACCAGATTGAGGAGCATCACATTATTTCAATCATGGCTTCCTGAACGGAAGCCTGCGAGAACTTTGGCTGCGTACCTATATTATATAAGATACGTTGTGGATGTAGGCTAAGTATCGCTCCAAATGATGCCTCCATGGAAAAGGTTTCATAACCATTGTCTTCCAATATGCCGGATTATGTGCATGATTGAATTGCAAGAATGGGTCTGTCCGAGAATTTCAATCGAAATTTATTGTACTTTGCATCGTCAGTATTTCGATCAAAATAAGTGAACCTTAGAAAAATTAATACATATTTGACCTCTTCATCGTCCAAAAATTCAGTTCGAAATTGCACGACTTTGGCTGTAATTGTTGTTCCTACTTTTCCAGTTCGTCCTTCCATCTTGGACTTTGATTTCGAACCCCTCTTTTCAGTTCGTCTCAAAGCAACTCTTTTGAATTGAGTCCGATCGATTAAGCAGGCCATTTCAAAATTTTCAGTTTTCCTTTTTGTGTTCATGATACACATATCATTAACAAAGCTTGAAAGAATTTTTCAAATCATAATCCTGCATTAATATGAATCATGCTTCAGGCGACAGCTTAACGTAGAATCTTTTTCTTTTTTTTTGTCTTGTAAATCCTAAAATTTTGACTCTCCCGACCCCTAGGCTTTCGGTAAATCAGTAGGTATTCAATCATGGCGCCGCTCAAGAGTTACATCTGCGAATGGATGTCGCATACAATATGTGCGACAAAAAAATGTGACCCTATCATAGAATCCTTCGTTAAGTCAATTCCAAATTTCTAAAAAAAAAAAAATTCTCGAAGCAAAAAACCCCTAGTGCTCATCGAGAAACAGAAAGACGTCGCGGCAAATCGAAAATCATTAAAACAGCGCCAACGACCTTTCACATTTTTTCTAACAACTGCAGCAAACGTCTTCTTCTTCAGACCGATTTTAATTTGGCATCAATTTGAAATCAGTCCTGCTTTCTATTCATTCCACGCCATATGTAAGGTCAATAACTTGTCTTTGGATGGTATCCAAGAAGTCTCATCGAACGAAATCCCTTCAATCTGTGTCAGTCTCCTCGAATCAACAATCAAAAGTCGCAACTGCCATCGACGAAAGCGCCTTGATTCTGCCGGAGCCTTTCTCTAAGCCCCACTTGCCGCCCAATTTTCACCACTTTGAGTTTATCTCTTTATGGCAAGACACATACTCTTACTCACTTGTATTTTCTGTTTACCATAAACTTTCAGCTGATTTCTTTTATAGTATTACACTCCTCCACTATTGCCTAAACTCGTTTTGTGCTAGTGTGTGTGTGTGTTTTTTCACACATACCTTCATTCCATTTTCCAAGTGTCAAACATTTACTTTAACGCTTTTATCGTGTTCGCTAGCGGGAGAGCACAATCGCAGCCAGTTTTGACAGCGGGAGGACAGGTTTCCGTTGTCACTCGTTGTAAAAGTGTTTATTTAGTGACGGGAAAAAGTGTCAATAGTTCATGTGACAGATGTCAAAATATTTGCATTGAATGGATATTTGATTCATTTTATGTTTGTGGATGTGCTTTTAAAAGAAAAGGGAATTTTCAAGAGAACGGTACTGCCTTGAAAAGTCACAAGACTTTGAGGCGCAAGAAAAAAGTCATTAAAAGTCATCGATATCGGGTCGTTGCGCGTTGCGTGTGTATTTGTGTTTTGAAGTGTGATTATTCTTTCCCCAGTGAGAGAGTTCAACAAATAAAAAGCTCAGAGAGAGAGAGAGAGCGAAAGAGAAAAAAAACACGTTTTACTGGAAGTGAGCTTTAAAGTCTGCTCATTTGTTTTCTTTTTAACGGCAAACGACACCGCTCTGCCATATGACTGAAAGCTTTTATCGCTAAATTTGTTTGTTTACAAACATTCCCCTTAACCCACCACAGTAGTGCCACCTGTTGAGCTGAAGTTTTCTGCTGTCCCTTGATAATTATTGATTTTCTCATTATTATCATTGCTTAGCGGTATTCGCGTTCGCATATTCGCGCCCATTTTCTTTGAAGTCAGAATGTGGTTTTTAATCTCGGTTGTGGCATTTGCGGCCGTTGTCGGCGCTGCGGGTAGGAAATGGGGTCGTTGGCTGTATTTGCGATATGGTCGCTTTGTGTTACCACGAGCGATGTTGGCACCGAAGAGTCGGCCTGCAACGCCGCCACCACTGCTCGATGAGTGTAGGGACGGTGGCAGCGTTGAGGGTCGTTTGGATGAAAGTGGGGAGATGCATGAAACGGTGAGTTGTGAAGTTTTATTGGTGTGATGCAGTTTTATATTTTAAGTAATTTTTTTCTTATTATAGGGATTTTGGTTTTTTTTTTAGTACTGACAGTTTGACTTACAATTTTTATTGAACTGTTTCCGGAGAGTGTGAAATGTTAACTAATGCATATCCAACAAATTCGTTTCTTGCTTAAGCATCATTAAGACCACTTACGACGTATTAAAATCGGAGCAAGCGCCTTACTTTAGTAAGATTCAAAATGAGCTCGACGAACACTAGCAAGTTGAAATCACCTCTGCGTCAATCGACTCCAGGTCCAAAGAATATTAAAATTATAGAACACTGCAAAGAACACTAGGTGTGGTGACAAGGAGTATTGACATCGCAACTCGAGAACAAACAGACAGTATGAACCCCTCAAAACCATTTTCTTATTTCTCATTGCTACACAAGCTCCTGACTTTGAGTAAAACTAAGTTAAAAACTTTGATTGCTATTTAGTAGCTCAGCCGCCACTAATATGAAGAATTGCTGGAAATCTTTATTTCCCTTATTGTCACTTGATGTACCGACTTCATGAGGTATGAAAATCATGACGCATTTCGGGTACTCCAGAAAGGCACAGTTCATTGAAAGGCACAGTCAAGAATACATATAAAGTATGAATCACAATTATCCTCTAAGGCCCCGTGTTAGCACAACTCGTCAGGGACCACAACCCTGCTACATGTCCTTAAAGTTAAAATTTCGTTTACCACAGAATCCTTTTAAAGAAATACTTGCCCAGCATGTTGTCAAACACTGCAAACACTAAAAGAGAAAGTATGTAATCCGGGCTACACAAAGCTAAAAAGACGTCCTGTGAAAATTAACAGACATAGACCTTATATGTGGACCTTTCGGAGAACGTACTTTACTCTATAAGATGGTGAGAAGATAAAATGGGGCCAACTTTTTTTGAGTCTTTATTAATTGTGCCGAATTCCATCTAACCAAGCATCTGACGTTGGGTTTTACACATTCAGAAAAATGTACCTACGTTTATAAGCGAAAGAGTGAATATGATTAGATATTATAGACAAAAGATCAGCTATAAAAATTAAAAACAATGATTCGAAGACAAAATAGACTTCGCTGGCACACCTGACTGGCTTAAAACCATTGAGCACTTCTCAATTTAAAATTTGAAGCGGAATAAACTAATCTGGAACTGAAAGATGCTAAAGGTGGTTCCAACTTTCGATGAGTGATTCCCTTACATCAAATCATCACTTGAAATTTTGCTACGAAATCCATAATGCCATCAGTTCAATTTCTTTATCACTTTTGGATTCGTGTCTAGTATAAAGTTTAATACGAGGCAATATGAACATTACAAAAATGCACTTATATGTCACACATTGCATTTCCGTAATCATATATTGAAGCTTGTTTGCAAAATAAACAATCCTAATTTTGTTTGCATAACCCATAAATTCATGAAAAATAGCAAACAACAAGTGACAACGCGTAATTTATGGCAGTTAATGTATGTGGCCCTTATCACTGTTGTAAATAAATTAACAAGCTTAGATAGTGTCGCTACTTGGATTTACATTAATGGGCTAATTGTACTTGTAAAAGTACTTTGTATTTATGATTAATTTCGACGAACAAATAAATAAAAAACATTAAAATGCAGAACTTTCACCTGCATATTCAATTTAAAGCTAACAGCACTTATTAAATACGGTAACATCGTCATTTGACACATGTCATAAGTGACTTTTGTGTTTTGACAAGTGAAATAAAAACTGAGCCCATTTGAAATCGTTACGCTCCCTATTTTTTGCTGCTGTGGAGCAAAAATCAAGTCTGCCAATTCGTGCCAAATTTTAAGTCATTAACGAAAAAAGTAACAAAAAATACGTTCCTACACTTAAAAGGACGATTTTATGTGGAGTGTCTGAGATGACAAGATCACATTAATTATATCCTCGCACTTGCGTGTATTTAGCCGTTCTCTGTCCCACTTCACGAATGCAACACGGAAACAGTCTCATTTCTGCTCTGCAGATTGGTGTTATTTATATGACCGGTTTTCCGGCTCAGTTTTATTTTTAGACCATCCATCTTTTAAGTAAACTTCCTCGAAATTCCACCATCATAAATTGAAACATAGAAAGAAAAAACATTGTACGTAATTGGATTCGGATCGTTAACCTCGTAAACCGGCGGTTTTGTTTCTATGCTTCAGGTGCGGTTACCGGTCTTGTTTCTATGCTTCATCCGTGCTTTTGTTGACTATAGTTCAACTGCTCATTTGAAATGAATGTGAGCGAATAGACAAATTCTGAATGAAGAGAAACTAAACCAGGAATGGAACGAGTGTGTGTACGTTTTAAAAGTGAACATGTGGACAAACTTGGGCTGACGCCAACATCTACACTTGAAAGTTTGTTTAGTTGAGGTTTTCGTGCTTATGATAGAAACTCAACCTTAGCTCCGAATAACTTGGTTACCTTACAACTAGGTTGATCTATGGGCGAGTGTCTTTTGTGGACTACGGACAATCACAAAAATTGAAAATGAGCCAGCATGTTGTCAATTTCTTATATACTCAATAAAGCCGGCGCACAGATATTTGTTTACGTCATTATATCTCAAGCATTCAGTTTTTTGTACTTTTGTGTGCTAGATTGGACCGCGTTCGCGAAATTGACATATCAAC
Organism: Orthonevra nobilis; assembly: GCA_963555765.1. NCBI lineage: Eukaryota > Metazoa > Arthropoda > Insecta > Diptera > Syrphidae > Orthonevra > Orthonevra nobilis. Next base: position 49,053,075 of record OY743227.1, on the reverse strand, counting down.
GCGTAGTAAAAGTTGTCAAAGGACAACTGTCAAAATCTCACTCAGAAACTCCACTGCTTTCAATTTTGCAGTATTAACTAAGTTATTCAAATCTTGTTTTTTAAAAGAAAAACACGCTGCAACTAAAAGATCGATTGAATGTCAACTAAAGCGACGGTTCTGCTTTGAGAACCGTCGTTCAACGAAAGAAGGCAGAACTGCGGTTAACATGAAAGAAATTCATGATCTTCAGTTGGCCGACGGCGAATATCTCGTTAAATCGGGCGTGAAAAAGCTTTCGGGATGAGAGGGTTTCGACTTCACAGCAATGGTTGAACCGTATTAAGCTTCTTCTATGTACTGCACACCAAGCAGAAGTTAAACTGTCTGAAACCGTCTTAATTGTAAATTTACTGGGGGAACTATTCCATGATCCCAATGACATCCTCAACCCAAAAACCTCACCAAATAGATGTGGAGAGGTTATTCAAAATCTAGAGCTCTTTTTGGATGAACCTTTACGAATTTTAAAATCGCAAAAAAGAGAAATAAGATCTTAAAAATTAGAACATCATTCCTCTGTGAATTCTCTTATCACGCCGCTCCCATAAAATTTTTATCTTCCCATCTGGAAATTCTTGTTTTACCAATAACGAGTCTCATTTTATCAACGTTTACATTCACTTATTCCTTTCATACTTGTATATACATATATGTAATTGAACTTGATCATGTCACTGATTTAGTTTTGATTTATTTGCGATGAACGCTTTTAAAACCGGTCAGAACACCTTTCGCAATCACAACAAGTAACGAGAGGTCACCCCCAAAATAAAAAAAGGTACAAATCAGGTTCCTTTTCCGAAATTATCGTATTCCACAAATTCCATTTAAAATTCATTGATTTTTTTTTTTTAAAATAATTTCAACTGGTAAATGTAGATCTTAACCCCTTCACATTTCACCCCTAAAGGAACAAGAAGTGTGCAATAAGTTATCATTCAAAATAAAAACAAAGAATACTTAGAGAACTCACCTCTGCCAACAGTGAGTTCCACTTTGTGCACTCGATTTTAAAGCCAACCTCTCTCTCTCGGAAAGTGTCTCTAGTGCCTCTGCCGCCTGCCAGTTGACATTCCCCAAGAGACCGCATTTCGGTTCCAACACAACAATAATGTCGTTTCGCCGCGTTGACAGAAATATTCAAAAGATACGCCTCGGTGTGTAGTCAAACATTAAATATCTAAAAATAAAAACAAAATTAAACTCAACGTGAAATACAGCGCATTTCGCCACGATACATACTCGTATTGTCGACCCCTTCAACGCGTACAGATACTTTATAAAATTTTGTGTTCCAATTAGAAGAAAAGGTTAGGAATTCAGTTAAGCGATGCCACTCAATGGAACTGCAACCAAGGTAATACCTACTAGTTGAACTTGTATCCGTGAACTACACACGAACTCCTTAAAGGCTAAGCCCTCTCATTGCCCCTTCCTTTGGCCTATATCTTAATTTAGATACGGTGTTTTCTAGTTCAGATACTTTACAATTTCGGTAAATTGATATGATTACGTCCATAAAACGTTAGTGTAAATTTGATTCCAAAGACAAGTTGCATAAAGTGAAAAGTGTGCTCAGTGGCGTGCGGAGCTTCAATCATTATGCCACTAAACAGAGACTGGTATCACTTTAGCAACTAAATTAGTGTTGGTCTGTTGTTGCATTCATGTTTAATAAAGTGCATTTAAATTGTCGATAATGTGACTTAATTTGTGGTTGTCACGCCAGCCACTTTACATGGTTTTGTAAATCGATAGCCTTAGAAAATTCTAGTGTGGCGGAATTTAAATATTTGAACGAGATGAAGTTTAAATTTTTACCAAACACACATATGTGTACGCAACTGGTACAGAAAGAAAAAGTGGTCTCATGCATTCGCTGGCAGCAAGGCAGTGATAAGACTCTTATTAAGCAGTGTTATGGGTTGCTTACCACAGCCTAAGCTTATGTTTCACAATCAAAGTGGGCCGCGCTTACGTGTGCTTTGAAAATATTATATTCCCTTTTTACGCTTGGTGTTGGTCATGCGGTGTGAGTGTTAAAAGAAGGTAATCATGCGGACAATGCTGCTTTGGATAATGTTTCCATAAAAGTCACCCTTTAGTTCTTATATAGACTGGTTTTAGATTAGCTTCAATATTTTCTGTCCAGTTGACCATTTGGTTCAGATTTGTGGTGTGTTTTCACTTCGAATGATTAATCTTTTTTTTTTAAGAAAATCCATCTGGTGACTTCGTTTTTTAGACATCGTGTAAAAGATCAACTTGTCTCGAAAATCAAAATGTGCCCTGTTTTTTTGTACAAATGGTGGTTGTTGGGATAAAAAAATTACTACAAACAAGTCTTGGTAGTCAGATACCCGGGACAATCTGAACTACTACCCATCGAAGTAGTTGTACACTTTAGCTCATAATTTTCTTTTATTCGGAGAAACGAAACGATAATTTGAAAGTTTTAAAAGTTTTAGTTGTTTCATATGTATTTGTTTTCAGTTTCTCAAAAGAAGCCACCAAACGTTCTTAATTCGACTGTTTTTTTTGTGGTATGTTACACGGTGTCGGGGCCGATTTGCACGATTCTTACTTTGTTGAATAGGCTTAATCTCAAAGGTGGTGCCATATGAACAAACATTTTGAATTCCACGTTAAAGAATGGAAAATGAGTCCCATCTGCTGAATTTTCACTTCCCGCTGATAAATTTTAGTACTACCTTTGTTGATCTATAGCTGACCAAATGTTGAAAACAGCAGACAATCAATTGCAACTCCTTAACGGTGTACAGCTGCTATCTTGTTTTTGGGCTCTTATGATTCGTTTTGACTGTCATCGGAGAGCCCGCAACCACGCACACAGCGAAATTGAAGCTGGATCAGAAAGAACGATTGTATGGATTTTTATGCATATGGCCGTGTTCAAGCTTTCACTGGAGAGAACAAAGAACACTACCTTATTAAAAGGATAACTAAAAATGTTTTAGAAAAAAATTATATTGCATAGTCATCTTTTAGCTCGATAGACTCTTCGCAGCAATATAAGGATTCATTGAGCTCTTTCGAATTACCATCAACAACAGACTGGTAACTTCTTCACCATTTCTGGCGTGATAGCCTCATCGGGTTGCCCACACAAAAGTAGCTGCCTTTAAACTCCAAACTTTCGCTTTATAAGTTTGTTATACTCTACAAAATAAAATCGTCTTCTACACGTCAGGTCAGATACTTCTCGGAACACTCGCGTTAATATTATTTAAAATAGCAAAAGTACAATGAATGCATTTGAAGGACAGTTTTCGCCTTAAACACACTGGGATAGATATTTACCTAAAATCGAAAAATCTAGTTTCAAGTCGGTTTCGAATTTCGACAGTTTTTTATATTCAAAATTTTAAAAATTTTGGGAGAAAACGTCGGTGGAAAAGTAATCGGTTGTGCTATGAATATAAGTTGTGGTTAAACGCAATGAAGAAACGTTGACGTCCAAAATACGTCATTGAATCTGGCATTAATGACAGTTTATCAATTTCTAAATGTCTATGATCAGTTCAGATCTCAGTGCTTTCATTGAAATTTCGTAACTTGCATTCATGTCGAAATTCTCACATGACACAAGTACCACTTTTGACAGCACTGTAATTTAATCTACATTGTTCAACTAACCAATTACCAAGTGAATCCGTATACATTTTCCACCTCCAAGAAATAAACGATAAATATAATCACGGATAATCACAACCACAATAAACAGTTAAACTCTACACTGGTTGGTGGGTGACAGCACAATACGGTGACTCGTCACTAGTTAGTCTGATTCAAACCACAGTGAAGTTCAGATGGTTTTTTGCACTTGAACTTAAATTTGACACAGTTCTCTTCTTATTTAAGGACTATTATTGTTTGTTCTATGTAAATATCAATATTGACAGATAAATTGTATTGATTTGACATTTCTATTCGGTGACATTGTGTGTGGAGACAATAAATAAAATAAATTAATCAATAAAAAGAATTGAAGAAAATGTGTGAACTCATAAATCCGATAGCGGACTTAAAGGTAAACAGTTGATTGACATATTTATTGACAGACCCAAAGCAAAATAAAAATAATTCTACAAACTGTCAGTGTCAGATTTATGGGCCTCTGCTCAGTTTCTAATTGCACCTTATTATCATAATTTGTCATAAATTCGGCCAACAAAACGGTGGTGAAAGTATGAAACAATTAAAGCTGTCATTAGTTTGTTTTTTTTTTAACGATTTTTATCTCTTGCTTTGGAGAGTTTCTCTCTAATATTGGTGTCAAGGCAGTACATGATACGAGTATTCTTTTTGATCGAGTGCTGAGGTCAAAATAGTAATTGAGAAGAGTTTGTAATGGGGTCTGTGGTTTTTAAAGTGAATAGTGTTTTCATGTCATCTCTATATTTAGATAGTTCGTTTGAACTTGATTAGATGCCTGCACAGTAGACCAACACTCAGAAGGGGGGCTCGTTATCGTTCATGAGATTTAATCACTTAGATTGCATACAATTAGTGTAGAGATAAATATTTGTGGAAAACAATTGCGCATCCGAGGGCAAAATGTGATTGTTTTTTTTTTTTTTGTAAAAAGATTTCGAGGAATTTTTGAATACATTAAGTCAATATTATTTTCTGAGTACGTTGGGATCAAATGTCAGAGTCGGCCATACGGAGATTTACTCTCAGACTCTCTGTCGCAGTCTTTTCAATCCCTTGTACAACAAGATTTTATTGTGACATGTTTGCTTGCAAAGAGTCTCTCTGACAGACAAGGGATTAGTGTTCCTAATTCTTATTAAAAGTGACAAGATGCAGATAATAATAAACATCTGTGTAGGGATCTCAAGACTGAGGCACGTCAATTTCTTTTCCTAAAATTTTGATGTAGAGAGAGAGAGAGAGAGAGTGAAGTTTTAGTTCACACGGCAAAAAATGGAAAATGTCTTATCTCAAGTCTTAAACATTTTCTTTTCTACTATAGCATTAAAATATTCTGCTCAATACTAGGGATCGTCTTCTTCTCTCATATATTTTGAAATCCTATCTTCTGCGCTTGGAGATATGGAAAGTCTAACCAGGCAGCCGTATATTAATTTAAGCTCCGTTAGCTGTGGTCTTGTTAAACGATATAACACTTCCCCTCATAATTAACATACCTCCATTTTTTCCCCTGAAGCTCTAAGAGGGAATGCTTCTAACACAAAACCATTTTCTTTTTCTCCCGCCTCCACTGCAAAACAGTGGCGCGACTATGCGATTTAATATTGAAGAACTTAGAATCTTTTAATTAGAAAATATATACGGTCAGAATAAAGGTATTAGTAACTCTTTAAATTAAACTGATAAAATTTATTATCTTAGCAATAGACACTGTTCATTTTGACAAATATATTGAGCACGATTTTGTCTTCATACTATCGTAAGTTAATTATTTGCACTACGATCCTCTCATTGCAATTCAATTGATAAAATAAGTTTTAAAAGCTGCTTACGAAAATGATGAGAACAAGAGCCGTGAGCCATGCTTTAAATCTCAATTGTCATTCGAAGGTATGAATCACCTCACCTATTATTTTTAATATAAAGCCGTCTAGCAAGTCTCCACTTCAAATAAATAATTCACTCTCCCACGATTTCCTGAATAAATCTTTATCATTAAAATGTTTCTACATTTGTCGAACATGTGGAAAACTAATTGATTCACTCGATCCCATTTTCGCGACTACATGCGAATTTTTGCATACTGAATTGGTAAAATCGTGTTTGCTTATTCACGTGATCTGAATGGGTTTTGCATTAGAACTGAAGCTTGGTATAATTTTTTTTGCTGATTGTATGTTCAATATTTTATTATTGAGGTAGGGTTTATTGGAAATATTTGACATACGAGCATTTATCTTTAATACAAAAAAAAAATACATGATTTCATGTCATTTGTAATGAAGATTTTGGGTTTTAAGTACTTTTTTTCGTTTCTTGGATCGTTTTGCAATCCTTCGATCAACATCAGAGCTTCATTAACCTTCTGATTAAGATCGGATTTGTCTAAAGTTACATTAATAACAACTGGCTTGACTCATGAGGGGGATGTGGTGGTGCATAACTGCTACAATTTCGTCGTAATAGCTGCAGTATTACTGCGTGCTCAATTCCTGTATCACCGACGCTAATGAGTAAGATCAACTTTAAAAACATCAATACTCTTGTTTACAGTTTCTTACACATTAAATCGATAATAAGACAAACGGCAGGGCAAAATTTAAAAAAAAAGAAACAAATACAATAGACGTAATTGATCTAAACGATAAATCACGTCATATGAGTGTACACAACTCGTCGGTTTATTCCGTCCTTGTTTTCTATACAAGGGTTGCTTTAATTTATAAGAAGAGATGAGAATTTTGTCAAACAATAAAATTTGAAATGGGGCTAGAGATAAGGACCAATTTTCTAAAACTTTGTAGATAAATAATTTGGATAGCAGGTGCATGTCCCAAATAATCACTTAAGTGGAGAATTATAAAATTGTTGACCTAAATCACGCTGACGGCATAGTAAATAAGAGTTTTTTTTTTTCAGCAACTTAATTTGATGTTTTCACGCAAACTTTAATCTTTTTCGTGAACGGAAGTTGAACAATACGGATATTTATCCATGGGAAAGAAGAGTAAAATGGTTGTGTAACGTTCCCTTAACGCAATCGTATATGAATATATATTTGGCGATCATTGATATTCGATGTTAGTTTAGTAATCGGGACTTGCATTTCACCTGAGCAAAGAACCATTGTAGGCCTTGCTTAGTGCTTAAACTCTTTAAAAGTGTATCATAAACCAATTGCTTTCAGAAAGACAATATAAAGAGGAGTAGGCTTGAATAAGTAAAAAAGGCTTCAGTAGATATACGTTCAAGTTAAGAGATCTCCGCGCTTAAGACAGACTGTTCGCAGGTCTTATATATCTAAGTCTGGTGGTTATCGCTGCCTGAGTACAGCGAATTGTTTGGTCTAATTTAAATAATAATAAATGATAAATGATTAAAATGAAAATATTTAGCAAATATATTGGTGTACCAGAAACCTTATCAGAACCCTCCCCTGTGACTTGGTTGCACATTTCGTTATATTTTCCAATTGCATTCGACACCAACGGGTTGATATTATTTGGTCTCCTTAGTCTTACCCTAGTTAAGCCCTATTTATTAAAAAAATTAAATGTTTGCCGGCGACATGCAAAAGTGTTCTGGCCAAATAAGATTGATTAAAACCGTAAACCTTCTTCTAAAACTCTAAGTTCTATAGTAAAAAGATACTAAAATCAATAATAAAATTAATGGGATTTTCATTGCAATGCATTTTCTTTAAACCTATCCGATTCTACGACAAACAGTCTGCGTTACTGTGAACTTGGCATCAAAATTCATCTTTTACTTCTCGAAACGTTTATTTTGCATATTAAAACCATCCTCGAAAAGAACTATTTAACTACTTTGAGTCATAAGTGCACAGACAAACAGTATTATCTCTTGCGCACTAATTTCCTCTTATGTAACTTGAAAAGTCAACAAGCGTTTAATTAAAGATAGGTTTGCCAAAATTTAGGGTCTCGATCTTTAATTGTTGCCTCCTTATTGGAATCGAACTTACTATTGAATTGAAATCAAGGAGCATGTATGAAAACAGGAACTCGGTGAATTAATTGCATTCGCTGTTTCTCGAGACGTCCCGTAAACTTTTCATACAAGTAACTGTTGAAACGTGACAAATTAAGGACCATCAAAAGTCATTTATCATTGTAAGATAGCATTCACTATTCTCCGCAATCTATTCTGGAATGATTTTCAGTAACAGCCCAAAAGCTGCAGCAAACAGTGACAGTTTTATGATGTATCGGTTTCTCAACAGTCTCTCTTGGGGCTTATCGGCTCAATTTCGATTTTCAATAAACTCCCACAGATGTGAGGTAATCACTTAATACTTAATATACACTTAATAAATTAATAATACTTAATTTTTCTTTTTAAAATATCCCTCAAGTTGTAACCGTGGAACCAATGCCCGGCGCTTGAAGAGCTCTGGAGGTGTCACATCTTGCATAACTGAATTGTCATAATTTTAATATGATTTTCCGTACAAAAGCTGTTTTAAAATGAAGATGATCATATCATGCCAACGTTTAGATCTCATATTAAACAAACTATTGTCCCACCCTTTACCCGTATTGCAAAAAAAAAATTGCACCGACCTCTAAACCTTATCTCTACGTGTACCGACGTCTACACGGCTGCTGGTTCTTTTACCACAGATGTGTCCTCAGATAAGCTTCCATGTCATAAGTTGTCAATCAAGCGATCCGACAATCAGTCCGAATGACTGCTGTTTGAATCGGTTTCCGATTTCCTGTACTCACTCGAATGCAACATGGGTTGTTTTATACTCTGGCAGTTATTATCTGATGGTGTTGAATTTCCTATTGGAATTCATATGTCAAACGTCAGATTGATGAGTTTTTCTTCTCATTTTCTATGAATTCGCAAGTGAAAAATAGTTTCCCGCCGGCACAATAATTAAGTGGAAATACTAATGTTATGCACATAATTGCCTCATTTGCAATCAAAGCGTGACATTTCTATATCCCTTTATTTAATTATGGTTGAACAAATCTCTCCACTCGAGTGCGTCCGTATCCATGACACTAGACTCTGTTCTTATTATCACGTCTGGCACGATTCGTCGACGTCATTTCGTGTTAATGAACGTATCATCAACACGTCACAAATGACATGTCATCATTGACAAGATGTTCCTACATGTCATGTATGATTCATTTGAAATAAGATGGAACTGTTGATTAGATGTTTACACCTTATTTCACCATAATCAATAATACAAGTCGCTGCCCTTTTTTTATATCTCTAATCTCCTTCAGTAAAAAACCGCACACGGCTTTTCAACGGTCATTTAATCTATTAAATCTTGAATGGATACGATTTATGGAGGATTATTTCTGCTATCTTTCGGATTATTTATAGTAGAGCTCGCGTGTACAGAGTGCAAATCGATATCTTTTCTGTCAATTAAACCTTCTAGGCAGCGTAGTTTGTTTATCTCTGGGTCTCGGTTTTCTTCAAATCGCTGTGCATTGCGCACACCTTATCTTTTAAGTAGGTAATTAGAAAACCAAAACAGAATACCAAGTATGGGAGTATATCAAAATGACCGCCGGTAATGGAGTTGGTTTAAAATATGTGGAAAAAAAATAACAGATAGGAAATGTAAACATTTAATGGACTGATAGAGAAGCCGAAGCGCAAAAAAAGGACGTGAACACAAATTATTTTTTTTTAGTAAATATTTAATTTGTGCAAATATTTTGTAAAAAGATTAAAAATGACTTGTTTAACTAAATTAAGACATCTTTTTAAAAAACAGAACTGAAACTTAATACTTAATACTGAAGATAGTTTATTTAGTGTCAATAGAAAAAGCGTCCTTTGCAGGATTTTTATTTAAAATCAAACAAACACGATTTTAGGGGCGTAACAACTATATTCGGAACAAGATATCAGCTAATTCTTCACCATTCGCGACTGTATGCCGGGGAATGCTTGACGAGCTTAGGTTTAGTATTGATACAAAGTCTCTTGATTGTCGGCAAATATTTGACCATGACGGCTTATTCACATGTTGGCTCATGACATGTTCGAATGTATCATTAGTAGTACGTAAATACCTTCAAATGTGAAATTAACAAATACCTTACTCAATCTGTGGTCGTTTCGCTGCAACTTTGGAGTCAATAGGATTTTTTGAGGACGTAGGTCAAAATTAGCACCCAAGATTCAGCGAATAGTTTGACGGCGAGCCGAGTTGTCTGGTGAACAATTGAGTTCGATAATATTTTCATATAATTAATAAATGGCCAGGAGAAGGCAAATATTTTATGACGAAAATTAATGAACCTGTTCTTTCAAAACTTGAAGTAATTAAAAATATATATTAGTAATAGGAATTGAAAAATCGATCACTCTTGCAAAAATAAGAAAATTCGAATATTTTTGGATTCTTATGAATAAGTAACCGAGGAAAACATTGTGGAGTCTCAGGGCCTGAACATAAGTTACACAGCATTGAATGATGATGGGCGAACACTACTAAAACTTCATCTCTAGATCTCGTACGGAAGTCATTTTGGAGTCAATACCAACAAAATATTAGCTTACCTACTTTCTTTCTGGTGCTGCGGTCCGAGGAAGACTTGAACCGCAATCAACAAATGTCTTCGTCTCAATTTGTTGAGTTCCCTTTTCATCGCGCCATTGAAAGCGAAGTCTATATGCTCGATGCTGTATTCGTGTAGGTTCGAAGATTGTTATAGTCGGAGTGTTGTTTGATCTCCATCCACTCTACATCCTCATGTTACAGCTTTTCGCATAATCAAAATTATTTCCAAAAGTTCTTGCCCAAAACTAAAGACACGACAGCTCCTTTGAGGGCCACGGCTTAGCTTCACCATTTGTGTGTGCGTCTTACATTTTTCGCATAAGGCGGGAGTTAGACCTGCAGCTTATTGTCGACTCTGAACGGCCACAGAAGTTTTTTCTCGACAGTTTGTACTCATCGCTTTGATGATACAGACAGTATCGATGGGTGTAAAACAAGGATAGATAGGTTCTTCGAGACTTGCAAAATGAAATTTCTTCTTTTATATTATAATAATAATGTTATCTTATCCCATACATTGCCTTAAACAACCAAGTTCAGTCATCAGGCATAGAGTCAATAGAATTGACCGCTTCAAATTTTAAAGGTCCACCAAGTCGCTATGATCTTCAATCTGTTTCTGCTCATCCTCCAACTTCCAAGATGCGACTAAAAATGGTTATTCCTTGAAATTAGTTTTCCTCCCTGTCATTTGAAACTGTAATTACGCATAGTAATGATGTTTCAGAGGAACGATGTATCCAAGCTTTTGGAGACCCCATTGACAGTATTTAATTGTAAACAAGTAAGCCATGGACATCTGATTAATTGATTAAAAAATAAAATTTGAGAATAAATTGCTTTGTTTTTCTGTTTTCATGAACAAATTGACTCATTCAGAAAAACAATTATTGCCCATAACCATTTACAGCATTAATTACAAATACTTACTGCACAACACAAGCCTTTAAATCTATTTTAGTCCCTATTGTTTACATCGAAGCAGCTTCACAGTTCGTCTTCATTGAATCCATGAATCCAGAGCACATTTTCTGACGTTACCAAATCAGCCTGATACCTTATTAACAAGTCCCAAGGAGGCCAGCTTGAACCAAAAGTAGTCGTCGTGATATTTCTACGTCATGATAAATAATAACATTTCACGGTTATCTTCACACATTCGCACGAGAAGAGAGCGGGCTTACTTGCGCTGAATATTTTTGATTTCTGGAGTTTTTTTTTTTTTTTTTGTTTTGCCAGCCCAATAACATACCAATTTTCTCCGGCTGGATAGGTATCTGGTGTCCACTCACTTGCAAAGATTTAGTTGAAATAGTTGTGTTAGAGTCGCCGTTTGAAGACAGTTGTGAATAATTTAGTGCCTTTCAGATACATAGCCAAAATGTTTAAGAAAAATGTGAAAAAGTTTTTACGGCAGCGAAGTTTAAGTTTGCCGCACGTCTTGTCTAATTTTCATAATAAAAGTGTTAGTACGAGTATATACCAAAAATTACGTTTATTTAACAATTGTGTCAGAAAAGATACTTTTTTATGGGCAAACAGAAAGTTTGTTCTGTTTGGTATTGAGTGACTTGAAACAGAAATTTAAATGAGCCATTATATCATAGAAACGATATTGTTTGAAGTGTTTGATTGTAAATATTTATCTTGAAATCACTGATGTATCTGCCGTTCTGTGTCTATAAAATCAAATATCTACTTCTTCACATTATATGTACGAGTTCTTCGAATGTTATTTAGTTGTCCGTTTTTCCATTTTGTTTGATCTTAAATCTTTTCCAATATTTTTCTTGATGTTATGAAACTAGCGTAATTTTTCAAAATTTCTGACTTCTTGACATCGCAAAAGCACGAGTTCGGAGTGATTATCACAGCAAGGAAGGAACCGGATTTTTTATCACTTCATTGTTATTTGTTATGATTCGAAGGCAACGCAGTTTACTTTGGATCGCAACACCAAACGCCTACGCCTCTGGCTTAGGATTTGCATTACGTGAGTAAGGTCAAGTTGTGAATGAAGTTGAGACAAATTGTGATTCAGGCAATCTCTAGGGAGATGGCCAAATTCCTCGAGATGACCAAATCGTCCGCTTATGTCAACTTGACATTTTTCATGTTGGCGGGATAATCATCTAGATCAGAGGGATCGTAACATTCCTACTCTGCTGCATCCATACTGGTCCGCCGATTTGGACTCAAAATGTATCGACATACCTCTCGGTTTCGGAAGACGTTGGTCCATCAAGCGTTGGTGATTTGTTGTCTCCTCTTGGGCGTTGGAACGTTGTTTTATACTCTCCCCTTGACGAGGCACTAAGAATCTCTTTCGAATGATCCCAAATATTTGCACATTGCAAGTTCTCTACCTCTGTGATAATCATATGCTTCTAGTTTTTTTTTCAGAGGAATTCTTATAAGCGGGATTGACCTCTATTCAGTCCTTATGGAATGACGTATTTTTAGTTTTTGTTTAACCACCTCGATTTGAAGTGCGATACCATCACAATGGAGGTGATTTCCTCGAAGACATTGCCTCTAAATAGTAAGAAAGTAGAAACAATAAAAATAAAAATAGATAAGTTTTAAGACGATGCTGCAGGTTTTCAAAAAGTTAGTATTTTCAAACATATGCCTCAGTAAGTCACAACCAACTGATAAACATATTTCCTTAGAAGACTCATAGTGGATTTTGGATTTTGTAGCAGTTCAACTGTCCCGTTGGTGGTTTTAGTCCCTTTACTTTGCTGCATATGTCTTATTAAGGAAGATGAAGTAGCAATATTATACAATACAGAAACCAACTTATCTTTCTATAGACCCGATAAATACATTTTCACAAAACATTCCAAAACATCAACATTATTTACTTCTTATTTTATTCAATTGCTCCTTGTTTGAAATTCTTCTCGTTGCTAGTATTGATAGTTAACCTTCCGATAGAGCTCTCTATTTATTGTAATCCTATCCTTATTAGATGGAAACAACTTTCGTAAAACAAAAAATAAAGCCTTCACTTCACAACAGGTACCCACACAAAGTAAACACTCGCTGCTAGATGTTTTTTTTTGTCTTTAATATAAATATATAAATGTTTAGATGTTTATAGTTTGACTTTTTGAGTTACTTCCTTTTTCAAGAACTGTTTTAAGTTGTAGTTCACAGAAAATGAAATTCGTTTTATGCTAAATTTCGTACACAAACACTCGACATACACACTAAACCTTTCTTTTCGAATCGAAATTAATTTATTTTTTCTCTTTTTTATTTTCAATTTGATTGAAAAATTATATATATAGGTCCTGTCTATGAGCACAGATGAATACAGAAAAGCTTCACTCTTTACAACTGGATCATTCGATTTGGACTTCCCAATTCCAGACTTGATTGGAACAACAGAAATTCTCACAGAAGAACACCGGTAAGTTTCGAAAGATTTGCTCCTTAAACCTTAAACGTTTTCTTAATACATTTGGTTTCCATGCTTGCCGGAAATTTTAAGTGATTTGCGTCCTGTATTTGATAGCATATCCAGCAATCTACTTTTATCTTCTTGTTTTGAAAATAACCAAACAATGATTTTCTTTTTATAGCGAAAAACTATGTGGACACCTACCTGCAAGAGCCGAAGGCTATTCGTGGTCACTAGTGTTTAGTACATCACAGCATGGTTTCTCATTGAATTCTCTCTACAGAAAAATGCAGAGGCTGGAAAGCCCTGTTCTCATAGTAATCGAAGACACCGATCATAATGTAAGTTTTTCTACAAGACGCTTATCAAGCTGAATTAAATTAATATTTAATTTTTTAAGGTTTTCGGAGCGCTGACGTCTTGTTCACTTCATGTATCAGATCATTTTTATGGTACCGGAGAGTCATTATTGTACAAATTCAATCCCAGCTTTAAAGTGTTCCATTGGACTGGTGAAAATTTGTACTTCATCAAAGGCAATGTGGAAAGCTTATCAATTGGTGCTGGAGAGTAAGTATACTTATTTTAATGCTTCAGGCAATTCTTTAAAAATATGAGCCAAGATAATCCATGCAAATGATTACATTTGCTTCAATGATTTTCAATGATCCACTGTTTAAATTGACTGCCAAATAGATTGCATTTTACTCATAACTTAACCCACTTCTGTCTGCGCAACATTTTGGTCATAAGCCAATGATGAAGTCCTACATTTTCGGGTCATTGATAATTTTTTTTGTCCCGATATATACTTCTTAGTATTCTGACTCCGAATATGATATTATGTCTAAGATGGGAATTTTTTTTTCTCAATTTGCTGCGCCGAAATCTTGATTGTATACCGCGCTACAGCTCCAGATACACAAAACATTGGAAAGGATCTTGTTAACGACATTAAGCAGGCATGTGCCCCGATAGATGTTACAAATCAAAGAATCACCAAACAAACTTGAAGGAAAAAGAAAATTAACATCTTCTATATGTGCCGAAACTACTGAGTCTCGTGAGCTGAAAGTTAGAATATAGGGTTGTTTTTTTTTGTAATTTCAACTTTCCACTTTACTGGGAGGGGAAACTTTTTATTAGAGTCTTTGTTCCTTGAACTAAAAAACATGAAAATTAGAATTACAGGGCTATTGAGCATAAATATGATGCGGGATATTCATAATTTGAGGTTGGGAAAGGGATTGAAAGTTTTTGTGGGAGTGTCGGTTTTTTTAAAAGTAATTTCAAATATTTTGTATCATTATTTGGACTAATATTAATTATATTTCTTTTTGTATGAAGCTGACAAAGGTGCGTGATTGAGTATGTATAAATGTGAAGGTACTTCTAGCTTTTACCCCGTAGTCGTTGTCACTTCGGCGTTGAAAAATCTCGCCACGAGAGAAATACACATACACGGATGTGACACGCTTGGTTGGATAGGAAAGGGAATTGGAATTCGCACTATAACCAGTATCTACTGACATCATCGCACAAATTCCGAACGCATCTGAGATGTAAATCTCGTGAAAATTTCCGAAAAAATATCAGACTAAGAGATTCAAATATTTTTAGAATATGTGAAATATGGTTGTCTCTGTTTTGCGTTTTTAACGATAGTTCGATCAATAGTTTCTTTAGAAGAGCTTCAAAATGTTTTTAAAAATGCACGAAGACATATTTCTATAGACACACTAGGTTGCATAAGCAATTTATTTAAAAAGCTTTTCCAAGCAAAGCAAGCAAGCGTCCGTATATTAATACCATTTTATTACCAATTAGATAAACCGCGGGATTTTAGATATCAGCATGTCCGAAACGATCACCTTTGCAAATGTATGGAGAGAACTTTTCAACTGTTGATTCGCCTTATTTTCTGTGTCTTAATACTTTCCCGCTGTCTTCCTTGCACTATTCAGCAAATCGTTAAACATTATTGTATAAAGGTCATTCTTAAGGAATGAGTCTAAGAACAATGCTTGATAACCTATCTCTTCCCAATATTTTCTTTCTCTTTATTGAACTGAAGTTAACTTTAACGAATTTATGAATATTTAATCACTTGTAATTTCTAATACTTCGTCGAAACATTCGCTAACTAAATGAACACGTGGTCTTTGGTCCTATAGTTTCTTCAAATATTGTAAAATTGTATAATCCTGTTGGTTATAATTAAATGCTCATTTAAAGCATCTAGTTAGTCACCATGTTATAAGAAAATAATTATAATGTAATGTACTAAAACGAAAATTAATTGCGCAGTGCTGAAAACAAGGCTGCTTCAATTAAAATCCACATACTAGATCACAATGTGCGTCAATAGTAGAGCCATTCATCAGTTTCTCTTTTTAACGCTTTCATTACTCAACGCATATGTCGAAAAAAGAAAAAACAATTATAAAACGTGTTAATTCGATTAGCAAACTTGCAGAGATATTTAAGGACGTGTTTTTGTGATTACGAAAATATTGCTCTGCGACACTTTCAGTCCACCTATATGCTAGCTTATGGAAATGGCAGGTTGACCTGATTTTATAATTATAATTCAAAGATTACGTTATCGATAAATATTCCTGAAATCGGTCATATAATGTGCTGTTTGATGAAGTGGTGGTTCATCACAGAGAATTCGAGTTGAATATCTTTTTCAAGCGTTATCGAGCAATGCCCTTCCTTGTTTTCTGCTTCTTCCTTTAAAGCGATGTGACCATTATTTTCCTTCCACTCTATAGGATGACTACTTGTCCAATAGTTTCTAAGCTCCGTGCCTTCGTGATTTTATTTATTTTGTAACGCCAGATTCATCTGCCAGATACATTCTGCCGGACAACACAAGGCTGTTCATAATCACGATTAAAAGGCCATAGCAGTTTTTGTCATTGGTGCGTGGTAGCGTGCTCTTTAGAACTTCCACGTTTCTCGTGGTCTTAAGCTATACGAACGCCTGGACGTTTGGCATATTAGACGAATGTCTTATTTCGAGCGCAACTTGATCAATTAGGTTGACAATATTCAGTTCCCATTTAGAATTTTGGGATGTCGCATTCAATTTAAGTGAATTCATTCATAAACCTTTCAATATTCGCTTTAAACTTGTAATAAAATGGAATATTTTGTCAACACCGTGTCTTCCATTTATTTATTTATTTTCTTATTCTATTTCTAGTGGTCGATTTGGTTTATGGTTGGATGGTGACTTAAATCAAGGCCGATCGCAATCCTGCAGCACATATGGCAACGAGCCTCTGGCACCACAAGAAGACTTTGTTATAAAAACTCTCGAATGCTGGGCATTTGTTTAAGATGAATTTCTATACAAATTTAAAATTACCTAATTATACTATGCTTTCGTCATTTAATTATAATTATTATTATTATTTTAATTTTTTTTATAAATAACCATTTAATTTAATTTAATTTAAATGAAACAAAAGAAGAGAGAAAACTGTTGAAAATTTATATAAAAAAAAGAGAATACAACACGAGAAGAGACGAAAAAAGATAAAAGAAATAATAACAATAATAATTTTAACATACATTTTACATTTATTAAGCAATATTATTCTTTGATTTTCCTAAAATATATAATTTAATTGTAATACCATGTGAATTTGTGTTTTATTTTCCTTTTTTATATAAAATTGTTCTTACTTAAAACTTGTTTATAAAAAAAAGAAACTAATGAAAAAGAAGTTAGAAAAACCAGAACACTTAAAGGTAAATTGTTGAAGTTGAAATATTTTAAAAGAGAAAAAGAAATGTTGAGAGTTATTGTTGTTTTATCTTTGTTTTTGTGTAATTTATTTTTTAAGTATCTTAGAAATAAACGAAAACACATAAAATATGTAACAGTTTTAACTCTTATATGTAAAAGCTTTCGAGTAGTGTTCCACATTGGTATATTTAGTTAGGAAAACATAAGAACATTTAAAAAAAAACAAAAAAAGTAAACGATTTGTTGTTGTTAATTGTTTCACTGTGTATTGTTTGCTTTTGTTTCTCTTTTTTAACATTGTAATTGTATATGTAGTTTTTTGTTTTGTGTTGAATATCTTTTCAAATGTATGTGTTGCAAAATATTGCTCCTTCTAAATTTAAATGCATAAATATATACAGTTATATGTAAAAATGATAAAAGAAAATATATAAGAATTGTTATAACATTGCAAACATAACGTTCGCTTAGAGACTAATTATTAATTGTAGAGCTTTGTATATCAAAATATGTAAATTTTGTATAAACAAACTAAAAACAAACCACAAGCATTCTAAATTAGAAAATATGCATAAACAAAAAAAAAACAAAAATTGATACATACTAAACACAATAATGGAATTTTAATAACTTATTGTGAATCATTCAGTATTTAAATGTGGAAAAAAAAGAACACGCTAATTAACATTGGGAACCGTTAATTTAATATTTGTCAAAAACAAAAACTGATTATAATGAAACTGAATACAAGGAAAAATTATTGTGTAATTTCTTGTTATTTAGTTTACAGCACTAACTTGTGTGGTGGGCTTCGCTTTTGGATGAGCTCTCTCCTTTTGACCGAAGTACATTGTATACACTTGTATGCGTATATTATTTGCTTCTAGTAACAAAAATTAAACATTGAATTTAACGATTTTAATTATACACATATTTATTAGATAATTATATATAAAGATTTACAAAATATATTATTTTTAAACAACAACAACAACAGACAGACACCGTGAAACTATTCAAGTGATTTCAAATATAATAAAAACAAAAATAATTTTTACAAAGTTTATTTTATTTGATTTCTTTATGTTTTACTATGCTTTGTTTTTGATTTACTGGTAGCCTCCAATTGCATACCATTCCACTTATGTGCGCCGTCGAAGGTTAGGTTGTCCTTTTCAACAGAGCCTCTCCGTAGGAGATTCGAAGACTGTAAATGTTATTTTTGCCGAGATCTCAATCGATTGATTGCAGTGTTTTTTTTTTAATTCACTCGCTTTATGGAATTAAAAAAAAACGGGAGTGATGGAGGGGTAGGGTCACTGGTACTGGTGCAACTTGCCTTGAACTTCTTTATATTGTGATAAGTTGAGTCGGAGCGAGCATTTTAAATTTGTGTTGATTAGCTTAAAAAAATTAATCGCTAAACGTGGCGAGCTGAGTGTCAAAATAAAAATTATGAGTGCACTGTCTAAGAAAAAAGAAAGATAATTCAGTAAAATGCTGAAATGCCGTATTGATTTTGAGTTGATTTGGTTGACTTCGTGAAATTGTTATCTGCGAAACGTACGTAATGAACTTGGAAGCACATGCTCTGTGCACTAACTAAATTCTATCTTAGGGGAATGTACTGATTATTAATGGAAGCCATGTCAGACGGAGAAACGTGTTTCTTGCACCGCTCGATGAGACGAAGATTTTTCGCTGCGTTGTTTGCAACATCGGTCATTGATGTTGACAGTGAGGTTGTTGATGGAGAATGTATTTTGTCTCTATAGATGATGTGGGCTTATATGTATGTTGCTTAAAAATCAGTTGACAGCATAGAGTTTTGGAAGAATTAAATTACGCACTGTATTTGGAAACCGATAATAATTAAACTTACGCATTTCCCGCGTTCCCGCGGCCGGAGATGAGAAAAGTGAGTTCATGAAGATAAAAAAGACGATCTGTTATTAATTGGATAAGAAGAAGCAGGCAAAAAATCACTTATGAAGACCAAACAGCACTGAGACACACCAGCATTTGTATGGTAAATTGCAGACTCCAAACCGTCCAATGCCATGAAGAAGAGAGTTCTCAGTGCATGCTATTGGAAAACCGAGCATAACAATCTTACTTTCGGTGTGTTAAACCATCACATCGGTTAACCAGTTCACCTTTCGCTACGAATCACCCGAATGATTTTTCTCTTAAAGCCGTCAAAGTATTTTAGTCCTCTGCCACAATTTAAGGTCTTTTATAATGTCTCCCGATTCTACAGGCTCTTCCATTAACCGTGCTTCAATGATAGCATTAAACATTTTCCGCTTATCTGAAGACCAATTGTTGGCTAACAGGCAAGCTTCTTTCATTAGCCGCTCAACACAAGTGAAGAAGGCTTTCGTCGACTCAATAATTCCCACTCATTTAAATTTAACCCCATCGAACCAGAGTTAATTGAACTCATCATTAAAAATATTATTAACTTTTCTCGGTGTGGAAAGGATCTGAATGAAATGCCAAAAAACTAATTTTATTTCTTATAGAATTTTGAAAAATTTGAGAACCACATGGATATTGTCGTGGTTTTCATACGAGGTTCAGTTAGCTCCAAATTATGTTCCTGCTGATCGATTGTTGTTCCTTTTATTAGAGCATCTGCAATAGGTTGCCGAAAGTGCAACAGATCTAATACATCTTAACCTTGTATTTCACAAATCCTGCAAACTTCTTGGTATTCTAGCTAGCTGTTGTTCAGTGCTTTGTCAACGGCGTGAAATATAACACGCAAGTTCCATTTTCGGGACTCGAAATTCGAAGCAAAAACTACACATTTGTTGTCCATCCGCTCGGTGACCACCACGTCCTTGGTGCTATTCGCAACTTAAACTCTCTTCCCTTATCGCCATTTCCTTGTTCGTTTTGATTGGCGGTTTTCCAAATCTATTCTGATCGTCTCTCCAGCATTTGTTTCTCTCTCGCGAAGATCCTTCAACTGGTTTCGATTTCATGTTTTCCCGAAAGGGAACAAACTGTTCGTCAACACTCGGTATTTGGTTCTAGACAACCTTTTCTGTCTGAATCATACAATGTCCGGACTTTGATAAGACTCTCCGAAAATATTTTCAAATCTGGACTGGAATCTCTGTACAAACGAAACGTCGAACTTGAGATTTCCCATTATGATACGAATACCCAAAAATATTTTTTCTTCCCTTGTAGTACACGACTTGAAATAACCTAGTACTTTTCTGATAGCATACAAATTTGTGTTGAAAACCAAGTCTTCAATTAGGGGTTTCATGGTGTGTTTTGAAAAATATTCGAAGGTGTTCGGGCGGAACAGGCGAATAGTGGTGATTCAAACTACAAATGTTTTCTCTATATTACGGCATGCTTAGGCTTACTTAACTCGGCCTTTGGCTCTTCCTCCTCTTCATTATGATTATCAACCACTGGAGTTTCAACATGAATGTATTGTAAATGAAATCATGCATTATACATCATGCATTATCCATTAAAAATTAATACTATAATAAATACCTTTTTCACGAAAGTAAAATATTCCGTAAAAAGAAATCATTTCATCTTAAAGACAATAAAATTAAGCTGACATCTTACATGTTTGGTGTTTATCCATGGCTTGTTAGCTTTAACAGTAAGCTTGTATTTATATTGTCTAGTTAAGTGTGTTCATTGAGATGGACACCAGGAACAACGGGGTTAAAAACTTGCACCAGTACCTACGTCTGTCCATCTAGCCATATCCCCTCGAATTGATTACACTATTAGAACAGACAAAAATATATATGATTATTATTATTATAATAAATGTTATTATTTTTATTATAATATATTATTGCCTGTGCTACTAGCCAAAGAAACAGCGTTTGCCTGCAATGGCTTTCTGCGCTTAATACTGACGACATAAGATCTCTGGATACATAAAATTCGCAAAGTAATTGGTAGTTTCTTGCCATGGCAGCACAGCAATATTGAATCTCTTCAAGACAGCTTTCGTGTTTCTTGGATTCAAGTAGTGGGCCAAAGAGATGCTGTGGTGTCCATATATCTAGTATATTTGCAGTTTGTCTAACGTCATCGCATCACGTTGCTAGTTTGTATTTTCGTTGAGTTTGGAGGAAAAAAAACAAGCGAACAGAAAAGACTGGTGCGGGTGATTTCAAGCATAAAAAAATCAGAGAACTCTACCATAAAAATTTCGCAGCTTTGTTTATTCCTTGACTTCACGGGTTGGGCCTTTACACGGATTTTCACGTTCTTCTTCAACAACTGATTTTAGTAACTCAAGGAAATTTTACTCTTAGTTCTTATAACCAAGCAGAGTTATAAAGAGTGTATTATAAACCATTCCTTAAAGAATTAAGTTATTGGATTTTAAGACTTCAACAAATTCAGTGCAATTACCATTCATTTTGCACAGAAAATATTGCATTCATTTTCCTACCATTCAATTTAATGTAATTATTTTAAAAAAAAGGGTCTTCGAGAAATTTTATACGTTCTGTATTCATTTACATAATGCATTATTTGCATTTTCGAAAAAAAGATTCGCAGTTTAAATGATAATATCGAATGATGAAAGGATAAAGTTAAACCTGATTTTGATTCTACTAACTTACTTACTTAACAGAATCCCGACCCATGAAAGGTCTCTGCCTGAGACACTGCAACCTTCCACTCTTGTCGATCCTGTGCACGCTACTTCCAAATGTCTTGGACAAGCGCTCTGGCATCCGCGATCGCCAGTATAGTCGTCGTATTTTGGTTTTTTGGACTACATCCACATATTGAAAGAGCTCATAGAGCTCAGGGTTTTATCTTCTATATATATATATATATGTATATCTATATTCGACAAATTTTTTACTCGAATGGACTCAAAATCTGCTCGGAGTTCGGAAGAACTTTCTTCAAAATGCGTCACGCGGCACAGCTGGGTCAATTTTGCCGGGATCCCGAATTCGGCCATTTACTTGTTGAGTTCAAGTCGATGAATGCTTTCATATGCGGCTCTGAAGTCGATGAAGAGATGGTGGGTCTCGTCTTGCAATTCGTTGGTCTTTTCCAGAATTGGCCCAAGTGTGGATATTTTGTGGCTCGTCGATCTGCTGCGCCGGAAGCCACACTGGTACGTGCCGATTAGTGTGTTGCAGAACGTATTCAGACGTTCATACAGTGGGTTGGATATGATCTTATTGAGTTTTTTCCACAGGAAGGAAATTGAGTTGGTATTAGCTTAATTTAAATGAATGTTAGTAATCCAAAAGACTACAAGCAATGCAAAAATATTCCAAAAATATCACTAGGTACAGAAGAATTCCTGCATTATTTCATTCAACTTGATGGTGGAAAAATTAATACAATCTTTTCTTTTCTATAAATGTATGATGATTGCAAGTATTTTTTGAAGTCTTACAATGAATGTAATCTTTAAATTGAATTTCATTGAATAACTGTTGGAGAATAAATTCCAAAATGTATGGACTCATTTACAGCTCTTTTGCTGGAATCACCCAAAACATAACTCTTCCTTAGCTTTGAACATTTTTAATTTATACGACATGTTGTTGCTCTTGACTGGGGGCTTTTTGGTAGATGTTAAATTCCTTTAAATTCCAAAATTTCGAGAAAAATTCCTATTTGAACTGGTCGGACATGAATTCTCTTCGGAGGCCTCATTTCAATATTCATGTATCAAAATGAAAAAATAAATAAATTAATATTTATAAGTGAATTTATTATAAAAAGTAGGTCCACAAGGAAAGAAACATTATTTAAAGCCTACAGCCAACACAAGTATTGTACATGTACACTAATTATATTTTTTTTTTCAATAAAATGATTTATTTGTTCAAAAATATATTAAACTGTTGTTTTAATTAAAAAACAAATATGTACTTGGAAATTAAAAAAACTAATTCTGGAAATTGGAGCGTGTTTAAGCCAGGTTACATCCACATTATGTTAGAACAGATGCGCACACAAAATAAAATAAATAAATAAATTCAATCAGATACAAGTTGAAAAGTCAACCGAAAAATTCAAATTTTTTTATAAATAAATATTATAAATATTTCTTATAAAGATACTGGAGACATTTATCTGGCCAATAAAGAATGTTTTTTTGCAGTTTCAACAAATTGCTGTTTATAAGCTAAATAAATAAAAGACTAGTGAAATAATTAGAGAAAAAAATTGCACCAGGGTTATTTATTTTATGTATGTAGGGACAAAGGCTTAAAACTTTTTCCAAAACTTTGCACCCAACGTTTTTTGAAAATTTAATACAAATACAAATATATTTAGTATTGGTAAAAATATTATAGAAAATAACCTACTATGATTATATTATGGTAATGTGATTATCCTGACATTTTTTTATTATTGTACAACATACTTACATTGATATGTTGACACTTGACATTTAAAATGACATTATAGAGCTTTATATTGCAAAATTGATAAAAAAAATTTGAAAAATAATATACATACTGATATAAGACTCAATCAATCAATATTATGTCGAAAAGTGAGAATGTAATTGGCATTGTGGAACTATTAACTCAAAATACATTGGTACTGTGGAAATTGGAAGAATCTGGATTGATAAATTAATCAACAAGTCAAAAATGCTAGCATCCTGGAATTGTTAAAAAAAAGTACGCATAGATCAACATTTGTAAAAAAATTCAAATTCTATTGAATGTATTTCTATTAAGAAAGTGATATTGCAGTCTGAAATTGTTCACAACCCAACCCCCAGGTAACTTTGAGGAAGCCTGCTTTCCCTCGGAGTGGGACAAAAATACAAAAACAAACGACTGACGACTTCAATGGCTCTTCTGAAAAGAAAAATAATCACTTTGCTTACAACAGCAAGCTTAATCATTCAGTACACTCGCTTTGAATTTCGAAATTCTGATGGACGATGGTGAGGACGCACTAGTGTTCCATAAATCCTTTGCCTATGATCATACTTCCATGTTTGTCAAAATTATTCGATATGGACTCCGACAAGTTGATCATAAGTCATTAACATCGACACCATTTTTGGCACGATGGTATAATCACTTTGGTTACTTGACTCGTACATTTTTGTATTCTTGTGCGAAGAGTGGAGAATCGAAGTCAAAGAGTTATTGCTTGGAGCCTATTTTCACAGTTGAACAATCTGTAAACTGGATTACCTCAGAAATCTTTTTAAGGCCCCATCTTACTCTGTTTGTTAAAAATCTTCCCACTGTCTTTTAATACTTCCACTCATCTCAATCGTGATGAACTGCAAATGTGTGCGTTTCACCTAATAGGCCTAATAAGGCAGATTGCACAAATTAATATCTGGTGCATTGTAGGCGGAATGACTCTTTATCCTTGGAATTCCCAATAGTTGCACATGCCCAAAACAATTTTTAGAACGGAAACTTGCCAATACTTTTCTTTTCCTATTTAAAACTCGGATATGTGTAAATTGTTTAAGCCGACGATTAAAAATTAATTGATCTCTTTCAGCTTCTAATCGAATCAATTATACCTCCTGTTGGACGAATCTATGGTTGGCTGCGTAAACTATTGTTGATTTGCAGTTTCACGCCAATACCAACATAACTGAGGCTGATTTGTTTATTGGAGTCTTGACTCGCTATCTAAGCACAAATTGCTATCGGCAACAAAAGACATATGCGGCAAAACTGATCTGCGACGCTATCCCGCTAGAGCTTCGTAGGCTTGTTTCTTGGGAATAGTCATTCGGTGTCATTGAAAATGTCGAGGGCTTCTTCAATGCGTCGCTTGTTGTAAATGTTTGTTAATTAATCGTTAGCACTATCTTATAATTGCAATTGAAGCTCAAGCCATGTTTAGCTGTTGTCTTTATCGAATCCATGTCGAACTTGTACTGTTCCTTCTTGTTTAACGCAATCTTTTATTTTTCTTCAACTTGTGTCCGTTCTTTTGGTAGTTTGTAGAGTACACTTGGCTTGACGTCGACTCTTTTCTTCTAACTACAAGAATACTTAAAAAAAAAACTTCAAAATATTGAAACCACATTGCAGTGGATCTCCTAGCCAAAACACAGTGCATATTTTGAGCTGATCGGAGACTTTGAGCGTTCCATGGAAAGCGTTTAAAGACCGATGTTCGGGAACATCTTGTTGATAAGTCATGCCGTTGACAAGTTGATTCGGGTCTATGATGAACTTCAGAAGAATTTGAACGAATTGAAAATGTACTGGCTTAAGACTGGTATGGCAACCAGTAGAGCCTTAGGTTTCTGATATTTTTCACTGTTCTATGTCTATCGAGAAATTTTATACGGTTATTGTGAAATCAGATGTTATTACTGATCTGATGCTTATAGAAGAGGAGCTTAACCATCCCACTAAGACCATTCTGCTTACCAAAACCAAGCGAGGAGTAATAACGAAAACGGGTACTGAAGTATTTAACCATTGTTGAGGCCTTAATAGTGGTACCATTCTAAAGTTCTATTGCGATGCATATTCCACACTTGCGGTAGTGGTCATTGTCCTTCTGACAACCGTTTGAACTCTTCTCGCGGCGATTAGCGTTTAAACCTGCATATAAGCAGCATTTAGACTGAGTTGGTCGGATACTATACACGAAAGCCAAACCATCGATACGTAGATACACTTGCTCTCTCTCTCTCTCTCTGTTCAGGTCTTCGCAAAGTTAGCATGAATATAAAGATTCCGGATCCAGAAGGAATCAGGGCTCTTTTGACGAAATATGATTGTTGTCTTGTAGGATCGCCTGACTAGTTAAATAAAAAATGAAGGTTAAGTTACATTTTTAAGACATGCTCTCTCTCTATAAGCACTGGAGTAAGACCACATTTTGTTGGTATTTGTGATTGGGCAACAGGCTGATGGAATCTCAATCAAATTCTAACAAATCCCAATTAAATTCTCACTCAAAAGCAAAAAAAAAATAATCAATCTGAAAAAAAAACACAACTTAAAAATCAGCTTATAAAACATTTTTTTATACAGTGGCAGCAAGCTAACACAATAAAAAAACACAGATCATTATACATTTTTGATACACTAAAATAAAATATATTGTCAAACAAATAAACAACAACAAGAATGAGACCAATACTATACTTAAAAAAAAAAGATTTTAACATAACCTACGAGTTAAAGAAGAAAACTCAATTCAAAAAAAAAATGCCAAAAAGCATTAACTATTATAAACAATAATATTAATCATTTGATTAAGATGATCTATACATATATATCGCCTATAAAAACAGGTAGACTTAATATTTTTTTCAATGTGAAAAGACATACCAAAAAGATGTATCACTCAAAATCATAATTGTTCTTTGCAAAGTAAATAATTAAATGAAAAACCAAAAAAACAATGTAAACAAAATGATGTATCAATAAGTAAAACATTATATTGTAACTTCTGTCAATTAAAATGTAGACTGGATTATTCCAAATGAAGACATAAAGAAATTGTTGAGAAAAAAACTAAATAAATTAATATGAAAGTTTTAATAAATATTATGTGTAAAAATTACAAAATCAAGTTGGTTTAGTGCTTCTTAAACAAAATGAAATATAAACTTTTTTTTTAAAAAACAAAATCAAATAGCATAATGTTTGTTAAAACATAAAAAAAGAAAAAATACATAAATGTTATATCGGTTTATTTAGTTGATGCGCACCCCAATTGTCTTTCTTAAACCATCCACAAAAGGAGTGGATTTGTTAAAAAAAAAAATAATTACATACATATAGGATAGCGAAATATTTTTACGAACGTTTTAGATTAAATAAAAGAAAACAAAAATCGCAGGATTAAAAAACAAGACGGCTACACATGATTTTTACACAAATTTTTTTTCGAACCTTAATTTATTTATTTTGCGTTGTCAATTATATTTAATGGAAAATTAAGTGATTTTATTTTAAGCAGTCAGTGAAAAGTTAAAGAGTCATGTTGGATATGATTGAGAACTTTAACAAAATCCTAGAGCTAAATAAAAAGATGTAGAGGAAGCTTCAATCAGTGACAAAAGATGAATTTGGTGCAATCTCAACTTCCAACCATAGAAACTATTGACACTGAAGATTGAATTGAGACATTAAAGAGGCTCTTTCTGAGCCAAGGAGAATGCAGCATCTAGGTAAAAGAGCCAAACCTTTAGCGAACGATAAGTCCTGCGACGATAACCAAGTAGGAATAAGTATTTGATGAAGGAATCAGTTCTGAGTTCAAGGAATCAGTTCAATCAAAGAAACGAGACAAAGTAAATGTATATAGTCATATTTGAAACAGAAATGGATCTACATATGTATATCTTAACGGAGTTATGAAAAAGAAAATTCCTTGAAGATAGAATATTGGTAACATACAAAATAGAAACTCCGCCGAGAAGTGTCAATACTACACAGCTTAACCATTAGCAAACATAGAGGGGTCCTTAAAAAGTGATGATGCGAGAACTATTTAAGAAGAAGAACAGAAATTTGGGATCCCGCGAGTGAATTTTCAATAGCGGTTCAAAATGCTTGAAATCCCTATAGTCAAGTCTACGTTAGGGAATTATTCCATCATAAAGAATTCACTCCGCCTTTTGGTGCTTAAAAGCAACGAGTTCAATGGGCCTACACACACGAGATGAATTAGTGTTTAGTTTAGGGGGAAAACCGGTTTTGTTGGATTAGGAAGTTAAGTGTGCACTATAATACGAACTACACCAAATTGTGAGTGCTAGAACGAGGATGAAAACCAATACACAAACAACATTTTACTCCCTGAGGCCTGAATAAAGTACTTAAGCAATGGAAAGTTTTTTTTTCCCTCGGATTAACCATCCCGTGTGCGCTTGAAGTAAAGTGTAAAACCCCCTTTCGAATTCATCTCGTCTTAGTTACTACCGAATGTATACCAACCCGATCCCTATGGCTGCCCCATAGAGGAAAATAAAAACAATTGATATGTAGTAAGACTTTAAACACTGTGCACCGCCTTTTTGACTTCAGTCAGGGTGAGAGTCATTCCCACAATATTCAGCCCAAGTTAGCATATACTATATGTAGGACATTTTATTTTGCAATACTCATCGCATTAAATGTACATATGTGCATTATTTTTCCAGGCTCTCATTTTTACGGATACGGTAGTCAAAGATATACCTGAAATATAGTATATCCATGGAATTCTTATCATTTATACACTGGCTGTTTTTTTTTTTTTATTTAAACGAATAGATCAAAAAGCAAATGTAATAAAGATAAGAACAGATAAAACTCAAACATTCAAACAATACATAAAAAAAAGGAGAAAAAATATTTTCCTCAAATAGTTTATGAACAAAGCATCAAGTAAAGCAAATGCAAAAAATAAAAACAAAAGAATATAAATAAATTAATGTAAAAACACAAATTCAACGAAACAAACGCTGAAAATAGAATAAATATAGATGTGAAAGAAAGAGAGAAAAAGTATCTATTAATAGCATAACTACCATTGTTAAATATTTTCAATTATATTTTTCTACAAGAGCAATAATATTATAATTACTATAAATAAATACCCAAACTATGTATTGTCACATAAATATATACAGATCCCCATAGTCAATG
The DNA here is from genome assembly GCA_963555765.1 of Orthonevra nobilis. Classification (NCBI taxonomy): domain Eukaryota; kingdom Metazoa; phylum Arthropoda; class Insecta; order Diptera; family Syrphidae; genus Orthonevra; species Orthonevra nobilis. Next base: position 49,024,006 of record OY743227.1, on the reverse strand, counting down.
TATTTCGAAATAAAAAAAAAAACATCCACACGCATACTCGTAAATATTTCAAAATGTTTGTAGAAAAAATCTTTTGAAAAAAAGAAGTTACATTTGCTTGAGCATGTATCGCAGAGAATTTTTATGAGTTAACAAATTATTTTTGGCTTTCTTTATTATTTTAATCATTTGTAGATCAAACGTATTTATTATAAATATATATAAATATATAAACATATGTTTAATATATTTACAAAAGTTGAAAATATTATTGCACTGGTTAATAAGATGTTATAAAGTATTATGATTATTATAATTACTGTTTTTATTTAAAAAAAAATATGTATATGTACATACATATATATATACTTATAAATTTAAGATCAATAAATATTGAACAAATATATGGAATGCATTTTTTCGTGAGAGGACCACCTAAGAAAAAACAATCTTTATTTTAATCTATTGCTTGCAACTTTCAACTCTTATCAATCACAGACTTTAATAACTAACCGTCTTAGAGTAAATTTCTTGCGACCGTCGTATATTTATCCCTAAATGCGTTCGAAATCTTACCAACTACAGGTTGGCGCATAAGAAGCTTTAAGATTTATTTGAAGAATAACATTTTTCTTTCTGATTTTAATAAACTTTGGCATTAATTTAATATTAGATTACGGTTTCGAAATATGTTCACATTATGTTTTAAAAATAACATCTCTCAAATGGTACTCATTGCTTGCTTCCATTACTTTACTTGGAATTGCAGGTCTCTAGGATATTGGTCCTAAGCTGTTGTTTGGCTCTTTTCTTATTGGCATACATGTTTCTTTTAAGGTAGCCCCAAAGAAAAAAAATGGAGACGTCAAACCAAAAATTGTCCCACAGGAGAGCCATAGTTGGACGTGCTGTGTGCGCTGTGGCTTCATCTTTTTGGAACTATACTATACTGTGCTTCTAAGTGGGTGCCCATATTTTGCAATTTTGTTTATTCACGTTACCTTTGAGCTGAAAGTGGGCCTCATCGCTCATTATGAGTTTGGATAAACTCGTTGATCTCTCGGAATATGTCTTGAAAACGCCGAGTATACTGAATAAGTATTTGTTTTTAACTCATTAATGGAAAAAGGTGCAACTGCCTTAAAATAACTTAAAAAGACCGTTTAGACATCTTCAACTGCTGTGAATGTCGCCTAGTGAAAGTTTCGGGGTTTTCCTCAATACTTGCTTGCACCGAATCAATGTATCATTTCGAACTGAATTAAGTCTTCCAGCACGCTGGAGATCACAGACAGTCCCTTGTTTTGAAAATTTGTGACCAAGCGGTAAGTTGTTGGAACGCATTTCGACCATGGAAGAAATGTCGATATAATCTTTGTGTCTGAATAATTGAATGTCGGCTTTCAAAATAGAACTGAACCATTTGGGTTCTTTGTTCTATGCTTAATCTTTCCATTATGAATTTCCAAAGTTTTTCAAAGTTAATTCTTTTAAAAAGTTAAATTAAAAAACATTCGTTTACAAAACAAGTGTTCAAAAATAAAATCTTAACGTTTCTATGCGCCACCCTGTACGTCTGCGGTGAAAGTGTTAGCTTACACTGTAGTTGATATCTGTTAAAAGAGTTTCGTCTTCATTTAACTTTGCGAATCACTAAACCATCTAGATCATATGCCACACTTCTCTTCGATACTGGAAGTACTTCAACTCATTGTTGCAAATAACCTATTATTAATGCATTAAATATAGAAGACAGTAGTAAATTTATGGAGTAATACCCTTTACGCGAAAAGAAATATGAAAGTAGACAATAACCCCGTTTAATGAAGCAACTTAACAACTTTTAAAAGTAGGCAATGATGCGGTCCACCCAACACAAAGCAAAAACACGATTTCCAATAAGAAAATTAAAATAGACATTTGGTCCACGATCATTCGTTGGAAATTTGTGTAATGAGTGCAAATTGAATGTTGTATAGTTTTCTACCCAACCAAACGAAGTGTCACATCCATGTATACGAATTTTGCTTTCATGGCGGCATGTTTTTCAATGATGATAAATGACGTGTCGTCCTGCGGACCTATTTCATTGCTGCCGATAATATCTATAGCTTTTCGAAAAACTAGTGTCAAACGACTCAATACAATCATAGAGAGGAAAAACCTTCATTCGAATCATCAGTTCGGTTTTCCAAAAAATCACTCGACTATTGATCAAGTTCACAGGATAGTAAATAAAATCGAATTAGCATTAAATGAAAAAAGTATTTGTTCTGCAATGTTTCAAAATGTGGCACAAGCTTTTGAAAAAGTTTGGCAAGTAGGACCAAATCATTAACACAGAATCCTTCTCCCAAATATAAGAATCTTAAAGAAAGATTCTTCAGAATAAAGCAAGAAGATTCATGTTAAGAGCTTACAGAGCAGGATTACCTCGGGTAGTGTGCTGGATCCAATCCTGTATCTCCTGTATACCAGTTATCTTCCAGAACTATAAAATGGAAGAATGACTACATTCGCAGATGATACAGCAATCATAGCAGCTGGAACTGAACTGAACTGAACAAAATATGTTCAATATGTTATGCAAATTCAAAAAAATATCCTAACATGACCTTAGACGCTGAATTTAAATGCAAAGAGCATGTAAAAAAGAAAAAAAATATGAATTGGAAATAAAATACAGAAAAATGAATTGGCGAAACATCTTCGATGAATCCTCGAAGCTTAGGAATAATGATCAGATTAACTAGTTGAATCCGTTGCAGAAGATATATCAAAAACTGCACAACGGCATGAACTGAGACTACACCATCATACAAACATCGAAGCGAACATAGTAAGAAGGCTTAAAATAACACAACCATATGAATCGACATAATATAACTCGTCCTTAATTCCATTATTTCTAGACATTACTTTGTTATTATTTTGTCATATGAAAAAATGCATATATGTATATATATACAGGTGGAGGGGTTTTTAGTCATTAGTCCAGGAGACTAGATTGCAGCTTGAACGCAAGCGCACAGAATATGGTATGTGCCGGGATAGGTGACCGCAGAACATCAGGCGTACGTAATTCAGAAATAAATTCGGAATTACAATATTATTTTCTAAAAATAACGACGTCAAAGAATTCCGAACGAATATGCACTCTTTTTGGGATGAATTTCTCGCATGAATTTGCCAAAAATGTCAGAATTAATGATTCACGCATTTCTATAACAAGTCTGAATCAAATAATATTTTAATCTTAACCTTATTTGTAATAATTTCATTAATTTCGCAACTAGAAATTCTTGTTCCTAAAATTAAAGAATTGTATTGTTGCAAAGCTACGGAACCCTTCGTGTTAGAGTCGACTCTCACTTGGCTACTGATTCCAGTTTAAAGAGAATAAAACATAGTTACTCGTATTTTCAATAATAAATTATTTATTTAATTTGATTTCTTATGTTTTTTTTTTTTAATTGTAAGTTAAACTAATATTATAATATAATACAAATGCTTAACTTATGAACTAGACAAATTGATAGCAACTCTTTTTACAAAACAAAACAATAAGAACAAAAAAAAAATTATAGAAATAGTAATAAGTGCACAACGCTAGCTGCTAACTGCATCTGCCATGAACAACAAGACTTCGTCAATTAAACAAGTTTAATTTGATCTTTTGATTTCAACAGCAACAATAAACAAAATGTTGAAAATAAATAAATATGTTGTCTTGTTAGTGTGATCGGTTTAAATGTCGCGAAAATATGCAATTAAACCAATCTCTAGATACCGTTTTACAAAATATACATATTTATATCGTACTATGAATGAATATATTATATTCGTTTTTTTTTTCGTTTGAACTATATATATATATATGCGCGCCTATGTTCTTATCACTCGCGTTATTTATAGTCATAGTAATGATGTTAGCTCATTTTCTGAGACATTAACTGATCCCTTGCAACAAGAGATGAATCATTTTATAGTGTTATCCTATCTATGCACTAAATTCAATTTGTTATTGATATAATAATTAACTTAATATTTATATATGTATATACATGAATTTATTCTGCATATATGTATATTCAGAAATGAAAATATAACTATTTATAAGTGTAGGTACGATGGCATTATGTAATTATTTGTTACGTACAAATATCACTAGAATTCGAATTTGAATTTGTCGTCGAGTTTGTTGTTGTTGCAGTTGTAGTTGATGTACTTGTGTTTGATGCGCTATTCGCATTGTTTGTATGCGCATCATTTGAAATTGTCTTATTTCTAAATTGTTTGCATCGATTAAGTGCAGCCTCTCTTTCGTCCGCATCGAAATACCACACTGTTATGGCATACCGCGTCCTGTGCGCAGGTTGTACTTCGTGCGGATTACGTTTATCTGACCAGAAAAATATAAGCCTGTCGAATTTTGGTTCGACTTCCGCTATGGATCCCCCGTGCTCTGGGAATATCCTAAAGTAAATAAGATTCAGAAATGGATTGAGTTGGGACAACTAAACAATGAATTTACCTTAAGACACCGCCACTGCGGATTGTGTCCCAGTTCACATTGAGGTAATAGATGGCGGTTATCACTCTACCGTCTTTATTTGGGTTATCAACGTGCATAACGTAATGCGCACCAGAGCCTGGATAGCATGCAACCATTGCCTAAAAAAAAACAAATCAATCAAGTGAATTGGGGGCGAAAATTATAATTGTATTTTATTTGATTTTACCTTGGTTCGTTCTCGTATCGAGTAGTTTCCCAGCTGTCCATTGTTCTTCATTGTGTTGGCACGGGTAATGACAGCGTCAATCTAGAATATAAATTGAAGGTTCATGCTACAGTAAAAGTGAACAGAAGATTAACACGTAGGTTTCATTAATGGGTTAATAAACATAATTAATAAATTTTTCTTTTCTATTGCTATAAGTCTGCTTTATAATATTCAATTATAACCTCATCGGTAGAAGGCAATTTAAACGACTAATATGAAGAACGAACTAGTGACAGCAATAAAACATAATTTGATTTTTAGAAAATCAAAAAAAGTTAATTGGGGTACTCAAAGCCACCCGTAAAACAGTTGCTTTTGTTGTGAGAAAATACTCGTAGATGACCTCCGAATTAAGGGAAAACAAGAAACCTGGTTCCAGACGTACGGAAAGCGTAACGCGTAAAATGCAGAGTTAGTTGAAACTTATTTAATTTTAATTTTCTCACTTTTTCAGGCAATTATTTTGAACATTTGCATCAAAACCAGCTCCTCTCCTACCCAAAAGGGAAAGCACAGAGAGTGTTACTAACTATAGGCCGATCTTATTATTGAAAATTATATTCTTCTTCGGATGGCATAACATAGATCATATGAATATCCCGGAATTCCAGTTTGGATTCCAGGAAAAACATTCCATCCGTTGTGATTTATCGTCACGACTTCGTTCCGCGTTCGACGCGTAGATCCTGGGGCTAGTTCGAATACTTACCCATCTACGTTTTTCTACATCGCTAATAAGCACTTTTAATTAATAACGAGATACCCTGCTTGAAGAATATGGAAGTCAACGTCAGGCAATGATTAAAAGTTGAACCTATGATTTTTAGCATTTTAAGGTGTATCAACTTTCGACTTTAGTAGAAATCACAATATGCTGCCTCTTCACCAATTACTCGCTCCCATACGTCAGCTGAAGTTGCATTATTTAAATGACGCCTGGAAAACCGCAAACGTAGTGTCCATTTAAAAAGCTGCACCTAATAATGTGGACAGTTGTGGTTCTATTAGTTTGCTCATTAGCTAAAGTAATATAAAATTTTAAAAAGGGAAGCTACTTAAATTTATCGATGAGCACGATATATTTCCTGACGAGAAATTTGGCTTTATGAAATGGCATATTGCCTCCCACAAGGTTGTCAGAATATGTAACAAAATCAAAACTTCTCGTGCACAAGGAACATTCACTGGCATGCTTCTATTTGACAAAGAGAAGGCCATCGACACTGTATCAATGATCAAACTTAATTTTCCCAAAACTTTATAAATAATCCACAGCTTTTTGTCTTCCTGCTCTTTTAAAGTCCATGTTCATAGTAGTCTCTGATAAAAAAGCCTCTGATAAAATGTCCGTCCCAATGGCTGCTCTTACACCAATTTGGTTCAATTTGCACACGTCAGATTTCCCTAAATTGCCTCAATGCCAGTGAATCTAAAACATGCAATTCAAATATTGGAAAAATATAAGGAAAATTAAGCTAAATAGGAATAAAACGCAAGCTATGTTTCTCACCCGAGAAAGAAAAGCCGCCAGTAGGCAACTCCTGCTCAATGGAAAAAATATTTTTTGGGAGCAATCCGTAAAATATCTACGAATTTATCTTGACATTCAAAGAACACATTACAATAGCACTGAACAAACTACTATCGCTTTATCAACCTTAAACAAAACGCTGTATAACTGAGAACTATTGCCATAATGAACATTTTTTCAGAAGAATATTTAAGCTATTAAGGGTCTTGAACGTGCAAAGCTACGAACATCAAAATATACAACTTAGTTTTATAATTTGTTATAAAAAACAGTTCACTACGTTACTTTATTTTGTTTTGAAGGAAGATTAAAATCATATCAAGAAATTAACAAACGATACCTCGTGGCTAAAATATCAGAATTTTTAACTGCCTAGAGCACAGCACAAAACTTTACAAATAGTTTTTAGTTAAATATTTTTAAGCATTAATATTATTCGTGTTTAAGTATTCAATTCCTTACATTTAAGTTATTTAATAGAATTAGCTTAAGCTCAGGAGGCACGCATTATTCTTATTTAAAGACAATTCTGCCAGCTTTAAGCATCTGTTATTTGTCTAGCTAGCAAGGTATAATATGATTTCATATAATACAATAAATTGGAAATGGAAAAAAATAATACTACGCTAAGATTATAACACTTTACACAGAAATGCAAAGATTTCTCGAAATGGGACAATGGATATGATATCACATATTAAATGTTTTCATGATGAATTAGAGCTTTACTTGTTGTTTTTGTCAGCAAAAAGTGGTGTACGTGCGTGATAACGCGTAAAGCGTCTGCAAAATTAAAAAAAAAAACGCGACAAACAAAGTTTTAGAAAAATGTGATAAATATTTCCTTTCTCTTTTCCTCACATACAAAAGATTTCCTTAACATTGGTAAAAAGCTATGGTAATTTGCAAAAAAAAATTTTTTTTGTTGGAATACATAAGTGTTTGAATTAACAAAAAATGTATTTCTTAGATGACGCGATATTTGGTGATTAATATTAGATTTCTGAAAGTTATCTTCAATCTGTGTGTAAACATATTTGACGCTTGCTGTGATGTTTAAGCCAGAGTGGGGGTGCGAATAGTAAATAGCTTCAAGAAACTTACTTGATTGATGAGGTATCCAACGTTTGCACAACCAGGCTCCAAGCCTGTTACCCAAGTGATTTTATCACCTCGTATTGTTCTTAAATCCTGTTCAGGCATCTGACTAGATGAAACTAATTGGCCGTCCTAGAAAAAATATTCCACTTAATTATTTGAAAGACATTTTTTTTTATATTTTATTAGAAACTCACTTTAAATACACCGGCCGCATACATTCCATGGACTTCATTGAATATGGTTAAGCCTTTCTCCCTTCCAAGGAAATCATCAACCACAGACAGTCCATAGGTATTCATATCATTGATAATATTCCGGCAGAGCTCCTCATTTCGCTCGCTGAAAACAAAATATCAGATTAAAGAAACAGTTTTTTTTATTGTTTTTAGCTAGAAACTCACACGAGCATAATATAAACAAACAATCCACCTCGGTGGATGGCAAAAGAATAGTTCTCTTCAACGGCAATAGCTTAAAGAGGACTACTATAGTATTAGAAAGGGGTATAGAAAAAAAAATACTATAATAACAATAACGTGTTTGGCGCGTTAGTTTTTCAATAAGCAATCGTCTCTCGAGGAATTATTTGATGTTTTGTGCAAAAAAAAAAAAAAAAAAATCTATATGTGCGAATTCATGTCTAATTAAGGTATGATGTCATTGTCAACTATAAATACCAGAAGACTGACCCAACAAGCCTCCAATCAAGACCACTAGAGTATTTTTTATTATTTTTAAATTTACCTTTGCTCGGACTTGAAGAATGCTGAGGCATTCTTTGGATCCGCAGGATACTTGAAATATGGCCTATGTTCCGACGCTAACATGGCTTTGCCGCGAATTTTTCTTGTTTCCGATTATTAAGTAACCGGCGTTGTAAATAAAACGTTTTAAATTCAGAACGTGTTGGTAGGAGAACCTTGAATTAGGTCAATGCCGCACTATTTAAAGATTCAACACTTGGAAAGACACTCGCGATTTCAACTGAGTACCGAATATTTGAGAGATGTTAAAAAGGAGTCTGTAGGAAATGCGCCCTTACTGCAGTGTTGCACTGAATCAAATAAAGGTAAAACTTCTTATACATGTGGATATTATAAACTGGAGAAAAATAGAGTCCGATGCTCTGATCCGGTCTTAGTCAGCTGGCACGCAGGCACTGAATGTTTGTGTTTGCTTTCCGACGTTTTCGATTTGATGTACTAAACGCGAATGGCGAGAACATTATGTCGAGAGAGGAAAAGAGAAAGAGAAGAAATACAACGCAAGAGATTAAAATGTAGCACCAGCGAGCAGAAGCGACTGAAAGTCTATACACGCGAGGAAAAGTTTTCGTTTACTGCGGAGTGGAGCTTCCATCGGCACCATGCAAGCGAGCACGTAGCACTGAAATGGGTCGACAACATTTATGTTGTGGCGCTGGCGGTGGTGGTGGTGGAGGCGTTGCGCGTAGACGGTGCGGTGTGGTGGCCTGGTCGGTGGCGCTTCGCCTAGATACTTTTGACTAGGAAATTCAGCTGGAGTACCGACGACCTTGGTGCTGTGTAATTCGCGGACACTACACAAACACACAGGCGCGTAACTTACACATTTCAGTTCTTCTATATTACTCGCACACACATTCGACTTTTTGAAAATAATCAATAAAATTGAGGAAAATTGAAAATAGCATGTGGGTTTGGATACTGGGACTGCGACTGGTGTGTACTTGCATTCAATTTGGTGGTTGGTTAATGTAGAGATTGAAATTAAAATTTCTTCATCGCATAATTCGACACGAAAGAGCATTAAAGACGAGAGTAAATTGTGTTTCATTTTTGTTTTTTTTTTTTAATTCGGTTTCACTTCACATTGTATTGATTGTGTGGCAGATTTTGTGATGGGAAACACTTGATGTGTGTTTTTGTAATCAGTGTTTAGGTTTAACAATTTTCGTGCTGAAGTACTTGAAAAAATTGTATAAATACACAATGTGGGCTACAATGATTTGTTATTATGTGAGAAGGTTATGTTTTTAATTTTTTTCATTAAGTTTAGTTCGAAGAGCATTCGATACATAATTCTTGTAACGCATAGGAGGAAATTTCAGTTTATCCAAACATGAGCTACTTTATTTAAACTTCCTGAGTCTAAGATAAGTTTTGAAGACTTCCGTAACATTAATTTAACTGCGTTGTATCAAATGTGGAAATATTATTTGGGACTTCATCTATAAAAAAACCTCTGTTTATTCGCGAAGTAATTTCATGTCTAAAAATATATTCTCACATTTCAACAAATATGTACCTTCAAATACCAAACTCATTATATTTTCCGCACCTCAGTGGCTAACATCAAACGCCTAGCAGCGTTAAACGACATGATGATGATGCATACAAATGACATCAAAAAAAAATTGGAACAGACTACAATTTGAACGGCAAAACGAGCTTACTTTAAAAGAAAATTTAGTAGTTGGTTGTCAGACAAAGAAGTTTGGCATCAAAATTGAAACGTAGGGGAGGAAAATTAAAAATTCTGTGAAAAGCTTAGTTTCATAGCGCCAAGCAATCTTTCTTCAAATAAGTTCGTCTCTATTCGATTACTCACCAAATAGTTCGAATGAATGATTCCTACTTTGACTTTCACAGGATATGTCAGGAAAAATGTGTTAAACTTCTGCTTCCAAACATACTGCTATCCATAACACATGTTTTCAACTAAGTACTTACGACATCAGCTTAAGCTTAATTTATCCCTATACCCAAAAAAAAATCGAATGCTAATGCGCTGACCGACCTGTCTCAGTATTGCCCTTTCTTTCAGAGCTTTTTTGTTATAAAACTATCATGTGACAAATTCAAAAACACCTCATAAAGAACAAGTTTAAAAACGATAGACGATGTCGCAAGACAACCCTTTTAACTGATCGTTGAGGAAATCAGAATTGATCTCGATAAAAGTCATGTCACAATTCTAGCTATACTGGGCTTCTCAAAAGCATTCAGGCTTATACTCTCCTATCTTCAAAGGAAAAACAAAAGGGATCGAGTAGTGGCTGAACAGTGTTCCCAACTCTTACCAGTAAACCATGGAGTACTACATGCTCGATCCTTGGTTAACTGCTGTTCTTTGTTAATGTAAACGAGCAGCCCAATATTGTTAAGCGCAGTTCAAGCGATTTGTTCACAGATGATGAAAAGTTCAAATTAAGCTTAACTTTGCATTTGTGCAAGGAATGCACTAAGCTGGAAAATGATGACCTTATGTGCATATTAAATTAGTTAACCAAGAATGTCGTGTCTTTAAATGCTTAGAAGTCCAAAGCACTTCTAATTCACAGACAAAACAAAAATTCATTACATTTTCCACCAATTCAGTTGGCTCAGAGTTCAATAGAGTAAGTAGAATCCGGCAAAAGACTTGGCTTGATTGATCTTTGATTGCTTCCGCTGCTACCAGCGAAAAAACCAGAAGAAAATTAAACTTCGCCAACAACAGTTTAGCCCGATTTGTCTTCAACTGAAAAAAAAATGTGATCATGTGTCCTCCTACTTAAAAGAAATCAGCGGTTGCAAATTTAACAATTTGCTGAAATACAAAAACCTCAAAACTAAATATTTAATATTTTTCTCTTTCTTTTTACTTAACATGTATATAAACACATGTTTTAACATTTAATACATTTTTTAAGGCTTGCAGAATTAATGAGATATTCAAATCTTAATTTCAATTAAGAATTTTAACAAATTGTTTGTTAATTTGAAAAAATTGAAAACGAGCCTTTTTCATGTTTAATGTTCTTTTAATTCGTTGTAATTTAAAATATTTCGCTTAATCCTGGAGAAGGCGGACGAATTTCCACTTGGTACCTTTTCATCGACTTCAGAGCCGCATATAGATACGATGTGATGATATTTCTTCAACCTAAGTTTTGAACAGAGAACCTTTTGAAGTGAAAGGAATCGTTCCGATCTCAACGTCTTAGGCAATCGATGCCGAAACAATTTCGGTTTGCCGAAACAGCAAAAATCAAAACTAGAAAATCGAAAGACAAAACTTATGATCTCATCTCATGAGTTTTGCTCTAAGGAGTCGAATGATGGACGATTAGCGATACAGCAGAGTACATCGGTTTCAAGTCTTCAAGTTGGATCGTTTCGTGTGAAATAGCCTTAAGACCAACTCATGGCTCGTAACAGTTCGGAAACTATCACTATTTTTGAACAAAATGTGTGTTTTTTTTTTTAATTTATAGAATAGTCTTCCGATGCCATTCTGTAAATTTCTAAGTAACATCAATACCATAGTCCTTAATTTACGCAAGTAAACAATCGGTTATAATGCTTTTTACGAAGCAGGTGGTCATTTAGCTTCAACTTCAAACTCAATTGGATCTCATGAGCGAATAATCGGAGATCTTTTTGCAAAATTATCCCCACGCAAATTGACTGAAGTTTAGATGCTGCGATCTTTGTCGCATTGAGGATGTTGGGCTTAGACGCTCTATTTCGGCAACAGCTAAAATCTTGTCCGTAGAGCTCTGTATTACGAACGTTCTTCACAAACTCAGTTAGTGCATTATTTCGTTCGAATTATTTTTTCGAAATTCGCAGTTTCGGCAATAAAGCATATAGAAGTAACTTTGCAATAGTTGGTTAGACCTATTGATTTAGGTTTTCGTTTCGCAAAAAAAAAAAGGTACTGTGTTTCTGTCAAGTTTCTGTTCAGTGTCAAAATTACCGGCACGTTGCTACATGAAGGTAAAAGGAATTTTTGAACGAATAAATTTGCTGCACACGAAAATCCGCAAACACAATCGGTTTAGCTTACGTACGACATTTGGGAAACCGTCACAAATGCATTCCAGACAATTTTTTTCCGTAGTAGATTTTAGCAACGGGTGCTTGGTTTTCAGCTTCACAGAAAGCTTAATAATTATGATATCACTTTTATAGAAACCCATATACGATATCACGCTTTAAAAAAAAAAAAACAACAACAAAATGTTCTTCAAGAGCGGCAACACTGTAGGGTGTATCGCCTACCGTCGTGGGTAATACTTTCAAACGTTCAAGCCAATTTGAATCGTTTATTCGAAGATTACCCAACACCGTTAAAAGAGAATGTGGTACTTTTTGTTAGATACCGACTTCCTGCCTCTGGCTTGCTCGCCCTCAGTCACACTTAATGTTATGGCGGTCAAATTTGCACCGAAAAGATTTACAACCTTTTCACATCATTAAAATGAATTTCTTTTTTTCCGATTCACACGAGTCGTACGTGTTCCGGCTCACGACGAGAATGGATGCCTAATATTCCAATGTTGACATTAGATATAGAGTTCAATGTAAAGGGGGCGCAAAATACACGTGGGAAAAAGTGTGTACGTGATGAAAAAACATTATTTACTTGGGACTCCGAGAAGACTCGCTGTTAAGTTAACGTGAGCATGTTATTCCAAAAGCTCGGAGTTCGAATGAAACATGAGTAGCCAGTTAAACAAAATAATAATGATAATTATCATGTGATGGCGCGCTAATAAAATATTTTAAACTTTATAATTAAATCGAAATAATTCGCGGTTAAGAAAAAAATGTCTATCCACAAAATGGCAATGAAATTCAAGAAATGCAATAAAATCGACCGGTTAAAATATTGTGACAAGATATTAAAATCTGGCGACAAGAATTATTGCAAAATTGTATTAATCATCTGTGGGACACGCGCAGAGAACTTGACACATTTACTCACTTAGAACTCCTTTGACGTCTTTGATTATAGCTGTCTTGTAGTACTTAATCAAACTGGACATTCTACATTCTTGCATGATTCAGAGTTGGTTTTTGAAAGCAAAGAGAAGATACGACCTTTTCGAGATTAACTTGATTAAGACATAAGAGGACAAGTATTTAAATACCCACAAAATTTATTTATATATAATTTTTTTCAACAAAAGTTGGCTGCAAACAGGCAGTCTTTCCGTTATTGGGAGTCGTAAATTTATTCAGCAGCATCAGCATTTTCAGCAACTGAAAAACGATCATTAACAAGAGAGAGTGAAGTGTAGAACAAGTTGAACAAAAAATAATATTCTGGTGATGACCAATAGAATATCATCTCCATCTAGCCCCTCTAAAAAAAGGGCGAACCAATTTCTTGTAACAACTATAATGTCACTAACACTCGCTCATCCAGTGTTTTTGAACGAACGTCTGAAGCCGTTTTGCACCAAACAATTCGGCCAATACCAGCGTGGCTTCCTGTAAGGTAAAAGCGGCAATAAAACAAATTTTCACACCGCGCCAAATCGTGGAAAAAAGCAAACGAATTTCAAGTCGATGCTAGCCCACTATTCATTGCTTCGAAGCCGCTTATGAAAGCAGAAATCGTATTGAGCTTTAGAAAGCTAAGGGAAGATTCGAAATCCCGATACCAGGTATAGACCAAGAACCTACGATTTTTTTTTTGCGGTGAGCAGTTTTTGCTCTTAACGCTTTCCCTAAAGAAGACGGCAGCAACGAAATTCCGCCTTTTTTTTTAAGCACCAGAACTGCTCGTGCTGCCTAAACACATCTTCCTTGTCGCGGACTGATGCCACCCTCCTGAAGCGGAGACATTACCCTGAGCAGGTAGATTAACGATACCGCATGTCTTTACTGAATTAGGTCGTTAAGGCCAAAGTAGAGAAAAGCCTCCCGTGGAACAAAGCGGTTTAGGCGCACTATCTCGGATAAGGCTGGCCCAAATGTCAAAAACCATAAGGATTGATCAAATCACTACATATAGGCCGACTGAGGCCATGTAGCAAATCACATTAACCTTGGCATCTATGAAACAGCCTCGTTGTCTCTACACGTGTTATAAAATATATACTCGCATACTGAACTTGCCGAATTCCAAGGAATTTAATTATTACTGCTCCAGAATAAATTGGATTGCTTAAAGAAACACGATGTTTCATTCATTATGACATTTTTTCTCTTACAAGTATTTATTTGAAATTTGAAAAAGCAACTTATAAATGAGTAACGTTCAACTGCTCACGTATTTTGGTGTTTACACAAATTGAGCCAAAAGTTTATACTCCCGTTGTAAAACAGTTACCCTGCACTTGTCGCGTGCCCAACCCAACCCACACCATAAATATTCGAAACCACAAATAATTTACTTTTATGATCATCCAAATGACAAGTATAGTGTTCTTGACAAGATAATCCCACTTGTCGCTGAGTGAAGCAAATAAAAAAAGAAATAAAAATGACTCTGGAGAGGGAACCGCTTTACAGAACAACGTAGTCAGGAATTAACTAATCTTTCCTGACTATAATCTATGATAACATTCGTTCACCATGAGTCAAACAATTGCGCAGCATTGCCAATTTTATCTGTAAGCTTTTCAATAAGAAAGAAATAATGAGTACGATATTTGCGGAATCAACTAACTGAAGGAATACACGTATCCGATAAGAAGATTTGCGAACATAAGAATCACTTGAGTTTCAAATATTCCCATGTATAAAAAGGCTTTACCAATGATAAACTTAAAACGATCCCTTATCGCGTCTAAAGTGGTTTCAAATTACATACGCCATCTCACGTAAGCCTTATCTCATTTCGATTCTTTGACTCTGTTTAATTGTTTAGTTTTATTTCTTATTTTTGGATTGATGAAGAGTTGATTATGGCTGAAGGTTGTGGTAGGTCAAATCAGGCAGACAGAGCCATAAGACTGATTCAACTGCTTCGGAATTTGCTTTGTGCGTTATCAATGCTGATTATTTAATTATTCGATACACATAAGAGCTTGTCGGGATTTTGTATTGAGTTTGATTCGAATTCTTGGGGTTAAGTAGCGCAGATAAGATGACAAATTACTCAGTCTACAAATAAAATATTTATTAATTTCCGTTTAGATTGTGACAGCTCGACTTGAATGTTAGATCCATTTAACTATGCGAGTGCACAACTCTATACCCCGCCGCCACTATTTTGAGGAAACAGCAAATATTGATGGATCAGTTCACATCGATCGCAAAGCCTAAACACATCCTATACGAACGTTTTTTTGTGTGAACAACCAGTGACGATTTTCTTAGCAGCTTAAAAAACCTGAGGTTAGGCGTTTATTTTTTTAAGTCAGTGGAGATAAAGGCTGTTTCAAAATATTGTGATAGTGGTTCTTTAGTAGGTTTTCTTCAGCGATAAAAGAAAAACCTATCGAATATATGCTGTGAAAAATACAGACCGAAATTCCTTGTATTAAATAAGACACAACTCATTGTCGCCGACGCGCCGTAAGCGACTTGTCTGCCGGGCGCCTGGTCGACAGATGCTACATTTCTATTGTTTTCAGTGGTCTTTTATACCTGCGTTTGGAGTTTCTGACGGTCAGTGGAATAGTGTATATAAAAAAAAAAGTATATGCTCTACAATATTAAAAGAGCATTGTAACCACAAAAAGTCACTGTATGGTATGCGTTATTGCACAAAATTCATCAAAAATCTGGAAGGTGTAACCGTCACCTTCAACTCTTTGGCCTGGCCGAACGTTTACCGATTTTTTATTTTGTCTCAAATTGAAGAATTGGATGTGGAAGACTCGGTGTCAAAAAGACTATTCCTCATCTCACAAAACACGCGATGTGTGGACGTGTAGTTTTGTGTTTAGTATTAGCCATATTCATCTGTATTAGCCATATTAATCATCAGCGTTAGCTGAATTCTGTTCTCCTTTGATGTAATTCCTTTGTTCTACTTTCCAACAAGCAAAATTGTGGTAAATCAATTTGAAACATTCATGTGTAACCCAAGGATACAAATCTTATCTTATCTAATCGTTTACACAACAATTGCGATGATACTTGACGATACTTAAACCGAATGAATTTAAACTTCAGTCAAAAAAAAGTTACATTGGGTAGAATGCTGATCTCGCGTAAAAAGGACAAATGTACTCAATTCACTTTCATCTTAATGTGTGATCGTCCCAATCTTGCATAGTTCTTCTCTTTATGGTTACCTTCCAACTTAATAAAAAGCTGACACCGTATTTTACAGTTTGCAGCTGGTACATTTGTTATAGGCTATTTCAAAACAACTAGCATCAATTTTTATATCTTTTCGACTTTCCGAAATATACCTGCTTCCACATATTGTAAATGCCTCTCATCAAGACATATCTTTGCAATTGGAAAATTAGCTATAATTGAAAATATTTCTGAACGGGCTGTTGGACCAACCTTATGTATGCCATGTCAGCGATGTCTGAAAGGACTTCATGAACTTCACGTTCGTAGCCTTAAGCTACGAGGATTGTCTTTCTTATGTTCTGTTGAGATTGGAATATATTCCGCAAAGATTAAAACGTTGAATACAAAGACTGAGCGAGCTGACAAATGATATTCCAGCAAAATGTGTGTAAGTTTTGTGATACCAGAAGGAAGCAACTTGCTCTGAGCCGTCAAAGTTGGAAAGCAGCTAGAGCTTAAGTTCAGATCCTCCAATGAGTAGCCTAATAAGTGAGTAGAAGGAATTCGTATACCCATTGGCGAATTAAACTAAGATAATAAAAATGATACAAGGTGACGTAGCGTTGACCTCATCATATTATAAAGGAACAGAGTAAGAAGCGCATTCAGGTGCCTATGACCGTGGAGAGGTATACAAAGGTGTTAGAATCGAAAATAGGGAAGATGACTGGACTAGATACCGTAATTTTAGAAACATATATAAACAAAACATTAGGCAAGCCAATTCGCACTTTCTTAGGTTAAAAATTTAATATGCAAACTCTCAATAAGACATGTGGAGACAATTAAAAAAGTATGTATTAAATAAGACGAAAGACAACATTGTCGAAGTGCAATTTAATAACGGGATCTATACAAATGATAGTGCAATATTATGTGAAGAATTCAATGAATTCTTTGTGCAAAGCAAACAAGGGCTAAACCAATCTGTGAAATTTTTAGAATTCGTGAATATAATCGAAGAGTGCAATATAGAATTTAAGTTTCCTGTTATCAATGTCCAGGATATCGTAAGTGCAATAATCCTTCTTAATAAGAAAAACGATTTTAACTTTCTTAATGTCAGTATGATAAAAGACTCCATAGATGTGATTCGTCCTGTTCTTGTGCGTATCATCAATGTTTCGTTGCCGCGGGTATAATTCCAGATTCGTGGAAAGAATCACTTATTGTCCCGGTAAAAAAAGTGTGATGCTAAAACATGTTAAGAATACCGTCCAATATATATGATGCCGATTTGCGAAAAAATCTTAGAAAAAATTGTCTAAATCCGATTACAAGAACATCTTGAAAGTCAAAACATTCTGACAACCAATCTATCAGGTTTCAGAGCAAACCATTCTTGCGAAACGTGCATTAACTATGTTTTCAGTGACTGGAACGAAAATATCGACAAAAAAATGTTATTGTTGCTGTTTCTTTAGACCTTAAACGCGCCTTTGAAACGGTAAATCACGACATTTTGTTAAATAAATTGTCTAATTATGGTGTCAAATCATCTGAATTAAATTGCTTCAAGACATTTCTTTCCGGAAGAACACAATGGACTAAAGTTAATGAAAATGTGTCATCCGCGATTGATACAAAAATTGGACTACCGCAAGGGACTATACTTGGTGTAATTCTATTTCTGATCTATGTGAATGATATTATAAAAATTGTACAGTACTCGAAATTAATTCTTGTTGCTGACTATGGACTTTTGTATATTTGTGGTAAAGACGTACAAGATTGTGTTTTTAAAATTAATAGTGACCTAAAAGCAATAAGAAATTGGTTAAAAATGAATCAGCTTATATTAAACACCGAAAAGACTAAATCGACTAAAAGTCGATGTGTTAAGTAGGATAAGAAAACAATTGTCATTAAACTGTGCTGTTAAGGTGTATAATGTTATAATCAAACCCTAGTTCGAGTATTGTGGGATTGTCTTATTCGTTGCACCTCAATAAAAAAAACACAGATTTCAAGTTTTGCAAAATAAAACAATGCGTATAATACTTTAGTGTGACAAATATACCGCGACAAGTTTTATGTTAAATACACTATGCTGGCTAAATATTAACCAAAGCTTTATACTACTGTGTCCAAAAAATAAGGTGACATTGTATTTATTTTGAAAATTCTTTATTTATTCTTCCAAATCAATTTCATGCCCTTCAAAGTAATCCCCTCCCGATGCAATTCACTTATGCCGACGGATTTTCCAATCTTTGAAACACTGGTTGTAGTCACTTTCCGGGATGGCCTTCAGTTCCGTCTTCGCTGCGGCTTGAATCTCCTCTATCCTATCAAAACGGTGTCTCCGGAGCGGTCTTTTGAGCTTGTTGAACAGCCAGAAGTCGCACGGCGCCAGATCAGGTGAATACAGTGGTTGCGGAACGATATGGGTTGAGTTTTTGGCGAAATGATCACGAATTACGAGTGCGGTATGGGATGGTGCATTATCGTGGTGTAAAAACCAAGAATTGTGTTTCCACAATTCCGGCCTTTTTAGGCGGATAGCGTTACGCAAACGACGCATTACGTTCAAATAATATTCCTTGTTGACTGTTTGGCCGGTTGGAAGGAATTCATAAAGCACAACACCACGATAATCGAAGAAAACAGTCAACATAACCTTGATTTTTGAACGACTTTTGCGCGATTTTTTTGGTCTCGGCTCTCCTTAGGCACGATATTCGCTCGATTGATCGGTTGTTTCGGGGTCGTAAGCATAGATCCAAGTCTCATCGCTAGTTATAATGCGTTTCATGACATCCTGGTAGTCGGAAAGCATTGTTTCACAAACTTCAACGCGACGCCTTTTTTCCAAAATTTCAATGTTTTCGGTACCAGTCGAGATTTGACGCGCTTGAGGCCCAAAGCATCCTTCAAAATGGTATTGACTGAGCCTTTCGATAAGCCAACTTCATCAGCAAGGTATCTAATCGTTAATCGATGGTTTTTCAACACCAAATCTTTGATTTGTTGGACGAGAGCTTCATCGGTTGAGGTTAATGGTCGCCCAGAACGCTCTTCGTCTTCGACACATTTCACATAGATGTCACTGACAGTACTACCAACCTATAAAGAAAGAAAAATTTCCAAATCCTTCGACGCGCGCAGTTTAAATTCACATGTCACCTTATTTTTTGGACACAGTAGTATAATTGCGATGATATTCATTCATAACATTAAAAATGAAATATGCCCAAATTACCTGAGCGAGAATTTAATTATAAACGACGGTTTATCGTATAACCTAAGAAGTGAAGGCGATATAAAAATCAAAAAATGAGAAAAACAAAAGGACAACGGACTACCAAATATATGGGTTATCGAGCTTTTAATGACCTACCAACATATTTAAAAACAAAGACTAATTTATGCACCTTTAAAAGAAATATTATTGACTATGTAAGAGAAAACATAAATTAAATGTGAAATACTAACGCACTGTTAATTGCCCACTGAACATAAGTAAAGAGTAAGATTTATAAATATTGTAAAAAATTGTATATATTGTAAAAATGGCTACCAGTGCCAAATAAAAAGATTAACTAACTCAATAAAAAATTAAATAAAAAAATGTTTTATCTATTCCGCGAGTTTTCTTCTAGTGCTAACTGATAATTGTACTGATATAATATGTATAAACGCTCACGCGTTACTTTTTCAAGAGAATGGAAATGTTATTTTCAAATTATGTTGTTCAATTGACTAACCATCACTATAATAGCCGCGATCAACGACGAAGCACGGTGAGTAAACTTTTGAATTATCAAAGCACTAAATCTTTATTTCTCTCCAAGCAAGACTTTCAATTGTCCTTTGAGGGGCAACATCGTGTTTCATTAATTAGTTTACGAATTGAAAAAAATAAAACATTATCGTGCCAGTGACTATCAAAGTAAACAAATCTGGCGAGCTTTATTTAAATGCAGCCAGTTTGGCGTACGACTACGGTAATACGACTCAAATAAAGAATCCCATCGCAGCGTTATGTTATCACTTATTATTTGTTTACAATTGCTTTTTTTTGGCAAAATACGTCGCTGTGTGGATTCTCAATTTGCAAGCTAAGCAAACGAGCATGAAATTGATGAATAAAAAGAAGACGCAGTGAGATAAATATCTAAATTTCTTACTTGGTGTTGCCTCCCATATTCGTCTGTAGAATATAATTGTCTTCGCCTCGTCCAATACGATACGCCGAGCTGTTATCACTGCCACTTCCAATACCGCTAAAGCCACCGCCACCGCCACCAATACCACCGCCGACACTACTTGTTATTGTGTTACTAAATAACACGTTCGATTGTTGATTTTGGGCAACAAATTCTGCTTGGTTATTCATGATTTCTGATTCACTAGTGCCCAGCACCAATGACATTGTATTGACGCCATCTAAAATATTTGCCTCTGCAACTGTTATATCGCCAAATATGCCTTCACCTATCCCACCGCTGCCGTCGCCAATACTCGTGCCATTAAAAAGACCACCCCAGTTGTTGTAGCCGGCACCAACTCCAATCGAATGTAAGCTATTACTGATGCCATCTCCGAGCCCACCATTATTACTTGTTATTATTTGGCTCGGTCTGTTGTTGTTCTGTACCTGTAGCTGGTTCAGCTGATGGTGCTTTTGGTAGAGTTTCTGTTTGTCTAAATGGTGACACACTGGCTTGTGATTTGGCCAATCCATATGCTGGTGGACCGTTGAGCAGTAATAGACGGTTTTGCATTTGGCACAACGCAATAGAGATTCGGTTGTTCCGCAAATTCGGCACGTAGGCCGTTCCATCGTCTCTTCGAAGCGGTGTTTTTGTACTTCAGCAACGTGCGACACCACCAAGGGATCGTCAAATGTGTTTAAGTTCGCGGCGATCTAAAATCTTTGCGCAATCGAAGCGATTATCATTTTTTTTTTTTTTGTCTTTGCGGTTGTTTGTCAGCGGATGCGTCTAATTTTTTAAAATTTGATACTCTTCCGCACTTGTACCTTTCACCTTGATAATGATGTTGCCGCCAATAAGAAAAAACGAATCATCACGTACACACGAAAATATTAATACTAGATAGGTAATGCGTCTTTTGCGCTGTGCTTTATAAATTTTAAAATTATTCGTAATTTATTTCTATTTTGGGGAGAAGGGGAAATTGGTTTGCAAAATCGCGATGGAGCAGCTAATCACGGAACTTTATTGGAGTCTCGAAGACGAAGAAACCAATAGGGGAGACGTTTTTCTGGGGACACACGTTGTTTTTTATGCGTCAGAAACCGAAATAAGCCGATACATCTATTTCA
Organism: Orthonevra nobilis; assembly: GCA_963555765.1. Classification (NCBI taxonomy): domain Eukaryota; kingdom Metazoa; phylum Arthropoda; class Insecta; order Diptera; family Syrphidae; genus Orthonevra; species Orthonevra nobilis. Next base: position 49,002,310 of record OY743227.1, on the reverse strand, counting down.
CTATAATTGCATAGAAATAGTTGAAAATGTTTGAAGTTTTTTTTTTTTGGAAAATTAAAAATAAATTGGAGGAATCCAAAAAAATATTAGTTTAGTTGTTACGTTTGACACTAGAAAAGTCAACGGGGATAAACGTAACGTAATGTTATTTAACCGGTGCAGGGCGATTCTCGAAGTGAGCTATTTTGATGAAGGTGCTGCCAAGTTTCGTTTTGATTTAGTCGTTGTGCAAAACGATAAGGACCTCATGAAAAAAAAGGCTTCCCATTATATGCTAATTTTTTGACTAGTTTTTATCAATTTTTATAACCTTTCTTCCTTTCTTTTGCGTGATGTGTATCTATTTGTGTACGCTTACGTATGTGAAAACATGTAAATTACCTACGACTATGAAAAGATAGCCTAGCCGAAAGGAATCGAGAAACCTCCTGTGCAGTTTTAAGAAGTTTTAATCTGATGACAGATTAGTTCTTAAAACGGAGGGTTGGACATCCTTGTCGCGTCGTTCTTGGCCCATCCAGTGTAGTCGACGAATTTTGGACTAAACTCACATTCTGTACTCAAATAGCAGAATTGGTGAAACATTCATTTTGTCTTTTGAGTTTGGAACCTTCAGTTTTGCTAACCTGAAGCGGCAGCAATTTCCGATGAATGCCGTACCACTCCAACGGCTGAATTCCGATGTACAAATTCTGTGATGCTGCGTTGCTGAAGAGTTTTTATCGCTCACTGTGCAATAAGGTTATTTTGAAAATATGGGCAGCCAAGTCTTCTTATTATAGTCGCAAGCTAGATACGTCTGCACCAGCCAAACATATTTGAAAACAGCTTCGCCAAACTGGCTTTGGCAAACAACTTCCGAAAACTCCCGACAACATAGACTGTAATCGACTGAATGCTGAATTCCCCACTTTCTCTAGAAAACCACACTCGACCATACTCATACCACCCTGGACAATACTGACAGTAACAGTTGTAGTTCATTCTGTTTAAATTATTCCTAGACCTTAAAAAGGAAATTCTGTCCAATATGCCAATAGGCCAATAGTTTATTTCAAAAGGCATTAAGTTCCGTTTTCAAAGGCTTTAGATGCAGTCAATCATTCTGTTCTGTGTAGAAAGCTATGGTGTGAGTTTGGTTTTTCCGCATCCTCGACGAAACTCCTATCCTTATATTTAAATGGAAGACGACAGTGTGTGTCAACTCATTGACATTGATTGTGGTGTTCCTCAAAGATTAATCTTTGAACCAGTCCTCTTCGCACTTTACGTCAATGAGCTGCCCACAGTAATGCAACATTGTATGAAACTGTACTGTCTTCAGTATGAGATAAGTGAAACAATATAGCTCGTCAACAGAGATCTTGAAAGCATTCATCGCTGGGCAGTTAAACACGATTTGTTATTAAAAGCCACGAAGTCAAAAGAGCTTCTGATCTATCGAAATATTCTAGAAGTTTCTTATGTCCCAAAATAATATTGGCGAAAATACTTCTTGTTCCAGTATATGGCTGTGAATTTTTTTATTGGCCGGGGCTAGATAAGCAGGAGAAAATTAATCTTTTAACAATATGGCTCGCTATATATTAAACTTAACCAAACAGATAGTTAATTGTTCTTTGGACAAATTAATTGAATGTAGGTCTTTGGCACACGTGAGCCTGAACACTTATATAATAAATTTCAATTCTTACAATCGCGAAGGGTGTTAACGTTGAGACACCAAGGAGACGCCTCACATCAGAACGTCATTTCTTTGTCCAAGTTCCTCTGATGTGGATCTCTGTACCAAATAGCGAAAACCCGAATGCCTTAAACACCTTGTTTTAAAGACACTTGGCCTCTTGTGAGAGTAAAAACAAAAAAAAAAAAAAAAAACTAACTACTGTAACTAACTTTAGCGTCAGCTACAACCCAGCCACCAATTTTTTATTTAGTTTTATTTATTTATTTACCATTATTCTCCCGGATTGCCGGAACGGGGCTAATGTCGATTGTAGGCAGAATTGGGGTTAATCCATACCTGAACGAGGAGCCTTTTGCTTTTTATTTGATTGAACTGTGTAATACATTCCACGAATCAGTCTTCTCGGCCCGATGCCTCCAGTAGATATTGAATGAGTTGTTGTTACTCGATGACCGACTTTATGTTTCTTAAAAGGGGCTTCAAGCTATAGATGCTGCGACCGTTGGTTAAACTGGAGCAGGTTGTGCGCCCGTTGCAAGAAGTTGTAAAACTCGGTCGCAACGTAAAAGGGCTTATCGCATTCCTTTTTTTGCTTATTTTCGCAGCGACCACAAGGCTTAAAACATTGTGCGTGAGCTTTGTTTGATTGTATCCAAAATTGTATTGCTTGTCGGCAAAATGTACCAACTTGGTACGAGCCGAGTTCTACAAGCGGTCGCAGCTTCTATTGCTTGCATTAGATCCATATTTCTTGAATCTTCCGGGAGCTGTTGATGTATCCGATTCTTCTGGGTGAGTAGAAAACTTTTGTGGGTCAGTTGTGTTCGAATGTCGCGGTTTAAGTAACATTTCATACTATTTTCACTCTTAACTTTGAGATTAGATGACTTTTGATTCCCGTACAACAGTATCAAGGTTCACAATATAAAAGTCACACTCCACAGTTGTTAGGTTTCAATATGTGGGAACATCAGAAGAAGAGAATAATCCTCAGCTATCAGAATACATTGCATGTCCGAGTACATCGGAAGTGAATTGAATTGACCACAGAGTCTCTTTCGATTCTCGTCATGGACATGTGCTTATTTGATTTGACAGTTCTTATCAGAACGAGGAACGTAAACTAAAAGCAGCTGTTTTTTGTTGTTTTTGCTGAGTCTGCTCGATTTCGATTAACACTTACCTGAATCGTTTAAACTAATTGATGCCCTAGAATTAAGGTTTAACATGCCACTTGTCGAAGCAGATGTAGTGTTGTGCGACATTGAAGGAACAACGACTTCCATCAGTTTTGTTAAAGTAAGATTATTTCCATTTCGCCGATTGACCCATGTTCCAGCGCCAAAAATGCCAAATCTATAAAAATCGGTATCATACGGCATACATTACTAATGTTGTCTTATTTCAGAATTTCTATTCTGACTATCCGACATGTTGTCTTAAATTGTCGACTTGAAATAATTTCGAGCTTTTGCTTTTTTACAGGATGTGCTCTTTCCCTATGCAAAAGACCATGCCGGTGAATTTCTGCAAAATACTTGGAACGAAGACACAACAAAGAAAATTGTTGAAGATTTACTAGCATTGCCGGAGTACAATGATTTTCAGACGAAGGTTGGAGTTCCTGAGAACAATTCCGTTGAAACTATATCAAAGTTCGTAAACTACCTCATTGAAAAAGACTCAAAACTTGGTCCATTGAAGACACTTCAAGGTTATGTTTGGAATCAGGCCTACGCCAGTAAATCGATCAAGGGACAGTAAGTTAAGTTTTGTATCGTAGGGACAGTAAGTTGAGTCTTGAATCGCCATACGTCTGTTGCTTATTTTTAATAGCATTTATAAGGACGTCCCTAAGGCATTCGAGAGGTGGACAAATATGGGACTGAAGATTTGCATATATTCAAGTGGTAGTATAAAGGCCCAGAAGCTGTTGTTTGGTAATTCAGACTTTGGAGATTTGATGCCTTTTTTGAGTGACTATTTTGATACCGGTATTGGTAATAAGCGTGAAGCCAAGTCTTACACAAACATTGTGCACCAATTGGGTGTTTCCAGTGAAAATGTCCTCTTTCTAACCGACATTATTGAAGGTATGAAGAATTTCGAACAATCTGTAAACACAATGATAGCTTTACTGCCTTTCTTTTCAGAGGGCAAGGCTGCTAAACAATGTGGACTTCAGGTTATCCTTTTGGAAAGGCCGGGAAATGCGTTACTAAGTGAAGAAGAACGGGCAGCATTCGATACTGCTAAGGACTTTGATGAAATCGAAATAAAAAAGACATCAAGCAGCTAAATGATTTTTTTTTTTTTTTAATTTGTGGATACTAACTACCCTATTGCTCCATAGGATTTATTTTCTCGTGCTTATAATAAACTGCCTCGAGTTATTGTGAACCGATATTGGCGTAAAGTGCAAGCTTCTGAGTTCATTAGAGGTCGGCTATATGTTTGTGAGATAAACATTACGTAAGGTTTTGGGTTGTATTCGACCGAAACAGGACTTTCAGCCCAAATCGTAAACGAATCTTCAGCCTCGGTCAGGTAAAATGTAAAGATGTAAACTAGAGCAGTGCTAGATTCCAATAGGTTAATGTAACTTTCAGTACGATATTTAACAATGGAAATCATGTAGTGTACCAAGAAAATTGTACGGCTTCCGAAGTTTGACTTTTATTGGTTGGTTTGTCATCATGAGCCTCTCTTTAAGGTTGTCCCTTAAGTTATTTTAAGGATTCCTAGTCCAGAAAATGAATTCCATTGACCTAAAACCATTTTATTGCCTCTCGACTGATGTATTCCGCGTCATTATTTTATTGGAAAACTATTTTTATTGCAGTTTCTTCTTTGGAATATGATAAAATCAAATAAATTCTTTTCTCTGAAGCAATATCACATTTTTATACAAAAGGAAAAAAGTTAACTCGTCCGAATTGACTATACAACCCACGCAAACACTGACCAAGCGAGGAAAACGCAAACTCAACACAATAACGCCGGCGGGCTGTCAATCAAACACCACGATTTATGGACAAGGAACTATCCTGAAGCTAACCGTTAGCCAAACGAGGTGCTTACACTCACGAAAACAGAGTTTCGGCACTGCCAAAAGGCACGGGACACCATCATTTGATTGCGGGTAACATTTTCTGAGCGCATAAATTCGCGCTGGGCTGACCTACAATCAATCAATTCGTAAATTCGTAATCAAAGTTTTAATGGTGTGTTTGGTATAGACCACTGCTTTTTCAGCATAGTCAGTGATTCCTATTTTAACATATTTAATATGTATGTATGTCCTATTAGAAGAAAAATATAAACCTGATGTTTGCGCTACGAGTGTGACTACTTCTAACGTTTTACATTAATTTTTACATTAAGGTTGCTTATGAAATGCTTGTGCCTTTTTTGCGCCAGAAATAAAACGCAAAAAATAAATTATGTATTATAGGTTTTTATACTGCATTGAATGAATATGTCTTAAAACAAATATTAAATTCTTCTTTCTATGAATTTGTGTACACCTCTTACAGGTAGGCCCTATCTAAACTACTTAGCTCGTCGCTGTCAGGTGGATTTGTACTATGGTTCGAGTTCCTCGAGTATGTCTTATTAGAAAGGCACTTTCGATGTTGTGGCTTGGTAGGTGTGCCTTTCCTTCGCGTTTTTTTGCTATGTTGACACGAATGCTTGAGGCTGTCCTTATGACAAGAATGAGATAACTTTCCGACATGTGGTCCCCAGAATGTTGTGCCTTCCAGAAGAAGAGGCGCAGATTTAACACGCTGACGCATCAGTTCCATATGTAATTCGTATTCGCGTTGCTGAAGTGCTTGCTCTGCTTTTCGAGTCGCCAAACGTAATGCTAGAATTTCCTTATGCGATTCACTGGAATGAGTTCCGATTGTGTATAAGCAATTTATTTTAAAATTTGTGCGTGGACTCACTTTAAGCCCAGAGATTTCCAGGCAGGAGTTTTTCGAACCTCCCAGTCTATCTGGGGCGTTTGATCTTGAAATGTGCAATTGGTTTCAAGCTCCTTGACTTTTTTCTTCGAGACTTCTGCTCTCAAGGTTGCTGCTAGATTTGGTCGAGCAACTGGATGGATTGGTGATGCCGTCGGTGTCTAGAATGAGGAAACGTTTGAGAAAGATTTAAGCTGAGCAGTAACAAAAATACCTTGTCACTTAATTTAAAATCATTTAATCCAAGAAATGAAAACGGAACCCTTGTCGAATCGGTTCTTTTCTGCTTTGGCTTTTTCTTGCGAGTACTCGAGGCACTTCCAGAGCTGCTTGGTTTTGGAGACTCAACTTTGTTGACATTCACGTCTGGTGATTGAACTTTAATTTTCGGAGCTTCTTCTTTTCTTGGCGACCTGGAAATGGTTTTTGATAACTTCATATTTATGGGGTCACTTTGAATATATCTCACTTGATTTGTTCATCAAAATATCGCCTAAACTTTAGAGCTGATTCTTTTGGTGAACTTTCCTGGTAAAAGATTGAATTCAAATCGTTGAAGGAAAATGACTTCTTCAACGACTCTCTAATGCCGGGTGTATTTGGTCGCTGAGAGATACTTTAAAGAGGAGTAATTCTGATGTTTATAAAATTAATGAAAATTAGATCCATACTTTTCGATGTGGATTGTTGGCTGTTTGGTGATTGTTTCCTTTTCTCGATTTATTTCAGGTTCGATTAGTTGATCTTCCTGTTTTGGTAGGTGACAAACTGAAAGCGATTTCTGCAAATTACTACACTCCTTTCGTGGTGACTCTTTCGGACTTTCAAATAGCTTTTCAATGTCCATGCTGTCAATTTTCTTATAACTGAAATAAAAATTGCTTACAAAAATATCGCGTTAGCTTTCATGAAGCCGACTTCAAAACTCTCATCCTTTCGCATAGATTCCGATATGAAGACACACATGGACTGGCCGATACGCTCCTGGAGTCTTTTTTCTTGCAACTTTTTTTTGAGGCAGGTCTTTTTTTACCATATTTACCAGATGACTCCCTTGAAACTGTTTTTTTGCCAGACTTTGGTAACGCATAGTTTTGTAAGGAGATTAAGGAATTGCTGCTTTCATTGCGCACACTGAAGGGGACATTTGGCCTAGCCTTCAGCTGCCGACAGGTAGACTTTAAAGTTTCCAACGTGGAATAGAACTCTTCCTCAGGTAAGTGATTTATTTCATAGTAATCTTGAAACGCGAAAAACGAATTATTAAAAACAAAGGCATCAGTTTTGACCTTACCAGGAATACTATCGTACAATTTTGCTAACGAACGCACTCCATTCGAAGCAAACAATGTGTTTAGGTCTAAATCATAGTCGGTAGCTTTACTGGTGGATGTTACTTTACTTGTAGACGTTGCGCTCCTTCCAAGGTAAATTCTGGGCCGATTGTAGACTGGAGCTGGACAATTGTTACACGGATCTATGGGAACTTTAAGACAGGAATTCAAAAAGTTCGTCCCCATGTGTGAAGACATTTTTCACAGTGCTAAAATAAGGGCGCACACAATGCAAAGCGATTTATCAATAATTGTGGTTAGTAAACATTGACTTTGTTGTGATGTTGATTCGGGGTTACCATCGATACTCTTGTAAAGTATTGTTTTATTGGTTGATAACGTTGGAACCAAATTTAAAAACGTCAATTGGGCTAGACATGCGTCCGAATGCCAGAAAGAATTTATTGAGTGTTTAAGGGTCGACACTACTATGCCTATGCAAAATAATGTCACAGGTGCGCATTAGTTTGCATTGCAACAAAGCATGGTTCTTGGTAAACAGTCAATCTAAAGAGAGTGGAAACATTTTCTGATAATGAACCAATAAAATGTCATCCAAATTGTATTCATTGTCTTACTATCCTATGCAAGGGTTATACTTGTTTATTTTCGGCCTGGGAGATTACAGAGAAATTAAAAATTAGTTAATAGGTAAGGGGGTGACTGGTTGGAAAGGGCATTTTTAAGGGTGAGTTTGCTGAGGTGAAAATCAAAAATTCATTCTAGACAATGATTCATGGGAGCCAAAGTTGGTACAGTGAGGGCTTGGTCGGCACAGGGAGACAGATCTAAGGTTACGGGGATTGGTGTGTATGGAGATGGGAAACTTACCACAAAGAATCTAGTGGATGAATAGGATATCGGCAGGATCCAGGAATTCCTCGAGGAACTGCAATCTAATGAGTTGCAAGCAAGCGTTGTGAGTATGGCGAAAGCTTGTAAACTGTCTTACTAGGAGAGACCACGCAATGCAAAACGAACAAATCGGCGCTGGATGGCTTCAATTCGTTGAATATGGATTTCTCAGTAAGGAAACCAGACTTGGGAATCAAATTCAAGGATGGGTCTAACAAAAGTAGTGTAAAGAGATATGGTAACATCGGGCATTGAGAACTCCTTAACTCGTTTAAAACAGCCAAGGACAGAGTTTGCTTTGTTTATGATGGAATCAATGTGCGTGCGAAAGTTAAGTTCACTATCGCAGATAACCCCCAGAACCCCTAGTGAGGGAAAGGGTGAGGGAAAGGGACAGGGTCATTAAAGGTGGAGTAAATTCTGGAGGGTTATGGTGGACGCTTAGGAGTGTATGTGATGGCTTGGCTTTAGGAAATATTTAGCACAAGGATTTTTTTTTGCACCAGATTGAGAATCTTGTAAGGTCATCTTGGAGAAGGCAAGATTCATTGGTGGAGGATAAAGGCAGGGTTATTTTAATGTCATCGGCGCAAATGGATATATGCGAGTTATGGACCATGAGGTCAATATTGTTGATTGTAATGATGAAGAGCATCGGGCCAACATGGCTAACTTAGGTGACACCTGAGGGCTTTAAGCTTGAGAATGATAATTTTATGCGAGATTTTATGAAATGCCTTGCTGAAGTCGGTGGCTACGACGTCAACTTTTTTACCTTCTTTGAAGGCACAAAGGGTTCGGGTAACGAATTAAGAATGATTGGTTGAAAAAATTGGCGAAAAGGTTTACGATAATATATTTGAGGGTGGATAGGTATCTATCGGATTTGGTTCTGGAGTTAATGACTTGATAAAAACGTTAGAGTTCAGCTAGTAAACTCGATCGAATTTGGTTGACACAATCAAGGTAAAAATAATTGCAGAGTTTGGAATACTGAGTGTATGCGAGTTGGTAGGGAAGAATAGCCTGAGTCAGATTGTGTTTTAAGCTATGTTTTCCAGAGTAAGTTTCTACTGTTCCGAAGTGAGCGAAGCTCTTTGTTGTACCGTGGTGGGGATGGAGTCACGTTTTTTTTTTCGGGCAAGTAAAGAACGGATCGAATGACGCACTCGTTAACTATATTGTAGCAATTCGATAGAGCATCGTCTTTTACTTTAAGATAGGACGTCGAAATTAACGTTTTTGGGAAAACTGTTTAGTTTGTAGTAGTCTGCTTTACGGGAATTGAATCCGTGTGCGTACTCGTGTTGGGTGGACTTGAATTAATTTTTATATGAAACAGTGAGAGAGAGAGAGATGGGTGAAAATGTTCTAAAGTTGACAAGAGATGAGTGCACTGTTTTTTGCGGATTTCGTCATCACTCTGACAAGTCTATATATTAATCGAAATGCGGGTTTGACTGGACTCGGGAAAATTGCAGCAAACTGGGACCGGTCAATTTATTTGTTATTTACGCAAGGATTTAATTACTTTTCGTTATCAAGTGAGAACAAAAAACAAATAAATTGCATGCCCTCTTTGTGAAAAAAGTCATAAAAGTTGCATTTATCAATTAGATCACATTCTTATTTTACAACATAAACATATATCCTTCATTCATTGAATTAAAATAAAAATGTGAATCAGTGTTCAAACTAAAAGGATTTTTTTAGAATTATCAGGCATTATACAACACGTGTTTGTATGTTCCTCTATTTTTTTTTTTAAGTTTTTATTAATTTTCTTTGTTGTTTACTTATGTTTCCAATTCGGTGTCTCAGTTAAATGTGGAGTCGTACTAGAAAAGAATATTTGAAACTACATGTGCAAAAAAAAAACATTATAACATTTGATTATTTTTGTCAAAAAGACAAAACATGTAAATATGAATATTTAGCCGAATAAGTTAAAAAATACAAGACATTGAACTAAAAACTTTCGTTTCTTATTAGTTGTAATTAATTCTAACTTGTTTGTCAAATAAAACATATCTATTTCTCTTTAATAGTAATTTATTAATCCTTTACAGAAACGTTAAACTTATTGTAAACAAATGAAAATTTATGTTAAATTTTATATATTTAACTTTGCAGTTATAAAAAAAAAACACACATTAAACTCACATGAGTAATATATAACCCCCTGAAAATAAATTTATTTTACATAAACACAACTCAAGACTTAAATTTGATCGATTGGGTGTATGCTTTAAACAAACGACATACATTTAAGATGCTAATATCGCAGATGTGGCCATTTCACTGACACCGCAAGTGTTATCACCGCGGTAGACACGATAATATCCCTGTTCGCCCCATTTAGGACCCCATGAGTTCTTTACAATCCAATATGGAAGAGTTTTCTTAAACATTGGATAATCCGACACACCAAAGCCGACGATGAGCACTCCATGATCTAAATTTCCCTTTGAGCAAAGTACCTTCCATGGATGAGATACACCGCCACGATAGAATTGCATAGCATTAGCATTAATGCCGATGGAGATTGGGCCGTTGGCAATCAACCATTGAGCCATTGCTGTTTCGTTCTTTGGAAGATCCACTGCACCTGAGATTTTGACGCGACTTAGGGTACTATTAAAGTGGCATTTGCCCTTTTTAGCTTCGTACGGGTACTCTGATTCGAGTTCAAGTCCGCCTATCTTTTGTATTGCTCTAAAATGAAAGAGAATATTGTTCGGCTAGGAGCTCGTAAAGCTTTTTCATTTACTCACTCATAAGCACTGTCAGGGAGACCACCTTGACAAGCGGAATCGATGGTGTCGCAATCGAGTAATTCTTGTTCAGAGTATTCTTCGAGCTTACCGGTCTTGACAGCATGTATTCCTTCAATGTTTCCTGTAACACTAAATGCCCAGCATGAACCGCAATTCCCTTGATTTTTGACCTGAAATTTGTCAACAAAATTAATGATGAAATGCAAAAAAAAACTCTTAAGACTTTTTATACAATAAACATACTTGTGATATGACGCCTTTTTCCCTCCAATCGAATTCTTTTGGCAATTCAACATCGGGAATTTGAGCCTGGGTTCGTACGGCATTTGTTTCTGTTCTCTCCAGCAGACCGGTTCTTTCCCTGTATTCAGTAGTGGTCATATCAGCGAATTCAGTGATACCGTACTTGGCGCTTCCTTTAAACAATTAAAGATTGTTTTAATTTCTAGATTCAGATCTAGATAAAGGTTAAGGGAAGCAGTTTTCTTACCCATTTCATTCTTATTCAAATCTTGGATCAATTTTAAATTATGCTTGAAAATTCTTAATCTCATCTGATGTTCCATGGTGGTGTGGTACTTCTTATTGAACTTGTTTTGAAACTTCCTGAACAAATGTTCGGCTTTGTCTAGCGTACGGTGATTCTTTTTGTGAGTTTTCTTTTGGGCATGTTCCACAGAACGACTGTGACGAACTTCGATCATTGGCTTTTCGTTGCATTCTAAGGTGATTTTATAGCCGTCAACTGAGACCCATGGTCTAGACCATTGAGAAACAGTACAGTTTTCCTTAGCTCCCGTGCTTCCATCGATCAATTCGGCGAATATCTTAACCAGAGTACCAGCAACTATTTGTTTTGTACCGTTGAAAACTTGTGAAATGCTATACAACAGTGGATTCGCATATAGTTCAGATTCTTCACAATCGTAAAATGTCGTCATACCTGTAAGATGGGACATCACCAGATGAAATTTTTGTAAGTGATGTTGCAATTTTTTCTTTTTCCTCATTTAGCTCATCAGCGTTAAGTGGCCTGGGAGCGCCCTTTTGTATTCTATTTTGTTTAATGGAAACCTTAAAAAATAAATTTAAATAATTTAATATTGTGTTCATTAAATAAATTTGATTTAAATTTAGAAAGATCTAACGCAAAATATTTTGTGGTATCGAGACCTTGTTACATTGTGTTTTATGAAAAATTATCGAATGAAGAAACAAAGTTCTATAAAGGAGGTCATAATATAAAGCGCAAAACTCATCAGAAACCAGCATCATTATCCTGCTCAGTGGATTTACTGTGCTGATTGGTCTGAGCCCGAGGTGGTCAAAATCGCTACTTCTTGCAAGCAATTGCCAATCAGTCGAAGAAAAAAACTGTCATAATAAGGGTGCTTAGGATGGCCGGAATCGAAAACAAACTGTAGGTCCTTTTTGTGCAAACGATTTGAAGGCGCGCACAGATATAGCCCTTTTTCGCCGAGGTTATGGTTTTTGCATATCTTGGCTCTTGGGTCACTTAATCAATCAGATGCTAGCCTTATTGGTTTTGTCTGATTCAGGTTAGAAAATATCTTTTTGATGGTGTTCATAGGATCTCTCAAGGTCACATTGAGTGCTTTGATGCGAAGACTTCTTAGATCTTAAAATTTCTTATACGTTCAAGATGTACCACTCTTGCTTTAATTCAAAGGATCTTCATTTCAGATTATCTTAATTCTCGTACTTCTATTATCCAATGTTCTATTAATCTATATTCTGTATAGACATAGACACTGACTGCAGAATGGTGAGGCAATCAAATATTAGGAATATAGAAATTGGTATTTTATCCATTATAGAACTCTCGTTTCCCATAGTGCTGAATCACTGACCTAAAGCACAACAAAACTATATCAGGCAACGAACATACTATGAAACTATTACTCGTATGTCATACACGATAAGGCATCCTTAGACATCAATAGCCTCAGCCAAATTTTACCAATTAGGCTTCAAAATAACAAGAACGTTATTATTAAGTAGCTGACATCATTCTTCCTTAACCGTCTTGTCTTTGGTCACACCTATTGAAAGTGATCTTCGCTTCGAAAGCCGGCAGAATGGGTTTTTGTCATGTAAATGACCTCAGGCCCCAGTTCAGTTATAACTTGAACTACTTCCATGCATTCTTGGCACATGGTTTTCAAGACCTTCTCCCGCTATTCTGAAGCTATTCGTCCATTTGCCGAATTTCTGAGTCCTGAAAGGTGAATCATTCAGTCGAAATCAGGCAAACAACAGCGCCTTAAGGTGTTGTTATTTCACCTGTTCTGTAGATTTAAGTTATTCAGATAATTATTGCTTTCACAAGTTGCCGCATACGCGGACGATGTTGTCAAACTTGTGTGAGAATGTGACCTTCAGTGATAAGCGAAATAACTTATAGTGCTCGGGATAAACTGAAGGCTTGGATAACAAGCTGTGAAATTATAACTCAACTAGGAACAATGACAGGTATGTATGACCCAGGGTCCCGATGCTTAACTCAATATTGACGTATTTCGTTTATCTTTCGGTAGAAAGTGGGGTCTTTAATCGAAAAGGATACTTTGAAGGTTACATAATGTTATAATACGATGTAATATTTAACGTAACAAGTACTGAAAGGGAAGATCAATGGCAGATATGTGCCTTTCAGAAACAGCACTGGCGTTGCCAGAATAGTAGCTGACAGCACAGGACACGAACGCGACCAAGAGGTTAAAATTATCACTTAGACACTAATTTAATAAAAAGAGATTCATTGCATTGTGAAAAAATATTCCAATGTTGCGAATGTTCTCCGGATGTTCGGGAATAAAAATGCATCTTTGTTTCAAACCCAATGTTGTATTCAATTGTTTTATTTGGAAAGCTCTTTTCTTAAAGTAATTCAAAAATAAAACGAAACCACTTTTATAAGTTTGCGAAAAATGGACTTACGCCATGTATTTATTAAATTCAATAAAGAAATTCATTACGAAGATGCTAGTCGCTGCTCACTTGCTGTAACGATGAACGCTCTTTGGTTTTTCAGCGCATTTGATGGTCATTTCATAGCCGTTTTCCTGCAACCAGGGTTGAGACCATAATGCAAGATCACAGATAACCTTCTCACCAGAGCTTGTATCCTCTAGCTCGGCTTTGACTTCAACTAAAGAGCCACTGACAACTTGCTTTGTACCAGAGACGAGTTTTAAAAGTCTGTAAAAGGCGAAACAAAACAGTTAAGTTTACAAAAACTGTAAGATTAGAAAACAAGAACTTTTAAGAAAGCACCTATAGTTTGGAGCATTCGCACCAGCAGCGACTTTTGCCAACGAGGTTGAGAAAACTTGTTCTTGTTCCTTGAGTTCTGCATCGGTAAGCTTTTTCTTTCCTCCAAGAGCTCGTTTAGTTTTTGGTTTAACCTAAAAATAAATATTCCAAGTTGTCGTACCTTAAGCTTTTTCAAAGATTATCTTTAATCATTCAACCATGACACCACTGAAGATGAAACTTTATAACAATCACAGGGTACCTACCTTCTTCCGATTATCTTTTCTAGATGTTAAGCTTTTATATAAGCAGATGAAAACTACAAGAATAAAACTTAGAAAAAATCAATGACTTATGACAATTTTAGACATGACCGAATGGCGAGCGATATTTCATTTTAAGAGACCAGGTTTTTTTTCGCGCTGAATTAAAATTTAAATTGCATTACAGAAACGATTGCAGAAAATGTAAAGAAAGAAACTCTACTACCGCTACCTTAAATGAAGCAGTGCGTTGATCGTAAGCAATTTTTTTACTCCACTTATTTACAACTAAAGTAACGAATGCCTCCAACAACTTACACATAGATGCCGTCCATTCTTTCCAGCGAAATTTTGAAATCCGGAAAACGATAAAAATAGAATCCAAAATCATTTAAGTTGATTGAACAATCGACTGATTCAAGCCATATTCTATAACTCAACAAACTGAAAACGATAGTTAGATTGAATCGAAATAACCATTGTTTTTGATCTAGGTGGAACGATGTTTACAGTACCTTAATGTCGTAGAAGGGTAAACTATGTGTACAAGAGAGAAGCATATTGAATGAATTTCCTAACCTTTTGGCCTCTTTTTATTGCCCCGAAGTTTTACTACCTGATGTCTGACACATCGAAAATAAATTTAAGCCTGACACGAACACCCACATGTAAAGTTCACGAAGGCATTTGTTCACGAAACAATGGATTTGAAGTACAAGTCCTACACTGGCGAATTGTTTTAGTTCTGAATTGTTCTTCTTCGTCTTCTGCTACACATTGCGAGTGATCAGTTAGGATCCCCAATTTGAAATACCATCTAACATGTTTGCCTTTGGATTCTTTTGCACTATTAATGAAACGCACCAAACTCTCAAATGGCCTCTTCCACAAGTAGTGAAGACCGCCTCGGAGCGTGAGTGTGACAAGTAGCAGTGCACCAGAAACTTTCAAGTACTCGCAATCAATTGTGACACTAAATTTGTATTCCTGTTTGTTTTTCATCGATTCAGGTCCTATTCCCTTGCTTTACATTACTGTCAATATACTCTAATTATACTGACTTGGTTGACTGGTGTAACCGACTGCGGCTTAAGCCTTTGAATTCTGAACTTTGCTTTTCAGCTAACTTCCAATTTCTCTTTGAGTATAATCACGGAATACAATGGAATCATGTTCTCGCAGTTCCCAATAATTTTTTTCTGCAAGGAATTTTGACTACATTTTATCTTACGCGACAATTTAGATTTATTGTTAAGCTGCAAATTTGTCGAATGTATCACAATTATTGCTTATTCCCAAAACCGCTTTGTTAAAATGTAATATCATTCGTGTGAATAAATTTTCGAGAAAAAAATCAATTTTGAAAACCCGCCTCAAAGCATATTTTTTCTGCCAAAAGCACTAAACTTTTCAATTCTATACCTCTTCGATGGAACGGCTATGACGGAAAACAGTTTTTGGCTTATCTGTCCATTCGATACTGAGTTCATAACCGTCTTCCTTCAACCAAGGTTGTGACCAAAGCGATAGAGTACAACGAGATTTTTCGCCGCTTTGGGCATTAACTAAATCTACGTCCAACTTAACAAGAGTGCCAGCAACAAATTGCATCGAACCGGAGTAAATCTTGTCAATGCTAAATATAATTAAAAATTATAATTAATTTCAATTTCTTAAAAAAAAAAATATCTTAATTAACGTATAAGATGGTCCATCGCCGGTGGCCAACTTCGCCAATGACTGTATAAATGGCAATTTCTCTTCTTCAAGCTCTGCTGCAGTGAGTTGCTTAAAGCCTCCAAGAATAATGTCTTTCTGGGATTTAAATTGAAATTGTTTCGTTAAGCTTTAAATTCGCAGAATTAGGAAATAATTAAAGTAAACGCAAAGATAAATAAAACAAGCTCAAAATTCAGTATGTGTTAAGAATAATTCCTGCTTTAAATTTCCCGGTTCCCGACCCGTGAAGAGTCTCTGCCTCTGACAAAACAAACAATGAGTTTAAAAAAAAGATATGGAGATGAAGGCCTGTATTTTTCTTGATATTTCAATTTAATGTGGACAAATGTCGGGTGTTAGAAAACACAACTTAACTTTCGCCAAAACATACACAGCATGTTTTGAGACTCGTTTTTAAATCAAGACGCACATAATAAATCTCTTTGAAATCTGTCCACCTTCCAGCCACGAAATAAATAAATTGGCCGAATAAAAGTAATTGGAAATGGATTTTATTTTGAATATAATTGAAGAAGGAGAGAAATTACACTAAAAGTAGACATCTGATTGATGTCTTAATATAACGACTGTAACACATCCTCTTACAAAAGCAATAAAGATAAAACCTCGTACAATACATTTCAGTGATCTCGAAGCAAGATGCAGATATTAGTCTAAGCCAGCGTGGATTTATGGAAATACATTCATAATACCCTCTACAGATTACTTTTAATCGATACACAACCGTGGAATGGTGCTACGAGATTCGCAAACATCCTAAATAAAGATAGCTAATTTAAGCCAAATTTAGGTTCAAAACAAACGTACTGCGTTTGGTCACCATCAAGTGCCCAGAGCTAAAGTGGATACAATCGATACATTAGAATACCACTGACAGTAATGTGATGTGAAGATTTCAACTCGTGTTAGTGCGCCACGGGCTGAAGTTAAGCGTTACGGTCGCAGATGCCATACAGCTAATGAAACCGTGGCTCAACGATAATTCCCTATGCTACTAATTTAAGTCGAGAAATTTCTATAAATGAAACTCATCCAACCCTCAAATGGCATTCGCGTGATTTCTCTTAATCCTCTTATTCCCCAATAAGTGAAGACCCGGTTTAAGAATAGATGCGCGATTACTTCTATTGTCACTATAATTTTTATAATAAGTGCAGATATGAACAAGCCAAGAAAGACACGCTCGCATATTTCGCAGTTTGAAGAGAAGGCACCATTACCAGAAACGTTCAAATATTCCCGATCAATATCACCAAATTTGTATTTCTGTTTGATCTAGATCAATTCAGGACATAACATCGATCCTTTTCCAATACCATCTACATGATTGTCATAGTACCCAACATATACTGACTTGTTTGGCTGGGGTTTTTAAATTATGAACTTAGCATTTCAAATTTCTTCAAAATTCACTCTGAATATAATTACGGAATAAAATGGAATATAAGTTCTCTTAGTTCCCAATAATTGATTTCGGTAAGGAGTAACAGTTAAGCTGCAGACTTATCTGCCTTGAAAAAAACTTGGACTACACTGTTATTTATAAAGGAAGTAGCTTTGAAATTTTCGAATGTATAAACTTAATGGATTATTATTGTTGTTAATTCCCAAAACCGTTATGTAAACGAGTAAAATCATTTGTGTGAAATAACTTTTCGAGAGAAAAAATAATTAAAAATTTTTTTTAATCACCCTAAAAGCACTAAACTATTCAATTCCATACCTCTTCGATGGAACGGCTATGACGGTAGATAGTTTTTGGCTTATCTTTCCATTCGATATTCAGCTCATAACCATCCTTCTCCAACCATGGTTGCGACCAAAGGGATAGAGTGCAACGTGATTTTTCGCCAGTTTGGACATTAACTAAATCGACGTCCAACTTAACAAGACTTCCAGCAACAACTTGCTTCGAACCGGAGTAAATCTTGTCAATGCTTAAATTAAAACGTAAAGTTAGTTTAAATTTCGTTTAAAATATGATCTAAATGTACGTATAAGATGGTCCATCACCGGTGGCCAACTTCGCCAATGACTGTGTAAATTGCAATTTCTCTTCTTCAAGCTCTGCTGCAGTAAGTGGTTTCACGCCTCCAGCAAGACCTATTTGCGGTTCCTGGAATTAAAATTGAAATTGTTTCATTAAGTTGCAAATTCACAAAAGCAGGAAATTATTTAAGTTAACGCATAAAGAAATAAAACCAGTTCAAAATTACTCGAAAGAATATTTAATTATTAATTTTGGCTTTAAACTTCCAAGATTATAGTTGTTGTAAAGGAGCGAAAAAACAAAAATAATTTCTTTGAAAAAAGATATGGAGTTATTTTTTAATATAGAGGTAGCAGGGACGAAATGACATTCAAGTTAGTCGGCTGATTGAAGTCATGAGGTAAAACCTCATACATTTCCGGTGATATCAAAGCGAGAGGCACCAGCATGAATTAAATAAAATTCTCTCATTTCAAGTAAAAGACTGTTCTTCAGAAAAATCTTCACTTTCCCTCTCAAGTAGATTTTTTCGTTGTCGAATAATAAATGAACCCAAGAAAAAGGCAAAAATTGACATATTTCTTCATTTAAAGAGACGCAATTTTACACAAAAATGATGATGAAGACTCATTTCAAGTGGCAAATCAAAACTCCAAAAGAAATACTGTAAGAATTTTTGTGTGGTTTTTGCATTGGATGTGGCCCCAATCCAGCACTTCCGCTCCTGTAGCAAATTTGTCTTCGCTACGAACATTTTCCTCTGAGTAGATAAATTGCGTTCCTGCTAAATCAACTGTTTGGGTCTTAGCTGTGAAACTCCAGAACACGGCCCATGGACGTGTGATTTCTTGACCATGACCTTTTTTTGGCCGCACAGATAGTGTGACTATGTTGAAGATGAAGTCTACGCAAATGCACCACTAAAGATTCTTGAACTATTTAAGAAATATCAGAGCTATCATTCACGAGGCACAACCGCAATTAAACAAATTCCTAGGCAGCAACGAAGCAGATATTTGCTAGATATTGCTTTCCGTTTCTACTTTAGATTTAAATTAAAATATCCCGCTCTACGTTAACATGTTACATTTTGATTTCTATTGATTAAAATGTACAGCTCTTGTCAAATAAAGACTTGCAAGCAATTAAACTGAGTTCAACTTTCCATTTTCAATTCAAAATCTAGAACCAGAAATCTTCCAAAAAATAAAAAATATCACAATCCGATCTCCGCAGTAGGAATAAAAACAAAAACAAAACAATTATGACTCTTCTCTCAGGGAGTAAACTGACACAACTGACAGTCGTAACGCTGTATAACGCTAATTGAACCGCTTTTGTAAACTGTTATACTGATATAACCAAACAAAACAGGGGGGCCTTCATGATGTGTGTACAAATGCGATTCGGAGTCGATAAGTCAGCCTTTCTCATACCTTTTCGTTTTCGATATGAATTCCTCTGGTGTATTTATAAAATGCTTATTTATTAGTCATTTCCAGTTTCTCATAATTTGTTCAGAGCATTGTTTAACTTTATTATCGCATAAAGATAATCCCTATTAACAGAGTGAAATAATAACTGCATGATGAAAGATTGCTGGTATTTGCATTAATGATTACAGGCAGTGAAACTGTTTTCAAGGCATGGGACCTTTCTATTGATTGATTTGACTGATGTTTGTTTAGGATACACTCCTCGACAACTGGTTGTGACATCCACAAATGCTGTCAGATTTCAATAATTTTCAAGGGAAAAAACCTAGAAAATTATCATAACAAAAATATCTTTCCCCCTTGATGTTAATGAAATTTTCAAACTACCCGAAATCAGCATCAAAATGATATTTTTGTCAATATCTTTTGCCGGATCTTTAGCATCCTGGTTTATTTTAAATTATTTGCTTTGTTTGGTCAGGGCTGTATCCAGCCAGGATCCCTGTTTTCGGGACAAATAACAACATGGAGGCTTGCATCGTTATTTATGGGAGAGTAAACTGACTTGTATACGAGCGGATTCTTGAGCAAAGAATGCATAATGATGTGAAGATAACATATGCACGAAGGAAGCTGAATCAGGTCAAAGGTCATCTATTTCAAGCCGATAAGCATAAGCGATGGTGTGAAACGTATTGAAAAATTCTATTATGTGATTTTAATATGGATACACGCCTTCCTCAGAGAAAGCTCAACACATTAAAGGGTAATTATATGACTTCTTTAACAAAGCCTTTCCGAAGTACAATGCCAATTATTTTTTTGGAGTTTAACGCTTAAATCTGAAAGGAAAACTCCATTGCCGAATTGGTCGTAAAGAACTGCTTCCACGAAACCAATACGGATACCAGCTTCTGACTCGTAGACTTAGCACAGGATTCCATCACAGAAACCTGGGGAACTGCCCAAAATCAAACGCTTTCCGATTGACCCAAGACACTTGTCAAACATGCGAGATGTATAATGTCGACTCGATTCAGAGCACACCGAAGAACTGAGTTCCTTTCGCTAAACCATTCCAATTTCGACTGAAAGAAAAATAGACATTTTAATAAACGGAAAGGAATTAAATAAGCATTCAATGTCCAACTCATGCTCAAAAGCAAGTCGCTGTCAAGAAAAATCAATAGGAGAAAATTCATCATTTTTCTTAATTCAAAACCGCCCGATCTACATACCAGGTATCAAGCAGGAGATAGTGGACATAGGTGTGCTAATTTTTAAAAGTCGTTCTCACCACGAATTTCTATGGAACGGTCGAAATCCTCACTGTACTACACCTCGATGTTCCATATGAAATCAACATTCTCGAATGAAAAAGTTGCAAAATGAAATTAACGTGACACACACACATGGTTCAAAAACCTCATACTACCATATCTAAGAATGTCTTTAAAGTTACCAGACCACTTTAGTATTTTTCAGAAGATTGTGGCTTTCTAAAGGTTGCAGGGGATATGAAATCCTTGTTGAACAGTGGTATAACAGTCAGACTGTGATAAACGAACTGGATCGGGTAGGGATCCGATCTGGAGCAAGTTAAAAAAAAAACAATCGATTGAAGTAAGGCGAAACGCAGTTCGTCGAACATTCAGGGAAACAATTTTCTCTCAAGTCATGTAGCCAGCGGAAAACAACAAAGATACAAGCTTATGATGATAATGATGAAAAGGGAGCAGCTAAGGATGACAGTATGTATCCTTTTAAGGTTTGCAAAAAGACAACGGCTTTTGTGACCCATTTGTTTGCATGTACTAAAACAAAATATGAGCAGTTGTCAAGGAGGACAAAACGATCATCTTTTGCGAATGTTAGTTAATGGCTTGCAAACGAAGGAAATTTATAAGAACTTACGTTTACGGTAACTGGTAGAGAAAGGAATTTGACTCATTCTTAAATTTTATTGGAGAATATGAACTCAGGGATTGCGATGTCCATAAAGTCAATATTTAAGTCCAATTTGAAAACATCATGGGTTAGTCTGCTTGTGTTTCACACGATCCCTTTAATTGAATTCAATTATCATATAAGACTACCTCTCTGATTAATCTGTAACAAAGACATCTGCATTCCCATCTTCTTGGTGAACCCTTATGAACTTTCAGCGTGATTTTTGGACTGTGAATGATTTTATTTCCCGGCAATTGAAACGTGCATAGAATAGTAACAAACAAGCGAAAGTATAATATTTAAAACTAAAGAAAGTAATTGCAGTTACATAAATTAGAGTGTGAACATTGTGACTTTTTTCTATCGTACCTTCACCTTAAGTGTATAAAATTGACAGCGAATTCGCTTTTACGGATATCCTGTTTAAGAAAATCCAGCATGGTGCAAATGAAACAAAAATACAAACTACTGAAACCAAGCTACATTAAGCCCAGTGGCTCACTGTACCTTCGCTTTCTTATTCTTTTTATAGCTTCCACATGTCGAGTAATGCGAATATACAAGCTTATAAAATGCTACAAAAAAATCAAAGTTTTTAGGTCGTTGCAGTCAAAGTATATAATTAACATAAGAAAAATACGCTTAAATACTTCCTGACTTAAAAACAAAAGTGAAATCAGAGGGAAGTGAAAAGCTCGACGAAAAGCAGCTCATCATGCGAATGACAATGGAATGATGTGTCGCACACAATCTAATTGTAAGCACAACAAAAACATGGCGAAAGAAAAAAATTAATTACTCTTCAAAACGTTTCACTTTATTGTTTTTCTTTAGGAAATGTTTACCTTGTCAGCTTCTTGGTCACCTGATTGCGCCTCGGTTGTCACACCTTGTGTCGCCGCCTTTTTATTCTGAAGCGATGTTTCAAAATTATAAGCTCCAATTGAAAGAAAATCGTCCAACCATTTTTTTTCGGCGTCGCTTAGTTCGGGAATTTGTTCTGTCGTCGTTGAACTGACTTCTGGCGATAGCGAAACATCGCTCTCCTCGACAACAATTGGGCTGGCATTGTCATCACGACTGTCGTCGGTGTTTTCCGGCTCGTTGTTTTGTGAAGAAATCGCTGGCTCCACAGCAGCTTGAACAGATTCAGTCACTTGGGGCTGTGGGCCATCATCAACAATAATAATACTGTCCTCAGTCGTAGATGTGGTTGTACGTTGTCTCGTCAATTGCGGATTTGATGATGTAAGAATTTGTGATTCCAATCGCAACATATCATCGGCAGTCAACTCATTGCGACTGCCCGTGAATATCGAATTCGTTTCGTACTTTTCTTCCACGGATTTCCGATCTCGCAGATGATCATCGATTTCTTCACTGGTGCAATTTGATTCTTGCAACAGCCGAACCTTGTCGCCCCATAATGTCGTCAGCCAGGGTTTCTCCAGCACGACAATGCGACAAACGATTTCTGTGTTATTGTCTGTTGTGTTGACAGCGTTTAGTACGATTTCGTATCTTACCCCATCGACAACCTCTCGATAGGCATCGATGATGTTAATGAAATTCAATGTCAATGGGATGTTTGTGACGGCGATGTTTTGGACACCGATCAGGTTTGGTGAGAGGTATTCTCTTTCGCCGGGATTCAGGATGTGCACCCTTTGGATTGGTGCCTCCGATGCCAGCTGTGATACATCCTACAAATGGTTTAATTATTTGTTGTATTTGATTACACAACTACACTGCAAGTGGTCCCAGTTAAGAAAGGTTCAAATTAGCCAAGGTGCCGTGCTGTTAATTTGTGTTATTTTTTGTTACGCGTGATAATGTGATAAACATTTAACATAAGTGAATTCCATTCGCAATAAGGTGCAATCCATACTCCTCTTCCATCACCAAATAAAACAAAAGCATGTGTATTTTTCTTTACATGTACAGTGGTTAAACGCGCCTTAAGTTAAAACTTGAAGGGTTTCAAATGAAGGTCTTTTTGAAAAGGTTAAGCATGCTGAGTGCTTGCTCCAACTGAAGAAAAGAGAGACACTATCAAAGAAAGCTTCTACGATTTAAGAGAAAAATCATCCAGTTGATTTTTTGTCGCTTTTGGTAAGATTAAGTGTGGAAGGTTAGGTTTAACGAAGAGTTATACGGGCTGTTAAACGGTAAGGATCTAGCCAGAAGGTGTTCACGATGATATCTAAAAACTCCGCAGATAAACATTATTTTGAGACAGAAAAAAAGAATATTTCTACTTCAGATTGTAGACAGTTGTTTATTGAACAATAGAGTGCAAAACTTAGATATTTACTTATTTCAGATTAATAGTTTTTCAGCAGCAGTAGCCGACGCGAAAGAATTTTTTTTTCAGAAACTGAAGCCTAAACTTTGTCCGAGAGACAGACGTTTCCTCGTAAATTTGTCCTGAAATTCACTAACAAATTTAAAGATTTATACATATCAGAAACAAGGCAAGTGCCGGTAAAAAAGTCGTAATACTTTGAGTAAACGTATAATAAATAAATACCAGGAATAGATCCGGAAAAGCGTTTTTTGAGTTCCAACTTTTATCGATAATGATACATTGTTTACAATTAGGATACTATAGCTGATGCCTAATAGGATCCGAATTCTTTATTGAAGCGAAATGCCTAGTCTCAGTTGACTGTTTCATATGACTCTCTAAATCTTAAACTGTCGAAATCAGACATAAACTGGGATTACAAGACAAACTGTCCGCAGTCGTTATCGTTCTTGACTCCGAACTGAGTTCCAAAGACCACATCGCTGAACGCGTCACGATGGCATTTATGTTCGGCAAAACATGGTCTCAATGCTAAGTCACTCTATTGGATATACACTGCAATTGTCAAAATTCAATGCTTAAGTTCGCACACCTGTCCAGAGCACCCAGCAGAGTCTTTGGTTCTCGAAGAAAGTGTATCTTGAGGCAACTAGGGAACGTCAGATGAGCAGTCGACTCTTTTGTATATGTTTAGTAAGTGATAAGTGTAAATTTAAGTTTAATTATTTGAGTGTAGTTTTAACATAGGTTTAGGTATGAAGTTAAAAGTGGTGGTTCAGTGAGAACCTAATTAGCACGCAACTAGAGGTATTTAAGAAGGACATTAGTTGCTTAACGTTCTTAGCAGAAATCTCATCATTTGAATTGAAGAAGGGTTAACCAAGTGCTTGCTGTCAAGCTCTATCATTTTTATGTCAGTAAGGTAAGCTTACTTTTCTTTAAGGGATTTCCTTTATGAAATTTCTAGGGATTAAGTCTAATGGTCAGGTTGTACAGGGTGAAGGGGACAAGAACCAAACCATCTGACTAGCAAAATTCATGTCGCCGTTCCTTTCACAATTGACTGTTCCTGAAATATAACAGTGAAGTAAACTGATCGGTGAAATTGATACCCAAATACATAAGTCGACAGAGGCCTTTGGGTTGGATTACATCAACAAGATGTGTACACAAAATCAATTTCAATTTCAACTTAAATCATTTTATTTTAAAAATTCACATTTATTCATAAAAGATTACTCAGAGTCTATTATAAATGTTGTTGTAAAAATCAATCAATCAAGAAATCAAATCAGTCAATCAAATCTGGAGACTATACCAAAACTCAACACGGTGACCATATATTGGGTGGCAGAACATAAAGACATGTCCAGAAACTCGCAAAGTAGTTAAACAAATGTGCTCATTGTTAAAGTAACAGTAAGCAATCTCTATAGAGAAATCCAAATGGAAACAGCACCCAGTGCTTACACATATGCTTCGGAGTCGAGTAAACTCATCCCGGAACGTTCCGGGATACCCTACCCCAACGTAAAAGAAGCTGCAGAGTCCAAGTGGAAATGTCCTGAAGACAGTAGTTTCTTCCACTGACTAGAAGACCTCAACAATGCTAACTTTAGACAACTTCTTAAAGTGATATACAAAACTGGATGGGGCGATAATTCTCTTAATCCCTATATGGGATCTACCAACAAACTTTAGCCTCAATAAACAGCTTTGGCACAAACATTTTATAAAAAAAAATGCATTTTCTTCTCTACCAGCAAAAATAAACCCAACAGTTGTCACGACTCCCAATTCAACGAATTAAATGATATGGAAACATTTAATAGAATTTCTTATTAATAAAAAAATCGTGATACCTTTGCTACTTCACTTGCTAAATAGCTTGGCATATTCATTTTACAAAAAAAAAATATTGCGCCGGTTAAAAAATATGACACAAAAGAGACTTGCATAAAAGTATCAATGGCATCATCTATTTAACATCACTTTGCGTATCTTCACTTTGACGTACGCACTTAAAAGACAGCAAACTGGTTGACTAATAATCGCATCTCATGTGGCTATATTTTTTTTTGTATGTGGACAATTGAATTTAAAACACAAAGATTCAGTTGATTGAAATATGGTGGAACTTTGTGTTAATGGATTGAAACCACAGCTTTCAGTCGATTCTCTTTGTGTTCTTCAAAACTAGGATGACTGATTCCTCGGAAATAGAATGTTATTCATTAGGCTTAAAATAAACATGATTCTTACAAGTTTGGCTTCAAAAGAGGAGAGAAAAGGCGCATTTAATATTATTAAAATTATTCGTAATTAAAATGCACTCTACAAACTTATAAAAATGCCGGAGTTTTACAAAGCTCATGTTTAATCTGTTTAAAACATATTGAAGCAGACATATACTTTTTATGTTCCATAAAACTCGGTGCAAAGAAGAAGTACACTTTGTTTCATGTTATAAGCATTTCATGGTTAGCAACGACAGCAAAGTGATTCATTTTGTTGCACAGCTGGAACTGCCATATAGAACGTTTGTCTTGAAACCCATTCAAAGACATGTGCTTTAAATTGCATCTCAACACATGTTGGCCTACATCGAGTTCTTTGTGTATTGCACTCATAGCTTGAAAGGCAAAGTGAATGATTCACGATCAATCATTTAGTGAATTCTACTCTGAAATGAGTATTTAAATCACTGAGTGCTCGTTGAGTACACCGAAGTGGTTCAAGACGTATCACACCAGACCAGATGCTAAGCAATTGCCCATAACGCTCACGCTTCCCTGATCCTCAGCGAAGTAGTGCATCCTTTTTGTTCGTATTTCATCGGGAAGGTAGAGGTCCAGTTTCATCTAAACCGGAAGCGTACACAAACATTCACAATGAGCTATTGCATCCACTCACTGTCGCAGCCGTGGGTAATACGGTTACTATGACCACCGTGCTATCCCCATCGTCACCGCAACCAATGCGTCCATGACCGATTAAAATTCAATAGACATGTGAAGTCTATACTATAGAGGGCCTTATTTGCATCTCGCAAACACAAAACTACCTCAGCAAACGAACCAAATAACTTCTGTCTATACAAGCATCAGGCCCTTAATAGTTTACGAATGGCACTGGAAAGTAAGATTCTTATAATCTTCACCGGTCTGCACGTATACCGGTGGACTTATAGGATACGACCGACGCAATCATCACTTCACGCCGAATATTGGGGTATTCTGATCCTAGATATACTAAAAATGCACACCAATGCAAGGAGTTTATGTTGCTTTAAACAAACGCAGAAAGTGAGCATCGTGAACGACAGCAGTCCACGTCCCAGAGCGGAGAAAATGTGAAAAAATGTGACCAGAGTGACGATTAGACATTAAGGTGATGACATAGGAATAGCATCATGAATATCCTTCATAACAAGCCTCACAAAAACAAGGTTTTGGGCATATTGAACACTTTAAATGTTGCCGCAAGCCATCTTGATCCATAACTTTGATCCTGAGGCGAAACAACAGTCTATTAACTAGAAACGAACGTCTTCAACGATAGAACATAACAAATTGCGTCCATGCTAAGATTTTGAGATGAATTTTTCTAAAAGTGCCAAAGGAATACTATCTGATTTGCTTCGTCCTTTTCTGCAATTACCTCCCACATCAATGAAGGCGAAAAAACATTGCAAGGCTAATTAAATCATAATCACTTAATAAAACATGAGGCTTCGGCTGAACTCTCTTAGAAATGACATCAATATTATCGACATAGACTAATTAAACTCACAAGGAGCGCCAACCAGCTTAAATAAAAACATTTTTTTGCGCATTGAAATTAGATCATCGCGCTCGCCAAATTAAGAAATTTAAAATTCATTCTGAATAATTGAAACTCTTGGGTGAAGGCTATTAGAATGACACACTTGATTACAACCAAAGGTTCGTTCGCCTTTCAGTAAACCCACATGACATTAAATGGAGTTTATCAACTCTGATTTTGGACGACAGATTAAATGTATTAAAATTGAGGGACACTGTTTTTTAGTCATTCATATATGGAACACTGCATCAGTATCACGTTGCGATCGAAGCACGATGGAGTACATAGTGGGGTACCATAACAGGAATGTCGATCGTTTAGCAACAGGTAAAACGAAAAGTCTAAGGTGTTAAACCAAGAACAGACACCTGAAGCTAAAAAACAGGAACGTGGTGTAGATAAAGTCGATGCTGCACATTCGTTCCAAAAGCTCTCAGAAATGACCTTATCAGGTGCATACACCAAATCATTTCAAAAGTACGGTTATGGTCAGATAAAAATATGTTCAATGCATGGAGCCTAGCCGTCATTAAGGAGAGCTGTGCTAAGTTTTGGCACTAATCCCTTGAAGTAGGAAATGATCTCACTGACGCATTTAATTTTTTATATTAAGTACTTGTCAAAAGAATCGCTCGAAACTCACACACCAACAAACACATTTACGACCTTTCAAAAATCTATCCATTGACGCGATATTGACATAATTTGAAGGACTAAATGAACAGACAATGGGGGACTTGCAATTATTGAAACTGAAGTGGAAAAGATGGAACTTAAGGTGAATAAGGCCAAACGTAGTATAGTCTGTCTACAAAAAAGAACTCGAGATCGCCGCACAGGACTCAACATCACAATTGACAGACATAACTTCCAGATAGTAAGCACTTCGTCGCAAGTGATTTGCAATCCTCTTAAGAGTATCTACAACATTGGCTATGATCACATTGGCTTTTGCTGCCAGATGAGCTGTCGCGCCAAGAATTCATATTTTTTTTTTTGTAACACAGAAGATTCTGGGTAGATTGAAATGTCACACAGAGAGGATAAACATCAAGCCGGAAGAGCCTTTGAACTTATAGCAGCGAGATACAGTGGGAAAACAAAGACTCAATGGGTGGTATAAGTAAAAACTGACTTTGCTAAAATATAAAGCAATTGCTGGAAAAAGTGACTGTTTGTAACATTTGCTTACTTTCGTATGATAAAAAACTAATCTGAGCAATTGCTATGTTCGAAAATGGCTTTTGCTCAAATTGGTATGAATAACAGGCATAAAATTGAGCATTTGCTAAGAAATTGTCAAGTCTGCTATTTAGGTGACTAGAAGCATTTGCTTCGTACTTTTGAGGCTTAATTACGGGCATTTGAAGTGAATTGTTGTGCGATTTTGGGTTTCCGCGAGTTTTCTTTAAAAAAAAGCCAAATACACAACCAAATGCAAAGAAAAAAACTTTTTTGATAGCCGCTTTGCTGTCAAATGTCAAGCAATTGCTATGTTCGAATGTTCGAACTTGCTAAAGTGAAGTAAAGTCTTATTTCTGAACTTACTTTGCTACGAGACTTTACTTCGAGTAAATACAAGTTTTTATTAAAACCAATAATTGGTGGCAGCTAGCTATTGATCAACCTGGCTTGAGAGACTTGTGTACAGATGCCTAGGTCCCTCCCGAAGATGCAATTGTGTAGCAAAAGAAGGAAGGAAGAGAATCGTATCACGGAGACTACTTGTTAGCACGTAAAAACAGTTAAATCATGAGATTTGAAAAGAAACTAAGGCAATCCCTATGTAATTTAAAAAAAGCTAAACCTATATTCTTCCCAAACCCCAAAAAACAGCAAAGAGAAAACTACAGTATTTACTGCATGACGTCTGTTGGGTGATTCAATTCAAGACGCAAACGGCGTCTTTCTTAAGAAGTAAATTCTTAGAAAAAAATATACGGATATATTGACCGCAGAGAAAAACTCAATGATTTGCCTACTTGGCCTAAAATATGGCTTCCGGTATTATTTGTTGACACAACTGCCTTAATATACACAAAAAGCTTGCGTCATGTTCCATTGAAGGCGAACTATGGAATAAACATAATCTTCCGTTTGATTTTTAACGATTTGTTTTGCTGCCTGCTAAAGTGACAACATTGTCGCCAGTCAGCAGCGCATTAATCAAACGACCATCATTCATGTAAATGTGCTCAAGACATGTGGTTGCCTAGAATCAAAAGCAAACATAAAAATCTTACAAGCGACAAGGTGTTCGGTGTCATTAATAAACTCAGCGCCATCATCAAGGCCAAAGGTGGCTACCTCTTCCAAACCATTCGTTTCGCACGGTGTAGGTCATTCTTTGCCTGTACAGTTTCACCTTTCGTTGCATTTAATGATCATGTTTCATCAGATTTAGGTTTATAATTTAGCCATCCGTCATTTTAAATACTAATTACCTTCGTTGCATTGCATAACAATACCAAGAAGACATCAACTTGTCGTTTTCACTGCCGCTATGTACACAATTCGTAAACATTTTGACTGGAAGTCTTTGACGTAAGCAAAGACAAGTGACAAATATTAACCAAGTTCAAAAAACATATAAATTTACGATTGACATCAAGAAATACCAGTTCATATTCAACAACATCATTCAGTGAAGACATGGCATTAATTATTATTGAAAAGCCTATGTACATAAGTACTCAATGATTGAGTCAGTTTACGTCATTTGACGTCTCTTCAATATGACATCGTCGTCTCTGAGTCAAGACAAAAATAACTCAATCTTGCTAATCAATCGGGTAGGTACGAAACTGGTTATCAAAAAAAGGCAGACATTTTTGGTTTTGAAATTAATTTCACTTAAAACTTGATTTCAAATGAAATAAAAAAGTTTTAAGTTTTGTAAAAGTATAAGCAGCATCAATGCTGTCGTTTTCGAAGCAGATGTCTCCCGCCGCTTGACGGTTAATAGACGCATTAATTATGACCCGACATTTGGCATTTTGATTAGGTGATTTTGTGTTTATTGCTTTATTGGTTTTCATCAAATCAACACAACAAATCGGTTGAGCCCTCGAAAGAGAAATGAATAAATTTTGTAATGACAAGAGTTAGGCTAATGGCTAACACGGATTGACGTAACCACGTTTTACTTTAAATGATTCCGGCAAAAAATTTACAGACGTTTGTCATCTAGTAGCGCGCACACGTTTCGCAGATTAATTTAAAACCATACTGAATAAATTTTGCTGATGAATCGTAGATAAATAAAAGTTTACAGGTATAGGAAGCCGTGAATCGAAAAATATATCTTCATTTAAAAAATGAAAACGTATTAATTTTTTTAGAAGATTTTTTTTTGGATCAATTGAAAGGTGCAACAGTCCAATTGAACGAGAAAATTGTAATGGAAAGATATCATCGCAGATCGGGCAAGGAACGCACGTTTTCTACGAGACTTTCTATTAGACCCATTCTGACCTACAGTTAGAGAAGATGACTCAGACTAGGCTTATTGTGAGCTACCGCAACAAAGATATGAACATCCATTTCAGCGTTGGAATCAGTGACCGATATGTACTGTAGCAAATAAACTGTAAGGAAGGAAAGCTGCAGGTCTATGGACAGACAGCCCACATCGAAATTGCTGGGAGAAATCCAGATCTTGTCTTCGGCCTCCCGAACAGGAGTTGATATTTTTCTGTGAAACTGGTCAATGTTCCCTTCAGGTTAGGACATGGTAGCAGTGTTTTTTGAGCCGAAATCGCAGTTATCTTGAGTGCTGTTAAAATGACCATAAGAGGCAATACGTTTCCAACCAGGCGGCCATCGAGACTCTTGAGTAAATTTTGATTTAATAAAAGCTTGTCAAGAGAGATTATATCAGACGACAATTATGTGTTTGGTGCGAGGACATAAAGGAAACGAGAAAACTGACGAAATATCGAAGCGGACAGTATTATTACCAATCCTTGTATTAGGGTGCCATCTGTAAACTCAATAGAAAAATCAATATGAAAACAGAATTTTTTTTAACATCCACCTTCCATACTGAAAAATCAACTAACTCCCACTGTAACTATTTAAGTATTTAGTCTTCCTTCCATAGGATGGTTTATTGAAAGTCAAGTCAGAAAGGCCATTCATCGAATAGGCGCAAAACTTAATAGGCAGAATGCGAGAGATTTTTGAGGAGATTCATCGGGATTTCGGGATTGAGCATTTGTTTCTATGAGAACCTTGAGCGCTCATCTATGTTTCTCTTATCGAATCGCTGGGAATGGTATAATGCAGAATAAATTTACCTTGAATGCGGTCACTCTGGAGTGGGCCGATCAGACGTTTATGGGTTTGCGAATCCACAAAACTAGGCGGACTAACTACTGTCTTGCAAGCAGAGATCTCTACGTTGGACATCCCATTCACACTTTAAACTTTGTACATTGCTTCGATAGCTAAGTTGTGATGATCACACCTTAAATTATTCTAGTGCCGGTTGTCAAACACCATTGGCTTGACCATTCAAATTATGACATCTTTGTTCTAAGGCAAACAGATATCCGGGTTTATGAAATGGCTGATGTTCTTTCCAAAAAAGGCTCAGTAGCTGATCTTATGAGCTAATGCATTCCTAAAGACATCAGTTCACAGGCATAGGTTAGCTGTCAGCTGTCAGTCATGTCATCTGGACTTTTGACCTTTGCACAGTAAAAAAATGTACAAACGAGTAATGTGTCTCGATTAGGGATCACAGATTTGAATTGGGATTGCGACTTTCAACAAAAATATCCTCTATTGATTGGCTGCGTTGGTAACGAGAAGTCTGTGAAATGGTTAATGAGGTATGTGCAAGAATTATTTTTGAATAAACCAATTTTGAAATTTTCATAAAATCTCCAACTTGAAGCGGCTATGATCTGAAAATCCCATAAAATAAGATCCTATTCAACATTCTGTGTGAGCGACTGAAGCCTTTCTGCAACACACTAAACGGCACGTATCAATGTGTCTTCCGGGCTGGCAGATCGACGATCGATCAAATATTCACACTAAGGCAAATCCAGAAGAAGACCAATGAATTTCAAGTCGACTTCTCTCTTCATCGACTTCAAGAACGCATATAATAGCATTCATCGTCTTGAACTCTACAAGGCGATGGCCGAATTCGGGTTCACGGCAAAATTAATCCAGCTGCGCCGGGTAACTCTAGAAAAAGGTGCAATGCGCAATTTGGAAACAGTTCCTCCGAACTATTCAAAACATGCGCCCGATTTCGGCAAGGAGATGCACTATCATGCGACTTCTTCAATCTCGCGCTGGAACAGAGAGTGCGCAGGGCAGGTATAAACACGGAAAGCACTATCTTCGACAAATCTGGCTAGCTGCTTGGATATGCCGACGATATTGACATTATTGGTTGCTTTCAGCGCGCATTCATAGAGGCTTTTTCGGCACGCGAAACGAGTGGGCTATGAAGTAAACGAGGACAAAACTAAGTACATGTTGTAAACTAACAAAGAAACATCTGTCCGACGCATAGGACAAAACGTCACTGTTGGCAACAGTAATTGGTAAGAAGTTTACCTACCTCAAAGTATATATGAGTTCCACGAAAGCCACGAAATGCATGCTCTACAAAACTTTGATCCTGCCATTTCTGCTACATGGAGTCGTATGTTGGACGATGAGCAGAAAGGCAGAGCAGATTTTGAACACATTCGAGAGAAAAATTCTTCGTCGAATATCCCGTATGCGAGGAGGGTACATAGAGGAGAAGATATTAACAGGAAATCTATGAGCTGTATCAAGATGTGGATACATTTTAAAAAGCCTAAATATTACGACTACAGTTGCTCAGCCACATCGAGCGAATTGACCGGGATCGAAGAGAGTTGAAGGCTGTCGGGTCTTGAATGGGCCTTAAGAAAGTATTTGATAACCTGTAGTTTAAAAACAATATTTTTTGTGAAATACTGCAATCGCATTGTAGTTCAGACAATACGCTAGTATCCGATATTGCGGACATGTTTTTAAAATGAAGAAATTCCACCACAAAACTATATAACACATGTGTTTTTTTTCTGTGCCGTGTTTTTGAAAATTATTACGCAAAACTGCTGCGCTTAATCCACTGAAATGCTAATTTTATTACTTTTTCACACTCAATTTTTAGTAGGAGTGGTTGACTATAGATATTATAGAGGCCAGTTTAATTACTCAAGATAAGTATAGTTTAAAGGAATAAGGTGTGCTTCATTCACCTTAGCCAAAGCTGATGTGGTATTTTGATAACAAAGTCTAGAAAAGGTCTCATCTGTGATTTATAACGCATATCAAAAGTGTGGCGCAGAAAAGACATCGTCATGCTTGCTTTTAATCACTTCAACAATCGTATTAGCTATAAATCAACGCCTTATTTCGATAAAATTCATGTTGTAAAGAGAAATATCCCGCGGTCGCATTGCCAAATTTTGAGTCAAAAATACAGATTACTTATGCTTAGATGTTAATGTATAACGTTTGTATCTTTTTCATCGAAAATTCGATCTTCAATATTCAAAATAATTTTCTTAAAATGATAAGTCTCTCATTATCTTTATGTGGAGTAATGTAAAACTTATATATAAAGTATACTATAGCCAATTTTCATCCTTTCAGCTTCCTAGCATCTGCATTTGCTTTAAACTTTGAAAGTTTCGAAGCTTATGAGGCTTTGTCATAGATGGTGTTCGAGAGATCGTTGTGGAATGCATTTGCTTTTATCATCGTTAATTTCATCATTTTATCGATTTAACTTTTGGAGTGAAATCTTCGATATCTGAGATTGACTGCAGGAAACAAAGATGTCTACCAAACAACCGAAGACCGCGCTCTACGAACCATATCAAAACTGCACATACGGCGGTACTAAAAACAACCTTCAACATCCAACTTGTTCTTCAGCGAACATCATAGAAGCCTTTGTTAATGCCAAAATGTTATCAAACACCAGTCTAGCACATACCAATATATCATAAGATATAATAAAAATTAAATTCGGCTTTAAAGAAGACAGATATGACGAAAGTTAGCGTTGCAGCAACTTGAAGACTTCATTTCAAGATCGTATAACCTGGGAACCATGCTCAAGTCATTTACAATACTTGCTTTACAAAATAAAAGCCAGGCTTATATTTATCTTTTGGGCGTTGGTTTGGTGGACAGTCGTTCTTACGAACTCAACGAATAGCGACACACTCAGACTCGCTAACACAGGATGTTTTAGGAAGAGCAGTGTGAGACGTTGATTAGTTCTAAAGGAATTCCATAACAGTAATTTAAGTCACACGAATGAAATCCATATTATACATGATTACGATACTCCAAACGAAGAGGTATTCCCTGAGACCAACGAGTTAGAATGCGCTGCAAAATAGATCAGTCTAATTTGGAAAAAAAATCGATCAATTCAATTCACAAGAAAAAGGTTCTATTTGTCACTCAATAATGCACTTATGTAGTATCAAAGCACCTGGTCAAGTTAACAGTTGCAAATTAAAATACCATCACATTTTAGATGTATAAAAAGAAATCTAATCGCATCGTGGCGTGAGCACTGACTCGTTGCGGACTCGGATTTGTTCAGAGGATTATGAAGGATTTTGGACTTGAGCCATGTTAATGAGTTGTCATTGCCCGGAGGCTTATGAAATATTAAAATAGATAATAGAAGAGGTTAGACGAATCTATGTCAAATATGGCAATATTTGTGGTTTAGATGTACTCTCAGGAAGGTCCTAAAGGACGCATTGTGAAGCCTAACTTTTTGATTTTCCACAAGGTGAACAGCGTTTTATATCAAAAGGTGACATTATTAATGAGTTTTAACAAATTGACTTAGAATAACCCAACGGTAGGTTTTATATACAAAATCTAAAAGGTTAAGAATTCATTTTACCGAGGACTCTTTTGAATGCTTTCAATAACTTCATTTATTTACAGAACTACAGACGCCAATAATCATAAAAGTAGCAACTATGAGTTCAAAGAGTTTATTCGATCAATTTTTAATTCAATGATATCTTCTTGTGGATTCTTAATAACAAACGTTGTGATTGCTCGTACTGCATTCGATACTAGACGCATTAAAAAGTTTTAAACTTTGAATAAGATTATGCTCAGGAAATAACCCAGTCCGATAACAATATATACGATTGCTTCTTTGTGTTTTACAAGTTCACAAGAGCAAATAATTACTCATTCATTGTAATTGTTCGTCCATCCAACTTGGCATTTGTTGACTTTTAATGAAATGTCACTGTTTATGAGTTTCTAATGTTCAATAAAAGGCGTCTTTCCATGGAGCAAAGAAAACATTCATAGTAACAATAGCCATATGAAAATACCCATTCTCTGTGAAGTCATGGCTGCAGGTATAATAAAAACAATAATCATTTCAGAAACCTTTCACTGCACTTTTCTTGGACTGTCTCTTTTCTTAATTGTAGACGGAGTCTGTAGTTTTTTCTTTCGACGGCAGAACCAAACCAAATTCATGAATGTGTAAAAGGTAAAGAAATATTAGTCACAAGATGTTAAATGCTTGTTTTTTTTTTTTTTTGTTTAAATAATGAAGGCGATTATAATGTACAAATGTTCAAGTAGCCAAAACCTTTTTATTTATTTATTTCTGCTAATCGTCTTTTCTGATTTCCCTTATCGCGTTATAACTTAATGAATGACCCATTGGCCGGGTCGCTTTTGATAACTTTTGCATCGCTTTTAAAATGTTAATTAATGTCTATTTTAAGCATCCAGAAAAAATCAATTAACAACCAATAGGCTTGTTTGACCACTGGCAAAGTTGTTGCTTTATGCAAATCACAGAGTTATCTAGTCTGCTTTTGCGACGCAGAAAAAGTTTTCAAAGTAATAATAATCCTTAAATTTTGCCTTTGTTTATGTTTTTGCAAGCGAGAAACCGGACCAATTAAAGCAAAAATTATTTCAGCTACGTATACGTAATGATCATTAGTTGAAGGCGTTTTGCGCGTTCTTGAGTGTTATTGTTAGGTGTATGTAGGCTTGTATGTTAAATAAGAACTTACGGCTGAAGCAAACGAAATCAGTGCGAGTAACGCACCGATTGATATGATGATGGACTTCATCATATGTGGTCACTTGTTTATTCTTTGTTGAAATTTATTCCACAGCAGTAAGTTTATTTAAATTTATTCTTGAGTCACTTGGCACAATTTAGTTTCACACAACACAACCGACAGATAGAAACGAACTCTCACAACTGACAGACGACGAACGATAAAGTTGTTTTATAGTAGTGCCTATAACGAAATGGCACTTGTTTTGACATAATTTTCACTCTAGTATAACAGTTTCGCAAAAGTGATGCCAGATATTTTGGAATGATTTACATAAAAATACTTGTCAACAAGTGTGTTCCGTCACTTTCTGCACCAAAATTCGGTTTACATATGAAAGAGTTCGATTAAAATTCTCACAGAAAAAACTAACAAAAACTGTCACAATAACACGCCAAACCTTAAATTAAAAGAGGCGACAGTTGTCGTAAATCCAAACAAAGAAATATCTTGGACTAAAATTCGTAACATGCGGAAATATCGCGCGCTCTCTTTTTCTCAAAAAAATCAAAAATTTCGCCGTAATCGACGGGGATTTCGTAGAGTTTGCTTTTCTGGAGAGTTTTCAAACAGGAAAGAAGAACCATGATAAAGGAAGATGGCGACATACTATATTCCAGCTGTAACGAGAGTTTAAACATACAAATTAAGATGTCTGAGAATTAAGGCCGATTTAAATCTGATACGCGATAGCTTGTCTTTGTTTAGCGTCGATGGAATATTGTACAGTGTCAATTTCATATGTGCACAATTCGCATGTCCCCACCAGCGAAGTGTAATCCAATGTGAATTCTTAGATGGAACCAACGCAGTCTGTCCGCAGTACGAGGTCAAAATCGTATTTGGTGACTTTAATGTTAAATATCATCAAGAACAGATCTTTGGCGTTAACTTGGGTCCTTAACTGCTGAAACCTTTGATTCACATACTTTGCGGCAGGCAGTTATAAGGTGATCAGTAGCATACGATTTTCTCTCAAAAAGATCCAAGTAGCTACATATCTCAGACGATCGAACTGATACCCAAATTGATGCGCAAACGTTCAGCTTACGTCGACTGTTAAATACTTGAAGGTTGCACCGCGCAAATAAGGGGGTTCAGCTTTGGCCGCCTAGATAGACAAAGCGTACAAGAGTATAAAAAGCAAATAAGACTCATAAATGAGCCATTGCCATTGCTACAAACGCCAAAGATATGGGAGACCAATTAAGGCTACCATCTGCCCCACAAAGAAATGTTTGGTATAATGACGAAGAGCTACAAGAGAAAAAACTAGTGGGAAAAAGAAAAGAGCCTATGAAACCCTTAAACTGATGGATATAAGAGACTTAAGGTACATAAATCTAACTTTTCCATGCAACCTCTACTGCGGGTTACAAAACTAGCACCCAATTCTCTACGTTGATCACCGATCAGAAGCGACCTGTTGAAAAATATGTTAAACTATCATGACCACGAGACCGGACCGATGAAATAAAAACGCAGTGTATAATGAATGTTGGAACTATTCCATGTTTGCATCAGTTTACGTCGAGGAGGTTCGCTGTCGTGGAATTTCTTCAATATAATTCTTGGCAACTTTTTGCGACGGACAAATTCGAGTTCTTTCAGCTTTTGGGATACGCAGATGATATTGACGTCATCAGTAAATGAGTTTTTCTACTAGGGGCAATATCAATTCCACAAATGACACCTAGGTGGAGATCCGACGATAATCGATTGGTTTTATTTATGGAGCCAGATTTTGGAGGATAACCAAACCGTAGATTTAAGGGTCCTTTGACTTTGAATGAAAGTATGGTACAACCACGCATTCTACAAGCTGTACACCGGCTTACCACGTTTTCGGATCCCACACAGGCTCTGACCTTCCAAGGATCTTATAACATAATGATATCAGCTGTGACTTTAACAAAGCCTAAAGTTAGCTTATGATATAAGAATATAACAGTTTTCATTTTCAAATAACACTTTTGCGGAAACACTTATTGTTCGAACTAAAAAAAATAAAAACTTGTCTTTTTAAAACATTGAAAAAAAATTTACAATCAAGAACTTACGGTAGCAACAAATGACACCAGTGCTATAAGCATTCCTAGGAATGTAACGTACGCCTTCATGTTGTTTATTTTTAAACTTGAATTTTTCTTAATTAGATAAAATAGAACACTGCCAACTGATCGAACTACCTCTCACGACTGACAAGTCGACTATCGAAGTATTTTATAGTCGTCCAGCGCAGTGGTGATCCAACCTAGTCTTGTTTTGACAGCCTCTTCAATAGTGTTATTGTTTTGACGTTAGCTGTGAGCAAACAAATATGCAAATGTGCTTAGGTGTGGTCTTACAATGAAAAGTCTAGATCTGAACTTAATTTTGGACAACTTAATGGATATTTTTCTTTCGTTTTGTAGAATATGCATAACTTGTTATTGTTTTCGTACTTATTTAATTAAGCTTAAATCAAGTTTAGATTCAAATAAAACAAGGGACGCCCTGTTCATAAAAAATGAACCAGTTTCAAGAGCAACAGTAGTCAGCTGTTTGTCACTTGCAAAAATACCCGAACAATGGTCAAAATTGATATTTTCGGTGGTCGAAAAAAACTCAAATTGTTCTGACGTTGAACATCTTAAAGTCTTTTGTGGTCCCGGGCACGGAACTTCCAGTTGTTTAAGCTGGACTGGTAGATGAGTCCAATTGCTCAATGTTGTTGAGCCATTGAAGTCGATGGATTTTTGTCTTCTAGACGAGATTCACATCACTGTATGTGTTGAAGAGTTCGCAATTATACCCTCTCGTCCAGTAGCACTCCCTCGCAGATAGGACTGTATCCGACGAAGTGGTTTGAGAAACTCAGATGTATTTGGTTTGAATACAATTCCGTAGGTGGAGCCCGAAATGGGACGGATGATTTGATATCGACTTATTGAAAGTTGGGATGATTTTAGCTCAACACCCTGTTGTCAGTGTTATGCCTTCACAGCAATGCCATCTACACCAAAAACTTCACAAGCCACAACACGAACTCAAAGCTCTAGCCGAAAAACAACCATTAGAACAACGCCTCCCATAAGTCAGGCTACTATCGCTGTTAGACCAATCCAGCTGTTGATCCCAATGACAAATGGTGGCTGGACAAGGAGTTGAAACTAGGGCCCGTCAATGAAAGGCAGGCGATTTTCCAACTTCGCCAACCAGCCGTCATCGATGATGTCCTACGGTGGTCGGCCATCGACTACGCAGCCAACACTTTGAGCTGTGCAAAGAATTTCCTTGCCAACTTTAGCCATATTCCTACTTATTGAAAGGGGACTCATAGCAGTCGCAATTTCTTTGATATCGGCCAAGCTAATGTTGCCGCTGTGCTTAATATATTTTGCTCCTTCTTGCCTCTTAGAAGTTGCTTTAGAGCCTTAATAATTAGGGATGCGTCTGATGGCACTACTGCTAGCGAAGCATGTCAGTATTGAATCGTTAAGCAAGAAGTTATCCTTAGGCCTTTCCAATCCGACGTCGCTTTGCAATGTCATCACCAATTCTTTTTGGGGACAAACCAAGCGGACCGATTTTAGGGGCAAGACAGTCTCGCATCGCAGGTTTAATTTATGTTGGATGAACTTTTGGAGACATTATGGAATTCCTTGGTTTTGGCGGTTGCTCTAAATACGGTTATTTAACTTGACTTGCACAAGTATAATAAAAGGCCGACAAACTCAAGGCGATTTCGGATTAAGATTTTTGTTCCATATTGTTTGGACGAACAAAAGAAGCATGAAAACCCTACGATAATGGATCTTCGTCGGAAGTCTACTAAGGTCGACACCTTAGATTTCTTCTTCTAGATTTAATATATTTTAACGTTTCATTATAAAAATCAAACATTTTTTTGGCCACCAAATGGACCATTTTGCGCAATCTGCACCGACTTCTTTTCTTTTGCCAAAGATCTAAGCTAAGGTCTTCCAAAAATGAAGGACGTTTTCTCCAAAAGCTTTTCATTTAAACTAAAATTTGATACATTTCGACTTATATGTATATGTATGTTTATATACACTGCGAATCACAATGATGATGTTAGGATTTGTTTTTTAACCTGAAACTTTTACTGCCGGTGAGAAGGTACCTACGTATTTTCCAAAAAGGATTTTAAATGTAAGAACTTATTACAAAAAAATTACTGAAAAAGCTGGCACACTTGCATGACCTCATTGGAGAAGTTCATATCGAGGATTTTTTTTTCAAACAAATGTTAAAAATATTCAAGAAAATGTTTCAAACTTTGAAATACAAATGGGCTCCAAAAAGATATTGATAGCGACAAAAAAAGGAACAATAGATGCTTCCACAGATTTGGGACTCTAAGGCCGAGAAATAGTTAGCAGTATGAATGTTGTAAACAACTACCTTACGGATCTAGCAATCTATGGGAAAACTAAAAGAGGGAGCATGGCTCACGTAACAACATCCTGAGAAAAGCCGTTAATTCTGCGGCTGGCATCAAAGTCCACTCAATCAAGGGTCTTAAATTAGGTCCAAAAGCTGGGTAACAGCCATCATAATGACTTTGAGAAGGATAATAATAAAAGATACTATCCAGCTTAGAAAAATGAGTAAGAAACCTAAAGCACGAGCATAAGGATCTTTGAATTTCATTTCAATTCATTCATTCCACTGCAAATATTTGCTTAAACGTTCTATTCGAAAGATAAAAATACTTTTGGACCTCAGCCTAAGACTTTCCTACAAGACAAAGTTTGCATCCACACTTCGAGGCTTGCTTGAAACTGGATTCACTCAGATAACTTAAAACTTAAGTCATGGCCCGGACTTAAACTACATCAAAAACGTTTAGGTATGTATGTACACATTTCTCACAAAGCTTATGAACTCGGTAAGCATTTTGAAGACAAGGACTCCTTTTCAGTAGTTCATTATTTGATTTTTGGAAATTCTAACTGGCTTTCCTAATAAGCCTTTAAATTGTTCGAAATTCTTTTGGCAAAATGCGTTCCTATTATTATTTCAAAAAGCATATGTCGCAAAAATTGTGGCCTCATTCTATTGATTCGCAGTGTATGTGGAGCCAATGGCTTTTTAAGTTTCCATAGATCACATAAAGTTTACGGTCTTTATTCCAATGACGTCTTGGCCTATAAGAATCATATTGCGGAAGAACGTCACTAGGCGCAAGCTCGTTTAAGAACCATTGCCCTCGCATATTTTAATAATATTTAAAAAGTCTTTTTATAGATCCGTAGAAAGAGAGCTGCACAGCTGGCAAACACATAAACATTAATTTATTTGATTTAATATTAAAGTTGATATCGAAAAGATTTGATTTTTATCCTTCCGGTTATTCCAGCTTTTCCAAAAAGGCCTTGAATATCGACGTGGGCTTAGTGCCGATGATGTCATAGAAGACATGGTTTGAATTTCAAGAACTAGCTAATAGCCTATTTATGCAATAAAAATGTTGGAAAAGAGTTTATTAATAATCAAACATTGACGTAGGTATGACGTATGATACTCCTACTTATATCAAAGGTAGAGTTCCAACTGCAGTTGAAGGCACAAAGCCAAACCTGTTGAGGATCCTTTACAATTGAACTATCTAAGAAGGGGACGTGATTCCTCCTTCTGTGAACATTACGAGTAAGTTTAGGCGAACTCCTAGAATTGCTTTCAAATTTCAGATTTGTGGATCGGAAAGATTCCCCTATATTAGAGTTCACGCGTAAGACCCTAAACACGACGATGCCAAGACAAGAGACAAAGCATCAACCTAAAAAAAAGATCCTTGAACCATGAAATAGAAAGCAAAATTGAAAATAAAAAAAATCATTTCTTTCGAAATAGCAAGTGAGATAAAAATATGCACATGAACACGTATGTCAACAACTTTCTAGTGGAACTTACAGTCTCAAGTCCAAACTAATTCGCTGCCCATTTTAATGTATTGAAATCTCATGATCAGCTGGAGGACATGGCAGGCGAAAGCATAAGCACAATAGGGTGAAGTGCGAAAACTATTGAAACGCGCCCAACAGCAGTACCGGGAGCAATTATCAACCTCTCATATTTACTGTAAAAAGAGGCTACACCAAGTTATCTCAGGCTTCCGAATATATCTTACCTTAATGCGGTTTCACAAAAGAAAAGGTATCCATGGAAGAGGAGGAGGAGGAGGAAATCGATATCGACATCATCAGCATTTCACAGGCGAAATGATTA
The DNA here is from genome assembly GCA_963555765.1 of Orthonevra nobilis. Classification (NCBI taxonomy): domain Eukaryota; kingdom Metazoa; phylum Arthropoda; class Insecta; order Diptera; family Syrphidae; genus Orthonevra; species Orthonevra nobilis. The sequence goes on along the minus strand of OY743227.1, from coordinate 48,959,536 downwards.
AGCCTTGAAGGACAGAACCACGGACATGTTGTCAGCAAACAAAGAAGCATGAGTAATTTCGAGGTGGTATATAAGTATGCCTAACTCGGAGTAAATATCAACTCCACGAATGACACGAATGAGATTCGGCGAAGATTCATCCTAGGACCGCTGCTATTACGGTTTGGCGAAACAAATGGATACAAAACTCCTAATGAAATGGAAAATAATGCTCCAGTAAAGAATACCTTCGAATTTTAGTCCCCCTATTCGAGACGACAAGGAAGTGTGTCAGTCGTTTGTGTTACAACCAAGAACTAACCTCTCCTTCTTGGAACTTCACTAGGTCTCCAAGTTCTTCTGGCAATGCTACTTTGTCATGGACTTGATGACCAGAAAAAGGTAGAGTTGCGACTGTTTTCACGTTTCCTCCAATTAAACAATTCGAGCTAAGATTGGTACGAAGCAAATCTTTTTAGATATTTCTTATAAGGATGCAAGTTCTTGGCTTACCTTTCTTACTTATATGTAAAAAGCTCTTTGATGATGCCAATGTCGATGTTTTGCTCCACTGTGTGAACCAATAGCTTCTCTGAAACGCACTTAGGAAGCACAAGATCTAACCGACATTAAGGATAAACTTACGGATGTGAAGAGTTCGTTTCTGAGACGATCTGCAGTTCATCTAACAGCTTGTCGGCTCCATCGACAAGCCTTATTTTGTTATCAGTTGTTGAACAGTAGGATAACGCAACTATTTTTTTGTGGATCGTGTTTTTTTATTACCTCCCATCCGGTAAGTCATTGAGACAAAACCTTTTTACAGCTTGAGGCATTGGATTCATCTGTTACAACCAAATGAAATCTTTGCTTTTCGTTAGTGAGATTGAGTCTCAGCTATTCCCATGTATCACTTATCTCAGGAATGCATAGACTAAGGGAATCCTTACTACTTCTGCAACCGCAGCGCTTGAAGCGATCATGTTCCTCACTCCAATAGATATTTGTGGCAAGGAAATGGCAGCAAAATTGGCATTGCGACCAAAAGAACTGGTACTATGGAGAAACGAGAATGCAGGCTTCGCCAAAATACTGAACTATGAATTGTAGCTATATAACTTTTCAGAAGAATCTACAGACTATTTTACCCCGATCTTAGACGATGAATATAGAGCCAAAAACCCGAGAAGACAGCAGTGAAAAACAAACTTTGTACTAAGCAGTAACAACTCTAAGGCAATCTACACAGGCGAGTTGGAGAAGGTAACGGAATCTTCTGGGACCAATTCCAGTTCTTTTAGCCACTAAACTATTGTTATGTCTTCCGGGCGGATATTACGGCTATTCGTGAAGCCTCTGAATGGCAATAAACGAGAGCAATATCGGGAAAGAGCATCGTAATCAACACCATTAGTTAAGTAGCATTAAAGGCAGTCGAATCACCATTTTTAAGATCAATATTGGTAAGACTCTGCCGTATGTCTCTCAATGCAGCCTTATAGTGTGCTGCGTTTCTGGACGTGAATATTCTAGGTAACTGTATAGCAGACGAGTAAGCCAATGAAGGAACAACTATAAATGAACCAATGTTCTGTGCCAATGTTTCTGTGCCAATAGAAACACTGAAAAGCAAATCTTTGAGCTGGCAATAAGCAAGGCTTTTGGGAGATGGAGTTACCTCAATACCTGCCATTACTCGAGTCATACATGGCCAAAAATTGACCTTCGGAAAACAACAGCCATCCACAGCCTAAGCAGGACTTATCTGAGTAAACTTGTAGGAGTCCTCATGGGACATTACGCGATGTGTAGAGACGCCGCAAGATAGGGACTACCATACCAAGACTACTATGGCAGATGTATGGAAGAAGAGTAAGAAGAGATACATTTACATCAACTCTGTTATTGTTCAGCTATTGCCTTGATAAGAAAGGAAATCCTGGGAGCACATTGCTTAAACGAACTTACGGACACATCCGAAATCGATGTCAGAAAGAAAAGGCATTTTGTCCTGAAGTGTCTTTGGGTAGTATATGATCGACTGCCACCTTGGATTGCCTACGCCTACGCCGATATCTCGTCCATCAATGCAACCTATACTTTACATTCTGCCACCTCCGTATAAGTTTAGGCTTTAATTGGAGGAAGTTAATGGCGCTGTTAAAGTTAACTTTGCTTTTTTATGGTCGTGCGGTCTCTCCTTAAAGCCTATTGCACTTCGTCACTTACTGACGATGTCTTTCGAATGCCTGCCTTCTTCCAGGCAGAACTGGTCGCCTTATTTATAGCAGTCTTACTAAGGATTAACGTAGCCTTGCCAAAATTGCCTAAGATAATTCCTTAAGATCTCTAGTCCTTTTATTCAACATGGCTCTAGTTTTGGAAGCTATGATTGTGAAATGATGATGTTGAGATCTATCGTTGGTTCTTGCACGGAATGGTGCATGGTTTCCTGACTGGGGATCAACAGTTCATCCTCATCCGGCTACTTCTTCTAGCCACTGGCAACAAATCTCAATCCACCGCGAGGTTAAACTATAGTGAAACTAAAGCTAAAACTGAATCATGCGCACAGTCACTATCAATGCCGGCTGAATAACAATAAATATTAATTTTGAATGAATAACAGGTTTACTCGGGAGTCAGGGTTAACCGTGTCCTCCTTGGCAACGGAATGGGCCAAACAAACAAAAGACCAGAAAACAGTGAAATGTACTTGCTATAGCTTATTCACAATTAGCAAGGAGTAACCGCATAATGCTTCATCAAGGCATCATCCTTCGGGAAGGACATGTCACCAGAACCATCTACAACTTGGTAAGTTTGTGTTTGTATTGATCTTTATTCTAAATTCTGTCCTCGTAGATCAAAGATAAACGGTATGAGGACGTCATCGAGTGCATAGTAAACTTTGGTGAAGCTTCTACAACAAGAGCTGGACTCTCCACTTTGGGATACTGTTACTACCACTCGCAGAAATACGAAGAAGCTGCCACATGTTATGAACAATTGTGTGCCCTTGTCACCAAGGAGCCAAAGTATAAGTAAGTTTCGCTCCAAGCCAGATAAAAGGACAATTGGCTTACATATTTTTTAAGGTTTTATTACGCGCAATCATTGTATCAAGCTGGAATATTTCCGGATGCATTGAAAGTCCTCAAACAAATCATCGACAATGACGAGTTAAAGGAACAAATACTTCAGCTGCAAAGTGCAATTCTCTACTCCAGTGAAGATTTTGCGGGCGCTCAAGGAGTTCTCAACCAACGGTTAAGTGGAAACGCCGAGACTTTGAATGACGAAGGATGTTTGCTGTATCAAGCCGACCAATACGAGAATGGAGTGCAACGGTTTAGCTCTGCACTGCAGATTGGAGGATTCAATCCGCTGGTCGCATACAACCTGGCCTTGTGCCACTTTCGAAAAAAGGAAAAGGCTCAGGCGCTTGACTATACAGGTTTGCGTCAGTCTAGCCTTCTTTTCTGATTTCCGATAAAGTTTTTCACTTTGACAGCTGAGATTATAGAACGCGGAATACGGAACCATCCGGAACTGGGAATCGGAGCTCAAATGGAGACCGAAGGAAATGCCCGCAGTGTCGGAAATCCAATCACCATGGCTTTGTCTGGTATCACTCAAGCCTTGAACCTAAAAGCTGCTATTGAGTATCAAGATGGAAACATTGAAGCAGCACGTGAAGCGCTTCTTGACCTGCCACCGAGGGCTGAAAGCGAACTGGATCCAGTAACTCTTCACAACATGGCACTGACTGATCCAAGTGGCCCTGTTGCAGGCTTACGGAAGTTGGCATTTCTTCTAGATTTGGGACCGCCGGCGTGTCCTAAAGAGACTTTTGCAAACATTTTACTCTTGTGCTGCAAACACGAGATGTACGATACCGCCGCGGATATTCTAGCTGAACACACTAATCTGACTTATAAATACTTGTCGCAGGTAAGCCTGAATATAATCTTTCAAAAATTGTCTCACTCAAAGCCTTCTAGTATCTATATGAGCTTCTGGACGCCTTGATAACATCTCAAACGTCGACGGAACTAGCTGAGAAGAAACTGGGAACGTTGGCTTCAAGTTTGGCTGGAAAACTCCGCGGATTAGCCGCTAAGGTGCAAGAAGTTCGAACAACAACGGATCAGAACGCCTTACGGCAGGCCTTAAAGGACTATGAGAGTTCATTGGAATAGTATGTTCAAAAATGTCCCAAAAAAAAAAAATTAAAAACATTCTTTGCCTTGCAGCTATTTGCCGGTGGTGATGTCAAGGGCTTGGTTGTCGTGGCGTGATGATGACTTCGTTGGGGCAGAGCGTGAGTTTCGATCAAGCGCAGAGTTCTGTTCGGAGAACCCCGTCTGGCGTCTGAATGCCGGTCATGTTTTATTCATGCAGGGAGATAAGTACAAGGAGGCAGCCGCGTTTTATGAGCCCATTGTAAGACAGCACTCAGAAGATGTACGTTATTTTTTTTTTCTCTTAAATGTTGCCTTTAAATTACCAATTTATTCAAACCTCCTTATTTTCCAGATAATGACTGTTTCGGCTGCTGTTTTAGCTAACTTATGTGCCTCGTACATTATGACCTTTCAAAACGACGAAGCCGAAGAGTTAATGAGAAAAGTAGAAAAAGCCGAAGAGCTGAAAGAGAATCTTGGAAAGCAGTACCACCATCTGTGCATTGTGAATTTGGTTGTCGGGTAATTGGTCAAGACCTACAAGTTGGAAAATATAACCACCACCTCGTTTTTTAGCACCCTTTATTGTGCAAAATCAAACTACGAATTCGGGTTATCCCGCATCGCTCATGCTCTTGAGGGCGGCTCAGGATCACGATTGTACGCCGACACTTGGTTGCATGTGAAACGCTGTGTTTTGGGCCTTCTCACCGGAATGGCAAAGCAAAATATTATCCTGAAATATCCTGCTGTTCAAGAGGTTTTGAATTTTTTGAAGTCTTGTGAAGGTAATGCCTTTAATTTTCATCATCTGTTTTAACTTATTTAACATCTTTCAGTTTATGGACTGTTGACTCCGGCAAATATATATGCAGCTGGGGAGGAGGTGCCAGAGAAGCCCTTAACGATTGGTCTTGAAGCCCGAAAACTTAGGGTTCTTTTAATTAAGTTAAGTGAATATGAAAATTAGAGCATGTTATTTGAAAAAGTAAAGTGTGAACTAAGCTTCTTTTGTCGGGTTTGCTTTGTAATGTCTGACTGTACTTATTTTATGCAAACCAATGGCAAGTCCCTTTATAAACCATGCCAGCGTGGAGAATGGATTAAGAAAATAACTCCACGAAATACGCAGTCCTAGTTAATTTTTTTTTTTGAAAAAGGCACTGAGGGTCGAAGTGCGAAGGTACAGAGCTAATAATGTATCGAATCGAACTTCATACTTCATATACTATATATGTATATCCTGTTTATATGAAGGATTGAATCCGGCTTCAATCTGGATTAAGTGCCATATAAACGCAGAACGGATCCAAATAGGATTACTCGATCCGATCACAAAATTTGTGTGGAATCGGATTCTATTTTAGTAGAAAATGGCGAGTAGAAATATTCTAAGTAATAAGAAACAAAAATTTTGCCAAAAAACATAGACGAAAAAAAGTTTTTGCAGCTCTTAGGAAGAGAAGAACAGTCATACCGAATCCTCTTTCGATCCGGTACAGCATATTCCCGGATTGAATCCTAATCCTAGTTGAATTCGATCCCTCGATCCGGTCATAAAATCGGGCGTATAGACGCTTTTGGAGAACACAATAGCGTTTGAGGTGGGGGTTTCTGAGCGTGTTATCGTGTATAGTCCAAGCCGATATTATCTCTTTTAACATAGTTCAAACTAGAACATTCAGGTGAATCGTCTGAGGGTGAGAATGATTTTTACAACATTGTGAGCTATAAATATGAAAACGTAAGTCTCAAGGAGTTGAAATGTGTACAAAGAGCATTGTGTTTTCTTTCTACGAGGCAGTGGAGAGAGTCTGTTTGTTTCTCCAATTTGTCTTTTGGTTTTGCCTGAGCAAGTTCAGACAATGTTACAAATGCTGCAACAATAAGCCAAGTCCTTTTATACAATAGGGATGGATACTTAAACTGCAACTTACCAGTTGAATAAAAACGTCAAACAAAGAAAAAAAGACTTCAATAAGAGCTGCTGCATCTAGGATTCTACTGGCCAACACAGCCAAACCTTAAGTTTGATGAAAAGTGCAGGAAAGCGCATGCTTAGTTGCAGAAGAGGACGAGAACCGCATGCGAGCTCAACAAGCAAAGAAGAAAAGATACACTCGTACTTCGGTTTATTTAAGCAAAAAGATTGAGCACTAGAATGTTGGGATTGTTTAAACTTCAGGAGATTGTGAGATGATAACAGCGAACACCATATCACTGGTATGCAGAATGATATGAATGGTTCTTTCGACATCCGGACAAAGACAACCAACGATCCAAACGTTTAAAAATACAAATTAAAAGCCAATTTTTTGTCGTACAATTTTCGTAAGCAGCCCATGAATTTCTGACCCACTCTTTCAATAAAACTGATTTCGACTTTTTAAATCGAAATATTAATAATCCAAACATATAAAAGTACAAAATCAAAATTTTTTTTGCCGCAAAATGTTCGTGGGCTAGTCCAGGATTTGTAGAACAGTTTTATCCATAAACTTGATTTTGATGTTTATCAAAACCCTATTGAACTAGGTATAAGTCGAAATTTAAATAATCCAAATATATAAATACAAGCGGCCAACTGCGACTTTGTCCATCCTGTACTGTACAGACATCCTGTAGGTACTTAGATTCGAATTGTAGAAACGTCTATTAGCCGCCGGCTGACAATAAAGCGTATTTTTGGTCCAAACAATGTTGTGTAAAAGCAATTTTTTAAGGCCTTTTATATACTCGGAATAACATATAGCCTAAGTTCATCCTGACGGAGCATTGTAAATAATGGCCAAAGAATCTTTGAAATAGGATGAGTAGTTTCAAAAATTACCCCGTACATACAAACGTTACCTCATACTTATTAGAGAATTTTAAATTAGATACAAAATCAAAAAGCGTCGGAAAATCCATGGTTTGATCTGATGGTCTGATTTCGATCTCAAATGTTTAAATGTCGACTTCTTTTAAGTTGAAATTTAAATACTAGGAAATCGTACCTAAATGCTAAACTTAATTTCCGGCCAGTGTTAAATGTGATAAAATTACTCTTTTTAAGGAGGAAAACAAATTCAGAACAAAAAATAAAAATATTTCGAAAAAGTAAGCAGTTACGATATTCAAAATTCCTTAATTTTTTGCATTAACTATATTTCATGCATCTTTATTTACAAGTTAATATAAAAAGCATAGCCAATCTCCTTAGCTTGGTGGATAACCTTTTGCGACGATGAGGATCAACTGTCTACAAAAATATTCTCCTATGCCACTGTCGACGTTCTTAATGACGCCTTCCGGAGGTCTGTCAAAGATCATATCAAAGGCTGTAGGGGAGAGTAACTTAATTTCGTGAACCAAAGTGCAAAAGGCTGCCACTCCGGTTAACCTCATTGATGAAAATATGGACGGGAATTGTCATTATAAGAGGTAATATAATCATTGACTCTGAGTGTGAAAGTTGCACCCAAAGCAAAAAAAAGGGGTGCAATACGTTTAACGTGCGTGTATCTGTTTATTTGTGTACCTATCTGCCTGAGTGCAATTTTAGATCCCAAAAAAGGGACAGATTTTAATGCGTTTTTTTTTACGTTTGAAAGCTGATGTGATCGCAATGGTTCTTAGCTTTATTTTTTCAGTTCAGGCGTTTGAAGATCATCTGCTTATTCTATACTTTATAAAAGAGGCTTAATCAAATTACGTAGGTTCGATTGATTTGCCCATGAAATGATCGCAGAAAATTCAATTAATTGACTTAAAATTTAAAATTACTGTGATGAAATTGCTGGGACATTGGACTTTGATCTGATTCTCCAAAATCTGTCCCTAGACCACAAACGAGAATGGGGCATTAGGATTCCCTTATAATGCATTTGCATACAGCAAGCAGAATGATTCGAAGAAGAAATAAAAAATGTCCTTTAAAACTCAGGTATATTGTGGTTTCGGTTGAACCATGTGTGGAGCCGCAGTAGGGCCGGGAATTCGAAATGAACTTATTTGCGTTTGCTCAATTCGTAGTCTTTTATTCGCCATTGTGTATTGCGGATATTCTAATTCGTTTTGTTTCAGTGTTATGTCTTCACAGCAGGGACAACGACGTCATCTTCACTGACCAATATTTTGACGAAAAGAACTTGAAAATTCAATGCAAACTTGGAACAGATTGGAAAACCAAATAAAAGTTCAAGACTTACTGCGGAACTTGAACCTGACGCCTATTATCTGATTCAAGTAAAAGGCGGACGCTTAGCTAACTGCGGAACTCGCCAAAATCTCTCTTATATATTTTTTTATGAAAGTTTATGTTTGTGCTGCTGTGGTGTGCGTTGTCATCTATCCCCACGAAAAAACCCAAGTTTTCGGATCTGGTCCATGCGACAAATTTTTTGAGGTCATCGCTTGGTGGTGGTTGCGGTGAGTCATAGGGGAGGTAGCAAGAGGCGAAACTTTTTGCCTTGCTTTTGACCTTCACCCTATACTCCATACTAGTCACTGTCAGTTCGCCTGGTGAAAGCTGCAATGTGCCTTACCCCCGAGTGAAACCAGCTTTGTTAGTGAAACCTCGTCCACTCCCAGAACCACCAGTTGACCTTTGCCTTCCTGGGTTTTGGTGTGGTAGAGTTTCCACTTTAACGTGGCTAGACCTGTTAATTCAGTTTTATGCACGCCAGGCCCTTTGCAGGATTTTCAACTAGTTCTGGGATCCATGCGGATTTCCGGATTCGTCTCGGAATCTCTGCCGTTGGCATGACTGCGAGGCTTCTATCTTCCCAGTTTTGTATTCTGCAAATAATATTCTTCAGTGAATCCAGCGATCTAGCTATTTTTGAAGCAAGCTCTGGTGAAATGAAGAGGGGTTGTGCGTAGCTTAGATAGCATAACTATCTAGTGCCGGTTTGCTCCGGCTATCCCTGTATTTTTGTATTGAGTGCCCGAGAGGATTTTTCTCATCTTCCTTTTACCTCCGGAGTCTGTTGAGACATCCTCCAGTGACACCATACTTTGAAAGGCTGCTTAGAAGTGGATGCGACTGATTCGTCGACCGGACGCCCTCCGCTGCTTATTTTGTGGGTTTCTATTGGGTTGGATGGGACGGATATGTCGAATGAGTCCACTTTGGGTTCAGATCCGGGTTCTGATCCCCTCTGCTTTTCCGATTTTAGACGCTTTCATTTCCTGACCCTCTTTCTTTGCTGAGCTATGGCGCACCTTTTTTCCGAGTCAAAACGGTTTCCGCTCCTCGGATAACCCTCTATCTGTGCATTCATTATTGTCACAGAGGTGACTAAGCCCAAATGTTAGGGGTGAAGTACTTCTTGCTTCTGATGTGTTTGTTGCTATTGGCGAATTATCTCCTTCCGGGGTCAAGCAATTGCGGCAATAGCGGCCCCTACTGACATTTGGGTGTATATCCCCACCCGAATTTCATCGATTGCCTTGCATTCCATAATTCATATTAAAATTATCACTTGGTTGGGGACCTCCTCCCTGTTGCCAGGTAATGCCCTGTTATTTTAAGACCTCCCACCGCAACAAAGTGGAGGAGGATTATAAGTAAAATTGATACAGCTGAGTAACTGAGTAAATCAATTCAATAACATGTACACTCCGTCTCACTTGATTATGAACAGGCATTTTTTGTTTTAATTTTACGATATTTTTCAAGCTTATCTGTGAAAGGGATTGCACATGAAATAAAGGACATGTTATGACATATTATGTTTAAATTGTAAAAAAGGTCCGAGAGAAGTCATCCAATTAACCTTTTTTTTGTCTCATTTGATTACGAATAGTTGCTAGAAACTTAAAAGTTAAAAAATAATGGGAAGCTTGTTCATATCAACAGCGACCTCCTGGTCGCGGAATCACTTCAATTAGCCTGCTGTGTAGAGACTAATAGAGTGCTGTCAATAAACCAGCGAAATTTCGAACCAGGCTCATCATATTGCTTTTCTTCTTTGAAGACTTTTCTTGAAAACCAACCTCACACATTTACCGTCATGTTCAGATTGGGTGAGTATGGTGGCCATACTTTAACATTTTGGCTCTGAATCCAGGCTTTCGTGCTCCATGCATTTTGGAGCTTTGGAAATCCAGCTTCACAGTATTTGTTCCTTTCCCAACCAGGTCACCCTCGAATCCACCTGATGTGACTTGTTGCAAATCAATCCGCTGGATGAACGTGCCGCACTCAATGGTGATTTCCTCTTCATTTCTTCATATGGCTGCGAATGTGGCTGGCTTCTGTATCACACGATGAGCAGTCGATCTCCAGTTCCTGCCTTGATTTTTCTAACAAACAGTCTTGAATTTGGAGCAGCTCCCAGTATCGCCCGCCTTTCCTGACATGTTATTGCCTTGCTGACTCTTCTTTTGCGTTTTTTTCCATACTTCTCTTGGTCCTTAACGAAGCTGTGTACAGCAGTGGCGCCTCTTCCAATCTTTCTGGCTATGAAACGGATGAATTTTCCTTGTTCCCGGTAAGCTCGAATTTGGCATTTTTCCTTCTTGGTTAATGTCCTTCCTTATAACCCATAGTTGTGAATTTTTTGAAGTTATTTCTTAAACTCCTAAAACTCGAATTATCAGGTAAATTTTATGATCTTTTCGGAAAAGCGTCATAAAAGTTGCATTTATCAAATTAATCACATTTTTGTTAGAATATAAACATAATTATCTTTCATTTCGTGTGCAATTCGTTTTTCCCAAATTAGCGAAGGGTTTGAAAAATATCGTAAAATCAAAACAGAAAAAGGAAATGTTCGTAATCAAGTGAGACGGAGTGTATGTACCTATATATGTATATATACAAACAGGAGGATTCTTGTGCATCACCGCTTAGCAAATAAAATTACGATTCGATTGAGTTGTTCCTTTTCATTTTCTAACCCACAACTTAACTGCAAATGATGTTATGCACGTCCTTGTTTGAAATGTAACCGACACGTCGTCGGTAGCTCTGACATTGATTTTCAAATTCCCTGTTGAAATGCACAAAGAGCACCCCTAAGGACATTGTTGAACTTTCTGGAAAAATACGCAAGGATTCATTCGCTGAACAACTGACTCACGTGCTTATATAAACCATAGCGAAGCAGTCGACTTACGTCAGTTGGGCATCAATCCCAGCGAGCGCTGCAAGCAGTAAAAAAATCAACTGAAAGTTGAACAACAACCCACCCCTGAGTCTGTTTTATTCGACGTATAAAGCTAGTGGCCGGTTCTATGATTACATATCAATTTTACTATTCCGAGAGAAAAGTATCCAAGTGCATCTATCGAAAGCTTCAGGCAGTCGGGGCTTGGGGTAGTGCACTGTGAATTATGCAATTTAGTCAATGTATTAGTTTGCACGAGCTTGCCCGCCTGAGATTTAGCTTATAAAGGTTAGAACACATGCGTTTAAAGTTGCACTTGCTTGCCAGCTGTTCACAGGAAAAGGTCGCCGTCTCGTACGAACGTTGTACTCGTAAATATTTGTGATTGTTCGCGCAATACCTCTAATAGATAAAGCTATAAAAAAAGATACTTTTGTGTAATTGTTTGTAAATCGTTCAGGCTGGAATTCAACCAGTGATTGAACAGTGAGTCCGAAAATGACTACCAACATTATTTGGTTTCGACACGGGCTTAGGATTCACGACAATCCGGCTTTATTGGAGGCAATAACCGACCAAAGGAACAATTCTAAACTGCTACCATTATTCATATTCGATGGGGAGAGTGCGGGTGAGTTCCAATGAAGTGCATTTCATTATCTGAAAGTTTCAACTTGTGTGAGTGTCTAAACTGGTATCAATGTTTTTTTTTCTGAGCTTATTTTTTTTTTGTTTTTGTAATTAAAATTTTTATTGAGTCAAGTCAGTTCGAAGGGTTGGACAAATCTTAAGTTATTTATGTTTCGGTTCTCTTTAATTCTACTTGCTAAAACAAAAGCGGCCAAGTACGAGATTGACTCTTACGCTAAGGGTTCCGTACAACTCTATGATAAACAATTTATATTTATTTAATTTGAATTTACTTGTACATATGTACTAGTAAACTAATTGACTATTGGTAATGTTGTCAAGCGACGCCTGGTAGTGATTTTCTGAACCCTATCCGGCGCATGGAGCAATATCTAGAAATCGGTTTAGTTGCGATTCCCATACAACAAATGAAAAGAAGTAATTTTTTAAGCGATAATTTTTTTTGGAATTTCATGCAAGAATTATATCTTTGGATAAGGAACTCTGAATTATGATCTGAAATATGCATCATAGGGGATGCTTATAACTTTCGCTAAATGGCTCTATCACTATTAAACTTCAGTGTAAATATTGTTTTTGAGATAACTTTTGAATTGTTTTTTTTTTGTTTTTCAAATTCACTGAAAAAAATCTTCGAAAGACATTGCAAAACAAAGTACTCGAGAAATGTTTCGGCAAATGTAAGGGTTTTTTAACCGCTTTAAAAATAAAACTGTAGATAATGGCTGCCAAGAAAAATCGACAAAATAGTGTTACAAAAAATATTTTTTGTTTCAAATTTCAAAAATTGAACTAGAAGTTTAGACAACCGCGAAACTTCAAGAAATACGGCCAAGTTCTCTAAAATCAAGTTTTTCTATTTGTGAGCAACGCGTACATGTAGTGCAAAAATCAACGCAATTTGTGGTAAACATATAGGAAGTCTTTAGTGGTAGACTTTAACATCCAGAAACCTTTAAACTAATAGGCAATGTGCTGCTTTTAACACTGGTCACTTGAAATATGAAAAAAACGCCCGAAATATAGGCTAAGATAAAGAGTATTTGTGAAGAAAACAGTTGAAAGTTACCTTTTATCATAAAGGTAGATAGATAGATCCTTTTTGTAGCTAAAACATCGATTATTATCTTCCCATAAGGAAATTCTTGTAATCGGTCCGATTTTCAGAATTCAAATTTTTTCCATATCTCCACGTTTCGAGGTCACAGAAGTCGGAATTCATTGTTTTTAGAAAGAAAATTTGAAGGTGTGCCGCTTCTTTCTTACAACCTTACTCGAGAATTTTAATTCCAAAAGTTTCATTGATAAATTGACTTAATTCAGTTAGTTCAAAAATGAAAAAAACAAATATATCCCTAGGGAGCACATTAAAAAAATATGTATAGGTTTTCCAATAAGGACTCGACAATTTTTTTTTTAATCATATAAATCGATTGTGAGGTTTGCTGTATGGCTTGTGGAACCATACTGTTGAAACCACGTCGTAAAAGTCCATATCTTCCAATTCGGACCAAAAATAATCGGTCATCATGGCGCGATAACACTGGCCATTCACAGACGATTGTTATCGTCGACGAAAACATGTGGCCCAATAACGCCGCCGCGCCGGCATGCAAACCGCACCAAACAGTTTTTTTTTTGTGAATGATGTGGTGATGAAGATTTTCAACCGACCAATAGCGCATATTTAGCTTATTGACAATACCATTGAGACAAAAATGAGCTTCATCAATGAAGATGATTTTGCGATTAAATTCATCATCTTGGCGACTCTGAATTTCGGTAGAAAATTGTTATAATTTGGAGACGTTGCTCGTTCGTGTACCATGATGTAAATATTGAGTTTACTTAATAAATTGACAATGACAGTTCAATGATTAGTGAAAGGGTGCGTTCACAAATTAAATTCACAGTTGTCAAGTCCCCATTTCATAAGAAGTATGAATATGAATATTCCAAAAATCTTTAAACATAGGCAGTTTGTATATTGTCAAAAATGAAAAAGAATTCAAAAGTCTTTTCGAATCTTATTTACGTAAAAAGAAAAATGGCTTAGGTCTCAAGATGCATGACGTCTGTATAATGAAAAAACATTATATATTTCGATATATACTATACCTATCTGCTTTAAAGCAGTCTTTAAATTATTTGTTGACCTATTAGAATACACAGCGTGATTTCAAACGAAACGCTGGCAATGGATATTATAACTGTCCCCTACATCTGATTTAATCCATGTTTGCTTGAATGATTCTACCCAAGACCTTACGAGGTATTACTTTTCCCGTCCCTTAAAATGTAACAATTTTTGGCTTCAATTAACCAATCAAAGTGCTTGGCATCATTTCAATAATAACGCAAGCAAAATTAATAAAGACGGTTCAAATTAAACACGCTGAAATACAGATAGACATGGACATTGAAAAACGATCGAATCCGTTTGTTTTTCTGGACAAGACCAGTTTTCCATTTTCACTGGAAAATTTTAAGGCTGTGTACAGTGTGTGTGCCAAGTGTACCAAAGGATCCCTAGTACTACGCTTCGGTGTCCGTCCGCCCGTTTGACACATCTTATGAACGGCAAAATGTATACATTCGCTATTTTCACAGAATGAGAACTACTTTTAAAATATTTAAAAATTGCTTACACGTATGCCCACGCTAAGAAATAAGCTGTGGTACGGAACCCTTTGTGGGCTTATTTTTCGCCGTTTTTTTTTTGCTTTAATTCAGTATAACTTAACTGCTTGACAAGTAGTAGAAGTAGCGTGAACTAAAAAAAAATTTAATTTAATTAAAAACATATTTCAATTTTAACTTAAAAATATAAATATAGTATAACTGGCATTATTTATTCTCTCTCATGACCCACTAAATCAGTGAAAGCAGCCGATCCTTTTTTAGGGGTTAAATAACAAAACTGTGTGTATCCCCTTATATGTGAATGCAGTTAAGCTGAAGTCCTTATAGTCCTATGAGAACGTTAATTCAGTCGTATGTAATTGAATTTGACTGACTGCTTTTTATTTTCCCAAATTTTTATGCTCCTGTGAGTTTACATTTAAAATAAGTTAACGCTCTCATGCTTTAACAGAGTGTGTTTTAGACAGGACATTAAAGTGATGCGGGTAAAATTTAAATAACATTTGAAATTTTGTACATTTTGTTGAAGTTGTGTTCACGTTTTGTACGTACAGTTGTGTTGATAGTTTGGGCTTTGCCGAACTGCTAACAAAGGGCGTGGGTTGGACCTATCCGCAGAAGGTTTTTTTTATGAAAATTGTGTTCTAAGGGGAGTGCAACTCCTTCAGGAAAAGGACTTTTAAAATTGCCAAAGAGACAAATAAATAAATATAATAATTTCTAAGAAATAATATATATAGTACGAATTTATCAAAAAGAAGTCTTTAAGATGACTAATTTTTTCTAAACTGTTTAAGTAGATACATATCTGCACTGAAGCGTTCATCGCGAAATTCAAATTTTTTTGTTGCAGCAAGTTCAGTTAATTGTGGTTCAACGAAAGTTTTGAACATACCATTACTACCAATACCTGTGTCTATAGACAGTAAATTTATATTACAGTGGGTCAGGCAGGTATTCAATAATTCTCCTAAAAATACAAAAGGACAGCTTGATCAACCAACCTGTCTAATGCCTCAATAGCTCGCTCTTCTACTTTCATTTCACTTCTAGCAGCTCATTGTCCTGGAAGTGCAGTCATCTTCGCGATATTTTTAAAATAAGCGGAAATGCACTGTTACTGTCAGGTCCTCGGTTTATCTTCATTATAGTGGCTTTACATGAAACTAACTAAACTTAGAACTTGAAAAATACCCCGAGTTGAAGTGTGAACTCCACTTTGGGAGATTAGGGGGCATGAGCTGGTGTGCTCTCAAAACAGTCATCATCGATGCCCATGAAGTGTGAACCGTTGCTCTATCCTGTTTGATCCTTATGATGAAATTCCTCCAACATCTTCGCATACAGGCCTGAATCACTGTGAATTCCCTTTTGATAGAAGGGGACAAACCATTCCAAGCGAGGAAATTGCCCATCACACTGAAACACTAGGTGAACGCGAAAACATTTGATGGACTTTGCCGACATTGCTGTCAGCCCAATAACATATATTCAGTTTGTTGACCTATCCACTCAAGTGCAAATGGGCCTTTGAGATATAAAGTTGTCTTCTGGTACAATCGCCAACTTATAGGAATGGTAATAAAGGTTATCGTGAGAAATTCGCCCATTAAACGATTAGAGAGTTCGACATGCGACGACAGACGCATGTTTGCGCGAAGAACGCCATAGGCGTTACTCTTACTCCTAATGTTCTTGTGATAACTGATGAGCAGACAGACTCCAGTTCTATGTTTTGTTACATTCGCGGTTTACCTGAACGTAGTGACCCATGTATCAATTGATTTTCGGTCTGACAGGGCTCATTCCGGATACTTGGCTCGAATTTCCCTTGTTTTATAGGTTGAGCCGCTAAACAAGATATGTATGTTCGACCGTCAAGGTATGAGCTTATCCATTCCACAAAAGACACAGTTTTATTTTCAAAACAATTAGCTTGCGCGAAAGCTTAATGAAATGTTTCGATTGATTAATGGGTAGGGATGATATGGATGAAGAATGCTAAATCATCTTATTTGTGTTCATTCAATTCGCAGTATTTTATTCGCTACTGATTGTTGTTGATTTACTAACTTCTTTTAATTTGTTCGAAGATTGCTCGACAGCGGAGCCAACGACATCATCTTAACAAACCAATATTTTGACGGCATGAGCTGTGAGCTCCATCATGACAAGCCAGTTACCACTACAGCGCGACCTCTCACTTACTCAGACTACTAACGCTGCTCGGCTACTCCGGTGAAAGCGCCGTTAACTCGATCAGAATGGTAACTGGACATGATTCGAATACCAGACTAAAGTTGAAGGCAAAATCAAGGATTTCGAACATGTAACGTATCAGTTGATCCCAATGTGTTAAGAAGTGGCGCTTTACCAACTGCGCCATCCAGCCGTTGGAGGATGAGAAAAAACATTGAATTAATGATGATGAGCCTGGTTATATCTTTCAACATTACTCATTAAGTTGGCTTATAAGCGTTAGAATGTGGTATTTTGCCAATGCAAAGACTTCCACCCAAACACTTTCGCGTCACATTCGTTGATTGGGCTGGCTTAATGCTTATGTTTGCAAGAAAAATTGTCATTAATAGAACCTGTTTAGACGATTTCTTTTGAGTGCCGACTGACGAGAGTTTAAGGGTGAGAGGAGGGAGTGGTAAGGGAAGTGGGCAGTCACGTTCCACATCCGAAATGATCCGTTTCTATTCCATTTCATCATACAATTTCGTTCGTGGAGTAGTGAGCTTGTCGGTTGAACATCATAATTGGTTCGGTTGTGAGGTGAGGATCGATTGTTAAAATGTGAAAGAAGAAATAAAGTCTCCATTTCACTCATTCCACCCTTATTCTTTTGCAAAGTAGTGTAGAAGTGAGTACTTCAGTGTGTAGACACTACATGACTGGTCACTACGCACTCAAAAGTAATCGTCGATACAGGGTCTTAGAGGAAGCACAGTCCTCTTGCAACTCTCAAGACCCTGGTTGGTGCGGTTCGCATGCCGCCCAATGTTTTTTCAAGCCAAATTGATTGTGCCGAAATTCGACTGAAGCGAATTGGGAAAATTTTAACTTTTTCTTATTTCTTAGGCAATTATTAAAAACATGATTGGAGTTATTGGGGTTATTGGCATCCCTTCCTGGAGTACAACTGACATAATAAAGCTTCTGGATCGTTCAAAGTCGACAGCAAAAGCCAATCCTAGTCTCTGGCTCCCAAGCTTTTGATTTTTTATTTTTTTTTTTGTTGTTTTGAATCCAGGTCCGATCTTTGAACAACTTTCCTTCGCTCTTAACAAACCCACGACTTATATATTAGGATAGTCTGCTTCAAATTCAAGCTTGACTGTGTTCAAAATTCTACCAACAATTTACAAATTTTTAGGCACGAAAAGCGTTGGATACAACCGGATGAGATTTCTTTTGGAATCCCTAGCCGACATTGATGAGCAGTTTCGGGCTTATGGTGGTCAACTTTACATTTTTCGCGGCTCGCCAACTCATATCTTCCGGTATCTGCATGAACACCTTCGAATAGGAAAAATTTGCTATGAGCAGGATTGTGAACCAATTTGGAGAAAACGTGACAATACCGTCAAGAAGCTTTGTAACGAATTGGGCATCATAAATGTGGAAAAGGTGTCTCATACTCTATGGGATCCAAGGATTGTCATCGACACAAACGGAGGAATAGCACCGCTAACCTATCAAATGTTTTTGGTAAGCTTTTATTATGATATTTTATTTGAAGGTATAATTAATTTTTTTTTTCATCTAGCACACCGTTCAAGTTATTGGGCTCCCGCCGAGACCGGCAACAATTCCCAATTTGGCAGGCGTAAATTTTTGCAATCTTTCTGATCAAATCATATCTGAGCTAAATGTCTTCAAAGAGGTTTACAAAACATGACTACATTTATGAATTTCATTGATTTTTATGTATTTAGATTCCACAACCCGAGGACTTTGATATCTTTCCGGAGAGTTATGACTATGTAGCTAAAATTCGTTGGAAGGGTGGTGAAACTGAAGCTCTGCGTCATCTCAAACAACGCTTAAAAGTTGAGGAAAATGCTTTCAAGAGTGGCTATTATTTGCCAAATCAAGCAATGCCAAACATCCAGGAATCTCCAAAGTCCATGAGTGCCCACTTGCGTTTCGGTTGCTTGTCTGTCCGACAATTCTATTGGATGGTTCACGATCTATTTGAGAAAGTTCAGCGAAACTATTGTTACAGTTTGTCTGGTGGCGCTCATATAACCGGGCAGCTTATTTGGCGTGAATACTTTTATACAATGTCAGTGAATAATCCGAACTATGATCGCATGGAAGACAACAAGATTTGCTTGAATATTCCTTGGGCTAAACCATGCCAGGAACAATTGAAAAGATGGAAAATTGGTCAAACTGGATTTCCATTGATCGATGCCGCAATGAGGCAGCTGTTGGCCGAGGGGTGGTTGCATCATTGCTTGCGAAATATGGTCGCTACTTTTCTTACACGCGGTGGACTCTGGCAAAGCTGGGAACATGGATTGGAACATTTCCTGAAGTACCTCTTGGATGCTGATTGGTCAGTGTGTGCTGGTAATTGGATGTGGGTATCATCATCGGCATTCGAGAAGTTATTGGATTCGTCAATTTGCACTTGCCCAATCGCTCTTGCAAAGCGATTGGATCCAAATGGAGAATACATAAAGCAGTATGTTCCAGAATTGCAGAGCGTTCCAAAGGAGTACATGTAAGTTTATGGTTTAGTTCGGCAGGTAAACCCTTTTTGCCTTTTTAGAATTGATGAAATGTTTATGCAAGTAATTCATCTTGAAAAGCGTTTGTAAGCAAAAGAGGACTCTCGGCTTATCTGCCTGAGTTTTCCTTCTTCGTGCCTACAACAGGACAGATGACATAGCATATGATGGCTGGAATCCATTTCTTTTCCCACTTCGGCAAGATTCTTTGCAAGCTGTCCCAAGCCGCTCCGCATGGATGACAACGGGAAAGTGATCGATTATTACGCCAACGCATAAATGATCTGATCCGATATTTTTGAAAAATGTTGGTTGTGGTGCATCAGCCTACTCGACTTCATCGTCTATTTGCCCTGCCTGTAATTTCCTTATCGGTGTTTCTATGGAGCAAAGGATTGGCAATTTAGCAAAGAGAAGGATGGGCATATTTGTCCGCTTTCTTGTTTCGGATAGATCCCTAGGTCCTGACTTCCAACATATGGTCACCTTGCTGAAGGTACCTATTGATCTTCGCAAAGGAAACAAGCTCCGCACGTAGTTCACTGCAGATTCTGCCAACAATGCTATAAATGAGGTCATTTCATTGCAAAAATGCTATTTATTCTTAACCCGAGGAATATTACTGATTTGTCAAAGCGGATTTTGATTTCTCGCAATAGAACAGCAGGAAAGTGTTTCGTAACACAGAGCATGTGGGTCTGCGTGCTATCAGTACTGAGTGCAAGTGCATCGGAAGTTGACGATTCGTAGGTATATGGCAGATTGTTTTTTAAATTTTTTTTTCATCATCTCTCCAATTTTGTTCTTATTTCAAAGCACATGTGAAGGTAACAAAGACACTCCTTGCTTTTTGTTATTTTGTTCTTTTAATTTTTCTATGCCCTGTTTTTCTCTTAGGAAAAGGTCTTTCCTAATTCAAAAATGCTATGGACGAAACCTCCTTTATTTTTTTTAGTATTCTGTTTGGGCTTACGCATTGGTAACATTAACAGTACATCGGAAAAAACCTCTTGAAATCGGTTTTTCCGAAATACATAGAAATGCTTTTCTTAAGTTTCCAGCACAGGTCTTGTTAATAGATGCATGTTTATATCCTTTGTGTCAAAAAACTGCTTTTTAAAATGTTGAAAATGTTAAAATGGTACAAGCCATTTCCTTCAGAATACCCTTTCTCTGTCTAACCAGGTGTCGCTTTGAAAATTCATACCCAAAATAGCAAGATAATAATTGGTACTGCGAGGACTTTTGCAATTTTCTCACTTTGAGGAAAGATGATGTATGACAAACTTTAAAATTCTTAAAATATGGGTTCTTATTAACATTTGAAATTAAGAAGATATACCGTTCTCGACCAATTTTTTCGATTAATTGGATCTAAGACGTGGGAGGACCTCAGAACAACGAAGTACATTAAAAGTGAATAAAGAGCATTGGAGACAAATAAAAGCGTTGCTGAATGGATGGGTTTAAGAAGTTGGACCGGAGCCAATTGCGAGTAAAATTTTGTAAGAGTAAATTAAAAAACCTACTGCCTAGATCTTTAAAGATTGTACCACCAGGATCTCTAAAACTGAATGTGTTTGGAACATCATATCGATCAACTTTGATACCGTTAATTATGATCGCATAATGTGTGTTGATCGACTAAGAGCTCAAATGGGTTAGAGACGAATATAAGGTCAAGTAAGCTTGGTGGGGATAATTCTACATATCGAGTTGGATGAAAATTTATACGTGGTAGTCTTGAGAGACTGACATTTCCTAAATGCGAACATTATTTAGCAGTCCCCGTTTAAATGTCCTAAGACGAGTACGTGGCGAAAATTTATTTGTTTGAATGTGTAAAATATATACATGTACATTAACTCGAAACCACGTGACTTCGTAAGTCCAGTTGTCGTGGCGTATTGCTTGGAACTATTGTCAGAGTACATAAATATACTAATTATTAAACAGTGGGTGCAGCTGTTGTTGGAACTGCTTGTTCCCCTTTGATGTGATCATTCTTGATAGATCCCATTGCGGCCAACTTATCAGCAGCAAAATGGAAGCGAGAGTAACCCATCTATACCCAGAGTGCTCTTATCGGGAAATCGCACTCAGTTTTTGACAAACTGTCCATAAAGTAGATCTTCTTGTTTATCTCTGTTCGATGATGGTAACCCATTTTACCAGAGTGTCTGGTAAGGATACGAAACATTAAAACTGCGTGCGTCATATGTTGTTCAATGCTGGTGTTCGAATTTTGAGCGTGCAACAGAGGTGATGAAAATCTTCCATCATTCTGAAAAATAAACGTCTCTCATGTTCCTTTATTTGCGAGTTCTTTAATTTGTATACTTCTTTTCTAAAGGATACTAGACTCCGGACCGTTTCATCGATCTCTGTTAATTTTTGGTGTATAATGGTCGCGCTCAATTCTATTAAGAATTTAGAAATTAAATTTATAGCAAATAAATTATATAATTATGTCTGCCAGTGTACCCGTTCAAGATAATAATGTACATTTTACTTGGACTTTTGATCCAAAGAGGTCAAAGAATAGAACGCATATCTTCTTTAAGAAAATAAACGTGTTTTTCTGAAATGGATTTTTTTTTTCTATTTTTATTTGCCAGTCATGAACCTTGGAAAGCTCCGCAGCATATACAGGAACAGGTCGAGTGCATTGTTGGAATTCACTATCCCACTCGTATCATAGATCTTAACGCAGCATCAAAACAGAACAATATTGCTATGAAAGCTCTTCGGAATGCACTTATAGCTGATGGCGCACCTGACGATGGACCTCCACATTGCCGACCATCTAACGAAGAGGAGGTGCGACATTTCTTTTGGCTAGACTAAATCCTAAAACACAATTTTACCAGAATTATTCGATTGATGGAAAATAAATTCAAAGATTATTATATTTAAGAGAAATAACAATATTTGTTTTAATTTCTTTTTAATTACTACAATTTTCAACATATTATTTTTATTCATAATTATCATGTTAATAATTTACACATTTTTTTTCTGTTCTATTTTAAATTTAAAAACTTATTTAAAATGGAACTTGTTAATTAAAATTATCGAATCTTATTATGTTAAAAATACGTTAAGATTTATTTTTAGCGTAGAAATACGTTACTTTATTTAAAAATATCTTCTTTTTTTTGTATTAATTTAAATTCTCTCTGTCCGTGCTCACTATGAGCGGTCAATTTACACAAAAACTACGAGATACTAGGCAGTTTATAAATTGCATATTCAACCATTTATGTATTTTACACAATTTATTGGGAAAGAATAAACGATGCTAAAACGATGTTTTTGGCAGTTTGATCTTAGTTAAAATAATTAAAATAGGACCATTGCAAAAAAGTGGTTTTCAAAATGAGATAAGGCAAATTTTCGATACCAAATATTTAATTTAGCAAAACCAACAACGTTTCGGTGACAACAATAAGAAGACGAGAAAATTAAATAGTTCGAAGAATCTCTGGAGGCAGTTTAATGCAGTTCATACTGCGCGAACCCTTTATGCAGAATGGCACTAAATTACCGGCATTAGATTTTAAGGTTGATAGCATCAGATTTTAAAATCGTAATAAATCGACAATGCATTGCCGATTTATGAAGATTCCGAAATGTATTTGTTTAACTGTTGGATTATTCAAGTTTTTTAAGTTTACGATAGGTAGCTAGCGCGATATGCAGCAACGAAATATGAACCTGAGACCCAAATACTGCTGCCAAGCAGCAGTAGCAAGATCTACGGAAAATTTCTGAGTTCAAATAATAAAGATAGACTTTGTGAATACGATGAAATAAATTGCTTGCATGTTATTTGCAAGTCACATAATATTCTACTGACCAATGACCGGATTCGCAACGAAGATGAATTGTATGGAATCTATTCAAGAAGATTGTATATTCAGTTTGTCCAAGCGTGATTAACACATTTCTCCTTTTAATCTGATCCAGTTAGCTGTAAAGAGCTATGGTGAGACATTCAAACATTTTCTCGTATTTTGTGTGACTTGCAGAGCTTTATCGTCTTTTTCGTGAGCTTATCACGTGTTTGTGTGCAGTTTATCTTAAGTCTGAAACTCTTCAAAAGTTAATTTGTCATTCACACCATTTAAAATGGTGCTCGATGAATTTATGAATAGCCCGCTTTTATTAATATTTTATTAATATTTTGTTAAAGAAAAAAATAGAAATTCGATTTTTGTGGCTCCACGGCCATCGGCATTGGTACATGATTTCATTGGATATCAAAAATAATTTGTGCATACCTTCAGGAAAAATAATTACTTTAATTTATATGTGTAAATTTCTTTACAGTACAGAAGGCGATTTTTTTTAACAGCATGATAAGCTCAGCAGTATTTAGAAGTCAAAATTGTGTTAAAGTGTTAAAGACGGAAGAATTTTAGCGCGAAGAGTGCCGAAAGCAAGATTCAGCCCTAAGCAAGTCTTAGACATGTCATCCAAAACTAAACTGGAGATGTGGTATAATGGAGATAAATCTTTGAAGATTAAAAACTCAGAACAGCCTTTCAAGAGTTGGCCTAAATCAATCACGAAACTTTAAAGTTACAAAGATGTGTCCGAAGTCGTTATCATACAATACCAGACGTGCATTCACGAGAGTAAACAATCTTAAGGCGACATTATGTTCCACACAAATATAATGAAGATATAAACAATCTAATAAACTATGGCGCGGTCAAATATTCCTACGATTTTCAAAGAAATAAAATAAATTTCGATAATTATTTATACTCGTATTTTTTGCATATAAAGACCACAATGCGCAAGCACAATCAGCACAACTCAAACCTATATAAAAATAATTATATTAATTTGAATTCTAAAAAATATATATTGTATATACAAATATATATGTTTATAATTTCGTTTACCAATTTATTTTAGTACAGCTTTGTTATATACTTTTTTTTTAAATTAAGGAGTTGCAAAAGAGAATTAAGAAATGGATTTTTTTATAAATATATTTTGCTTTTTAGTTTTTATTATACATTAAATAACTTAAAAATCTTGAACTTTACATAAAAAATAGTAAAGAATACAGGGGTGTGTTACGTGTTTCTATTTGTTTACGTATAAGATCTAGAATCATAGGAAACAATTAAAGAGAATATGTAGTGTATTTATTGCAGTATTGTGTGGGCTTATTTTTAATATTTTTGTCCTAAAAAATCCGTGTGTACTACATACAAATATGTTTTTTTTAATTACTACAAATCAAAGAATATATATATTTTAATGTAACGTATATCATATCTTACAAGTGACCAGCGCGAAAATATAAAGAGCTTGAAAATGTCTCCTTTATAAATAATACATTTTTTTTTTAAATATTTATTTATAGGTATATAAGACTTTGTTTTATATAATTAAGAAGAAAATTTATGTAAATATATATTTGTTTACTTCTTAACTTGCGTTCAGAACTAATATTTTTTTTTTGTTTTTGTTAGTTTTCTGGCGATTGACACTCGATTAGTAGATTTTAGTTTAAATATTGTTTGCTGCATTATTTGAATCGTGGTATGATGGACGTTCGAAAAAGTATTTTCGAAAAATATAAATTTATTGAGCAAGGCAATACTGGAATCAAAAAAATCGCTAGTTTAGAAAAAATATAGAAAATATGACCGCTTAAGTCATATTTGCCTAAATAAGGGTGAGAAATTGAATCAATGGTACGATTTTATGATCCCATTCATTAGATAATTAAATTAAGAGTGATAAAGCTACAAGAAATTACTTATAATTCAGTTAAGCACAATTTCATCAGAGTGGAATTTGGAATATCATTTAAAAAAAAATAAAAAACTACAACACAAAGGGTGATAAGGTGTCTAGACAATGGACAAAGATTTTAACTGATTCCAACCCTGCTGACAGTTTACGTACTTTGCTTTGACCCGTGCGTTACGTTTTCTTTAAGAAAAACATCCCATTGATAATAAGACCATTCGCGAATATCGTTTTTGAAGTTACATATTTTCGGATCAAACATTCGCCATAACGAGAACTCCTGCTGCTTTCTTTTCATTTAAGCAATAGCTCGCTAAAAACTATAAATGTTTCACCATGTATGACGGCAGACGACGGGCACACTTTGCAGAATATCCATTCCACAGAAAGCAACAACACGGGGGCTATTTACACTCCATTAATTAGACTTCCCGCGAGATAGGTTGTACATTGACTTTTTAATTAAATTTAATACACTTCTTGCTATTAGTTAAAGCCATTCTTTTTCTAGAAAATTCAACCACTTAACCCATTTCTTAAAGAAAACAAATCATAAACCCAAATATTACATTGAAATGATGAACTGACCTCTAGTAAATTTTGACTCCACAAATTCCAGCTTACGCAAAAAGCAAATTCAAAATAGGAAAATATGTTTAAAAAATGTTCAGCTTGCAAGACAATTGCCTTTTATTTCCAGATCAGAAAAGTTTAATAAAATTTATAAAAAAGTATGATACAAATACAAATTGGAATTTAAAATTAATTTTACAAATTTTAAATAAAAATGAAAAAAAAATAAACAGGAATCGCCCATCCCTTAAGTAAGCAAACGAAAAACTATCATATTTACATATTCATACACAACAAAGGCAAAAAATGTTTGCCCATAAGTTTTGATTGGGTACTCTTGGAACAAACAAAAGGATTTTTGGCTTGAATACAAACAAAGTTTTGAAAACATTTCTGGTTTCTAGTCTAGTTCACCAATTTCAACCAATTCGTTTCAGTCTATTTATAAAAACATTAAAATCATTTCTTGAGTTGAGCATTGCCTTGCCCAATAACTTCCGCTATAGTTATGTTTGTATATAGAAATATTTTTTCCAGATAAAATATTTTATTTCCTTTTCGTATGATAAACATTAGTTTTCTTTGCATTTTTTTTTTCTTTTAGTGTTGGAGTTAATTCATATTAATATATTAAATATTTAATACTAATTGTGTTTTGTTTTTTTCTTTGTTATTTGAAATATTTTTATTTTGCCTGTATTTTTATTTTTGCATAAGTTTTATTTAAGTTTCTTTCTTCTTAATTTTGTTTTACTGCATTTCAATGTATATAAATTTCTTTCCTTTTTGCATTTCTCACATACATTAGGGAATTGAATAATATACACTTATGCGCATTTTTAAAAATTAATAATATTTATAGAAACATATATGTATGTATGTATTTATATATACATATATACATATAAATATAAATTATAACACAATTATCTTTTATTTTTTGTTGTTCTAAAATCGTTTTTACCGTTTCCCGAATAAATTTTCAATCATCTTTTTTCTTGTTATCTTTCATTGCTCTATTTGTTTCTGCCTATTTTCTAATGTTTTTTTTTGTGTTTTTTGTTTTTCAGTTTTCAATTTTCAATTTGTTGCCGTTGTCGATATTTTTGTATTGTTTTCCTCTTTTAAATTTGTTTTAACTAAATAATGCTCATAGGGTTGTTGTTGGTGTTGGGAATTATAGACATGGAATTTAATCGGAGTCCGCACGAGTGCCTCGCACTTCTCCAATTTGACGTTGTCTATCTAATTCTTCTTTGGTTTTCTCTTCAATGGCCCGAATGTCGTCCATGGTAAGGCCGTACCAACGATCCGTCCAGCAGAAGACTTGCCTGAAAAAAAAAATGTTAAGATTTATTTTTTTTAACTACTTGGTCAACATAAAAGCATTTAATTAGAGAATAGATAGAAAACTTTCTTGTTATTAAGATTTGATTCGCCAGAACATTGAATGATAAAATAAAATTTCTTTGTTTCTTTTTAATTTTGGTCTAATATATCGATATAATAACTTTTCTGTAACCGTTATTGAACGTTCTAAGTCCTGAATGCTAGAACTCTTCTTTAAATGATTCAACTCGACTTATTTCTATCACCAATTTGGCATAGAAACAATATTGGTGACGCATGTTTAGCAATTTGTCCGCATCGAAAATGATATGAATGATAAATGCTGGGCAACAGGGTGGTAAAAACAACATTTGCATGTTTTACTATTTCACTGCATTTTTTAAATAATTGTAGATGTGAATTCCAACAACCATCAGCAGCAATCATTCTATTAAAATTAATTAGTCTAAAATTAAATAACAAGTTGGGAGGATTTCTACGATTCTCTAAGAGAGATGGATTTTTGATCATGGCATCAGATATGATTCATAAACTCAACGCTTAATCAGGTTTTGAGCCGAAGATTAGACTTAGTTAAGAAACATTAGAGTATTCAAAAATGTATTTTTACAGGACAAAACTTTCCAAATATTTCTTTCAGACTGCTTCTTTCTGATAGCGTTAATGAGCTTAGTAAAGTTTGATTAGCATGAACTCAAATCGTAAGTCTTCGATATCTCAAGCATTCTTGCGGGGAATGAAGAAAAATAAAAAACAGTTTCCTGATTATTTTAGCCAGGACTTTAAAACTGACAGAGCCAGAATCAGAAAGCGTTATATAAATTTATCTCTGGAATTAGCCGAGTTAAAAAAGGGTGGATGTAGCAGCACGGAATACCTGTGTAACGTTATGCGAGTTTTGATTTTACACAAAGTCAAAAAAGGTAAAATTTCTACTGACAACGACGCGCGATTTTCAATAGCCAGACACCATAGCATTTTTTAGTTTAAAAAAAGGTTTATATGCTTGCTTCTAAGGATAAATCAGTTTTTCCTATATCCTTTTGGGCCTGAGAGTTTTGCCATTTGGCTTATGAAAAATCTACTGACCATCGGGCTTCGGACCAATTCATAACCAGAGCAAATCAAATGTTAGCGTTACAGCATTTCTGTAGTCGTGGTAACTCGTGCGTTTTTATGCATTATGAACCATGTGTGAGCGCTGGATGTACAAGTGCAGTATACAGCTTTCATTCAGCTTGTGTAATTTTTTAGCCACAAAAGATATCGGAGCTATTCCACCATACGTCTGTGCGAGAATGATTTATTCATTCAAAACATCCACCCATACATATATTGCTGGCCTGATCCTCGTTAAAAAAGACCCCGTTTAGTACCTTATTTTCGAGTAGATAATCCAGCACAACAATGAACGAAAAATGATTAAAAACACTCCCACGAAGTGCACAAATTTTGATATGAAACTCTTGTGCGACTTAAATGGAGAATATTACTTTTGTCTTTGCCTCAAAAAAATTGGCCATAATCATGTTAAAGAACTATTCATATGAATTTTCATGGAACATTAACTCATGAATAAAGCAATTTAAAAACACGCGCCAGACAAACATGTACATGTTAAGTTTTTGTGTAGATGAAGGCGAATGATAATTGACCGCGACGTAATAGCAATTCTCTGCAGGCATTCGTAATATGTTCTTAGGGTAAGAAAAAATTATCTCTTATCATTGATTGGTCAATAACAATTCACAAGCCGACCAATGCAGTCAATCCAAAAAACTGATTACAATGATCCGAAGAAATAACGCAAAAGGACATCCTACCAGACAAGCCAATATCAGAATGGTTTCTGTTACAAAAAAAGCATAAATTGGAATTCACTACCAGGAATTATATTTTTATAGTATATAAGAAAATTGTTGAACCAATGTTTTGCATATCAGATTGAAGTGAACCTACCATATTCGCATTAACCTTGTAAAGTAATCGAGCGAAACGAAACAAAATGTTGTTTCATATTGAATGGACCATTAGTTGACAATGAGCAATTTAGAATGATTGTTGGTAGAGTTTAAAATGAATGCTCCAATGTGAAGTAGAAAATTATTTGCTTTTAGAAACCATAATAATTCACGGACAATTTACGAAAAAAAGATTGATAATTTTTTTATATCAGAAATTAGGCTCTGTTGATTTAGTATGTTATACTATCAACACAGAAATCAAGATCACTAGTTCACTATAAAAAAAAGTCTTACGATTATATGATATACGATTATATGGTACATAAGATTTCTTCCATAATCGTGAAACTTTAATTGCGATAGGAAGTGACTCCCAAGATAAAAGTGTCATTGCGAGATTTCGCAATACAATCAATAAACCAATATTATTTAAATTATTTTATTGTTGTACCGAATTGAAAGCGATGCTGTATAGTTTTATCCTAATCGAAAATTTGAAATCCAATAAATATGCAATAAATCTCTCTGTTCCACCAAAATTCCTTCCACCAACATATCCGTTGCTTGTCTGCACAGAAGTCGTCATTAATTAGACACACGAGTTGAATTTAAAACGAGGGAATCAGACGGGATGGTTCTTAATACATTAAGCTCCGTCCATTGTAAAAGAATTTTATTCAGACTTCAGGAAGTAAAAACTTATTTGTGTATGAGTTTTCGTCCTCGTTCAACTACAGCTGCCGAATGTTTCTTATGGAATTAAGATGCAATTTAGAATGTAGACCATCTCTTGGGTCTTTTCAGAATTCATATTGTTTAGTTTAAAAAGGAACAGTTGCACAGTAACTTTATTAATTAGAAATCATAGGAGTTTTTGGTGAATGATGATGAAGGTACCGCGGAAATTAGAGTTCTTTCAGATTGTTTCTTCAAATCCTGTGTCACATTACTTACACAAAACATTTGAAGAGTGGGATTATAATTTAGGAACTCACATTATCAGATAAAAGACTTGAATCATTTTAATTTTGATTTTCTTTCTTTCTTTCATACCCGAAATCTATGTTTTCTAAGACAGATCAGGTTGTTGGGAGAGAAAATTCGCAGTATGATTCTCACTGCAAGTCAAACTTCTCGTTAAGTGCATGACATTCTACACTACTCAAATTGATCTGAGATTTTGAATTTTTGGCTGTAAGTTTTTTAAAGCCAGGAGTGATCTGGTTCTCTTTACACTTCAATTACATGGATGCTTTCCTGTTTAAAACCCTATTACTTAATATATTAATATTGTAATTGAAATAGTTTTGCTTACTTAATCAAATAAATATTCATACAGATACAAAATTATGCGACTGATGCAACACCATCCATTTAAGCTCATTCAAAAGAAAGAACAAATTTAATGACAGACTTCGTAAAGGTTCAGGTTCAGTTAACGTACGATTTTCAGGCTGCCGACCTGCAGCAATGTCCTTATTTTAAAATTGGATCTTGGAAATGCATAAATTTAGCCAGGAATATTACATAAATACTTCTTTGGCACATTTTTTTATCCTTAAGAGTTTGCAGATAAGCAGAATTTTTGGATTTGTCATCAAGAATGATTGTCCTTCTAAATATAAATGAGATCTATGATCAATCCAACCAGAATCCATTGCCGAACCAAAACGATCCTTTTGCTGGTAGTAATTTCAAGAAGAACGATGTGTTTTTGCAAACAACTCATATTATTTCCCGAATCGTACCCACGACATCGCATTCAACTACATCAACTCCTAATTGGGGAGCAAAGAAATTTCCCGCTCACTAATTTGGAGCACAATGCGAAAAGTTGATATATATAAAGATTTATTGACTCCATACGAGATCAGCAGCGACGGTAGAGGCACAAAATACAAACGATCAAAAGAATAAAAACATAAAAAAAGTATCAAATTCAACTTACCGATGGAAATTTGTAAATAATCTCCTTTCTGATTTTTGAATAAAATTTTCTATTCTAGACTGTAGTCCAAACCACTTAAATTCGCATGTAACTAATTTGTAGCATGTCATCACTGGATCTACTTTTTGTTTCCAATCAGGTCCAACCAGCGGACCTCGACCAGTTTTTTTTGATTTGAACCTGGAAATCCACAATAAATAATATATTTTTGTTTGTTTCATTCTTTATTTTTCAATACCACTTACTTTGTTGGATCTTCATCAGCTTTGTAATCGGCAGGCGTCACGTGATCATTAGCAATATCAATATGAACTACATCACGTACTTTAAGTTTCTCTGGTGGTAGTTCGTGAACCTAAGCCCATAACACACAATTAGCAAACATATGGCGGCAAAAGCAAGATATTCAATTAATAATTGGAAATGAAATAGCAACACATATAAAAGGTTTCAAAAGCTTATAAATTGTTAGACTCACATTCGACTGATCTCCCGTATCGGCGACATGAAGCGACTCAATGCAAATGATAAAGTTCTCTTTCATGTAACCAGGGTTCTTAAGCATAAGTTTAAAGTCATTTTTGCATATGGTTAACAGATTTCAAAACGGAAAACAGGAAGAGGGGTTATTTGTTTAAAGCGTCATGAGTAGAAGCACCAGATTATATAACAAAGCAACATAACATTTCCGTTAGTTGAGATTTTTTGTTCAAATAGAGGCCATACAACCATACAAACCACATCACCGTTTTACGTTCAGACATGAAAGAAACAAAAAAGAGAAAACCGCCATTAGATCCGGCCGTCTTTAAAACTTACATTCTCTTCATCTCCACAGCCTTCTAAGTGTAATGAGTCTATAAAAATTTTGAATCCGTCTTTCATAAATTTCGGGTTCTAATAAAGTGATTGTATGAGATAAATCAAAATATGTAAAAATAAAATATATAAAATTTAGACAAAGGGAAAAACTGCATTCACAAACGAGTTTCAATTCAGCATTTAAGTTATTTTGAGAAAAATAAGTTTAGCCATTTCCCAACGAGCACGTAGGAGCTTTCAGGAGTTTTGTTTACATTTGTTTCCTACTGATACCTTGTTTTTATTTGGAATTCACATGTGTGTACGTTCGCAAGACTCTTAAATTTATCAAACAAAATAACCAGGGTCCTTGAGGGTGATCCCACACTTCAATTTATGTTCCTTACTGAAAGGTACCCAATTGTTTATGATTTGCCTATGAAAAGACCAAAGCTTATCTTGGTCGAACCACAGTTGTATGAGTATTAATTTCGGCTTTAAAATTAATACTGCAATTTGACAAAGATGAATGCGAGAGCGCTCCCTCCGATTCACGTTTCGCACCAAATTATGGTTCATATTTTTTAATATGACCAATATGATGAAACACCCTGTAAAGATGTTTTGGGCTGTTTTTCATTTAACGGTACCGGACCCCTTGAGAGGATGATGAAATGTGACCAAAATATTGATATCTTGAACAGACGAATGGTTCGTGAACATAAAAGGTCAAACCCTTTGAATGATGCCACTTTCCAGCACGATCTCACTTAATGTCATGAGCTAATAATTAAAAAAAACTGTGAAAACCTTATCAAATCGATGCCAAAGAGGGCTTTAGATGACATTAAAACTTAAGGAAGCCATATTTATTAGGAATATCAATACTGAAGTGCATATTTTATTAACAAAACAAAACTAAACGAATAATGAAAAAAAAAATTAAGATTGATGTTTTGTTTCAATTAATTTGTACGGAACTGAAATTTGTTTCTTTTGCAAAACTAGATTTTAAGGTACGGATTTGAAACTCATTTTAAGCATATACTTTCAGCTACCAATTTGGGTTTGTTAATTCTTAGTAGCTATAAAAATGTTAAATAACAGGAAGTGAATTCCAAAATTGATAGTTTTTTCACGGAACACCCTTTACAGAGTACGTGCCAATGATTGACAGAAAACACCCAAAGACAAATTGGGTATATATGTTTATAAAAAAAAAAACAAAGCTCAGATAAAATTTAAATTTATTTTTTCCGTTTTTTTCTTGTATCGAATCAAAAGGTAAACAAAATAGAAAAAAGTGATCAATCAAATACTTTTGCTCATCATGTCATTACCTCATTTCATTTCTTTAATTTTTCAATCTTGTTTATCTTACGCTCCCTTTAAATAATAGCATGAATTAATTTCTAAGTGTGCCCTTATCTACATGTGAATGGTTTTTCCCTTTTGATTAAGAAATAAATATAATCAAAAAAAAAAAAAAAACAACAATATAATCACATACCGTGATAACAGTTCTACAGTATGGATAGGCATTCCAAGCCTCCTCGTGAATTTCTAAGGAACCTTTTGGAGCCAACAGTCTTATAAATGCTGGAACTTTTGATGCCAGATGGTAGATCTTGTATGTGTACTGGCCAGAATTATATTTTCCACCTGAAAAAACAATTCCAAAATGTAAACGCACACATTATCCACAAATCATTTATCTATGTTTTTATTATTACTCACCCAATAAGGGATAATTGGTGAACGGCTCATTCTTTTGCACTTCAATGCCTTCTCCACCTCCGGTTTCGTTTTTGGACGCCTCCGCAACGGAAAATAATTGTGCGACTTGGTACTAAAAAAAAATGTGCTTCTTGTACGTTAAAAATAAGGAACATTTGTTTAGAATAGTTTACCTCTTCAACGGTCAATGGCAAGGTAACTCGGCTGAAAATAGAAATAAATAAAATGCCATTTAAAGCACGTAAGAAATAGAAATAATTGAGAATTCTCTTCACCCTTCTCTTCTTATCTTAAAATATAAATGCAATCTATGAAATAATAAAATAATTGATGATTAGCAAATATTGCTGAATAATGCTGTACGCAGACATCCGATAAAACATTTTAAATCTAGAAAGAAACGTTAACGTTTATACATACAATAATAAAAACAGGAGATTATAAACTTAATTGGCAATTAAAGCACACTTTCGATAGTGGAATGCTAACAACACACATAAAGGGACGCATTGACATTATGTACATATATGTAGACTTCGTCTAACGTTGTTCTTTAGAAGTTAGATTAGGGAATATTCCAGTACAGCTAAGTGAATAATCACATTATTTTTTTTATCGATATCTTAGCAACAATCTTGAGAGGTGAAAAAACTAAGTTACGATTAATTAAGGTTCATGGATGATGGAGAAATGCTTTTACCATGTTAGGATGTCTATGATGGTTTGTTTGATGTATTTGTTGTTTATATTTTCCAAAGTTAAATTGTTTTTAAACACAATATTTTATTTCAATATATGAGTATTGTTCGGATCCTGCCGTTATCTATTGAATGTTACATCATTCATGTGTCCTTTACGGGTATTTTCGACACATATCGGACAATAACTTGACGAAAATTCGTTTTCAAAGTGCAACATTTTGCGGATTGAGTGCAGGATCATGATTTTCCAACGATATCTAACGGTTGGAGATCACGGGATCTGGGATGCCGGTTCTATCATTATAAGACATTTGGCACTGACTTGTTGAAATCACCTGTCTTCAACATCCACATTTCGATTCGAGGCCAAAAAAATCGTTTAATATTTGGATATATATATATTGCGGAGACGGTTTCCCTTCCTCATTTCGAAAAAGTATGGGCCATTGACGCAATCAGACCACATTGCATACCACACCTTGTCTTTTTGTTGGGGCAATTGTCAGTCGATTAAACTTCGATTTTAACGTATGCGACAGTTTTATTTGTTAACGTATCCACAGTGTAAGTAATGAACTTAACTTCGACGAATATGATTGAAAGCTATGGATCAGGTACTTCACAAGCTGAACTTCTTCAATTTGGTGGAAATGTTCTGCTGAAGATCATGCACCAGATAGTTTGTCGAGCAGAGGACCCTCAGTCGAATATAAGGCCCTGTCTGCGAAGGAAACGAACGAGTTTTTATGCTTTAGAAGATTCAAACATTGAACCATGCATCACTCCACTTTCCTATTTCTTTCCAAGTTTATCACCTACCAGATCAAATTGGTGGTGATTAAATCGGATGAAAGGTTCTGACAAAAAGATCATTGTATTTGAGTAATAAAGCACGCCTAGGATTACCGTCGAGGATCTCAATAAGTTTTTATTTCTATCCCAGGGTGATTAAATTAAAACAAAAAGCACAAGCAGCAATTTTTCTATGCCTTCGATACGAAGTAACTAAAACCACTCGATGTGAACTTATGGACTTTTCATTGTCGAGTCAAACAGCACAATTAAAATTATACTTTGTTTATGATTTATAAGAAACAAAAGAATTGAATAACTTTTTTATCCCTCTAACCGTTAAGCTAAGCAGTCATGCAAAACCTTTTATTCCATATATATATACATTATATTCTATGCAAGTCACAAAGAGTCAAAGACTTGGTTGTTTAAGCTCGGGAGTCATTTAAACCAAACCGATTGCCGCGCTTCGTTTGTTCCAAACTATAGACCTATCACATTAACATTAAATCAATAAGTGGATGTTTGGAAGCAAATGTACGGAAATGGACTGTAGTGTTCGCATTGGACTTCAAAAAGAGTTAAAAAAAAAACTTTTTACTTTTTTCAATAAAAAAAAGATCAAATTTGTCAATGAATCGCACTTGAACCCGTGAACTGACGTTTGGCGATCCAACGGACTCACAACTTAACCTTGTACCCGAAGTTTTTCGAAATACCCGTATATAAACATAAAAAAACACCAGTATTCCATCTATCTTTATACATTGGGCGTCCAGTATATCGACAGTCACACAGTCATTCGTTATAACGAAAAATTCGTTATGTCGATTGGCTTAAAAATACTAAACAATAAAACCAGTTGTTTCTACAATGAAATTTAAGTATTTATCTAAAATAAGATCAAAATTAATTAATAAGTTTAAAGTAAACGAAACAATTGTGATTTGGATTAAATACTATATAAGTTTGCCTTTTGGTTCCCTTCAAGCTCAACCAGCTGCATTTGTGAAGACAATGTCTCACTCGATTGATTAAAAGGTCGAATTCCAAACCATTTTTTAAACTTTAACCCAACCGTCACTGGCACAAAATTAGAATTCTCCCGCTCGTTGGAATGTTGTTATTGCGCTTCTTGGGAAACCACTTAATAAGTTTTCGTTCCATTTTCTTGATGGCTCATATCGAAGACTTAGGTAATCCACATTTTAAAGAAATCTCTCTTAATTAGGCTCTTTTTTTACACTCGTGTATAATTTTTACTTATTCGCCCAAGGAAACACTATTAAAACTAAGATTTTGCAAGACATTCGTTGCATTTTTTTTTTTAATGGGGAAAAAATTGCTTCGTTATATTTGAAATTCGTTGTAATGAGCATTCGTTAAACTGAATGCCACTGTTTATAAAATTCTCGGGCCGGTGTTAATAACCAAACTCCGGCTTGACCGATTTTCAAGAAATTTTTTGTGTATATTCGGAAGGTCTGAGAATAGACAGAAAACTTTATTTTATACCCCTCGGTGTTAAGGGTGGCCCATCCCATTTTTTTTTTTTTTTGACAAAATTTTATATATCTTAATTTTTACATTTCTTCCACCTTCGTTTTTTAATCACGACATAAGTACTGTTATAATCTTCAACTCTCAGTGGTCAATAACTTAACAATTATCAGTCGATCAGTTATCTCCGCCTGTCGTCTAACGGTGTCACTTCTCACCCAGCAAACAGCACGCAGTAGGGATGAGAACAAAGCCGGTCTCCTGTCTTTCTCACACAAACATTCTCATACGCTGATTAATTTTTATTTTTTATTTATTAGTTTGTTTTTTATTAAAATACAATTGTACTCAGTGCGTGCAAAATTTTGTGGGAATCATTTTAAAATGAAAGAGATACACATTTGTGTTTATGGTCGTAAAAGGTAGGTAAAATAATAAAAGAACATATACATTATCAGTACTATTTATGTGGATTTTGTACAGTGAACAGTGCCAGCGAGGTGCAAAAGGCCAATTTGGCCGTCGAACGAATAGCACTACAGATATGCGAAATAGAGGAGCCCAAAGAACATACGAACAAATCCATACGGTATGTTCAATTAACGTTGCATGTTCTCCAGTTTGTTTGTGTGGGCTACCGGGCGGACTAACTAAGAATATCGTACACTCCATTGCACTAAGAGATTGATATTGTTTTTTTTATCATAATTAATGTTTGCAAACATGGATAACATTTTTTAATTTATTTTTATATTACTTTAAAGAGATATAATTTTAAATATATTAGTTAAGTTAATAGAGTACAATGCGCTCCATTTCCCTTTTTCTGTCATAGACCACATCCCCACGCACTTACAATAAATTTGTTATTTTTTATTAAACTACCAAAATATTCACAAGTAATTATTTATATGGGCAAATAACGTTAGCTAAGTCAGATGGTAATAAAAATAATATAACTCTCTTCTAGTTATATTAAATATTACTATTTAAATTTTTCATTATCAATATTGGGTGGCTGATTGAGCGGACTAATAAATATTTTACAAGATTTTTTATTGTTCTTTTCAATCCACATATTCTGTTTTGGATCATTATCTTGCACTTATTTGCTTATTATTTGCACTCGAAAACCTGATGGGAATATTTGTCCTTCTTATATATTTGCCTTAAATTGGATTTATTGAAACACAATTAAAAGAGACACATTGTCCAACCATTATGGAACCAGCGCCATGCTTGACTGTTGGATCAAGAAGTTTGGGTGTTTCTTTTTCCCCAGCAGACCGCCGAACGTCAACTCTCCTTTTTTGGCCAAAACTTTTAAGTTTCAGGACGTCTGCTAAATACTTCAGCAACACGAAGCTGTATGAAGATGCTTGCATGACGCCAATCGATTTCCGGAAGGATACTCGAAAAAAACGAGAGATCGGGAATATAAGCGGACCTTAGAGCCAGCGCTAAGGTACCTCAGCCCGCGAGCAATCATAGACGAGAGATTCGAGGACATCGTAAATTGCTACGGGACGTCCTTCTACGAAAAAGCAAACAACCGGTATTACGGAGGTAATTAGTTTTAAAATTTTACGTTTTTAACATATTTGGAATGTTTGGAAAATTTGTATAGTCAGCTAGAAAATTAAGTGGCCAATATTATACGTTTTTGTAAAAAAAAAACAAATATGTTGTATATTTTCGAAAAGAAATAATTCGGGCCCTTACCTCAGTTATTTGTCTAACTTTAAGTCATGATTGTAAATATTTTGGACGATAAATAAAAACATCTTTATCTAAATCTAAAATTCAGGTCGTCTGCTCATTTCGCCAGTCTAGCGTTCAACGTTGTTTTAAGCTCGTACCAAAGATTTTAGGTACTGCTGCTCGATCGTGAAGGCTTGCACTAGTTAAACTTTGCTTAGCCGAGTGCGAACGATTGAGTTGCGCACAAATTTATAGGGCTATAAGACGTCGATCCCTCCTCATCTAAATTTGGGCCTTAAGTTTTCTTCCGAGGATTAGGAGACACTGATTCCTTAATGCGACATACTGTATCATGCACTGTTGAATTCGATAATTGAAGCTTCTCTGAAATAGCACGAACAAGGCAATTGTGCAACAACACACAATTCTCATTTTTTTTTTTCTTTTTTTTCCATTTGAGGTTTTTTTTCTTTGTTCTTTATGGGTGAACTAACTTTAATGCTGCAGTTTAGGGACAAACTGACGGCGCAAGAACAGATAGCCCACATTTATGGAAGACTTAAGACTAGGCATTAACTTTCATAGGGCTAGCAAATTGCAGATCAGCAAGCTAAACCAATATAGTATCACACTAGCCATCAAAAGACACCATTGTAAAGAGTATTTTTCTAGATGGTTCCAAAACTGACTGCATTTTGTGTGCCTTTATGCGTAACTCGCATCGAAAGTATTCAGCTATGTTTTACCTTCTACGGATTCAAAGGGAGTTTATTTTTCTAAATAAAAACGTCGTAGTCTATTATATTATCCTCTATGAATAACTGTTATCTTGGTCTTTAAATCTCGTGGCACCTTTAAACCAGCAGCATTACGTTAAACAAACGATTGTACATTGTGTCATTGAATACACCAGAAACAGTAACACAACAAGCAAAGATCATCCTTGAAGAACAGGAACAAAGTTTGAGACAACATCGTTAATTTTTGTATTTTGAGTTCGTTTTTCAGGATATGATTTAATCACTGCAGAATGGCCACCCACTATCCATTTCATCTCAACGACAACTGCTGACTTGGCCAGATTCAAAAACTCGAAATTTCAATATTTTGACAGCGTCTGTATTTTGTACAATTTTATCAGAATTCATTGGTCTGTAATACTTTCATGACTTTGAAACAAAGGTCCTAAGATTAAAAAACAAACCGGTTAGGAAATTCCACAACTTTTTGTATGAATAATGTCCGAAGTATTTCTATACTGTTTACTTTTACAAAAAGTTTGTTCTGTTGAAATCCATACGTTTTCTTAAATTCTATTCTTTGTTTTAAATTAAAAAAAAAAACATACATATGATTGAAATTTTTTTTTCGAATTGAAAATAATAACTAATCTATTGAATCACTTGGAAAAGATGGAACAATGTTATTCAAAAACACGACTACCACACAAATCAATCAGCAGAATATAGGTCGCAGAAATCAGAAAGCCTAAGAACGTCTTAGGTTAGTGATAATTTGCAATTCTAAACTAAATTTAGCTGGAAAGATTTATTCAATTGAGCATATTAATTAGCACTCCTCAAATGACACATCGTCAATACAAACTACTGATAGGGGGAAGACGTATTTTTGAGTCCAATTTCATAAGAAGTTACAACTATTGATTCATATTTCTCCTAAT
This sequence comes from Orthonevra nobilis, assembly GCA_963555765.1. Classification (NCBI taxonomy): domain Eukaryota; kingdom Metazoa; phylum Arthropoda; class Insecta; order Diptera; family Syrphidae; genus Orthonevra; species Orthonevra nobilis. The sequence continues at coordinate 48,919,714 of OY743227.1, read as the reverse complement.
AAAATGAAATGATTACATAATTATTAGCAAAATTTTGGATCTCTCGCTTATAAAAAAAACAAGAGGTCTTAGTGATTTAAGTAACTGGGATACCTATTTCTAGTGTATAATTAATTTCTTCATTTGAAAGATTAAACACTAATCTTGGTTGTGACGATCTTTAAAGTGCAGTTTTCCACTTAATTTAAGGGTATAACACATGTAAATTGGATATCAGTTGAAATCATTGGTTAAGTGAACAATAATTGCCTTGGGATCCATAATTAAGTGTTTTTTACATTTTCACACGAGGTGGAAAAACCGAGAATTTCAAAGAAGAGAAGTCATGTCGGCGTTAATAACCACCTATCGATGCCGCCTTTGTTATCTGGCAGTAAAATCCTGAAGTAAGTCAATCATATCCAATCAGACCGAAGCATTATGCTTCATTCATTATTTCAATAATAAAACAAAAAACAACCAATTTATCGTGGGGTATTTGCTTGCCATCGAATAGAGGATCGGCGCGGTCTGGATCCACGATTTATTATGTTAACTTTTTCAATTGAATTTCATCTGAATTTTATTTACTCAAAACAATTTACTTTTCTGACTTTGACATCATTGTTTCTGTAGTGATTGTAGTCCATTACCAAAGCTAGTGTCAGCATATACTATAAATAATACAGCACAAGCAGTATTCAACATTCTGAAATGCGATCAGCCGATTTTGGAAAACATAATGTTAGCTTTACGCTGGTTCTTCGCTTGTGAACTAATTAAAATAATGTTGAATAAACAAATTTCAACAAAACCGTAAAGAGAAAATAAATTGTTATTATTATTGCTATTGTTGAATAAAAATTCTCAAAATGATTGCTTCATCGAGATAAGAAGGAAATCTGTAATTATGGTGGCATAATTGAAGACTTTTTTGTTCACGTCCTGCTCTGCTCATATGCAACATTATTTCATTGAAAAGACTGAAACGGCCATCATGGTAAACCAAGTTTAAAATGGATTTTTCAATAAATTCATGAAAAGATAAACCAAAATTGCTCTTGAGTGTCTGGATTGTATGAAAATCATCGCACTTTGTTGATATCCGACAAAAATGTCCTACGGTGTCACATCGTAGCGCTGTTGCGGCGAAGCAACAAAAACAATTATTTTGAACCTGGTGTGTATTAAGTCGATTATTGAACGACTTCTGTGGCACATGGGAATCGTAGCTTGGAAAAGACCAGATTCTATGATTCATGTTTGTCTGAAGCACAAACAAAGAGGCGATAATGAAGCGGATAATAATTTTGTTTTACATTTTTAATCATTTGGACCTCGAGATCCTGAAACAAAATTCTCTTAGGTTTATAGAGCTGATGGTCATTTGCTGATGTTAAGGAGCCCTTCTTCGGCAACAGCTCAATATTATCTCCTGAGAACACGGCATATTGTGCGGTTATCAATCCACAAAGCAGTCTCACGCAATTCTTCGCCTTCCCGGTTCTGCCAACATTATTTAACACAAGAAAAAAAGGGAACGGGATATAATAAGAACATATAAATATCCTTTTCACATTTTCATGCTCGCGACCTGCGCCATAAAAGCCTCAAATGAAGACAGAATCTTCGATGGAACCAGAGATCTCAACTTTCTTAGTTCATACAATTGGAGGCATCTTGTTAAGAGTCAGTTTGACTTTAGAGACTATAAGTAAAAGAGGGGCGTTAAAACAATAATGTGAATGACTAATGTGAATGAGGGTGCTCCGCCATATTCTACAGTGGCCCGGTGGCATAGAGTTTAAGCGTGGAAGAACAACGGTTACGAATAATTTCGGACAAATTATTCCTTCGATTTCAGCCATTCAGGAAGTGGTCAAAAAATGTGTTTTGGAAGATCGTCGTGTCAAGACAGTCTATTTTAGTTTAAGATTTTAATTGGAGCTGCATACAGCATTTTACCAGATCACTTGTGAGTGAAAAACGACAAGGAAAATGTTCTGTTTCATTAGGACAACGCACCGGCACACAAATCTGGCTTTGAGAATTGGTTGTTTAACTCAAATATGCGTTAAATGTATTAACTTAAAAGGTAAAATTACATAATAATTAACGTACATAATCATCCTCAAACGCAGCTATCCTCACTACTTTTTGACCACCGCCTTTGACCACTATGGGTTGTAGTTGGTTTTTTCGTAAAGCAAAAAAAAAAAAAAAAAAGGAAAATTTCTGGACACTCACTTTAATGGCAGTCAGTGTCTAGTATCACTAGTAAACAATAGAGATTGAACACCTACTTAACCGCGGATTCTGCCCATCCCAGTAACTGGCAGTTTTGCTCGCTTTTTCTTACTCATCTGTGAAACTCCAACCGAATAACCACTCAAGTCAAACGGATGAAGCTGCGAGCAAACAAAAAGAGCAGCGTGTTTTATTGAACTCTTAAATGTGTAAATAAGTTTGTAATTTCCTGATCGCTCTTAATTTTATTGAAAAGAGAATAAACATGTAAAATGCAAATCCATTTTAACAGGAGGATCCTAGTACTGAGTAGCATGGCCATAATATTTCATTAAAGCTTCGCAATGACGCTTCATTGAGTCGACAAGCACCTTACATCTTTTCGATAGTATTGGTTCCCAAGCGCTTTCTTATTTTGTGCAATTGCATTGCTGACTTCTTGATTTATGTCCGACCCAAGATTTCCAATGGGATTCAAGCCCACTTCATGACCTCAATCTTGTTGTCCTGAAACCATTGCATGGCTCTTCTGCTGGTATGTTTTGCGTCTTTGTCCTGCGGAAAGACCTATTTGAGCGACATTTCGAAATCGGCATATGGTAGCATGGTATTTTGCAACGTACGAGTACTGGCTCATTTAAATTTTTAATCCAGTATAATCGGCCAAGTTCAAAGTATGAAAAGCATACCCACGCAAAGATTCTAGACCCTCCATGTTTTAACGTTTACATGATGTATCTAGGATCATGTTCGGTATTTGGTGGAAGTCTTACATACTTTCAACAACTTTACTGTAGTTAGTACACAGAATATTACTCCACTTTTCAGGAGCCCAGCCCAAATGATCTCGCGCAAACTTCATTCTTTTGGCTATGTGTGTTTTCTTCAAAAGTGTGTCTTTCAGTGCACTGCGAGCATTTAAGTTGTGGTCGCTTAATCGTCTTCTTACAGTTTGGACACCGGAAAACCGGAGAACACGTTTTACGCAAGATGGCGTTAGAACTTTCTTGCGCCTCCCGTTTTTCGGCTTTTCTCTCAAACATTATCATTTTCGTACAACAAGTTCTTTAAAGGTTTTGCTGCCCTTAATAACTTTTCGGAAAGATGATAAATTTTGTAACACTAATGAAGTATAACATATGAACTCGCTGAAATTTGGGAGCTCGATGAACGATCTACTTCCATTTTCATTTATTTCTGAAAGATGCTAGAAGATTTAAAAGCCGAAACGCACTTTTGAAGCATCACTGCAAAACAGGTACGGAATCGATAATGAAATGTCTTTGCAAGTGTATGTAATATGAATTTCTGGAACAGAGAAACGAAGGCCATTGCACAAAATGGAAGCTACGTTGTATTGATGGTTCCTAAACCTACTTGACATGTTTCACTGTCAAGGATAATGATGAAAATTTTAAAGGAGAGAACTTCTTTCAACGCAAGGGTTTTATAACTTAAAGACTTGATTTGGAGTTAAGCTCTTAGCAATCAGTGAATCAGTGGAATATAAATAATTAACATAGATAACTTTAATTTTTTCTTAGTTTTTTTTTTTAATAAAATTGATTGTTATTTGGATTTATATAACGTTTTTATGTACGGGAAAACGTTCACCTTTAACTAGATTTTAATGCTTGGAAACAAAAGCTAAAAGAATGGTGCCTGTTATAACTGTTCATCTTTCTGAGATTCTACTATATCTCCACCAGATTCAAACTCCATCGGCTTAGGGACTAAAAGACAATTATCGAACAGCTTTTAACAAGGTGTATACCATATGCACTTTCGTGGCGTTTGTGTCGTTAATCAGCCATTTATATAAACGTAAACGAACTGCGAGAAACGTTCCGAACGATAAAAGTAATGGAACAGATTAAAGGCCGCATTTAATAAACCACAATTTATGACTCACGTGCTGCTAATATTTACCCTATCAGTGAAACGCCAACGTTGATTCCACAGATCATTCACACACCATTTAAAAAAGTAAGCAGAGAAATGCATGAATACTATTATTTCACCAACTGAACCCAATTTGTACAAAACTTTTCATAATAATTTATTAACGTGTCTTTTTGGCGTAATATGAGTCGACGACACTTGACACTACGGCTGAGTTAATTGATTCCTCCTTTGACCATTATTCTTTGAATCTTAGCCGTGATTCGGCACTTAAATATGTACATACATACATATAAAAGCAGATGATTCACAAAGCAATCTTTACAAAGTGATAATGTTTTATTCGCATCGTCTGGCTCCTTTTTTTACTGGGTTTCGGGGTAATAACGAATACCTATCTTAGTTGAAAAAAAATAGGAGAAAAAAATTATCAGTGTACAAACGACGTTAAACGAAGCTTGGCTATTTGTCTGATAAGCCAGATATGCGTAACATACGAGTTATTCTTTTTTTATTTATGTCTGATATCATTCTGATCAATGACAATCAATGGCACATCAATTAATAGTGAAATGTGAACTTTGCAGGCAATTCCACGTGCTGCAGTCAATGGCCAACGTCAACAAACTCGCCTGACACAATTGGTAGCCAATAAATCAATGCGTCTTCTCATCACCTGATATTGTAGGTCAGTCGCTCGCTTGGTTGGCGTAATGGAAAATCCAAACAAATAGAATCCTGTGAGAAAAGAAAAATACAATAAATCTTCTCCAACTGCAGTCCAATTGTCGTTTTCGAAAAAAAAAAAACACACACCCACACACATCAGCCTCTTAGGATAGGCAACTTCCCAAGTGCTATGGCATTTTGCCTTCTTCCATTCAAAAACTGGGTGGACAGGTGGGGAAATCGAAGTAACGAAACATTTATCCTTGACTCAAACAACTTATATAACATGGAGATGAAAGTTGCCAACTACTGATAGTGGCAACTGGCAACACACTTTCGTTTTATTAAGAATTTTCCCTTTCAAGCGCTGACCGCTAACCATCTCGATTTGACAACAAACCTCCAACATATCCATGATGATAGGGGCCCACCAAGATCTACTTTAAACATTTCTTTTTTTCTCTCTTTGCGATTCTAAAAAGATTTGTGCCAGTAAACCAATGGAAGGGAACTTAAAGCCGAAGTACATAATTACATATATGAATAACAAAAGACCTAGAATATTGAGATTTTTCTGTAAGTTTTTATTTTTTTTTTTGGTTAACACTTCACTTGCGGAAAGGGTGATCGCACCCCCTTTTCCCAGTTCTTCCCTCCGACAATGAAAATCGATTGAATTCAAGTAGAGCTGTCCTTTTTTATCGAAGGCAAAAAGCTGGACTATTGCATTATAGTTTGTCTTATTCTGGCACACTGACACCACCGATGATATGTATAGGATGTACGAGTGCTGTTCTGTATATTACTTACAATTCTTTGATTAACATTTTTGCACAATTCACCAAATGTCCGCCTCTTTATCGCTGAGTCTTTACGTATTGATACTTAAAATTTCCGACACTAAATGTTGATGTGGTGTAGTACCGTCAAACCGGAGAGAATGCACGTTGGTTGCGGATTTAGAAGTGAATGAATTTAAGCAGTCGCGAAGGAGAGACTTTTGATGAAACGAATACACATCGACTATTCGGAGAACACGACACGAACCAAGCAAAAGTGTCCACTGAATGAAAATGAAAATGCCAAAATGGCAATTGGCGAAACGTCAGTATCGACTGCTGCGAACTGAGTCACAGTTGATATGTCAAATTTAGTACTAAATAATGGATCGTGCTCACTTTTATTTAACATTTTTTTTAAACGCAATTAATATCTGGTTTATTAATTTTAATCAATTCTTTTATGGAGTTTGTTTGGTTGTGTGATCGTTTTTCGTTTTTCAAATAACAGTACAGTTACAGGTAGCCAAAAAAGAATTGATACACCCCCATTCTCTGCATAATGGAAGCAAAAATCGATAAAACATGCAAGGATGCAAACAAATTATTTCCAATTATATAATGATTTATGTAAGCAAAATAGAATAAAATGAAAATAATTTAAATGTAAATTTACAAAATTTTCGTTTAATTCAAAGAACAAAAGAAAGAAGTAGCTGTAAACTCGACCTCACAAAAGTATTGATATATTTTGAAAATTTAGTCTTTGTTGAATCGATTATACCAAGTTTTTGCAATAATTTGGGTCAATTATATCCCATTCTTCCCGAAGACCGTTTTTAAAGTATCTTTGTCGTGTTTCCTTATTTCTTCCCTTAAGTGAGTCCACATATGCTCAAAAGAATTTTAAACCAGGCATTGCGGTAGAGTATTGAGCATTTAGATTATGTAATAAATCAGCCAGATCTTTTATCCCAATCAGTGTCCTTGGGATCATTTTCCTGGTGAAAGATGTTTTTTTCAACACTGGATTCGAGAAAGCGGTCCATTATGCCATCAACAATGTACTCATTTCGAGCTTTTTCTTAATATTTCGGACCAAAAAGCGTTTGCTCGGAACTCTTTGGAGGTCAGACAACTAAGACAACTTCTGTATATAATTTGATTATAATTTTCCTCTCTTCCAATGTAGTTTACTTCAGTTACTGTGTTGCTATTGTTAAAAGTAAATTTAAACTTCACAACCTTATACGATCAAATCAAAGCGTAAAGGGTACAACATACAACAAAAGGCGGGAATACTCTTCCTGACTTGATTTCCTTTATTACGCGAGTCCGAATCGCTCTTGGCAGGTTTTTTATTCCGAACTCGACTTCCAATATCTAAAGAAATATGCCGCTTCGCGTTCTTCCGCATGTACTATATGTGCAACTGCCAATAACCGTTAACCGCAAGTGCTTAACACAAATAAGGTTTCTATCGTGCCTATTTTTCACAAGAAATGCCGGTGACGACCAAAGACTCTTAAGGCCTTCATGAGCATGAGTAACACCACCAGTTAATGCCAACTTTATATGCCTTTATTATGGTAGTAATACGCTTCGGATGACGGCCAATACAAAAAAAATACACGGAGGCCCGTGAAAAAATACCAGGCCGTTCAATAGAGTTCTCATCCCTCCTTCAATTTGAGTAAAAATAAAAACTAATCAGGCTACTGAAAACCATAAAAATTTATATAGTTTTGTGTTTGAAATGTTAATTTCTCATTCACTATTCACGTCAATTGGTTTTGGTTGTCAATATAAGCAATTATTATTGGTAAGTCTGCTGTCGTATTTATACAAAATTTGCATTATCGAGAACTTTTGACTATGTGTGTCCGGAACAAGTAACGTCGTATTATTAAACTGTTGACTCGCTCAAAACACTCACGTTAAATTTGGTCCAGATTGTGTTGCCATAATGTTATCATTCCACCCCCACTGTTACAGAATGTAATTTATGTTCAATTTGTTAATTTTGATCATAAATTTTGAGGAAGTGAATTCTCAAATTGAATTATAAATTTCTTTAAAAATTCAACTTGTAACCTCTTTTTCCTGTTTTTTTTTTCTTAAAGGGGAGCCAGTAGGGCGTTTAATTTGAAAAGATGTATTAGTAGTACTATTTGATCGAAGCATTTAAAATTAATCGCCGTGCTTTTTTTTAAACAGCTGTTTAAAATTCGATTCTATTTTACCCATTCTTTTTAGCCTATAGTTCATTACTTGATTATTTTATCTTCATTATATATTTATTTTTATCTTCGATCAAATTCTTCCTTCAATTAAAAACAACGGAAAAATGCTGAGAAAAAGGAGCAAACGCATCCTAAGACTAGATTTTTCGAGGGATCAGTGTGTTAACAACAATTGCCCTGTACCTGGCGGAAGCAATTCATTTCAAATTTTTTTTTAGGCGCTTCCCATCGTCCGAATGAAACATTTATATTTTATTAAACAGTCGAAAACAAAAATTTGTTTTTTATTTTATTTTTTACCCTACATGCTCACCACTGCTTGTTGTTTTTATCAAGCATTGTCTCGTTTATGCCAATATTTCTGCCACAAGAGATGTTGATGGATTCCACAAAACCGATATATTCTGATGGGCCCGTCTTCTGAAGAAAATATTTTTCTTCCAGGCTTTAAGCCGTATGATTAATTACGAAATCTGGCAGTAATTACGTTTTATTCTGAATTGATGGAGTCTCCTTGCATTGCAATCACACAATGCGTTGAAGTTATTATGAACTTACTATTTTGAGATACATATTCTATATAAAGCAAGGATTGTATAGCTTAGCTTTTTTAACAAATTTATTTCATGACAAAAGGTGGGGAGCTTTACAATTGTGTTACTTTTAATAGTTGATAACGTATTTATCTAATAATTCAAAAAAAATAATAATCAAAATTAACGAAAAAAAAGTAATTGCAATGATGGCGCCAACACAGGATTAATAAGGAAACTTTTTAAATATTCAAAGTTAAACTTCAACTTAGTTTTCATGAATTTGCATTTCAAGTTCTACATCTGATAAATGAACCTCGCGAAATGAATTAATAAACATATAACGAGAAAAATAAATATAAAGCCAACGAAACCATTTCATCTGTGATTTGTGTTCTCGCATAGCGCGACGAACAACCGAAGCCTCTTTCCAGCTCAAAATGCACCTGTGAACCAACGAATATAGACATTTATTTAATTTAACACATTTGAATTAAATAAAAGCAAAAAAAAAGAGCTTACCAGTTCGTTGAAATGAACCACGTACAAAGCAAATCAAAAATGGACAAATATTTTCTTAAAATATTTATGGAGTCAAGGGTATAAAATTTACAATCTGAAATGAAAGCCAGGAAAGTCTATGAAAATGAGATACTGAGCGAGGAGAGGAATCCACTTACCTTTGGGTAATAAATGTGCTAAACATAATGATGCCGTAGCGTAATATACAGCACAGTGATTGGGATGTTGACTAATTCCATCCCGATCAAATGTGAAAATCGCTCGAATATCAAGACTTTCAACTGTATTGAGAACTAGAGATGATATGGAATCGGTTTTCCAATCCACATTCGGATCATCTGGTAAATGGGTCGCGTTCACAAGAATCACATTTGACGCGGGTACACCCAGCTGTTTGCATGATCGCCAAAGTTCTTCTCGTCGCATCTGACCTTTTTTTTGGTAGTTACCTAGAATAGATTCAAGATGTACTAAGAATGTACGAATTGTTAATTTAATTCTTAATTTACCATTGGACAGGCAAAGTAGAAAAACTTGACAATTGAAACGGTTTGTCAATGTTAGTATAAGAGGTCCGAAAAACATGCATTCATCGTCTGGATGCGAGGTGACAAACAGCACACGCTTACTACCAAAACTATTAGGAAGACGGACGCTATTAATTATTTTTAAAACTCGAAGCACCACACTGCTCGTGTCCATTAAGGCTAAATTGTAAAGTGAGAGGCATACTACCAAGTACACCACAATAGCGTAAATAATGTGCTCCAGGGCTTCTGTTGATGTAGCCAGAACAAATGAATAAAATGCCTTGATGGAAAAATTGCTTAAGAGTGTCTTCAAATCAGTTACACTTGTACTACTACTACTACTACTACTACCACCGGTTGCACTGTCACTTAGCCAGGAAAATTTCATTTCATTTCATTAAGTCAATCGATGGTTGGCGATAAATGAATTATGCCGCATTTAATTAAAATTTTGAAAAAATGTTGTCCAACTCCTTAAGGCCCCTCATTTGCTTATGATGATGGTTGCAGCATTTATTAATTCTATTTATTTCAGCAGTGTCAATGGTTTTCCAGTCCATAGAAAAAGTTCATGATCATAAAACGAAAGCGTATGAAATTTAATTAGCCCAGATTTGGTTGGATTTCAATTTATTTTATTTTTTATTATTCACCTGATTAGTAAAAGAAAAATATTTTGGTCCGAAATTCAGGGGAAAGGAACAGCCACATTGACATTTCATCTGACGTTTGACTTAAAATGCTTCAGTGCCTCTCAAAGTTGGAAGTTTATCAGATGCATCTAGTAGTAATAATGATGAATTCTTATATTATTTCTTGTGAAAAACTTGCTGATGTTTTGATGCAGTTTGTTCATTTAAAGTAGTTTTGTCACGATAAGTGTGGAACATTGTTTCCAAACGTGACTTGAAAAAAAACTAAGTATAAATGTATGCAGTATTAAAATATGATCGTTAGTTTTCAATTACATTTGTTTTTTTTTTTCAAATTCACTCATTCGCTGCTCAAATAACGCGAAATCTTTTAATAGCAGCAAATTCATTGTTGCAAAGATGGTTGGGGAACCTTATTTATTCTCACCAAATTAGAAGCGGCCATTATTCCACTTTTTTATTTTCGAATCCAAACTCATTGTGTCCCTTATGTAATCGTACTATAGCACAACTCTGACATTGGACTACAAATATAAATTAAACTAATCAATAATAATAATTTGAATTTATCCGCAATAGCAGAATGATGGTTGGTTGGAGTAAGTGTTGAACTTTGATCTAGTATCTTGAATCTGAAGTGGAAATATTGAGTTCCATGTGTAGTTACATTTGATTTTTTTCTGTTTACCCAGCTCTGTTAAGTGTTTGAACTCATTTGGCTGAAATTGAGCACTTCGGTAAGGTTATTGTTTAAGAGAATGGTTTACAATATTTATTGCCTTTTCTCTACTAACCGCTCAATTACTTGCAAATCTTCATTTCCATAGATTAAAGTGAACACATATTGAATGTACATGTATATGTTTATGTACAAGTTTCAAAACAAGTATAAATGTATGAAATATATTATTTGACATATTATTTCAGCCCCAATAGCAGAATTAATATGCAGTCAATACCGCTGACTGATTAACAAATAATTTTTCTGCAAGAAAAATAGTTTTGAAGTGCCTGATGAATATGGGAATATTAAGAGTTGAATTATTACCAGTATTTCTCGCCGGCTCTGTTCAATATACATATATGTTTTCAATAATAAATATATCCCAACAAGGGCTTAACAAGTTGAGGGAGGACAATATTTTAATCGAAATCTGATATCAGTTACATTAAATTCATATATAACTAGCATTCAGAATATATTTAAAAATTAAACTGCGTAACCTTTAACTTTGAAATCATTTGAAAAAAATATGCTTCCAGTCATTTCCCAGTGAATTGTCTTTTGAGAGGATTTGACATTTTTTGTCAAAATCTATCTTATGACTGTTTGACCGAAAATCAGTTTTCAGGAGATTTCGGACATGGCGCACCACGTGCATGATATGGTCTTTGAGCGTCGTTTGCGGCCTATATATGGTAGAAAAATATAAATGTTCAATGATAATATTCAGCATTTTCATTTACAATAAATGTGCTTGTGATATATTTTTTTTCTTTAGACTCTCTCGAGGTTGGCAACAACAAAAAGGCGCTTCAAGAAGCCGAAAAACTATTGAAGAAACAACCCTCGCTGATATGTGCCCAAGCGTTGAAGGCTCTTGCCCTTTTGCGTTTAGGAAAATATGAGGAGAGCAATACCCTACTGAAGAATATATCTCAGGAGAAACCCACAGACGATTCAACTTTGCAGGTGCTATCATTCTGCTATAAGGAGATGGAACAGCGTATGTATTATGTTGCATTGTGTGTTGACTTTTGGTTGCATTTGCCAATTTTCTTTATGCCTTCACGTTGCAGTGGATAAAATCTGCGAGTTATACAATCATGCAGCAAAGCAGTCGCCAGGAAATGAAGAGATTCTTGCACATTTATTCATATCATATGTCAGGTTGGATGACTATAAGTCGCAACAGTCGGTTGCCTTGCAACTGTACAAGGTGAAGCTTATCAATGCGTATTACTTCTGGGCTGTGATGAGTGTTGTACTGCAAGTAAGTTATTCCTAAATTCTATAAAGTAAAAAGTTTGCTGAATCTTTTCTGGCAGGGAATTCGTGGACCCGAGAGCAAGAATCCAGACAAAAAGAAATTGTATCTTGCGCTGGCGCAACGTATGGTAGATAAAATGATTGCTGAAGATAAATTAGAGGCTGAACAGGAAGCTCTGCTTTACGTGACCATTTTAGAGGAACAAGGAAAGTACCAAGATGCTCTTAACTTTCTAAATAGTGCTGTATGTGAGAAGTGCTACCCTGGAGCTCCGGTGTACTTAAAAATCAATTTGCTGAAAAAACTCGAAATGTGGGATGAGATTAATACAATGCTGAAGAATCTTCTAAAAGAGGAGTGAGTATTTAGATATATAAGTTTGGGATTCGGTTATTATGGTACGAATGCCACTGAAAGGCTCTTATCAGCATTTCTAGTTATCGCCGATTTGAATTTATTACGATCTGGGTTAGGTTGAAGGGGATGAACTTCCTTAAGTTTGAAGAAACCATGGGGGCATTAGAGATCCAAAATGCTTCTCCGTCACAAACTATGTGCATTTTATAACTTCGTTATGGCTCGGGTGAAATCATTTGGGCTCGTGATGAAACTCATATTGTCCTTGAGTGGTACCTTTACGAGTGCTCTCAGTTTACTGTGCGTTCTGTACGAATCGAAGTCGTCTCGTAGTTTGCGGCATTAAGAGGTGCCTAATGGCCTTCATTGTCTCTATCCTGGCAGTTCTTACAAAAATCGTTGGAGATAACGCCCTTTCTGACGGCCATTGGGGCCATGATGCGCAAATCTTTATTGTTGAATTCCAGAAGGCTTTGTTTCTCTTTGTGTTTATTTCCGGCCATAGACTACGAGATATGAGAAAATCTAAATTTTTTTACTCAATCGTCCATAGATTTTCATACTTTACTGCTACCATCTCGAGGCTCTATGTATATTTGTTTCTTAAGTTCACACAATGGTATGTGAGGTAATCTTTTCAGCAATGATTTTTTCTTGGCAAGTTCATCTGCCTTTTCGCTACCGTCTGAACTTTCGATTTTATGGTATCCTTTTTTAATGCTTTTGTTGTCGCTTGATTGTCAACAAAGATGTTCGTTCTTGTTCACTGTTAGCACTTTCAAAGCAGCTCTTTCGATGGCCAAGATTTCAACCTGAAATTCACTTGGAAGTCTGTACGAGTTATTGATATGCAACGTTTTACAGAACACTCCGACACCAGTCCCTTCTTCCATCTTTGATGCATCGATGAACTACCATGTGCTTCGCTTAGGAGGCTTGATTGCCAAATTTTTTCTACTAGGGGCAAAGGTGAAATTGATTGAAAGGATCGCGTAATCAGTCCTCGCGTTTGTCTCCATCGTTCTGAAATATCTGAGTATTGAGGAATGCTCGTAGGAAGCGTCCTTCCAAGTTTAAGATTTTCTCAGTCGAATCGCACTCTTAGCTACAGTGCTCTTTACATACTCGAAGATATTGGGAGGTTTAGCATAATTTCGAGACCTGCTTGCGGCGTTGATCTAACTGCTCCTATAATGCATAGACAGGTTTATTCAGGCTTTAGGCATAGCTGGCCTTTTCCGCTGCTTTCCTACATACAATAGAACCGTATTTAAGTATAGGACGCACCACCGTTAAGTAGGACTAACGTAATACATGCGGTCGTATACCCCGATTCCCCAATTCAAGGTAGACAGCACAGATTGTTTTATTCGCTCTATCTTCAATGTTTCTTTTCCACGTACGCTTGGAGTCCAGTATTACATCCAGATGTTCCATTTATTTTTGGAAGAAAAATCCCCTCAAGTTTTCTTTTTCTTGTGAAGAAAAATCTTGAACCTGCCCACAATGTAAGTCCTTTAAGTATTATATCTATAAGACTGCTGATAGCAGATAGATACTTTCCTGTGAGAATGATTACGTCCTTAGCGTCTACTACTGCATTTATGTCCTTTACTTTAAGAGTTGTCAGGAATTTGTTGAGCTAGCTGGACAACGAGTGTGGCTGGCCACACACAGTGTTTGAAGCCTAGGTCCACAAGAGCTGTAGCGCCGTCAAATTTAGTATAACAATGCAGGTTTTTGCTTATATTCACTTATACTGGACTCGTATATCCAGCTTCTTTCACAACAAATTCATATGTATGCGTAAAAGTGATATTTGCGGCGGTTAAATCATAATTTTTAATAATTTTGGAACAGTGGATGTATGTTAACTATCTATGGTGTGTTGAAATACGAATTCCTTTTCATTTTTCCAACACCCCAAACAGCGCATCCTACGAGTATATTTCATATATTTGAACTCATTTCATAAAAAAATGAACTTACATTTGACACTCTTTTGAAAATGGCCTCTATGAACGTGTGTTCCTTTGCACAATTTGCTAAGAAAAAAAAATTAAACAAACAAAAATTGGGAATTGATATTTATTCCTCACATCAAATCTTATTTATTGTCTAAAAATAATAAAAGATCGTGGGCCGCTCATCACATTCCGTCTAGAAACGATTATTTCATAATCCTTTGGCCGAAGCAAAATTCAAAATCGGATTTATTCATTTATTTATGTTTGTGTTTTTTATACTTTTTTGAAATAAATTGGTAAATTCAATTTGAGGGAAACAATATCTTATAAGAAACTCGTAATACAAAAACAAATTTGAACAGATTTTACATTTCGAACTTTTGCTGCACACATATGACGAAAAAAATGTTGTAATATAGTATAACATATTTTTGGGCAGACATACGCTCTTCTGCGAGCCTATTGTGGTGTGCTTTGGTTTCATTTCCAAAGCGTCAAAAGCAATGTGTGGTCTTCGTCGTATGTCTAAAGATAATTTTTGGTTTTGACTTAAATATTCAATGCTTGATTTGATTGAGTTCAATTCTCAGGCAGGTGCTAAATGTTTCAACAATATTAATTTTCGTCCTCCACACCAACTAGGGAATTTGGATCCTAAATGTTTTGACAAACAGAAGCAGCAGTGGTTGCCTAGGATTATTTTCCGTCAGATCTCCACTGTGGTGGAGTTTATTGAGTGTAAATTAGTTCCGAGGTAGTTAAACTACTTGCTTCTACTTGAAATTGTAGCTGTCGATCGTTCCGTTTCAGCCGTTTGCCGATGTTCGACGGATCTGTTTCTGCTTGAAAGCAAATATTTTGTTTTCTCATTGATTCTAAGACCAATCCATTTTGCCTGCTTTTCAAAGTCCAAGAAAAGTGTCATTGTTTTCTTCTTTTCTTATTCCCATACTCTTCACATGAGTATCTAGTTGAGGTATAATATATTCTTCCTTTCTAGTTATTCCAATAATTGTCGTTTAACTACACTTAAAGGTATTTTCTCGAATGTCCTTAATATATTTACTTGTCGCAATTCCTTACATTTTTTGCTATTTAGGACTTTTTTCGTTTAAAAACATTACATTTTCTTTAACACATTACGGTTACATAGATCCGTCGTCTGGTGTCAAGAAATGCGCAGAGAGTCGTTTCTTTCGATGGTGTTTTTAGCAATAGTTGTTTTAGGGCTGATTTCTTGGCCTGGAAAACTTGATTTTAGAAAGCAATCCACTCTTATGCTTGACGAGGTGTGAAGCATAAGAGTGTTTGGTTTTAAATATTTTAACACTGCAACGCTTGTCTTTTATGAAGAACAGGCAATTCTTTTATAGCAATCTGAGTATCAGATAAACAATTTGGGTTATTTCCAAATAACATATTTCACTAAACTACCGACAACTAAAGAAATATTAACCCGTTTGAACTGTTGGCAAGTCTAATTTTATACGTTTATTTTCAGTCGCGATCGTTGGGATTATTATCAAGATTTTCTTACCAGTTGCTTTGAACTGCACAAATCACAAAGCGGTACAGAGAGCACAGAAGATGGTATTGCTAACATGGACGAGTGTCATGATTTTCTATGCCAGGTGAGCGACTTCTTTGTTTTATGGTCATTCTTCTGAATTCAACAAAGCCTTAATAGTTGATTGAAGGGGATGGGAAACGCGTTCGTGGTCCATATCTAGCTCGACTCGAGCTACATAAACGTATGCGGGCAAACCAAATGAATGCAGAGGACATGTTAGGCGATTTTATTCAATTGATAATTGAGTATTTTAGACTATTTGGAGACAAATCATGTTGTACTCACGACGTTACACTATTTCTGACATCGGTTTCCATTGAGGATCGTTTAATTCTGGCATCCAAACTTCTTCAAGAGACAGGAATTTCATCAGCATTACTGCCGCAGAGTGTTAGTATTCTATATAATAACGACTCAATGGAATATTTTCAATTGAATTTGTATTTTTAGAAAGAACAAATGCAACAACACATATGCTCATTGCAAATCTCAAGAATTTGTGGTCACTATGTGGACCTGAAAACAGACCATTTAGTTGCCTTTTATATAGCTTTACGTTTACACTATGAACACGGATACAGTGCATTTGGAAAGAACTTACTGCCGACGGATATGGGACCCTCAGATCCATATGCACTTTTAGCTGGTGAGTTCTTCGCAATATAATAATAAATTCATTTGATTAACGATATGATTTGTAGCCAATGTTATGTATGACGTTTGTATACGAGAAAAAAAATCAAACCATCTATTCGAAGCGTTATGTCTGCTACAATATGTTCTAAGGAACAGCCCAAGTAATTTTCATGTGAAATTGTTGTGCTTGAAAATTTACCACATTTTCGGTTGCATTACGGGTGCCCAGCAAATGTACGAGTCCATCGATATAAAACACATTCAACTGGACTCGATGGGTTACGTGCATTGTAACCTGTTGCCACTTTGCGGAAGGCCGTCAATATCTCGAGGAGTATTTGATGCAACTTTAAAGTTTTTCACCAACAGTTATAAGGAACGGTTGGAGTATATAGCATTAACGTACCGTTTTTGTTCTTTTTCGAAGCTGCAAGAATTCCTTAACTTCAAGGAACGACTGACAAATAGTTTGCACTATGTATCAATTTCAGTTGAGGCACAACTCGCTGATTTGGTTGGTTTATTTGGATCTGTACAGCAAAATCTGAACACATATAATCTGATGAGTATAGAGCCGCAAGAGGATCGAATCAATTGGAATGATTTATCCGATAACCGGGACTTACCCGCAATTGTTCGCTGGGATCCGGTGCACTTGGTGAATCATGAACAGCATCAGAGGGAAACGATTGAGCAGGAATTGGAGTCTCTACAGCTGCGTTCCCTGATGTTAAGATTAGTTGCATCGTTTGTTGATTTGTATCACTTCAATGGAGGCAAGACGAAAGATACTGATTCCAAGGATACAGATACGGTGGAACTTTTGCGAGACGGTTGGGGAGGACTTTATAAACGGATACGTTTGATGAAATACGAAAAGATATCTAATCAGTTTCTAGTCAATCTACTTCCATCACGTCTGCATTTAATGCTTGAAATGCCGTATGAAAAATTCTTCAGTGATTTAGCGCAGTTTATTTTAGATCTGCACACCGGTAACATTCAAATGGAACAGTGCAAGGTAATAAGTGAAAATGTAGACGCAGTCTCTTCGGTGTTATTAGACGCGATAAAGGAAAGCAACGCGACTGAGGATAATCTTTGGTGTAGACGGGATGTGCAACAAAAAATATCGGCCGCTATTGAAGTAAATTATACAAATAGTGAATATTGGAAAATTTTATTATATTCGTATATTTTTGTTACAGATTCTCTCTCTTTATGCTTTTATTCTGTCGATGTGTCACGAAAGATTTGTGCTATCTTCTCAAAATTCGCAGCAGGCAAAAAAGAGCAAAAAGAAATACGGCAAAGACTTGCAGAATGATGAAAATTGTACAACAAATGTCATGAATGAAAAGGAACGGATGCAACTTGTGGTGGAGCTTATGCGCCATCTAAAACAACACCTGCAAAACTGCACGAATGCACTCGGTAAGATGTGAACATGTTTTCGAGTTTTAAATGTTAACGTTATTGTCTTAAACAAATCACCCGTGAAGACCACTGAGCATAGGTAAATAAAGAAATTTGCAAGAAGATTTCTGCCATGTACGAGTACTGCCGAGGCCAGCATCTTGAATGGTGTTTTGAGTCATGATTCTTTGTCAAACTCTCTTCGGTTCAAATCTTGAATTTATGCTACAAAGAGCTCTTAATCTGATCATTATCTCACCTTTTTATCAATTTCATGAATTGGATTTGAAAATATTATTTGGGCGAAAAATATTGTTATACCTCAAACTGAAATCAATATCGTGGATTTCGATTTGAATTACATTCACAAGTAGTTGTGCTCATTTAGTCCAGATAAGAGGTTTCATTTTTATTCTATTATTGAGCACTGTTAAATCTTTAAACAGAATGTTTTAGCCCGTTTCCCTTACGTTTCCTCGTCTGTTTCAGTTTGCATGGGATTGAAAGGCATGTCCATGAACGAAGTGGCTATACAAAAAAGGGCGTCATAGGACTGAACGTAATTTTGACTGAAAAACAAACAACAAATAAAAAATGAAAAAGAAAATTGACTTTCTTGAAGGCGGCATAATTTTGCACGTATAGTTTGTGAGTAATAACACCAGGAGGAATTCATGTAACATGTTGCGCTCACCCGAAGAGGTCCTTCCCTCATCGCAGCAATTGGTTAATTTGAATTTACTTCGAAATCGGTATGGAATGGAAGGAAACATTCATGCCCCGGCAGAAAGTCATCTTCTGAAGATGATGATTATTCGGTGGATTTTCAGTGCAATCAACCTTCTGTTTCTAACTCACAAAATAAATTACCCGCTTCACCCGACATGCCTTTCAATCCCATGCTCGTGTGGCCAGGCACTATGGGAGTTGATCTTGTAATCTTTACGTGAAAAATTTCGTTGAGATGTTAATTTGAAATCGCCACGTCCGTTCGTTTATGTGCCCATTGTGCTGCAAAAGATTATGTGCTTCATTTCGACATTTTTACCGTGTTAACAACCATAAAACTTTCTTTCTCTTTTTTTTACTTTTTTCCAGCTGGTTGGAATGGACCGAACATACCCACTGATTTAGTAACCTGCATGGCCGACATGTCACTGAATCCAGATGTGGAAACCAGTATATTGGGCGAAGTATCCGGTACATTTAAGGAGAGTCACGAACACACTGTCACAGAATTGAAAAACCTTATCAAAGACAAAATTCGCATGGTAAATAAATGATGAAAGAACAGCAACCATATGGGAAAAATAAACTAATGGAACTAAGTGTGAGATTGGGATTTTTTTTTGTAAACAATTTGAATTTCGAACATTGAGAACAAATTATCAGATTCATTTTGATAACACTTTAAAAGTATTGTTCGTACCTAAAAAAAAATGTTTGCCAAAGGAGCTAAATTTATCCAAAATAACAACGAAAGTTTTTTTTTTTAACTTACGTTTTCACTTTATACTTTTTTTGTAAACAATTTTGTTGTAAACCGATTTAGTATGCTTCTCCCATGATCCCTAGGAGTATCAATTCAGAAATATAAGATAAAAACATATTTATTGATAATTATTTTTATTGTAACCCTCGACCCATTTTCGTTCTTACGCGGTAATTACATATAAGGATGTAGTTTTAAAATATTTACCATTTAAGTCACAGCACGTTTAAGAATAATAAAAGAAAACTCAAAGAAACATATTTGCTTAAATTGTTTGAAATTTAATATACGAAATAAGTATCGCAACTATTGGTAAACGCGGACAACGATATAAAACGCCCAATGGATACACTATCGCCAGCAAAATATATTTTAGTTAGCAAGACCCATAAAAGGATATTACCTCTTACGGTAATGTAGTCGTTTAGATTATTTTGCATAGACCTCTGTTGTGAGCTATGGCCAGGCCAGGGAATCGAGGATCAAAGATGAACGAGTTTGGTAAAGAGCCGTGTAGGTTTTGTTTGAATTATTTAATCTTTCTTTATCTTATGAATAGTTCTGTGGTTCTTGGGTATTTAATTCCCGTGTCTCTTCTTCACGTTCCTTTATGGGTTACCTTTGAACATTGCTTTCTGTGTCTGCTGATCTTTTCTATCTTTCTTTTCTCTATGGCATGTTTCTTTGCTGTTGGGTAGGAGGATTAGGAAAGGATTAAAAGAGCTATCCCGTCCGACGAACTTCGCCGAGCACCGTCCACCTAACCGCATATGACTCCGTGGTGATCTAAGCTCACAACAACTTTTGTAACCAAGTGAATATAACGCCTGTAAAAATTTAAATAATCAAAAATGAACGGTGGATGCCTGACGAGTTTTTTACGGTGTAGGTCTGAGAAAAGTTCTCCGAATTGCTATGGGCTCGGAAGAACTTCCTGGTTCTTTCACAAAACCATTTATTTGATATTTATTCAGACCGAAACAAAAAAAACTGCGTTAAATAAACCACCCAAAATTTTCTGAATGAATAGGCGTATTCCAACAACCACGCTTAATTTTTTAGATATACCTAAGAAGCAAGAAAATTTAAAGCACAAACTTAGATCTTCGGTGGATAAAGCGGAAATCGCCGTTTGGCACACGTGTAGTATTTCCTTGGAATGATATAAATATAAGGTTTTTAATTGTACAGAGAGTAAAATATTTTACAAATTCTGTATAAAAATGCATTTTTGTAAACTATCGAAATATTGGAAAACAACAATTAAGAAATGAAATGCTTCACAAAAAACTTTGTCATAAAAGTAGAAAAAATGCCACTAAAAATTTACCAGCAGAAAAACAACTACCGTGGGGTATAAAAAATCATATGTTACGAACTACCTCTTCTGTGTGCACATAGCTTGTTAGCAAAGGATTATGATTACCCTTGCAATGCATCTGCCCAGAGCCATCAGAATCAAGGGAAAAATGTAAAGTTTGTGTTTGTTTGTTGGTGTGCAATTTGGGAATATTTGGTTTGCACACAAAATAAAATCAAACACCGAGAAAAAGTTGGAAAACGCTCTAGAACCAGATAAACAAACAAATTGACTGACCAATCGCAAGACATATTATGCGTAAGTTTCTCTTTTTTTTGGGTTAAAGTTTTGTTTACTTGTGTATTTTCTATTCATGAACATTTTTTTTATTAGCATTTGTTTTCAATTTATACTTAAAGTCAGCGACAAGTATGTATTAACATGATGTAACGTATAGTCCAATATTCATGCCTTAGAATTAAATACAAGAGTCTGTCTGCTTAAGAGCTATTCGCGTACTAGAACTACGGGTAAGGCTCACTCTTAAGAAGAAGTGAGGCAACCCTCGGGTCATTTTGGTGTTGAAGAGTTTGAAGGTGGGCACGTAAGTGATGGAGTTGAGAAAATCGTTTGCTGCAAATTTCACATCTGTAATAGAAAGTGGTAAAAATTGATAAAAATGTTTAATCAAAAATGTAATTTACGCAAATGGTTTTTCTCCGGTGTGTGTCATAATGTGTACCTTTAGAACATTCGAGTAAGTAAATGTTTTACCACATGTTTCGCATTTGTATGGCCGAGTATTCGTGTGAATTCTGAAAATTAAATTAAATTATATTAAAACCCCGAAAACAAATACCTTGGTTTCTTGAATATTTGGTTAGTTTTGTGTTGTGTACAACATTTTAAATTGGAATAAACTTGCAGACAAAAGCTAACGCCGTAACATTTGTTTTTCTTTTATATCTATTCTCATCATCTAAGAGGAGAAGGGCCGTTTTTAATTCTTTCGACAATCAATTACAGCGAATCTAACAGCGAACATTTTCTTTGAAAGCTTTGAAAATTAAATTCAACTTGAGATCAGATGGGAATACTCAACGTGAATAAAAGCAAATTGTCCAAAAAAGGGACCCCCAACATCAACGAATGTATCTTACAATCCGTAGAGGCAAGTCCTTCACCTACCAAGGATCAACTTTAAAATAAAATAAAGAAGAATTACTATTACTGTTGCTCTTTCTTACAACCAAGAACCCAATTGAATAATGACGGCGTATCCCGAATGACAGAAAAAAATTTTGTCGTGGATGCACAGTGATATGGATGCAATCATACGGTACCGGCAGGTACCACGACTCATATGGCTAAGACATACAAAGTCTTCAAAATTGCGCAAGCGAAACAATGTGTTATAGTGGATGCGTCACCTTCCGTAACGCACACAAGTGGATAGGAATATTGACCCTGTACTTAATTAGAAGCAGCAAGTTGTGGATCGAGCTGGTTGGTGAGATTTGTTAGTTGAGACCTCGTGTGCAATCGTAAATTGTCGTAGCTGAATGAGTTAAAACTGAATGAATTGAACAAAATAATCAATAAAACATATTAAAAAATATTATAATTATATTATTGAAATAACTTGGAAATCTTAAAATAAATGAGCAATTAGCTGCAGAGGCTTTCGGCCTCGATAAGATGATTAAATTAGATACATTAGTTGGACAAACTTTAACATTGGTTTATCAAATTTATGTTGTTTATGTTTGGCTCCGAAACAGTAACGTAGATTGAAGTCCCATTAAGTATTCTATGTATGGAAGGTTTCGTAATGCTGCAGTTTTCTAATATACGTTGCAAATATATGGCTGAGTTGCATGTTGGGTATAATGGGCGAACTGTCCCTTTTTAATAAATGTGGGGTGGTGGTTGTGGGCCCCAATCATAAGCGTACGTAGCTGGTAATATTTTTCTTGCAAATGCCGGTAGAATAGACGGAAAAGGACCTTAGGGGGTCAACTTTCGTATAATGGTGATTGTAGGTCTTCCATTTCGACAGCTTGTTGGTGGAGATTTTTTGGTGAAACATGTTTACTGTCTGTTTTTATATACAAATTAAAGAACCAAAGCGGGGCTTTGTCGGCAAAGTTCGTGGCTTGGTCGGTTAGTTCATTGTCTAGAATACCCGCTTGACTTCTTGACTTGACTCCAGTAGATGGTGCTGTTGGTATTTTCATCTGGGTTGAGTGCCAATTCGATATGATTGACTTATCGTTTTCAGTCAACGAGGATGTGTACTCTTTAAACTAAAGAGCCTTTATGTAAGTATATGTAGAATTCGTTGTAAAGTGGACGACATCCTTCTTATGGATATTTGACCAGCGTACGCTTTGATTTCTTTGTCAATGATTGATTTGGCTGAGAAAGTATGCTAAGCAAAAGTTTGGCTTTCATTACTTCCAACCGCACTTCGATGGTTGGAAGACCAGCCTCGATCGCTTGGTCCGAAAAGCATTAACGCTCGTTTTGGCAGCTTGATCGTAGACTGATTTGATGATTTGGAGAGTTGCCTTAGGGGATTTTGCCATATAAGAATATACAATACTTTTTTTTGTAGACAAATAACTTACTTCTTTTGACCTCGCAGCTAGTAATTTCTTGAGTTCTAAACAATGTTTTTTTCCAATTGTACTTATCGTCGAATATTACGCCCAAAATGTTTAAGTGAGTTACTTTTTCTAGTTGTGCATTTTTTATTATGAGCAACAATGCTTGCGCAATGTGCAACAATATTCATTTTTGGTGTGGTTTAGCGCCCGATGTGGCTGTCCAATCTATTATATCTCAACGCTTTGTCGATAAAACCTTTGCTCCTTCTATATACACGTCGTCTGCGTTAAGGCAGTAAGTGTTTGGACAGAAAGCTGCTTATATCTTCAAAGGTGATAGAGATGAGGACAACGCTGAAGGGAGAACCTTGGGGAGAGGTATTGTGTGGCGGAAATATGAAAGAAATTTCCAAATTTTGCGGTTGCATAGGAATGTTTGGACAAAGCGAAGGATTTAAGAGCCAACACATAACTTTTGGAGTTTTTATTTAGTACAATATGAGGTTCAAGCTTGTTGAGAACTTTCTTGAAGTCACGGGCGATACTAGTCACATGATTTCTGACATAGAGGGCTTTGGGAATCTTTTGATCCATGGGGAGAAGAGAGTCAAGCCATCTTCTATTGGCTATGACTGCGACTTGGTTTTTACTTCTACTTGCAATTGCCCTTGGATTTTTGTATAACAAAAAAAAAGTATCTCGACTGGGCTCTCGTCATGTAGCTCACAAACTGTAGTATCGTGTGCAGGATATCATTGTGACGATACTTTCTTTGCTTCATGTAACGAGAAAGTCGTCATTTCGATCTTTTCTCGAACTTGTATGCACGAAAGCTATTTCACTGTCGTCGTTCGGCCGAAAGCCCACAGAGAGTTATTTGAGAAATAATAAAGTAATGTAAATGTTGGACAAATGTGTTTCGTCGGGCGGCAGTGTATTTTTTTTGGAATGAGAGTGAAAAATAAGATGAATTTTAGATGTTGCGCTGGCGGAAAACAAAAAAGTGTGTTCATATTATATGAAGGCCTCAGTTTCAATTTCAGTTTTATTCAAAACATCAGTCTCTTAAAAAGTGAACTTTCGTTTTAATTCAGTTGATTTAAAAAGCGTTCCCCCGATTTTGAGACGGACGGAGTGCTCGGCAGCTATCATATCGTCGGTATGAATAAACGATTGACGACACGATAGTGATGTGGTTACATGAACCAAACGACCGACGATAATGTTCAATGTTATCGTCTAGACGACGATCGTCTTAAATGTTACGTGACGTGAGCCCTGGGTTGTCTCTTGAATTAAGCCTTCATTTTCAGTTGTCGTAATGTTGTCAGTTCTGTTTTCCACCAATACACCGAACGTTTAAAGGACTTTGAACGCGTTCGGGTTATGGCGGCGTATCTAATTGCCTTTCCCTATGATGCCTTTCTTTCGACAATGTGCGATTATATATCCATTCGATGGTTTTAATTTTCTGTGTGATCATACGGGGTTTGTTTTTCTACATCATTTTTTTTCGATTCAAAACGTTAAAAGTTCAACTAATGACATTAGCTACAGGTTTAGAGGACTACAAAATACGTACCTTTCATGTTTGACATTGGTCGATCGATCTGCGAATGTTCTATCACAGTATTTACATTTATAAGGCTTTTGTCCGGTATGTGATCGCATGTGACGAGTCAACTGAAAGTTCAACGCAAATGTCTTTTTGCAAATCCTGCAAAAAATAAAAGTATGAAATTTGCTTTGGGGCCTTTTACCGCTTTTTCAACAAGTTTGCGCGTACTCGCATTCAAATGGTTTCTCTCCACGATGCCTCCGCATGTGCGCATCTAAACAGTATCGTCGCTGATAAATGTTCCCGCAAATTTCACAAATATGGAGTTGTTTTTTCCTCGTTTTTATTATGGGTGTACCGTCCGCGGACATAGCCAATGTCTTGATTGGTTTCAAATAATTAATTTTATGCTCCATTTCACTGTCATCGGTATAGGCGCCATCGTCATTTCCCTCGTTATAAGAATCGTCCGAATTTATTGAATCGTCCTTGTCTGAAGGTTCTTCAAGTTTGTGTGCATAACCAGATGTATCCTGAGACTTAAAAAATATTTTAGTATATGGAGTGTTTTTGGCGTTTAAAACTCACTTTATACAACTTTGTGTTTAAAGCCGTTATAGGTTTAATATCTTCCGGTTCCTCATCGTCTTCACTAAGACCACCTTTTGCAACAAATTCATGAAGATAGTCATCAGAATTTTGGCAAATCATACGGAACTTGTGGGCAATACAAAGGAATGCGTTACACTTCTTGCATATTTTGCTAGGGAACTCTGAGTTCGCTGTGACCTGCATAAACAAGGACCATGTTGAAATCAATATTATTGTTTATTGCATAGCGCTCTACCTTAATACCACCGCAGGATTCAATCTTCATCGATATGGTCATATTGTTCTCGTCCTTCTCGAAAATTGAACTCATTTCATCGTCACTACTCTGTAAGCATATCCGGCAAACAGATAAATCTATGTTAACTTTCATTTTATTTATTTTTCGACTGAGGTAGAACTTTATTTTTCACTTAAAACAAATATCAAATAAATGTTTGCAGTTGTAATTGTAAATTATGCTCGACTGTCAAGGCAAAGCAAACAGACTGGCATTACTGCTTAAAATAAGTGAATAAATAGATGGGCAAATTTTCTGGTACAATAGATAAATCCGTTCAATGAGTTCATTTGAAACGGATTGGTGTATATGGATATCCATGCAATTTTTAAGAGTAGTTCACTCATGTCATAATTTTTATGACTTCTCATTGGTGTCATTGGTGTGTTAGGGGAAATGCGGGGTCTGCCAAGGTATTTAAAATAAATCCAATCCTTCAATCAGATGCTGTCTGTGAACTAAGTAATGTAATGTAATCTTTTCAGCATTGGCTTGCTCATTTTAATTCTCGTCAAAAACGATGTGTTCAACACAACTCTGGAAATGACTGTCTCCAGAATTATTTTGTTAACGCAGTCGATGTAGTTAAAGCGAAGTATTTTATGTGGAACTGACATGTTAACGTTTTGGTAATGAAGCGTTCGTGGGATCAATTCCCGATCTTTGAAGTGATCAAGGCAAGTTTTCATTTTATTACTTCACGAGCACACTTTATGCTATTCTGGAACACATTATCATAAATGCCTGTCAGAGTGTGTACTAAAAAGTACTAAATGATAAATCCTGTCACTTCTATGTCATTTTTGCGAAAATAAAATTATTGTTTTTTTATTTATTGAGGAAAATTTGTGTTTGTAAAACTGACGGGGCTTTGTTTTCAAGAAACCTTATATTTTATTTCTTGCGTAACTGATGACATTGCAACGTTCCCTTAGAGATGGGCAGAATCTGTTCGACGTAGCTTCTGAAGCGCCCTTAATTCAGCTCTAAAGATTCTCGAAAGCTCTATGCATAGATTTAAAAGATGAAATTAAGCCATTTCTGGTTTCAACTCAACGAAGAGAAGTGCGCTTCGATGTTATATCAAGGCGTTCAGTACTTTGAATTTTTTCGCCACTGGTAGTTTTGGTCAAGATACTTTGTCTTATTTGTTTCAGACATCAGAATCGGCATGAGTCGCTGTGTTGCAGAGATTTCTATTGCGTTAAACAGAATAGCTCATAGATATATAAAATTTCCCACTAGAGATGAATTTTCAGCTATTAAGGCGAAATTCAATTTCAACAATTTGGCTTTCCGGGTGAAATTGAACATGTATTTATTGTCGGAAAGGGGGATATTCGATGGATACTCAAATCGTGTGTGACGCTGATTTTGTAATTTTAAATGCACATGAACAATACGGAGGAAACGCCCCCGACGAATACGTAAAGTTCAAAAGTAAAACCAAATCTTGGAAATGTGGATAACAAAGGAGAACGAATCTTTTGGTAACTAGGGGATAGCGGTTTCCCCTTGCAGCAGTGTTTATGACTCCTATTCTTACAGTCACTTCAGGAGCAGGAAACTGATACAACGCAACTCTTAAGCAGACAAGATTTCTTATTGAAAGATGTATTGGTAATTGGTATACTAAAGATTTCGCTGTCTTACTAAAGACAGAGTTTTATTTTATTGTCCAGCTTAAGTAGGAATTTTATTCAATGCTTGTATTGTTCTTCGTAACGCACTGATCGAAGCAAGAGAATCGGAAAATGGTTATTAAGTTTATTTAGTTGACGATGATCTTCTTCTTGCTGAAGATTGAATTTTACAAAGGCCTGGCATGTTCGAAAAAGAATAGTTTATCATGCATTTGCAAACTTAAAATTGTAAATTTTTAAAATAAAAATAAAAATTTGTTACCTAGAAAGTGCTTGAAGAAATTCATCAAGCTTATTTGTAATGCCATTTTGGGGTATATTGTTTCATTCCATTAATTTAATTTGTTTTTCAATATCAATATTTCCTCGAGCTGAATTTTTTTCTCCTCGCCTGTATTGCTCAGGCAGCTCTTTAATTGGAAGAAATCCGTTCTACACCGCTGTCTGTTGACTCCGCTTTATGGCGCTGTCATGGATTCGTATACTTATTCAATGTACAATTAAATGTTCTAGGAAAGTGATATTGATAAACACACCTTAAATTCTTCAAATATTTCCTTCACTTCGGCTCATCTGTTACAGATCCGATCAAATTCGGTCTCTTATCCAAGTAATGAATCAAATATTCCTTTTTTGGACTCTTCCTCTTCTTCAGTTCTTCACACCTCTTCACAGAATGAGTTGGCCGAGAAAAAAATATTCTCGTATGGAAATGTTCACGCTTGATTTCACCTTTGCAGATATCGAGAATCGAACTGATGTCGTGCACACGATACTACAATTTGTGAGTTACGTGATGCAAAACTATCGTCAGGCGACTATTGTCCTATGTGAGGAAAGTTGTTCGGCTTGGAAGACTAACGCAAATAGAGAGGTTACGGGACGATGCAAACTATTGGAGTGACTCTGAAAACCTTTACACTATCGTAGTATGAACATAATTTCGAAAGTCGTACAGATGCTGTTAGGAATTAAGCTTATTGAATGCCCTTGAAAAACGATTACGCTGATGTAAATATTTCAGGAGCTGGGGAACCTTTTGTAAAAATATACATGAATAAATGTAGCGGGAATTACAGATAGACTACCTGACGGTGTTATTTAACCATTCTCTTGACTATCATGCAAACAATGTCTTGAGGATTATATCGCACACCTAGATATAAACTGCTCAGAGTTGTGCATTCTTAGATATCAAAGCTGCCAATATTTTGAAAGAGAAAAAGCCGCTAGTCCAAAAACATACCTGAGCGCCTATTCTAGGTAGGTATGGCTCGAAATCAAAATAAACAATGATGCGGAATTCTCTTCCCCGATGGCATATTAATTAATCGTGCGCCTATTTTCTTAACTTACATATTTTATTAGTGTATTCGTTACTTTTTACACGCAAAAGAATACAAATAATGTCTATGACTTGAGGAATTTTGTGTGATAGATTAAATGATCACTTACGAATGTTGAAACGTAAAAATAACTATGGTCGTAGCCTTGTCTCTCCTTATAGATTGTCCGTATGGAATCATTGTTTGCTGTCGCAGACAGTAGCTTTTCTGGCAACAATTGTTTATTCTGTAGGGAATCATCTTCGGTTCCTTGATCAATAAGAATTTCCAATTGTGTATCCTTGTAAACTGATGCCAACTCGGAGGCATCCCACTTTTTCCATTCTTCCTTATTATCTCCAAGATATCCGTTGAGCACTTCTTGACACAAAGGACTTTCGATAGGATTGCAAATTGCAGCAAATACAGACACCGATTGATAAAGACCAGGGTTTTTGAGAGCAACAATTAATGCTCCATGTCCGCCCATACTGTGACCCATAATTGATTGTTTGTTTCGGATCACTGGTAGTTCGTTATTTACCAATTCTATCAATTCTTTGGTTACATAAGAGTACATTCTGTAGTGGCCTGACCACGGTTCCTCCGTTGCGTCTACATAGAAACCGGCGCCTGTGCCGAAAACTGGACTTACGTCTTCGCCAGGAAGTTCTAGACCTCGAGGCGAAGTATCAGGATTAACAACACATATTCCCAGTTCACTGGCGTATTTCTGGAAACCAGACTTTTTTATAAAGTTCCTATGGTTGCATGTGAATCCACTTAGGAAATATAGAGCAGGGCATTTGATATGATCGTTAATAACTTGCGGTGGAATATACACACCAAGGTTCATTCTGCAATTAAGTATCTTCGAAAAATGCGAGTAAATTCGCTGCTCTCCAGCAAAACATTTGCTTGATGTTAACAATTTTAACGACATTATTTGAAAACGAAACATTCGCAATTAAATTTTGAGTGCTCGAAAATTTCGAACAAAATCGGATAATTTTGACGTTTCGAGATGCGTGAAGAAACAATTCCAACAGAGACTTTATATTGGCGTTCAATGTGAGTCTTTTCGATTGGTTAGGACGATTGGAAGCCAACCTCGAGTGTTCGGCATGTGATTGGTAAACAAACACAGTTTCAAGTGAGTTTACGTGCAATTTTCAAATGTGATGTAGATACACATTCGTAACACAGATTAACTTTCCAAATGAAAATATATTTAAGCAATGTCTTTGAGTCTTAAATCGGAGACTTCACGGTTAAGTTCTCCGGTTCATATCCATGAAATAACATCTGAAATCCCACAATGCTAAAGCTGCCATGAAAAAGCTTCTTCGCCATTCGGGGTAGGCAATAACCTGTAAATCTAACGAGTACTGCATATCTGTGGGCAACATATGATTAACACACGTGAATGAAGAGCCTTGTGTTTTTTTCAAATATAAATTACATGTCCGTAGGAATTTTTTCAAACACTCTCCATTGCGACAGGAGTGCCGGGTGAATAATTCAATCCCATATGTGATTCGGATGGCTTTTGAGATGCACTACCTTGCAAGTACTTTTTGTATAGGGGCTTATACTATGTTCGGGCTGAAACGAAAATCCACACAAGTAAATGCGATTCGAGAAATCAGTCATCATGAAACGCCATGTGGAACACGAAAGAAAAAAAATCCTAAGCCGAGTGCCGAAGTGCAAGATGGGACCCCGATCGAATGCACAACATCAGCGGTAACATTCCGAAGACTGAAAAAGTCAGAATAAGATCATGAAACAATTTTAGTTGTTGGTGTGCAATTCCGCAGTAGTGCAACAGTAAAGATTCCAAGGGTGTACGTAAATAATTTAAATTTCAATTCTCAAGACAATCATTTTCGCTAATGAATGTTTGTAAACATCTTCGGAAACGATTATTTGTGAATGAAGACTAGGGGAACCAAAAGCTTTATTCAAAATATGTGAAAAGAAGTCAAGTCAAAGAATAAGAACTTTAAATGCTGATCATTCAGTTCTTTACTAAAGCCATGAACAATTTCAAATATATGTATTCTTATGACTTCATTTGGCTAAAAATAAGACTTATAACTAGGGTTGCATATTGTCGGCTAAACAAAAGGGGACAGACGGTTTACTATCAGTATTTCTCAACAGGTCTAAAAAGTCTCTTTCATTGCACTTGCAATCAAAACCTTGACATACAGAAATAGGTTTAAATTGACTCCTTTTATCTGAAAATGTTGAGCTTTGTCCAGGTTAAAAAAAAATTCAAATTTCGCACAAACTACACTTTAAGTTTGTAAACTGTCCGCCAACTGCCCATCAAACGCTCAACCCACACAACCAAGCTCAACCAGTGTGATGTATGAATCGCTCACATTTCGGTTTAGCTCGGATAAATGGATCTACTAATTACTTTAATAGAGAATGGGTCGGAAAAATATTGCTCAGCCGAACTGCGGGATATCATAAAAAAAATTAAGAAATGTTATTGTGAAGAAATATCTTAATCTGAACATCGATACCCCCTTGATAACAAAAAGACTGATCGAGCACAATTTAAAAGCCTCCCCTGCGTTGGTTCGTCAGTCGAGAAATTGCGTTTGATTTCTCATGTATTCAGAAAAGACCAAAATTTATTTGTTTGTGCCGGAAACAAGAAAAAATAAATACGGGCAGGTTATGGAATTCGATCCAAAATATATCGTTTAAGGCATTAAGCATGGCGGCGGGGATATACTAGTCTGTGGATATTGTTCCCATTCTTGTGTTGGACCGATTCATTTTATAAAATATTTTTAGACAAACTCCCTTGTGCCCTTTTGCAGATGACAAAACGCCGTTAGCTTTTCAATTTCAATAGGATAATGATCCTTAACAGACAGTCAAACTAACTAAAAAGTGATTTGAAGAAAGGCATTTAAAGTTATCGAATCGCCAGCACAGTCCCCATACCTTAATCCCATAGAAAACCTTTGGGGTCATGTTAAACGGGAGCTTATTAAGACACGAAACCCAAAGTGGCGAAATTTCGAAAATTTTTGGAACTCTGTGTGCCAAAAGCTAGTGAACTCAATGCCCCCGTAGATTCAGGGATGTTTTGACAAATAAGTGCAGCACCACTAAATATCAGTTACCATCTCCACTACGATAAATAATGATTTATTATAATGGAGTACATTGCGTGAGTAAATATTCTTTGTTTTTTCTTTTTCTCTTTTTATATATGTTAAGAGTATATTTTACCAACAGAGGAAACTTCCTTCGACAGTTAGTAAATTACTGAGACCGTTTCCGCAGTAAAAAAACCGAAGACTTGTTTATAACAATTATAAGAATTTTATAACCTACTCCATTTTAGTGATTTATCAGATGAAGAACACTTCATGTAGTCCTCTAGCGCTGGAAAATAACAACACGGCCTTTAATTTACAAAATTATATTTCATTCACACAAAGTGGAAACATTTATAAACACATTTCTCGCAGTCACTTGAGGAACTTGGCATGATAATTAACATGTTCACCAATGAATGTTGCGATGTAGTAATAGCCATGATCGTACCCATCCCTCTGTTTATAGATTGTCTGTAGATGATCATTATTTGCTGTTACGGAGAGAAGGTTTTCTGGCAGTAGTAGTTTTTCCTTCAAAAAATTATCTTCAGTTCCCTGATCAATGAGAATTTCCATAGGTGTATCCGAATAATTTGACGCCAACTCAGAGGCATCCCATTTCTTCCACTCTTCCTCATCTTCTCCAATATATCCCTTTAGAGCTTTTTGACCCCAACGACATTTCACAGGGTTGCAAATTGGAGCAAAGGCAGACACCGATTGATAAAGCCCAGGGTTTTTAAGAGCAGCAATTAACGCTCCATGTCCGCCCATACTATGCCCCATAATTGACTGTTTATTTTTGATAACGGGCAGGTTGTTATTAACCAATTCAATTAATTCTTTGGTAACATAGGAGTACATTTTGTAGTTCTCTGACCATGGTTCTTTCTTAGCGTCTACGTAGAAACCGGCACCTGTGCCGAAGTCATAGCTATCGTCTTCACCAGGTATATTTAATCCGCGGGGTGAAGTGTCAGGATTAACAATACAAAGACCCTGTTCACTGGCGTATTTCTGTACTCCAGATTTTTGAATAAAGTTGTCGTGGGTGCACGTAAGTCCGCTTAGAAAATATAGAACTGGACATTTGGTTTGATCATCAAGAGCTTGCGGTGGAACATACACTCCAAAGTTCATTTCGCATTTAAGTGTTTTTGAAATATGACTATAAATCCTCTGCTCCCCGGCGAAACATTTGGTTGATGACAACAATTTAAGCGACATAATGCAAAAGATTCCGACTAATCGATTAAAAGAGAACGATTAAATATCTTCAATCCAATTGGAAAGTAGTGATTACCACAATGAGTTGAATTGTATGAAGGCGACTGATAAGAAAGAAAAGAATTGTTTTCGTTTATGTGAATGCACTTCTTCCGGAATAATATGCAATTTCTAGAAATAATCTTGACGTTTCTTAAGATGTTAGATGAGCCAAAAGACTCAACTTTTACCAGGACTATAGATTGGCCAATAATAGTATCTATTTTGTTGGCTTATAATATTGCTTTGCTCAGTTTTCGAAAGTTACATTTATTTGCATGTTATTTTGACAGAACAACTAAACCCGTTAATCTGTCAAACTTTATGAAGCTATTTAGACTAAATTATTAGGGAATAACTTAGATAATTAACTCCAAAAGGTGGAAAGGTGTAAATTTTTAAAAGAAGAATGATGAGAATGTTGTAACTTTCCATCTTCGGTGCCTAAATTAGTGATCAATCTACAGGAGATATCTTGAAGCTTCGAACGTATCTTGTAGCTGTTTTGAGGTATACAACTAAAAAGTTATTGCAAACCGTTCCTGTCGATAAATAAAAGAACAACATTGCACTCGTTGAGGCTATAGAGATGAGAGCACAAGCAGCAAGCCTACCGGATTCAGTACGCAACATGGTGCAGAGTTTAGAAGTTAAACTCAAAAATTCCAGGATAATATAACACACTGGTCGGATTTCGAGAAAATAGTAACCGACAAGACATTGAAAGCTTTTACCCGTCCCGTCAATAGTAGAAAGTTGAAAAAAACGTATACAAATTAAAGGAAAGTGTACATTTACCGTGACATTGACAGCTGCACACCAGGTTTCACAACGAATTCAACACTAACGGCAAAATAATAGCGAAGTGCAAATGTGGCATAACTGGTGACCTACAAAGGCGTTGGAGAGTCCCATTAAGACATACAAACGGTTCTTATTACGGGAGACGAAGTGAGAATCCTTCGGAAAGAACGACACTAACCCTGCTGGCCATATGTTAGGACCAACTTCGCCGAGCAAAAGTTTATTTATTAATGCCCCGTGATCATCAGGTTTTTTAACTTGAGCTTTATTACTGATGCGATAATCGAAAGCAAAAAAAAAAAAATACTGTGTGGCTTCAATTGACAACTTCCGACGCGAACGTCAAAAATAGATGAATCTCATTTGCTCCATATCACCAGGCGTAGTTGATACATTTTGGCAACCTCAGCTTCACTGAAAAATTTTGCTCTCGAGCATTTAAAGTATCTGCTTTGCTTTTTGCCAAGAATTCAGCCTCATAAAGCTAAGCCATATACCGTAACTGCACGCTGATTGTCGTATTGTGGTAGAAGGACCTTTTTCTGCTTGCACTTGTCCTCAATTTGGACCAAATGGTCTCGAAAGCATTTCACGCCATCTTAATTCTGTGATTGTTCATCGCATTTGTGATGTGTTGTGGAAAATCATCGCCGATTTTAGCCCTGAATGAATTTTTTTATATGCACGATTGAAGCACAATCCTGAAGTCCAATTTAAGCCAATTTAATTAAGCAACTGGGTCCGTATATCAGCAATACACGGCGAATGTTGACATCCAAATCGTCCAACGAATAGTGACTTCACATCCCCTCAAAGAAAGTAATCTTAAGGTGTGAGATCACAGGATCGTGGAAACCAGTTTTCAGGTCCATTACGTCAAATAAGGTGCTTAGTAAATGTTTCCCGCAATAAATTGATGGTGTCGCGTGCCGCCTTGTGGCATGTTACTCTATCTTGTTGAAAACAAAACTCTGTCACGTCAATGCCATTCAACTGAGGGACGAAGAAGTCAGAAATCATGCTTCTATAGCGGCGTTCGACGGTAAAATTTTGGCCGGCATCGTTCTTAAAGAAATATGGGCCGATGATTCCGTCATCTCACACCAAACAGCAAATGTGTCAATTTTGTTTGTATCCATTTAACCGAAAATGGACCTTATCGGAAAACAAAAGTTCCAGTTGAAAATAAGGATCAAGCTGAAACGTGATTTCGGCACATTCACCGAACCTACGACGAGTATAACGGTCATGCGGTTTCAACTCCTGTACAAGCTGGACCCCATTAGCTTTTAAGCCAAGAGCGTTTCGTAAAATCTTCCACAAAGCGGACAAGTATAGCTCCAAGTGCTGTGCACGATGGCAAAACGACTCATTGGGATTCTCCTCCTGTCTGTTCGCACTGGTGGTCGTCCTTGGGGATGCTTATTATCCACTAGAGGGTACGTGGTGCGAAAACGATTAATCGTGTTCCGAATAACAAACCTCTGTAAATTCACCCTTAACAATTACCAAACTTCGTATGTGTATCTGTGGCCCGAATCAAAGTAAATTCAAAAATAAGACAAGACGATGAAATACAGCCTCAGTAACAGATACATATTCAATTCAGTCCTTTAGCAATCGGTACGTAAATCTACAGCCTACGTTATATAGCCTCCAAACACAAAATTTCAAATCAGAGCGTAGGGTTTTCAAAGGGAAATGGCATATTACACTTTTCTTGCTTCAGATGTGAAGACGTTTGATTTATTAGCGTAATTTAAAGTTCTTAGTGCAAGGATTTTTTTTTGCCAATGTGCCTCAAGTTAGTGCGAATTGCGAAGTGCTTTGGCGGTGAGCAAAGGATCTATTCCCACGTTTCGTCAACAGTTAAATGTAAAATGCATTTCTGTGTATACATGCCACCTCAAGCCTTTGGGGATAACACAAAAGTTCCAGCACTTTACTTCCTAAGCGGACTTACGCGCGAACACGATTACTTTATTAAACGTTCTGGAGTTCAGAGGTACGCAAGTGAACATGGCATTTGCGTTGTTAACCCCGACACCTCGCCCCGTGGCCTAAATATACCTGGCGAAAATGAAAGGTTTGACTTCGGCGCTGGTGCTAGCTTTTACCTTAACGCAACTAAAGAACCTTGGGCGGAGAACTACCAGATGTTCTCTTATGTCAACAGTGAGCTCATTGATTTGGTGAGCAGAAACTTGCCGGTCATCGAGGACAAGCGATCGATTATGGGTCACAGTATGGGTGGACATGGTGCACTTATTTCAGCTCTTAAAAACCCTGGCCTGTATTCGTCGGTTTCTGTGTTTGGCGCTCTTTGCAACCCAGTTGAAAGTAGTTATGGCCAGAATATGTTCAGAGGATATATAGGCGATGATACGGAAGAGTGGAAAAAATGGGATGCCACTGTTTTGGCGTCAAGTTATTCGGACGTGCCTTGCGAATTTCTTCTCGATCAAGGCACAAATGATTTTTACCTAAGCCACCTTAAGCCCTCTAATTTTATATCGGCGGTGGAAGCAAATGACCGTCTTCAGGTAATCTACATGCAAAGGGATGGATATGATCATAGTTATAACTTCGTCTCAACGTTCTTGGGTGAACACATTGATTACCATTCGAAGTTCCTCAAGTCAAATTGTGATTGATGGTTTGAATTGTAGTTGGTCGTACTTATACGTACGTATATCGAATTATACTTTGAAAACTACGAAGACCTTTTTTTCGGAAAAATAATGATTGGCATTTTTCTTTGTTTGGATACTGATAGCGTTCGTAATGGTCTTAGTGCCTTAGTGAAAGCCGCGCCCATGAATGAAGTGCCTTCACACAAAAAAAGGCGTCATGCGAATGAAAGTAATTTTGACTGATAAAGGAACAGTGAAATCTAAAACGAATCTTTTTTTCTAGAAGCGACAAGAATGCGAAAAGCAAACAACAAATTAGAAAAGAAATAAGAGAATGGATTAAGTCCTGAAAGTAGTATAATTTTGGCTCGTATAGTTTATGAGTACAACCACCTGGAAAAATTCATGTATCATGTTGCGTTGACCCGAAGGGGTCCTTCCCTCATCGCGGCAACTGCTTAGAGAGAATTTGCCTCTAAATCGATATGGTTTGGAAAGAAGGATTCATGCCCAGGCATAAAGTGATCTTCTGAAGATGACTTTCGGTGGATTTTCGGTGCAATCAACCCTTCACTTCCCAACTCACTAAAAAGCTACCTGTTTTGCCCGACATGCTTTTCAAAACCATGCTCGTATGGCGAGGAACATAGGTTAGAATAATCCGAAGACCATTTGAAAATGTATGTGCGAGATCGATAAAATTGCCTTCAAACATTTTGTTCAAAAAAGGAATCGAAGAAATTTATGCGTTTCATTGATCTAATCAAGGATCAGTGCTAAGTCCTGCTCTTTACAATGAGTACACCTCTGATTTCCCTAACCAGAGTAACTGTGATTTTGTGCTTTTTGCCGATGAAAGCTGAACATTTTCCTCATATGTAATTGGTCTTTATATTGAAACGAATCAACAATCTGCTTTTAGTAAAGCCCGAGCATACTATAACAGTTGGAAAATAAAAATCAACGCTTCTAAGCTATCTTTTTTACGTGTGTAAGAGATATTAAAAAATATAAAAGAATAAATTCCATTTTTTTTTTTATTTATTTGAATAAAAAGTATTAAAAGTATTTTTTTTTGGTCCACTGGCAACTCTGAATCTGAAACAAAAGAAAAATACAACTTGAATAAATTTCCAAGTAGGAACCCTGCATCACACAGAGTTTTCTAATCTACAAGAATTCACATGCATTCTAATTTCTTATCACCAACATACAGTCACACCCTGTGCCTATCATATGCGTGATTTATTTCCACCGCGTTCATTTGTGCAGCAGGAACCAGGCAATCGTCACACACACCAAAGAACTTCCCGTTCTAAGAGGAACCGACGAACTTGCCAACACGCATCCTTTGCACGAACAGTGAATAAAATTACTACGCACGATCAATATGCCTTCATGTGTGCTCACACAGGGATGAAGGAACACTTTGTTTTTTTTTCACACAAACATTCCTTTATGCGCAGGAGGAACCAGGCCGTTACCACACACGCCAAAGAATCTCTCGTTCTAAGGGGAACCGGCAATCTCGCCAACACACGTCCATTGCATAATCAAAGCAAACAAAACAGTCCGCAAAATAAAATGTGTCATGTGTGAACACATACACATTGAAAACGTGGAACTAGCGAACTTTGTTTTTCACACATTCTTTCATGCACAGGAGGAACCAGGCCGTTACCACACACGCCAAAGAACCTCTCGTTCTAAGGGGAACCGATAATCTCGCCAACACACCTCCTTTGCATGGATAGAGGAACCAAAACAAGCCGCAACACACGCCAATACCACGGAACACAAACAATTGTGAAATTTAATTTTCACAAAAATATAACTCAAAAATTATACGAGGAAACGTCCAACAAATGTTGAACTATTAACCTCACAGTTAATAAATTGTTTATACTACGATTACTACTTCTACTTTCTACTATATTATAATTAATTTAAAGTTAGAAATTTATTCAGTGATTACTCACCTTAATTTTCACTGTTTATTTAAATAACTAATGATATTTTTTTTTATTGATTACAATACACAATCCACCAACTATTCGCACACAAATACCGAACACAACTGATCAGGACTCAAGAATCTCACCCTCGACCAGAAGTGCCATCGGTTCGTATGTGTAGTGGTACAGTACAATTTTTTTGTTTTTATATCCTATCTACATTCTTCAATACAACAAAAAAAACACCCCAGTCTTACATGTGTAAAAGAAAAGCAACAGGCTTATAAAAAAGGGTACCTACCCAGGTCAAGTGGAAATCGCGTGCGAAGTATCTTTGAGTTCATTTGGATAAACCTACAATATCCACATTCGAGTGTCGTTATTAAGGTTAATATCACTATTAAAACTTTTTATCCTTTTATGAACAGAAAATTAAAACTCGGCAACGAGAACAAATTACTGATTCAAAGCAATTTTCCAAGCAAACATTTTTTATGGATCCCCTGTATAGAGCAAATGTGCTGCGACGCATTTACGTAAAATCCAAGTCGTGCTGAACAAAACAATGAAAATGATCTTAAGCCTTCCATGGCATTTCTTAACAAATGAATAACACTACCAAGAGTAATTTGAAACGGTTGAAGCAACAATATATATTTCTTTTTTATCAGCTTATAAAACGTATCAGTATAACCAATCATCTAATCAACTTTTTGTTTTGTTGTCTATTTACTTATATATATAATTATTTATTTATTCACTTAGTAATTTAATAATTTTGATTTATGTATCTATTTTTTTGTATATTTATTTTTTATTAATAAATTTATTTATTCATTTATTTCCATATTTATTTATTTATTTATTTACCAACTCTGTGATTGGAATCAAGTTCTACTTATCTCAGCTACTGATCTGAATCCTCTTCTCTCTTGCTCTATGCAACTTAAATCTGATGAAGGTTTTTCTAGTGGCTTTTCCTTTAAAACTATTGTTCAGCCATATATATTTAAGCTTTTAACGCGTATTTTAGTTGAAAGAAATGTAAACAAAGTCCTCGTACATACTGATGGGGTATAGTTTCATTAAATACCACCACATTATCGACAAAGAATTCATTCAATTTATTTGATATATCTATTATAACATAATGAACATTCGTCTTCGCCACATAGCTATTTGGTTTTTTTTATTTCTGCGCACTTGTTCTTATATAAATTTCGAGGCCTTCTTAATATACTATATATTTTTTACAAGCGTATTTTTTCCTGTGTAAGCTCACTTAATTCTTCCTTAAACCATTCAACAGAATGCGATTTTATTCTTAGTGTTGAAATTAAACTATTTATTTATCGACTGTGCATATTATTTTAATGTTACAACATCTCGCCGAAAATTTGGCTGATCTTCGATTTAATAAGCCCCATGTTAAAATCCTACGACACTGAACTTTGGTAGCTTCCTTCAGCCGGAAATCAGAGCGTTGCTGTTGGTAGGTCAGGAGAAAAGATGTTGTTTCATTGTTTTTCAACAGTTGCTTTGACTTATCTTGCAAGACACTTCTTCGTTTTTACCAACATTTAGTCTAAAAATAAGCATTCATGTTTAATATAGTAAATATTTCAATCCAAAATCCAAGAAACTTTCGAATAATTCTTAAGCAACAGTTGATTTTGACATTTCGAAAAAGAGTTCGAAGTTGATTAGAAAAATTCGAATACACTCGGATGACAGAACACTTAATTTCACTGTGAGGCAATTAAAATTTGATTAAATTTCACTTTCACGTGAAATACAGATCTTGGGGGGCTTATGTTGAGGTCTAGTAATAACTTGCTCACAATTCGATTTCGTGTGACATTTTTAAACGTCAAATTTATTTGCAACGAAACAAGCCAATATTTGTATACAAATTATGGATTTAGCTGAGGAAAATCAATTAAATTTTGAAACAATTTGTCGAATATGTTTAAAAAATTCAGATGTTGATATGGATGATATATTTGGCGAGCTATGTTTCTCTGGTGATATTGTGACCAAAATCATCAAGTGTGGAGGGATTCCCGTAAGTTGCAAAGAAGCTATAAACTTAAATTTACAACTTTTGATGTTTTCTTTTTTCACATTTAAGGTTGATATTATGGATGGAATGCCGAGCAAAATATGTAATCAGTGTCTCCTGGACCTTGAAGTTGCTTACAAGTTTCGAATCACTTGTCAGGAATCCTTCTTTCAACTGAATCAACTTTTAAGCGAAAACGGCGAGCTAAGAAGAAAGAGCAGTTGCTTCATCACAGAAGACGCAGAAGATATCAAAGAGGAACCTTTCGACGATCAAGAAACAAATTGGAGTTATATGACAGCTTTATCAGAGGTATGCGCGTATGATATACATACTCAAAACGTTCATCGAATTATTTTTTTAGACGAATGAAGATGCAAAGACTTTCGATGAAGTGTATTTAAGTGAAGAGACGCTCTTAGTTGATGAACACCCAGTGGAAACTGATACTGAAGAGTCTTCAGTTAAAAATAGACAAACAGCGCTTGAAGAAGTGAAGGAAGTTGAATCTGAAAAGCAGCCCAGACAAAGCTTGCTCATTGAACTGGATGTAAGAAAGGGATTGAAGAAAAATCGTAAGAGTGCCAATAAAAGCTCAACTTTCATATGTTTCTGTTGTGGGAATATCTATAAAAGTCAGTCCAAACTAAGTCAACACATAAAACTGCACAGCGCTGATAAACCCCATGAATGCGAGTAAGTGTGTGTTTCTGTTTTTTTGAATGCCAGCTCTTTAATCAAATCATGCTTTCTAGAATTTGTAATAAAAAGTTTGCCCAAGCCGCTCAGTTGTCGAGACATATGAACTCGCACACAGGTAACCGACCCTACAAATGCAAATACTGTCCGAGCAGTTTTGCAGATCCTTCAACTTGCATTAAACATGAACGGTAACTTAAGTTACATTTAATATTCTTTAAATCTAAACTGTTTTATTCAAGAATACACACAAACGACCGACCGTTTAAGTGTACA
This sequence comes from Orthonevra nobilis, assembly GCA_963555765.1. Classification (NCBI taxonomy): domain Eukaryota; kingdom Metazoa; phylum Arthropoda; class Insecta; order Diptera; family Syrphidae; genus Orthonevra; species Orthonevra nobilis. The sequence goes on along the minus strand of OY743227.1, from coordinate 48,878,081 downwards.
GAATGCGGGAAGGCATTTTCATACTCGAATGTCCTCAAAGTACATCTTAAAGTTCACACGGGGGAGAAACCTTTTACGTATGTGACTAATATCTAAACAAATGTTCAGTTCACTATATTCTTACTTTCATTTTAGCTGTTCTATATGTGATAAAAAATTTACTCAGCTGCATCACAAAAAATCTCACGAACGGACACATTCCAGTTTTATAGGTTCTGCGCAACGAACGAGGAAAACCGATCCTTATTCGAGAGAAATTAAAGTATGAATTCATTATTAAAGTTTTGAATGCAAAAGAAGTTGAAATTCCAAAGTTATATACAAATTCAAATTATTTGCATGGAAAAATCTAATAAAAACTATCGAGCTATACGTTGGGAGTCAGGCAAAAAAAACTAGCGAATGAGAACGTTTACCTTCATGGTACGAGAGTTGAATATTATTTCACACCAAATTTCAGATTTAGGGAAGCGACCGTTTGTTATACGGTCGCTTAACCCAGAGAACCAGGCTAGCCAATTAAATTCGTTCATTCACTTGGGAACGATTGTGCAATAGAACTATTAAATGAAGTTGTTTTGCAAATTTATTGTAAAAGTATGAAAAGTAAGTAACAACAAACAAAAACTATGAGTGACAAACAGGGGAAATTATTCAAATTAATTTACATGTTTCGAGATGGCTGGCGACCTTATTACGAAAGTTTTTTAAATTTTTTTGCGTGGGATGGTGGCCCAAACTGTCGTTGCAACTTCAAATAATTCATTCAAATTTTCAATTTTATGCTTGCCAATTCTGGTTTTAAGTTCATATCGTAAGTTTCTTTTGGGGAGATTTATTCCGGTCTACAAGATAGCCACACTAAAACATCGCTAGAATTATTTTCGAACCATTGTTTTCTTGCATTTTCATTTTTACTTTATACATTTCAAAAATTTTAGCGGCACACTTTTGGAATTTGGCGGCACATAAAAGTGCTTCGATCACTGGTATAGATAACATGACATTTCTAAATATTGGTTTGTAGTGCTCCGAATTCATTATACTTTCTATTCAATACAAGGGTTCGGTTCCTTTGAATGGCATACAACCCAAAAGCACAATTCTTCCTCCTTCGTGCTTTAGAGTAACCGTCATGCTTTTCGGATTAAATGTCTTATTTATTGGATGGCAGACATATCTTTAACCGTCTGATCCCACTCTATTGATTTATGTTTCATAGCTCCATAATATTTTGTTCCATTCAGAAATCGTCTAATCCTTGTTTTTTTCGCAAAAGTACCTAGCTATCGATTTTTAAGTAAAGCAATGGTTTTTCTCCTGTCGCTCTTCCAAAAAATTGGCTTTCACTCAATCGTTCCTGTATGGAGCATACTGAAAGTACATTCAGTTCGTCACCAAAAACTTCCATTTGAATTCGTTTCGAATTCGAATTAGATATTTTTTGGCAACTCGAACTCAATAGTCTAACGCGGTCTTGCTACCTTTTCCGTAGCTTGAATTTTTTTAAGTAGGTTACTGCATTGAAACTTTTGTTTCTGATTTTGCCAGCCCTGCTTTATTACAAGGATGTGGATATAGTCCGGAAGGCAAAAATCCGTTGACTACACTGGAGCATAATTGTCTCGCCAAGAGACTAAATGCTCAGGGCTGTCAGGCTCTGAACCTTCCAGGATCGCTGGCCGTCTAAGTAAGTAAGTTATTTTACGTACGACGATGTGACATGCCATAAACTTGGTTCTATCGCGTGATATATATTCCCAACGTTAATTTGCACAAAAGAATAACTTAACCCTGACCCAAATATTGTGTTTCGTTATTTATCGATTCCAAAGATTTCAAACATCACCTCATTTGATGAACTACAGTGGCGAGTAAAAGTGGATTCATAATCTCCGATTTTGTTTTTTCACAAGTCACAACAACTTAAGACCAGTATCTACCTCGTTTTGTTACGTTAATTTTAATTATTTTAATGGTTATCATATAACAATAAAATAGTGTATAAATCAAGAAATCCGGAAAAGAATGCAAAAATACCGGCTGGATACTTGTCACGTCAACTTGCTTAAAAAAGTAAATGTGTGTCATCGTACAGTACTAATGGTAAGAAAAATGAAAGACGTTAAGATGTTAAGACAAAGAAGGTCCCCCTAAGCGGTCAACAGATGGAGATCGCCTAACTGAACGGCTTATGAAAAATAAGGACGTCAAAAAGGAAGCTTTATCTAAAAAAATAAAATGTATTATTAATTTTAAGGTTAGGTTTAAGTTCTGCGTACGAATTGGTCTGTGTATGACTGGAAACGCATCACATGGTCTGACGAAACCAAAATTAATAGATTCTAGTCTGATTGGAAAGGGGTACTATTGGCGTCCAGCCCACGAAACTATCCGAAGGCACCAAGTTAAGCAAATTGTGAAACATGGGGGACGCAGCCCCAGTTTCATTTGGTGGCAAGTTGTTCCAATTGTACAAATAAATGGAATTATGAGGAAGGAGAATTATTTCAATATCTTACAGACCAATTTGCTCGAGAATGTACATTTGCAACGGATGAAATAATTTTCAGCAAAGACTTTGACCGCAAAATCACTGCAAAATTATGAGAAAAAAAACATTCTTGAAAATCAAAGCTTTTAGGCCGCGTAAAGTCCGGATCTAAATCCGATAGAAAATTTATTTGCTACTGTTGAAAGAAAACTGGTCGAGTTTAAAAGGGCGCCTAAGAACTTGGTGGAGTTGTGGATCTGTTTAAGGTCTGGAGCTGGGTTCTTTAAATACACTGTTATTTATGTAATTTATTGAAAGTATAAATGTGAAAATTTCACTTAAATCTGCATTAAGAAATTTATTTTATTGATGAAAGACCACAAAATCGTAAATAAGGTTTCCAGTTTTGCTCCAGTGTATATTGATGAGACTTTTATGAATAAACGAGTCCACAATAATGTATTTGTAACATCCTGACCATTTAATATTCACATATTGCAGGCTGTATGGAATATTTTTACCGACTGGTATTTTCCTTTAAGTCCCATAAAGAGTTTATAAATAACTTAACAAAGGGGAGATAAAAATGTTATGCCTTTCCCAAAGCGACATCACGAAATGCGCTTACCAACCAATCAGCCCATGCAAACTTTCAGCAATTAATTTGCACGCAGTTGTATTTTCCGAACACTTCCAAAATAGATTTCCGCTTCGTGTTTGGACTGTGAGGATTTAAATTCTTGTGATTCTCCGAAATGTTAGCAAAAAAAGGCTCATACGTTTTCTGCGTACAGCTGGCATGAACTCATTTTCTCTTTTACTCAATAGTAGCACGTTTTGTATTTTTGTAATTTAGTTTCAAAACCTACACCCAATCTTTTATTTTGGCTTTTAAAACAAGAGTTTCAAAGCATTTCCTTCTCTGGTCATAATAAATTAAATTAGAGCCTTTTCATTATGGCCCGTTCATATATTGAGTGCGAATTGGAAAGAAAAATATCAGAAATGTCCAACTATTTGGATCGAATAGTGATGACCGACCAAAAGGATCATCAGAATCATTATCCAGGCGACCCATCAAGCAGTGGATCTCCATCGTGTGGTTTTCAAAGACGAACACCACCTTTGTCTTATATTCCAATCTTGTCACCATCAATGGCTGTGAAGAACACATCGGCAAGCAAGTAAGGACTGAGTTCTGGATTCAGAAAATGCTAACAATACCTGTTTGGATGTTTAGTTTTCCTTTTCCAGTGGTGACTCCACAGTATCCGTTGACGAATGTGACTAGCGCTTTGGCAAATCAATTAAGCACATGCAATTCGACCTTGCGATTTGTTGATCCTGTTCCTTATCAAAGAAATAAAAAATGGGGACTCTACAAAAAGCCGGAAAAGGAGCCAGACACTTCTGAAATTGATATAAACCAGACTTTTGCAGAGTTGGGTCTTACCCCGGAATCGTAGGTTTTTAACATTTTTTTTCTTCTGGAACATTTTATGCACTGCACTTTTATTTTTACAGGCTCACAAATAATGAGGTCTATAAACTTTTCGCCGCATTCGACAAACTGGCATTTTACATTCACGCGGACTATTGTTGTGAGCAGATCTACGAAGGACGAACCGTACCAAACACGATGAGCGTATCTGTTCAAACGCGACACGCTGTCTGGAGTAGCACCAGGCTGCTACGTCAGTTGCGTGGCACGCTAAGGAAATACACACATGTTCCACTGGAACATCAAGATCCATTTGATGAATGCAAGAAGTCTCTGGTAGATCTGAGTGTCGCCATATCTCAGTTGGAAGTATACAAGTATTGTGTCCTTGAACATCGAAATGGCAAATACGTTTCGCCAGAGTCTCGTGGTTAGTTTGAAATTAACAAAATGTATCCATCTATTGACAATTATTACATTTCGTTTTTTGATTTTGTTTAGAAAACCTCGAACCACTTCTTGATGCCTTAAACAGGGTCATTGAATGTGTCGGGAAAAGTCGGTCGTATGTTCGAGTTATCGAATGGGCTCTAAACAAATCGCAGAGACCTGTACCGGCAGTTGCTGGGAAAACACATGAAGAGCCCTCACTTCCGACGCCAGAAGTGTGTCCTCTGGAGCCATCTACCAAACGCCGCCCATTACTAGCACGCCGTTACATTGGTTAATGCGCTGTGTGATTTAGTATCTAAACACTACGTCTACATTTACCATGTTTGAGTTATTTGAAATGAATTTTTATTGTTTGTGTGTTCTGTTTGAAAGTGAAATGTAAGGATATCCTTGAGTCGAAACGAATCCTGTAACTTATGTATGTCATTCAAGTTGATTTTTGAGCTTGGAAAAAAATTGTTTTTTAAAACTTGGACGAAATGCAAATAAAAAGAATTGTACAAAAATAGTTGCTTATTGGTTTATTCGGTGGACGAGCACCTGTTTGTGTCTTAAAGGGGTCATGACTGCATATGTCTTCAACGGGTAATTGGTAAAAATACTTCTTTGTGATATGATGTTGTTGATTTTGTAACAGAATAAACTGGAGCTGGGCTGTTTCGTAAATTGTTGTTCACATTTATAACTGAACGTGATTTTTCATTCACTGCGCTTGTTACCTGTGAATACGAGTATTAACTGAACAATGTGTGAATGAGTGAATTAAGGATGAACCGAGCACGACTGGGAATTCTAAAAACATGTTTTTATACTTTTTGAAGAATGAAAATAACGTATACAACACTTAATTAAGCACTTTGTTATATGTTTATATTAACGTAGGTTGGCATATAAAGAAAGGAAAATGTTTATAACAAGTATAACGTAAGGAATATATGAATAGAACGAAATGAACTCAAAAACAAAACCAAAAAGGAATTAAAAAGTAAACAAATATCCTCAAATATTTGAGTTGCTATTTAAAAAAAACATAATTTTTGCTTTTGTGCTTGTAAGCCGATATCGTATTTCTGAATTGATATGCCAAGCCTTTGAAAAAATCCTTTCACACTGAGCTGTTCCTGTGACAACTCTAGTGGACCTTCCCTCTGGGCAGCTTAAAACAATTCGCAAAGGATAACTTCACGACGTTTCAGCACTTAAATGTAGAGAGTAATTTTCAAAACTGTCTTTTGCGGCAAATAGCAGCAAGGTTACACCAATTGAGAACTGAAGATTTTATTCAATCTAATTAGTTTTTTATTTTATTTCTTCACTTGAATATACACATGCAAAAATTGTGTTTATTTAAAAGGCATTAAAATTGTGTTTATTTCAGTCAATTCTGTCCAATAGCCAGACATCTCCCGTAACCGGACAAAAAGAGTGCAACCGTGGATGTCCGCTTATGGCAGCTTTCACTGTATATATCTATATGGATTTTGAAACCTTAGTTGTTGGATATGAGCTCATGCAGAAACAATACAAACAAAAATATTATATTAAGAAACAACAATTTTTATTAACATATTTCTTATGATATCAATTAATTAAGAAGGTAAAAACAATTCATTGTAAGGATATTTGGAGTATACAGCATCGGCGATATTCGAAATAATTTTTCCGATAGCCTCTGCTATGACTGGTTTTAATTCGTTAAATATATCTTCCCAGTTTTCGTTTAAAAATATGTTCATATTTTCTCCTAATGCTTTGTCCCCATTGAAAAGATTAGACAAATAGAATGAAACCTTCTTTGGTTTCAGATCCAGGTTGGATTTAAGTACTTTTATGTGAATCTTCCCATTCTTTTCGACTGTGGTGACCTTAACTTTGACCTGAACATCCAGATCCTCTGAAATTAGAAAAAAAAAAAATTTTAAAGTAAACTATTAAACGTTTCAATGTTTCTTTTTTCAAATTTATTCAGACTAATGTTTTTTCAATTAAAGTGATAGTAATTTAACATCCGTTTTAATCGCTTATGTTGCATGGTACTGGCAGTCCTTAGATGGACTTTAGCTTTATAACTTGCTTAGATGGGTCTCAGCTTAACTGCTCGGTGTGCATTTTCAGGTGTGTACCTCATTGTACGTGAGATCATTCCTCACCGGGTGTACTTTCGGTGATGCAAGAACTCCTCAAAGGTTTTTCGTCGTTATAACCAGAGCCATCCAATAAGATGAGTACAACTCTTCCCATACATTTTTTTTTATCATCTATACAAATTGGATCAGATATCACCGAAAGGAATTCTCTCTTCAGAAACATCCACATTCGTCGGCATTATATTCGTAAAACCACAGGGACAATAAATATCGTGTAAAATGTAAGTTTGGTCGTCCGAGAAAGGGCTTCATTATTCAATCGCCTTCTTGTGATGTGACATTCTGTGATGGTTTGTCCTATGTATTTTTGGTGAGTGACTTGTTGACAACATATTGTTTGATTAATTGCCAATTCAATGATGTCAATTCCGTCTGCATACGAAAGTATGTCGAAAGATCGTAACCGAATTTCCGGTGTTGGCTTTCCCCAGAATGTCAATAGAGCTGCCAATAAAATCGGCCTAGTGCTGACTGACGTAAATACTTGTCATTCAATATGGATGTGTGGAAGTTAAGGGTCCGAACGCTTTTCTAGAATCAACTTGATTAAGCGTACGACCGTCCAATGCCAGAAAGATGAACCATGTAATAAAAAGGACGTCTGCGCACACCGGAAATAGCAAAAATCTTTAAGGCATTTAAGCCCTCTAATGACTCTTTGCCTGCCGTAACCGACTGTTATTTACGATCATAATGCAGGAAATAGCTGAAACAACTTTAGGCTAACCCCACGAGAAAAAGTGGAATGATAACGATTGCGTGCAGAAAATGAAGAAAATAAATGGTGAGGGCTAGATATTCTGTAAAGAAACACTCGAGCCGCATGGGCAGAGTACAGAACTAGACGAGAAGACATAAAATCACGTCGAAAAAGAAATGAGCCTACACAGTCTCTGAACTCAAGGATATCAAAAAAGTAAAAAACAAAGAACAGAAATATAAAACCTTATCTCAACCAAAAAAGCCTAAAGCCTTGTTGCAGGCTGCAAAACAGGCACCAGTTTATCCATAATGGAAAAAGAAATCTTATCACCGATCCGCGGGGAATTGTGTATGTATTCGAGCAGCATTTGCAGCAGCTGCTAGATCATGAGAGACTGGTAGGGTTAGAAGGAAAATCAATTACGTCCGATGAAGGAGTTCTCTCGTAGCCACAAAGAAGCTTAAATCGAACAAAAGTGCGGGGTTAGATAGTTAAAAGCCCAATGTTTTTAATATGGCTATAAAATTCTGATTGGAAGCATGCATCAGATCGTTTTTCGGGCTTTGAATGAAGAGACCACTAGAGTATCTGCTCTTTTTGTGTGCGCCTTCTTTTTGTGAGCAAAAGCTTTCACACCGGACTTGCCGTGTTTCATGGAGAATTCGATAGCAATCCTTTGCTTCATCAATCGTTGCAACATGGTAGATGAAAACGAATATAATTCTTTAATCTCCGGAGATTCCGAGGAGGCTGCCACTGTTATGTCCTCCACAATCCATTGTGTTGACGACGCGTACATGGGCCTTTGAAGTCGATGATAAGTCGATGAAGAAATTAATACAACATGGCCACTCACTGATTCCATGATAGCGCCATAAGTTTCATCCCAACGATCAATGGCGACTAGAAACAATTCACAGCATGGCGCTTAACCGCGCAGTTAAATCCTTCCCGCACGATCTTTTATTTTACAGAAAATCTTGAAGCAGCTCATGCAGTAAACTCTCTGCCCTCTTTTCTTAACGACCTACTCTATCTTATACATTAAGCTCGGTTCCAAGTGCATCAAGTGTTGCTCAAGTCACATATTTTATAAAAAATATGCTTACCTAGTGTTATTACGCTGTCACCCTCTCCAGTGATTGGTAAAATGAGAACTCGACCATCCACGCTATAAGGTCCGGTGATGGTGATTTTTGGGATAATACCACTCATCTTGTAGACAAAATCCTTGGGCTCCTTTGGCCATCCGCTAAAACATGGAGGAACATTTTTACCAATGAAGATGTAAAATATTTGAAGAACAAAACACACCTAACTTTAGTTATTGTAGTCTCTCTAAGACCGGTCAGATCGACATTAGTAAACTTAAGTTCCACATTTACAGGACTGTCTGTTATTTTCGGCAATACTAAATTCTTTATATGTAAAGGATCAAATGGAATTATGTTAAGACCGCGATGACCCTTGTTGTAATGAGTCCGTAGAATATTTGTTATCAGTGAGCTTAAACACTCGTTATCCGAATGCGTACATTGTTGAATGTCACTAGCTGAAATTTATCAAGGATTATTGAAAGTTCTTTGTTTTATATTCGTAAAATAGTTACGAAAACTGCTTGCACTAATCACAGAGACCAAAACTGCCCACGACACAAAAATTAACACAGAATGACACATTTCAACACTTAAAATGGACTTTCTTCCCAACTTGGGTTAGGTTAGCAATAGCGAACGCGAATAAGATTAATAACTTAAAGTGACGCTTCTTATAGATGTTCTGAACGCAAATCTTGACAGGGCGGTTTTTAAATAACAAAAGCCAATTTAAATTGCCTTTATATACTTCGTTTATTGAGTTTGAGTTTGACTTCAAAACTAGACTGTTATCTCATTGATATAGCTAGGTAATACAAACAGGAACGAGTTAACCGTTTTTGGAGAAGAAATTCCTGAATACTCTGAAATAATCACAATTTCGACTGTGGGCGGATGAGAACAGTATTGGCTTAAAAACAAGGAACTGAACTGCATCTCTGTGTTGGTTAAAATTTCCAATCATGTTCATTTTATTTTTCATGTCCTTAAAGATAAAAAAAATAGAAAATAATTTTTATAACTCATAGTAAAATAATTTATAATTATTATTTGGTTTATGTTTCCAAGACAGATCAGCAGAGATCATCTTAAGTTTTGATATTTTCCCTTGAAATTCGACGTTCTACAATCAATCTTAGATTTTCTATGAAGTTGAAATCTGAGGACTGCTCTTGCCATTTTAACACGTCGATCTGGTTTTCTTGAAACAACATATTCCCCGTACTGAACGCATGCTTTGGGTCGTTGTTCGGCTGAAATGTATATTTGAAAGGCAACAGTTCCTCAGCGTGTGTAAGCATCACATTTCCCAAAACATTCTATTGTACTGTAATTTTTATGAATCGGTCCAAGTTTACACCCAGAAAAATATCCCCGCAGCGTTATGTTTTCTCCTAGGTACAATGGCTTTGGAGCAACGTGGATTTAGCGCCAGTGAACTGGCCCTTAAACGCGATGGAAACCATCACCGTAAATCCTTTACGTAGGCAGCTAGATATATTTCTGGCCAAGCCAACACTAAGTATTGCCAGGTGCAATCTGACATTTCCATTGGTTTGACGTTTTTTAATATAACATCACTCAAAACGTGTTGTCATTAAATCGTGAATTGTTTTATTTACAGAGACTTGAAAAATTCATCTCGCCAAAAAAATGGAATTAACTCGTGAACACTTTCGTGCGATCATTTTTCACAACTTCGACGTGGATTATCAAGACAAGAGTGCATTGTTGAAAAACTGGTTTAATGACTTCAGTCATGGCCGACGCTCGCTCAAAGACGAATTCCGTGGAGATCGTCCAAAAACGGCCGTTGTGCCAGAGAACATTGATGCCGTGCGTGAACTGATAATGCAAGATCGTCATGTGACATATCGTGAGATAGAGGCATCCCTGGGCATTTCTCCCACCATACATTCGATATTGCGTGAACACCTGGCCGTAAAAAAGGTTTGTTCTCGTTGGATCCCTCGCAATTTGACAATCGCTCAAAAAAAGGCTAGTGTCGATTGGTGCAAAGAAATGTTAAAAAAAATACGATCGCGGTGCTTCAAAGAACGTTTATAAGATTGCCACAGGTGACGAATCATGGATCTATGCGTAAGAGCCCGAAACAAAACAACAATCGACCGTGTGGTTCTTCGAAGACGAGCCAGATCCAACAAAAGTTGTTCGTGGAAGAAGCACTTCGAAGCAAATGGTCGCCTGTTTCTTCGGCAAAACTGGTCATGTGGCGACTGTTCCGCTTGAGCAACGTAGGACGGTCAATTCCGAGTGGTACACCACAATTTGTTTCTCTGAAGTCTTCGGACAAATTCGAAAAACGAACAAGAGAAGACGAATCATTGTTCACCATGACAATGCGAGCTCTCACACATCGGCTCAAACCAGCGTATTTTTGACCGGCCAAAATGTCAAATTGACGAGTCATCGGTCGCACAGCCCTGACTTGGAAGCCAATGACTTCTTTTTATTGCCGCACATCAAAAAAAAAAAAAAAAAAAATGCGTGGTCAACGATTTTCGCCGCCAGAACATGCTGTTGAAGCGTTCAAAAACCAAGTTTTGGAGGTATCTCAATCGGAGTGGAAAAAAGGTTTCGACAATTGGTTTAAGCGCTTGCAAAAGTGTATAAATCATGCTGGAGAATACTTTGAAAAACAATAAAACCACTTTTGATGATAAATATTCGCATTTTCATTATAAGGCCAGAAATATATCTAGCAGCCTACGTTAATTAAATTTGAACTCGTTCGAAAAAGCACGTTTTTCCATTTCGAAGAATGTAATATATTATGAACCCTTACGAAAAATATTTTTATTGTTGTCAATTAGAAACTATACATAAATATATATTTAAATTTTGAAAAAAATATAATTAACAATATTTGATTAGATTATAAGGTTTGAATTAACAAAAAGATGCAGGTTTAATTTTCAGTTGCTTATGTTTTGGCCAACACTGTATGAATTTTTAATGAGGTGCGGGAGCTATCTGAAGTCGTTTTACCGGCTATAACTTTGATTTTAATTGGCTTATTTTTTTAATGGACAGAGTTCTTAAATGAAAAATATTTACTTTCCAATTATTAATTGTGGTCGCGTATTTAAGCTAAGCTAAGCAAGTTTCAAGGGTCCTCAGTGTGAGCTAAACATGTTTGCATTAAGCATGTTGCGCAACAACTTTTAATTTTAAAAAATTCAAATGATTCGATGATTCTCAATATACGTTGACGTTGGCAAAAGCAAGCAAGTGAAAGATGATCAATCAAGTCCATGGAAAGAACCAGTCCTTCCAGATAAATTTGCATGATGTGTGGTCAGGACGGGGTTGTTGACTCTATTCGTACTGAATCACTGCAGTACCATGATTACTTAATATTATACATAAAACAAAATTCCCCTGCCTGTCCATCTACCGAACGCATTTTCATACTGTTTTAACCAATGGAAAGATTTGTTCATGAGGAAGGTTTAATATATTAACGTTTTGTATTGGTAGGGATGAGGGGACAAAAGATGTAGTCAGAAAATCTGCCAAACTGGAAGTTTACACGTACGGTTCCAAAATGAACGAAGGCACGCGCATCCGCGATCTCGCCGGGGATCCACTTCTCTTTGTCCCTTCGACCACTGCATTGTATTACAGGCAAAAGCTAAAGTTATCTACGAGGCTGCCCGCTTACTGTCAATGAATCCGATAGACGGGTTATCTTTCGTCATATACAAAGACAGTCATGCGGCGGCTCTGGGCACACCATCAATTATATCTATGATGGTAAAACTTCGCCGCCTATCTCTCAAGGAGATAGCGGTTAGATGTTACCTTACCCAATGTGCTGGGTCCCTGGGCATAATGGTATGCCAGGCAATGAAAGAGGCGAGGAAGTAGCTAGAATAGGGGTGAGCTCCGTACCCCTCAATTCAAGCAATAAACACCATACTGAATTCAGATGCCATCAATATCACCAATCGGAAATGGGTAAAACTAGACACTGGCAGGATTTCGAGGTAAATTTGGCCTCTCATTAATCCAAAAAAGACGAGTACACTCGTTAGACTTAACAGGAATATAATTAGTAAGGTCGTAGGAATTATTACAGGTTAAGAATGGGAGCCCCTTTTACTTCTTTTGCAGGAGCTGCAGGGATGAGGAGTAGAAAGCATACTACACTACCTGAGCACCTGTTCTGCTCTCGCAAAAACGAGGAATAGTACGCCAGGAAGCTACTCATTCGGCAACCTAGAAGATATTTCAGACACCAAAATTCATAAGGAAAACAAAGTGGTTATAATATAACAACAGGTATTTCTAAGTTTTCCCCCTGGCCAATGTATCGGTAAATAAATCACCGGTAAGTGATAACACAATGGATCCAAAGAGGATCTAAGTGGGTGGCAATTGTTTCAGCTGTGACAATCACACTTACCTACCTACCTACCTTTATACTAAATGATGGTGATTTTAACTCAAGGTATCAAAAATTTGCCTATAAAAGTCATTGTTTTGTGGGTTCTGCTAAAACTTTAAATGAAACACAAAATAAAGGACTACATGTGTATATTTCACATAATTACGCACAAGAATGTTATCGAGACTATATGGCCCACTATTTCAATTTATTCAAAATAATTACATTGTTGACTCTACAAAAGTACAACGATTGACATAACAGGGCACACAGAACTCTACGTCTACCCCAGTCTTTGTTGCAGGACTCTCGGCCATTAGATTTAAAACACTGGGGGACTTTGGTGACAAGAAAAAAACCGGGCACAGGAAAATTGTTAACATTGCAAGGGCGATGACACCACTACTTGATTGCCAAGCGTGATATTTCTTTGAGATATATTTTTTTTTGTGATTATGTTCAAGCTTAGTATTAAGAAATTGAGTACACATAATCAATACGGAAAAAAATGTAGCAAAATGAGTTTTGAGACCCAACAAGAGAAATCTAGGGTAACTGGTGGGACAGCTTACAGCCCAAGTAAAAATATTTCAAAAAAGTGGAAACATGCGTATAACGGGCTAATAACTTACCTTATCATAATATTAAAATTTTATTTCTGTGTTACTATAGAAAAGTACAAAAGATTATTTAAAGCGTGAAAAATATTTTGGAGAGGAGATGCATCTTCGACGACAGCTCAACACCAACTGACTTCTCCTTTTTCGGTTGACGTTAACATAATGGATGTGATTGACCCTTATAAATGGCCATCGGATTCTTTTCTCTAATTTAGCGGCTGTATGACTGGGGGTACAGACATAGTTTTACATTAACATAGACTCGAACTAGCAGAAACCTCAATATGTAGGGAGGAAGAGAAAGATCTGGTGATCATGGATTTCGCAAGGAGATGCGGTGACGTGTGATTTCTCCAACCAAACTTTGAACAGATATTGCCACGGCAGGTGTGAAAATGAATGATAATATCTTTTCCAAGCTGTCGGAGTGCGGCTGGAAGTAACGCTTGAATTGAAAAACTTTTGTATTGCAAAAAAGCCTCAGACGCTCAATCGATACACTAGACGGGACGTTTAGTATACTTTGGAAAACTATAATGCCCAGTTTTGCCTCCAATCAACTTTTGTTACTCGCGTTATGTGCGCCCTACTTGTCTTTTACCTTAAAGCAAACAACCCCATTACGTTTCTCGGCAGAAGAGATCGACTCAAGTCAGATTTCGGGTCGAATCGACAAAAGTCGAAATCTGTAACTAAGTCGACTACGAATTAAATTAAATCACTTTGATTTGCAAAGCACAAAGAAACTATTGAAATTCGCATAAAAAGGTTTTATTTGAGAAAAAAGAAAAAAAAACTTGATACACACTCAAGAAGAACTTTTTAACATTTTATTTACGCATTTATCAGCACTCCGATCGACAAATGGAAAACCAACATAAGTCGGACAGATTTTCAATTCTATAACAAAATACTTATCCGCCAAAAAGAATGTGTTTTAGTCATTCGAAATTACGTCGGTTTTATGTCGAAAAAGGGCACGAGTACGATAACTTGGGCGCCAAAAATTGATAACGGTTTTTTGTAGAGAGGTCAAAAACAAGCATTTTTTACTATGGGAGGGGGGTCTATCTCGCACCGTTTAGGAGGTAGGGGAAATTTAAAAAAAAATGACTTAAAATGAAAAAAAAGAAAAAAACAACAACGACAACACTTACAATAAAGTAGTATACCGGCTTTGAAAGCCAGAAATATGTTCTTTAATCCTGCGTTTAAATAATATTAATTAATATAGTTAACTTTAATAGTTTTTGAAAAATTCGCATGCAAACTCAAAATTTTGATAAAAAAAATCAATAAAACAAGTTTAGACCAATTTTTTTCAAAATTGTGAAATGAAGTGCTAAATTTGCTTTTTGTAGTCAATGCTTGTATTTATTCTGAATAGAACACAATAAACCGAATGGTTTTATGTCTTCTAGTTTTTGAGAAAATTGAAAATTACTATTTTTGTTTTGTGACATTTAAGTGGTCGATTAAATGTCCGGCATGCGTCTATCTCAATCGTTTTTTTTTTAACAGGACATGGGTGGCCCGCATCGCGGGGTAAAGGAATTCAACTTTCTTTCCGTAGTCAGTCCACACTCACGCGGCTTCGTCGCTCCGCTCAGGGTACCTGCTTTTTGCCTGGCACGCGCCTATGTCATGAATACTCTTCATCTAATTTGTATGTACTTATGTAACAGGGAATGCACTTAATAATGATGCAAAAATATAACCGATCAAACTTTGAATTTTGTACCGTTGGTTTTTTCATGCACATGTGGTAAAGCTCATTCTGTGTTCAACCTCAGTGCGAATCGAGTGTTATTTTTTGTGAATAAGCAATGGCGACTAAGTATCCTCTAATCCATCCTAAACTACATAACTTTTTCGGTATTTTGTTCGTTCGGGGATTTGGTATCGACCAACGAAAAGAGCATCGCTTTTTTAGAAGAAATTGGTCTGATTCTCCTCTGACCACCTCGTGGTGCATTCTGGATAACGCTAAATGATTTGCTAAACTTTACTAACAAACATCAACCTATCATTAACATTTATACTAAAAGTATCACCGTAAATACCAAAAAAATAAAAAATAGTTTTAGTAGATCTCAATTTTCTCAAAAACTAGAAGACATAAAACCATTCGGTTTTTTATGTTCTATTCATAATTAATACAATCATTGACTTTATTTTTTTTCATTTTAAGTCATTTTTTTTTTAAATTGCCCCTACCTCCTAAACGGTGTGAGATAGACCCCCCCTCCCACTGTAAAAAATGCTTGTTTTTGGCCCCTCTACAAGAAATCGTTTTCAATTTTTGGCGCCCAAGTTATCGTACTCTCCCCCGAAAAAGACAAACATAATTGGGGCGAATATTCATCCAAAACCAGCTCATATGGCGCGTACTGAAGAAGCCATCGGCATCGCCTCTGTAGAAGAGTGCGTGATTGAAGATCCAAGATCCAAGTTTATCGGCTCGACACTGCTCTCAGCAACTCGGCTCTGGCCGACTACTAACTGGAAGATTTTGAGGAAAGATCATAATCCACAAATCAGATTCAATCAATTAAGGCAGTTCAAGTCGAAGGACCATCGTTTGAACTGAAAATAAACTGAAAGTTGAACCAATATTTTTTGTCCAATCATCTTCAGTAATTGCTTGGTGCAGTTTTCATGCAAGAGGCCTATGCAACATGGTGTCAAACCATTTCTTTATTGTGATTAAACGTTGGATGAGTGAAACACCTCAAGAGATGCACCAAAAGAAGGCCGAATTTCAGAATCTGCGAACTAAGGAAGCCAAAATATTGATCATGTTTTAATATGTATATAACATCAGTTACCAAAGCTGCAAGGCAATGATTAAAATTGACTTGGCACTAAATAGTGTGCATGGATTTAAGTTAACACAATAGAATATACTCTCTTTGTATTTGGGGATAAGAGAACTGAGTCTGATAAAACCCTCTATGAAAACTTCCGCTGAGGCTTGACGATGATTTTAACAAACGTCTATTGGCCAATAAGCGGATTAACTTTTATGCGGAAACAATTCTTTCGTTCAATTGAAATTTTGCCATTTAATCTTTATTCATTACCTTGGCTAAGACTCAGCAAATGCTGTGTACGTAATTGAATTGTTTGAATGATTACCAAACGGGTTCCCCACAATTGACATTGTTCGTCGTAGTTTCGGTTAAGTCACATTCATAATACGCTATGAGTACACTATTATTATCTTAACTAATAAAAAGAGCGTCAGGAGAAGAATAGTTCTATGAAAACATTACTGAGAAACTTGCCGGAAGCTTATCAAAAGAAAGGTATAATCGAGTCAATAAGAGGCCTGCAAGGGGGTGTATTTGATTCAGAGATCCCTTCACGCATTTTCACAATTAATTTATATCTTCAAGTTGGCTTAATGTTTCACCTCCTCGAATGGCATAGAAGCGTTCAAGTTAGCTTAAGTGCTAAATGCTTACAATCTGGCTGAAACAAGTCACTTTCTTTACGTAGTCTAAGATGAATATTACTACGGTCCAGGAAATATGCTGGATAGGATTGAGAGCAATGAAGATATTACTGCGATATTGCAGTTGTTTTAAAAGCTTGCAAATATAATGATGCGAATAGGTAGTTGCTGAGAACGATAAGCTATCGCTTGCTTGTTATCCGAAACGGAAACAGGTAACAGCTCCAGACTCATAGGCTCAGTGCAATTAAGTAGTATTACAAGACTGTCCACATTAGATGCCTTAGCACACAAAAAACAGCCACAACGTAAAGAAAACATCTAAGCAAAGGAATCTCAAATTTGTCATTGTGTGCCGCACATTTTATGGCCACCATGGCATTATGAAATTCGGGAAATAGCCGTTACCAATCTAAGATCCTACCAAGCCCCACAAAAGATGTGACAGAAGAACAGATTTAAGGACCTATGAAAATAATTATCCTACGGATATCTACGTTGTGGGCAGAAGCTTGGACAATCCAACTGGAAGCAGCATTTATGGGGACATATCTATGCGCAGGCTCAGATGCTTTGAAGGATTTAAGAAAGATCTTACAGTGGTATCGGTAGCGAACTAAACAAACGTCCGTTCCAGATACTAATGCTTTTTAAGCAAATACTATATATAGATAGATAAAATTCTTTATTAGTATTTCAAATACTTTTTATATCATCCAAAAATATTTAAGAATTAACAAATTCAGACTTTTTTGCAAGTTTAATTACTTTTTAAACAATCTTAATATTTTCATTTGAATAAACTTCTTTCTTTCTTTCTTTTATTATTAAATCATAAATGTTTTTCAAGCTTTAGTTGTGGTTTGGTTGCGCAGTCTCAAATCTGCTGTTTTTCGCAGCATAAAAAGTTGTATGTCTCATACATGCCTGACGCCACTAGACAAATAATCCGGTACTTCTCCATTAGTTTTAAAGACTACAAAATGCGTGTTTGGCTATAGCTTTTGTTTAATATTTAGCCCCCGAAGAGCTTCAAGCATAGATCTGACTCAAGGAACATGTTTCCCCAAATAAAGCAGATTTTCAAGCCTCGTAGCATAGTCCAAATTCCAAAACTTAAAATAGCGCTGTCTTCTGAGCGGCTTCTTTCTCAGGCAGGGATTAATCCCCAACACTGCCCCATTATCGACAACAAATACGTAGTAGATGGCGGAAAAGACAAAATCAATCTAATTGGTTTCCATTTTGAATCAGTCCACAAAACTCAACTACAAAGCCAAAAATCTGTTGAGGTGGCTGAAGAGCTATTGCGGTTTGATAACCGAAACTGTGACGCGGCTACTCTTCTTAATTTTTCTGAGGACCTAAAAGCAGACGAACTTTCGACAGAACAGACAGATAATTACTTCACTTCACTTGACGAACTTATTGACATATTTAGAAAACTGAACAACAAAAAGTCATCTGGTTTGGATGGCATTCCAAATATAGTACTTAAACAAATGCCGATCGAAATCATAAGGCAATATTGCGTAATCTTTAACAACTTGCTCAACAATTGCTACTTCCCAAGCTGTTGGAAAAAATCGAAGTTATTTCCAATAGTCAAGAAAAAGAAAGATCCGTCAGATCTCTCAAGTTATAGGCCAATAAGTCTCCTGCCTAATATTGGGAAGGTTTTCGAGGTAATTGTTTGCAAGTCAATCTTGATCGAGTGCGAAAAAAAGGAGATCGTTCCGCGGAATCAATTTGGATTTAAAAGGTACCACTCGGCAGTGCACGCAATAACAAAGCTAATATCTGACATACACTGGAACCTAAATGCCAAGAGATGTTCAGGTGCCTGTCTGGTGGACATCGAAAAAGCCTTCGACACGGTTTGGATAGACGGGCTTATATATAAATTAATTAAATATGAATTTCCCCACCACCTCACCAGAACGATAATTTCAATGATACGCGAGAAAAGATTTGTGGTAACAAATAGAAGATATACGACGACTAGGGATTTCGAAATCACCGAAGGTCTGGAACAGGGCACAGTATCGGCGCCATTACTATTCAACATCTTCAATGCAGATACACTCAGGGATATCCAAGATTCAATAGCATTCGCTGATGATGTCATTCTATACACTCATGGCTCAAAAATTCGGGAAATACAGAATGACCTTCAACTTAAATTTGACAAACTCCAGGCTTTCTGTCGAGATTGGAAGCTCAAAATAAACAGCTCTAAATGTGAAACCATACTATTCCGCACCCCAGTAGGACGGGGTAATTCAGATTTGAGGCGCAACTGGCGAAACTTAGTAATAAAAAATGGTGATGGTCTTCATATTGAATCAAAGACTATGGTGAAATATTTAGGCGTCCATCTGGATAAATTCCTATATTACAACGAGCATATAAACCAACAACTCAAGAAAGCTAGGGCAGCATTTATGTCACTCAAAAGTCTTTTCTACTCACATTATCTGAGATCCGATGTAAAGATCATCTGCTACCAAGCCTTTGTGCGCCCAATTCTGACTTATGCGAGTCCAGTGTGGTGGAACATAAACCCATCTTACATGGAAAAATATCGAGCCTTTGAGCGAAAATGTCTTCGAGCCTGTATGAGTATGTACAGAAGCGCCCATTCCGACTTTCGGCATTACGTCAGCAACAAGAGACCATTGGATGCTTCCGGTGTGTCCAGGATAGACAATGTTATCCTGGGCCTTGTGAGGAATCATTTCGCGCGCTCGGCGGATGTTATTGAAAACGAATTTATATCGGGTTTGTTTTACCCTAACCCGGGGTACTTTAAAAATGCATTGTCAAGTGGACACATACCGTCTGAGGCGTTTTTGTATCTGGATGCACACGGTTATATATCGGACTCGTGCAACGTACCTATCATATATCATGCTGCTAGAAGGGCCACAGACAAAAGAATCCTTTATGTACCTGCCCACTCGGGGGACGTAGCCAATGTCTGGAGATACTGCATGAGCGTACCTGAACGAGATACAAGTGATGAATCCAGAAAAAATCGAAAAAAATACTGGTGGCTTGACTGGGTTGAAGCTGACGCTTAGGTTAGGTTGGTTTTAGTTTTTTTTATTATTGTAGGTAGTCTTTAAGTAAAATATATAAAGAGAAATTTTTCCTCCACATTTTTGTTTCTCTGAAATTATATTTTTATAAATACATATATATCCTAAACATAAATTTAATAATTATCTGCTATCTATGTTTAAGTAATATCTCATGTATTGCGTGCCACCCCCTTTTCTTTTGTGGCCTTGTATTTTGTAATTAAGATAGTTTATAAGCATTTTTCTTGTTTTTGCTTCATGTAACAATATTGTTTAAAGTGGAAATAAATGAGTTGAAAAAAAAAAAAAAAGCTTCAAGCATAGACCTTGTACCTTTATTTTTGTTGAAGTTGTTGAAGCCGCTCGGTCTGACCCTCATTACAGCATAGACATAAAATTTTTGATCAGAATTCAAAAGGCTAAATGATGATTAATAAACTTATTTTATAGCTGCCCGGGTTGGAAGACTTTGTATAATATGATAATATAATACACACAATGGAATGTGTGCCTTCTACAAATAAAAAAAAACATTCTAAAGGCCATTAGAACTATGCTTAGCAAAAATGCTGAAACTAGCTTCATTTACAAATTTTATATTATAACGAGTGAACGATGGAGGTTGTCATTTACAATTGAAGGAAGAACTTTTTCTTTGCAAAATAAAAATAAAATTCCAGAACACCCTATAAAAACAAGTACTGATTCTAAAAAAAAGGTGTCACTTTTTCTAAAAAAATCGACCTAAGTCCTCAAGTGACAAAAGGGACAGCTGAGTCTTTTTAAAATAGCTTTCCAAATATCTCAGCTAAATATTCCTTTTCATTTCAAAATAAACATATATATCTTTTTAAGCCGGCTTAAGGCTTAAAAAGTCGTGAAGAACAGTATAAAAAAACTGTGTTAGTGCGAGTAGGACTCGGGCAAAGGAGGTTCCGTGCAACATGCAGGAAATGAGTCTCGAAGAGTTTTCCCGCTCATCAAAATATGCCGCATGCGACACATTTTTCTAATTTTAAGTTTCACATAGCCTTCTTCTTGACATTAAACTGTTAGTAAAAATTAACGGTTTTCGGGTTTTTCCCTTCCTGCCAAATTTTATGATTCTAGGTTAATACCCCATTTAATCAGTTTCAGCTTTCGAGTATCAAATAACATAAACGGCATAAAAAGCCATATCTTTTGACTGCCTCGATTTAAGAGCTTGATCTTTTTACAGCTTAAAGGGACCATAGTCATCAGTTTTTGGTATAAATTTCTGGTGGCAAACAGATGGACAATGATGTGATCTTACAATGGTTCCGTTTTTCCTTTTAAGGTGCGGAACCTTCAAAAACAAAAACTAAGAATGAACAATTTATTCTTCTCTATTTTGTTCACTTAAGTTTTTTTCCATATGCAGAGGTATTGAACTTTAAATGAAAAAAATCGAAATTAAGAAATTATTCACACGTGAAAAAATCACCTTAATTTGAGCTTGTAACAATTAAAAAAACTTGCTCCAACAATGATCCACAATAAGGAAATTTTTTGGTGAGTGAATCCCGCTTCAAAACATACAAAAAATTTCATCAAATCGTTTCAGACGTTAAGGAGGAGTTTAGTGACATGTAAAGAGAACTTACTGTTCCTATGTGGGCGCTCTTAGTTAAACTTTCTACTGTATACTTTATTAATGTTTTCGACGAAAGGCCCTGTAAATTATTTGTTTTTAGCTTAACAGTGATGCAATCTAAATTTTAAAATATAAATAACCTTTATATTTGTTGATTAAAAATAATATAAACTAAATCTACAAAATCTAAGACTACCTTAAAGTAAGTCGAATTATCTTAAAATTAAGCTTGATATGTATTTTTCTATAGTGATGTGCTTCGATTTTCGTATTTAATACCTTAAAGCCATAAACATAAACTTCTATCTATTTGAGCAGGCTAGGCTAGAATAACCGTTATAATGGAAAATGGAGCCCTTTCATTTACTATCAAAAACCAATAAATTGGTGTTGCTCTATTTCATCTGCTTGATTACGGATTGAAACTGCATTACTGAACCGGAGACTCTCAACTGAGTTTGCGTGACACGTCTCGGCAAGTCATCTATCTATTGTTTTGGGCTAAATGGGAGATTAAGGGCATTGCTGATTTAGCCTGGATCAGACGGTTAAGATTGAAATACACGAACTCCTCCAGTGGAATAAAGCTGTTAAGACACATAATCTCGTGATACATATTATTTGGGTAGTTAACTCCGATGACCAAAATATTGTTCACTTATCCGGAAAATTTCCACTCTGATTTGGTTCGCCTCGTTGTACAGAATTGTTGAATTTGAGAATATTCTTGAGCTGAGCCCTAAGACACTGTCTTTCAAAAACTTGGTTCTTCTCCATCAAGGTCCATCGATATGCAAGCATAGGCCGACTGCAGGCCTATGTCAAAGAAAATGAAAAAAAATAATTTTATATGCCAAAATGTTTAACGTTTCAATGACTACCAGAAAAGTATAAAATTCAATTAAGTAGACAAATGAAACTTACTACTTATTGATATTTCTTATCAAACGTTAATGTAATAAATTTCTTATTTAAGAAAGAACACAGTATCGAATTCAAGTGCATGGCAAAATATTCACAGTTCAAATGAAAAAGAACTAATTTGCACAAACTTTTCTATGGCATTCGGACATTGAACATTTTAACATACAATGATTTGCAATAATATTAAAGAAGTTCTATGTTTGTCCTACAAAGAACATTTTGATTCACTGTTTTTATTTTTTAGGTTGGTAAGAGTACATAGATCGTTTGTTCTTCACAATTCGCAAGACCGTTCGCTACTTTTTAAATTTTATTTGTTTACGATATGAATTCTGGTATGTGAAATTATGTTATTGCCTTATTTTTGATATATTGGTGTATTATATAAGTAATAATGTTGTAGACATGGTACTATGAGTTCTTCTGATTCAATGTAAGGCACTCGAATTAACGAGGAGTAAATGCTTCTTGAAGATTATCTCGGCGAAATCTTGTCACCTTGTGAGTCCTCCAATGATAGTTATTCATTTTCTTGGAACGAATTGCTTATTTATTTTTAGTAAATTTTAGTTTTCTGTATCAATAATATTTTATAGATATTTTAGTTCAATGTAAATTTTGTCCAGATGAATTAAATGAGTATGCCTCGATTGAGATACAGCTCGTCAGCTCCTATTAAAAAACAGTTCAAGATGATTCGAGCAACATTCCAATGAAGGGCCTGACTGCAAATGATAATTACGAGAACCAAGAAAATCAAATTTCAGGTAACATTTTGAATCGTAAAGTTAACTGAAACTGTACTTTAGAAATAACTTAAATTATACCTACCTAAGAACGTACTAGAAAAAGGCGAAAACAAAAGCATAACTGGAAACGCAACATAATGAAGAAACTTCGAGAAGAAGGAAAAGAGAACAATTCATCAATGCCCGCAAAGAAAATCACGTCCAAAAAGGGATTTTGCAAAATATTGTTCTTTACAGTGCAAATTTATTAGGAAAGATGAGCGCTTAAAAATATTTCAGTCTTTCTACTTGCTTGATTTGAGTGCCAAACGAAGCTTTCTCTTCAATAGCACTGAGCGCGATATCGTATTCTCGAAAGCAATTTTCTTTTCGGTATTTCTTTTATGTTGAAATAAATCGTTTCCGAGTGTGCATAGATTTCAGTCAGCCAGATGCCATCGAAATCAAAGCAGGGCAAACATACAAAAATACTTTTCCGGATAACATAAGGGAAGCCATTCGAAATCACATAACAACATTTCCAACTATAGACTCACACTATTGCAGGAGAAATTCTATGTGTAGTAGCTGTGCATCAGATGTTTATAGAAGAAGCTGCTACTTCTGACGAGAAACTTATTAAAGTTTTCACCTACAGAAATATTCCAATATTTTTTGAGTTTAACACTTTTAAACCTAAAAAGGCCGTTGCGACTTATGCGAAAAATTCAAAGTCATCGAAAACTCAACCAATACGTACGATCAATTGAATGAGAATGAGGAATGAGAGTATGATGGGAAGGAGCGGGAAAGAAAAAAAGAAAAGGTATTTTGCGATAATATACAATTTATTTATTTATTTATTTATTTATTTGATCAACCAGCTTAGGCCTAACAGATTACAAAGTTGGTAAATTATTTGTCTATAACATTAATTATTAAAGTTACTAATAAAATATCAGGAATTTAATTTCCTAAAAGGCAAAACTAAATGTTTTTGAAGCACTCTCTTGAGATGTGAAAATCAACAAATCTACAAACTTCATTAAAGGACTTAAGAGCTCTAGAAATTGATTCATTCTGACCAAAGTTTGTTCTATGCCCCGTTTGAAAGAAAAGATGTCGTTCTCTTAATGGCCGTTCCGGTGCATAAATAGGGAGCATGGATAAAAGTAGGGGACTTTTGATCCGGTAACATAAAGTATCTCTTATAAATATGATTTCGTGGCACCGCCTTCTTTCACTAAGACTCAATATCCAAAGCAATTGGCATCTTGCTCTGTAAGATGGCTCAAAACTCCAACGCATTTTAAAAAATATAGTATATATTTAGTGAAACGCCTTTACACTCTTTCAAGCCGATCTGAATGGAATTTATAAATTTGACTCCAAATAATATCCGCATATTCAAGTATCGACCTAACAAGTGCAATAAAAAGGGATAATAGAGTGTGTGGGTCAGAAAACTCCTTTGAGTTTCTCTTAATAAACCCAACTAACGAGTTAGATTTCGCTACTATGTATTCCAAGTGGTGAACAAACGTAAGCTTATTATCAATAATGACATCAAGGTCTTTTATTCTGTCTACTCTTTCTAATGGTGTGAGTCCAACACAGTGAGTATAAGACAGCTGTATTGGAACTCTCGAAAAAGAGATTGTGAAACATTTTTGAACATTTAAATTCAAGCAATTTTTGACACACCATTTATATAAGATCCTTCTGAATTTTCATACAGTCGTCTTGACTTCTTATGTTCGAAAACAGCTTCAGATCATCCGCATACATTAAGCAATGACAGAATTCAAGATATTTTACGATATCATTAATGAAAATTATAAAAAGTAAAGGACCCAGGTGACTTCCTTGCGGAACTTCCGAAGTACAAAGGATAGGCCTTGAACAATGGTTATCAACGCTGACTCTGAGTACCCTCCCGATTAAAAATGATGTAATCCAATTCAAAATTGATGAGTGGAAACCAAAACTTTCCAATTTTTTCAGTAGTAACTTATGATTCACAGAATCGAAAGCTTTACTGAAGTCTGTATAGATGGCATCAACTTGACAACCTTTTTCAACAGCATTTATTACATATTATTATTATGATGTAAAATGAGTTAAATTAGATGTAGTTGAACGTCCAGAGACAAAACCATGCTGGAACTCAGATATATGCTCTTTAATGTGAAAAACTAATTTCTCTTTTACAATATTTTCAAAGAGCAATATTTTCAAAGGTAAAGCAGATAATTTACAAATTCCTCTGTAGTTTTCTACATTATTTTTCGGACCAGATTTGTAGATGGGTACCAAAAAAGAAGTCTTCCAATCATCGAGAAAAATACCCGAGATGAGCGATGTGTTAAATATTTTGAGCAACGGCAAACATAAGGACATGCAACAGTTTTTAACAACAGTTTTTAGGAGGTATACCATCAGCGCCTGGTTTTGGATTAGCTTTGGGGTCATTCAAAGCAGATTCAATGTCATGCCTATCCAATTTTAATTTACCAATGTCGATTTTGGATTCTGAGAATGGCTCTACATATGTAGGTACAACAGTAGGACAAAAAACAGACTCAAAGAATTTGGCAAACAGTTCTACTGAATCTTGAACATTGTTCGATATCGAATTTTTGTAAAACATTTGTTTTGGTAGCCCATTTGAACATCGCTTTTGGTTAATGAAAGTCCAAAAGGATTTTGAATCATGTTTAAGCTTATTTTCGATAGTATCAACATAATTTTTATGTAAAAACTTACTTAGAACTGCGAAATCCCTCCGAAGTTTGTAGAAAAGGGCTTTATTCGATTCATTTTCTGTAAGTTTATTTACAGAAATAATTTTGTGTGCGAACTCTTGTGTTCGCCAAAACAGGAATTCCATCATGTCATTTCCTGTAATGCATTTTATACAAACCCATTCAAAAGTCTCAAAAATAACATTTCGGTTTAGTTCACCAGGACCCTCTTGTATACAACAAATCGATGCCGTTCACTATGCTATCGAGAGACGACTTCAAAAAAGGGATTACTATACTCCCGTGTCTTTATTGCGAATTTTAATAAATATTTTGTGTTAAAAATTCAAAATTAGTTATAATGCAAATGGTTCCCGCTGATTTTAATATATTAACTTTAAGTCTGTTCCATTCACTAAAGTTTGTGAATTGGAATTTATAAAAAAATTAGTCAATTATGGGTTACAAGTCCAAATTCAATATTGACATCGAATATGTAAGCCTTAGGTACGAAAAGCTACCGAGAAAGTCATGTAAAAACAAACTCATCTCGCAAATGCCCGTGCCAAAGGAAATACTTAAAAGGATTAAGTTGGCTCGAGTTGGCTGCTTGTGACTTAAGATGCACAGTGATGAGTCCGTTCAACATTTCCGTGTCAAAAACGTTTTTCTGAACGAAATGGGAAGTTAAAAGCGTGGACAAACCGAAAAGCTGCCAAATCATGTTATTATAATACACGTCTGATAATAACTTTTGCACAGTTAAAAATATAATCGAAGTGATAATTGAAGTCTTAACACGTTCGATTTTATCTTCCTGAAGCCCAGTCGTATGCATCGAAATGTGAGATTATCAGTATCGCCGTATCACTCAACTAGATTTAAATTGTATTTTATGGATTTGTTCAGCTCATTGGCATTCAGTCAAGTTTGAGCTCTGTTAAGTACTCTCGTAAGCCAAATAAAGTAAAAAAAAATAATTACCTTCAAATCAAGATCAAAATATTGCACGCAAATTAGTCAAGTGTAACATACGTCCAATCTCACAACCGGTTAAGGTAGAGATTTGATCTTCACAATTCTAATTGCAATCATTTATTTAACACTTGAAATAACCTTATGACAATTGACACTTATTAGAATGCGGTAAACTTTAAAGAAAATGAAACAAAAGAATGATTCTAAGTTCAGTATTCAATTGAGTATAATTAATTAAAAAGCCTTGTAAAAAAAGCATATAACAATTATTGTAATCAACATCACAGTCTTTAATTATGAAAACAACGAATCATATGGATACTTCTGG
Organism: Orthonevra nobilis; assembly: GCA_963555765.1. NCBI lineage: Eukaryota > Metazoa > Arthropoda > Insecta > Diptera > Syrphidae > Orthonevra > Orthonevra nobilis. The sequence continues at coordinate 48,850,858 of OY743227.1, read as the reverse complement.
AAGACATTATTTATGACACTTTTGAATATGGCGGCAAATGCTGCTGTTATCGAACCACGTACTTCACCATAAATATCCTTCGAGTTTTCATTCAAAAATAAATTCATGTTATCACCCAAGGCCTTGTCGCCATTAAATAGATTCGTAAAATGAAAATGCAATTGTGTCGTATCAATATTCAACTTGAGATCTTTGATTTTCATATATGTCATGTCGTTCTTGATCACAGGTTCTCCATGCATAACAAGCTTAAGTTTCACGTTATCTGCAAGAAAGGGATCAATTTCAGCCACTTTAGTTAGTACGTATGTACTCTTCCTTTGGGTCTTTACTTGCCTAAAGTTATGTTACATTTGCCTGTTCCAGTAATTGGTAAAATCAAAACTCTTCCTTTAATTGTGTAATCACTCAATAGTTCTACTGAACCTGTGGTCAATAGAAGTTCATGTGGTTGTGTAAGGTCCTCGCCGAAACCCCTGCAAATCAGAATTCATTTTTAAAAAAGTCACAAAAAACAAAAGTATCTAAGTAAGTCTCACTTCAATTGCTCAGCTTTAGCACCTTTTATACCAGTCAATTGACCATTGTGTAGGTTCAAATCAATATTTACAGGACTCTCCTTTCCCTGTTTAATGCTTATCTCAGAGATCTTCAAAGGATCCAAACTAACCACGTTCAGCGAAGAATAGCCTGCAATTATTTTTTCAAATCGCAAAGATCATTTGATTCGCATCTTAACTATGAACAACGAACCATTCACTTTTTCACTTAACAAAAAATTGATCAGCTTCTTGATGCATTCACTATCACCATAGGGACAGGGCTTCGGATTTGTTGCTAAATTAAAATAAAACTTCGTTTGAAAAAAAAATTGTTTTCTTACATTTACTCACGGAATTTCGACTCGGAAATAGTTGGCCAAAGAAAAATCACTGCCAAGGCTAAGATACTAATACGAGACATCGCAAAGTCGGTAGACGAACGTTTTGAACAAGTATACCCTAGCGTGGCTGTAGCACAAATATTATTGATGCTCAAAGAATAATTCACTTTATATAGCTTAGCTTCCAAACTAGTCTGCGATTGAGATAAATATTGAAATTCAATATTTAAGCAGAAGTATGCATTCTGGCTGGGCAATGAGTGGAAAATCGTTCGTTTTATGAAGACGAGGTAAAATGGAAATATAAGAATTTGGGGACAAAGGTAAGCAACTTTGTGACGCATAAGTTGCCCATCAATGTCGGCGAGCGTCACTGAACCGGCGGAAAAAGATAATTTGTTAAAAGCTTATGCTAGATGCTAGATTTTCAGAAGCGGAGGGCATGGCAATAGAGAAGTTGGTTAAGGTTCTGATTGGTTGAAGAATTTGTAATTTGTTGATGCTGTTTTTTTAATTTATAACAGAGTAATGCAATGCCAACTATAAAACTACCAAATTAATATTTTTGGGACGTCAACGATGTTAGAAGAAATCAGTCAAATATGAGATGGGTTCGGCTATCTTTTAAGGGCTCCGTGTAGTAGCCACTTGAACTTCGGATTTTTCAATATTCTAAAGAAAGTAGGCATATTTTTAGAAATTTTATTTCTTGATCAATGTCTGTAGAAGTATATGACTAGATAAAACATGTTAAAAAAATCTAAGGCAAGACAGTGACGAAATCACCTAACAAGTTCAAAAAAAAGATCAAATAGGTCTTTTGATGGGGAAGCAATAGAAAATTTTAATGGAATAAAAAAGAGATGGAATTATAAAATTAAAAAAAAAAAAAATTTTAAGAGTTGAAAAATGAGAAATCAAAACGGACATTTATATCATTTTTTGCTTTTAAATTTCCGGAAAGGAAAAAACGCATAGCAAGCTTACAAAAAGTTATGTGTTGTTTATGGTGATAAAGCTTTAAAAGAACGGCAGTGTCAAAATTGGTTTGCCAATGATGAAAAACGCTCTAGTCGTCCAGTTGAAGTTGATGACGACCAAATCAAAGCAATAATCGAATCGTCACAGTTCAATACGTGAGATTTCAGAGAAGCTTCATGTATCACATACATGCATTGAAAATCGCTTAAAACAACTTTGCTATTTACGAAAACTCGATATACGGGTTCCTCATGAACTGAAAGAAAATCATTTAGCACAATGCATTAACATCTGCGATTTGTTAAATAAACGTAATGAAAATGATCATTTTACAAAACGATTGATAACTGTTGATGAAAAATGGGTTGTTGTGAGGCAAGCCATGTGAACCAGCTCAAACAACATCAAAAGTTGATATTCATCAAAAGAAAGTTATGTTATCAGTTTGGTGGGATTACAAAGGACTTGTCTACTTTGAACTTTTACCACCCAACCGAACGATGAATTCAGATATCTACATTGAACAACTAACAAAATTAAACAATGCAGTTGAAAAAAGCGGCCAGAATTGACAAATCGAAAATGTGTTGTATTCCACCTGGACAATGCAAAGCCACACGCATCTTTGGCCACTCTGCAAAAATTATTGGAGCTTGGTTGGAATGTTTTGCCACATCCACCATAAAGTCCTGACCTTGCACCATCTGATTACTTTTTATTTCGATCTTTACAAAACTCCTTGAATGGTTAAAAATTTCAATAATAATGATGATGTCAAATCGTACCTGGTTCAGTTTTTTGCTGATGGAAACCAGAAGCTTTATGAACGTGGAATTATGAAGCTATCTGAAAGATGGCAAAAGTTCATTGCTCAAAATGGGCACTACATTGTAGAATAAAGTAATTTCGTTCCATGAAAAAAATTGTCTTTTATTTTCTAAAAAAATCCGCAATTACTTAGTTGCCAACCTGATACATGATTTTTGAATAACATATCCCCAAAACAAATCGATTACACATTCGTGCATGATAATATAAAGGAAGTTCTGTGAAATCATTATCTTTGATTTTAAATACAATTCAACCGAGATTGACGCACTGGATGTATACTGCAGTTGTTAGACAAATCCTAACATATGGTATCCTCGTAAGGTGGCCAGCAATGATTATAAAAGAAAATCTGAGAAAGATAGGCAGAGTCCAAATATCGGCGTGTTTATGCATCACAGGGGCACTTCGTTCCACACCTTCAACCGCCATGGAAATTATGCTCCAACTGCTTCCCATGGACATATACGGGAAACTGATAGCTACCAAGTCAGCGATTAGGTTGACTGAGTTTAACCACTGGAGCAGAACATAGAGCCCAGGTCATACGAAAATAATTAAGAATACAAGAATTCCGAGACATACAGACTATATCACTCATATCATAGACTTCAAATCGGGATACAAAATACTGATCCCAGAGAGGGATGACTGGTCGAAAGATATAGTCATAAAATCTGCCAATCTGGAAGCTTACACGGACTGTTCCGAAGCGAACGAAGTCACCGGACTCGGAGTATCTGCGATCTCGCCGGAGACCTCCTTCTCTCTGTCCCTTCGATTGCCCAACCCCTGCAGTGTATTCCAGGCAAAAGTAAGGGCTATCCAAGAGGGTGCCTGCTTACTGTCAATGAATCCGATAGACGGGTTATCCATCGTCATATACATAGACAGCCAGCCGGCCATCAAGGCTCTGGACACACCATCAATTAAATCCAAGATCGTAAAACTTTACCGCATATCTCTCAGGGAGATAGCGCTCATATGTAACCTTACCCTATGCTGGATCCCTGGGCTTAGTGGTATTCCAGGCATTGAAAGAGCCGACGAGCTAGCTAGAATAGGGGTGAGCTTGCCACTGGCAATAAATCAGGAGACCCCTTGCCCCTCAATTCAAGCAATAAACACTCTGCTAAATACAGATGCTATCAATATCATCAATCGGAGATGGGTGGAACTAGACACCTGTAGGACATCGAGGCAAATTTGGCCTCTCATTAATGCAAAAAAGACAAGTACACTCCTTAGCCTTAACAGAAATATAATGAGTAAGATCGTAGGAATTATAACAGGTCACTGTATCATAGGCTCACAAGCATTAAGAATGGGAGCCCCCCATAACGACTTTTGCAGGAGCTACAGGGACGAGGAAGAAGTAGAAAGCGTACTACACTACCTAGGCACCTGTCACGCCCTCACAAAAACGAGGAAAAGCACGCTAGGAAGCTACTCATTCGGCAACTTAGAAGATATATCAGATATAAAGATTCAGAACATAGCAAAATTCATTAAGAAAACAAACTGGACCACTTGGATACCAATCATGTATTTCTAAGGTATCAGTAAGTCCCCTGGCCAATGGGGAATCGGTGAATAAATCACCGGTAAGTGATAACAGAATGGATCCAAACAGGATCTTAGTGGGCCACAACTGTTTCAGATGTGACAATCACACTTACCTACCTACCCAAATATTTACCATGTACTTTGTTTTATTGCTTATTGAAACTATATGAAAATTAAACCATTCATTCATTAAACCATCTTCTTATCGTATCTAGATCATAATTGAAATCAGCAAAACTATCTATTAAATAAGTGTTTGAAGAGAAAAGAGAAGTATCATCAGCAAAGACAGTGATTTTATCTTTAAAAGGTTGTAAAAATAACGAGTTAATTTAAATTAAAAAAAGGATTGGGCCCAATACTGATCCTTGAGGAACACCCATATTAAAGAAGTTTTTAGAGCTGTAAGGATTCCTTATTTTTACACGTTGATTATGGTCAGATAGGTCGGAAGAAAACCCTTTATCAATGGAGCCTCTAAAACTAGCTTTATAAGGTTTATCAAGTAGCAAAGTATGATTAACCATATCAAAGGCTTTGTTTATATCAATAAATAATGTTGATGGTGTTAGAGAAGTGTTTTAACTATTAAATATATTTCACCGGTTCATTTCAATAAAGCACTTTCAGTCGATTTGCCACTTGTAAGCCCAAACTGACTATATCTAAAAATTTGTGCTTTCTAACAATGATAACATTCTATATTTTATTCTTTTTTCAAAAACGTTTTAAAAAACTGATAAAATAGAAATAGGACGAAGATTATTTAATGATACTGTAGGTATCACCTTTTTTATGCAGCGGTAGAACTACTGCAGTTTTCAGACTATCAGGAAAAACTCCTCCATGCACACAATAGTTAAAAACATAACAAAGGACATCAGATACATGAAATGCAATTTGTTTCAAAACACGACTTGAAATATTATTTGAGTGACATTATAAATAATATAAGAAATCTCAAGCGCAGAAAATACTTCAAATTAAAAACTGTCCTATTGAATATTATCATGTACTAAATAGGACTCAGAGAGATTTAAGAAGGGTGAGTGAAGAGTGCCCATCATCATTTTCACTCGGAGGAGGATCCTTCAGATCCTTCGAGCTATAGGCCAGTTAGTCCCATGCCGGATATAAGGAACGTTTTTGAGGTAGTTGTTACCAAATCAATAGAATTCGCGTGCGAAACAAGGGTGATAATAGCGCGATATCAATTTGAATGTAAAAGAAATCATGCGGCTGTGCACGTTGTTATAAAAATTGTTCTCGATATAAACTGAAATGTGGAAGTCGAGGAAGCCTTTGAAACAGCTTGAATTGATAGGCTTATTTACAATCCAATTAGATCCATTTTTTATATATTTTCATTTTTATGTTATTTATTTTCCTTGGACTTAAAACTGAAAAGCTAGTTTGGAAAGACCTAACAAAATGCTGATCACATAAAGAAACAAATTTGATGTGGGAGAATCATCAAATTCTTAATAAATTATATAATAAGATTTTAATAAAAATAATAAAAAAAATTCATTTGAAAAATTGCAAAAATAGGTAATATATAAAAAGGAGAGAAAACAACTAATTATACAATTCAATTCAATAATTAAAGTTGGAATGGCGCACCGAGGTTTCCGTATATACCTGTAGGTATATGTACAAGTAAAAGTTCACCAATCACGACAATTTATAAAAAAAACATTGCTTCATACAAAATTTCAAGATTCTAGGTCGACTGGAAGTACCCTTTCGGTTTTAATTCCCTTGCGAGGGATTGCGAGTTAAATTGCTGTTTATATTGATTGTGTTGACATAAAACAGAAGTTTGATTTTTTTGTTTCACCTAAACGGTATATCACAGCTCCAAGGAACAGTAGACCTGAGTATTTAATATAAATTCCAGCTTGATACCTTCACGCGTTCCCAGGCAGACGGACGGATAACAAAGTGATCCAATAAAGTTTCCGTTTTTTCCTTGCGATGTACGGAACCCTAAAAATCAATTGGAACTAATAAAAAAAATAGTGACACTATACATTTAACTTTACTTGCGCTGAATGAAAATGTGCGTCAAATTACGTTTAATAAACACCAATCTTCACCAAAATTACAATGTGAGACTGCTCTCACAGAAAGAGGTAACTTTTAGAACACTAAGGAGGCTGTAATAAAATAAAAATAGACTTCAACACTTATGAGGAACAATTTATCCTTTTCATTTAAAATTAAAGTTTTGGTCACTCAGTACTCCAAGGCACTTAGAGTGATGAATTGACTAAATTTGAAAACATTTATTAGAACATTTAAAAGCATGAAAGCATTCAATCATAACAATCATTTAATGTATTATTTGTTATATTGAAGGTAATATCAGGTTCGGACAAAATATTCACAAAAAGTTATATTTAAATAAATATTTTCTGTGTAGAAAACTGAAAAATGAGCTATATATAACATATATTGTAAAAATACAATAAAGAACACACGGATGAGGGCCCACGTCCATTTTCCTGGATTCATATAAATTGACATATTTAGCGAACCCTTCCGTCGTATATACTATACATCAGTTTAAAACTAATTATTATTTTATTTTCTGCTAAGGATTTTCTACTAAAATCATGACAAGTCTTGGAAGTCTTAGACGCAGGCAATTGAATTAACACTCTAATTTCGAATTTGCTCAAAGTAAAACGACATGTACACTATAGCCTGTGCTATATGAAAACTAAAACTAATTTGTTTTATTTTTTGTTTAAAACAAGGTTTTATTTTAAAAATGCCTGAGCTAGCAAGGAAAAAATAAATTCAAGTGAAATTTAGGCGGTATTCTAGTCTAGAAATAAAAAAAATCGATTTTTTTTTTATATTTTCAAAGTTTAACTACTCAAGAATAAAGTATATCTACAAGCGGATTTTTCAAAATTTAAATTATTTTTGGATATATCGGTATTTTGCTGACCCGGCATCCAAACTGGTTCGGCCGGAACTAATTGAGCAAAAGACATTAGGAATTCTCCGTCCACCTGAATCCATATTTCTCCGTAAAACCTTTTGTCTTTTGAACCCAAGGTGACTTGTATATTTAGTGTTCACTTACGTCAAGCTGCTAACAGTTGAATTCTAATCTTCCAACCACGTGGACTTACATACAGGAGTTACAGGAGTTTGATCACGAAAATACTCCCCTGTGTGATGAAGTTTTGAAAGTTATAAAGCCAATTTAGGAGAGTTTATTCCCAGAGAAATTATAGACTCGAAGTTTTGAGTTCAGAAACTCCAAATAATAATGATTAGGATTTTCGCTCCAAAACATATTCATTCCGGAACTTATTTTACTTACTTTCTTATTTTAAAAATAATGGAGTTAATGGGAATGAAAATTGGCCCGGAAGCTCATTTATTTACTGTGAAACGAGACAATGCCCGTATTGACCGCTCCGAGATACGAGCATCCAACGCATCAAAGTTGGCCAGTATTGCTCGATATGAAGAGAGAAATCCGGAAAATTGTCGAGGAAGGTCCGATGTATGAAACAGGAATGGCAGATTGAATAAATGTAAGTCTAGAATATCATTTCATGACTTAGACTACGAAAAACGTTGTGTTGCGTTTTTCGCGAAACTGTCTTTTTCAAAACAATACCCACGATTTCTCAGGTTAACCTCAAATTTTTAGAGAGTCTTCTTTAAAGTCTATGCTTGGAACTATCCCCATCTAAACTAAATTTGAAATAGTCAAAAAAAAAGTTGTACAGAAATTGTTTTTTTTCAGGCATTCGCCATTTTGTGAAAAAAAATATTTCCAACTTTTCCGTAGTTCCAGACATTGCGACATTATTCTAGATTAAAAATCCTTTTTTTTTTGGTTTCAGATTGCTTGGAGGGTTGAAATTGTGGGTGTGGTTACGCGCCAATTTTTGAGACCCCGACTTCATCAATTGCTAATTTTTGAAATTTTCAACTTTTTTTATTTTTTGATTTTTTTATGTATTCTCGTTATGTTAATAAAGAACAAATAAAAAAATGGATAGTAAAAATATCAATTGCCTTTTTTATGACACTTCAAAAATAACATAAAATTCATGCCTCTAGACTAGAATATCCCCTTAAGAGGGAGGTGATTCTGTACCTGGAATATACCTTTACTATATACATACAGTGTTGTCCAAAACATGTACAACTGAGATAAACTCCATTATTTCTGTTAATTAAAAACTTATAATTTAATCAAATGATGTATTTTTTTCTAAATTCAAATACATGTGTTGTAACTAATTGACAACAAAATATATTTATATATAACATATTCGTAGCTGGTTCAAAGACAACCAACTTATTATAGCTATACAATTTTTTCTTCTGGATAGAAGATAAATCGTTATCTGCAGAAACGAAACGGTCTGCAGAAGAGCTGTTGATTGTAGACTTTAACCATTCCAAGCTCTTGAAGAGCCCTTTATTTCCTCAAAAGCGAAGTCAGCTAGAATAAAATTTGAATGATAACATCCATGGGATCGGTACAAAATGGAAGAAAGTGCTTATTTCGGACGAGTCCAAATTTAATTTTAAGATTTCCGATGGTTTCCGTAGCGTTTGAATGCCAGCCCGAGAGGGGCTTTATCTACGTTATACCAAAGCCGCTGTAAAACATGGATGGGAAACATAACGGTGTGGGGATATTTCTCTGGGCGCTAACTTGGACCAATTCATAAAATAGACGGTACAATGGATATTTTTTTTTAAAGAAAGAACTTTAAATTTGTACGTATTATATTTATACAAAAAAAACAACCTTTTGGTATTAAAGCCGACATAAGCTTTTCTGTTTTATTGCCAAAGATATAAAGGGTTTTCCAATAGGGAGTTGACAACGTGAATTTAATTTGTGAACGCACCCTTTCACTAATCATCGAACTGGCATTGTCAATTTATTCAGTAAACTAAATATTTTCATTATGGTAAAGTACACGAACGAGCAACGTCTGCAAATTATAAAAATTTTCAACCGAAATTCAAATATTTGAAGCGGCCGCGATCATCGACAATTGGGTCCAAGGAATCGACCGCTGAAAACGTGCCCGCGGTGGCCATATGAATGAAGTCGAGTTTTGATTGTACTTCAAACCGAAAATAAAGTTTTTGAAATATCTTAAGTGGCTTGCGTTTTATTTAAAAAAAAAGTTGTCAATTCCTTATTGGAAAACCCTGCCTAACTTTTATTTATTTTGTAGCTTTTAGTTTTTTTTACAGTAACAGCTTGTTTTTAACGTTTTTAATTTTAATTTTTATTTTTTACTTATTAGTTTAAAGGTTTGATATTAATATCAGGTTATGGTGATGTAGCATATTAACATTTGAAGACATTAACCGTAGGTGTTTGCATTGTCACCGCACTAACTCTAAACATTTTTTACTCTTAACCCTTCCATTTGATATCCAAATAAAGGGGGTTGACTGGCATTTTGGAGCAGCGCCCCATATTATTATTATTACAATATTGAGTACCGCATTATGTATGGTCATTAAAATTAAAGGCGTATGAAAAATTTCAGCACAACCATGTACCAAAAAGGGATCGTCAAATAGTTTGTCAATTTTGAACAAGACAACTGACCTAAAGTTCAACTAAAATAAAAGCTTGCAAAAATAACAATCATCGTTTGGACCTGGATAAATAAGCTCACTTAAGGAATCAAAGTTGTTTGGTCACACCAATATCTGCAGAGGCTACTCATATCAATATCAAGGCGAGACTATTCAACATCCACAGGAACAACGCCTCCTTCCACTACATAACGAAGTTAAGAGAAGCAAAAATGTAGGAAATTTGAGTTGGGAAACATCAGGAATTATTTGACAAACTTGTTGTAACCTCACTTCCCATCCATCTTAAGCCTCATATAACCGAATTTAAAAATAAATTTAAGGTAATAATTCATTTTCGTCATCAACTGGGAAGTATGTAGGTGCTGTGAGCCAGCCAAATCGCATCCTTACTAATGTTTAACAACTCTTGTCAAGGATGTACCAAGTATAGCGTTAAATATTAATATGCAGAAACGATGACCTCTCCTTTTATCATCTATCATTCAATAATGGATATCAATCGAAACTAGAAGCCTTTGTTTTGAATGAAATTAATACAGTAGATGTTTTTTTTTCCAACCTGCACTTGTGGTTGGAAATACGAGTAGGTAAGTAGATGTAGAATCCTTTAATAAGCGCAATCTGAATTTTATGAACAAAAACAGACTTTTACTCAGTACAGAGTATTTTGTTTCGTGTAACGAAAACCACAGCAAATGAATGTTGTTGGCCATGAAAAATGTCGTTGAACCGAGGTTAAGAGTTAAACCATAAACATGCTCGCAACTTGTAATTACGACGTTGAACATGAAAATTATTTCCTCATGATTTTCATGTTTTTCTTCATGTCCAATTAAGGTAATAAGATGCAGCTTATTTTTAAACCTACACTCGGAAAGGCCAATGACCGCGGCTACATTGCTTCCATAATTATAGAATGTGTTTATTATTTATAAAATATTTCTAAAGGGTGTTAAAGTTGAGTGATTAAATGTCACAAATGAAGGCACGTAGGTCCTTTTGTATTGTTCTTCTTAATTCTTTTTGCAGCACAAGTATTGAACTTGATATAATATTGCTTCACAATTCTTCTTGATCCGATCCAATAAAATCGCGTCTTCAAACGTTTCGAAATGGGGCGCCGTGGAACATATTAATTATTTTCTCAGTTATTAATTTAGAGACTATTGGTAAAAAGCATTTCATATATACAGTGCAGTGCAGGCAAGGCTTCTAGATAATAGGACTACCGGTTGAAAATGTCGTTTTTTTTTTTTCAAAAATCAATGCTTTATTAAAGAAAAATAGATATAAATTCAATATTCAAAGTATATCGCTAGCCACACATTTTTCCCATTTTTCTGGCAATTCATGGATACCCGTTCTGAAAAATTCGACCGGTTTGGCCGCAATCCACGAATCGATCCATTTTTTGACATCATCGAAATGAAGGAAGTGCTGTTCAGTCAGGCCATGTTGCATCGATCGGAAGAGATAGTAATCGGATGGCGCAAGGTTTGGACTATACGGCGGGTGGGGTAGGAAATCCCATTTGAGCGTGTCAAGGTAAATTTTGACGACATTTGCAACATGTGGTCGAGCATTGTCATGTTGCAAAATAACTTTATCGTGTCTTGCGACCGTTTCCGGCCTTTTTTCCTTCAGTGCTCGGCTCAAACGCATCAATTGTAGTCGGTCGGTTTCATTCGGTTTTAGCAGCCATAATACACAACACCCTTCTGGTTCCACCAAATGCACAGTTCTTTGTCTTCGGTGTCGAAATCACCATCTTTGAACCGCTTAAACCACCGCTGACACATTCTAACGTCTATACTATAGCACGGGTAAGCTTCGGTAAGCAATTGATGCGCTCCGGTTGCGTTTTTCTTTAAATGAAAGAAGCATATTAAAACTTCACGCAAATGTTGTTTTGATGGCACGAATGTAGATATTTTACGGCTTTACAAAAACTTTTGTGTTTTCACTAATGACCAATAACCTAGACTGAAATAATTAGACAATGACATGAAGTTTCTGATGTGACAGCTGTCATGGTCGAAATTCACCTCAGAGTAACAATTATGAAGTTGGCTGCAATAACGACATTTTCAACCTGTAGTCCTATTACCTTAAAACATACATACTGATAGGCTACGAGTTAATCTTACTTCATACTGTTGGCCACCAAATATATGAAAACAACAGTTTATGATTTGAAAGAAACGCGTTCTTCAGCAGTGTCCACCAAAGAGGTGTGAAGAAATCTTACAATGGATTAGAAGTAACCTAGAGACTGAAATTTCAGTTGGCCCGTGGATTATTTGCAACACGATTTTTTTCAAACAAGTCAACACAGTCATCATATTTTGAGTTCATCAAATGTGTTTTACAAGCATATTTAAAGATCGCAAAATGGTGCTCCAACAATAGCCTTTCATTAAACATTTCTAAATGTTTTAACATGTCCTCTTCTAAAAATTTTAAATCTCCGACCTATGCGTACACCTTAAATAGTTCTGCGCTGGTCAAAGTTAACCCAACAAGGGACTTAGGTATACAATTCGCTCAAAATCTTGACTTCTTAATTTATATTGAGCAAATTATCAACAAAAGTAACTCCCTCCTCGGCTTCATAAAAGTACCCTGTACACAACATTTGATAGGCCACATCTTGAATACGCTTTAAATGTGTGGTCACCGTATTACTCAATACATATTGACCGTATCGAGTCTGTACAACGTAAATTTGTTCGTTTCGCACTTCGGCATTTATCACGGTCTGATCCTCTTCACCTTCCACCTTATAATGATTTTCTTCTTCTTCTTCTACTTCTTTGCAAAAACGTCGCGAAGTCTGTGGTATTGTGTTTTTGCATCAGCTTATAGCCAGTAATATTGACTTATCAGCACTTTTAATTCTAGTACATTTTATTTCACCACGCTAAATAATGACTGTGACAAAATGGGGTCACTTACAAAGCTTGTTTTATAAGCAGTACTGACAGCGTTTTTATGATTGAGTTTGTGTCAATTTTTTGAGCGCAAAATAACGTGTGATTAAAAATATAAATAAGCATATAGTATTTTCGCTTGCATACTTACAGGCTGTTTAGTTCTGCAAATGCGATTGAGTGTATTTATATTGATTGAGTGGAAACACGAAAAAATCAACTCAATTGCTGAAATTGAAATTCTTAAACTTCACCTGAGAGGCCAAAGAAGTTGCGATTTTCAATATGGACTTTTTTTTATTATTTATTTCTATGATTGCTAACTTGTAAGTTTAATGTATATTTGATTATTTAGATAGACTGAAAGATAATTACATTAATCGTCGTTTTCGAAATTCAGATACATGGAGACATAAAATTAATTAAAATAAAAACAACAGGCATTTGTCAGAAGTTTTCGGTAAGGAAAAACAGATATAGTCGCATTAATATAAAGACTTAATGTTAGTATCATATATCTTGTAAATTATTGTAAATTTCAGCAAAGACATCCTAAGCTATAATGCTGCAGAAGATACAAACTGCGAAACACTTCTTCCTAAACATTGAGCAGTCTCATTTATTAATGAATAAACCTGAGATTTAATAAAATAATTGCCTTGACAATGTTATTTATCACTTTGATAAGTTCCTAACTTTGACCTTACAGTCAATTTTATAATAATTATATAGTAGACCAGATTAAATCTTTAAGAGCAGTAATTATCTGAGTGTTAAACAAATTATCTTTCAACTATTAAATGAAACAAATGCAAATTTTTGGCGTAACCGTTTTTATGGAAACCGTTTGTGTGTGTACGTATAGATTTTGCATTGAGACGAGTTTGGACCTCAGGCTTATCAAGTAAATATGTAAAACAGTTTAGAGAAATCTAGGAGGATGAGCCTCTACCATTTTTTTTATAGCATCTGTTTAAAATTTGATCAGCCGGTACTGGGTTATTAAAATTAATAATCTTCGATAAATTAATTCCTTTATTTAAAAAGAAGAAAACAAAAAAATATTGAACGAATTCTGCGGTTGGCAAGAAAAGGGGCATTAAAAAAATAAATTTTCAGGAAACCAGTTTGTTTACAATTTCAATCACTTCTTAAGGGGGGAAATCAAATTAGCACACAAAAAAAAGGCATATTTTCGGGAATTAATTTTGGCTGAATAAAAGTATGAATCGAAAATCTGTAAAGTAGGTTTTATAGCAATACTAAAAAAGCACAAAATGTAATTTTTTCAATAAAAAATATTTAAAAATGGCGGCTGCGCAGCATATGCCCCAAGGCGCCTATTTTTGAAAGCGTGTCGATGGCCGAAGACGTAGACTCCCTAATTTTTGAGCTGTAAGCAAACACTAAAATTTTTTAATTTTCATATAACAACAGCTAGCGAGCTACATAGGATTTTTTCGATATATTGATTTTTTACAAAATGGTGCATGTTTGAAAATAAAGTTAAATTTTTTACAAAAAAAAAAACGCCATAAATCGTCGATAAAAAAAATTAAGCCATGTAAAATAAAAAATCCTACGTAGCTCCTTGGAGAAAGATATTTCGAAGCTACTGTCAATTCAAGTCGATCGGTAAAGATTTGCTCGAGTTATGTCTTCGGCGAGCTCAAAAAAAGTGGTTTCGAGAAAAACGCGTTTAAAGTTTTAAGTACTGAGAAACCATATGAAAATATATGAGCATACCGGAGAGGCGTTACGGCAGAGTGAAAAATTTGGTCACTCGGACACTTTTACCGTATTCCAGTATTTGGTATATTATTTTTAAGACCCTAAATCACCTTTTAAGCGAAAAAAATTTTTTTTCGAAAAATTTAAAATTTTACTGTGATTTCCCCCCTTAAGGCATTTCCCGTCGTCAAAATACTGTCGTTTTTGCTTTACCCAGAAATATATAAATTTAAATAATAAGTTGAAAACAAAAACTGATTTGCTTTACTTTTCCCCTACAAGCTCCCCTCAATGGGCCAGCTCACACTAGAGCTTTTTGCTTTTTTGCTCCACAGAGGGCATAATCATACATGAACTTTTGGCGGTTGTCAACAAAGTTCGAGGTTCCACCACCAGAGCACAATTGGGCGCTGGAGAATTTAGTGGGGAAAAGCTACAATTCTTTAACAACAGCTTTTTCCTTTTCGTTCCTTTGAATACATATATGTAAATACCATTCCAACAAAGGACTGAGCAAAAAGCAGTTGCGTTACATTATAATTCGTTTGAGATTAAAAAGATAAAAAACGATAAAAATTAGTTTTTCTTTTTTTGTTGAGATTTTGATTTGCAGGTACCCCAGCTACACATGTAAGTAGTGTTAACAATAACGCTACAATTGGTGACCCCGACGTGATCTGAGGAATTCATCGTACCTGTACCCAAACGCACAAAGGCATTCAATTCACATTCATATGCCACGCGAACTGCGTCACAGAATCAATCGCCCGGTCTACACTGACGCGGAATCCTCATCAACAGACGAAGATACTGAAACAACTCTAACTGCTCCAACCTATCAGCAATTTGAATCAACCATGTCGAATCCTTCAGATCCTACAATAGATCTCATCAACCAACTGCGCGAAGAACTACAAGCGGCTAAGGCGGAAATACAAGCTTTAAATATTGCTCAAGCACTCGCTTCCAATATAAAAACAGCTTCTGCGCAGCAGATTGACCAGCCCCACGAATATAACATGCCATCAACATCTGCAGCGGCCGTTGATACGACCAGAACACAGGCACAGCGTTTGCAGTTACCGAAATTCAACGCATCGTATCCTCAAATATGGCTTTCACAAGTTGAGATGGCATTCCAAATCGGTGGCGTTACGAACGACGACGAACGCTATGCTCATTTATATGTCAGTCTCGAGGGTGACGCACTTAAAGTGGTGAGAGATATTTCGTGTAACCCACCTTTAACCAATAAATTTGCAGCATTAAAGGAGCGCCTTCTTCATCATTACGCACCTAACCCCGAAGCTCAACTACGCCGAATGCTGCGAGGAGAAGATACAGCTGGAAAAAAACCAACCGATATTCTCGCGCACATGAAACATCTTGCAGATGGACGCTGCGACACGGCTATAATGCGCACATTATTTTTCGACCGGTTACCCGAAAATATGCGCACTATCCTAATTGCAACTGGTCAAGAAGATTTAGACAAGTTAGCTGAAATAGGGGATAAGATTCAGGACATGTCAAACGCGCAATTATGTACTGTTGCCACATCACATCCAGCAACAGAATCACTGCAACTAATTTCTCGACATGGAACATCGGAGTTGGAGGATCTCAAGAAGTCATTCGAAATCTTAAGCAAAGAGCTTCATGCGCTTAAAATGCGATCCAAATCTCGTGGTCGTTCATCAAGTAGGGCTAAACGTCCCCAAAGCAGCAACAGCAATTTGTGCTACTACCACCAAAAGTTCGGTGACGAAGCACGAAGATGCAAACCAGGCTGCCCTAAGAATCCGGAAAACTAAAACTGCCGTTGGGCGTACAGGCGGTCGCCCACGGCCTCAACGATCGTCACCGTCTGCAAATACTCGACAAATCCAGCGGAATATTATTTCTTATTGACACTGGCGCAGATATTTCCGTACTCCCTAAGAAGTATACCAACAGCGTAGCACCTGCTACATCAAAACTATTCGCCGCCAACGGTGCCACGATCTTAACATACGGAACACAAGTCATGTCACTCAATCTGGGTCTTCGTCGAGATTTTCGTTGGATATTCACTGTTGCGGACGTTACACACGCGATTATCGGTGCTGATTTTATTCATCATTACGACCTTAGCATACGATTAAATCGTAAGTTGCTCTTCGATAACACAACTCGATTAAGTCAGGCCGGAAATCTAGTTGATTCGCCACAACCAACTTTGCACACTTTAGACCGTACACAACCTTACGCTGACCTTCTCGAGAAGTACATCGACATCACCCGTGAAACCACCAACAAAGTTGCTAACCACTCCGTGCAACACCATATCATCGTTCGAGGTCATCCTGTTGCAGAACGCGCCCGGCGTCTTGCTGGTGACAAACTTAAGGCTGCCAAAGATGAATTTGATGACATGATCAAATCTGGTATCTGCAGACCTTCTGATAGCGAATGGGCATCCCCTCTACACTTGGTTGCGAAGAAATCTGGAGGATGGAGACCATGTGGTGACTATCGAAGGTTAAATAGTATCACTGTTCCCGACAAATATCCACTGCCGTTTCTCAAGGACTTTGCGCACAAGCTCACAGGACGAACAATCTTCACCGTACTTGATCTGAGAAGAGCATATCATCAAATTCCACTCGCACCGGAAGACATACCGAAGACGGCCGTAATAACACCATTCGGCCTCTTCGAGTTTACGGTAATGACTTTTGGGCTCTGCAACGCCGCTCAAACAATGCAGAGGTTCATGGACACAGTTCTGCGAGGTCTAGACTTTGTACACGCCTACATCGACGACTTGTTGATCGCATCCACTGATGAAAACGAACATCGAAAACATCTCGACATCGTCATGGAAAGACTACACAAGTATGGACTCGTACTCAACATCGCAAAATGTGTTTTTGGGCAATCCGAGGTCAAATATCTCGGCTACACTGTGAACGAGCATGGTATCAAACCGCCTCAGGATCGAGTCGAAGCGATTTTGAACTATCCAAAACCAAGTTCAATGGATAAATTGCAAAGATTCCTGGGATCTTGGAATTTCTACCGCAGTTGTATACCAGGCGCAGCTCAAACACAAGCACCATTGGTAGAACTAACAAGAGGGGCAAAGAAACGCGACAAGCGGGCAGTGCTATGGACAGCTGAAACGGACAAGGCCTTCGAAGAATGCAAACAAAAACTCAAGGACGCTGTTCAACTTTCACATCCCAGAGCTGATCTTCCCTTGGTTCTACGATGCGACGCTTCGGACACCGCTATTGGAGCCGCTTTAGACCAACGACTAAATGGTCTTATACAGCCACTGGGTTTCTTTTCAAAGAAACTCAGCGAACGAGAAGCAAAATATAAGGTCTACGATAGAGAATTGCTGGCAATATACAGAGCAGTAAGGCATTTTAAACATTTCATCGACGGACGAGAAGTGGTCATTCTTACAGATCACAAGCCACTTACATACGCATTTCAAAAGAAATCGGATCACGCCAGTGATCGAGTGGCAAGGCAACTGGAGGAGATCGGACAATACTCGACAAGAATAGTTCACATCTCCGGTGAAGAAAACGTTGTAGCAGATGCTCTTTCCCGAATCAACACCATCGACATGCCCGTTATTGTCAGCACACAAGAACTGGCTGACATGCAGCATGATGATGCCGAGTTACAGCAACTAATTGAAAATCCAGAGAAAACTTCACTTCAACTTCGAGCTTTGCGAGTGGATGGTACTAGTGCACTTGTATATTGCGACATCGGAGGTACAACTATTCGACCTTATGTACCTGATGCACTACGCAGACGAGTATTTGACAACGTTCACAACTTTTCTCATCCCAGTGGACGATCTACAAAAAAACAAATAGCCAAAAGCTACGTCTGGCCACACATGGCTAAAGATATCCTCGGATGGTCCAGAACTTGTTTGCCCTGTCAACGGAGCAAGATTTCTCGCCATGTGAAGAACGCACCACAGCATATTGGTATGCCCAGCGATCGATTTCGTCACGTACACATCGATTTAGTTATTATGCCACTAACGAAAGGATATCGATATCTTCTCACAATGATTGACCGGTATACGCGATGGCCAGAAGCTGTTCCACTGAAAGACATCACAGCCGATACAGTCACTGATGCATTCTACGCCAACTGGGTTTCTCGATATGGTGCACCAGAAACAATCACATCGGATAGAGGAAGTCAATTCGAGTCAGTGTTGTTTGATGCCCTCGCTAAACTAATCGGAAGCACCCGAACAAGGACTACAGCTTATTATCCTGCGTCCAACGGCATGGTAGAACGATGGCATAGATCGTTTAAAGCAGCTGTTATGTGTCAAGAACACTCTGACTGGGTAAGCACGTTACCAACGGTCCTACTCGGATTGAGAACTTGCTACAAAGAGGACATCGAATCAACAGCAGCAGAACTTGTGTATGGTACAACGTTGAGACTTCCGGGAGAATTCTTCATCGATGAGGAGATATCATTAGAGCCACAGATCTACATCGAAAAATTCCGTGAACACATGCGACAAATACGAGCTACACCGTCAGCACATCACACGCGATACAAACCATTCGCTCACAAGACTTTACACACCTGCACTCATGTCTTCGTTAGAGTTGATGCGGTAAAAAAACCAATAGAGCAGCCTTATGATGGACCGTACAGAATCCTGGAGAGATTAAATGACTTCGTATTCAGAGTGGAGATCAAGGGCATTCCGACTACAGTGTCAACTGAGAGACTTAAGCCTGCATTCTTCGAGAACTTCAATCCGACATCTAATTTTTTGCATACGGATACACCAAACAGTCCATCGAGTTCATCAACACCACAGAATATACCAAGTGCGGATACATCTTCAGTTACCACGTATAAACCAAAATCCTTAAAGACATATTCGGCAGCAACGGCACAAGCAAAGCGAAAACAAATTCGTTTTGAATTACATGAATTGTGAAATAAAATTAAACAAATTACGCTGTCACTTGAGGGGGAGTGCTTTGGCGGTTGTCAATTAGGAGTTGTCAACAAAGTTCGAGGTTCCACCACCAGAGCACAATTGGGCGCTGGAGAATTTAGTGGGGAAAAGCTACAATTCTTTAACAACAGCTTTTTCCTTTTCGTTCCTTTGAATACATATATGTAAATACCATTCCAACAAAGGACTGAGCAAAAAGCAGTTGCGTTACATTATAATTCGTTTGAGATTAAAAAGATAAAAAACGATAAAAATTAGTTTTTCTTTTTTTGTTGAGATTTTGATTTGCAGGTACCCCAGCTACACATGTAAGTAGTGTTAACAATAACGCTACAAACTTATATTGAATGTAGTCGTATTCTTGTTAATTTGACAGTCCGGAGCAAAATGAAGAATTATAGTCGGAGGTTAAAACATGAAAATTATTGGTTTGCTCGCAATTCTTTTCCATTTTTCCTTTTTAAGGGTTCTGTGCCTCGAAAGGAAAAAACGGAACGCAAAGAATCACTTTGTTGTCCGTCCGCCGGTCTGTCTGTCAAGATCCTTTATCTAAGGAACGCTTGTAGATATCAAGCTGAAATTTATATCAAATACTCCGCTCTACTGTCCCTAAGAGCAGTGAAATCAGCCATCTAAAGATACAGCCGTTTATGCCGCTAAATTTGATACTCGCAAACGAATCAAAACCTACTTCCCGTGAACTCAGAATATTGAAATTTGCAAAAACACGAAAAATTTCGAAAACCGTTAATTTTTAATAACATCACATATAAACTTATTACCCTTTTCCTCATGAACGCGTAGAGATATCAAGTTGAAGCTCATATCAAATACTAAGGTCTAATTGCCTTTAAGCTGTGAAAATAAAACCAATTTTTAAGGCAACGCAAAAACGCAAAGATGCATACAACCATTTATATCGCATATTTTGAAACTCGCAATTTGAATTGTGATTATAAATATAATAGTAGTTAGCGCAATGACCCCGACTTATCTCTATAAATGGGGAGGGGGCTACATTTTTCAAAGAACTTGTCATATTATATTATAATATTGTCAAACATATTATCAGAAAGGTTGCTTGTATTGTTCCTACAATATTTTAATTTTGCAAGGCTACAAGGATAGTGTAGGTATTTCAGTTATATTATAAAATAAATGATAAATGTTAATAAAAAAAAAGATTACTGAAATGAAAATGAGACCTTTGACTTTAAAAATACTATAACTATGACTCGATTGTCGTGATGCTTGAACTTATACTTATATACTTACAGCCGATTTTTTTTAATTAGCATTGCTCGTCGGCCAAATTTCATATGAAATGAGCATGCCATATTCCTTTTTTTTTGCACATCTAAATTCCGATTGCTCTATCGTCTGCATGAAACATACAAATCTTTGGTTAAACTTAAAATCTTGAGCATGGATTTTTTTTTTTAATAATGACTTATTTGTGTTCACTTAATTGGCATTATTTCATTTTATTCAACTTTACTTTATGTACTAGAAAGTAGTTTTTTTGAAAGATTGGTTCATCACCCTACTATCATTATCTACACAAACCATTATTTTGAAGACACGAACTCGAAATTCCAGCATGACAAGTCGAAACAGTAATCACTACAGCAGTGCCAACCCGTTTGGTATCCTTCGAATAAATTTGATCCCAATGGCATATGGTGACTGGACTAGACTTCAAAGCTCGATAAAAGTTCAAGATTAACTCTAGGATTCGAACCTCAGACCCATGCATTGATCGACTTGAAAGACAGCTGCTTAATCAACTACGCCACCATTAAATTGTGTTATGTAATTAAAAACCTCATTTCTGTAAAAAACAAAAATGAATGAGCAAGTGATACCACCGAAAACGAAAATAGAAAGATCGAACTTCATTGTTGAGCCCTTGAAGTATGAAGGTTGCTTAACTCCAGAGCTTTTCAACTGAATAGTTTCTGAGCCCGGTTGGAGTCATCAATAAATTTGAGGCCCAACCCACATCATTCGTGCGAAATGCAGACTTTTGTAATTTATCGCGTATATAAACTTTTTTTAACGAAAGTAACGAAGATGTCCTTCTGGATATTAGTCAGGGCGTAATCTTAGTTCGGATTGTATCTGATCTTAATAACATACTGCAAAGAGAAAATAAAAGTGGCCAAATGCGAAGGGTTCCGTACCACCGAAAATGTACTAAAGATTTCTTAAAAAAAATTCAAATAAACTTCTTACGCTTACTTAAAGCTTACGATTTTCAGATTTTTTCCTTTCCACGCGTTCCTGAGAAAAAGGGTTTCTCTATTTTTTCCTCTTAGGTGTCGTCACGTTTTAATGTTAAAGTAATGATTCCTATCCACTCAGCGAAGTTTTTATGGGCTTCTAATCTCTCTTTTACGAAATGAGTTAAGGTCAGCCATTGTCTCAAATAAGTTGGTTAAAGTGAGTGGAGAGCCGAGAGCCATTGCTGCTAGTTGCTCTTTATTAAATATTAATGTAACAATTTTTTATTGTATGTCGATATTCCCCATAAATAAATAAATAAAGTGGGTGGTTTCAGATATCTTCGACTGCAGGGATTTGCATATGCAATGAAAATTCTCTCGGTGGAAGAAATTAACAAATTCTTCTTGTCTATTTTTGAAAGGGATGTAGTATACTATATAATGAGGAGCAATTTTCAAGTACCTCCATTTGTTGGATATCGACATCAACGTCATTGAAGCATTTCAGGGCGATTGAAGAGAATGTCAGAAAAAATGTTCTTCAGTTTATCTAACTGCAGACAAATATCATTCTCTCAAATGATACCATTGGAGTCGGACCCAAATTTATAACCGATTCTACTTCAGTTTGTCGAAACGGCTAGTGTCAAAAGTCATGCCAAATCTTGCTTTACTTATCTTGAAGTTTTTGTATAATGAGCCGAATGTTGGGCCATAACCAAGTCATTAGGACAGATTTTAGGCACCTTCGAAGGGAATTTTTCCCTCGGATTTGCGGTCCTTGTTGCAAGGATTGAATGAAGGCGAAGGTACAACCGCGACCTCTACAAGCTGTACTCTCAAAGATGGTTTTCTAGTCCGCAAGGCAAAAATCGAGCAAATAGACAACAATTTTAGAGTCACAGGAACCAGGTTCATTTAAAAATGGGAAGAAGACCGAACATGCAGATCAAAGAATCAAACTTTATCTTTCTTACTGGAAGAAGTCTGCCCGGGGCCGTAAAGAATGGAAAACAGTTTAAGCCTAAGCTCAAATCCTCCAACGATCGATGACCTGATATGTAAGTTATTTATTACATTAGGAACCGCAAAAAACAGTATGTTTGAAACAAGTCAACTCATTTATCTACATATATACAATCCTTTATTCCTTATCCATTAATTTAAGCAAAAAACTTTTCATACGGATATTTTTGAAACACATTGTCAACCATGCTCCGTATTACCTGTGAAAATACATCACTTATAGATTCACGCAGCTCATGGAAGATATCCTCCCAATTGTCGTTTATAAACATGTTGAAATTATCACTTAGAGCTTTGTCGCCTTTGAAAAGGTTGTCAAAATTGTAATACACCCTCTTTGGTTTCACAGTCAGATGAATGTTTTTGATCTTCAAGTATGTGCCGTCTGGCTTCACGTCAGGCATTCCAGTGAAATATACTGCCAAATCCGTATTTACTATGGAAGATAAAGTTTTCACATTTAATTGCTTGGTTTCAAATTATCCATTTTAGACTCACTTAATGTGATGTTACTATCCCCATTGCCATGTACGGGAAGGATAAGTACTCGTCCATTAACCTTGTATTCTCCGGCCAACGAAATGACTGGAGCATGCAAATGAACTTCGTGGCGTTGGGTAAGATCCTCTCCGAAACCCCTTTGAAGAGAAAAAAAGTGGATCAATTTTTGAATTATGATTACCCATTATATACGACTCAGCTTACTTGAGGTTCATGACTTTAGAATCCTTCAATCCTGACAGCTCTGAATTATGGAAATGCAGATCAATGTTTACAGGACTTTCGCTTCCCTGTTTGATATTAATAGCTGAGATCTTTAAAGGATCGATTTCGGGAAGATTTAGGGATTTAAAGCCTGGAAGTGTATATAAATAGACTTTAGGTACTTAAAATATTTTCGATTGAAATTTTAGGATATTACCACCAGTCTTGTGCTCTAATATGAAGTTAATGATGTCTCGTATGCAATCCACATCCCCGTACCCACAAGGCTTGGGATCAATAGCTGTTGAAAAACTCATCAAATAATTTAAAAAATATAAATACGAAGGCGGGTACTTACGGAATTTAGCATCCACAAGTCCGGAGACCACAACAATTGTTAGTACAATGAATCGAAACATCTCTGCGACACGTTAGACAACAAATGGCAAAATTTGATCCGAAACTGTGTTCTTTATATGTAAAGTTGTGGTAAAACGGGTCCACGGTTTATAAGAATTTGGCGTGTGTAATTGGTGGCAATTCGCAAGCTATAATGCCAAATTTAGTGCTTAAAAGCATAAATATATTAACGTCTTATTTATTTTGTTGCTTACTCGTAAGTCATCAAAGAAACTGGGTTTTGTTTTCTCCGAAACCAAATATTGTGTTGATGCTTATGAGTGGAAAACATTCCAGACATTGGATAAATGTTTATAATATTCATTTTTTCCTAGACACTTTGTTTTTTTTTTTTTTTATTTAATCAGTATAAATATTTTGGAGAATGAAGGCGTACTTTGGACTTTTTTTGTGTTTGTTTCAAAATGATAATCATTCGGAAAGAAAACCCTCATTTGCATACGTCTTCGAGATACGCGCTGGTTTGTTATGCGATTGACAGCGATTCAACGTTTTTCGATTGTTGACATGAGAAGACCGGTTTGTTTCGCGTTATAAACTTTGATTTTAGGTGCTTTTCCATAATAAGCAATAGTTTGATAATCTTAATTAGCCCCTGGAATTAACTGGTCAAATAGAAAACTGAAGATATTTTTTTTGGCTCAGGACTGCTGTTAGAAATCCTTCTGGCCCCTGACATCGAATCATTTTAAAAAAATTATGAATTTGCTCAGCAATAAATAAATCTTGGTCTCCATGCACGAGGATATGCGACACGAAACAAGAAAAGAAGAAGGTACACCACTGACAGAAATTCGCCTCCTTGTGTGCTCTGGTTAATATCCATGTCCTTTTTTAAAGGCATACGTATTGCAATGCTTTCGCACGATCTTCTTCCATTTCAATATGAAAAAATCTAGGAAGAGATCTACTTTCTAAAGAAATTAGTAATTGTAGCTCGCCATAAAAAATTCTGATCGCTGATTATGAGCAGGCTGATAAACCTCTTTTTCTCTTAACAAAGTTCACTATCTCCGTCTTTCGTTCTCCTTTTTTATTGTTCCACATTTGAACCCGAAAGACAAAGATGGAAACAGAAGAAGGTCTTATACCTTCTTCTGTTTCCATCTCCGTAAGAAGAAATTATTTGCACTGTTAGAGCGCCTGTTGAACCCTTTTAAAGGAAGAAAAAAACTCAGTCATATTAAATTTTCTAGAGCACTAAAGGCTACAAAAAAATCTTTATTTCTTGGGCGTCCGCCTCTTAAGGTCCTTTTCACAAAGTATCTCAATTTTTGAATCTTATAAAACACAAACAAAGGAACCGTGAGTAATGCCCACGTGCCGTCGATGTTTTAAAGTTTGGCAATACTCCAAAACATGGTAAACATGGCTAATGGCTGTGTTGATCATCGGAGCCAAACGGTCTGATATCTAGTGGAGCAAGTTTTGCCACAAGTCTAATCTAGATACTGGAAGATGCTGTTTGAATGACTGCACTTCTGATGAGTCCATCTCTGCTTTCGATATGTTAAACTACTCATGACTTTGGCCACATGTTTCTTGGAAGGTTCTCGTCAACAAGTATAACGACATTTCCTATTTGTTGTTGTTTAGTTGAGGAAAACCACTTAGTTCCCCGGGCTTATGTTGTAAGATAGTCACGAATCCATTTCTGCCAAAATTGGTAAGCAAAGTGCTCCGGCTTCAACCAGTTTTTTCTAACAAACATACTGTCGTTAAAAGGCTTTTTTGCCGTTGGTCGAACCAAGGAGCAAATGATTCGGGGTCGAAGCTTCTTCGTTTTTATTATCAAGGCGTTCATGAGTCAAAGGCCTCGAATTCATCACAAATTCCAGTTCATCTGAAGGGTTTGCCTGCAATTTATCACAGCTAACGTTTGTTTGACGCATCTTTCCATTCTCTCACAGACACCAGCCATGTGTAGAGATGCAGGTGGTATAAAAAATGTCATTTAAACTTGGAATTTACAAATTCATTGCAACTTTGCAGACGAATAAGGTTTTCGTCGTCGGAAAATCGGCAAGTTCGCGTGGTATTTTCAAAAGCATTTATGAAAAGTGGCTACTCTTCCGGGCATTACTTGTCGCGCAACAACTTGTTGAGGTTATAAGCCTCTGACAACTTGATCGCCTCATATCACGGTATCGGGAAAAACAGAGCCTGGCCATTGACATGAATTTTCATTTACTCTGTCCGCCTTTGTATTTATATACTGGCATTTCAGTATTTTTAACGAACGATGGATAATTGGATTCTTCCATTTGTTCCAAAATATATCAGGTTTGCAATTGCGGATTTTTTTAGAAAATATAAGACAATTTTTTCATCGAACGAAATAACTTTATTCTGTAATGTAGTGCCCATTTTGAGCAATGACCTTTTGCCATCTTTCAGGCAGCATCATAATTCCACGTTCATAAAACTTCTGGTTTTTATCAGCAAAAAACTGAGCCAGGTACGATTTGAAATCATCATTATTATTGAAATTTTTACCATTCAAGGAGTTTTGCAAAGATCGAAATAAAAAGTAATCAGATGGTGCAAGGTCAGGAATAAATCAGGACCCAACCAAGCTCCAATAAATTTTGCCGAGTGACCAAAGATGTGAGTGGCCTTCCATTGTCATGATGGAATACAACACCTTTTCGCTTTGGCAATTCGGACCGCTTTTCTTCAACTGCATTGTTCAATTTTGCTAGTTTTTCAATGCGGACATTTGAATTGATCGTTCGGTTGGGTGGTAAAAGTTCAAAGTAGACAATTGATTACAAAGGAATCACACCAAACTGATAACATAAGTTTCTTTTTATGAACATCAGCTTTTGATGTTGTTTGAGCTGGTTCACCTGGCTTGCTCAACAACAACACATTTTTCATCACCAGTTATCAATCGTTTTGAAAAATGATCATTTTCATTACGTTTATTTAACAAATCGCAGATGTTAATGCGTTGTGTTAAATGATTTTCTTTCAGTTCATGAGGAATCCATATATTGAGTTTTCGTACATAGCAAAGTTTTTTTAAGCGATTTTCAATGCATGTATGTGATACATGACGCTTCTCTGCAATCTCACGTGTGGTACTGTGACGATCCGAATCGATTATTGCTTTGATTTGGTCGTCATCAACTTCAACTGGACGACCAGAGCGTTCTTCATCTTTGAGTGAAAAGTCACCAGAGCGAAATTTGACAAACCAATTTTGACACTGTCATTCTTTTAAAGCTTCGTCACCATAAACAGCACATCATTTTTTGTGAGCTTGCGTTGCGTTTTTTCCTTTCCGGAAATAAAAAAGCAAAATATAACGTAAATGTTCGTTTTGATTTTCCATTTTTAAACAGACGCCAAACAAAAACTACACAACCGATTTTACTCATTGATAGTTGAAATACCAACTATCAAATTACAAAATTTGTTTGACATTTCGATGAATAAATCACTTTATTAATGAATCCGAATTCATATTGACTTCGATTTCCATATGAGTATACTGTCGACTCATCTCCTCATTTCCTTAAGGTTAAGTTTGAGTAAAATTGAGTTTAAATTTTTTGACATAAGTCAAATGTAAAAGCAGTACATTGCTCCGGGAGCAAGAGCAGCTTCACTACTATTTATAACAATGTAAGCCGAGGGGCGATTAAGCAGGCCATATGAATATAGCCGCATTATACATTAGAAATAGATAATTGTATATCCATTGTAACTGAAAGAAGAAAAGACTCAATAAAATTAAAATTAAAATTAAATTAAATTATCTTACATCGCCATTACGTCAGCAAGCCTGAAAATTCAACTACAGCCATCTTTGAGTGAAATCCGCAATTACTTGGTTGCCAACCCATTTATTTGTTTAAATATTCTTGGTCACGACGCTCATGCAACTCATGTTCTTCTTCTAATTGCTTTAGTTTAAAGTTGTTGTGACGATGATATTTGCGATGTGCCGCCGACGGATTTTACGCTGACTACTACTTTCGACGTAATGTGACTTCCGTCGTTGGTTGCCGTTTGGCACAGCACAGTCGAAGAGACACCACAAATCACAAAGATCACATTAAACCATGATCGCAGCGCTGTCTCTTCAGTCGCACATTCCACAGTTATTATTTTGTGGCGTAACGGAAGGTTTATGTACCATATTTGGTAAATTGGACTGTGGGCTTTTTGACGTTATGTAATATTTATGCTTACCTCTAGCACACTTTATTTTTGCTGTAGGCTATTAAAAAAAAATGTTTCTTAGAGTTCTTTTCACAAAGGATAAAAAATAGCAAGTTGTGGTGGTTTTGTCATATTTCTGCTTCGTGAGTGATGCCATAGCTCCGTTGATTTTTTAAAGTTTGGCAATAAGCGCCGTATGAAAACATAGTCACTGAAATTTGGCGAAAAAAAAACTGTTTTATAGAAGAAATATCGAGATAATAGGCAAAGGCAAAATTTCCAAAAATTAACCTTTTTTCATAATTTTTTTTGGGCTATAGCCCATGATTTTGAAACGCATTGTTTTCACGATTTTGATTTTAATCTTAACTGATCTATTGATCTTCACCGAAAGCAAAAAATGGAGTATTCTGCTTAGTTAATACTGCAGCTTTAAAGCCTTTTGTAATAAGCTACGTAAAGATTCGTTTTCGTCCCTATGCCAACCGCTTACAGTTTGGATGAGTCTTTCCGAACGTACTATTATTTAAGACGGATTGTGCTCCATTTTTTGTACAGTTCACTTCAAGTTCTTTAAAGTTCAGTATCACTTTATTTTGTGTTAAAATGTTCATTGAAATAAACACAAGGAAATAGGATTCTTCTTTACTTATATAAACCCTTATTTTGCAGCATGCTGCTTTTTTTAAACTTGTTAATTTCCCCATTTAACAACTTTCTCAACGAGGAACAAGATAAAGTCTAAATCATAAATTTACGTTTTCCTATATCGCTATAAAAGGTAGTGTTGTTTTTTCTTGTCCGGAACGTGAAGTGGCATACCTGAATGTACTCACAAATTTAACACCGGGTATTGTTGTTACCTGGAGTTCTTCTAAAACCTCTTCAGGGCAGAAGCTAACATTTAGACCCTTTAACAAAAATATTTGAAGCTTATCTTCTTAAGCTGTGTAGGTATAAAATTCGGACATAGTTTGCTTAAGAAGATCCTTAGCATTTTTCCAGTTGGTTTTGTTGTTTGAATTCACTGATAACTTATTGTTATTAATAATTTTATTCTTAAATTTACCTTTACCAATATGATTTTTCAGAAGCCGACTTATATAACGACTATCTTCTTCTATATACGTTGATCGGTGGCATATTTTTTTTGCATCTACTGTGGTTGTCGTCTTTCCTTGTTGATTTTGTTTCAGGTTATGTTGAGTTCGCTGTTTGTCTTCAATTCATATTGGAATGATTGCGGGTCCATAGATATAGGTGTGCTTGGGTCGTCGTTATCTAGAAACTCATATCGGTTAATGCTCTCTTTTTTATTCGAATTTGATGCGGAGGCTCTTTTCTTTTATGTGTTACGGTGGAGAAGTTTTCGCTGTAAGCCTCTTCTTTCAGCTTTTTTAACTCCTCCTCCTGTAATTGCAGTTTTTCGTTGAGTTGTTTTTGTTGTAGGTATATTAAATTTGTGAGTACCGTGGGCGACATGCCTTCATGTACTCCTCCCGCTGGAGTCAAACGTCTTAGACCGGGAGATTGCTCAGGAATAAATAATAAACAATTAGCACTAGTCAAAATATGGTAGCAATTTATTTTATTTTATTTTTTAAAAGCAGAATGATGGGCCATTAAGATGTTTCAATTCCAATCTGTAAATAATGCACAAGTTTTTGGTGGGCTGTAATTTTCATTAATCTATTTTGCTTAGGTCACAATGATCAGCGAAAACAATTATTTTTCCCCCTCAATCGCAAGGCTCTGTTATACACTATATTCCACAGGAGACAAAAGTTTAATTTAATTTATAACGAATCGTTCTAACTTTATTGATAAAGTTCCCTACAGCAGTTCCATTCCATTATGACTAAAAACTAATTTCCTCCCTCAATCAATTCACTATATGGATGCGTGTTAAATAGTTGCCTAAGAAAATTAGTGTAAACCACTCCGAAAGCATCTAAAACACCATGTTTTAGTTCTCCCAATATATCTTGCCAATTCTCATTCATGAATTTGTTCAAACTATCTCCCAGAGCTTTGTCGCCGTTAAATAGATTTTCGAAATTTGTATGCAATCTCGTAGTGTTTAGTTGCAATCTCACATCCTTTACATCCATGTATGTTAAACCGTCCTTAATTTTTGATCCAGCGTGTATGTTGATTTTTAAGTAAACGTTATCTGCAAATGAAAAGAAGGGAAATTTATAAATTGTCTTAAATAATAATGGAAATGTTACCTAATGTAAGGTTACTAACGCCTTCACCACGAATTGGTAGAATCAAAATTTTCCCATCAATGCTATAGCTACCCACCATTGAGGCGGATGGGCCATTTAAATATACCTCGTGTTTGCCTTCAGGATTTGCTGCAAAGCCCCTGAATAAATAACAATATTGTACAAAATAATAAAATTATTGAGCGTTAAGTAAATACTAATGGTTTAATAAATTACAATCTGATAGCTATTGGACCAATTGGTCCGATTCAAATTTTTATATATCATCTCGTTTCCAGAGTTTGACGACAGTGTGTGTGTGTACGAACGTGCGGATTTTTTCGTCTCGCAACTCTTAACGTCCCATTTGAGCGTTTCAAGGTAGGTTTTGACGACATTGGCAACATGTGGCCGAGTATTGTCATGTTGCAAAATGACTTGCGACCGTTTCCGGCCGTTTTTTCTTCATTGCTCGGCTCAAACGCATCAATTATCGTCGGTAGACCTCGTCTGTGATTGATTCATTTGGTTTTAGCAGCTCATAACACACAACACCCTTCTGGTCCGACCAAATGCACAGCATAACCTTCAGGCCATGAATATTCTGAACGGCCGTCGATGTCGAGGCATGTCCGGGGTATGCATACGTTGCCCGACGTTTTGGATTATCGTAATGTACCCATTTCTCATCACCAGTGACGATTCGATGCAAAAAAGACTTCTTTTTGTGTGTTTAAGCAGCATTTCGGACATGCAAAATCGGCGTTCGACGTCTCGTGGCTTCAATTCATACGACACCCAATGTCCTACCTTTCGGATCAATCCCATTGCTTTCAAACGATCGGAAATGGTTCGCTGAGCGACGCCAAGTGATTTTGCAAGTTCTTCTTGCGTTTGTGACGGATCTTGATCGAGCAATGCCTCCAATTCATGGTCTTCAAACTTTTTCACCTGGCCGGGGCGTTCTTTGCCTTCGGCGTCGAAATCACCATCTTTGAACCGCTTTAACCACCGCTGACACATTCTAACGTCTATAGTATAGCCCGGGTAAGCTTCGGTAAGCAATTGATGCGCTTCGGTTGCTTTTTTCTTTAAATGAAAGAAGCATATTAAAACTTCACGCAAATGTTGTTTTGATGGCACGAATGTAGACATTTTACGGCTTTACAAAAACTTGTGTTTTTTTCACTAATGACCAAAAACCTAGACTGAAATAATTAGACAATGACATGAAGTTTCTGATGTGACAGCTGTCATGGTCAAAATTCACCTCAGAGTAATAGATATGAAGTTGTCTGCAATTACATTTTCAACCGGTAGTCCTATTATTATTTTTTATAAGTTATAAATTATAAATTATTGAATATTTATTATTTATCATTTAATTAATATTATTTACTTTCTTTTATCAATTTATTCATTTAATATAATTATGTTCCTTATAAATTTATACGTTGCTCCCTTCTCTTCAATCAAATCAGGGTCATTTAATTAGTTAAGGTTTTCTGGTGAGGAGCAACCCCTCCGATTTAATGAAGCATTTTCTGTGATATTGATTTCAAATAAATTAAGTGTATGCTTCAGTAGAATCCAAATTTTATGTTTGAATATTATAATTTTTGCAACAACTAAGAAAAGAGAAAAAAAAACAAGAAAACCTAATGAAGAAATTGGGGATTATGAGAAAGCTTTAAGCTTTAAGCAAGAAACGATCAATCCAAGGAATCTTCGCACTGTTCTTCTTGCATACTGGAAGGTTCATTAGTTCATTAGTTCATACAAAAAAATAGACAAAAAACATCATGGTCTCAGATTTAGTTGATGAAATGCCGAAGCGTTAACTATAACATTGGAAAAAGCTCAGCAAGAAAGATCACAGTCCACGTATATTGTGTAATTTCACTTCTGTTGTACTTTCTTATCATGAGCCAAATCATAGCGACCTTTCCAGAAAAGGACACGAATTAAGTCGAGCTTGGTGATTTTGGTTGATTTTGGTGTTTCAATCATTGGTAATTTTTTTATTTTATATTATTTTTTATTTATATATTTATTTTATATAATTCTGATAGATTTAGACTGAAAAATAAAATTAGCTTTGAATGCCATTATATTTTATACATTTCAATTTCAATTAAATAAGTATGCTTGGGGTGACCCTTAAAAATATCACAATATTATTTTTTAATAAAAAAAGTTATTATACAGCAAGAAGAACTATCATCATTTCCTTAGTTTCACCATATAGCCAAAAAGAATAGATTCAATGTCAGAGAAGACTAAATTAAGTAACCCATTTCTTACAAGTTTTTGCAAAAACATAGTGAAGAGATCATCCTATATGATTGAGGAATCATGTATGTTGAATGAAAGTATGGACGAAATATTGTAAAATTTACGATAAGTAGTAGTGCCGAAGTAGGGAACTGAGTATGAAGTATTTCCACGTAAATTATAATTAGCAGTCATTCGAAAGTTGCAGTTACCAGAATTCATATAGAAGATCTTAAAAACCTTTAAACAGTACAGATGGCGGATAAGGATAATTTTGAAGTCATAGGACAGCCGGTGAGTATGATATCTACTAGGTTTCCGGCAAAGTTTACTTAGAACATACTTCTGTTAGACCAATATTTAAAAAGAGAAAGTGCCTTAGTGCGCAACGAAAAGAGCTCCTTTAAGCTTCTTCATGATTCGATAAGCTCAGCTTAGGAAATAGGGTAAGGCCCAAGTATTTAAATTCGTTGATGTTTTCGATCAGAAAACCTTGTTAGCTACAATTCAGGCTTCAATTCAGGGCGACACACTAAAAAACTTGACTTTAGTCTTGGAGCTTATGACCTAGTTGTGCTTTAAAAAACAAATTCAAAAAAGACCAAGGTATAAATTAATGTCGGATATCAGGTCAACACGACGCTCAGATCCATATGAGAAATCCTTAAAACAAAGTAAAATTTAAATTTATGTACACCAGAACGAGAATCGGACCAAGGACAGAACCTTGCGGTACCCCTAGGTAAAATATCTGAAAATCGCTCCCTACATCATCAATCCTCACCCTATCTATTTTAAAGGTATGATCTAAACCATTCTAGCATCAAGCCACTGATTCCCGCCCTTTCAAGTTTGCTCAGAAGAAAATTGTGATCGACGAGATCAAATGTTTTGCCTATATCAATAAACAAGCCAGCAATTTGATTGATTTGCCCTTTTGGAAGCCAAATTGCGTTGCATAGAAAAAAATTAATTTTTGTCAGGAAACTCACTTACCCGTTTTTATGAGCTTTTCAAAGATTTTACTCAATACAGGGAGAGGTGATATGGGCCAATTGTTGCACATTTCTAAAGAAGCACCCTTTTTCATCTGAAATAACTCCCTAAAAAATGTATCGATTAAAAATGAATGTCATTATATCCATTAGATAACAAGCAATTGAGATAACGTCATTATCACACTAAACACGTTTAGAACTTCAAGTTAAGATAAAGGCTCAAATCTAAAGTTGCTGCAATTATTGACTTACCATCAGGAAGTTCTTGTTTTGTTCAGGAAAACAATCAGCTGACGCACAAATAGATTGGGAACAACAAGGTTATAAATTTGAGGCTAAATTCGAAAAATATCAGTTAAGTGCATCAGAAATGACTTTCTTATCCAAATCAAAACAATCATCGACACGAATAACAGACGGTTTTTGTTTTTGTTACAGAGTTGCTCATATTTTAAGTTACCTCTAGGTGAGTGGATTTAAGGACGGTAATAATTGCCTCGATAAATTGGTATTATTTTTTTAAATTCCGCACAAAGATTTTTGTAGTTGTTTTTCAGAGCTAGATTTCCATCGAGCCTATGGCTTTTAGATCTAAGTTTATTTTAAGTCTTGTCTTTATTCAGTTAACTCTTGGATATCCATGGTTTAAGCCTTTTAGAAGAACTTTTTACGCGGAATGCTGATAGACAGTGAACAATGTGTCGCTTAAGAGAATCCATAAACACTGAATAGGAAGTAGAAGAGTAAGTACATTTATAAATATCTTCCCAAAATTCATATGCCTACCTTATTAACCCTCTTAGCAGACACCGAACTTATATTACTCATAGTTTTGAACTATGAGTTAATGTTTTTTTTTACGAAGATCAATGGTTTCTTCCATTGAGTCATCAAACAGTATCATAATGGACATTCATTTGCATAAAATTAAAAGAAAAAGAAGCACAAAATAATATATCGAAATCAGCCCGGCAGAAAATATAGAAATCTGTAAGCAAAAAACGAACTGCGATCGATCTCCTACAAAGCCAAACTGACATTTAAGGAAGAACTAGATCCCGTGCAGCAACCTGCCTTGTCTCGGAAGTAAGACTTTCCACCTCTCGACTTAGGCCACGTGAATTTAAACCGTCAAACCAAATTGATCTCTGACCGTATTTTTAAAAAACAAAATTTCTTGAGCAAATGTGAATATTCGGATAATTCTCTGATAAATGCCTAAGTTTCTTGATCCTGTTTTTGATGAACCACTAGTCACTTTATTTTTTGTAAAGTTAAATTAATTTTTACTATGATCTCTATAAGACTGTATTGATCTAAAATATTTAATTATTTTTTTGTTTATTTATATTTTCTTGTGGATCTTCACCATGCTTGGAAGGAGTTGCAAAAAAATTCTAAAAAAATACGGGATATATACAAGCATCGTTAGGAGGATTTTAAAAATAATTGAGATAATTTATGAAAAATGAAGAAGACAAAATATTTTTTAAAAAAGAAAGAGAACAAGAGTGTTTCGGGGGTGTAGACAAAAAGTCTGTCTGTCTGAAGAAAGGGCAGGACAAAGAAAATTAAATGAAGAGAAAAGAGATAAGAAAAGAAGAGATTCTATACAAACGTAAGGACACCACGATGAACTTACCAACTTTGATGAAAGCCTGGAGGAACATTTGCCATCCACCTCTCAAATGGTAAGTTCTGAAATTACTACAAAAAGAGGAAGGAAAAACATTATCACGCCTAAGTTAGTTGCAACTTTAGATACTTCAGGCTGTAGTAGAAGCACTAGATCAAAGCTGTGATGATTTTCCGATCAACAAATTGTCCATTCAACGCGTTCGCAAATAGAGTGGAATCTTTCAAATCAGATTTTCAGAATAATATGCCTGATATTGTGACCGATCACTGATATGGGAAATTATTACCTGGACTTAACGGGAGAAGTTCTAAAGAAGAACGCTTGCCAATTCTCATTTCATTTGGAGAAAAGGAACAACATCTGGCTGTACCCGAACTGGAGAGCTCTTCCGCCCAAAATCAAGATTAAGCTGTGTAGAACTCACTGTGTGGACTGGAACCTCGATGACAAGGTAAAAATAAAGTGCTGTGACACAACTGTGCCTAATACACGGCGATTGAAAGGAGCTTGTGTTCTTTTGGAACAAAAACTAAACAGGAAATTACTACTCTTTGCTTGCCTCCATTGCGTTTACGAACTGGTTTTAAAATGTGTGTTCGAAACTGATATCCCACTATTTAAAAAGTTTAGAGACAACTGGAAAACTATTAATCCTGCTGCCACTGAAACATTCACCGATATCGTCACACGACATTTTTGTAACAGAACAACAATAGAAGATTTGTAAAACCAAGAACTGCAAAAAACCATTGTACGTGACGATTATCGGGAACTGATTGAACTATCTTTTATTTTCTTAGGAGGAGACCTACGAAAATTCGAACCTGGAGCGAAGCAAGGTGGATGGCTAGAGCTGTTTACTCTTTAAAATTTTTTGTTGCAATCCCAGTTAAAAATAAGCGCTAAGGATAAACAAGCACTTCAAGATGCAATTATATATGTGAAACCATGGCTTAGATGTAGTCTGGCGGTGAAGGCACCCAATCAAGATTTGTGTTTTTTAAAGAGACTTAAGGAATATGATAATAATAATACTTGTCAGAAGAAATAGCCGTTTTATCACTCTTCTATGATGAATTTATTGAAAAAACAAAGACGAACATTGAAGTGAACTTACAAAAAGAGAGATTGTATGACTCTGGGAAGAGATACAATCTGTTCGAAGAAGATATGTCTAATAATTTGTAAGGTAAGTAGGAATACAATTCCCAGTACTATTTTTTATACTGTTTTCAATAAATTGATAATAAAACTGTTTTATTTATTGTTGCAGGAAAATCTTTAAATGATTTCATGTCCGTCAAGAGCACAAAATCGATAAGATTTTCCTCCAGACACGCGTTTCTACATGGGGGAAGATATTTCCTATTTAGATGCGAAAAGAAAAGTGCTTTCTTTAAGGGCAGTTAATGATACAGCTGAAAGACCTGTAAAGCTTATGCATGATTTTCGTGGTTTTATCACTGCAAAGGAGGAGCAAAGACAATTAGTGACGAACATTCGGTTTCGGTTTCGGTAAGTTTCGGCCAATAAATTGGTTCCGGTCACAATTTCGGTTTCGGCAAAAAATCGGCCGAAACTTCGGCGGCGCCGAGAATAAATCTTCCACAAGGCACACAACAATTTGGTCCAATGTGATACCGCGATGGTTATGTGAATAAACGTATCTTCCTATTTTGGGGAGTAAGGCAAATTTAGAGGTTTTCCTCCCGGTCGGTTAAGAAGGAGAAGGTGGAGAGAACTAGTTTGCTTCTCAAATGAACTGAGCGAGGTCTTTTCGGTGTGCTTTAGCAAATCGTGGCAAGGCTGTAAAGAAATTGGAACATCATCTCAATGTCTTGATATTGCTATGACCGGACCTTCATAGAAGAGATTTAGTAGCTTTCTGGTTCTCTGTTTGTTAAGGAGGATCCAGGTTTCTCTGGTGATCTTGCAAGATGGTTAATGTATTTATTTTTTAAACTCAGTTTGACCGCAGCTAATGGTATGTTAATATATTGTGTGGTGCATCTGTGAGTGTTCGTTGTACATTCACAGGCAAGCTCATCTAGTCTGCAGTTTTGGTGGATTTCCCTATGTCCTGGAACCCCGTAAGGTGAACCTTAAAAAAATCCGCTATCGCCTTAAGGGATACTCGGCGTCCCTTGACAAGCTTAAATATAGATTTTATGGCAGCTTGGCTGTCGGTCGTAGTGAATATTTCCGGAAA
Organism: Orthonevra nobilis; assembly: GCA_963555765.1. Taxonomy (NCBI): domain Eukaryota; kingdom Metazoa; phylum Arthropoda; class Insecta; order Diptera; family Syrphidae; genus Orthonevra; species Orthonevra nobilis. Next base: position 48,813,454 of record OY743227.1, on the reverse strand, counting down.
TGTTACTATGCAATAGCGATTTCGCGGTCGTGGTAAAACATGGAAGGAGAGTTCTAGACTAAGATTACTCAAAAAGATAAACTTCCACACTTTTCGTTCGAGTTCTTATCCATCGGTTGTTATTGCGATGGAGCCGGCCGATATTTGTTTTTGAGAGTTATAGTCTATAACTGTTGGAAGAGAAATCTTGAAATTGAAATTTGAATTTGATTGAAAATTGAAAAATTGAGGACTGACCAAATCAACTCTGGTACATGGCGAGATTGCATTGAGTTAGTGTTGGTAACACAAACTTTGTTGTTTGACTAGCACGGTTATTTTCGCGTGAATTCTTGGTCCGTGAGCCGTAATTTTTGAATTTGTTTATTTTCACGTCAGGTGACTTCGGACGAGATAGCTTTCTGTGTGTGTAAAAATGTACTAAATTTATATTATAACAATTAAAATACATAATCAATTCCAATCGACCGAGGCCGATTGTTTGGTTACGGTTTCGGTTTCGGTCGGACCCTTAAGGCAATTTTTGCTACGCTGTATTCAGGAGCATAGAAATCTGTATCCAGACTGTAAATCTTGTTTCAATAAATATTTTATAAAATTTTATAATATTTTAAAAAATAAACCCTTATAAGGGATACCCTAATGTGTATACATATATACAGATATAAACATTTTTTATATTATAATAATTATTATAATAATCTTATATTGAATGTTTTTTTTTCCAAGTTTTTTTTTAAGATTTTGATGCTATTTTCGTGTGTTTTGTGAATCTCTGTATGAATTGTGCGACAGAAGTCATGTATTCGAAATACAAAAATAAAAATATCTATCTTTATTCATGAAAATGGAATGCCTTGAACTATTTCTTCTTTTTATGACGGAGGTGAGAGTTAAAAAATTTAATTTCTACTTCAGTAAAAAGTTCTTTACACATGCACTCTTTTCATCGATGGTGTAGGCATGCCAAATTGCATCCAAACCAATTTTTAGTAGAAACACTCTACACAATTTATCACAATTCACAAAAAAAATCAATTAAATTTTTCAAATTTCTTATTTTTTCAAAATAAGTTTTAAATAACTTACCGCACTTTGTATGCCCGGAAATTCTTGTAGCCGCTTATGATATTATCTCGAAGTATAAGTTCTATATTAACAGCGCTTGTTTTAGGTTGTTTCAATTCCATTTTGTCAACTTTGAGTGGATCAATGCTGATGAGATTAAGATCCGGATCACCTATTTAAGGACACATAAACAATGTTCAACTTAACCACAAAAATTGGCATTCAAACTACCTTCGTATTTCGTCTCAATTATCCTATTTATGGTCTCGATTATACATTTTGAATCTCCTGCTTTACATGGCTTGATATCGTTGGCTGTGAGTAAAATAAGTAACTGCCAAACAAATTTACTTTTGTTATAAAAACTTACGTAATTTTGCGTAATTTGATGTAATAAGAATTGAAATTAGCACAAATCCCAAAAAGATTCCCATTTTACAACAGTAAAGAAATGGAAATACTGAACCGTTGCACTTGAAAGATCAAATAGATATCAAGAGAAGTTATCGCAATATTTATATTAAAGTCAAGTCTGACAAGAAAATTGACTTCTATTTCGATGAAAACTGCATTTTCATTACTTTACATTGAATGTCAGTCATGACAATTACACGGATAACTTGAGTGATCTAAATGGTTTACGGAAGTTAGACTCTTAAAATGAACTTTGGATTTAATTGCCATTGATTGGCCTGACGATTGCGTCAGTACAATAAAAAGACACTCCTTTAATCCGAAGGTTTCCGGGGCAAGCTTAATTAAAGTACTCAACAATGTATTGAATATGTTAGGGAATGTTCCAAGATTTGTTTGGAATTGAAGATCATCCATGATTGTATTAATTTAAAAAGACGACTAGCCATGAAAGTGTCAAAAATTCGATGAGGTTTCTCATGCTTTCTGAAACGCTTACAATTACAGCTTATCCCTCTCTACCTTAGCCCATAACGAGAAAAAGACTTTTTTTACTAAAAGATAAAATATGGAATAAAAACTCATCATCATCTCGATGTTCCCACTGGAAATGAACAATGATCTAATGCCAAGTCCTTTAAACCGGGCTTTGATGAAACTCAAGCCGGTACATGCAAAGATGAGTTGGTTTCGCAGTTCCATGAGTATCTTCGACTACCAGAGAGTATGCGCTAGGTAGGTCCTGTTGACATTCTCCAACGATCAGAGCCTGAGGCCGATCTGCCCTCCAGCCTTGACGGTCATCAGCACATAGCTTCCAAATGGATAGATCAAGCTTTCTAGAATCCGCAATTTTTAACATATTCAATGACGATAATTTGGTAATTGATGTCATCGCCAATGAAGAAGTTCATCCTCCGTACATTTCATAGGAAGAGCTCCTGGTTTTCTTCGGTTCACTGAGAGGTAAGAAATCTGTGGGAATCGACGAAATTCTTAACCAAATTCTCCAAGAAGTAGTGAAAATTTACACTGCCCTTTTTAACAATTGTCTGGATAACGCGAAGACAGCGGTGCTGCAACCAATTCCTAAAAGGAATAAAGACACATCCAACCCGGAAAATCTACGGTCGATAAGTCTCCTTCTTAAAATCAGAAAGGTATTTGAAAAAGTTATTAACAAGTTCGGTTTCAGAGCGGGGCAGGCCACGTCTAAAGTGGTATTGGATATCCAATGGAACAAAGGTAAGAAAAAATGCATAGATTCAGGGATATTGCCACGATTGGAAGTTGAAGATCTATTTCCAAAAGTGCGAAACCACTGGAGCCTGGGCAACTGGCGAATAGAAGTGTTGTTAAATACTAGAGCTGTAAAAATGCAGTCTTTTGAGTTTTTTTATTCAATTGAATTGAATGACTTATTGTATAGTCTTATGACTTCACTGCAATACTTCCATTTAAAAAATTATTCATTATCAATTTTGAAGTTATTGTACTTTGAATTACTTGAAGTAATCAAAAGGCTTCAAGTCCATAGAATGCAATACTTTTAGACTGTTTGAATATTTGAAGTCTTTTGAAATCATTGATTAATTCGGTAGTGAAGTCTTTTGATTTCATTTCAGTTTTAACGTTTTGAAGGCTTTTTACTGATGTGAAGTCTTTTGTCTTGAAGTCTTTTGACTGCTTGAAGTCTTTTGACTGCTTTGAAGTCATCGAGAGCTTGTTGAACGTTAAGCGTCATCCTCTAAGAGTGGCTAAAGACAATTTTTTTAGTGTAGTGTTTCGTTTTTTTTGCCATTTTTCACATAAGAAAATCATCGACTTTTCGTCGGACGCTAGCATGAAGAAATCTAAGAGGACATATCCCTTCTCAAACGAAACTTGTGGATAATCTTAGTAACAGCACGATGCTTTTTTAAGTCTCGAAAGAAATAAAGTCACTTACTTAGTATTATTAGTTAATATTTTTCAAAAAAATTGAAATGTTGTAACGTTATCAAAAGAATAAAGAAATCAAAAGACTTCACAGCAGTAAAAAGACTTCAAAACGTTAAAACTGACATGAAATCAAAAGACTTCACTACCGAATTAATCAATGATTTCAAAAGACTTTAAAGAAAAAAAGTGTTGCATTCTTTTAACATGAAGCCTTTTGAGTACTTCAAGTAATTCTAAGTATAATGATTTCAAAATTAATGGGCCATTTAAGTGGAAGTTAAAGTATTAATTTGAAGTCTTTTAACTGAAGTAAAAGGAATTTATCAAAATACGGTGAATTTGCAGAATGCAATCTCGAAATAATGCATTCCTTTACAGCTTCGGTGTCTTTATTTTTACAAACAAAAAAGATTCGGGATTTCGAGAGACGATTTCTTTGGGCTTGACTCCACTTATACAAAGTCTGAGTACAAAAAAAACATCCTGATAAAACTGATATGTTTTTTTCCCAAATGATATGCACCATGAGACAGTGCGCCTTTACGGCCTTTCTTCTATTTAGATAGAAAAGGGCTGGTCCTGGATAGATTAGCGGTGCCATTAATCTTCCAAGTGGCCCAATCAGCTTTGGGCGGGCGAGTCGATTACGATCAACGCATCGCACATAGCTCAACGGAGACATAGTTTCAGCAGGGCTTTATCAGACCTCGACGGAGCTGATGTCGTAAGGCAACACAAAAAGTTTTGGTGGTTGGATGGAGAATGCTCTGTTGTATATAGTATGTATTTTTTATCATGGGTACCCTTCAGGCGACAAAAAAGAATGTCCTGTCAGCCTTGGCAGGCTTACATATGTTAAAGTGTAAGTACTTTAAATGTTGTTTTAAATGAGGTTTTAGTTTAGTTTGTAGTTTAGTTTTAATGTCTAGTTTTAGTGAAACATAAAAAAGGTCCATTTCTTGAAAGAATAAATATTTTCCTTAGCTTTAAAAGGTTAATTTAATTTTGAGGTAACAGAAAAGATGTGTCAAACTACAGACCCATATCGTTATTATCTACATTTTCAAAAGTATTTGAAAAAATTCTCAAGAAGAGAATGAATTCTTGGAGTAAAAACAATTTTTTCAAGTTATCAATTTGATTTAAGGCCTGGGTTATCAGCAGAGGATGCTTTCCTTAAAGTCTGCTGTCAACTACATAAAGGGCATAACAAAAATATGTCTACTATGGCTTTATTCATAGACATGACAAAGGCTTTTGATATGGTTGACCATCAGTTGTTATTAGATAAATTATACAATGCTGGATTTAGGGGAACAATACATAACTGGTTCAAAACATATCTCAAAGGCAGAGTTCAAAAATTTAAGTTAATTGGTGTTTTTAGTAAGCCACTAGTCTAAAAAAATGGAGTCCCTCAGGGTTCTGTACTACGGTCACTTTTTTTTTTTAATTTATATTGACTCAATTTTCAGACAGCAATTCAATGGAATAGCGGCTGCATTCGCCGATGACATAAGAAATCGTAGAAGACCTAGAAAAATTTAGGGTGTGGTTTGCTCATCACAAGTTACTCATTAGCGAAAAAACCAAATTATTGACACTGAAAATTTCCGGCAATACTTTACCAGAATACAATCTTCGCTTTCAATACAATGATTGTACTAGATTTAGCCTACCGCTTCATACTTGTGGCATACAAAACTTTTATGAACAAAATACGTGTTCCGAGAAGTGCTTCATAATTGAATCAGTCATGAATTTTAAATATCTAGGAGTCTTAATAGATCAAAATCTGAACTGGAAGGATCACTTACAAACAATAAAATCACACATGTACCTGGTGGCTTGTAAACTGTTTCTTATCAAACCATACTGCTCAAATAAAGTTTTATTAAAATTTTACTACGGACTGGCACACTCTTAATTGCAATATTTCATTGTATGTTGGGGAGGCTCATATTTCAATGCGATAAGACCAATCTTGATTGTTCAAAAATCAGTTAAAAGTGTCCGAGTGACCAAATTTTTCACTCTGCGGTAACGCCTCTCCGGTATGCTCAAATATTTTCATATGGTTTCTCAGTACTTAAAACTTTAAACGCGTTTTTCTCGAAACCATTTTTTTTGAGCTCGCCGAAGACACAACTCGAGCAAATCTTTACCGATCGACTTGAAATTTTGACAGTAGCTTCGAAATATCTTTCTCCAAGGAGCTACGTAGGATTTTTTATTTTATATAGCTTAGTTTTTTTTTATCGAAGATCTTATGGCGTTTTTTTTTGTTAAAAATTTAATTTTATTTTCAAACATGCACCATTTTGTAAAAAATCAATATCTCGAAAAAATCCTAGGTAGCTCGCTAGCTGTTGTTATATGAAACCCAAAAAATTTTGGTTTTTGCTTCTAGGTCAAAAATTAAGGAGTTTACGTCTTCGGCCATCGACACGCTTTCAAAAATAGGCGCCTTGGGGCATATGCTGCGCAGCCGCCATTTTTGAATATTTTTTATTGAAAAAAATACGTTTTGTACTTTTTTAGTATTGCTATAAAACCTACTTTACAGATTTTCGATTGATACTTTTATTAAGCCAAAATTAATTCCCGAAAAAATGCCTATTTTTTGTGTGCTACTGTGATTTCCCCCCTTAATAAAACTGCAACGAAGTGAATAAAATGGTAAAGCCATGTACCCCAAGGACGAACGGACAGCGGAGACTAAGTAATAGGAGACGAAGTTCTGAAAGGCATGCACGGAGTACGGTAGGTGCATTATCACTGCAGTTGGAGATATATTCCCTTGCAGGACAGTGACAATTAGATGCTGGAAAGTGGCATTTTTTTCAATAGCACAGCTAATGCAGTTATCATTGTGAATACTAGAATACTATTAAAATTATTAATCCACTTGTTCATTGGCAGCCAATTAGCAGTTAATTGACTTGTCAATCACAGCTGGCTGTTTAATCAAGAGCAATTTAACAACCTTGCAATTATTTTTCTTAACATAATCAAAGCCTCACAATTAGCTTAAATTTTAGTTTATACTATGGCTAATTGTCTGGTGAAATGTCAACTGACTTATGAAAACTGAAATTCTCTGGTGGATTAAATGAATAAATAAATAAGACTTGAAGCGATTTCAAATGAAATTATTTAACATAGTTTTTTAATAGTTCCTGTGTCGTCGTTAACTGAGCAAGCGATGTCTGCTTCAAGCCTTTCTTATAGAATTGCAAATAATGAAATTTTCAACAAGGGTAGAGTTACTGATAGTACGGTCAGCGGAGTCGTTGTCAATTAAGCATCAAGTGTGATATTATCTTTAACTAGTAGTGGAGTTCAAATGCTGATTGAAATGAAAAGGTAAGCCTTATTTAATCGATCATATTTCAGTTCTTTAATAAAATTAATAATAACCTCTAAGGTAGTTAGAGTTAAGAAAAGAAGCCTGCTGTCATCGAGTTCAAGAGAAAAATATTTCGAATACACTATGGTGGTTATCTTCTTGCAAATCGACATAAATCGGATTCTAGTTACCAACTGGTCCATTACAACTTTTCACTTTATCTCTGGAAAGTTGTGACAAATGTTCTATTTAATCTAAGCCTTGATCTCTTGCTGACTTCAGACCAATAAGCCATTACTTACTTGAGGAAATAATGACAAGCAAGCGTACATCACTGTATGCTATATGCTCAGCAATCTGGTTTCAGAGCTTATTAGAGCTGCAAATTTTAGTGACTTAATTACTTTGTTACTTTTATGCTAGACAAAATTGCTTAAAACTAGCTTTAAATATGTTATGTATTCGTATCTACCTAACTGTCCCTATGCGGGCTCTCTAAGTTAAGCCTACTGCTTATTTAGTGCCTTTTGACGGGTGCTTAATTTATACATTGATGTCTCTAAACTAAGATAATTCAGCTTAAAAAACTTAGTTGAAAAGACTTTTATAATAGCTATTTTAAAACAACTTTACTCTTACTTAAATAAATTAATTCTACCTAAGTTTAAACATCATATACACACGCAAATATCATATCAAAGCCGACGATTATGTATCAATGTATTTAGCCACACCAGTCCGCGCATTGAAAGCCAATCCATTAGAAGAATGGGAGGACTTAAGACCCGCGTTTCCAACTTAATATTAACAACCACGAATATTTCTAATTACTGTCGGAACTTTGTACCCTGCGAAAGGCACATGCGACTTCCCTAACTGACTATGGCCAAATTTATTTCCGTATTAATCTGGATAAAGGACAAACCACAGTTGCTCGACCGCATGAGGCAGCATTTTGATCAAGGACATCTCACGCTCCTTAGACTTCTTGTTTTTCTAAGGCCTTTGATAAGGTTGATCATGGGATGCCTTGCACCAAGCTACGCTCTTACTTAAGCTTCAGTGAGATAATTGTTCGTCTTATAAGAAACAACCTCAAGAATGAATTCCAAAAATTTTTTGTTGGAAACATTTGTTCGGAAACAAGTTACCTGCTTGCTGGAGTACCTCAAAGATCTATACTAGGCCCAATCCTTTTCTGTATATTTATCAAGTGTAGGGAAAAATGTTGGGCTACTATCTATTTGGCTCAAATCTATATGTCCAGTTCAATTGGGCTGATCGAAAGCCTTGTTTGTAGATTGTACGAAGACCTTTTATCTAACCTGAAGAACCTGAAGACAACGAATATTGTTGCTCGTTGGCCTGGATCAGCACATGACGAAAATATTTTCAGAAACTCCAAAATTTATCGCCTTTTGAAGAATGGTGACTTTGGCCAAAGTTTCATAAATGCTGACAGTGGATACCAAAACAAAAATTTTATAATTACACCTCTTTTAAACGCTACAAGACCGGAAGTGTCTTTAATTAGAACTTGCTGTTGTGTTAAAAGAAGCTATGGAGATTGGAAAAAGAGGTATCCAATTCTTTCGCTAGGAATGAGATTTAAATTAGAAAAAGTGCAACTGCTATTTTGTACAACATATGTTGCATAAATGGTGAAAATGAAGCACCAAATTTATCCACAGAAATTGAAGAAGCAATAGATTTCGTACTGTCAACGCCAAACAAAGGGAGACTGGACACTCGATTTGTAACCACGTGTATAGCCGCATTTTGGTAAATGATTATTTTAAAAACTTGATAATAAGACGAGCAGATAATTAGCATTACTGCATTTAAAAACGTTCTACTATTCAAACTCTTAAAAATTTAACAAAATATATAAAAGTAAATATTTACCTCGTAAATTTGTTCCTTTTTTAGGAACATTTAGGAACATTTAAGGAACATTTTCTTAAACCTAAAACATTATTGCTGTTTCATTAAAATTTTCATTTCAATTTCATATTTGCTTTCATCTCTTCAATCTCCAGACGTAGTTTTTCTTTTTTCAGCACACTCTTCTTTTTGAGGATTGATGAGGCTTATTTCAGCCTCCACTTTCTGCAGTAGCAGCAATACTCTCAGCAGTCTTTTTTTTTGTCTTTCGTCGCATTAGTTTGAGCGCCGGGTGTAGTGGCATTTTCAACATCTTTGGAGTGTAGTGGCTCCAATTTGAAAACTTCTGGTTATCATCTGCATAAATTATCAAAAAAAATGTATTATAAAGTAAACTTCGTCTTCACTTCTTAAAAAAAAGTCGATCGATTCTAATATGTATCGATACTCGTCAATAAATACCAAGTTAGTTTCGATACTTTACGACGGATACTATATCGAGTAAAAGTACCGATACCTCAGTGGCATCGTTTCATCTCTAATCCTGAGGCAGTCGCAACATTCTGCGTGTTCCACTTTACAACTCGCATTCATTGAGGTTCTTTGTTTAGCACTACAATACTCGCTAAAGAATTGACAATCTTCTCGGGCAGTTAATTTATTCCAAACCCTCTTTTCATTCTTATCGAGTCGCTATACACACAGCTTGTGAATGAAGAGCCGAGTCTTTCCATAAATCGGAGCCCCTTAAACAATGAAGCTTATTTGACCGCAAAAGAATTCCCAAAGAACACTTATCGATAAAATTAACATTGTAATGTGAGTCAACACGTTTTGTTTACCCTATTATCGGGGAAATTAAATCCATACGCATGTGATTCGTAATCCTACCTTGAACGTGATTCATAAAAGAAACGTGAAGAGCACTCGCCGCAAACTCGTGTTCGACGTAAACTTGAACTTGATATTAAGACCTGTTGCCTTCGGATACTCAGGTAAGCTTTAGATGTCATGGCACACGCTTAACCTGAAGTACTCTGGTTTTATTATCCCATTAAATGGGTTTTACAGAACTGGTTTTGACAGTTACAAGACGCTGCTTTGTTGGAAATCTGTACAATGTTGATGTTTGTTTACAAATGAACATCGGCGATTTATATTGACTGTTTTTATTGATTTTTTATCGCTTTGATTTACAAAAATTACGTCAGTTGTCTAAGTGCGTTAATAAATTATCTGATCGCGATTTCGATTTGACATTTCGCTGAGAGAAGATGTCACCTTTCGTGGAAAAATACTTCGAGGTGTAAACAATCATAAAATAACATAAATTCATAGTTGATTAAATTTGAATTGGAATTTTGCCGGATGCCAAAGTGCGCATGAAAATTAATCTCGTGCGCGCGGGCTGCTGCCAAATTTTCCGATGTTTTATTGATGTTAAGTTCCTTAAATTACGATATTTACGGTAATTGGTGTTCATGGTTTTTGACGTTAACAGATTTTGTTCGGAAGTATAGCAGGTGACAAAGAAATGAATTCGCAAATAAAGTGTGTTTTGTAAGGTAGAAATGGAATAGACACTTTAGTTAAGGTCCTTTTCTACTTCTGTAAGCCTTCCTTTATTACGATGCGCTTGTGGTGTGGATTTGAAACGTCTTCGGAAGGAGCGTTGATCTCCATCAGACCTACATGTCCTAGCCACCTGAGCCATTAGACGAAAAGGCTTTCGCTTAGATCCATATGGTTTAGCCTTCTCTTTCGAAACCAAGGGAACAAAAATTAGCATCAGGAAGAGCTTTGCCATCCAACTCGCATGACTTGAACGACTGACTCTGTATTTAGGACTACACTTACATGTAGTCTTATCCAAGCAGGATATCCACAAGAAGCTGAAGAAAAATTGGTTATATTTGCGGCTGAATTATGGCTCTGATATGAAGGCATTTTTAAAATGTGTTACTCGTACTTAACCGAGTACTGCTTGAGGTACACCCTGCTAACATAAACCGTCAATACTTTGTGTGCGCAAAAGTAAATAGACCTTCGCTTGTGTCGGTTTTAGTCAAGCCTCTGAACGAACAGGCAGTTTTTTTTTTATGTAACGATATTTTTCAAGGTAAAGGAAAGACATTTACCAAGGAGGAAATAGGCCCAATACAAGCTTACCAGGAACAAAATCCAGCCGTTTCATAGCAAGCAAGATTGGAAGAGGCGCCACTTTAAAAGGGACCCACAGAAGTACGGAAAAAAACCATCGTCTTTTCTGATGAAACAACAGTTAATTTGGACGATATTTTCATGAATTGAGAAAAGAAGAAATACATCTTCAAAGGTGGAAAAGTAAAGAAGGTGATGTTATGGTGCGGAGAGCAATAAGCCATTATGGCACATCGAGCTGGATTTACCAAGATCTTAAATGACGGCAATGACTTTCAAATCGATACTGGAAAGAGCTTTTCGACAATGCACCGATACGTTCCGCACGGACAACAAAAGCTAGGATTCAGAAACTAAATGTAAACCTACTAGCATGGCCGCCTCATGGAAAATGAGAAATGAAATGGAAAATGTGTGGGGTTGGCTTTTTTAGAGAAGACTGCGAAGAAGGAAGGCAATACAATGAAACGGATGAGTTTATCGAGGCCAAAAAACGAGCCTGGTCCGAAGAAGAAAAGTCTACGAAGGAGAAAAGCAATATAATGAAACGGATGAGACTATTGAAGCCATATAGCGATCATGCTGCCAAATTTCGCTAGATTATTTGACAACAGTCTTTTTCTACACAGTAGGGTATTGGAAGTGATTCAGCGATCAGGAGGTAGTTATTCCTTTTCTTTGCATTAAACCAACATTTATTTATTATTTATTTTTTTATGACCTTTTTTGGAAAAGCCTCGTAAAAGTAGCATTTTTCAATTTAACCCCATATTTTTTACAATATAAATATAAATATATCCTTCGTTTGAAAAATATCGTAAAATTAAATTAGAAAACTGTCTGTTCGTAATCAAGTGAGATGGAGTGTAAGTTAATGTGAAACAATCTAAGTAGCTCGTTTCCGACAATTTCAGAAGTGGGATCGGTACGAACAGTCTCATTGTCTTGCCTTAGCGCGTGGAAGTACTCGGTTCCGAAAATTTAATTAGTTATTTTTTTCTTTGCATATGTCAGCTTGTTTAAATTATATATTGTAATTCGTCTCTCGAGTGTTCAAATGTTTCCAGAGTGGTTATTAACACTGGAACGCTTGCTTTGCTGAAGGATATTTTGCGATCACTACGAATGCAGACGATCAGCGAGCTTAAACTGCGAATAGAAAACGCAGTCCAAGATTATAAGGAAAGTGATCTATGAAGATTATGGCACGGAAGCTGTCAGGGGATCATTACTCCCTGACGTGCACGTGTCTCATAACAACGTAGATGAAAAGGACCATCTTGATGACGAATTTGTAAGAAATCGAGCAATTTACAAAAAGAAGGAGGAAATAGCGCACCCTAATCAAAGGTTACGCGAGCTTCAGGAAGACTAAGAATAGATGGTTTACAGTGCCTGAAAGTACACAAAAGTACGTCCTAGCTATGCAGGGGATTGCCTCACACAATCCAATCGAAGGAGAAGACTTGATGCAGCTCAATACTAAAGGTATTTGTGACTTTCAAACTAATAAAAGTGTAATGTATAGAACCAAAAATGCGGACGAGTCAACACCAGCCTTGAGAAATTCAAACACAATTCCAGAGATAATAATTTTACATTAAGAAATACCAGGGTTATTTCAACTCAAGTATATTCACGTTACAAAGTTCCTACTCAAGCAAGTAGCATGGCCGATACCGATTTACCAGAAAGGAAATCTCATCTTCTAAATTGTGCACATACAAAAATGCCAAGGACACATTGCAAAAAATTGCAACGATTGATAGGCAGTCTATATCGTTCACATGAACATTCGCAACAGGAACATCGGCAACATCATTAGGATCAACGATAACAGCAGCAACAATAATATCGGTAACATGGGGAACATCGAAAGAGAACTGTACTACAAGATTAAGAAAGAAATTTCTCAGTCTTCGATGACTCTTCTTACTTTATACAAATAGTCAGTCCTATTGTAGATTTATTAAAATTCTTGTAGTAAAGAGCTTCTCCTGGGAACGAATTTCATGCGCAAGGAACAAAATTAAAAGAACAAGATTCGTTGCTAATCAAATCATCCTCATACCTGAATCATCACCAGTCAGCTTGTTTTATTTATCAGAATTAAAAAAACGAACGTGAATTTAAGATAAAAATAGAACTTTCGAAAGATCTATCCTTTCATTATCCGTCAAGACTGCTCGCTTGTTCACTCAAGGTGAAGTTACAGGAAATCATTTTGTATATAGCTTAAAGCTTATAGTGCTTGTGCTATCAATGCAACATTGATGTACACTTTGTATTTAACATATCCCAAAAGTCGAATGATATTCTATCGTAAGATTTCGTTTGGAAATTTAAGTCATCATTTGGGAAATCCCACGCCCATAAGACTTTTCTTGCAATAGAGCCATAGTTTCAGCAGCTGTGCGGCATTTGGCTCCGAGCTGCTGATAATAACCCTCGTCTACATCGACAGCATCAATTCCAGTCAACATCGTCCTGCATTCGTTTGAAGAGTTTTTCCTCTTCTTCACTGATTTTCGGATCACATAATAGTTTAGATTTGAGTTTGACGTGCACACAAATTTTATAATAGTTTTCGACATTAGTGATCGGTGAGATGTAACTTTCTAGAGAGTTCTGAACAGCATCTCCCATTTGATCTTTAATGATCTTTAGACTGAGAAGGAAGTGGTTTGAAACTCGGACTATTGGTGGCTTGATTGCATTCACTCAATTCGCAGTATTTTAACTGCCAAAGAAAGACTCTTTAAGAAACTTTGGGTGAAAGAGCATTCGGTAATACAAATCATGCGGTGTACTCTCTAGGTTGCTAAAAGGCTGAAACGCTGATGCTCTTGTGGCGAAATTAAACTGTCTTAAAACCCATCTCCAGTATATTTGTATAAAACGGATCTCATTCATATTGCTCACGTGCTTCCTAGCATTCAACACGTGTCTCACTTTGTAGCGAAAAGAGAATGTCCATGATTGCTGAATATGTCACTGCAGTTTGAAACAGTTTTCGATATGATTCGGGTCCGGGGCGAGATTTGAAGGCCAAATATATTAAATTGAAATATGCAACGGACGACGGCCTGCACTTAAGAGAAGTAGTTCGTTGACAGGACTTAATCCTTGTACAGAAAATTTATGGACAGACACGTTAGATTTGCATTTCGTAAGTCCAGAGAACTCAGTCATAAACAACGGCTTTTGTGTGATTGCAAATCCTGAGGAGAAAGTTAAAGTCATAAATTCGACGTTGCAAGATACGGGTAAGCTGAATGCAACCAATCGTTCGAACCATGTTGTGAATTAACTTCAAAGTTCACTATGACAATGAAGACTGGCCATATTGAATGAGGATAACTTGGCGAACGGTATCGTCGCCTTCATTTATATCTAAGGCAGAACTCCTCGTCTTCTTCAGTTCAGTGAGAAGTTGAAGCGAAGGAATATAAACCAATGATTAAAGGTACTTCCCCTAGAAGTGGTAGACAAATATTCTATAATTAATTTTTTTTTTTAAAAGAATAGAGAAACAGCCAGTCTGGGGAACCTCCGGTCGGTGAGCCTTGCAATCAATTCTCGTCCAAGCCAATGGATCCAGGACAAAAAATATGGTTCATGGTATGCGAGAATTGGTTTGGCCTGACCATACCATGAACTTCCCATCTGAAGATAAAAAAAATGTAGGTGCCATTTTATTTGCCGCCACCATCAAATGCATTACAATCAAAAAAAAATATTATAGCACGAATAACTAAAATTATTAGCCAGCCTTCTGTAGGCAAACAGTGGCACACAGGCATTCCTCTTATTGTTAGAGTATCCAACTCATCCTGCAGATAATATGTGTCAAATTAAGAGTTATATTTCAAAAATTTTACCATTGCAAGTTGAATCTGTTTCCGCTTTTGGCAGCAGTTGTAAAAACACTTCACCAATAAATTGTAATGGTCAGACAGGCCGAATTAAGAAATAATATGTAGGTAATTTTCAAGAGTATAACATTTTGCAAGGACTTACTCTGTTTAAAGGGATTCATAAACTAAAGCTCGGTCGCCAATCATAACTGAAACTGGATTATCTTTTGAATTAAAATTTGTCTTGATTCGGTTGAACTCTGGAATTTTTTTGCAAACTTTCCCTTCCTCAGAAAAAGGTTCATTAAAATTTGTTCTGAGCTATAATGAAACATCACCCACAAATAATTACTGTTACTGGTGCTATTCTAGTAAAAAAGTTTTGAAATGAGTAAAAGGAAACTTGCTTTTTTTTTATACATTGTGAAAGAGCTCTTATGCCAACTGCTTGTCAAACTTATTTTCGAAATTATTTCCATATTAATTTCATAAGAAAGGGTTTAAAAGTACGTAGTTGCAGTCGAGAGATTTCCACCAAACCTTCCTTCCGAGCTGGGAACTGTTCATCATAGAACCTTTGTATTTCTTTTCTATATGGCTTTAAGAGGATCGTACTATATTCAGTCCAGTTTTCTTTGAAGATTTTGATAGCTGTTTCCAGACCGATTTCGAGAGATTGTTTATCTGGCAAGTCTTAATAGTTCATATCTTACTTAAATTAGTCAATTGACTAAATAATTTGACTTTTGGAATTATAATGGAACAAAAAACATATAATATGAATTCGTCCGGAAACTTATGAACGGCAGTGTATTTATTTAAACATATTTTATTATCTAATTGAATTTTTTTTTATTGGAAAACTTAAATGATTTTAGTTGAAAAGGTGAAACACACACACAGACATCTTTCTTAAAACTATGGAATCCGTCTACTTGGACCGCGAAACGTGGAGAAATGTAAAAATTTTGAATTTCAAAAATCGTACCGATAACAAGAACTTCCTGATGGGAAGTTTTATATCATCTCTGAAAACAAATCAGATCTTAGTGCGAGACATAAAAACATATAGTACATGCTGTGACTAAATTAAATTGTTATTGAACAGGTGCTTATGTCGCTGAATTCAAAAGTGCGCTTTTTAGCATAGTAGACGGATTCGAAAACATGCTTACATTTAATAGAGTTTATTGCGTAAATGACAATTTGAATCAGATAGAACTGTATCACGTTGTGGCTTATTCACTGATTTGGACATGATTGATTATAGATTCGATGTTATTGCCTAAGTAGTATGACTTCAATAAGATTCAGCGATTGCCACTTTTGGATGCTGAAATCCTCGTTTGGGTTTTTCCTTAAAATAAGGTTTAAAAGGTTTAGGCTATAAGCGCACATCATCATTTCTCCAAAACATTGGTCAAGTGTGATATGTCACCTTTTCTTAATTTTTCAGGAAAGCATTGTCGAAGTTCAGCAAGCCCTCAAAAATCCAAAAATACTTCAATATTGATTTTTCCTTGCTAGTTAATTGCGTATAACGCCTGATCGTTGTAGAAATGTATAAGATGCTAAAATAAACTGGAGGGAGCGATAATACCGATTTCGAAAAAAAAATACATATCACGCTTTGTCATCTTTCTACAGAATTATAAAACTTGCAGACAGAGATCGCTTAAACCGATCACGTTTACCAATTCTTTGCATCACAGTCGGTTCTTTTGAGTGACACACTACATCTTGAAGGGCCTGCGCCCAAGTGCTTAAGGTCGTTGGTCTAATGCATATTCTAGATAGGCTCTAGGATACATAACCTTTTGCTGATATCGTTGTGCCATTTACAGAGCATAGCTGAAATAGCGCAGTAATATGGGATAGTGTATCGTGTTCCTTGTACAGATTTAGAATCGGCGGCTTAGGTAAATTGATTGTTTTTAAAACTGTGATTGTCAGTTCTGTTCATGGGCTCTGGAGAAGATGCACAAAGATGATAAATTTCATCGCAAAATCATCCTCAGTGACGAAGCTTATTTTGAGCTCAATGGGTTTGTCAATAAGAAAACTATGCGTTGTTGATCGGGTGAAAATTCACATTTGCTTCATGAATTACCACTTCAATCCCAAAAAATAACTGTTTTGTGCGGTTTGCATGCCGACGGCGATATTGGGCCACATTTTTTCGACGCCGGTAACGATCGTAACGTTACTGTGAATAGCCAGCGTTATCGCGCTATGATAAATCATTAATTTTTAGCCCGAATTGGAAGATATGGACTTGGACGACAGGTGCTTTCAGTGCCACAAGGCACACATCACACCTCACAAACGATTTATTGTAGAGTAAGTTTTCTCAAGAAATGTGCCAGTCGATTGGCCCCTCGTTCGTGCGCCTATAGATTATTTTCAATGAGGCTACGTTAAGTCATAAGTTTATGCCAACAAGCCGACGACGTTGGAAGAGCTCAGAGCCAACATTGAACGCGAAATAGCGGCCCTTTCGGCCGAAATGTTTTGCCGAGTCATTGAAAATTGGGTCCAACGAATCGATCGCTGCAAACGTGCCCGCAGTGGCTATATGAATGAAGTCGAGTTCCATTCATAAATGTTTTGATTGTACTCCAAGCCGATAATAAAGTTTTTGAAATATCTGAAATGGTTTGCGTTTTATTTAAAAAAAGGTTGTCGCCACACTGGTAAATTTGTATAATTTTGACAACCGAAGTAAAATTGCGTGCTAGTAGCTTGGAATGCTTCTATTAGAACTTTCTTTATTTTTCTGACAAAAAATTTGTTAGCCACTCGAACTCGAATAATTTAGACCCATTGCAATTCTTCCGTATATCAGTAAAGTATTTGAGACAATCATAAGTAAGCAGATAAAATTATTTCTTGAGGAACAGAATCTTTTGACACCACACCAATCAGGGCTTAGAGCTAAACACAACTGTACTACGGCCTTGTTGAAAGTCACGGACGACATTCGTTCTAGTATTGACAAAGGTATGATGGCACTCATTTTATTTTTGGACTTTTCGAAAGCATTTGATATACTGCTGCACAAATTAAAAACTCAGTATGCTTTCGAGGGCTCAGCTTGCAAACTTATTGCATCCTATCTTTGCGACCGAACCCAAGTTGTGCACCACAATAATCAGTGCTCAAAAGCTTTATCTTTATTAGCGGGCGTGCCTCAAGGATCTGTTTTAGGTCTCCAATTCCATCCATTTTTGCCAACACCACATATATGCGGATGAAGTTCAGATATACAAAGAGGTACCAAAAACTGATCAATTGATGACGATTGCTGATTTTAACGCAGATTTGAGCTCCAAATATTTGTGGTCAAAACATAACCAATTAGAGATTAATGCATCTAAAACCAAAGCTATGCAGATACATGGAGGTCGGGAAGAAAATATTTCTCCTAAACTCGTTGTAAATAACACAGCAATCGAGTTCGTTAGCTCAGCTAACGAAGAGGTTTCTATCTAAAGAGGTGAAAGCCAAGTTGATCAAATCCTTCGTCCTCCCATTGATTCTACATGGCTGTGAACTTTTCGCAAATCTTGACGCAGCTTCTGCTAATAAATTGAAAATCGCCTACAATAGCTGTACAAGATATATTTTCAACCTGGGTTGGCGTGATCACGTCTCAACTATTACAAAACAAATAACAGGCTGCACTTTAGGTTCTTATCTAAAGTTTCGGATCTACACAAAATTATTAAAAGTGAAATGCTGCAAAATCCAATTCGCGAACTCGGACAGAACTCATAACATTATTCCGCCAAGACACAAATACCAAGCGAGCAGCCGACATTTTTGAATCCATGCGATTCATTTATGGAACTTCCTGCCCCAACATATACAAAGATTGAACACCACAGAAAATTCTAAAAAGAGCTTTTTTCAACTCTTCTTTATGAGCAATTAAAGTATCGATGACACTTTCCTCCTCATCTTTGACCTTATGTACCTATATTTCTCTTTATTTCATCCTACCTATTCCATTTCTATTCTTTTCCTCAGTACTTTTCTCATTATCGACCACACTTTCTTTTGTATTAGTTTTAAGTTTAGATACTTACTTTAATAAATAAAATAAATAAATAAATAGTTGCCATGTTAGATAATTTTTTAAAGGCCGTTAAACATTTTTACTACACGCAACACACCGTCAGTGAGTGAATGCCTTAGTGATCCAATTCAGTTTTGTAGGAATAAACTACCTGCACTTCTTCATCCCCTCTAATCTTTGTCGATCGCTTTTCGCTGACTTTCAGATAAATTAGTGCTATTAATTAACGTATCTTAACTGATGTCCTGACAGACAATCTTTTCTCATGTTCATCAATCAGCTCAAGGTTTCCTGGCTAAATTCAAGTTATAAATGATTAACTAGACTGCGCTATCGATTTGTCCCAATTCAAGATTTCATTGACGCAAAAATTTGAGTCAAAAAAACTTTTACCATGAGTTTCTTTTTTTGAGCTTGCGCTCACTTTTGAGCTGGTTGAAACTGATCTTGCAGTCTTCGTAGTATCAGCTCGTTTAGTCATACTTTCAAACCTTGTTATCTTGGCATGGTGCTCGCTGGCCTAATTTTTCACGTAAAAGAAAGCACTTGCAATCAGTAGGTAATGTGAATTATATATTTTTTTAATTAGAAAACTCTTTCGATGCTACTTTGTTCCAGTGAAATAATTTATTTTTTGTAAGCCTTCTTTCATAAGCTAACTCGTTAGTTAATTCGAAGCTAGGGTCCGACAAAAATGAGGAACATGTCGAGAATCGAAATTTTGAAATTCGAAACCTCATATTTGTGCCCGTCTTAACTCAATAAACTTAAAGGCCAAATAAAGGCCAATGTAAACGTCTTATTTAGCATGAATTGCACGTTATGTATGGAGAACGTTTTAGATCAACCCCATGTATTCAATAATATTTCCACTACCATAGTATTTCCTTAAAACCACATTATTTTTATTTCAACTGAGGGAATACCTCCACGAATCGTACACAATGAGAACAGCTTACAAATACTTAAAATACGTTTTTAAATTCAAGTTAATACTAATCAAGGTATAGTTCCTCATAGGAGAACTTCTTAAATACATTCACTGCCACACTTTTCACAATTTCCGCAATCGCAAGATGTATCGATGGCTGCAGCTCAGACCAAACGTCACGCCAATTCTCGTTCAAGAATAAATTTAAATTTTCACCCAATGTTCTGTCACCATTGAACAAATTTGTAAGCTTAATTTGAACTCTGTTAAAGTAACAACACAAAAATAAGTCTTACAAGTTTTCTTACTCAATATTGCTTGTCAACTTACCCTTCCGGTTCGAGGAGAATCTTGAGTTTATCAATTCCAAGGAACGTTTTACCCTTCTGAACATTCAAACTTGGCTTGAATTTAACCGAAAACTTTGGCTTGACAATAGTGATGTCGGCATTGCCATCGCCCTGGATCGGAAGTATTAGAATCCGCCCGTCAGCTGTATATTTACCACGCAGTGTCAACTTTGGCAAACTGCCATACAATTCGAACTTACTCGTCGCTGGATCAGATGTGAAGCCACTGTAATAAGAAGCTTATCAGCAAAAAACATCTCTCTCCAAATCAATCTGCTCATCTTACACCATTCGGTCAATATTAACGCCTGATAATCCGCCGACAAGTAAATCTTTGAAATGCAATTTCAAACTCAAGGATCCCGATCGCCCATCAGAAATATCAAATCGTTTGAGCGCAAACGGCTCTAGAATTGGAAAACCTGCCTCCGGGTATCCGGTCTTTGAGTACTTCCGTAAAAGCGTCAGCGCCGACTTTCGTATACATTCTGTGTCGCCGGCATGACACTGCTCTATGCCGGCAGCTAAAATAAATAAAATACACCAAATACACCAACCGCCGATGGGTAAGGACATCGCCATTAAACTTACGAAAACTTTGCACTCCCACAACAATCACCAGGCAAAGCACAGCCGCCTTGCTGCAGATACAATTTGGCAAAACCATTATGCTAACTGATACTGTACACTAACTAACTATCCAGGGTCGTTTTGAGGGTGGCTTCTTAAGAATATTCCCGAACTCCACACCAGATCGACTCCAAGCCTTTCAAGTTCAATGCGCAAACTGTAGAAGCCTTCTTGCGTTACATGCGCATTTATAAAATTTCGCACCACCAGTTCATCTGCGCACACACCCTCAAAGTATCGAGGAAAATAAATTAATTCTAAAAGATATTATATACGTTCTCCTATTATTTCCTTATATTGGTACATAAACATATCGAAAAGTTTAAAGAAGATGACGAAAGGCATGAACAAATAACGCAAACAATAATATTAACAAAATGAAAAGCAAAAAAAAATAAATAATCACAGATAAAGATAAAAAAAAAACTGCCCCTTGAGTTGTTGCTGATCTCAAGGTCGACAAGATTTGATTTCAGTTTTCCAGTTACTACAGACTGGACTGAAGTGATTGCCAAAACAGTTAAGAAAAAGAAAAAGTTGAGGTTGACGCAAAATAGCAAAAATTTGTAAATATATACATACATGTATGTGATCGGGGTGTACAAGGCCGGATTTGAGATGTCTTGAGGCCTTGAAATCAACAAATCGAGAACAAGTCACTAGAACATTCTTCCACCATTAAAAAACAAAAAATTATGATAAATCAATTTAGACGATTTCGAAGAAGGGTTCATCGATGGGTTTTACTACTTGCATCTATTGACCGATAGAAGATTCGGCTCCGGTTTCGGTTTCCGACAGATTCGGCCAAAAAATTGGTTTCGGCCACAGTTTCAGATTCGGCAAAAAATCGGCCGAAACTCAGTCTTCCACCAGGCACACAGCAATTTGGCCCATTGTGATACTGCGAGGGTTATGTGGATTAACGTATCTACCTATTTTTGGCAGTAAGTGAATATTGAGAGGTTTTCCTCCCGGATGGTTAAGAAGGAGAAGGTGGAGAGAACAAGTGTGCTTCTCAAGTGAACTGAACGGGGTCTTTTCGGTTTGCTTTAGCAAATCATGGCAAAGCTGTGAAGAAATGGGAACATAGCTTTTTATGTCATGATATTGCTATGACCGGACATTCATTGAGGAGATTTAGTAGCTTTCTGGTTCTGGTTCCGGTTCATTGTACCTTCACAGGCAAGCTCATCTGCTCTGAAGTTTCAGTGGATTTCCCTTTCTCCTTGAACCTCGTACAGGTGAGCCTTAAAAAAGTCCGTTATCTCCTTAAGGGATACCCGGCGTTCCTTAACAAGCTTAGATGTAGATTTTATGGCACCTTGGCTGTCGGTGGAAGTGAATATTTCCAGAAATGTTACTATACAACAGCGATTTCGCGGTCGTGGTAAAACATGGAAGGAGAGTTAAGACTCCACTTTTCGTTCGAGTTCTGACCCATCGGTTGTTATTGTGATGGAGCCGGGCGATATCGTAAATCTACTCCAAAGATTGAGGACTGATCAAAATCAACTGGTGCATGGCGAGAATGCATTGAGTCTTACCAACACAAACTTTGTTGTTTGACTAGCACGGTTAACTTCGCGTGAGTTCTTGGTCCGTGAGCCGTGCTTGCGTGACGTGTCAGGCGACTTCGGACGAGATAACTTTCTGTATGTGTAAGAATATACTAAATTTATACAATAACAATTAAAATACATAATCAATTTCAACTTGTCTTAAAAAGGTTCCGTTTCGGTTTCGGGTTCAGCCGAAAGACACTACTTGCGACCCTTGGAATGGGTTCATCATTTGGATGTAGCAGGTCGGGTATTAAATCATTAGATGACCAAATATCTCGACCGAGAAATTCAGTTTTTCTCAACAATTGTCGAAGTGCTCAACCTTCACATCCATCCGAACAAATAATGGATCTACACAGGATAAAATGCACAACGTTCTTTTTCGCAGCGCAAAAAGTTCGATCGTCGTAGTATTTTGTTCTAGTTTTCATTTTGTACTTTGTTCTTTGCACTTTGTAAGTTAATATTTCCCACCTACACTGAATCGAACGAAAAAGAATTATTGAAATTTATCGGGTTCCTCGGCGTTGTCGGTTGAGGCGTTGCGCACGTTTTCTTGCAGTCTTTGCAGGCCTGGGTTCGAATCGAGCCGCTTTTATTTCCTTTCTTGTTTTGTTCGGTTTTATGTGCAATACTACTATTTTTGTCTTAGAAACAAAACATACATTATGGCGGCGACGCATAAGCATTAGCAGCCCCGAAAAAGAGGAACGATAACAAAAGAGTACAGACTTTCGGCGAATGATAACAATGAGACACTGCCTGCCTCTCAATTGATTCAATTGATAGGTCTCAGGTTCGATTCCTAGAGTGGTCCAGTTTTTCGAATCTGGTTCAGACACCATTTGCCATTTGGGATAATGTTAATACTCTCACTGGATTGGTCGACCAGCGATAGTAATCTGACTAATGAGTGACATTGTTGTAGTGGTTGTTGCATCGGCTTAGTTCCTAGTTTGTGTTGTCAAAATAGTGGTTTGCGTAGATCGTGTGTAGATGGCTTTGCTGTGAACGCATAACACTTTATGCACTGGGGGGTGTTTGGCTAAATCTTCAAAACTTTCAAAGTACATATATCAAATTAATGTCGATAAAAAAAAACCTCCGGCCAATTTGGGCTCCACTCACGGAAGTGAGTTGAAACTAAATACATCTGAGCTTTCCAAACCATTACATAATCTTTCATTCTTCTCCTAATTCTTCCACTCGCTCTGTGCTTCACGCATTATAAGAGTATTCATACCCTCATGAAGAGCAAGCCAATTATAATAATAGGCTATGAAAGATCCCAAGCATAATAATAAAGGGATAATTATCCAGTGATTAATGCCATGGGATTATTAAAATCGATCGTGGGATTTTCTTCGAAAGCGATGAATGATAATAACTAAAGTAAAAAAAAGGATCGACATGTTTGCCTTTATGTAATCACAACAAATCAGAATGTGTTTATCGTTTGCAAAAAATAATTATCCAATAACATTGTTTGGCTCTACATGCATATGGTATATACATACAAATGGGCGAACATATGCAAACGTTTTCTGTAATCGTAACTAAAGCAAGTCCAGTTTTACTAACAATAAGTAAATATATCCTCATGAAAGTTTCCAATGTTTCGTTGTCAGTTCGACAACATTCTTTCAGAATGACTGATCGGAGTTTCTTACTGGAGGCGTTGATTATATAAACTGTGAGACAAAGTAGTCCTCTTTGTTGTCAAATTTTGTAAATGTGAGCTCCAACGTTGTATTTTCCAACCAATTTAAATGAACCAACATTTTTATGTTTTAAATTAACAGATCGGAGCTCTGATGTTGAAAACTAAAAAATACCTTTAAAATTATCCAAATTTTGTTACCTATAGGGCAAGTCATAAAACTTTTTACCATCAGGTATCCTGCTCAGACCCAGCGTTTTGCTGTTTTTTGGAAAAAGAACGAAATAAACCGCAAATAATTTTTATTATTATAGGACAGTTAAGATTTAAAGTAGTCTTATGTGATTTGCATAAGTTTGGCCAAAATAACATTTACTGGGTCCGTCTGAAAACTTTAATCCGTAATCCCATCAACCTTGAAATACTTAAAACAAGGCAGTTTTTTTTGCAGAAAATTATGCATTTTATTATGTTTAACTAATGCGATGGAAGATTGCATTGGTTAAAACAAGTTATGCTGTAATATTAATATAATTATAATAATATTTTAACAGTCAGTTTGTAAAAGTGACTCTTCCGAATATACGTGCGTTTGTGCCTTAATCTATTTTAAAATTTCTTTTTACGGTCCTGAAAAACTATAGAGAAAATATCAGGTCTTTTAACAGCCTACCATTTCTGAAGTGATGAATATTTTTTCATCGTTCTGAAACTCTATAACCTAACATTGGCGAATAAACAATTTTTGCACAGTTGTATTTTCACGATACTGCTGCAGCTGTCTATCAGAAAATGAGTTAATGAAAAAAGTTATTGCGATTCTTCACTGATGGGACAGTTAAGCCTTTTCAGGACAATAAATTCTAATGAAAGACGCTATAATGCACCTAGAGTTAAAGAAGAAGCTGTCGTTCTGCAAACCACCACTTGAAAAGACTTTTTTAAGTTTACTGCGATTTAATTCAAATAACCCTAATCAGAGACAGACTGAGAAAATAAATTTTCTTGACACAAATTAAGATCGAATGGTTTATCCACAGCTCTTTCTTTAAGGAGATCAACGTTGGGCTATAATTATTATTGAAAAATTGAACAAGCATGTGCTATGAAAATCAATAAGTCACTCGGGTATACATTTGAAAAGGTCGGTATTTATTTACCAGAACCGGTATTTAGACATGGGCAACTCTATGTTGTAGTGTCCAGAGTTCGTCCCTCAAGTGACTTAAAAATAAAACTTAAAAGGGTCCACATCAAAGAGAAATAGTTTCAGGTTAGGTCAAAATATTCACAAAAAACTTTGTATTTAATAATAACTTTGTAGAAAAATGCCTTAGCCTTAATAAATCTAATTTTAAAAATATATATATAAAAAAATTAAAATATGATATAGTAGGCTCAGGTCCCTTTACCTAGATTCATATAATTTTACATATATAGCGAACTCTTCCGACGTATAAACATCAGGTTTGAACTTATTTAACAAGGTTTAAGGAATTTCCGTAATTTATGCAATAGTCATACAAATATTCAATAAGATAGATTCATTTATGGCATTCTTCCAACAGGCTTTTCTACTAGTTACAAAATAAAATAATTATACTATAAATGAATTCCTCAAAGTTTTTATTGTCAGTTTGCAAGAAAGTTTGAACTTATCGCTTTCTAAAATGTAAGACGTTGTTACGATTAGAGTAGACTGCCAAGGCATATCAAAAAACTTTTCAGAACAAGGTGAATTAGAATCTGTCTGAATCAATGAAGTGAGAACAATAAAATGTAATAACAAACTTCAAAGTTAAAAGAAGTCTTGAAAACATTGTGGAAAGTTAAAGTAATTAAGAATATAAACTTCCATATCTCTGAATCGTTACTATCTAACCGCGAAAAAGCCCACGTTTTAGCCGAGTAGTTTTTTATACATCATGCAATTAATTGTTATATAGTGAGCAGCTCAATCATTGTGACTACGGAAAGAAGATCACCCTCTTGTTTTGATTGCCGATATTCAATTATATCACGAATGCGTACCTTAAACATCTCTCACTTGTAGGTATTAAGATTTTGCAGGCTGTGTTGGGTAGTTGCCTAAGTATTGGATACTTTTCAAAGGCTTGGAAATCTGCGAAGATCACAATGGGCACTTGCACAAACTTGTTACCTTGAACTTTTCAAGCTATTAAATAAGAATTGTTCAATCTTTTCTTAGTGGAAGAACGTTTAAGGTGATTGTAAATAACTTGCTACTGGACGATGGTAATATGATCACTGGAGTACCCCAAGGAGCAGTAACAAATCATGCCCTGTATAATATGTTATATACACGTCAGACTCGACCCGAGGAACTGCGAATCTGCTATCTTTGCTGATGACACCTGCATCTTTTCCATGGCTCCAATTCGAAAATCAATCTGCAATCTGCTCTCAACGCCATTGAAACATATTTCACTTATGGGAAAAGTAAATAAGATACTTCAAAGAATCAGGTGATAATTTTTACACTAAATCGAGAGGCATGCATATTGACAAACAACAGACTACAAACTTATGGTGTACAGATCGAATGGAGTTAAAGGCCAAGTATCTTACACCTAGACAAAAGTATGAGCACAGTTTTCAGCGAAATCAATGTTACAATCAAAACATTGTTTCTATTCATCTACCGTAAATCGAAAATGAGTGAGGAGAATAAATTAGAAAAATTCAAAGTGATCTTCAAAGCCATTATGTGTTCCAGTTTCCCAGTCTGGGGAAATTGTGCTTACAGCTCACAAGTTCCTAAAATAAACTGCTCTCACAATGATACACAATCTTTGCAAAAATTGAAGCAGTTCCGATTCGATTACAGAACTTTTTTGAACGCTTTAACTTGAACTGCAGTTCTTCTGAAAACCAGCTGATATTAGAACTAGCTATTAAATTTTGTTAAACGATTATTTTATCAGTATGATAAATTATTTATTTAAACGTATTAGTTATAAACCTGTATAATTACACTCCAGTGAGGGTTTAAAATTATATGTACTTCCTTTGCAGGAACTGAAAGTTTAAATCAAGTCAAAGATTCGGTCTTGTGTATCAACCAGAATTTGTTTATTTCTTTTCTTTTTTACTTTCTCTTCTTAAGATAATTTTTTTTGATTTTAAGTTTAGTGCTTAAATAAGGTGGAAACAAAGCTTCTCATAGAGGACTTAGAAAAATTTCTGTTGTTGTTTGTAATTATTAAAGAAAATACTCAAAAACTCTTTCTTCTTCTTTTTCTTCACTTTTTTGTAATCTTATTTATAAGTTTATGTATTAGCATTGTATTTATTTATATATTCAATTTGTGAATTTATCTTTAGAATTGTATATTTTTTTTTATTAATTCAAATGTTTATTTATTAACGTTGCCATTTGTGAATTCAAATATTATAAATTCACAACATTTGTAAAGTTGATCTGGTTACATTTGTATTTTCACCTCCTCTTATCCCTTATCAGAGCATCTATTTTAAGTATTCCTGAAAGTGTTTCCTTTTATTTCAAAACTGTGATATATTAACTAAAAATGTAAAATTGTTTAAGTTAGTAAGCAAGGCTGACACAAGCCTCAAACTCCCTAAGGTTAAGTCCTTGATGAGATTTTGTAAGGAAATTCAATGGCATCATTTGAAGATGCTGCAACTGAGACGTTAGAAGGAATAATGCTCATATGCGAGTTTATTCTTCACAGGGATAAAACTGAAGATAATATATACTTTGAAATCTAAGCTTAACAGTTGTAAACTCTGGATGTATGAAAGCGGCATATATGTAAATATGTTATGAAGAAACCCCTGTTCTGGTCGATAAATAAGTTCTGCCACCCAATGTATAAATTTTTTTTTATGCCATAAAAAAGCTTAAGACAGCAAAGCTGAACATGTGTTTAAAATATGACAGAGATTTTGCCTTTTTTTAATGCATTTTATTCAAATCTAACTGGCCAGACAAAAGTCAATAAAATTAGCTCAAAAAACTTTATTTTATTAAATGTGTTTAGTGCTATGAAGCCCTCATTGCAGAGAAATTCTGATGAGAAGCATGATCCACATCTATTTTTTAACCTAATTGGGGCAGGTTCATAATGCGTCAACATGGATGGTGATATCTCTTTAGAGTCCGTCCTTTTGTTAGGATACAAGGACGATGGTGACTTCATCGCTCGATACCAACGTGCTGTCTTGAATCGCTCACGGCGTTTAAAAAATGAGCTTGAATTTCAATTAAACATGTTGTGCATGCGTTTTTTCGACAAATAAAATTTATCAAAATACGCCAAAGAATCATAATAATGTTTCACTAAAGACTCATTTTGCAAGGTCTTCTTCAAATATATGCAGTCGATTTTTGAACGAAAAGAAAAACTGAATTACAGAACTTTTCTTGCAACTTTAGTGTCCATTTTTACTGGCTTTTGTAAACAAGTGCTGCAAATTTCATCGACGACAGAAATCGCCATTCAAAGGCTCGGATATCGTAAGCATAAAACAAAATTGAAGCCATACTTGAAATAATTTTTCAGTATGCTTCAAATGTGATTTCGAAAGCACTAACCCAATCAGTTCGTTTATATGTTCTTAAAATCAAGAACAATATCAGCAACATTAATTTGATGAAGGTTTTTGTTTTTGTAAAACCGCTTTTTGCCACTACGGGTGTAAGGTCGAGGGAGTGACCTCGGACTGATGTTTGTAGGCTGTTCTGGGATTTAAATTTCAATTGTTTATTTAAATAATTGCAAATTCAAACTTATCTGCAATCTGCATTATATACAGTCCAAGAGTATTATAAAAATTGGAAAATCAAAATTTATGCTTCCAAGACTCAAGCTGTCTTTTTCACTCGTAAAAGAAACGCTTGTTTCCTACTAAGCAACATACTAACTTTTGATGGTGTACAGATTGAGTGGAATTTTTTTAGGCTATTATATTTAATGCTGCTCTTATAAACAAGACACTGAAAATTAGCTAATATTGATTCGGTTGTAATTAAAATTGCAAAACTTTCTGACCGAGAAAAGAGTTGCTGTTTAGGATCGCACAACGACTTGATTGTAAACTTAGCTGAATTTTTATAACCTTGCGATGGAAATCATATATTTATTAAATTATTTATTTATTTACTGATTTCATTTATTTATTTATAAGTTTTTTTTTTATATATTTATTTATTTGTTAATTTATTTATTTATTCATCTCTTACTTAATTGTAAAACTCATTATTTATTTGTTTATTTGTTAAATTTGTTCAGATATTACATATTTATTTATTTAGTCCTCATATTTAACAGTTTATAACAAATAATACAGTGGTAAGGCAACTAGGCCACATCTCTTTCAATTGTGCAATATTTTAAAACTTTTGTTATATTTTGTCCACAATGCATAAATAAAAATATATATACACATATATGTAATTGCAAATTTTATGTGTTATTTTTGCAGGTACATCAATACATATGTAGAGTTAATGTAATTTTATCACGAAATAAAAAATGCAGTGAAACCGACGGATGTTATCATGTGTGTTGGTTTGTCTGCGGGCTCAGAAAACGTTCTTTCAGTGTTAGAATTTTCTATAAACTTTTTAATACTAACAGATATTTGACATAAAGTTTAAGACGTTACTTTCCATGAGCCGCTTAACACACCGCAAATTTAATATAACTTAGACTCACAGCGGCTTCTTTCGATTTTAAGAGCCGATTAAGATATTTTAAATTATTTTTGGATAATAATGGATAATTTCGGTGGTCCTGACATACAAAAATCAAATCGAATCATACAGAATCACACGGTAAGCCAAAATATTTGGTCTAAATTCATCAATTGCTGTCAATGAATATTTTGTCTCATAAAAGAGGGAAAACCGATTTCAAAGTAGTTCGAATTCACGTTGTTTTTCGAATATAGTTAAATAGTTGTCGCATGTACTAATATAAGCTTTTATATTAAATTTTTTACAAATATTTGTTTAGCCCTTAATCTTCTTGAACGAACTCATTTTCATGAGCATCAAAATCTTGTTGGCTCAAAACTTCATAGCATTAATGATGCTCAAGCTCTTTCTGGGACCTCACTTGTCTTAATCATGAGATAAGTCGATCTGATGAGGATGTAGCTTGTAAGATAAATCTTCGTTTTTCGCGTTCTTGAAACTTTACATGCGTTTTGATATCTATAATTATGACGGATGTTTAACCTGTCATAACTGATACCGAATGCTTGTTTTGGTACATCTGTTATTATTCCAGGCTTTTGTCGAAACTCTTTTTGCACTTTGCGTTTTCTCCTTCTTATCGCTTCGGCCTTATCCGCAGTTTCATCATTGCATTCACCCTCCTGTCGTAGACAAAAAACCCAATTTTTAAGACGAATTCCATACACCTTCTTCTAGCATTCAGTTCCATTATTGTGTTTATGTGTTTATTGATTGCATCATCTGAATTCCCGGTCTAAAGATCAGTCAAGCACGGATGCCAGGAAGCTTTATCTAAACAACTGGAAGAAGTATGCCCGGGACCGTGAGTCAGATTGTTTAAGAAAATTAATACGTTGAACTATTTGCAGTCCGGAAATAGCTTAGTTCAAGCAAAAACTTAAAAACTAAAATAAAAAATACTTTAAATTAGTAAATTAGGGTGAGTGGGGTTAGAAGATGCGTTTTTAAGGGGTAGGTTGTAGGCCTCATTTCACCGATTTCGTGGTAAGGCGAGCAGGCTGGAAAGCATATTCAAGGATGGATCTAACGAAAGTGATGTAAAGAGATTTGGCAACATAGAGGTTTGAGAACTCCTTAAATAATCGTTAAGCATTACCGAGGGCACAGTTGGCTCTGTTGTCAAAGTGCGAGCGAAAATTGAGTTCTATATCGCAGGTAACTCCCAAATCACAAAGAAGAAACGGGCTCTTGCAAGATGAAGTAAACTCTGGAAAATTTTGATAGACGCTTATGCCTCAACAGCTGACATCACTTCGGTGTTATCTTCAAATTCAAATTGCTCCAAAGGAGTCCCTTTAGCCAAGGAAAGAGGTAGAAATCGCCACTTTAAGCTAAATCTGACGAATATGGTGGTTGTTCAAGCCTTGTGGACCTATTTCTTGATAAAACAACACTGCGACTCTCAATCTTCGTATTTGATCTGCGTAGTAAGATGCAACTCCTTAAACGTCCCAAAAAACTGATGTCATTTCATTGCCACGATACGTGACGAAATACCTGGAATTTTTCGAGATTCATCTTCGAGGTTAACATCCTCGGCACCCTGCTACATGATATTCGTTAGCAGGATTCTTACAGCACTGCCATATAAGATCCCTATGAGCTCGGTAACAAGCCTGATAGTCACTCTTCTCTCTGCCAGTACGAAATCTTCGACTTTTTGCACCTTGTCTACAGTGAGGGATATGGATGGACGTCTTTGTGGATATTCTACCCAGCTATAACATCGTGGAGCAGGGTGCATTATTGTGTATGGAGGCGCAGAGTCGCCTTACGATTTCACCAAGTCACCGCGTTTTTCTTGTTTACTTGTTCGTTTAATATGTTGAAACATCGGGTTAAGAGGATGGAGAACTTCCAAGCTGGTCAAGCTTCACAGTAAAAGTTATACATTTAATGCGAAGGGTTATTCGTTTCAAAAGAGCAACAATAGCTGCAATGTTATGGAACTTTCTTGTGAAGACACTTGTTCGACAAAAATCGCTCATTAAAAAAAAGGCAGATTTCCATGTCTTTGTATATACTATATTATAAAGACTTTCAATAATATGCATCACATTTTTCTATAAAAAAAAAATGCATCATTCTGCCTAGGGCCCTGAGATAATGGCCTCACGCGCCTGTGAAAAACCTAGTCCGCCACTGTAGCCTAAATGAAATCGAGATGATTAAGTCGGAAAGCACTGATGGATAGACGAGATGCGAGCATCATTTTTTATTCTCACAATCGAGCCGGTTTTTGGCTTATTAAGATTTCATTGTAAATTGAATTTTTCGACTTGGATGAGTGCTCAGTCATCGATCGTTCCGGATTGGCAGTCACGCGTGCAAGTCTTGAAAATGCTCCTTAAGCTGGCTATTGTTGACAGTCAAGAGCCGGAGATGGAAGCATCAAGAATTGCAGCAATCTTCTTTCTTTTTATTTGTGCCAATCTAAATCGCATTAGATGTCTTAAAAAATAAGCTAGGTACACGCGTATAAGCTAGACAAAAACGAGTCTCAGACATTGTAGGAAGATCCCAGAAACTGGTTAAGTTGAAGTGAGCTTTAATACGCATTATTAATATAATTAGTGGGTGCTTGACGTCACAGAGGCGGCTCTTGCCTCAGGCATATTTACATACATATTTAAATAGCTAAACGCCAATCGACTGGATGCCAGTACATCTAAGAGTGACAACTTTTTGGGGTTGATGTATTTGTTTGGCATTTTGATTTGTGGTGATTTGAATAAATACCACAAAGACATCGTCAGAGTTGCTCGCTTCGTCATGTCTGTTTTGTGTATCTTGGATTAGCATATTTTGGGTGGTGCACAAGATGTTGCTATCGGGAAAACGCGTGTAAAAATTGTGGCAACTTTCTCGTTTTTTTAAATTTTCTTGATGCATTTTATAAGCTGCAAAAAGAAAACAAAATATTAAGATTTTTCTTGTATTTTTGGTGTGGAAGAAAAATGGCACAATGATGCGACCGCACGTGTCTCTTTGATTTTGTTTTGATTTGAAGAGCCCCGAATTTTGCTT
Organism: Orthonevra nobilis; assembly: GCA_963555765.1. Classification (NCBI taxonomy): domain Eukaryota; kingdom Metazoa; phylum Arthropoda; class Insecta; order Diptera; family Syrphidae; genus Orthonevra; species Orthonevra nobilis. The sequence goes on along the minus strand of OY743227.1, from coordinate 48,780,794 downwards.
GTTTACAAAGCCGCCGAATGAAAATGCATCTTATTTGAAAAGATGATTTTTCGGAAAGATGCTTAGAATTTCTTTGGCAGCTGTTTACAAAAATCAATGCTTTCAGTAAGTTTGAAAACATGGTAGAAATTGGTCATGCTTATGTCATACAATACCTTTGGGCCATTAAATATCAAAGTGGAGCTAGATTTCGCTCTTTGGAAGTCTGCTAGTTCGTTTAAACGAAACGGTGACAGCATAAGGTGTATAATATGCTAAGGAATAAACTGTTTCTTGTAAATATTTGTTTAAATTGGTTCACTTACAATCGACTTACGCCCCAATAACTTGTTGGAAGTGGCTCTATAATTATTGCCGATTTGTTGAATAAAACCCGAACTCCAACAAATATCAATTCAGCAATGCAACTTGCCTTTCCTTTCTTCAAGTATTTTGAGGGAGTCTTAAAACAAATGTCGAGCTGGACAAATGTCCACTCAAATTTTTATTTCGAAAATTTATATAAAAAACTCTTCTGAACTTCTATAAAAAATACAATTGGAAGGTGAAGAAGAGGTACATTTGAAAAAGAAGATTGCAAAACTATTTGATACTTTAAGTCCAAAAAAATAAGTAGTGTATGAACCATTCTCCAAAGAGACAGATCTTTTAAGCAAATAAAATAACATTCGGAGAAGATTTGAAGAACAGGGAATACGTTTTTTTAAAGTGCACGAAAAGCCTCACTTTAACCCTAGTAATATGCGACTTCGTTTGAAATTCACGAAGGAACATCTTAACAAGCTACAATTCTGTGGAAGATGAGAATGCGTGTTCATATCAGGATACTTTTAAAAGGGAATACTTTTGCTCTGACCACAAGGAAAGATTAATCAGCCCAAATTCAGCCTATTCGACATTCTCACGGTGGCATTTACCCGCCTACATTTGTAAGGAGGTATCAAAAGATACCCTGAGAAAATGAAACAATCACATTATCTTAAAATTTTAAACGTTGTTGCTGTTGTTATATAGCAACTGTTTGGTTGCAATTAATTTATGCGTCAACACGATTATGCACCAATTAAGAGGAGTAGGAATTTATATAGAGATATATTTGTCGGAACCTTAGCAACACCTCAGAGCCCGAATCTCAATGTTATTGAAAACGTTTGGTATCTCAAGTCGGAGGTGATGACAATTGGAAAGTACGAGTACCAGTACCAGTACCAGTACCAGTACCAGTACCAGTACCAGTATCAGTACCAGTACCAGTACCAGTACCAGTACCAGTACCAGTACCAGTACCAGTACCAGTACCAGTACCAGTACCAGTACCAGTACCAGTACCAGTACCAGTACCAGTACCAGTACCAGTACCAGTACCAGTACCAGTACCAGTACCAGTACCAGTACCAGTAACAGTAACAGTATCATTGCCAGTAGCCGTACCAGTACCAGTACCAGTACCAGTACCAGTACCAGTACCGGTACCAGTACCAGTACCAGTACCAGTACCAGTACCAGTACCAGTACCAGTACCAGTACCAGTACCGGTACCAGTACCAGTACCAGTACCAGTACCAGTACCAGTACCAGTACCAGTACCAGTACCAGTACCAGTACCAGTACCAGTACCAGTACCAGTACCAGTACAAATTGGTTGGTTGGTTGGTTAGTAAGGGGGAGAAGATTTTCGTTAAAGTGGGGGAGTTGTAGCGGAAAGAAGGCGGGTGATCAGTGCTGACTTCAGTATTTTGTATCGAAGTCTCGACGTTACTGGACAGTGGAAGAGGAAGTGCTCCAGATCTTCCTGTTCTTCGTCTTAGCTTTGGCATGTTGAGCTTTCTGCTAGTCCGAGTCTATGTAAGTGGAGGTTAAGGTTAATGTACCATGTTACCAGTCCCTCCATTAGCCTTAGATTCCGTTTACGACTTCGCGCCCCGGTACCCATGTTAGACTGACGTCGTTTAGTGTTGCTAGTTTGTTTAGTTTGTGTTTGCACTTCCTTACCAATGTCAGTGTTGATAAAGGGTTTGTACTGGCTTGGAATGCTTCAGTACTATCCGAGCAGATGAGTATTTGTTTGTCACGTTTGCTGAGTTCGGTGAGCTTTTCTACTCCAGTTAGTATGGTTCAAAACGTTTTAAGATTTCTATCGCTGGGTTCGAGCAGTAGATCTCCGCCCTTGATTCAGTCCGTATAAATTGTGATAACTACCGGCTCTCTTGTCGTGTTTCCGTTCGTCCAAGAAGGAAATATTTCTTGAAATTGTTTTTGAAGGTAAAAGTTTTCTCCTCTAGGTCGCTTTGGCGATCTAGTAGGGATGTCATCGCTCTTACAATGTTCACAATTTCCCTATGTCCGGTGTTTTTCCTGTCACCAAAGTGACCCAGTGCCTTGAGTCATGTGGCCGAGAGTCCTGCTTGTCTTTTCACTTCCAGTTGTACTAGTGCTATATTGAGAATTGGTTCCAAGCGGTCGGCGTGGAGTTTTGAGCGCCTGTTATTCGCAGGCATGCCATGCAATGGACTTTAGTGAGCCCGCGACTACTAATTTTTTATCTATCTTTTTCCACCGGACTAGTATGCCGTAAAGAAGGGTTGGTTTCATTACACAGTTGTATATCCAGTAGACTTGTTTTGGTTTTATTCCTCAGGACTTCCCAAATGCTCTCCTGCATATCCAATATGCCCTCTTTGCTTTAGTACTACGTTCCTCCAGGTTTTTCTTCCAGAGTTTCTTATCGATTCTTATCGATTATCAACCCTTTTTATGGAGAGAACCAAAACCGTTTTTCTAGGGTTAACACTTAGCATGTCTTCAATCGTCCATTTTGTAACAGTGTTGAGTGTGTACTGCATGATTTTCACTATTATGCTTAGGTGTTTTCCTTGAACTAGGATTGTCAGGTCGTCTGCATATGCTATATGTTTGGCGCATGCTCCTTCTGTTTTTTTAAGCTTATCCATCACTAGTACCCACAAAAGAGGTGATATAATTCCTCCTTGTGGTGTCCTTTCTAGGACTTTACCTTTGCCTCGTTTCGCCTCCGATGAAGGCTCTGATATCTATCATATTTGTTTTTTTTATATTATTCAACGGCCCTTCGATGGCTAGAAACAGAACTACAACTGACTCTTTGTATTCAAAGGCATCCTCAATTGTTGACCAGAACCAGTACCGGCACCAGGACTTGTACTTGTACTCCAAAACCGTGGTACTGGTACTTGAAAAAGAGCATTTGCAAGTATTTGGGTACAAGAACGAAGTACCATGTACTTAAGTACTCGTGCAGTTGTTGACCAGTATTTTCAAGTACTTTCAAGTACTGGTCGAACTTGTAAGTATTTTCTAGTCTATTGAGTTATTTTTGTTCCAGAGTTGCAACGTCAATATAAAAAGGCAAATTAATATGTGTCTCCTCAGAAGCAAACTATACACTGTGAGTCCACACATTGTTAAAACAATCACAATCGAGCGAATTGGCGGAAAATAATCTATTCGAAAAAAAAAACAAATTACGAAATAAAGTTTTCCCGGTTTCTAACCTATAACAATATTTTTGGCGATCAACTGATATCCAGTCATTTCATTTTTATGTATAAATATATTTAGATTGATAGATAGATAGATTCATTTATTTCGAATTTATAAAAATGATGGCATTGTCGCACATTTAACAGTTCAGAGATTTTATGTGGCTATATATTTCTTCTGATATAAGATTAGTTATCACTAGCAGAATGAATTATTAATTTTTTTTTTAACAATTTCATAGTGGCTTTAAGTTATGCCTACGATGGTTAATGCACATATTTTTAAATTATGTCTAAAAAATGCCTGAATATTTAAACTTTTTCCAGAAATATATTTTTGGCTTACATTTTGGGGCCAAATCACAATCGAAGTTTTCAGAATAGTTTTGATACAACAGGGAAGCATATTGACATGAAAAAATATATTTTTCAAGGTCTGGAATACGTACCTTTTCAAATTGCAAACGTTTATTTAATTCTTACAAAATTAATTTAACTTGTGGTCGAGGAAATCTAATGTTTATAATAACTTACGACAAAGAAACCTTATTAAATTCTACAACTTTTCATCTTACACTGTAAATTAAATCTGTAAATTAACAACAAATGATTGCGAAATTCTGTTTTTTGAATGAACTAAGGGCTGGTGTTTTTGATAACAATTTTTAAGTTTTCAAGTTTATTAAAAATATTCAACATGCTCGTGACGCATAAGTGCAGAGCCAGACTCTGGAAATATCTTTCGTAGACTGTTCAGCACAAATCTTAACCTCTTTGTACGTAAATTCATCATCATATTTACATACATATTACTGTGTCCAAAAAATAAGGTGACCTTGTATTTATTTTGAAAATTCTTTATTTATTCTTCCAAATCAATTTCATCCCCTTCAAAGTAATCCCCTCCCGATGCAATTCACTTATGCCAACGGATTTTCCAATCTTTGAAACACTGGTTGTAGTCACTTTCCGGGATGGCCTTCAGTTCCGTCTTCGCTGCGGCTTGAATCTCCTCTATCGTATCAAAACGGTGTCCCCTGAGTGGTCTTTTGAGCTTGTTGAACAGCCAGAAGTCGCACGGCGCCAGATCAGGTGAATACGGTGGTTGCGGAATGATATGGGTTGAGTTTTTGGCGAAATGATCACGAATTACGAGTGCGGTATGGGATGGTGCATTATCGTGGTGTAAAAACCAAGAATTGTCTTTCCACAATTCCGGCCCTTTTTAGGCGGATAGCGCTACGCAAACGACGCATAACGTTCAAATAATATTCCTTCTTGACTGTGTGGCTGGTTGGAAGGAATTCATAAAGCACAACACCACGATAATCGAAGAAAACAGTCAACATGACCTTGATTTTTGAGCGACTTTGGCGCGGTTTTTTTGGTCTCGGCTCTCCTTTGGCACGATATTCGCTCGATTGATCAGTTGTTTCGGGGTCGTTAGCATAGATCCAAGTCTCATCGCCACTTATAATGCATTTCATGACATCCTGGTAGTCGGAAAGCATTGTTTCACACACTTCAACGCGACGCCTTTTTTTCCAAAAATTCAATGTTTTCGGTACCAGTCGAGATTTGACGCGCTTGAGGCCCATTCAAAATGGTATTGACTGAGCCTTTCGATAAGCCAAATTCATCAGCAAGGTCTCTAATCGTTAATCGATAGTTTTTCAACACCAAATCTTTGATTTGTTGGACGTGAGCTTCATCGGTTGAGGTTGATGGTCGCCCAGAACGCTCTTCGTCTTCGACACGTTCACGGCCGGCTTGGAAATCACTATACCACTTGTAAACATTTTTTTTAGACATAGCCTCATCATCAAAGGCTTTCTGCACCATCCTCAACGTATCCGCAGCAGAAAATTGATTCCGCAAACAAAATTTAATGCAAATTCTTTGCTCAATAAATTTCGACATCGCAAAAAACGAAAAACTCACTTTTAGCAGCTCACAAAACGACGCGTATCTCAAACACTATGAATATATTTTGACATGAAATTTCACATAGATGTCACTGACAGTACTACCAACCTAAAAAGAAAGAAAAATTTCCAAATCCTTCGACGCGCGCAGTTTAAATTCATATGTCACCTTATTTTTTGGACACACTAGTACATACATATTTCATTTGTTTAATTAATTTCAAAAATATTTTCGTGCCGTTTTTCAGAATAGGCCCAATGTAGGAAGCTCTTCTGTAGAATGCGAGCATTTTGCAAACCTATCAACTGCCTCCCCAGTATTGGAAATGGTGAACCAAGTAGCAACAGAAGTATCACCTCAACTCGTATCTTCAGCAGTGGAGGCCTTTTTTTCATATGGGTTGATTACCTGCCCTCGACGTGGAGCACTTTCAGATGCGAATTTTGAAAAATTGCTGCTTTTATAAGCTAGTAATTTTTTACGTTATAAGAATTCAGAAATTCAGAAAACTTTGGTTGTATATCTGGCATATAATATGAGGTGACTCGTGTTCCAATAGCTGGGAGCTATTCCGCAAGGACTTGGAATACATTGATAGCGACTCGAATTAATATTTTGCGGATCATATTTTACATCTTAAACAAATCCCTGATGATTGTGCTATCAGTTTTAAATTGTGTTTTTTTTTTATTGTACAATAACATTTTTTTTAATAACGTTAAATGAATTTCTTTTAGGGTTTACGTACTGAAAAAGTTTTTATTTCTTGCAATTGAGACACCGATTATTTTCCGATGTTTTCGGTCACCTCTAAGATACACTCTCGAGTCAGTTTATAAAGGAGGTTAGTAGAAAGAGATGTGGTAAGTAAGAAAGGTTTACAAATACCTGGGATAACCAACCTCGTTGACTTCAAAATGACTTCAATGGTTCTGTGACTCCAAAATGACTTCAAAAAGACTTCAGCGATTTCATCTTTCAAGTCAAAAGAATCACCAATTAATGAATTCAAAATACATGGTGATTTCATATTTTGAAGTTGAATTATGATATTGAATTCTTTGACTGAAGCCTATACAAAGTATTCCTTTACAACTCTGCCATGTGGCGCCGCGCCGCCTTGTTGGGCGCCATTGACCTAATACGGCAATTTTGTTTTTTAACAAAAAAATGCCGCTGAAGACAATTGTTCGATACAAAAAAGCGGAAAAGTTTCACTAAAGTCTTCTTCAATTTCTCTGAATCTGCCTCCCAGTTCAACTGCGACTTTGTAAAACTGGTCTTGTTATGTTTACGTTTTATTTCAACATCCTAAAATAAATTTGACTCATCAATGTTTAAATATGAGCATCTATGTGCTTGAGTCGGATTTTCCAGAATTCTTTAAGTTAGTAAATTCAAATTGATATTGAAATTCTGCGAAATTCCATAGCAGTAAATGTTACGTCAGGAATTTGACACCTCTGAATCGTGATACGGCAATTTTACTAATATACTAACAATATTGGGGAATTGTCTGGTTTCTTGGTTCTCCCAACTTTAATTGAAGGTCAATTAACGATTGAGTGTTAATTAGCAAATAATTTGTGCATTTTGAGCTTCACCGGATACTTGCGTAGCTTTAACAGTAAAATTCTTAATTAAGCATAATATTTAAGGCGCCTTAAAAACAAAAAAAAAATAAAAAACCAAAACATTGGTCATATAGTATGTGATTCAGAACCAGTTATGGAGTTCTCCATGCGTGTTCTTGAGTGCGTATTTTTTAATAAGGTATTCGAATGAGCTTTGACGAAATAAAATATTGAGTAAAACATACGATCCTGAACATGAAACATACCAAATCCCTGTACTTAGTATCGGTTTGGCCATTTGTTTTTGCATACTTTTTTATTCTGATTGAGACAGCAATATTTTGAACGCATAATTCTTAAAAAGACGGCTGAAACTCAGTAAGAATCGATTTGAGCAAAATTGGAAAATATTGCAGAGTTACTTCCAAAGTGAATTACTGGAACAGAGTGAATTTTCAGAAATACTTTTGGTCGAAAAAATGCACCAACTGATTGAAAACCGTATTCGTCCCATGCGCTTAATGGAGAATATTGCTGAAGTTGTCTAAAATGTGGTCCTCAGCCTGAGAGACTTAACGTGCCAAAAATCTGAGCAACTCAAACTCAGTTGCAGTAGCCTGAGAAGAAATTTTCATTTTATTATTGGGCTATAGAGTAGCTCGAAATTGATCAATATTTTGCTTAAAAATTCATCTTTTCAGATGAGACGCATTTCCACTAATTGAGGCTAAAAATAAAGCAAACAAAGTCATCCAGAATTCAATAAATTGTGAACGTTTCCAAGGCGACAGTGGAAGAAGTAAGTCAGAAACGAATTTATGATTTTGTCTTGGACAAGCGAGATGAGGCTGCGTGTCACACAAGTCGTCCACTTATCGTATAATATGTCATTTTTGTGATATTGCATTTAGCTCAAAGCTCTTCGACAAAAAATAATATCTCAAAATCGGTTCACATGAACTTCCAACAAGAGAAATTTTTCACGAAGGAATAAAAAAAAATTAACTAAAAGTATCACAATTAAAAGGTGTTTTGATGCAGAATAATTGTAGATTTGTGTGAATCTTTGATTTCAACACTAAGTCAACCGACTCTATTCAACACCGATGTGTTGTCTCCCGCCATTTACATATTTATTAATATATAATAATTTTCAAGGTTCCGTACCTCAATTGGAAAAGAGGGAACCATTAAATGATCAACAAAGTGATCCAGCGGCTTCAGTTCTTGCGTAAATTTAATCTTGTAAGGATGTAGGCTAAGATCTTTTCGCAAAATTCGCCACAACGACGTCACAGAGATGCCCAACGCTTGAGAACGACGTGTGAGAGACACATTTGGGCTTTCTGCAACTGAAGCCTCAGCGGCAGCAATATTCTCGACACTACGGGCACTTCTTTGTCTCACTGGCACGCGAACATTTTGTACTGTGCCTGTGGCTTCAAATTTGTCCACTAGACGCTCAATTGTTGATCTGCTAGGACGATTAGGGCGACCATAAATTGGACGTAGCGCTCTTAACGTTGAGGCCACTGACTCCGAATTTCGGTAGTAAATTTTAATAATTTCGACTCGTTGTTGGCTCGTATATCTTTCCACCATGAAATGGCAAACCTTATTGAAGAGAAATGTCAAAAGAGCGGCAAGAAATATGGCGTCGTTTGCTGTCACAGTCGCTCTACTTTTGTAGCGTCCCTGTTGAAAAACCCATTACAAACAGAACAGAATAGGTCCCAGAATAGACCCCTGTGGGACTCCTGTCAATAAGTCCAAATAATTAGAGGCACAGTCATCCACACACATCCTTTGCATTCTGTTTGATAGTACCTTAACTGTGGCGGTTGAACAACAGTGGTGCTTTCGAAAACCAGACTGAAGAGGAGACAATAAATCATAGGAGTCTTGATAACTTGAGATTTGTTCACTTAGAGCTTTTTCTAGAACCTTTGATAGGCAGGGCAGAATGCTTATTGGGCGAAATTCAGATGCAGATGCAGATTGCAATCTTCCAAGCTATTAGGAAATGTGGAAGAGTAAATATAAAAATTTATGAAATGCGTGAAAGAACGGATTACATAAGGCAGAATAAGTTTGACGAATTGAAATGAAATTCCATCTTCACCAACAGCATTGGACTTGAGCGAACGAATACTGTCCAAAACTTCAATTTCGGTAATAACCTTGAAGTTAAAAACATTTAAGGAATCTGAAACGATACTATGGTTGGACACAAAGGCTGTGCCGACACCACCAGAATACTGCATGAATTAATATTTTTACCCACACAAAAGGACCGTAAGTTATTCCAGAGCTGGGCAAAAAAGTTTATTTCCATTTAAGTATTAATAGATACAAATGGACCGGTTTATCTTATTAAGTTGTAACATGCACTAGATTTTCTACGTCCGTCAGTAGCCAGGCTCTCAAGCTTTTAAGAAATCGGATTTAAGTACATTGGACACGACTGCATATATCTGGAGGTAATCTGTTGAAAATAAAAGGTGCTATAATAGTTGCGTAGCGTCTGAAATGTTCGGTGTTCACTTTTGGTACTTGTCGTAATACATAGGTATAGGTATCTCCTCTTCTAGAATTAGAATAACCTCCACCCAGATAGAAAAGTCTTAAAACTTTATACACATATAAATGTCTGAGTGGCAATGTATTGAGAATTTGAAATAGAGGAAAGGATGGTTCCCATCTAGATTTAAACATCACAATACGAACTAACTTCTTCTGAGCTGTGATAAGGGGTTGAAGATTACTCACATAAGCATTGCCCCAGTACGAAATTCCGTACTTTAGGCGGGAGTTCACCAGCGCATAGTATATAGTGTTAAGTATATAGATATATAGTAAATAGATTTCTTGATAGTAGAAATGTGTGCTTTCCAGTTTAATCTGCTATCGAGGGTAACACCTAAGTACTTGAATTCTGAGACAGATTCTAGTTTTATGCAATCATTTGAACAACTTAAATTTTTACACTTTGAATCATGGAGACAAATTCCATCCATAGGTCGCTGTTTTGTACGAGAAATGAGCATAACTTTAGATTTGCTGCTTAACAACATTTGGTGGTAGGCGAACCAATTTTTTTAACATGGACAAGTCTGTTAGCATTTCTGATTTAACAGAGTTCGCAGATGGAGCAACATAAGACAGAACCAGATCATCAGCAAATGCCCGGATTCTTCCCTTCAGCGACAACTTTAAGATTGAATTTATGTAAATGAGAAAGAGCAATGGTCCAAGGACCAATCCTTGGGGTACTCCGACACCTGGGCTGCTCAGGGAATCCCTCAATGTACCGTTAACTCGTACCAGCTGTTTTCGGTTTTTAATATAATAAGCGAACCAATTGTGGATATTGCTTCTAAATCCAGTTCTATGAAGAATTTTTAATAGAAGTTTATGATTCACTAGATCAAAAGCTTTAGTTAGATCTAGAAATAGAGAAGCAGTTTTTTTTTTGCTTTTATCGAGTCCTTTATTAATGTCTTCCAAGAGGGATAATATGGCATCTTCTGTAGACTTGCCTTTCCTAAAGCCAAATTGATACTTGCTCAAAAAATCATATTTACTGAGGAAGGAAATCATTCGTTTCGTGATGATTTTCTCAAAAATTTTGGAAAAAAGTTCAACGTTGTTGGACTATTCTTCTTTGCGCGAGTCCGACTCGCACTTGGCCGGTTTTTATCATAACCAGTCCTCCAGCATCGTAACACCCATCTAGCCAGGAATGCCTTTTTTCGATCGTACAATTAAATGTGGGTCACGTTATTTAGCCGCACAATATGAACACTCTTCCAAAATGCGTATTTCCTACTCATTATAGTTCATGCATCCGTACTTATCTCTCTTTCATGTACTGTACATGTCAACATATTCACTTTTTAGGGGTTAAATGAAAACTCCTTGAATGCTTGTATATTGTAAGAAAAAAGAATTTAATAAATTTAATATCTTAAGATAATAATTTTATTTTAAAGCTAATCACTAAAAATCTCATCATACGACAATTTCGAAAAGACACCGCCTAATATCTGTTTCATTATCGTCACGAATCCGTTGTTTATTCCGCTTTCCAATTCCGCCCACACATCCTTCCAATTAGTGTTGATGACTCTGTTAAGCTCATCACCAAGAGCCTTATTATCATTAAAAAGATTTTCAAAATCGGTTTTCACACTGACAAAAAAGGAGAGGAAAAATATTCAAGTAAGAAATCCTGACAAGAAAGTTACACTCTAATGATACTCACGATTCGGGATCGATTAGAATCTTGATTTTGGTAATTACAGCACGCGTTTCACCATTCACAGTAGTTGTTGCCAATCTCATTTTTACATCAGTTTTCAGATTCTTTATTTGGACTTCGGCCTTTCCATTTCCATTAACTGGCAGTAGCAAAATTTTGCCCTTTGCTTGATACTGACCACGAAGCGTCAACAAGGGAATATTAACTTGTGCTTCGATTTTTGATTTACGCGGCTCCTTATCGAAACCAACAAATCGGGAAAAAGATGCCTTCGACAGACCATGCACATCCAGGCTATCGAATTTTAGATCCAAGTTGAGTGGACTCTTTCCATCCCTTTTGGCCACGATAAGCTCGTCCATATGGAAAGGCTCTATTTTCACTAGACCCATTTCTGGAAATCCGTTCGGATATGCACTTATGATTTCATTGGCAGTCTTTATAATGCAAGCTTCATCCGCCACGCGACATTTCTTTATGTCCGCCGCTAAGGAGTGAAAATTAAAGATGTCGTTTGTCACTTTGCGTCATGCAGATACTTACGAAACTGGGCCGAAGAATCCTGAACCACGGCCAATCCGAGAACGATCGAGAATAATGAAAAGACCACCATTTCGAAGGGAATTTTCGTTTTGGAACGCACGATAGAATACGACAGTACGAGAACCGAATGCCCGGAAGTTATGATTGAGAGTAATAACGAAATTTTAGCTATCTGGTTTTTATAGAACCTTTTAGTCCATTTCTATGAATACTAGTTTGTCGCAGTTTTTTTTTTGTATTTTGTTGCACATAAACGAAATTGTACATGGAATTAAATTTTGTACTTTAAAGTGTCATTAATCTAAAATAAACGTTTCGTAATTGGCTGTAAAAGTTTTGGATGTCAAAGTGCATTTCCAACAGAATCGTTTCTGTTTCCGTCACAGATGCTGTATGTTCTTAAATGAAAGCAACTGAGCTTTCAAAAGACGAGTCATAAAGTTTAGAGATGAAATGGAAAAATTTGACCTTCAGCAAAATTGAAATTAAATGTGATTCGTTTGCTCAATTTTGGAATTAGGCTTTTATTGCTACGTTAATGAGGAATTAAAACTAGCTGGGGTTGAAGCTATAAGCCAAGCACGAGTTAAGATGTATCTTATATTTGGTATTTGTATAACAAAACTGATATCTATATAAACACACAAAAACAGTTTATTTAAAGTAAGTCGGTGTTAATTTTTTAACTTTTACTGCACCTAATTTGTGGGACCTACGACAGAAAAAAACTGTGCTCTGTGCTGAATTAAGAAAGTTTTAATATAAATCTCATCGTTTTTTTTCAACTGTGCAATGCGACAACACTTCCAGCAATAAACCTTGACCACATATTTTCCAGAAACATGTAAATTTCTACGAAAAACTTCTGCAGAGGATCTACGGAGAGAAAATATACCAACGAAAAGACAGATCTATGCAGAATCTGCAAAGTGCAAAACTTGTAGAAAACATTAAACCTCTAAAGGGCTTGATAGGAAACTTGATCAGCAAGAAAGCCGGGAATGTGGATTGTTTGAAGACTGTACTTGGAAGTCTTTGAGGAGAGTGTTAAAAGAAGCTTAAACGAGGTACCCGCAATCTTTAGATACAACAACTAGCCTCAATTACGAAAACCTCAGCATCCTTTTTTATTGCTGTGGCCTTAATTTTTGGAAAATTAACTGTCAATCACTTGTTTTTAATGTTAAGATAGTTTGAAATTTCTTTTGTGCCAAAAATATTACTTGCCTTAGTCACCGTATTGTATTCGAAGGTACCTTAGCCGAAATATCGAATATTTTTGCAGTGTGAAATAACAAACATGATTTAATTCGAGATGATTCTAGACCGTTGTTTTGACTTGTGTAACATCATTAAATTATGGTCTATCAACAACTTCATTCTTTGCAGCCGTGCGTATTAATCTTAAGCCTTAAGTCTCGAATCTAACCTAATTAGCTCTCCAATTAGCATTTTTAAATTTAACAGTAGCTTTTGAAATGTTCTCGTACGATTACTGGATAATTTACAATTGACTGTTTTTTGATTCGGCATTTTTGTGTCTTTTCTAAGCTCCATTTTTTTGTATGCAGTATTTCGATAAAACCCAGGATCCAGATTCCAATTCGACTGTAGTTTGGTCAATAATAGCGGACCCAATACAGGTTTGCTTGGGATCAGCAAATGCATTTTCGATATTTTAAACGTTTTTCTGATATGAAACCAGTGAGACAAACAGCTGTAATATATTCTTAGTAAACACATTTTTTGAGCAGTGAAATTAGTACAAAACAAGAGTATTGCCTGTTATTATTTACTGAAATAAATTAACAGCATAACTTAATAATAATAATAATACAAAAATAATGTTTATTAGTTCATTGAACTTTGAGTTTACATGGATAACTTTTTTGCGAATAAAAAGATACAGATACAGCTTTTTATTTAACAATTACTTTTAAAAAATTCAATGAGCTTTTTCTTGAATACTAATATTCTTTGTTCAGTCTTTATCTCAATCGGTAATTTGTTGAAGAAGAGTAAGCCCTTGTACATGAGTGAATTCTGTGTACTAGTTTTATTACACCTGACTGGTCTTAGGTTATCAACATTCCTCAAATTATACTGCTGTACATCAGCAATCCGAACAACCCATTTGTTATTTTATAGATGAACATCATTGCGTTGAAGGTCAACCTCTGTTCAATACTCATCCAATTTAGAGCACCCAGCATATGATGTATCGGTGTATACCTGTTACACCTCAATATCGTTCTCATAGCTTTATTTTGAAGTCGTTGAAGTCCAGCTTTAATTCCCTGTTGGTTAGCATACAAAAGAGTAGAACAATAGTTTAGATGAGGCAAAATCATAGAATTATATACTATATAAGGATAGCACTTTGGAATGTCAGTACCGGTCGTATTCTTTTTAAATATCCTATTTTCTTGGCGACTTTTCCACAAACTAGTTTACTGTCTACTATTACTCCGAGATATTTAATATTTTCAACACATTCAATAATATCACCATCCATTCGTACTTCAATTTGCCCCTCTAGTCGGAACTTCATACACTTAGATTTTTTTAAATTTAATTTTAATTTGTTCATCTTAAGCCAACTATTAACACGTTCGAGATCCGCGTTTGAATTTCGGCACATTTCTTCAATATTCCTTCCACAAATATACAGTGGCGAGCATAAATGTTTGAATGTTTACTTTTTTCGTACTTGCCTATCCATAAAATCTTTATTATTAAAGGAAATACAACCATTTTTTTTATGTTTTATTCTTCATTTATTTGTTTAAAATTTTGCATATTCCTAATTTAGAAAAAATAAAAATAAAAAAATAAAACGGAAAAACCAAACTTCACTCCATTCGAACACTTTTGCACGTCCAAAAAAAAAAACATAAAAAAAGTTATTTCAATATTTAGTCCACAGCCCTTTATTTTTTATGACACTTTTAATGCGTTTTGGCATGCTCTCCACTAGTTTCTCGATCAAATTATTCGGTAATTTTTCCCATTCATTTTCCACCCTTTGCCAAAGCTCATTTACGTTCTTCGGGACCCTTTCATAGACTGCCAGCCTTTTTTTGAGCAAAGCCCACAAAATTTTAAATCGGATTTAAATCCGGGCTTTGCGCAGGCCACTTCAACATCTGAAAGCGTTGGCCGGTCAACCAATTTTGAACGATTTTGGCGGTGTGCTTTGGATCACGGTCCTGTTGGAAAAGGACCTCTTCCTCAGGGTATGCACTCCTTTCAACAAATTCTGGTAAATTTGCTTGGAGTATGTGAAGATAATCCTCCTTATTCATAATCCCTTCAATTTTAACTATTGGGCGAACGTGCCACCAAGTAAAGCAGCCCCATACCATCAGGTTACCACCACCATGTTTGATCGTTTGCTTTACTTGGTGCTTCTGGATGGTTTCCTCTGGTCGGTGCCAAAAATATTCCTTTCCATCTGACTGGAAACGGTTTATTTTGGTTTCGTCCGACCAGATTACTCTTTTCCAGTCTACAACATTCCAATGTTTATGGTCTTTGCAGAACTTTAAACTCGCTTTTATGTTTTTGTCCGACAAAGCGTGTTTTTGGTTTCACTGCTGAAACAAGTCCAATTCTTCGAAGGGCTCGGCGCGCAGTCCACTCACATCCTTATTGATATTTGCGGCAGCTAATTTTGGCGTTAATGAGTCCTTGCGCCTCATCAAACGCTCCATAGCACGTGCATCTCCATCTGTCAGCAACCTTCGACGTCCTTTCAAAATTGCACTGTGGCTTACATTTCGCCTTTTTTGGGCGCAATATACAGTTGAATTACTGATTTTCAATATTTTTGCAATTTCTCGTGTGGACTTTCCTTTTTCTGTTAAAACCACTATGCTGTTTTCGAGGTCTTCCGATATTTTACGCATTTTAAAAAATCACATACAAATTACAAAACTGCAAACTATTTCAAAGTAATAACCTTAACACAATGGTGTCAATAGCAATGAGAGAGTGGCAAAGAATCATCAACGAACAAAAAATAGCGGATAACGGGAAATTCATAGTGGTTTGGGCTAGTAAAACATTCCGTGCAAAAGTGTTCGAATAGAGCGAAGTTTGGTTTTTCCGTTTTATTTTTTTTGTTTTTATTTTTTTCTTAATTTGGAATATGCAAAATTTTAAACAAATAAATGAAGAATAAAACATAAAAAAATGGTTGTATTTCCTTTAATAATAAAGATTTTATGGATAGGGAAGTACGAAAAAAGTAAACATTCAAACATTTATGCTCGCCACTGTATATGAGAGTGTCATCCACAAAACAATTTTACAAAAACGTATACAACTCTTGATATCATTAATATATATCAGGAAAAGAATTACACCCAGGAATTACACATATCAGGAAAAGAATTACACCCAACACTGATCCTTGGAGTACCCTCATATAAACAGAAACCGAATTTGATAACACAGCATTTATTTTTGTCCTCTGAGTTCTTCCTGTTAAATATGACTTAAACCACTAAAGTTCTACTCCTCTTATTCCATGTATCTCTAATATCTGCAATAAAATGTCTCTGTCTATTGTTTCAAACGCCCGTTTTAAATCTAAAAATACCGC
The DNA here is from genome assembly GCA_963555765.1 of Orthonevra nobilis. NCBI lineage: Eukaryota > Metazoa > Arthropoda > Insecta > Diptera > Syrphidae > Orthonevra > Orthonevra nobilis. Next base: position 48,764,366 of record OY743227.1, on the reverse strand, counting down.
AATCGCCGAGTTACCACTATCCACCTCTTTCTTCCAGTCAAAGATTACACAATTTATAGCTGACTCACAGGAGTGGCGTCTTCTAAGCCCTGATTCTTCAACAGCTAGTAACTTCTTGTCTCCCAAAAAATTTTGTAATTGGTTAGCAACGTAACGTTCCATTATTTTCTCGAAGAATGGTAACGTATTTATTGGACGAAACTCTTTGCAGTTGATCGTGATACTAGGTCTTATTTCCTCATTTTGCAAGAATAACATCTTGGAGTCGTCGATCGATATTCGATCTACGCCATAATGAAATGGCTCCAAATGTCATATGCCGATCTACTTATTTGTTTTTGAATTTTTGACCAAACATTCTCAATTATTATACATTAAGATCCGGACTCTTAGTTGATTATTTCGGCACATCCTGTGACATTTCCGACAAATAGTTTCGTACATAAACTCCTACTCGTATGAATTGGTGCATTATCATGTTCAAGTATAAAAATCAGCAAAGAGTTGCCTTCAAAAATGTTTAGATAATGTGATTGTGTAGTTTTTTCAGGGAATTGTGGCAACTAAGTAATTGCGGATTTCACACATAGATGGCTTTAGTTGAATTTTTAGTGTGGAGTTTCCATTTAAACATTATATTTTTGAGGTTTTATGTTTCGGGTTTCTGCTGACGAAGAATTTGCAGTGCATCGACGATTTCGGCAAGCTGTTCAAGGTCCCGTATGCGCATAGTGATCAGTGCTTTGCTTACATCCACGGGAAAGCGATCGAGAAACAGTGTACGATCGTTGGATCGCATTTGTTGCCGGAAAGATTCTTCATGTGCGTTAGAACTGCTGAGGGTATTTTTCCAGTCATGTCCTCGCCCCGTAACATACGACGAAATTGCGATTCTGGGGTGGGCGCGAAATGATGCATAAGACGATCTTTTAGGGCTTGAAATTTATTTGTTTCCGGTGAATAAGTGACCAGATCGCCAACAACGATGAGTGCTTCCCCTTCTAGGCTGACAAGAAGATGTGCAAATCGTTCGTCATCGCTTGTGATGCCTGTGAGTTGAAAGGCGGCTTCTACTTGCATAAGCCTCAGTTGTGGGTGCAGCTTGCTGAACTTTGGCAATGGTATGCGTTGTGTCGATATTTTAGGCGAGTCTAAAGTTGCAGCTGAAGTTGAAACTGTTGAGGTATTTGGGTATTGGCCTGCCATTCCTGTAGCCACGTTTGTGTTTGCAGCGTTGGAGGTCTGAGCGACTGTAACGATAGTGGCTGCAATTTGGGCGTAACGTATTGTTTTTATGGCCTCATTAGCAACCCTGAGCTCCTCGCGTAACTGTGTGATGATGTCATCGGTGTTTGTATCTCCAGGCATTGCGTACGCAAATTGATCTGCAGTTGTCTCGGTGGTAATAGGTTCCTCGTCGTTTGGTGGGGATCTTTCGGTCAGGCGAATGTTTCTACAGCGCAGATTGTACTCGCTCACGGAAAACGAGAAGGTGTTCTTGTAGTTCTTGTTGAGCAAGTAGACACGATTTGTTCAAGGAAAATTGTTGTTAGCGTTGTACTCACGTCGGGAGTTACCAAATATGTATGGAATGAAAAGATCCCGTTTACTTTTTAGTCACATATACATATATGTATATTTCCAAAAAAAATACTTAGCTTTACAAAAAGATACATAGGTTGGTCAGCATCAGAAGGCGTGATACTTATGAAACCGTAACATGTAAAAAAATTGCATCATCCAACCTTAAGTTCCTTCTAACGATCTGTAAAAAGGACGCTCTAGCGACGAAACATTAGAAATACGTATTGCCAACTTCACGTTTCATAAAACTGCACATTAGGTTTGCTGACGTAATCGAAATGTCAAACACAGCTTGTAATTTGATAGTTGGTACTTCACCTGTCAATCAGTAAAAAAAAATTTTGATCGGTTTTGTAGTTTTTGTTTCGCGTCTGTTGAAAAATGGAAAATCAAAACGATCATTTACGTCATATTTTGCTATTTTATTTCCGGAAACGAAAAAAGCCATCGCAAGCTCGGCAGCGTCAAAATTGGCTTGCCAAATTTCGTTCTGGTGATTTTTGAATTAAAGTTGAAAAACGCTGTGGTCGTCCAGTTGAAGTAGATGACGACGAAATCAAAGCAAAATAATCAATTCGGATCGTCACATTACAACATGTGAGATTTCAGAGAAGCTTCACGTATCACATGAATGCATTGAAAATCGCTTAAAACAACTTTGCTATGTACGAAAACTCGGTATATGGATTCGTCATGAACTGAAAGAAAATAAGTAAACCCAACGCATCAACTCTGCGATTTGTTAAAGAAACGTAATGAAAAGGATCAGTTTTTAAAACGATTGATAACTGGTGATGAAAAATGGGTTGTTTACAACAATGTTAATCGGAAAAGATCGTTGAGCAAGCCAGGTAAACCAGCTCAAACAATATCAAAAGCTGATATTCATCAATAGAAAGTTATGTTATCAGTTTGGTGGGATTCCAAAGGAATTGAACTTTTACCACTCAACCGAACGATCAATTCAGATGTCTATATTGAACAACTAACAAAATTGAGTTGAAGAAAAGTGGCCCGAATTGACAAATCGAAAAGGTGTTGTATTCTATTTATCATGACAATGCAAGGCCACTCACATCTTTGGTCACTCGGCAAAAATTATTGGAGCTTGGTTGGGATGTTTTGCCACATCCACCATATAGCCCTGACCTTGCACCATCTGATTACTTTTTATTTCGATATTTTCAAAACTCCTTGAATGGTAAAAATTTCAATAATTATGATGATGTCAAATCGTACCTGGTTAAATTTTCTTAGAAGTTTTATGAACGTGGAATTATGATGCTGACTGAAAGATGGCAAAAGGTCATTACTCAAAATGGGCTATAAATTACAGGAAAAGGTTATTTCGTTCCATGAAAAAATTTTCTTTTATTTTCTAAAAAAAAAACTGATAGTTGGCTAGATATATAGTACATAATGTTGATGAAACTTTTGAAATTAAAATTGAACAAAAAAAATCTTATATGAATTTGTGCCGAAACTTATGAACGGCAGCGTATATAACTTTACATATTTTTGCTTCTGAAAAGGCGGTTAACTCTTTGATGCCCGAATTACTTACGATAAAATAAAAAAAATTAATTTTCTCTAAACGTTTGTAAACTAGGTGGTGGTAATTGGGTGTTGGGTGGGTGGTATTTTTTATTATTATTGAGAGCAAGAGAATAATCAATAAATATGATATAATAAATCAATCATGTGTGATAAGACATAAAAAAAACACATCTCCCTTTCTGTTCCGAAATAATTGGAAAATGACCGTAGTTGTCGTGATGGAGTTGATGCTGAAGGTTTCGCAGTATCAAGTATCAAGGGACAATTCTACAGATTGCATCTTACTCAAAAATGAGGGTCATCCTCTCTTTCTGGTTTCACCATTCCAAAAACAATGGAATTCGACTACTAGGATCTCGAAACATGGAGATTTTAAAAAATTTTGAATAAGTTGGAAGTTTGAACTTTGAGGTTTATTATGCATAAAATAAGAATTTACAATCAAATATTCGTTACGAGCAAAGCTGAGTGCCTAACTGCAGGTGGTTGTGTTTCAAAAACATAATTTTTAAGTTAAACTTAACTCTTTGAAGATTTAAATTGTGATGAAATTAATTTAATGAAATTTTTAAATTTAAATATAACATTATTTGAGATAAGAAAATGTTTGATTTCTTTTTTTCTTTTTTTTTGTGTATTTTTGATGCTGGTTATTGTAACTGGAAATTTGTTTGAAATATATGGGACTGTGTAGTTCAGGTTTCTTTTGCCATACACGTTGCGAAACGTTGGTGTTTGCTGCAAACATCTAGCTCTGCGTCTGGTGTTAACTTGGTGAGCAATTGGACTCAAAAAACGTTCATCCGTTCCATATTCCACTAGTGTTGTCATCATAAATATTTGCTCTACTGTGAGGACCTTAAAATTACTCTCTTCTCTCTGGGCATTTGGAATTAGTTTAAGCGCCCTACGTTGTAATTTCTGCAGTTCATCCAAGTGGTATTTTGAAGAACCGTTCCGCATGGAACTCCCATCGAAAATGGCTATCAATAGTGACTCCCAGATATTTATAATGTTCCACAAATTCAATTTCTTCAGACTTCGTATATGGACATTTAGGATTTTGAAACATTATTTTACCCTTCAATTGACCTCTATGCGTTCCACGAATGGCACCATTTCACTGCTTCGTCGAACTCTTCCTGCATAATCGATGTTGCTGTATCCAAAGACATGTGTTGAACGGCGATTGCCGTATCATCTGCGTAAGCAAATGCATTGCTTCTTTTTAGTAATTTAAGCAATTCGTTTGTGTACAAGATGAATAAAATCGGGCCGATCTTAGATCCTTGCAGTACACCGTATCCAAGTTTCTTCCATTCGCTTATTGCCTCAAACGAAAGTCGGACCTATTACAAGAAGTTAAAAATAATTTGCTGAGACGGTAATAAATATTCATATGCAGTAAAAAAAATGCTCTAAGAATTCGCACTTTCGAGTCGTAGAAACCATTGTTTGCTTCAAAAAAATATATTTTATTTAAATTCCAAAAAAGTAATAAAAAATGCTTCAAAAAAAAGTGATATTTAACTAATTTGTCACATAAAAAAATGTAAAACATAAGAATAATTATAAACTATTCTCAGAAGGTTAAAAAACATTGTTTAATTCATCCAAACCAAACTCACTAAAACAACCACAAAAAAAAATGTCATAAAATCGGCTCAGCCACTTAGAATTAAGAATATAAAATAAGTTATGAAACGTATGTTAAAAAAGTATAAAAATGTTTGGTGCAATAACTAAAAAAAAAAATTTGTGAAATTGTTTTTTTTAAAAAAAAATGTTCAAATATTTCAGTATTTTTTGTGTAACTTCATCTTTTTTGAACTTCCAAATGAGGCAAAATCTTATACTGCAATGTTACATTCTCCAAATAGTGGATATCTTTGTATTGGAAGTTCGTGCTGAAACGAAAATTTCGTAAGATATGGACAAGAGCGACTTTCAAAATCATGGTTGAATATTGCCATCCTGGAATCAAAAAGTATACAAATTATTCCATTTAATACATACGAGTACATACATACTCACCTAAGCAGATTCTTGGTCCTTTCGAAAATGGAAGAAATGAATACGCATGTCTATTGCCAACATTTGTTGGGAGAAAATGATCTGGATCAAAGATATTTGCATTGTGACCCCAAATATCCGAATCTCTCTGAATGTTGAAAATGTCAATAAATATTTGTGTACCCTTCGGAATAACCACATCCTTCGAAATCGGTACATCTTTCGTACATACTCGACCGATAAGCGGAGCAGCGGGTGCGATTCTCAGCGTCTCATTAACACACATGCTCAAGAATGGAAGATTTTTAAGGTCCTCATAAGACACTTCGAATTCGGTGTTTGCAAAAACTGTAACAATCTCATTGAACGCCTTTTCTTGATAATCAGGATGAATTGCTAAGTACAATAAAGCCGAAAATAGGCTAGTCGAAGTTGTTTCTGTTCCCTATAAATAGATGAAATCTCTAAGACAATATCCTTCCATAAGATACGTTCCTTAATCACTCACAGCAAAAAGAATCAAACTCGATTCGGTTATAATATCGTCGGATGTTAGCTCATTTTTTTGATAATTTTTGATTGCTTGATCGATGAAATTAGCTCGTGTCTTTTCAATGTTCATGGACTCTAGCCTTGTGCTTGATTGCTTATATTTTGCTTCCCAATCCTCTTCTTTCGATAGTTTTATTTTATGCAATACCAACTGAAATGTTAAACATTTTCAATCAAGTAAAGTTAAACTCTTTCCATTGTTAAATATACTTCACGAGCGAAACTTTTTAAATTTTTCAATGACTCCGCAAAACCTTTATATACTTGCCATCTTTCAAATATGAAAGAAATTCTTAGCCACGGTTTCAGCACCAAATCAATAATACCCTCGAGGACCCTGTGAAGCAATTAAATGAATATAAATTGAACTGGATTTTATTTTAATTTTTAATGAGGCTTTTATTTCTGCCATTCAGAATATTCAGAAGTTATGTAAAAAGAGCCTTGACTGAGTGATCCATAAATAACAAAATAATGGTGCAAGATTTTCTCCTAGCGAAAATACTTGTTTCTCCATCTTGCTTAAATTTATTTGCTTAGCACATTATAAGAGCAGAAAGTCTTAATAATATCGAAAAGATAAATTATTTTTCAGTGTTTCAAAAACCATTAATTCAAGTATAACCTCTTTCGGCAGCGTCTTAAACTATATTTGAAAAACGTTCTGTTTTTCTCGTGATACAAAATACTATACAATAAGGAAGGAATTTTTCGTCCAAATCTCTGGCATGTGGAATTCCCTCCCTGATTCTGAAACGTGATTGCGATGAAAAACATTTAAATCAATTTTATTATTTCGCATTGAGATCCCGTGCTAGAGCACATTGAACGGAGTGTAAAAAACTAGTGGCTGGACAGATACCTGAACTCAAAGTACCGAGAAAAGTAAGCAATCCAAGTATTGACTCCACAGTCCACTTTGCTGACCAATAAATCGACCATTATCAGATTTAATAGAACTAAAAACTCTTGTATCGAATTTTCTGACCAATGAGAGAGTTGGATAATTTCGGAGAACAAAATAGACTGGACAATAAAGTCCTTCAGGTGGCATAAATTGTCAGATACCAGACGGTATTATTCCAGATACACGCCGTCTCACTTGATTACGAACAGTAGTTAAAAGTTGAAAAAACAACACATAATTTGTTTACATAAATAAATGTTGGTTTTATTCAAAGAGTAGCAATAGTTTTTAGTCGTGGGTACTACCTCCTGATCGCTGAATCACTTCATGCAGTAAAATAATCTAGCGAAATTTCAGACCAAGCTCGTTTAATGGCTTCAATAATCTCTTCCGTTTCATCATATTTCCTTCTTCCACGCCCTGTGATGTGCCGCTTTTGAAGATGTATTTCTTCTTTTCACAAATCATGGAAATAACAACTGTATTCATCAAGTCCGTCCAAATTAAATTTCTTGCCACTTTCTTGCCACTCGCGGTTCCACCTGATGTGACTTGTTGTTAAATCAAGCCGCTGGATTTTACGTGCCGCATTCAATGGTGGTTTTACTCTCCATTTTTTCATGGCGAATGTGGCTGGCAATCTGTATCAAATGGTGAATAGTGGATCTTCTAGCTGTAACTCCAATTACTGCCTTAATTTTACTGAAGCAGCTCTCAGTATCCCCCGCCTTTCCTGACATGGTTTTGCATTCCTTACTCATCCTTTACAGGTTTTCCCATACTTCTCTGGGTCATTGATAAAGCCGTATACACAACACAACAACGCCTCTTCCAACCCTGCTCGCTAGGAACCGGATGGATTTTCCTTGTTACCGGTAAGCTCGAATTTGGCTTATTGTCTCCTTGGTTGATGTCTTTCCTTTACTCATACTCGAAGTATTATTTTACAACACAGAAAATGGCCTTTACTTCAAGTCAATTAAAGTCTTAAAATAAGGATATATCTGGTTTTTCAATAAGAGCACTACAAAAGTTTTTTTTTTTTAAACAAAACACAAACGGTTTTGGATATCAATGAAATTCTTTATTCCTGTGAAAGCACGTTCGTTGCCATTGCAGAAGTCCAGACGCTGAACCCAATTTTCGACGGTTTTCAAGCATAAATCGGCCGATACTGCTGCAATTTCACCTTCGATATTCGTACGAAGTTCATCAATCGTTGCTGGCCTGTTGGCATAGACCAAAGAGTTGACGTATCCCCACAGGAAATAGTCTAACGGCTAAGCGACTGGACCATTTCGTGAGACAATACGTTCTCCAAACTTGGTTTCCAATAAATTGATTGTGACATTCGCTGTGTGGCTTGTGGCGCCCTCCTGTTGGAACCACATATCCTCCAAGTCCATATCATCCAATTGGTGCCAAAAATATTAGGTTATCATTGAACGATAGCGATCCCCATTCACAGTAACGTGCTGGTCTTGATCATCACGGAAGAAGTACGGCCCAATGACGCCGCCGGCCCATAAACCACACCAAACCGTAATTTTTTCGGGATGCAATGATGACTCATGGAGTACGTGTGGATAGCTGCCTGACCAATACCGCATATTTTGTTTATTGACGGATCCATTCAGCCAGAAATGAGCCTGTCGCTGAAAATGATTTTTCGATGAAAATCCGAATCATTTTCAAGTTGTTGCTCAGCCCAATTCACGAACATACGACGCTTCTGGTGGTCAAGCGGCTTCAGTTCTTGCGTCAATTTAATCTTGTAAGAATGTAGGCCAAGATCTTTTCGCAAAACTTGCCATAACGACGTCACAGAGATGCCCAACGCTTGAGAACGACGTGTGAGAGACACATTTTGGCTTTCTGCAACTGAAGCGGCAGCAATATTCTCGACACTACGGGCACATCTTTGTCCCACTGGCACGGGAACATTTTGTACTGTGCCTGTGGATTCAAATTTTTCCACTAGACGCTCGATTGTTGATTTGTTAGGACGATTATGACGACCATAAATTGGACATAGCGCTCTTAACGTTGAGGCCACTGACTCCGAATTTCGGTATTAAATTTTAATTATTTCGACTCGTTGTTGGCTCGTATATCTTTCCATCATAAAATGGCAAATTTTACTGAAGAGAAATATCAAAAGACCAGCGAGAAATATGGCGTCGTTTGCTGTCCCTGTCGCTCTACTTTTGTAGCGTCCCTGTTGAAAAACACGTTATAAGGTGTTGCTTATTGTAGGGTCGTATGGAACCCTTAGTGTGAGAGTCAAACTCGAACATGTGCGCTTCTTTGTAAGTTATGAAAAATATTTTTAAGAAATAAAGTTTGTAAATTTGTATATAGGAGGTCATCCTCGAACCTACTATACTTTCTACAATGGACCTTCAGGATGAACATAGACTGTAACTGTCGAGCCGATGCATTTTTGCGAAAGCTACCATAACGGTAAGAGAAAAGTCTTAGAACTGAAAAAGTTCTATTGAAAAGTTCGCTATTACGTATCTGTAGACTTTCAGGTGAATACATAAATTGTTAAAATATGACTTAAAATATATGTGAAAATAACTTAAATCTGTCGTGGGTAATTCAAGTAGGTTATGTTAAAATGGGCTTAAGTCCAAAAACTTAAGCAAATCAAAAGAAGTCCGTTATTTAGAAAATATTTTTGCGTCATATTTTTCAGCCAATTAAAAGTTACAGAGACGATGGCTTCTGCGGTAAAAATAGTTTGAACTTTTCTTGGATGAGTATTATCCATAACAGAATAAGTACTTAGATATAAATCAGTCAGATATCATAGAATGAGTAGGAGCATCGAAAATTGGGCGTTGTGCTATTTTTGTTTGGAGCATGGAGCGTAAATTTCATATCCACGATTTCTAAGTTCACACATGGAAAGCCGTAATATGTTGACCATTAATGTCGAAGACAGGAGCCCAGTCTGCCAGCTATTGTGACTGATATCCTAATCGAAAGTTTTATACCCACAAAAAAAAAACACACACTAAACGAGATACTTTTGTCCTCCTAACACGAGAGCAGCCTCCCAAGAACTAATGCGTGTTGGCGTAAAGTTCCATGGTGGGATGGAAAACTCACTCTGCTCAGGAAGAAAGCAAGAAAACTCTTTTATAGTGCCAATAAAACCAAAAAGTGGAACGAATTTAGATCGGTTCTCACGGAGTACAACTGTGAGTTCAAAAGATCCAAGCGCGCTGCATGGAAAAAGTGCGTGTTAGCATGGATCATGTAAATAATGTAGGACTACTTAGGAAATATAATGAATCCTACACGACGCCCCATGCGGATATTCTTGAAACGCTGTTGAGCGTTTAATTCCCAAATTCGTCTATAACTTGTTGGTGACTCACCATTTGAAGCTACCATAGGGCACGCTACTCTAACAGGATAAAAAGTCTTTCCAGTAAAATTTTCAGTAATGACAAGGTAAAAGTGGCATTTGGATCATTCAAACCTTTCAAAGCATCCGGTGGAGATGGCATCTTTCCTGCCCTTCTCCAAGAGGTCATGGACCTTATCCTTCCGGTTCTCGTCGCTTTGTTTTAAGCTAGCTTCAGTTGGGGATATATAGTATTCTCCTGATCTGGTGACAGGTTAACTTTGTATTTATACCAAACCTGGAAAGATACTTCCGGAGCCTACCTTCATGATATAGACCTAATAGTCTATCCTCCTTCATGGTAAAGACCATGGAAAGACTTATAGACCTGCATATCAGGGGACACTTGGAAATTCACTCTCCCCTGCACCCCAATCAATATGCATACAGGAAGAGAAAGATTGACCATCTGGTCAATCTTGTTGAAAAGACATTTCATTCTTAGGAAATTGCATTCTGCGCCTTCTGGATATTAAGGGAGCTTTTGACAATACCAGTTATAATACGAAAGTTACCATTACGAACGCAATTCGAAGTAAAGATATTGACGAATCGACTGACTCTGTCTCCAATTATTTTTGAGTCAACCTCTCTTGTATACTTCAGTGAAGTCAAGTCCCTCGGAGTTATCATGGAAAAGAAACTTAACTGGACTTCACATATAAGGTCCACCTGTAAGCGGTTCTACGGTACGACTTGTGGTCCCGAACCTGAGATGCTTTACTGGTTGTACATCATGATGGTACGACCTATTAGATTTGGTGGCCTAAAACTTTAGTGGTAATAACTACTAAAAACCTAGAAAAAGCGTTGAAGAATAGCTTGTTTGGGCAACACTGGTGCTATGAGCACCTGCCCTACGGCAGCACTGGAAGCTGTCATTGGGCTATCTCCTCTGCTTCATAAGGAAAGCAGCCGCCAGAAATACAAACCAGGTGACCAAACGGGAAACTTGAAAATAATCAATTTCATCACGGATAAAGACATGTGCTGCTCGATTCCAGATTGTGTGAAGGCAACATACTGCTTTGGCCGTCTCTTTGAGGAAGACATTTCTAACCGTGATCAATGGTCGAGCAACCTGCCTCCGACCCCAGAAACTTAATCTGGTATGCTGATGGCTCAAAAATGTCAAATGGAGTAGGTGCCTGTGTCTATGGACCCTACACTAAAATTTCCGTACAGCCAATTGTTTTCCAGGCTGAACTACTAGTCATCAAATCCTGTACTATAGAAAACCTTGCAAACAGCCAAACAGCGCTCAAGGCACTGCCATCCCATCATCATCATCGCCTTACAATCCCTAGCCCAACATAACAAAGTTAGGTTGGGATGGGTTTCAGGTCATCATAGAATCGAATGCAATTAAATTGCGGACGAACTAGGCAGGGCTGGTTCCATAACCGCGTTCACTGGTCCGAAACCTTTCTGTGGCGTAAGCTGGAGTATGGCCACAGGTCTGACCAATAAGTGGGAAAACAAGCTATGCATTGTCCACTGGAGAAATCTACTGGGAGTCAGACAATCTTAATAACTAATCAATCCGATCTCTTACAGAGAGATCCTTAAACTCAACAAGGAGAACATAAGGAAACTCGTGAGCTTCTTCTCAGGCCATTGCTGCTTGAGATCAAAGCTAACCAAACTAGGGCTCAGTACCACCACCGAATGCTGACTCTGTTTGGAAGACGACGAAACAGCTGCACACATTCTTTGTGAATATCCAGCTTTAATTTGGCTTAGAAGGCTTATCTTCCTCAAAGAGATATGCCCCCTATGTGGTTGGTAAACCAGTTAGAAAAGCTGATTTAAAAAAGTAATCAAGTTCAAAGAAATACGAAGACTTACCTAGCAGCATCTGTTACAAAACTAGAATCCAAACTACTCGTTAAGTCATTGCCCATCGTTGTTTCTGGAAGAAGAGAATAATGTTAAACGATTTTTAAAGTCTTCAGAGGCATCTTATTTTATTGAATAACGTACCAACTGCTGATTTTAGTGCGAAGGCAAAGGTTAATTGTTTTATGTCAACCTTACCACAGCCAGCAACTTCATGAAGCTCCCTGCATAACTCAGATGAGAATTTATTAAAGGTTGGAAAAAAATTCACTAGTGCCTTGTGATTGAAAGCGGGATTCAATAGTTTCCGACGCGCGTTCCACAATGGTGCTAAAATAAATAAATATCATGTTGCAATGCGTGGGCTTAAACCAAAAATCAATTAATGTACATTTACTATTAAAGAGTCCTATACCAATTATATCTTTAAATACGTTATAAATAATTGGCTTGTTAATGCAATCGGGTGAGTTGAGAACAATTTCGGCGACTCTCGGTTCGATACTGTAAATTATTGGATATGGTCCAAACCACGAGAACATCGTTTTAGTTTTATATTCTGCGGCAATTCGCGGAAGAGAATAAAGAAGTTCTGAAATGAAAATGAAAATTTAGTCTTTTGAACTAAGTTCCAAATTGTATCTTAAGATCAATGAAAGGAAAATAAAAAAATCATAGTCCCATATTTACTTTAAAACCCTCCAGACTTGTACAAAAGGAAAAGTCTATCGTTTGTATTCAGCGAATTAATGTTGGTAAATTTTGTTTCAAGTTATTGTTGGCTGATCCTCTTTTTGTGTCCAAGTAGTTCTATATGGAAGTGGGTATGTAGAATATTCTTGTCTCCATTATAGCAATACTTCAAGTTCAAAGTTGGCCTCAGTCTCAGCATAAAAATCTCTTCAGCCAGCTCGAACAGCGGAGAACAGCAGGGAGTGTTTTTAGGGCTCCGTACTCAAATTGTGCCAACAGAATCATAATATGGTTTGTAGGTAGACACTTGCGATTTTTACAGTATGCACCAATATGACCAATGTTACAATAAAAAATTTAAATGATTTTTTTTTCTTTAATTTGCCTTATTGGAGTTACATGTAAAATAATTTAAGGCTTTTTTATGTCGAGTAGGGATGACAAAATCACTACCAGGAGTCAATTCGCATGACCGCATTACCAATCGTCAATTGGATTTCTGGTACAAATGCGATGCTAAGGGAGCTACGTATTACGTTACGCAATGTAACGTGCCGTTATATTTGCCCTTCTGTTAGCAAGACGCTGTGGCCGTACTCTCCTTTCACGACAGTCTTGGGCGGTCTTGACATGCAGGTAACGATTGAGCGTTTGCAAGCTGCTACGTAACGCATTGTTCGAACTCCCCCTCCCGCCCATTTGACGCATGGTAACGTTTAACAACCCCTCCCCTTAAATTGCGTAACGTAATGCTTGAACGCCCCTAAGAGAAATCTTAAAGTAAAGAAATATAATGTGTTGCATACTGTAGGCTGGTACGGGACCCCTCGTGTAAGAGTAAAATTCGCACTTGGCCACTTCTTTTCATTATTTCCTCGCTCTAAAGCGATTATAGCAATGGGTTTTTGCACCGCGAGCAGAAGGATTATGAGAAGTATTGAAATATTTTGCAGTAGTTTGAAACTCAGATGTATTTTGGTATCAATTGCTCAATGGTTGGGATCCGAAGTAGGACGTAGGATTTGATATTGACTAATTAAAATTCATTTGAATTCGCTGTATTATATTCGACATTGATTGATATCCTAGAAATTAACGTCTTCTGGAGATTGGTTCATCACCCTGATATCAGTGTTTTGCCTTAACAATGAGCTAATGACTGATCAACTACATACTTAAACCATTATTTTTGACAGCATGATCTAAGAATAGCATAAGCTAGCTGGCGGCACGCTCGGGAAACAGAATATTAGCCACTGAATAAAATAATAAACAAGCTGAAATAAGAAGAGCAAATTTTGAAAGGTTCGAGAAGTGGATTCACTTATTTGCTCCAGCGACGAAACAACAGTCTTTGATCTTGAAAATGCCATCTTCATCGACATCGAAGAAATCCGAAGATGCAAATTCGGCTTTAAAGTTTATGACGTCCGATTTCAAGGAATAATATGTTTTAAGGCAATTTCCTTCTATGATGAATTTAGACCCTTTTTAATGAAGGCGGCAAATTTAACATTACACAATTTCACGAAAACGTCAGAATTCTCAATGGTTTTCAGGGTTCCGTAATCAAAGTGTGTGAAGTAGGTTATATGGTGCGAAACGCTTCGTGTACCTTTGCGTATCTGACTGGCGTTTTCCCGAATGAGGGAATCCCAATGAACGTAAATGAATTGTTCTTAGACCGATTTGAAGATTTTGTTTGTTGTTTGCACCAAATGAAGGCTTCAAACGTGAATAAAATAAATTTCCCCAATGAAAATGGATATCAGTGTTTAAGTGGTTCAAATTGTTTAAATTTTTCAAGTTTGAATTTTGTGCTTCTTCTTTTTTGAAACTTTTTCGTATCTCCTTTTCGGATAAGTGCAAATTATATCATTGCAAATCAATCAATATTATGGAAAATTCAATTTCACAACCGATACGGAGTTTCACTTTAACTTTAGCCTTGTAAATGGTATGAGCGAATTCAAAGCACGTACTCACATGTATTCCGCTTACAAACAGCCATGCATATTAATATATTGTACCGAACTAAAGTACAATTCAAAAAAAAAAAAAAAAAGATCAACGAGTACTAAAATTAGGATCATCACAACTTTCTTGCAACACAACATCGGATTAACTTTGACCTCCATTAAGTTCGATAGGAGCACCCAACTAACATTCTCACTGTTTTTTTAAATTCGTTTTGAATTGCACTTTCGTCGTCACATAAGTATGAAAACTAAAATCATTTTTTACCTTCCACATTGAAAAGTTTATGTAGGATCCCTATCAAAGGAAGACCAATTGGACCCGGCATTTTCCATGCAAAGGCGTAATACTTTCTTCTCGACCATAAAAATATTATCCAGATGAATGCCGCGAGTAAAGACCACGCTACCTTAAGTGCCATTCTAACGCAACTGTCAGTGCAGCGCGAACTAGACAAGCTTGCATGTGCATATAAATAAGCTATCACTCCATACATCGTGACATAAAAAAAAAAGAAAAGTGTACTTGAAAAGCATAGCTCCATAAGCGCCGCGAAAGTTCACAGCTGATTATGCACTATCGCTCAGCTTAAAGCATTAGGCTCTACAATCTATTAAGCCTAGCCTAAGATAAATAAAGCTCTTTGAAGTGTAACATCTAAATTATTTGTATCTGACATTTTGTATCTAAAACAATTTTCGTTTTCGATGATGAGAGAATCAGTGTGAGTATAGAAATCACTTTTCGAGATTATTCCGTCATATTTAAAAAGTGGGTGCGCACAGTTTTGCTGCGAACTCTTGTAGCTGCAAGAACCACAAAAATAGAAACACAACATTTTTGTAGTAAATCGAATTTTCCTTAAATTTTGTCCACATATTTTTCCCATAAATATACAAATCAACAAAAACAGAAGTCCTAGATTCAATTCATTCTTTTCGGTGATTCTTAGATCAAAATTTATCCTTTCAAGGGTATGAACATAAAGGAAGCCAACAGAACACTATAACTAAGGTTCCACTTCCCATTCGCCTATCAGGCAGATGGCTGTATTTTCTAAGAATATACTACTGTGTCCAAAAAATAAGGTGACATTGTATTTATTTTGAAAATTCTTTATTTATTCTTCCAAATCAATTTCATCCCCTTCAAAGTAATCCCCTCCCGATGCAATGCACTTATGCCAACGGATTTTCCAATCTTTGAAACACTGGTTGTAGTCACTTTCCGGGATGGCCTTCAGTTCCGTCTTCGCTGCGGCTTGAATCTCCTCTATCGCATCAAAACGGTGTCCCCGGGAGCTTGTTGAACAGCCAGAAGTCGCACGGCGCCAGATCAGGTGAATACGGTGGTTGCGGAACGATATGGGTTGAGTTTTTGGCGAAATGATCACGAATTACGAGTGCGGTATGGGATGGTGCATTATCGTGGTGTAAAAACCAAGAATTGTCTTTCCACAATTCCGGCCTTTTTAGGCGGATAGCGTTACGCAAACGACGCATAACGTTCAAATAATATTCCTTGTTGACTGTGTGGCTGGTTGGAAGGAATTCATAAAGCACAACACCACGATAATCGAAGAAAACAGTCAACATGACCTTGATTTTTGAGCGACTTTGGCGCGGTTTTTTTGGTCTCGGCTCTCCTTTGGCACGATATTCGCTCGATTGATCGGTTGTTTCGGGGTCGTAAGCATAGATCCATGTCTCATCGCCAGTTATAATGCGTTTCATGACATCCTGGTAATCGGAAAGCATTGTTTCACACACTTCAACGCGACGCCTTTTTTTCCAAAAAATTCAATGTTTTCGGTACCAGTCGAGATTTGACGCGCTTGAGGCCCAAAGCATCCTTCCAAATGGTATTGACTGAGCCTTTCGATAAGCCAACTTCATCAGCAAGGTCTCTTATCGTTAATCGATGGTTTTTCAACACCAAATCTTTGATTTGTTGGACGTGAGCTTCATCGGTTGAGGTTGATGGTCGCCCAGAACTCTCTTCGTCTTCGACACGTTCACGGCCGGCTTGGAAATCACTATACCACTTGTAAACATTTTTTTTAGACATAGCCTCATCATCAAAGGCTTTCTGCACCATCCTCAACGTATCCGCAGCAGAAAATTGACTCTGCAAACAAAATTTAATGCAAATTCTTTGCTCAATAAATTTCAACATCGCAAAAAACTCAGTTGTAGCAGCTCACAAAACGACGCGTATCTCAAACACTATGAATATATTTTGACATGAAATTTCACATAGATGTCACTGACAGTACTACCAACCTAAAGAGAAAGAAAATTTCCAAATCCTTCGACGCGCGCAGTTTAAATTCATATGTCACCTTATTTTTTGGACACAGTAGTACTTGAAATTTTCAGAGAATGTCATTATTTTTTGCTGTTAGAGCATGTACTTCTTTTAGTGGCCATAGTACAAACAATTAATTAAACGTAAAAAATAATGGGAATCCTCGCAAAAAAATTGTTTTTAACATTCACAAATAAATTATACGCCAAGAAGTAAATTTCAATAATAAAAAAAATATTTGAAGTGCTTTTTTTATATACGATTGTAAGAAAATTTGATAAAAACTTGATAATAAGTGTATATACAATAAAAAAAAAAAAAACATGGAACACTTTATTGAGGATTTTAAAATTCAACTTTATTATTGTTTTTATTTTTTTTTATTTTTTTTTAAAAGAAAAGAAAAAAATTATGGTACGAGGTCGTTGCCGGTCGGGTGGAAAACGGTCCGTCAGCATCAACTGTGAATGAATAGGAAAAAAACACCACATGAGCTCGGTTTGTCTTATTTCTGTTTAATAAATCTATCTTTATGCCATAAACAATACAGTGATGAGCGTGGGAGTAGTTTAAAGCGCACGCTACTCCCGAAGCAGGAAAACGCACATCTCCGGATGTGAGAAAAAAAGTTGTCAGGCAAGCAGAAACACCACAGCGAGCCGACCAAAAAAAAGTGTGTAGAAGGAGGGCAACATCCAACTCACCGTTACTGAACAGGGTGGAAAACGCAACCCTATTCTCCTCAGATGATTGGATTACCTCACTCATAGCCTACACTGGGCTACAACCCACAACAATAAGAAATTAATCCACTCACTCTCACGTCACCACTCGATCGTATTTGTATAAAAAAACAACAAAAACAAAACAAATAAAAGCTCATAATATGTATATAAAAAAAACAACAAACAAATAAAATTAGTATAAAACAAAAAATCAGTGAATAACTCACCCTTAACTCTTTTTTTTCTATTAAATTTTTTTTTTTTTTTAGATTAAGATGTTTTTATTTATCGTCCAAAAATATTTACAATCATGACTTAAAATTAGACTTATAACTAAAGTAAGGTTTTGTCGGCTCAACAATAAGGGCCCGACTTATTTCATTTGGTATTTATACAAAATATTTTTTTTTACAAAAACGTATAACAATGGCGACTTAATCTTTAAGGTGACTATATGCAATTTTCCAAACATTTTGAAAATTTTTGTTGAAGAATTTTTTTTAAAAATTTATAACTATAAAACTAATTACAGGGTCCTTACCTCTGTAATATCGGCTGTCAGCTTTTTCGTAAAACGAAGTCTCGTAGCAATTTACGATGTCCTCGAATCTCTCGTCGATGATCGCTCCTGGGCTGAGGTACCTCAGCGCTGGTTCTAAGGTCTGCTGGCTGATGTTCCTGATGTCTCGGTTTGGATGGTCCTTTAGTTTGTCCAGTATCCTTCCGGAAAGCTGTAGCATGTATAGATCGATTGGCATTATGCCAGCATCTTCATACAGCTTCGTGTTGCTGAAGTATTTCAGCGTGTCCGGTTTTCGCCAGAGTCCTGTACAGGACCGAAGTATCCTTCTTTCCATGAGTCTGATTTTCTTCATGGTTGTTGGTGACACCGTGAACCAAATTGGGCAGCCATAAGTTATTACTGGGCTTATGAGCTGCTTGTAGACCAGTAGTTTGGTTTGGTTTGAAGAAGGGCAAAGTTGGCCTTTTTCATAATGTTGTTGGCATGGGCGTTAAATCTGAGCCGCTCGCTGAAGTTGATTCCCAGGTATTTTGTCGTGTCTTGTGGCACAATTTGTGTTTTGTCCGGGAGGATTAATTTGATGTTGCGACAACGTGCTGCAAATTTTCGTCTTCCTCTGGTTGCCGTCGTTGGTGTCCTGAAACAGATGAGTTCTGTTTTGTTGCTGTTGACTTTGAGTCCCCACTTCGAGTAGTAGTCAAAGAGCTTCCTTATGTGGTCCTGGATCCTTCTTGCTGCTATGGTTAGTGAAAGTGATGCTGCGTATGTAATGGAGTCGTCCGCATATAATAAGGTTTTTGTTTGAGGATCGTTCTCTGGCTGATCTGCCGTATAGATGTTGAACAGCGCTGGTGCTGTTCTTCCTCCTTGCTGGACACCCCCTCTTAGGGGCTTCATGGATGAAGAAGCATCAAAGACCTGAACAAAAAAGAACCTAATTGTTAGTGAACTGAGGATTATTCTTACCAAATGTCTGGGAAATTCCATTTTCAGCAGCTTGTAAATGAGGCCGTTGATCCAGACACTGTCGAATGCCTTCTCGATGTCCAACAAACAGGCAACAACTGTCTCCTTTTTGTTAAGTCCCGCGGTGATGTCATGTTTTCTATTAAATTGTATTTTTTCCCCCTTTTATCACTCACTGATTAATTAACTCACTCTGATAGACTGTTCGACACCGAATGAGCTCAGAATCGGCGAGGATCCTGGAAGAACACACACAAAATGCGACACACTCAATTGTTAGTTAAATTTTCTTCTACCCCTTCTTTATCTCAACGGGATAAAGGAAAATAATGTACATATGTGCGGCTGCGATCCTTTTTGCCTGTCGAGAGTGAACAACGATAAGGAACCATCCACTGCGCAATTTGGCTTCTTTGTTTTACGTTGTTGTCTTGTTTTTAATCTAAACACATTTGTTTTTTTTTTTTTTAAATTCGCTTACCCTGCGATGTCTTACACGATGGTACGAGACCCTTCGCGTGCGTGTCCGACTCGCACTTAGCCGCCCTTTTAATCCATTTTAGCGAAAAACGCAAAAGGCATATGATGCTGTCAAATATGTTGTATGATGTCGTCCGACACATGGCGTTACACATCCCCGATGCACCGTTTAGGTCTCGAAAATTACCAAGCATTGAGGAGCTATGGGTTGACGCTCAATCTATAAGTCATGCAAAACATAACTTGTATAATTTGGAAACCATTTTTCGACAACTTTTTTTATTCAGCTCAAAATTTTGCTTACACCTTTAGTTCTGGTTATAATACAATATGCAATGCTCAATATTCTAACAATTTCAATATGGCCGCCGTTCCAAGGTTGCGGATTAAAATTTGTTTCAACCCACGTAATCTGGGTTTCAAATGAAAGGTTTGGAAAAGTAGAAAAGTAGTACAGTGAGTCCGGTGACAAAACAATGATCTGGTAGTGAAATTCTAGATGTCTGGCCAGGATCGTGCCCGCAGGAGGGAACTCTTCAACTTCAATAATTATACGTTTAACTTAGATATACAAAACCTCGTCTTAATTTTATGTCTTCTTATGAGCGGAACTGCTAATCAACCAGACCATGTGCAATTGGACGGAGCAAGAAATGATCGGATGGCGTGATATTTGGGAAATAAGGCGGGTGAGGTACTTCCCGTCTGAGCGTTTCCAGGTAGATTTTACCGGGTTTGGTAACGTGAAGCTGAGCGTTGTTATGCTGTAGAATCGCTTTTTCGTGCCCCTGTATTGTGGCCATTTTTTGCGCAGTGCTCGGTTCAATCGCATGAATTGAAGTTGATACCGTTGCCCAGTGATGGCTTCGTTGGGTTTCAACAATTTATAATAAAAGACATCGAATTGGTCCTACCAAATACACAGCATAACCTTCATAGCGCAAATATTTGGCCGAGCCGACGACGTTATATAGTTCAACTTTAAGCATTGAAGTGTTAACTCAAATATTGTTGCTGATGAAGTTGGCGTACGGTTTTTTAACTTGTTGTGATATGAAATATTGTCCAATAGAATAATCGACGCACAGTGGTTTCCAAGTGGAAAAACCCCCAAATATAAAAGATTTTTCGCAGAAAATTCAATGTTATTTTTCGATTCTACATACATATATATACAAAAAAAAATAATTTTATTTTTACAGCTATTTTTTTCTGAAAAAAATTGTTGCGTATTAAGAAACTTAAGAGATCTTTGTTGCAGTGGCGTTTGAGCTTTCTATGAATTATAACGTGTTAAAAAAGTCTTATCATGAATAAGTTTGAAATAGAAAATAAAGTGCTGTGTGATTTTTTTTTCAATCAAAATATTAATAATCTTTGAAACTTGTTAAATGAAATCTTAAAAAATCAAGCGAATTGTTTTTGAAACAAAAAAAAAACATTCTTACCACATTTTAAAAAAAATTATAAGTCGCCTCGTTAACTAAGTTCAAAATTTTAAATAAAGCATAAAGAATGGGTCAAAGGAAAATTCTCGGTGTATTTTACGCAAAATGAAGAGCTCTCTCAGTCAAATGACAAGGACTCAAAAAAACAAAGTGCGAAAATTATTAAATACTACATCCCAAAATTTAATAAACGCTGCTGCTTCATCTTCACCTACTTCAATCCCCCATTAATTTTTCAGTCCTGACGAAGCATTGGCTCTCATAGTTCAAACCAAACTTACGAAATAGCAGTACGAAATTATTAAAAGAGCTACTGATGATATTGGTCACAATATTTTTCCATCATACAAAAAAATATTATTGTCAAAAACAAAATGTTACCCTGAAAACATTGAAGTGGCGGAAACATATGCCCAAATACCGTTGCAAAATTTACTTGACCACACAGCTAAAAGAATCATCAATGAAAATGATATAAATGAAATCAAAGCCCAAAACAACTTTAATCTCACTCTTGTTACTAAATGGGGGTGTGATGGTTCTTCGGGCCAAAGTGAGTTTAAGAAAACGTTTTCCGACAGCACTTCCGCCTCCTCAGATTCTCATTTATTTATGACGTCAATTGTACCATTACAATTAAACGTCACAAGTTCGGAAACCAAAATTTGGTCCAATCCACGACCTTCATCAACACGGTACTGTAGACCTTTAAAATTTCAACTAGAAAAAGAAAGCCTTGAACTTATACGAAAAGAAAAAAATAGAGTAGAAAATGAACTACAAAATTTACAAGAAACAGTCGTCCATTTTGAATCTAATGTTATCAAAACGAAGCACGAACTACATTTTACGATGATAGATGGTAAGGTGCCTCAGGCAGTAACGAACACTTCCTCGGCAAGCAATTGTGTCATTTGCGGGGCGAAGCCGACAGACATGAACAATTTATCTTCATCGCGAGTCAAACCATCTAATCAAGAAGCCCTTAAATTAGGATAATCTCCGTTACATGCACGTATTCGGTTCATGGAGTATATATTACATTTGAGCTACAATTTAAGTTTCAAGTCTTGGAGAACCACAAAATCTACAATTGATAAAAAATTAGAAACAAAAAAACGAATTCAAAAAGAATTTATAGAAAAGTTGGGTATACTATAAAAGTAGATATTGTGAAACAAGGTGTAGACACAACTAATGATGGTAACACCTCACGTAAATTTTTTGCAAACGCTGATATGACGGCCGAAATAACGAAAGCAGATATAAGATTAATTGAAAAACTTCGTGTAATTTTGGAAATGTATATGCAACATACCCTATTGATCCGGCTAAGTTTGGTGATTATACTGAAGAAACTGCTATATAAGCCCTTGAATTATACCCTTGGTATTATATGCCCTCAACTCTACACAAAATTGTATTACACGGTGCTGAAATAATCAAAGCAGATGCATTGCCTGTAGGATCACTTTCGGAGGAACAAGAAAGCCGAAAAAAAAACTACAGGTAATATCGCATTCACAACACAAGGAAGTGTTCACGTGTGGCAACTAACCAGGACGTTTTGCATTTAATGCTTTTATCGTCAGATCCCAAGATAACATATATAAGACCTGAGCCCAAAACAAAAGATTCTATTCCGCTAAGTGAAGAAGCACAGCAACTTTTTTATTAATTATTATTTGTCCAAAGACAGCAAAAAAATGTCTAACATTGATATTATAATTTTTTAAATCACTTTTATATTTTTTTGTACATACATGCATAATATGAAAAAAAAATAAAAATATTAAAACTTTCATATGATAGCTAGAATGATAGTTTAAGGGAAAAGATAGATTAATAATTTTCATCTGATGTTAAGAACGCATTTCACTGAATTTACGTACGAAATTTCAAATAGATTGGACCACCGGTTTCGTTTTTATTGAATTTTTTCCACTTCGCTCATAGAAAGAAACCACTGTGCGACGGTTCATTCAGCTGCTGATCCTGTTCTCTCAACCATTTGGAGAAATTTTCAAAGTCAAAGAGAAGAGCGCCATCGACAAATCCATTTGATCCACCAGCATGTGCTATAGTAAGCCGTGATCTTTTCCAATAGGATTTTTTAGTCCTTCCGTACTTACATCAGGTCAAGGCAGTCCTCTTGTGTGAGAGCTATGTATGCATATTTGACTCATCTGTACAAATAACTTGGTATTCACTTTCACGGAAATTCCTGATTTGGCGGATATCTCTTATCCTTTGAATTCTTATGTCCGTCCGTTCACAGAGGATTCTCCTATTTTCTTTGCTTTTCAGAATTCTCCAAAGTGATGTCTTGCTTATGCTAATTTCAAGTTCATCATAGATTTTTTGCTTAAGGCTCCTCAATGTAACGTTTTTTTGTTAACTTGTTGGAAGGAGTAGATTATCTTTCTAATAATCACCAAATTGTCGAAATTGTCCAAATCAGTGATCCATTGCCGATGAGCAATTTTCTTCTTGGGTAATTGTAGTGTTCCAGTTTTATGTTCTTTGATTATTTCGTAGATACACCTTTGCAAAAGTCCGACAAATTCTGAGGTGCGCTATTTTGTCGATTGATGGCGAAATCCAAATTTTGGTTATAAATTTTCAGCGTAAGCAATTTTGCTTGGCGTGTTAAAGGCCTTCCCCGCTTGAAGCAGTTTCGTTTTATTTACTTTTGCTTGTCCCCCTTGCAAGGTTTTTAAAAGCTAAATCATATTTTTTTTTAAATGTTCGCGTTTTTATATATGCAAAAATTGTTAGAAAATATTATTTTTACCTAACCCACATACATACAGACATAAAAAGGGATATTTCAGCTCAATTACTTTCTACAATAATTGGGCTAAACATACAAAAAAAGTGTTAATTTTATAATCCATACATTTATTACAGGATTTAAAAAACCCACGCTTACCCATTGAGTACTGTAAGTAAAAATCGGTATGATAAAATAGCAATGAAAATTGGGAAAGTTCAGCCGAGTTGTAAACATCATTTTCCAGGCAGCAAAGGCGTGGCAAATAATTTTCATGCTCTCTCTGCGCAGTTTTTCAGTTGCATAGATGGCTATTACACACAGCATAGTTGCGCTGCGCAATTTTCGGTGATTTTCTTTTGAAATCTCATTCCAAGCTGCGCACGCTATTGCACGAAGTTTTTTTAATGCGCTAGAGCTGCGCGTTATTTTGACAGTCTTTTATTTTATAATCGCTGTTCGCAGATGAAGATCTTGTTGATAAAATTTTATTTGTATATTTATAATGATGCTTTTGAGACAGGGAATGAAAAGAAAGAAAAAAAAGATCTAGGATAAAATCATATGGCGTCAGACATATCAGAGCTCTGAATTCGTATTTCTTTTTGCGTTCGGAGCATGCCTAGAGCGCACTCTATGAGCTCAGAATAAATTGACCGAGTATTCTGAGCAAAAAGTTGAGCACAGCCATTTTTTAATGTGACAGGAGTAAAAACAAACAAAAATAAAATCCAAAACAATTTAAATGCAGCACGAGTTTTGTTATTCTGGCGTAGAAGGTAATAAATATACATAAAAAATAATTTATAATAAACAATAAATAATTTTATGTTTCCTATATTTCATTATTTGAAACATACATATGATTGCTAATCGTTCAGCTGTGTTTCAAAAACACATCAGAGCGCCCTGAGCACGCTCGGTTCAGAGCGCACTCGATGTGCTCGAGCTCTGTTCAGAGCTCTACTCTGAACTAAAAAAGAAAAACGCCTATAGAGGAAACATCGACATGTCCAGCGATCATTTAATTTCATTACAAATGCACTGAAAGTGAATGTTTAACTATATTTCAGAAATTGTCAGTGTTTAATTTAACCATCAACAATATTTATTTATTTAGTTTAACGCCAAATTCAAAATTAACATCTGTTTTTTGGCACGTAGACAAAGCAAATCTGCTGTGTATCCTACGAGTGAGATTTAGAAATATAGTAAATTCGAAAAATAAAGAAGAAGGAGATAAGAACACGTCAAAAACATGCACCTGTTTGACCTTCCCTCTCTTTTGTACTCATTTGAATCTTACAAAATATGCAGTGTGTAATAGCCCTCATAGTGATTTGAAACGTTCTATAAAGCCCGTAGTACACGACATGGAAATCGTTGCATGTACATGCGGGAGTTACGAGCCACGGTTCATCATAGCATCGCAACGCTGAATGGCCTCCCAAAAATACAAACAAACAACAAAATGCTCCACGCTGCTTGGGCATCGATCGATGGCTTGAGCCATTGATCGGTGGCTGTTTCTTTCCACTGTTGTTGTGATGTTATTGTGCAGAATGGAAAAAGCCAAGCCACCATGTGCACAACTGCACTCCAACGACAACACGCTCCACACGGCTTGTGCAAAACTTTCCACTGACCGATGGCTTGGGTAAAAACTTTCCGCTGAAACCACAGCTGTAACATCTGTTACCACAATAAATGGTAACCAATAGTTAATGGGTTGCTGGATGGAGTTGCAGGAGTGGTATTTAATCAAAGAACAAGTCTCTTTAGACATTGTTTAAATAAAACTAAATAATAATAATAAATAAAAATTAATTTAAAAAGTGTAAAGAAACCATTTGTATTTTTTATTCAAACATCGTAAAGATCATAACTCGGGTCTGACGTCACCGAAAAATCACGCATTCAGGTTAACTATTCGTTGCAGCCATTTTGTGATCTGATGTCGTTGCATGCAAAAAATTTCGGTTGTACACGGCATGTAGAACTTGTCCTTAAACGTCGCATGTTTCCATGCGACGGTGGCCCTCGCATGGAAACTATTCGCATGTATTTTTGCATGCGTCGTGTACAAATGTGGGGCTAGTACACGACATGCAAAGCGGTTCGCATGCGTAGCGTTCTAGGAACAAAAAAACAAGATAAACATTGGTTTCCTAGTACATGGCATGTATCCATGTGAATATATTTTTTCGCTGTCATGAGTACACTTGAAGTGTTTCAGTTTGCTATTTGTAAAATTTCAAAATGTCGAAAAAAACTGGAAAAGATTCGGTTGTTAATTTGGCAACAAATCAAATTAAAAATGCCAAAAAAGCTGACTATAGTGAGCATTATAAAGCCCAAACTTGAAAAGAGGTGTATTTTGGTGAAAGGGCCTAGCTTCGATTGCTTGCTAGGTAATCCAAAAATTTGATGTCATTGTGCGAACGAGTTGATATTGTGCTTCTGATCGTCTTGTGATGACAGAATGTGATTGGATGGACTTTGTACATTAGGATGGAGACACAATGGATTTATTTTTGCATCTTTGAGGGTTTCACTCAAAATGAAACTTGTTGTTTAGAAAGTTGTTTTAATGTTCGATAGCATGAGGGCAAAAATTTTCATCATCCTGATTGGTCAAACCATGTCTACTTTTTTCCAAATTGCTTCTATTGCGGATGAGGGTCCCTCGGACGATTTAAGTTTGGCCGTAGCTGATTCCTTTTAATTATAAATTTTGTTGCCGAATATATTTACATACTTTAATAAAGAAATAAACAAAGATCCACCAACAATAAACACCAAGCCAGATTTCATACGTTTGTGAAATAAATGTTGTGTGGATCATGGCCCAAAATTGCTTGTTGTTCTAAGAAAAAATCTTATAGAAAACTTCGTACTCGGAATAATAGGAGGAGTTTGCTACGGAAGCCCAGAATTCGTTCGTCTTTGATCCATCGTGTGGATCCAACAATAAACTTTAGGAAGTATTTATGACACACATTTGAAAGTCGTCAGTTAAAGATTTAAACTGAAACTCATTGGCATTAGTATGGGGTCAATCGGAAAAATTTGAATAAAAAATTTTGCTTATCTATATTACCATTAAAAGCATCGTTCTTCACATTAAATCTAAAAAAATGTTTTAATTGTTTAAGCCTTTTTTGACAAAATAAATTCATTGTGCACACGTCCTAATTCTTGAAAAATTCTACTCATGTGAAATACATGCGACGGTACGAATTCGTGCACTCGCATGTGATGTTTCCATGGCATTGAGCGATGAAGTGTCGCATGTTGTCCCAAATCACATGCTGCTTGCTAGTACAATAAGTCTAGTGCGAATAAGTCACATGTTTGCATACGATTTGAACTCCGCGGCGTGCTTGCCGGTGCACATTGTGTTATTTTGCGAATCCAGCGGAGCTTTATTTGTTGAGTGTTTGAATGATTTTTTACTTATGTTAAACGGTTGAATTATATAGTTGTATGTTGTTTTGTGAGTTTTTAAAGCTTACCTGAGTTTTTAATATTTAATTACACACGTCTTATACGTGCTACACTTTGTAAATCCTCTCATTTGAACAGTTTTTTTTAAATATAAAGGTCTTATTCCAAAACTTTTGGTGTGCTTTTTCTTAACTAATATATTTTAACTTTTTTCATCTTCAGAATTCCTAAGAACCAAAAAAAAAAACACAACAAAACATTAACGTTTTTCTTTCATGTAATTATTTTTATTGTTTTTTTTTTAATTTTTTCTTATACATATTATTCACCTTCTTCATCTGAGGTTGAATTTCCTGCTTCCGGAACTTTTAATAACGCAATACATTCTGGTCGGAGTGGCTTCTTTTTTCTATGAAACATTGTACTTCGGCTCGAGAGATATGGATCTGAGGAAAGTAAAAATCTATTTATCACATCTCGATTTGAGTTTTGCCGCGAAGACTTTCGACTAAAGTGCTCTCGGAAACGCCTATATTCTTTGTTGCTTGCTTCCTGGGCTTCTTCGGACAACTGCCCAAGTGGTAATATACAAACTTCAATTATTTGTGTTGAGTGCATAAGCATCTTATGTACACTTGGGGGCATACAATACAAAGAATAATGTCGACGATAAATATCCTTCGTTTCCCTTGCATAACGTCCAAACTTTTCTGCATCGATTTATATTCACTTGATATGACTTCAAACAAATTTCGAAAATGATTTATTACAATATTATGATTATGATTATGATTATTATGATTATGACAATATTCGCTGCATCTCTTTTACCAGATGATCTCAAACTCATTTCAGCTGCAAGCGCGATTTCGCTTGGAGTCTTTGAGTCAAACAGCTCTTTTATTTTCCGTTTTTGGACTTTCGGAGTACATTCGTCAAATGATTTCTTACTTTTGGAAGCTTAACATCCTCATTTCATTGGCTTTTTCGAATTTCTGAAAATTTCGCCCACTTCGTTCCCACCTACTTAGTATTTTAGAATTTAATGAGCTCACATACGTTTGGAGCTCTCTGGGGACATTGTCTGTGTCCACCAGACCGAAGTCTTGCATGATAAAATCAGAAATTTTCTTATTGCGATCCTCTTTCGAACAGATTCTCCAAATATCAAAAATTGCTGAATTTTTCATTTTGCTATATAGGTCAATTGAAAAAAACAAAATTGCATGGGGTCAGCAACCAGAAGCAAGAAAATCAAACGAATTCTGACACAGTAAACACCAACGGAGATTTTAAGCACAATTACACGATGGATATATGAGGATACTTTTTTAAAACGCTTTACAAAGTCACAAAAACACAGAAACAAGCATCACTTTTAAGGTCTTCAAACACACCAGCATTTTCTTTTATTTTGTAAGTGCACGAAAAAAATTACTTACCTTGCGAACTAATGAGATATAAGAAAAAAAAATAATAAAATAAATTGGATGAGCTTTTATTAACTTGACACAAGGAATGACACCAGCTTTAAATTTTTTTTCGCTTGAATCAAGCTGATGTTTGTGATGCTGTAGAACGTCAAATATAGATGTTTCTTTTTTTTGTTTTAAGCATGTTGTTGCTGGAGGTCTTACGTTTCATACGATACCAATTTTATTTCAGTTGAACGACTGTCAATTTTTAATAAAGTTCCGCTAGATTCGAGGGCGTGATCATTTGTCTCTTTCGTACGTCAAAATAGCGTTCTTTGTTTAGCCACTGTTGCCGCTATAAAAACCTACCCCTTTCACGACCAGCCACAGTCTCCCCTACACTTGTTGTAGACCGTTGTTAATGCAAAAGCTCCAGCAAACGTCACACTGTCATTTTTCACAATAAACCGCTGTCCGCTGTAGAGCATATCTAACATTGTGTAAAGCAGCGGTTTGCTTATGCTGAGCTGGTCTACATTGAATAAGAGGCCCTGCAACCAAACAGTGTCGAAGTCAATCAGCGAGGCGCCCTGCTTCTTACCTTTGTTCCATTGGATATCCGATACCAGTTTAGACGCCCCACTCTGAAACCCAATTGATTATCCGAAAACGGGACCAGTGGTTTTTTTCCCTTGGCATAGGTGTTCAAATAAAAGCGTCTTGAACTTTTTTTATTATTTTATTGTATAACAACTAGATTTCTATTTATTATTAGTCAACACAAATATAAAACATATTTTTCAAATAATCCACGTTCCAAAATTATAAGGACCAAAGCAATGTCCTTGAGATCTTAAAGTTTTGCGTCATTTTCTCTCTCATGTACTTCCAAATATGGACAGATTTTTTTCTGAGACGCATTTTGCATATAGTGCAGATCAGTGAATTGAAAGCTTGTGGTAAAGCGATACTTTCGCAAGATGTGTGCAAGAGCGAGTCTCAATATAATCTTCGCATATAGCCAAGCTAAAAATACAATTCCGAATTTTAAAAAATTCTTTTCAAATAACATTGAAGTCCGACAACTTACCCAAACAGTTTCTTGGTCCCTTTGAAAAAGGAATGAAAGAATATGAATTTCTTTTGGCTACATTTTCGGGCAGAAAATTATCTGGATCGAATGCATTTGCATTTGGTCCCCAAACACCAGCATCTCTCTGAATGTTATATATATCGATAAATATTTGTGTACCCTTTGGAATGACTACATCATTCGAAATAGGTATATCTTTTGTACACATTCGGCCGATTATTGGAAAAATAGGTGCATGCCTCAGGGACTCATTAACACACATTTCCAAGAACGGAAGGTGTTTAAGGTCTTCATAGGATACGTCAAATTCTTTGTCGGGAAAAACTGAAACAATTTCATTGAATGCCTCTTCTTGATACTGAGGATGCATTGCCAAATATAAAAGTGTCATGAATATACCGGTCGATACACTTTCTGTCCCCTATTTAAATACAGAAATAAATTTAAAATTGTTAAATTAGATTAAAGGCTTACACCGAAAAGAATTGAAGTGGAATCGGATACGACATCGTTCGATGTTAATTCATTTTTATGATAGTTTTTTATTGCTTGATCGAGGAAAACAGCTCCGGTTTTATTGCTTTCTTTTTGCTCCTTATTTTCCGATAATTTTATTTTTTTCAATGTCAGCTAAAATATAAGAGATCCCAAATTTAGAAAAGTTAAAAAAAGAATTTTTTTATAAATGGGCATACTTCGCGGACGACACTCTTTAGATTTGCCAATGATGTTGTGAAACCTTTATATCTCTGCATTCTTTCAAATATGAAGGGAAATCTTAGCCATGGCTTTATCATTATGTCAATTGCTACTTCGAGTACCCTGCAAAACAAGGGAGGTTTATTAGTAACTAGATGACCTGACATATGTTGTCCTGTCCGACCGTTGGCTTGAGAACAGCAAACGTCTTTTTCGCTGTTCGAATTTTCCATTAGCTATATCTTTTAATACTTTATCAATAAATAGAAAATCAATTAAAAGAAAAACTTAGAAAAGAGACTTTTTTTAGATACGTAGTTATCACTTCGAAATTATTCGAAAACACAATTCTGATATGTAACACTTCTCAAAATTGTATTTTTCGAACTCTGATGTGGCCATTTCAACACATCCTGCGACATTTCCGACAAATATAGTATGTTTTAAATAAACTCATTTTCATTCATTGAAGAATGGAATTATTTCCACCCGAGTATGTTTCCGCAAATAAATGAAATATTTAAGACCTTCCTTGTCTTAAGATCCATCGAACGACAGAAAACGAACAAATACTTTTGACAGCGGGCATAGATCCAAGTAACGCAATCTGCGACGATTAATTCTTTGTGATCGAAGATCCACAGGAGAAAGATGGAGGCTATTGGTGCTAGCTTTCAGGAGGTATTCAAGTTAAATGATACCATTTGCCCGAATCACGACCTGGAAGATCGCGTTCTTGGGCACACTTTGTAGCTTCGATATGATATGGAGCAATGGCGATCGGACAACATCGGTTTTACCGAGTTCAATGACGAACAAATGAAATAACAAATCCCCCGTTTATATCGAAGGCTGAACTCCTAGACATCTTTGAGTCACTGCAGAAGAAGGAATAAATGGGAATCGACGGTATATCAAACATTGTTCTTCGACACCTCCCACCAGAAGCGATAGGTTTTTACACCACCCTCTTCAACAATGCGTTGAATAATGCATTTTATCCGACGACGAAGTAAGAAACGATGCACTGGTGCCTGCCTGGTCGACCTGGAAAAGGCTTTCGACACCGTATGTTTAAAAGGACTCTTTTACAAGTTGAGTAGTCTGGGCATCAGTAAACCACTACTGTTCGTGCTTGTTGATATGCTAGTCAGGGTCTGCAACAGGGGGCTGTCATTTCGCGGATCCTCTTCAATATACTATATTCATCAGTCACCTTGTAAGATTCCTTCCCCATGCCATAGCGTACGCAGGCGACTTAATTGCGTACAGATCAGGTTCGAAGATTGAAAACATTAGAAATCTCTTGGAGCGTGACTTCGATAAGATTCAGCGATATTGCGACAACTGGAAGTTAAAGATTAACTTTCGGAAATGCGAGGACGCCGTTGTCTGTGGCCTCTAGGGATACCATCAAGAATTGGCGAAAGCTCTTAATCTGGGACCTCATGGTCAGCCACTGATGAGTCGAAGTGTAGTCCGATATCTTGTCATTTGGCTGGACCAGAATCTGTATTTTAACAAAAATATAAATGCGGCTCTTGCCGGAATTAAAGTTGCATTTGCCCAAACAAAGAAACTGTTTTATAGCCAGCAACTTGATACTAGGATAAAAGTAATCTGCTTCATGGTTCTCATTCGGCCTATGCCCGTCTTTGGATGCCCCGTGTGGTTCAACGTGGGAGCAAGCTTAATGGAAAAACTTCGGTTGTTTGAAAGGCAATCTTTCGACTTGCTTACGCTTATACAGAACTCCAGAGTCTGAGTATAGAAAATTTTATCCCAACGCGGTCCTATACAACAAGGCAGACAAAATAAGAGTAAATAATTTCAAAATAAAGCTGACACGTTGTTAGGGTAATGAACTCGGTCAACAGCATGATCTCCGGGGCTTTTCACCCAAATGACTTGTACCACGAAAGTGCTCCCGCAGAGCCTTTCCTCTACCTAGATTCGATAGGTCTGACCCACGATAGATAAGCGGTTCCACTTTTATTCCACATTGCCCGAAGAGCTGTGGATAAGCAACTCAGCTACCAAGATGACGTTGCCAATAGTTCCGCGGAGCGTGTTCGGTTCAGTAGGGCGGTCCCGTGCCTGATTCACAATGCAGCCCGAGAGCGAGACGAGAGCGAGGCGAGTCTAGCGCGAGTTGTCAAACAAAGTTTCAATCAATGCGAATGTATGAAACTATACACAATGACGCGAGACTCTTCCTATCGTATCGCGTTGTTTTCGAAAAATAAAAAAACCTCTCGCGGCGTTACAGCGTTTTAGCGTGACAGCAGGCTGATATGAGCAGCAGGAAAGAGAAAGATGGTGTTCGGTTGAGCGATTTCTCGCCTCGCTCCTTTTTTTTTTTTTTTTTAAATAGTGCACGTGCTCAAGGGATTTGTTGGACCCTTATAGTGCGTTTACACAGCACGAGCAGAAGGAAAGTTAGAAGGGAGAGAAAGAAGGTAGCGGTGCACATTGGTCTTAAATTGCTGTAGGTTGCAGTGCAGAGGAAAAGTAGAGCGAGGTAACGCATTCCACATGCGCGATGTTCGGCCTATAAAATACTCTCTAAATTTTACAGTACGCCCGAAAATAGGCTTAAGGGTAAACTGATGAGCATTTAATGATGTGCGGGTGTTGCGAGTGAATTGTTGGAGGGGCGGAATGCAATTAGCTATTTCTTCGGAGCATTGGTGGTAAAAGTAGCGATAAAAGAGCGACAGGCAAGAAACATTTCTTCGATGTTCCAGCGAGTTTATTGATTTCGTAATAGTGCTGTCGTTTATAAGTTTTACCGCACGCTTTTGGATTCTATCAAGCAGGTGCAAAGTGGTTTTAGGTGCACCTGCCCAGATGTGAGCGTTGTACTCCATTTTTGGCCGAATGAAAGCCTTATAAATTGTAGCTAAGTCAGAAGGGGTAAAGTATTTCTTGCACCGGCTTAGGAAACCTAAACATTTCGCGGCATTCTTGGCGACATCGAATATGTGGTCATTCCAGCGTAAGTTAGAATTCACGCACATACCGAGCATTGAAAGTTTTTCGGTTTCATCGACGCAAGTGCCATTCATGGACAATGGCTGGGTATAAGGATTTCGCTTTGATGACATAAGACAGCATTGTGTTTTGGAAGCATTAAATTCTACTCGGCTCTCGTCTCGCTCTCGCGCTGCATTGTGAATCGGGCATCAGGCCACGAAATGAAAGAAGAAGAACGCCAACACCGATAATTCTGGTGACTGGCAGAACACCAGACGCATCCGGCATTATTGGCCGCCGTCTTTATGTAACATATTTTTTCTTTTTATTTTTATATTTTTCATAAATAGGTTAAGGTCTTTAAGTTGGTAGTGTCTACGTATAGTATATGTATGTGCAAGAGGAGGATATCCAGATTTAAGCTATTATAGTTAATTTTAAGTTTGTAATAAAAGTTTTAAATAAAATAGAAAACGCCTTATTAAAAATTAGAAACAGTCAAAAAAGTGGTACAGAAATTGTTTTTTTTTCAGGCAGTCGCCATTTTGTGAAAAAAAAAATATTTCCAACTTTTCCGTAGTTCCAGACATTGCGACATTATTCTAGATCTTTTTTTTTATTTCAGATTTCTAGGAGGGTTGAAATCGTGGGTATGGTTACGCGCCAATTAATTGAGACCCCTACATCATCAACTGCTATTTTTTTAAATTTTCAACTTTTTTTCTGTATTCTTGTTATGTTAACAAATAACTAATAAAAAATGGATAGTAAAAATATAAATTCTCTCTTTAATGACACTTCAAAAATTACATGAAATTCATGCCTCTAGACTAGAATACCCCCTTAAGTCGAAAGGCATAGTTAATGAAGTAAGTTAAGCTTGGAGCGCCTGTAAATGGCCAATAAGTTAGATATGTACATTTTGTTATTTAACCCATTAGTTTTAAGCTAATTTGTCTATTAATTAAGTCAACTGCATGGATGAAAGAAAATAAAAATTGCACTAAAAAACAAGAAAAAAAAATGAAGTTATTTCCGACAAATAGTGGCCCTAAAGCTGTTGCAACATGGTTTTTGATTTTTCAAATAAATAATGTGATTGTTTCGTTTTCTCAAGTATCATGGGTTGAAGCCAATGCCCTTTCAAAAATGTTGCAACCATGAGAATGTCGAATATGCTGAATTGCGGTCTGCTAAATCTTTTTGGTCAGGTCAGAATAAAAACATTTTCTTCCATAAGTACCGCCGTGTGAACACGCAGTCTCATCTTTCTACAGAATGTACATAATCGATGAAGAAAATGTCTTCGTTTCGATTGTCAGTCGCTTTCGTCAAAAAGTCTTATACGTTCTTTTTCAGAGGAGTCAACAACTAAAATTTTCTTCGAATTGCTTCGATTTGGAGCTTTTACTATACCATATTGGTATGGTCCAGAGTTGGGCACTTTCGATTACAAAAGTAATCAATCCTTTTTTTGATTATAATAATCTAATTACAAAGCAATCAAGGTTACAAAAATAATCACGATTACTTTGTAATCAAAATGTTAAATACAATGTAATCTGATTACAGAGTATTCGATTACAATAGTAATCCATCTTTTGATTATCGGTAATCGGATTAAAAAGTAATCGTAATCCGTTACTTTTGCGATTACTTTTAGTTGTTTTATTTGTGTGCCACATTGGAAAGAAGTTTTTAAGCTTTTAATTTTTTTTTTTAAATAAAATATTCAATTTGATTTGTGACTTCTGCTCTACAGCGAAATGTACACTTCAATTATACTTCAGGTGAAAAAGCCCACCAAGCCGCTCTACTTGCTAACTAACTGTAACTAAAATATTTTTTCTTGCGTTAAAAAAAGGATTACAAGAAATGGAATAACCAAAGGTTTTTATTTTGCTAAACTTACCAAATCAACAATTTGTACAAAGTATGAATTTTGGCGGTAAGCAGAACTACAGTGAGATTTAAAAAACGCCCACACATACAAAAACACTCAGTTATAAGTATTCATATATACAAATAGGAATTAACACTGTAATCACCTCAGATTATGATTACAAAAACTGTAATTGTAACCGCCCATGATTACAAATTACTTTGTAATCGCAATCATCGGCTGGTGGATTAGTTTTTATAATTGAAATTAGAGATAATTACATTTACAATTCCTTTTGTAATTTTAATCGAATTAGATTCGTTTATGATTCCTTCTGAAATCTTGTAATTGTATTGAATTACATCTTGCCCAACGGTGGTATGGCCCAACCAACAGCATCAGTTGTTCTGATGGAAAAGTTAAGAGTATAAGAAAGATTAATTTGCAATAAGAAGGTATATTTTGCTATTCCGAAGAAGAAGAGGTACGACGGGCGAAATTGATACCGATTTCCAAAACGCCTTATTCATAGGTTAAGAATCATGCCCTACAAAGCAATCATATTGCCAATTATTCTGAACTGAATTGAATGTTAAACGATAAGCACGACAGCAGAACAGATTTAAGGAACTCTACGTTCAACGATGTGCATTTAGTTCGGAGGACAAAGGTCCCTGGACTTAAATGGTTCTGCCACATAACGAATGAACAACAAAATTGACCCGAATTGGAAGTCATAATTGTTAGAAACGATTTTCTTTTTGAATGTAATGTTGCCTCAAAGAATAGTACTAGATGGCATAGATTAAAGACGAAAGAAGAAGGACAATTGTGAAATTGTTGTTTGGTGAATTTGATGGAAGAAGGGTTACTTTTTTGGAGCACAATACTCCTATGATATTTTGCTGGATTAAATAAATTTATTTTTTTTTTAAAAGAAGTGGCATTTGTATTATTTTAGGAGCCTGCTGTCAGAACTCCCTTAAATTCAACAATAATATTTTGTTCAAAATGACAAAGCTGAATCACGAAATATGTTCAAGATGGAAATGGAAACTTACCTTGCGAAATCTTTTGGAAAAGACGAATCCGAAGAGCTCCTCATGTCAAAGCCCATAGTTGTTGCTGAAAGTTAAGAAATTAAGAAAAAGAAAAACATTTAACGATTTTCAAAACATCTAGTCATTTTTAGATGCATACAAAGTGTTAATTTTAGGGCAAAGCCAAAGACGAGTTCTTTTACATCTACTTCACCACAGCCAACAACTTGTTGGAACTCCTCACATAACTCTTGTGAATATTTGTTAAAGGTAGGATAGAACTTCATTATCATCTTGTGACTGAAAGCAGGGTTATAAAGTTTCCGACGAGCATTCCAAATTGGAGCTAAAAAAAAAGAAAGTCTAATTTAAATGCATTTGTCAAAATAGAACTTCAAAGGACCATACAATTACTAGTAAAGAGTCCTACACCAATTAAATCAATAAAAACGTTGAGAACTGTTGGCTTGTTTATGCAACTAGGCGAATTAAGGACAATTTCAGTGAGTTTTGGTTCGATGGTGTATACTGTTGGATATGGTCCAAGCCACGAGAACAATGTTTTAGTCTTATACTCAGCAGCAAGTTGGGGTAAAGTGTTGAGGAGCTCTGAAAGCGAACAAAAATTAAATTTTTTTTTAATCTTTAGCCAACAATCACGTAATCAAAAAGTTCCAGAAATTTATTCAGAAAATTAAAAATACAATTTTATTTATCTAAATATATATTGTCGCCTTCAAAGTAATCCCCATCAAGTTCAACACACTTATTCCAGCGCTTGATCCAATCCTCGAAAAAAAATTTTATATTCGGTTTTTGGTATGTCCATCATGGGGCTCACTGCGATCTTTCCATAACTTCCTCTCGGCTGCTGAAACGCGTTCCCCGTAATGGTATTTAAACTCGATTGTACAGAAAGAAGTGACAGGGAGCCAAATCAGGTGAATCCGGTGGCTCTTAGATGGAATTTGTTGTAAAGCTGGCGTACTTTCGAAAATTTTTTCAAATAATTATTGTGTTTCATCTGGTTTAGGTGACACGCATACTGACACTCGAGTGAACAACACTCTTACCGCATTTAATATGTTGACCGCTGAGACTCCAAACAATGAACTTATTACGGAGGCAGATATCCAATTTCATGTCGACAATTTGAAAGTGAATAAGAGTGCAGGTTTTGATGGCATTAAGAATATATATCTCAAGCAATTACCTCGAAATGGAATAAAGTTTTTGGAAAGTATTATAAATGCGTGCCTTAAAATACAATATTTTCCTGATGCTTGGCAAATGGCCAAAGTTATACCAATACTTAAAGCTGGGAAGTCACCTGAGGACCCTAATAATTACAGACCAATAAGTTTGCTGAATAGTATTAGTAAATTATACGAAAAAATCTTTAAAGAAAAGATTACGAAAATTATCGAAGAAAGAAATATATACCCGGCTATACACTTCGGTTTTAGGCCAAATCATAGCACATCCCACCAAGTGCTCCGAATATGCAACTTCGTTAAAATAAATCGAGTACAAGGAAAATCAACAGGCATGATTCTCCTAGACATTGAAAAGGCATTCGATTCTGTTTGGCAAAATGGTCTTTTATATAAAATGATAAGTGTTTATTTTCCTCCGTATTAATGTAAAATAGTTCAAAGATTTTTGTCTGGTCGTTGCTTTAAAGTCTTTGTCAATAGTGTGTTATCTAGTCTTATTTATTTCAAACTGGGAGTTCCTCAAGGTTCTGTTTTAGGACCTCTTTTATACAATTTATTCACATCTGACTTTCCGAGTCTGAGTGAGTGTGAGGCGGCTATTTTTGCAGATGATATCGCTTCATTGTAATCTCATAAGTTTCCTCAAAACGTTGAGACAAACTTAAAGGATGCGATGAAAATTATTGAAAGCTACTACAACAAATGGAAAATTAATCTGAACGGTACTTAAACGCAAGCCATCTTTTTTACCAGAAAAAGAAGTCCTTGCCTCCTCCCGAACAGCAGAATACGAATCTGTGGAGCCGCAGTCAAGTGGAGCAACTGTGTGAAATATTTAGGAATTAATCTTGACATAAAGCTAACGTTTCGTGAACATATCTCTAAGACCATTCACAAAGTTAGAATAGCAACAAAAATGTTATACCCATTTGTTAACAGGAAATCTGCGCTAACAAATGAGAATAAAATCATATTACATAAAGTCATTTTCGAATCGATACTTCTTTACGGTTGCCAAGTATAGGGTAGTTGTGCACAGTGTCACATCAAAAAATTACAAGTGTCACAAAACAAACTACTTAAAATGATGCTTAACCTGCCCTGGCATCACTCCACGTTAAGCCTGCATAAAAGAGCGAATGTTGAAATTATATCTGTAAGAATACAAAAACTTACAGAAAGATTTATCAAGAAATGTGCTTTTGTAGAAAATACTCTTGTATCTCTTAAGCTCTTAAAATATTTTTTTTTGTTAAATATTCTGTAAAATCCGTTTTTACTATAAATTAATTAATTAATTAATTATCTATTCAGTCACTTTTATGTCTTGTTATTCGTTTATTAAATGTTAACCTATTATTTTTTTTTTTTATTTATTAATTTATTATTTATTAATTAATTATTAATTTGTTTATTTATTTATTTAATTAATTATTTATTTAATTTATTAATTTATATATATATTTAATAATTTGTTTATTTATTTATTAAATTATTTTTTTTTTATTTTATTTTTTTATATCTCTATTTATTTATTTATATATTTATATATTTATTTATTTATTTATTTAATTTATTATAATATCGATGTCAACAATTGTTCAATATTATTGTTATTCATATCGTTCCTCTATCTAGTCATTATATCTGTATTATTATATATACTATATATTTTTTTTCTTTTTTTCTTTTTTTTACAACTATTCAGTGAAGGTTTTTTTCGGATTTTCCTTCGTGATATACTTTGTTCATATCAAAATTCAACTTCATCAATATAAATAAATGTTTCAGTAGCAAGATAGCTTAATATCGAATAAATTAGTTTCGAAATAAAGATATCTATCTATCTAAAAACAGGATGAAAGTGTTTTTTACACAATTTTTTAAAAACTTCCCTTATCGATAAATCAGATCTCAATTATGTTGACATTGACTTCTTAAGTGAAGACATTAACCTTGATAAACCTTAAGTCAAGTCTTTTGTTAACAGAAGGGCAACTTTCACCTGATGATATAATAGAATATTTTGTGGAAATAAGCTCAAGGATAGATTTAAATGACGAAGCCCTAAAAGCATTTAACATTTTAGGCTAAAAAACCAAACATTCTTCTCTAGTCCCCGTTATAAACATTTTTCCAAATCGTTAAACGAATGATAATGTTGAGGAGCTGGGTGAAGAATTTAGGGTTTCGATCGATAGTGAATCAATAAGCAGAGAATGTGGTTTTGAAGAGTTCTAATGAACAATGTTTGAAACAAAAAATTAAGTTGGTTGGTGATTTCTTTGCATCACTGTAGTGCGAATGGTGAGCGGATTTTTCACAGTTGTTTTTGAAAAAAACAAAAACTGGAAATTCTTTAGCTGTTCCGACAGTAAATGCCATTTTGATGGCAAAATCTCTTCTCCAAAACAAATGCGCATCACAATAGGAACCTTCAAAAGAACTCTTGAAAAGATATTATAAACGTATTAGATAAGAATAAATAAATATTTATTTTTTTAATTTTTTTTTTGTTTTAAATAACTTAAGTTTTTAAGAAGTGTTTTAAAACCAAAAAATCAATGTGACAAAAATATATATTTTTTTACTTGCTTCCATTTTTCAAATGTCATAAATGCCTTCTCTGACCATTCGATTGCAGTGCGATCGTTTTTCTTGTTTCCTTTTATGAGGCTTTGAAGGCAGCTCTGAGTTTCGACAGCTTTCGGAATAAATCTGCGATAAAAATTTATGGTCGCAATAAAATGGCGGAGTTCGCAAGATTGTTCGGGGCGTTTGTAATTTCGAATTAAGTCAAGTTTCTCTGGTAGAGACCTTTTATCCTTTTCGCTTACTGCATGGCCGGGAAGACGAACTTCTGACTTTTCCAACTGATATTTGTCTACGTTGATAAGTATACCGTTTTGCTGGAAACGATCGAATACTTTGCGAAGATGATCTAGATGTTCTTCTTTGATATGTGATGCAACGAGAAAGTCATCGATGTAGGCATTTGCGAAAACGAAATCGCGAAGCATATCGTCGACAAACCCTCGTTGCGTAATCCAAACGTCATTTTGCAGAATTCAAAGAGTCCGAACGGGTTAATGGTGCCCGTCTTCTGTATGTCGCTTTCCTCTACAAGGATTTGATGGTAGGCTCGAGTGCAGAAAAAATTTTCTAATCATTGAGGAAGAAGGTGAAATCATGAATATATGGTACTAGGGCATCGATCCACTACGGTTACTGCATTCAGGCGACAGAAATCCGCACAAGGACGCCAGTCTCCATAGCCCTTGGGGACCATGTGCTAGTGGGCTGTCCCATGTACTTTTGGATGGCTGACACATTTTTTAGTCGAGCATAATTTATGCGAGCTAAACTACCACAAGATTTGATGTCCGCTCCGATTATTGCTTGCTACACGTCAGCGATTAAAAATGAACATCGAAAATAACGTCTTAATCCCAAACTCAGCACAATTTTTTTTTTCAAAACATTTTTTTTTATTTTGCATACTCCTCACTAGCCTGAAATACTCCGCTCAAAGCATTTGAGATACTCCTCAGCGGAAATTCGAAACGGCAGCCCTGCTCGCTACCCTTCGCTACCTTTCCCTATGGGAATAACTGTCATCTCAGTACATTTTTCGTGTACTGAAATTTGACTGAAAACGACGCGTTTTTTTTGGTTTCGGCTCATATTGTAAATGATCCTCCAGTAATGATCATTTTGATGACTGTGGAATCGGATTCAGCCTCGCAAATCATGTCATTTTCGACGTCAACGCGGTTTCTTTTATTTGCATGGAAATCGCCAACACAAACAGAGATAGGTGTACTGCTGCCTACGTAACTTTTGCAAATGTCAAACTATGGCGCTAAGATTTAGAGGGAATGTCAACAACAGACGTACCAACTTAACAAACGAACGATGGGAGCACCACACGGTGATTATTCAGGTAAATTTTTGATCAAGGTGATTTCGTAAAAGTTTATTTTACAAAAACCTTCAAAGATCTCAATAATTTTTTTAGGGTTAATTTGCTTGCCCTTGTGAAAGTGAAAAACAACTTGTAATACTTCTGATTTGTAGGACACAATTGTACATTGTCTTCATGGTTGGCTACGGTTTCTTTCCATCAGACAAGAAAGAGTCTTTTACTACTTGCTGGTAAAACTTTGCGAGCTAAATATTTTATCTGAAGGATCTCTCTGTCAAGGGATACTCAACAGAAACAGCATTTCACTCCCAAGTCAGCACTATTGAAAAATCCTTTGATAACAAAGAATAAACGATGGTTGCATTCCTTGACATAGAGGGTGCTCTTAATAATGTTAAGTCCGAAGCAATAATCAATGCCTAATCAGACTTAAAGTTACAGAAAGTTTTAGAGACTGGATTAAAAACGGCTTATCCTGTAGAACTATCTACTCCGAGCT
Organism: Orthonevra nobilis; assembly: GCA_963555765.1. Classification (NCBI taxonomy): domain Eukaryota; kingdom Metazoa; phylum Arthropoda; class Insecta; order Diptera; family Syrphidae; genus Orthonevra; species Orthonevra nobilis. Next base: position 48,722,411 of record OY743227.1, on the reverse strand, counting down.
AGGACACTACAATATTATCAGGAGGGCACTCAGAGTAAACCCGCAAGGAGGCGTACTGGTAGTGCACGAAATTCTTATGATGCTTTATCAGATCGGCTGCAAGCCAATAGCCTATGCAGACGACATAACCCTAGTCGTAAAAGGAAAATTTCTTCATACCATTAGAGATATTATGAAAACTTCGCTAAATAAGCTTACAAAGTGGACAGGAAGAGTAGGTCTAGATGTACTGTCCACAAGAAGATACAAAATATTTCAAATAAGCCCATCAAAAATTATGAATAACGAACTAAGTTTCACTAGTCAAGCCAAATACCTAGGCATCATATAAGACAGAAAACCAAGCTAGAAACCAAACATTCAAGACCGTATAAGGAAGGCAGCGGTGGCTATATATATACATGCAAGAGGGTCCTCGGCCCCAAATGGGGGCTGAAACCGAGACTGACGCACTGGATGTATACAGCAGTTGTCAGACCAATCCTAAGATATGGTATCCTTGAATGGTCCAAAGATCGGCGTGTTTATGCATTACCGGGGGACTTCGTTCCACACCTTCAAATACAAAATACTGATCCCAGATAGGGATGAATGGTCGAAAGATTTAGTCAGAAAATCTGCCAATTAGGAAGCTTACACGGACGGTTCCAAAACGAACGAAGGCACAGATTCGGAGTATCTGCGATCTCGCCGGAGATCTCTTTCTCTCTGTCCCTTCGATTGCCCAACCACTGCAGTGTATTCCAAGCAGAAGTTAAAGCTATCCAAGAGGCCGCCCGCTTACTGTCAATGAATCCGATAGACGGGTTATCTATCGTCATATACATAGAGAGCCAGACGGCCATCAAGGCTCTGGACAAACCATCAATTAAATCCAAGATGGTTAAACTTTGCCGGCAGATAGCGGTCAGATGTAACCTTACCCTATGCTGGGTCCCTGGGCATTCCAGGCAATGAAAGAGCCGACGAGCTAGCTAGAATAGGGATGAGCATGCCACTGGCAATAAATCAGGAGACCCCTTACCCCTCAATTCAAGCACTAAACACTATGCTTAATACAGATGCCATCAATATTACCAATCGGTATTTCTAAGGTATCAGTTGGCAAATGTGGTGCACCATTTATTAGAACAAACTAATTCTGTCGGTACAATGTTGACTATGGACTAGATTGGAAGGCGACAGACAGCCTATTCAAACACAGAAATGGCTCCTTCCTGAATCATATATAGTACTTTTCAACCAACGATTATAACTGACTGATATGAACTGACAAGCGATAAACTTGGATTGTGCAGTAAGAGGTATTCTTAGAATTATAGCAGAACAATTTGTATGCACTTCTCCCGAACCTTCACAATGTTTAAATATCGATGGAGGGAAGAATTTCGAAGGATAAATTAACTAACAATGTTAACATTTATTTCAATTCAATTTCAATTCAATTTTATTTCAATTAAATTTCAATTCAATTCAATTCCTATTTAAAGTAAGTGGTTTGTACATTAAGATCGTATTTAATTTAAATTTAATTGTTACTTCATGTTCAGTTAAATTTTAAATTTTTGTCAAAATTCAGTTCCAATCTTAAGTTTCACTCTTATTTTAATTAAATATAATTTTAATTTAAATTTTATTCTGCTGCTGGGATGAATGGTTAAAGATAGCAGTCTTAAAGCTTGCGGTGTTCGATATGCATTTGATGGGTACGGGAAGTGAATTCCATAGTCTTGTTGCATTAACGAAGAAGAGCCGGGAAGAACTCAAGTATGCGAAACGAGGAATTATCAAATTAAAAGTTCGCAAAGACCGAGCGAATTGCAGTTTATTAGACAAGAAAGCTGGAGATTTGTTGTGTTAAATATTATGTAGGAACATACAGCTCCTTGCGTTCATATATTTTTAGTTAATTAATATCTTCCAATATTCTTATCCTAAAATAGTAACGACTAACTTCAAGATTGATTATTGAAACGACGACAAGCGCTTGTGACTGGTTCATTAAAACCATAATTTGAAACATGTTGTGGAATAACAAAGTACTGGCTTCTAGGTCTAAGTGAACTGTTTGGATTATAAGCATTAAATAAAGCTGCTAGAGGGGTACAATCAATATCGCCAATATCCCTGGCGAGGATTGCAAAATAAACTTTTCAAATATAAAGAGGCGACGGACCTATAAAAGCACATCGGGCTGAGTAAGATGGTAAGGGCAAAGTCCACTGTAGTCTTCTAAGAGCACGGCGCAAAAATCTTTTTCGAACTTTTTTAATACATTGCATACTGTTTTTATAAAATGGGGACCAACCTACGGAACAATATTCGAGAATAGGTCTCACTCAAGCAATAAAAAGTGATTTCAGCGTATTTGGACAACGAAAGTCAGTAGAATTCCTGAACATAAACCGAGCATGGAATTAGCTTTTGAGATAATATAGCCTAAATGCATTTTAAACTCTAATTTAGGGTCTAGGATGACACCCAAGTTAAAAACTCTTTTAATTGGAATACATCCCATTTGATAACAAAAAACAATAGGACAACGGATTCTAGCGAACGTACAAGGATAGAACATACATTTGTGTTAAAGTGCAATTGGTTTACATCACACCCTTTGGAAATGTTATTTATATCTGTCTGCAATGCAAAACAATCAGCCCAAGAACCGACAGACTCACATATTTTGACATCATCTGCAAACATCAAACACTCATACGATTTAACATTTAAGGATAAGTTGTTGATGAAAAAATGGAAGAGTAGTGGTCCAAGGTGACTACCTTGAGGTACATCCGAATGATTATATATCCTTTGAGGCAAAGTGGTACCAATTTTAATAAATTGAAGTCGATTTTTTATATAACTTTTAATCCACGCTAATAGAGAGTAATGAATCCCCAGATAATGCACAATAGTTCGCAAATAGTGTCAAATTTGTAGATGTGGATCACCCTTTTACAAATCCATGCTGATATACGGAAATATGGTTTCTTATCTCATCGTAGATTTTATTTATAACAAGAGATTCAAAAATTTTCGGAATCAATAGCAATTTGGCAATTAGTCTATAGTTCTCCATAGGCTGCTTTGAACCCGATTTTTGAATTGGTGTAAAAAACGAATGTTTCCAACAGTCGAGAAATATTCTAGAACTTAGAGATGCTTTGATAATAAAATGAAAAGGTTTGAATAAATTCATTTTGCAATTTTTAATGAATAATGCTGGAATATTATTTAATATGAGCATCCCTATGAAGACCATATATATATATAACGAGCTGATTCATTAAAAGCTACTTGCAGTTTGTATTACGATAGCGCATCAAGTTTACTGTACACTTCCTCGTACAGACATTTTATTGAGAAGAAAAACTCGCAGGTTAGGTCATTTCAAGCTCAGTATAAGGTGAATATGTGCACCCGCCGCAAACTTGTCTCGGACAAATCCGAACTTTAAAATTCGGTCGAGCGAATTTTATTGATTTCTATATAAAAGTTGTAGAAATGAAAAATGACTGTTAAAAAATGCCCGACGACAATACGTTAAGAAAAATACACAAATCATTTAAATATGATTAAAAACAAAAAAATTATTTGCAATCATTCAGGGGTAATTAGAGTAGGTAATGTAAATTTTTTTTATCAAATTAATTGTCGAGATTGAAATTGACTTTTCACAACATTGTTTGGACAAGTAAGCGGCAGGCGAGAAAGGTGAAGGGCAAGAGTCTGACGTTGTCGCGGCCACAGCCATAGCTTTGTATATAAAAAAATATATGTTTAAGTCTGCGGTAAAATATAGGCGGACGAAATCATGGGCGGCCGCTTTTCGGGTATAAGAATTGAAAACAAAACCCAAATTGAATTCAATTTTACGCACTTATAGTTTACCAAGATTTTCAATTTAATTTTTCCAAGTCCTAGTTACACGATAATTAACGTGAAGTCCTTTAATTACACTTTAACAACTCACAGCAACATCAATCACTGGTTTATTTTACCTTTCACATTATATAATTTATAGACGATCCCAACCAAAGGAAGACCGACTGGGCCGGGCATTTTCCACGCAAACGCGTAATATTTTCTTCTCGACCACAAAAAACAAATCCATAGTATTACAAGGAGTATAGACACCTCTGTCAAAAGTACCATTTTTACTCAACTGCCCGGGCAGTACCTTAATAAACTGGTTGAACGATACTAACTTTCCTCTGAGACGCTTCTGTACATATATAAGCTTTTTCATTAAAGATCTTGATAAAAAAAATTAAATGCAAAGTACTTAAAGCATTGCGTTGGCCATGATCGACTTCAATAGCGCAATACAAAGTGTTATGCAACCCTTTAGACTTTAAGCTTAATAATAGTAAGCATCCTAGTTTTAATTTCGCTACCATTGTGTTTTTTTTGCTTTATTTATTCAAATATATATAATTAAATAGATTATGGGGTTAAGCAAGTAACGCTTCTGAAAATTTTAAATTTAAAAATATACATCATGAAATTGGCTAAGCGTGTACAGTGATGGACAAAATAATAAATACAGTTTACTCTTGCTGGCATCACTGTAATTTTTTTCCTCTTTTACCCCCTTCCAAATATCCAGCCATCTTCTGGGAAGTAGATTGGTAGTAGATAGAAAAATCACATAAAAGACAATTAAGCAAGATCATTTACCCTTATCGAAAAAAAAGTGTTTAATGTCATTTGTTTGTGTTTGTGTTTTTAGTAAAAATAGGAAAAAAAGGTAACTTTATTGTAATTAAAAAGCGAAAAGGTGTGTTTTATTCTTCAATGAAATATTTGCATTGAAATATTTCAATACTAACTAACCATACGGCGCTTTGCAATAAACTAAGGAAGGATTTTAAATTCTCAACGCTTTCCGCTAAACTTATTTTTTCCTACTTGAATGGGAGGCAGCAACACGTAGCAGGTGACAAATTCTCTAAATTGATTAACGTAAACAGTGGAGTCCCCAAAGGATCTATTCTTGGGCCTTGTTTATTCTCGCTCTACGTTAACGTGCTGCTCAAAATTGTTAGACACTTCAAATGATCTTTAATAGTACAATTACTTGGGATACCCATATCAAAAATGTTGTCAGTAAGGTCTAAGGCGGACTACGTACTCCATGGGCCACACAGCATTTCATCCCAATTAAAACTAAGTTGCTACTGGTAAAATCTCTTCTGTTACCAGTGCTGTTATACGGATGTGAAATATTAATAGATATTAATGTGTTGCTTCAGAACGTCAATTTTTTGTTCAGATAACTCGACAGTGGAACTCTCTGCCCCGCCACCTAAGGAGAATAGGAAACACGAATAGTTTTAAAATATCTCTTTTTGAGCACTTGGCCTCTGAATCGAGCTGATTATCCCTTGTTTAATGAATTTCATTTAGAATGAATTACGTAATTTTATTTTCATTCAATATTAAACCAACCTTTTAATTATTTTTGCTTTTCTATTTATTTATTTTTATTTATTTATATTTGCTTTTCTTTTGTATTTTTAATTTTTGCTTGCCTCTTCCATTATTGCATTTTAATTTATTATTACCATATTTTAAATAAATACAAGTAGTACCTTGCTAAAAGTTGTTAACGTCTTGCATAATTTGTAAGATTGAATAATCTTACATTGTAAGAATTCTTTTGAATAAATAAACTTAAACTTACATCAATAATATTTTTGTAGAAAGAAGAAAAAAATGAAGAGCGATTGATCTTGACTGCTTTTTAGGAATGATGCAAAATGCATTTAAAACCAAACCAAGAGAAGCAAACAGGGGGACGCCACGAAAAACTTGCAAGAAAACCAACCGTTTAATAGGGTTAAAGGAAAAATAAGACCCTTTCATATCTTCCAGAAAGATTTTGAAACCGACTAAGCTCAACATCAGCGCAAGAACAATCAGAAGAAGCCTTGTGGCATCCAAGCTTCCATCCCGATCACCCAGGAAAGTTCCAATGCTTAGCAAGAAAAATATTAAGCGTGGAATGTATATATATGTATTTGTTATATTCGAAATTTGTTATATTACAAAGGTTGGTGTTTTCGCACATTTTACAATTCAGAGATACAATACTACTGTATTTTACAACTGGAATATTGTCTTAATGTAATAGAAAAAAAAAATTAAATGAAACTATAAAAACAATTTTAGGAAGGAAAATTCGTGAAAAACCTTCGCAAATACAAAAAAAAGGAAATAAAAAAATTGACTAGATAAGAGTTTACCGTATGTAGAAACGAGAAAGAATACATTTATATATGTACGTTCATATATGGAAAAAAAACAAGCTAAAAATAAATAAAAAATAGAATATATCAACAACGAATCAAGGTATTTACAAACAATATAAATAAATGAATAATTAAATGAATAAGTGAACAAACAAATAAATAAATAAATAAATAAATAAATAAATAAATAAATAAATAAATAAATGAATAAGTAAACAAACAAATAAATAAATAAATAAATAAATAAATAAACAAATAAATAAATATATAAATAAATAATTAAATGTATAAAAATATAAATAAATAAAAATAAATAAATAAATAAGTAATAAGATATATTAATGTAAAATGCATAATGAAAAAAAAGCTTCAGAAATATTTAAGTATGTTACAATACAATGAGTTTTTTTTTTTTGCTTTGCAATTGACTATTCAATTGGTTTACGAGACTATTATTAGCTATAATACAGCTCGAAAAAAAATTTCTATTAATACATTCGCTCTTTCGTGGAGATCCATAGTAGAGTGGTGCCATGGTAGGTTAAGCATCATTTAAAGTGCTTTGTTTTGAGACACTTGCAAACTTTTTATGTGGGATTTTGCGATATTACCCCATGCTGGACAACCATATAACATTAGTGCCTGGAAGATCACCTTAAGAATTATTGTTTTATTTTCATTCGTTAATTAAGACTTCCTTTTAATAAAGGGGTAGATTAAATTAGTTGCTATTTTGGCTTTGTTCACTGTTCTTGTAATGTGTTCTTTAAATGTCAATTTGGTGTCAAGATAAGTTCCCAAATACTTAACGGATTGCTCCCAAGCTATATTTATCCCATTTAGTTGGAGTTGCCTGCTGGGCAGAAAGCAAGCTTTTCTTTTCCGGGTGAAAAAGATGGCTTGCGTTTTATCCTCATTTAGCTTAATGTTCCATTTCTTAAAATATTTTCTCAATATTTGAATCGCATGGTTTAGATTCGTCTCAATGTTGAGAGCGAATTCATGTAAAGCAAATATAGCTGTGTCAACAGCAAAGACAGCGGCCTGACACTGAGGCAAGTTTGGGAAATCAGACGTGTACAAATTGTACAAATTGGTGACAGTACCGCACCTTGGGGAGCACCCATTGGGACGAACATTTCATCAGAAACACCATTATAAACGTACACGTAAGACAGAAAGCTTTGGAGAATTTTACATAAATATTTCGGAAAATTGAAGTGGATCATTTTAAAGACCAAGCCGTCGTGCCATACAGAATCAAAAGCCTTCTCCATATCAAACAATAGCATACCGGTAGATTTCCCTTGTGAACGAGAAGTTTTAACATGCTTACATATTCTGAGTACCTGGTGGGAAGTGCTGTGCCATTTTCTAAAGCCAAATTGATGTTCGCTTCTGAGCATAAAATGTGGTCCGGCGATCGGGGTATTAAACAAATTGCGAAACATCCTTTGGAGTGATGAGTGGAAATTTAATTTGTTCGGATCGGATAGTAGACATAATGTTAGACGTCCACCTAATACAGAATTCAAATCCAAGGCACACAAAAAAAAAACGACAAATATGTGGGTGGCAGCATTATGGTATGGGCATGTTTCTCTTGGTATGGTGTTGGTCCTATACGTCTTATAGAAGGGATTATGACCTCCAGATCATAATGTTGCCATATGCCGAGGATAATATGCTATTGGTGTGGATGTTCCAACAAGATAACGACCCGAAGCACACTGCCAAGACAATCAAAGAATGGATCACCATTAATGGTGTTGCTCCTTTGGAGTGGCTTGCTCAGTCGCCGGACCTAAATCCGATCGAGAATCTTTGGAAACAAGTTAAAGATGTTATTGGAACCTCAAGTCCCAAAAATAAAAAAGAATTGTGTCAGTCCGTGCGAATGGCGTGGGAGGCAATGTCTTTGGAGGCATGCCGTCCGCTTTTTGATTCCATGCCTAAAAGAATGACCGAAATTATCAAAACTAAAGGCTATCCAATAAACTACTAGACATTGAAATAAAATAGTTGTTTTTCTTATAATTTTCACTTACACAAGTTAATTTGGTGAGGGAACATTAAAGTGTATTTATTTTTTTGTTCAGATTAAAACTTGACTTTTCTAGAATTTTGAACAATCTTGTTTTGAGGAATGTACGGAATTTTGCCAACTATCTGAAGCTCTATATTGCTAAAAAGTTGCTTTAATAAACTTTTTAGGAAAGCTGAAATAGTGCAAATCCATAAGTGGTAACAGTTGTGTTTATTTTTTGTCCATCACTGTTAATGCGGCTTTGATACTTTGATATCATTCTGCCATCAAAATCTGTCACGATACTTGCATGTAGTGACAGTCGCATTTAGTGTCGCATGTATTTTGTAAACCCCTGCCACTGTCCGTGGCAACCAACCAAACCTGTATTCCTGTTTTGCTTTCGTGGCAGCATTTTTCTCAATCCGAAAAAAAATTGATAACAATTTCATTTTGTAAAGAAAAAAAAATGATTTCAAAAAGTATTTTGATGTATAGTATGTTTGAGTTATGATTATCCGAGCAATTTCCTGAATACGTTGAAAACTTCAACTTAAACATGCTCCAGAATCACATGATACACTTATCTTTAATTAACTATATTCAAGAAAACACCAACTATCATATAATCAATAGCTTTAGTTGAGATAAACTCAGCTGTGCGATAACAAAGTACGTACACGGATGTGAAACGCGTCAGAGGGGTAATTTGGAGTTTGCTTTAACACCGCTAAATTTTCCGAACAAATTCCGAACGATTTTTCACTCTGTTTGACATGAATTCCTGGAAAAATGTTGTCCTGTGATCGTTTTAAATAAAGTCATCCGTTATCGAGCCTTCACTTGGCTTTGCTATGAGGAATCTAAAATTGAAGAAACATGCTTCATGGGACATACGACAAAAATGTCGTATTACATCGATATTTTTTCCACACAACGAATTTTTAACCTTCCCTTATGTCGTTTTTAAGCTTCTAATCTTTTTAAGTGGTTGAGAGTGTCAAATGCTTTACTAAAATGCAAAAATAAAACCACGATGGTTTTGTTTTAAGGCCTTGATTGACGGTTTTGGCCAATTCACTAAGAGGTTTCTTTTTTAAAAGTAAATAGGGGAAACGAAATTTTACGATTGTTGTTTTGTTGAAAAAAGTAAATCTTCCGATCAGTTATATTATTATATAAAACTTCGTTTAAATATCGAGCCTCAATTTCACGATAAGCTTGACCAACAATTTTATTAAATGTCTCAATCATCTCAGGATTGTTCGCATAGCACCGATCCTTAAAGGCTTTCTCATCTACTTAACAGGCTATAAATATTATTAGGATGTGGATCTGAGCTAAAGCTACTTATCATCCTTCACGAGCCGCGCACGGCACGGTGCTTCCTCTTGGTCATACAGGCACATCCCAATAGCTTGATCTTTGAAGAGAGATTCGATCTTCCTTTCTTTAAGCTGGGTCATTGTTGTCTATTTGCGCGATGTGGCCCCGCCGTATTTGACGGATTTTTGACCACCCGACTTAAACTTAAAATGTGGCCTTAAACTATCAAATTAGCTTTTCGTCCAATATTTGGCCCCCACATAGAAGGTCAAGATAAGTGTTTTGAAGAGCATGGAATAAGGAATTATGATTCTTTTTGTTTAAACAAATATTATTGCATCGATTGCTTAGGGTGATTCTTTGTCAGATCTCTACGAAGGCGTCGTTTGTGCCTTGTGGCCATGTTGACATCTGCCCGTTGCGATCAAAATGTTATTATTCATAAAATCATGAATTCTCAACAGAGGAATATTGGAAGAAATTAAGTAGCTCCGATATCTGTGGCCTGAAATCAACTGACAAACACAAAAGAGCATGGCCCTTGTCTGTTCATTGATGTAATTACAGGGCACTGCACCATTGGAAGAATGCTCATCAAGTGACAAACCGTAAAAAAATATATATCTAAAAAATATTTCAATTTTCAATTTTACTTTTCACTTGTTTCTTATTTTGAACTGATTGTATAATGGTTTTTAAATTCATTTTAGTGTGGTAATGTAGTAATGGGTGGTGTCACAATAGGGACGAAGAATTTGATTCACTCAATTCGCAGTAATTTATTCTAAATTGCGTTCGCTCTCTGTAGACACGATCTTGCAACAAGACGAAGAGTAAACACTACAGCACCATCAATTTAATGAAACCAGACTATAATTTCTAGTTGACCAACGCAGTTATAGAGCCATTGAATTTATCGATACGAGCTTTTTCTTATCAATTGATCCAATTCAACCAACCAACCTTTAAAAGAAGCTTGAAACTAGACCGAAGAAATCATTGAACTAGTCCAGATAAGTGACTACATACATATTTTAAATTTTACTCACTTATACATATTTGGGTGCTCTTAGCTAAACCAAATGGTAGCCTCTGTCTTTCTACTATCATAAATGCAGTTTTTTTATTGGGTTAATATTTCACATATCTCTACAGTAAGTCTGCATCAAAAACCTCTTAAAAATGTATTTTTTGGGTACCATACCTCGAAAGGAAAAAAGGAGAACCCTTATCGGATTACTTTGTTATCCGTCCGTCTGTCTGTTAAGACTCTTTTTCTCAGGAACGAGTGGATGTCTCAAGCTGGAATTTATATCAAATACCTTTGGAGCTGTATCAAAAGATACAGCCGTTTATGCCGGAAATTTCCGCAAATTTTCGACTCTCGCAAGGGAATACAAACCTACAGGGTACTTCCCGTGAGCTTAGAATCTTGAAATTCGATACGAAGCAACGTCTTATAGCAAAGATAAAGAAAAAAATGTGAAAACCGTTAATTTTAAGTAACATCATAAAATACAGATATTTTTAATAATTTTGAACTTACAGCCCTTTTCTTCATGAACGTGTAGAGGTATTAAATTGAAAATTATATCAAATACTCAGGTCTATAATACCTTTTAGCTCATACAAAATTAAATTTTTATTTCAGCGCAAAGATTCAAACTAAAAGGTACTTCCAGTCGACCTAGAATCTTGAAATTTGGCATGAAGCAATGTATTTTTTTTATTTATAGATTGTCGCGATGGGTGAACTTTAACTTTTATATCTACAGGTTTGTACAGAATCCTCGGTGCGCGAGTCCAACTCGCACTTGGCCGGTTTTTTTTTCATTTTTCTTATTGGCAATGCATGAAACTTTAAGTGTTGCAAAGGATTCAGAAAACCACGACCAGGTGTCGCGCCGCATGACAGCGTGCTGCTGTGATACTATGAGAAATTTTAAATTCAAGAAATATAATGTGCTGCAAACTGTTAGGTAGTACGGAACCCCTGGTGTGAGAGTTAAATCCGCACTTGGCCGTTTTTTTTTTTCTTTCAAATCCAAACTGGTCGGGCTTAAATGATTTTTTTTCCGCTCGATTGAGTCATTTCGAATAAATAACCACCACAGTTTTGGTCCTGTCTATTGCATCTTCCTTTTTGTGGACTGATTCTATCCTACTTAGCCCGATCATCCTCTCTGAAGTGCGAGCGACATCTCGCAAATAAACAAATTTTCCACACTTTTCGAGACAACGTGAAACGTGCCTATCCTATCCTGAATCAGGCCGTTAAATTCGAAGAAAAGTAAAGCCCCATGTTGGAAAAAAACGATAAAGGCACATATTTCGTAATACATGTAGGTGGAGAAGTGAGTCCCGAAGATCATCTCTTGCTATGTGTCCTTCAAAAAAGCTTTGTTTGGAAATAAAATACTCTGACTAGGTCAGCCCGGTTGTTCAGTACCTCATAAGAATTCGATTTTTTTTGTACTGAGAGAATGCAGTCTCTAAAGCTACTATGACCTGGCTTATCATAGAGCAGTTAAAAGCAAATATACAGATATAGACGGACAGAATGGTCTCCGAGTCAGAATGATTACATGCACTCATCACAAACCCCTCTCTTTTTGATTTTAAGACAATACAAACTCACATACTTACTTTAATCCTAACACCAGTCATATTGTTCTATCAAAAGCTTCACCATCAAGTGCAACCTAATAACCGTTAAAATCAGATTCGATTAGATATCTGATTCAATTAAGTCTCAACTGCCATAAACTTTCTACAAAGGATAACTTTGCGTAATTACTTAATCATCGGCAGACATGCTATCGGAACTTAACTGCCATGTCGACAAAACTTGAACGATTGAAAAACTTTTTACGATAAAATCTCTGCATTCACTTCAGTTTACTACGAAATCGATAAATCCACATCAAGCTACCGTAGCAATGGCTCAACAAGTTGAACAAGCGTTATTTATAGCCCCACAAGTTTTTCGTAAAATCCGTCAATGAATTAAAAAAAAACAAAAACATACATTTTACTCGTACAACAGACAAGCGACCTAGGTCACGAGATGTTTTTAATCCGACAGGTGTTTATGCCGGCAAGACCTGAAGCCACCTTGACAATGAAAACGCCGACTTTCCACTCTTGAATGTCACACAACAACGCAACTTGCCGAAGATTGTTGTTTACAAATAAAAAAGATACATGTGACCGTCACCGGCTTCCGTCCTTATTTTTGTATTTGGGTTTTGGTATCTGTCTCGGGTTGAGGCGGTTGCATAGCAAAGTTATTTTGTTTGTTGCGATTAAATAAAATTGTCTCCCAACTGTTTTGTCATCGATAAAATATTTGTTCCGAATCTCTTGTCGGTCCTCATTCAGTAGCAACCCTTATACGCGTATGGTACTGTACCTCGCATAAGGGTGAAACTAGAAGTTACATAATTCAGTGACAGTGAAAATTTTCAAAAACTTGTAAAAAGGTTGTTAAATTTTTGTTGTAAGGAAAACAAGTATTCAAAATGGATTCATCAGCAAGTGGAGAAGGAGCAAATGGACCTGGTCCCGATGCTCGCCTGGAATTCATGGGGTCTTACGTAATCAAGTCGCTGAAGTTGAAGCCTGAAAAATGGACACGGGTCATAACGGTGGAGGAGCACAAGGGTGTCATTAAGGAATTTCTAGATCGTCCAATACCAGTAGTCTTGGTTATAATTTTAACACAAGCTGCACAATTGGTGCCATCGACAACCTTTCCCTTGTCACAGTTGAAGAGTAAGGGTGTGTACTTCATAAAAAAGCAGCCATTGCCTGTGCCGAGGGAAGAATGTGAACATTTTATAATTGTTGGCGATTTGGCCACAAGAACAATTGATCAGCTATCGGCTTTGGTTGAGGAGGTTTTGGTGCCACTCCTGTCCAACGAGGACAATTATAAGTCTTGGCCAGATATGGTTGCGCAAGATGTTCAAAAGCATGTGCACAGTTTAAAGAGCACAGTTCACCAGGTAAAGGGTCAGGTGAGTGGTGAGACGATTCTTGCGATGCCGGTTGGAGTGGAGAAGATCGTAAAGGCTGCAAAGGAACTTTCTGAAACCTTGCATTGTAGCTTCGATTTGTATTTGAAGAGTGCAATCGAAGGTGTGGTTATTAAGTGGGCCACACAAATACACGACGTCATCAAGGAGAGTCCATCGAATGCATTTCAAAATGGACAAAACCCAACACCACACGTTGGTAAGTTCTAGTATTTATAGTTGATTGCCACAAACAATCTTGATGCTTCTAGTATCTTTGCAAAGGAGTCTAAAACGTTGAAATATCCACTAGATTCAGATAGGGTTATGTATAACGAAATAATATTTAGCACAACACATTGCACACCTAGATCTTAAAATGGTCTTTTTCAGAAGACCAAAATCATAACGTTTTAGTTTATTTATTGACTAGCGTTCCGTACCTTAAGGGTCCAAATGAACCTTATTACTAAGCCTCCGGTGCCCGTCCATCAGTCTGTCTGTCCGTCACAGAGCTGTATTCCCCAAACCGTTATGGGGAGGCATTTGCAATTTTCACAGACGCTTCAAAAACAAATGATATTAAGTTTAAAATAAATGGAAGGCGCAACTTTACTTACCGCCTAAAAGAAGACAATGAGTTTCATGGAGCAACCTAACAACATTGCAAAGTATGCAATGATCCCGTCCATCCAACACAACGTAAAAGCTCGAAATCAATAAGAAAAATTAAAAAAAAAATATTTTGCAGCCTGTGTAACGAATGATTAGATGTTGTGACGTAAGTGCAAATTGACTGTTGTATAGTTGCCACTGCGGCAACAAAGTGACACGTCCATATTTACTTGTTTTGCTTTCGTTGCGGCTTTTTTTTTCAATCCGAAAAAAATTAATTAGAATGTCAGTGACTAAAAATAAATTAATATATTAAGAGGAGTATTTCCACTGATTTAAATGTGTGCTTGAGTTCTGATTGTCGCAGCATTTCAAAAAATCACTTAAAACTATGGATTGAAAAATGAAGGAAAATGTAAACATAGAAAGACGTTAATGGCGTTTGTATTTTCTCTGGAAGCATGCAATCTGATTTTTTCGTACTTAAGCGGAAGGTGTCCGCGAGTGGTAACCGGCAATAAAATGTTAAATTTCCTCCCGGCACTTAGTGGCGTGCCTCAGGGATCTATTCTTGGTCCAATCCTATTCCTCCTGTATGTCACTTCCCGAACTGATCAAAAACAGCTCTGCGCATATGTATGCCGACGATGTTCAACTCATCTTAAGTCGTCCCCTAAATATGGTTGGTGAACGAGGATCTTCTAGCTATAAAAAAGTGGTCTGCCAGGAACAACCTCTGCTTAAAACCAACCAAATCTAAGGTACTTGTTATCTATAAAGGACAATTAGATTTGTCTAGCTTTCATGATATCAAGCTTGGAGAAGACGCAATAGAGCACGTCGAGTCAACAAAAAACCTAGGAATAGTCTTTTAACAGAACGTTGACCTGGAATACACACCTGAACGCCACAATTGGGAAAACCTATGGTGGACTCCGTGCTCTATGGCAAACGCAACATTACTTCTCGACTAAAATCAAATTGCTGTTGGCCAAATCATTTCTTTTACCGAAGCTTTTATATGGATGCGAAATATTCTGCAATCCTGATTCTGAGGGTCAAAGAAAAATTAACGTCTTTTACGACAATATTGCACGCTAAGTTTACAATCTCAAACGATATGATCATGTCTCAGCGTACGCCCTAAAAATCAGTGGCTGCTGTAACAAGAATCTTATAAGCCATCGGCATCTATATCTTCTCCAAGAAGTCGTCCGGGCCAACACGATTATCTTTGCCAAAAGCTTTAATTCTTACAATTATTTATGTTAGTAGAGTCGAAGTACACCTGTCTTATCCCAAAGCGGCAGTTCTTTGTCCACGTTGTCCGACTTTGAAACTCCCTGTCTACAAAGATAAGAAAAATTAGGAGCACACACCATTTCAAAAAATTACTTCTAATTCACCTTATGAATAATTAAATAAGTAGTTCACACTTTACTCGAAACTGTTCTCTCTCCTTTTCTTTATTTTATTGTATTTTTCTTTATTTTATTCCTCCCCAAGTTTTGTATATACATACATATGTATTTCATCTATGAATTAAATCTCCCATTTTAAGATTTATTTATATCTTTATTTATTTCTTTATCCTTATGATTTATTAATTTTGTTCTATTAAATTCCAGCTAACAATTTTTTTTTTGGGCTTCACCTTTAATAATACGATTTTATAATCTTAAGATGTAAGCAAGTATATGTAAATAAATAAAATTGAAATTGAATTGGTATGGGTGTTGATTACGGAACACAAAAATATTAAATTCTTACATATGTTCTTATTTTTCAATATTTCCCAATCCTTACCTTTAACCAATTTCTTAAAAACGTTGACGTACGTACGCACGTGCCTTACTCGTACATATGCATGTGTGATACTACGAGAAGCCTATGATTAAAGAAATATAGTGTTACATACTCTTAGGAGGCTCAGAACCCTTCATATGAGGGTCAACTCTCACTTTGCTACTTTCTATGAAAGTTTTGGAACCTCATTTTCGATCGTAGATAAGTTGTTCATGGCCATGTATATTAAGTGTGGTTAAAAATCGATCCATTTTATGATCAGCCTTCGAAAACAAGAAAAATTCAAAGTTCATTATTTTTGAGTTGTCTTGGGGTGTGATATTTTTTTAAAATACTTTATTAAAAAATCGGAGCCGTTGGAAAAGAGTTAAGTTGTCACCTATTAAGTACGGAACCATAATAAATTGATATGTTAGATTAAATATAACGCCTTTTTCAACTTTATTCGTCTTAGGCCCTTTTTCAAATTACTGTTCCAGTAGGTTTTTTTCTTCTCACATTCAGTTAATAATGCAAAGTGAAATCATTAGAGTTGTCAACAATATGAGGTATTTGGGAGTAATACTCGTAACAGATAGCAGTTGGAAGTTAATTAGCAATGTAGATTTTTTAAAGAATTTCGAATATTGCGCTACGGTTTTGTTCCGAATCCCAAGACTTCCAGAAATTCAACCAATTTCCGAGTGATAAGAATTCTGTGACCTTCTTATTTAAATTTAAAAGAATGTGTACTCAATTTAGTCTCGCTATAACTTAAATCAAAAGTCAAATCAAAAACTAGTTCTAATATTATAAATTTATTAAGTTATTAAATTTCAAACTGTTAGTCACATTTTACATCATAAGTTTAATATTGATTTGTTGTCTATTTATAATGTTAAACATTCTAATTTCTTTTTTTAAGTTTTGTTTGCTTAGCAATCACAGTTTATATAGTTTTTTTTTGTATTTAAAAATATTTTAATTACAGTTCCCACGCTAGTACCCATCAAGAAAAAATTTAAATAAAAATATGTAAACGCAAGTACGCGTTCACATTTAACAAAAAAAAGAAAGTACGTGTTTATTTTGGTTGGTACGCTTCGTCCAAAAACATTTTTGTTTTACTATAGCTTTTTCGCGTAACTTCCATTGGAGATGTATTTTTAGTCCAGACCACTGAATCCCGCTGGTAAAAAATTGATTTGGATGCGAGTAGACCTGTCCATACCATCAATTTCCGATCTCAAGAAAAAAAAGTTTAGGCGCCACCAACAAATTTAATTTGTGTTTTGAAAACATCATTCATTCCGTAGACAAATGCATTGCAAACCCAAAAATAGGATACATAATTTTTCAAGCTGCCGCATAGGGTTATATTTGCTTATGCATTTTTGAATCATACAAAAAAGGGCTTGCGAACTTAACATTAATAGATCACGCTTTTCTCACGTAAGGCGCCTTTATCCGCTTTTGAAAATGTCCATGCTTCTGCACTCTTAAGCAGGATGAGGATAATGATGGTTTTATAGAGCTACACTATGTTTCTTCGAGAAAGGACTTTACTCAAATGTTTTCTTAGCCCAAAGAAACAGTTATTAGCAATATGTATTCTTCATTTGATCTTGGTGCTAGTGTTATTATCTATGTTAACAGCATATATCTATGTGATTAATCAAGAGAGGTGGTGTCGTGCACATAACCGTCAGAAGGGCAAAATTAAGAAACAGTGTGTAGGTAAGTTTCAAGAGTCATTTTATAGGATCGAAGACTAGTTGCATGGTGACACAAATTATATAACAAGCACGATCTTAAGCTCGGTCGCCACTCATAACCGCAACTGAATTGTATTTGGAATTCAAAATTTTTCTGATTCGGTCGAACTCTGCAGTTTCTTTGCAAACTTGCTCTTCTTCAGAAAACGTTTTTTTATAAAACTTTTGCTGAGCTATCACTGAAACATCACCTATAAATTATAATTCCACCACCTCTTCCTTACGAGCTATGGAACTGCTCAGCATTGTGTCTTTTTCTTTCTGGGTTCTTGGGTTCACATACAGTCCAATTTTCTTTGGAGATTTTGATACCTATTTCGAGGCCGATTTCGAGGCATTGTTTATCTCTATGTCATTTTCTTGAAAGACCTCTCGAAAAGACTTTAAGTAAGTATTTATAAATTAATACTAACTTATAACTAACAACATTTAGTCAATTGGCCAATTGATAAAACTAAAATAAAAACTGAACAAAAAAAAATGTATATGAATTTGTCCGGAAACTTATGAAAGGGGGTGTATTTTTTTTATCTGTTTGATCACCCTGTCAAATTTAGCCAAAAGCTTTTCAGGTGATCTTTTTGCACACGCTTCGAATGAAACCAATTTGGATTCACAAGCTTGATTTGTTCTCGAGTTAGGCTGTAAAAAAAAAATGGCATAAACGTACGAACACACATACACACAGACATTTTTCTTAAAACAATGGAATACGACTTCTGGGACCCCAAAGCGTGGAGATATGTTAACATCAAATCCTGATCGGAAGTTAAAATTTTTTTGCATCATTTTTGAAATTTTCAAAACTTTTTTTTTATTTTCATCTTCTTCACTTTCTTCTTCTTCGTCAACATTTTGTTGGATTTGTAAAGCGGAATGAATTATGTCTTTACTAGAAAAGGCGTAGAACAGTCAATTTAGATCACTTGCCCATTCTATATTTTTCTACTGTAGATGCGCTTATTTTGCAAAGCAAGCTAGGAATCGGAGAGATCGGAGAGATATGGTAACTGTGCATGTGGTTCTGTCCAAGTGTTCTCTCCAATACCTCTCCAAGCTGAATCCATCAGAAAACAGCATCTCGCAAATTAATAAGACTCCTGAAATGTGTTTTATCATCTTCCAGTACAATCTAAATAAGGTATTCTTTAACCAATCAGAAAAAATCGTTGTCGACATTCATAATTACGTTCTTTTAGGAACTCTGAGAACCTTCAAATCTTAAGACATCGACTTCAATGTCGCAGGTAAAATCCTTCTAACCAAGCAGAACTCGCTGAAATATCTTTCTTTCCTGCCATCTTTTTGTAAAAGAATTTTCCTTTAGTTTGAATCACATCTGTTGAAATTGGCACATGATGATTCATTTGCTGGATAAACTATGTCATCAAAGCTTCTTCTACCGCTGGATTGTAAAATGTCCTTGAAAAGTAATAAATATTTTTAGAGAATTATATCTTATCTTATGCGATTAGCCTTTTATCTTTACAGCTAAATAACATATAGTATATTATGATAGTGCAATTTAATATTTAAGTAATCGAGTTAATGGTTTTATTAAAGGTTTTATTTAGCTTGCCTTGTTTGTGTGGTTCAAAATCTATTAATTGAAATTTAACTCCCTTCCTATCGACCGAGTAATCTGTAATTTGGTACCTATCTTTAGCTCTGATGGTAGTATTCAATTCAATATCAATGTAAATTCAAGGTGGCCGCAAAAACATGGCTAATAACACTTTTTTTAACCCTCTCAATATCAAAACTATTACAAACCCTCTATTAGTATTGACACTGGTAAGGAAGTGCAAACATAAACTCAACAAATGAGCAACAGTGAACGACGTCAGTCTAATTTGGGTGCCGGGACACGAAGCTGACCAACTGGCTAGGAAAGGAGCAGGAAATAGCCACCAAAACTCTGTAAAGGAAATAGGCGCCCCGCTGACAGCTATTAAAAGATCTTTTAACGAATGGGCAACCCGATAATTTAAAAATCACTGGGGCAACCTTACAATGTGCAGAACATCAAAATCGATAAAAGGAAAACCGACTTACAAGGTAGCGAAAAGAGCTCTGAACTCCAGAAAACGGAATCTAAGGCTTATGGTGGATCTGGTAACAGACCAAATTAACCTTAACCACTTATATAGACTCGGACTAGCAGAAACCTCAACAGAAGAGGAAGATCTGGAGCACTTCTTCTTCCAATGTCCAGCAACAGCGAGACTGCGATACAAAATACCGGGGTCAGCACTGATACCGCACCTCAAAAAAATTGGGATCGGTGAGATCATGAAGTTCACAAAACGAACCAAAATATTTTCCGACTATACAAATCCAGACAATCCATAGTAATCCCTCTGACATCACCCATCTTCTGTCCTCTAATTCAACCAAAATCTTCTCCACACAAGAAGTAGGGGAACACAACGGGCCCAACCAGAGGCCTAAATGAAGAGCTCACCCTAACTAATTAACCAACCAACAAACCAAACCCTCTCAATATGGGTCTCGAATGAAAAGGCTTGACCAGCGTCCGAAACAAAATGGCGGATCATAGAGTTTAGACAGTCAATACTTTAAAACTGAAATCTAGGTATCTAATCATGACAAAAAACATTGTAAACTTAGGATAGTTATTTAAGCATGAATCCCACACCCCATTCAAAATATCGTATCGTATTGGGAACTGTTAAGGTTGCTTTTAACTTAATAAAAAATTAAAACTTGACAAATAACGTCATTAAAAAAAATGCTAAGTTAAATAATAATGTACTATTTTCCAATCAGCACTCCACTCTCCTCATTTTTTAAACTAAAATAAAAACAAAAAATAAATAAACATTCATTTTGTTTATTTAACAGAAATCGCCTTTTGGAACAACCGCTTGAAAAATTTATCTTTCATCTTTGAACAACTCAGAAATGAACGTATTCGATCAATGGCACTCATATTGGAACACTCGCAGAGCGCATATTTTCCTAGTTTTCAAACACTTTTCAAAAATGTCGTCACAGGTTAGTATGGAAATCATAGGTACTCATAATAAGTTTTCACTTACGTATTTCAGCTTTGGCCGAGGCAAAGGACATAACACTATATTTGACGCCATTAAAAAAGCAACTAGTTCAGATAGAAGAAATAGACTTTGCTGAGTCCAAACCACTTCTGATTCCACTTATGCACGTAGTTTGCGTCCTTTGGGGCAATTCCAGATACTATTGTCACTCATCAAAGATCACTGTTTTACTGAAGCAAATGTCCAACTTACTTATTTACCAGGTGAAGAAATTGACCAAATCAACTTGAAATGCATAAAACATGAATTTATTTTCCTTCAAGGCAAAACGGTATTTAGATCCATCATCAATTTTTCACACTGACATTGATGAAGCTATGCAACGCTTGACATTGTCGATAAAAAACTTGAAATTTTTCCGCGAATTATTCGACTATTACAGAGAAAACCTGCCACAGTATTTCACAGAAGAAGACCGTGCACCAATTCTTTGGTCTTTTCATCCTAATTCAGTTTTTAGAAGATTCAATGCATTCCTAGAGCGCTTGTCCACAATTCAATGGTGAGTATAATCACGAATGTATTATATGTTATTATTTTTATTATATTAAAGGGTGGGCAATTTACTGGCTTCTTTTTAAAAATGTATAAAAAATACTCACCAGGCCTTCAACTGTGGGTATCCGGGGCTTAGTAGTTAGTGCGTCAGAGTCGACTTTCATAGTGAAAACCAGTGTTAGAATTCTTTTAAATTTTACTTTCGCTGCTAGACTGATAAAACCAGCCTTTTATCACTTTTTATTGTATTTTTTTTAAATCAATAATTAACATTGAAATAAATAAACAAGAGCACTGAAAGAAATGAGTGGACGATAGCGGTCCCCGCTCAAACCAGCAATAGACGAGGGAAAGGTATCGCCTGACCCAAATCTACCGTTGCGTTCATCAAGAGGTTGAAGGTGTTTAAACCGACTTTAAATCTTGTGAAGCGCCCATCCCTATTGGTTCCGGCAGAAAAACTGGCAACTGACGCAGAAAAACGGGCGCCAACAGCAACAATAACAGCAGCAGCTGCAATTCCAGAAGCAACTGTGAAAACAACAAATGTGGCGGAACGCGACGACTTTCCATACGTCTCCGAGGACAGCAACTCGGTTATGTCTCTAGCGGCATCCGAAACGGATGATGAAAACGACGAGATCTGCCAACTTGAGACATTGTTAAAGGACGTAAAAGCCAAATAAACGGCTCGACGCGAACGGGAGCGGCAGGCAGCAATACAATGCACGCAAAAAAAATATGCGACAACAACAGCTGGTAGAAAACAGTCAAAGTTCGGCAACAGCTAAGCAACAACAACTACAGCTGTCCTAGCAGCAACAGCAAGCAAAGCAAATTTGCCAAGGCAGCAACAACACAAACAGCAGCAGCAAAAACAACAGCAGCCGAACCAGCAGCAGCAGAAGACGACAGTCAACACCTACAAACTGAAGCTTAACGAAACTGTCAAAATATGTAAGTCGGCTATTGGTGATACTTGAGTAAAGTAAGCCATGCTTTCACAGTGAAGCCGAGTTTTACTCGTTTTACCCCAAAAGTGAGCGATTGCAGACAATGCTCCTTCGTGGTCTAGGTACGTCCACCGATCCCGAGGACCTCCTTCAGCAGCTAAAAGCGAAGAAATTTGACGATCTTAAGTTCGTTGTGGTCAAACCATTCACTGCAGAAGGGAGAATCGGAAATTACCGTACTTCCTGCTTCAGCTTGCTCCAAACAGCAAATAAGATAATCTGAGCAAGATTAAAGTCCTAGATTATCAAAGCAAAAATTGGGAAAAATTAAGCCGCTGCGAATTGACAAATGAAGTCTCGGTGCGTCAAGTGCGCAATGGACTAAAAAGCCGAGGAATGTTCGATAGTAAGGAGAAAGGGTTGCTGATACCACTACTCTCAAGTGTATTCTATGTCCTAACTTGGGCCACACCGCAAATAATCGGGGCTGCTCTAGTACCAAAGTGCTAGGTAATTAATTAAAAAGTGGTTGAGGCGAAACGCCCACCTGTTCCTAAAGCACAACAACTTCCGAAGGATGCTTCACAGGCCTCACGGCCTAGAGCACCTGACGGTGATGCTGATCTGCTGGCTATTTTGATTCTCGTCTACTATAAGAAGAAACAGACCCAACTCCAACGGGGTTGGTGGTATCGCTATCTTTTTAGAAAAAATCTACGTTAAAAGGTTATAAGATTATGTACAGTGGTGAAGTGCGTAGATTCCAGCTGCTTAAGGCTTGCATCATATGCGTCCCCATCCGTAGTGATAAGAGGTTGTATGTGGTTGCAGTCTATGCAACTGAAGCTACTCAACAAACCTGTTTTATCTTATAGATGGAGACACTTTTTCAACACTTAGTTCTGAGTTTGGAGGAGAATTATTACCTCATGGTCGGAAATCTAAACGCGAAACAAATCAATTGGAGAAATCATTCAACAAATACTAGAGGGAACCCACTGTTCAATTAGAGGTGTCAGAATAGTGTCGAGCATCGATTTGATTTATGGATGAATACTACTGACAGACATGGATAACTCTTCAATGCAGGTTTCAGAGGATTTTTCCACGACTGGCTAACTTCTTATTTAGAAAACCATAGTCAGAGAGTACGGATTCGTAATTCTCTGAGTGCAAAAGTTCTCCTCAACATTGGTGTTCCACAAGGATCTGTTTTAGGTCCTATCCTGTTTTCGTTAACTCGCTCTTTCTTCAACTTTCCAAGGTTAAAATAATAGCTTTTGCCGAGCACACTGCTCTGTCTTATCACGCTAAATGTTTTCTTAACTTGTCTTTGGATATGAACTATGACCAGGAAATAATGCGGAAATGATTCAAACATCATAAATTGGCCATTAGTGACATTACGAAGTTCATGATGTTTAACATAATGGGCAAAGTCTGTGATGCCATGAGCCCAATTGCAATAAATTCCGTTTGACTTACTTTTGTGCTCACGATAGAGATGTACGTAGTTTTAATTCATATGTTCGTTGTAATACTAACTACTTTGATATTAAACGCGTAAACAGCTTTAAGTACTTAGGTATTACCTCGAACTATAAGCTTCGTTGGATGGATCATGCATTGAAGCAATATCTTAATAGCGTTGTTAGGCAGTTTTATCATCTCAGTCAATACTGCAGTTTGCCAAGTTGGTTTATAATAGTCTATTTAAATTCAAACTACAGTATGACAAAGTTTTCTGGGATGGTATGCATTTGAATAAACTGGAGCCTCTGCTATTCAAACAAAAGTATACAATCCGTATACTTTTTTGGGTTAACCATCGAACTGCTGGTATCGAGTTGTTCAAAAGTCTTGGTTTTCTTCCGTTAAAGCATCTGTATTTTTATAAAGTATTAATAATGATGTTTGAAGTCTCAGGATATACATCTGCGAGGGTTTATGATTACTTCGATCTACGTATCAACACCAAAAATCTCGCCAATATACCAACTATAAAAAGATCGCATTACTCTTGCTTTTATTCTATTACTGCGCCCCGTTTATTTAATTAAATGCCGGCAAATCCAAGATGTGAAAGAGTTAAATCCGTATCCTTCAAGAATGTAAAAATTTTGCTTTCTACGTTAAATGATGTTGTTTTTGCTAATCTTCTGAATCCCTTAGTTTGATTTCCTTTTCATTATTGTATAACTTTTTTAAATCTACAATTTGCAATATAAATATTTAATTTTTATCTTTTTGAGTTGTTTTGAACTTTTTAATTTTATCCATTGATAAATTATTATTTAGTTCTTACATTTCGAACATTCGCCTCTTGTCAGTATCTGATAACAGAATGCACTTAACTATTTCATTTAAAGCGAGTAACAGTATTACTACTAATAATGTTTTTTATTTAAGATTATATATTTGCTTTAAGTTTTGAAATGAAGTAAAGAAGAAGAAGAGTGCCGTAGTAAAGATTCCCAACGAGATTGCGGAGTTGGGGGAGTATGTTTAAACAGCTTCTCCTCAACCCACCTTCCAACAGGAACTTGTTGAATGAGGAGATTGAGACTTACCTTAAAGGGATGGACGACACAATAAAACAAACAATGAACAGAACTGTTCCCAAGTACCAACTGGCTGACAATGCCAATATATAGTGTCGGCTACTGACAAGACTTAAACTCTTGTAAAGAGGCTATAGAGGTTACTGACCCACAAAAACGGAAGTTAGGATACAGCAGTCAAAGCTCAAAATCCTACAACAATTTATTCAGCAAAACTATGGAGCTGCAATATTTCGCATGGGAAAACTTAAATTAAGCTATAAGCTTTTAAAGCTATCAACCCTGGTATGTTCCCGAAATTCAATAAATTTTTTCATAGAAAAATCAGAATAAGCTTCCGTGTCCTAAGCTCCCCCGAACTACACACAACAAATAAGTACCTGAGCAAGCAGGCAAAGTTTCAGAAGAAGCGATCGAAGGTGACAACTGTTTTGTGATCGAAGATCCTCAGGAGAATGTTGAAATAATAGGTGCGACGTTCCAAGATGCGTACAAGCACTCGCCCGAACCAAGTCTTGGAAAATCGTATCCTTGTACACTACTACGAACTTCGAAATGATATTGAGCACTGGCGATGGGAGCACACTGGTTTTACCATGTTCAATGACGATAATTTGGCAAATGATGCCATGCCCAATGAAGGGGTTCATCATCCATACATTTCAAAGGAAGATCTTCTGGTTATTTTTGCTTCACTGAAAAGTAAGAAATCTATGAAAATCGACGAAATACCAAACCATGTTTTTAAACACCGTCCTCTTTAACTGGTAAACATTTACACTTCCCTATTTAAAAATTTGCTGATTTGAAGAAAGAATCATCCAATCCAGCAAATATCCGGTCGATAAGTCTCTTCCTAACATCAGTAATGTATTTGAAAAAGTAAACTCTGAGCAAGTGAGTTTGGGACAAACATATTATTTCGAATAACCAATTCGGTTTCAGAGCGGGGCATGATTGCATACATGCCGCATCTAAACTGGTATCGGATATCCAATGAACAAAGGTAAGAAATAATGCACGGATGCCCTGCTGATTGGCTTGGAGAAGGGCTATGACACCGCATGGTTACAGGACAGTTTATTGTGAAAATGGCAGTTTAACGTCTGCTGGGACTTTTGAAATTAACAACGGTCTACAACAATGTGTAGTTATGTCGCCGATTTTGTTTACGATCTTCACAATCTTGTAGACTCTCTCCGCCACTTTATAGCGAACGCAGATGACTTGTTCAAGTCAAGTACGAAGATCGGGATCATCGTAAGTCTTTTGCAATGTGACTTCGATAAGATTCAGGGACAGTTTTAAGTTGAAAATCAATTTCCAAAAGTGCGAAACCATTCGGTTCAGGACTCCGTTGTCTGGGGCCTCTAGAAATACTAAAAGGAAGTGTCGAGTGTTCTCTATCGTTGGACAAAACAGGCAGCCACTGGCGAATCAAAGTGCTGTCAGATGCCTTGAGATTTGGCTAGATCAGTATTTAAATTTTAACAAACATGAAGATACTGCTCTAGCCAAAATCAAAACGGCCCTCGCCTTGACAAAGCGACTGTTTCACAGCAGTCAACTCGATGCGTGGGTGAAAACGAACTGCTAAACGGCCCTCATTCGGCCTGTTCTTGACTCTGGATGTCCCGTGTGGTTCAACGTGAGGAACAAGCTTGAAAAGATTCGGATTCTCGTGAGACAATGTCTTAGGGCTTGTCTACACTTATATAGAGCTCCAGACTCTGGGTACAAAAAATTCTATAGTAATGCAGTGTTTCTCAATCTCGATAAAAAAGTTTTGGTTCAGGAATGATTAGCGGTACCAATGATCTTCCACGTTGACCGAAAATCTGTGGACGGTTTGGTAGGGCGGTCTAAGACCGCGACAGAGCTGATATCGTTACGCAATATCGATACTAGTGGTGGTTGGACAAAGAGTAGAACTGTGTCGTCTTTTATTAATCATTGGAGGCCTTATGACAATGATAGCGTGTCCTGTCAGCCTTGGCCGGCTTACATACTTTTTAGGAAGTATTCATTATTGATTTTATTATTTTATTGGTAGGAACTTTTAAATTTTAATTTCAGATAGGTTAATTTTTTTGGGTTTAAGAGTTTTTAAGTTAAGTCTTATAGGTTTTTCGTTTTGAACAATACAATTTTCTTGATTTTGTAATAAGTTAGTATCAAGTATAAGTTAGTATCAATTATAATTATTAAGTCGAAAGACATTATTTTAAATGTTATGTTTATCTTAGAGCGTCTGCAAAGGGCCAATAAGTTAGGCTATACTTGGTAAAGTTAATTAAGCAAGCTTTAAGCGATTTTTTTTAGCATGTAAGTTAAATAAATTATGAAATAGGAATGCATTTAAATTTTTGAATTAAAATTGAGTGCGTCGGATTGCTGCGTGTGAGGTCTGGGATTAAAAACCGGGAAGGAAAATTTGTGAGCAAATTCGTCGCAAATGATTGGCAATTTACCGAGCAGTAAGAAGGCCGTTGGAGGACGGTACAGACCTGTATAAAAATGCTCTTGATGCTTTGAGAGAAAAATTGTACGAGTATTTTTTGGTACCCTCTTGGTTGATAAGTTGTGGAAACTTCGTCTACTTGTCTCTTTACAGCTTTTTGTACTGCTACGACCTTTTCTTGAAACATTTCGTCCAAAACGCAAATGTATGACTGCCTTAGTTTAGATAAAAAAAAGAAATAATAATTAATAATTGACATCCTGGTATTTATTTTTATATATTATGCTTAATTTTGAGCGATATTATAGATCTTATAAATATCTTACGCCGGTTGCGTTACTAAAAAGATGTTGTATCTTACACGTGTAGGCTTTCGAACAAAACAAAAACTAACAAACTTTGATCAATTAATTTATTTCCTTATATCGCAGGTTCTTCTTCACAGTGATTGAGTTCCTTAAATTGGAAAAGGTAGAAATTGGTGGTTTGCGGGGTCGCCAACTAAGTGCTCGTATCATAGCTGTCTACGTAGAATTCAATCAGTTTTTTACCGCGTTCGCTTCGAAGACCTATGATGTCCTTGATCCTGATGACCATGAGTTTGATGAAGATTTTGAAAATTTTCAAACTCGCATTCTTGAACTAGACATGAAGCTAGCGGCAATTTTGTGTCAAGCTTTCGACGATTGCTACAATCTCGAGAGCATCTTTAAGGTTTGCCAAATAAAAATTATATATTTCGAAAACCATAAATGAAAACCATTTTTCAGCTTATAAATATTGTAGGAAGCGTCTTAGACCGTCCAAAAATCAAAGAAGAATTTACCCAGAGGTATGCTGAAATCGTTCGTATGCTGGATGATGAGATGACGGTTTGCGAGACAATTTTTACCACCCAGCTGGCTTTGAAAGAACAAAATAAATTTCTTTATCCCGACTACAATTGTCCACCGACTTCGGCTTTTATCCGCTGGTGCAATCAACTGGAGAGCAGAATTACACCACCCATCAAGAGCTTTCAGGCTTTGCAACATCCGTAAGAAAAGCTTAGTTTCGCCTGATCCATTTATTTATCCTTTTTTCTTGTTGTAGGGTCACCAGTTCTGCGGAGTCCCTTGCGATAATTGAGCGTTATAACAGGCTTGTTGAGCAGCTTTCCGCTCGAAAGTCATCCGTTTTCACGGAATGGGCTACGAATATACCTGAACAGATCAAGGAGAAACTTGAGAATTCCCTGATAACTCGGGATCCCGAAAAGAATACACTCGTTCTGAATTTCAGTTCAGC
This sequence comes from Orthonevra nobilis, assembly GCA_963555765.1. Taxonomy (NCBI): domain Eukaryota; kingdom Metazoa; phylum Arthropoda; class Insecta; order Diptera; family Syrphidae; genus Orthonevra; species Orthonevra nobilis. The sequence continues at coordinate 48,693,774 of OY743227.1, read as the reverse complement.
ATTGTTTTGTATTTTACGCGAGGTGCACTACCTAAAACAGATGGAAATCGAAGGCGTTCCAGAGGTAGCCATTAGCTTCTCGGAGAAAAGTGAAATCTATCGAACCTACACACTAAATCTTGAAAAGACAATCGATTGGTATAATGCAATTCAATCCAATAGCTCTCCGGTAGAATTGACGCTAATCCAGAAGGAAGTTGAACAAATTGACGCACTAGTGGAAATTGGTATCAATCAACTCGTTTGGAACTCTGAAAACATTACGGAATACCTTCAAAAGTTTCGAGAGCCCGTTGCTGCCCTTCAAAACCGAATGAACCACACGCAGGGCAATCTCCAGCAGATTCGTCAAATTATGTCGGCATGGGCTAAAGCACCACTGTTTGAACGAAAGGATTCGAAAAAGGATACTGTTCTCTGCTTGGATGAGCGTCCAGATCGTACAACAAAGCGTTATGCGGAGATCCGTTCGGCGTCAAATCAAATCCATCAATTGCTTCAGGACAACATGGTACAATTCAAGATGACCGAACGACAAGATGATGAAGTTTGGGTTGATTATGTGTCCTTTGTTGACAACATTGTCTACGAAAGCATTCTCAAGACCGTAGGAGTGAGTGTGGGCTATTTGGCAGAGAACATGGACGCAGAAAATAACTATGCTCCATTGTTTGAGTCGCGGCTTGAGCTCGTCGAACCCGATTTAGTATTTGTTCCTGCTTTAGATCCTGAAGATCCGCACGGCTTCAATGCTATGCTGATCGAGCTTATGCGCGATATTTTTAAAATGGCAACACTCATTGTGCGGCTGAAGAAGAGCGATAAACGTTCATATGGGGAAATGGTCACCGCAAATCAAGACATTATAGACATGCGACGGGAAATATTAAACGGGGTCGACTTGGTGATGGAGGAAGCCTCCGAGTTTTGTCATGGATTCGAGAGATACTCATATCTATGGTTAGATGATCGCCAGGAATGTATGCATTACTTTCTAGAATACGGACGTATGCTGGATGTAGACGAGATTGATTTGGTTTTATCTAAGGACCCAACTGCTCCCGAAGAGTCTCCGCCAACCATTGAGGCGTTTCGAGAACAAATTGACAACTACGAATCGTTGTTCATGGAAATCGAAGCCATTTCACCATTTCAAGTATTTAACTCTTGGTTCCAGGTCGATGTGAGGCCATTCCGACAAGCCCTTCTCAACACGGTCTGCAAGTGGGGCAACATGTTTAAGGAGCACTTAGTCGATCGCGTCACTAATAATCTCATGGATCTGAGCAACTTTATTCGCAAGGCAGATGAAGGTCTGTTGCAGTCTGTCAAGGAAGGTGACTACGATGGTCTAGTCAGTATAATGGCATATCTAATGCAGGTCAAGGAAAGAGCAGCAAACACTGACGAAATGTTTGAGCCCATGCAGGAGACAATTCAGTTGCTAAAATACTACGATATGGATATACCGGAGGAAGTAAATGTTCTGCTGCAAGAGCTGCCGGAACAATGGGCCAATACAAAGAAAATAGCCAGTACGGTTAAACAACAAGTTTCGCCGCTGCAGGCGACAGAGGTTGTCAGCATTCGAAATAAAATTACTGCCTTCGAGGCGCACATCGCATTTTTCCGAGAGGTCTTCAAGCATTATGAATTCTTTCGATTCGATTGTAAAGATCCCTATGGGCTAGCGAATCGAATCAATGCCGACATTTTCCGGCTGGAGCAGGTAATGCGCGACATTCAACAGTCCGGAAGCCTTTTTGAAGTTAACATACCGGAGTTCAAACTATTGAAGCAGTGCCGCAAGGAGTTAAGGATGTTGAAGGTAATTGCTAAAAAGAAAGATTCAGGTTTTTTCTTTCTAAAATTTCTTACATTATTCTGAATATTTTGCAATGATCCAAGTTCGGTCCCGATTTTACTTTTAAGACCCTATCGCTTATTTCGCTTCCAATTCCGTTTACATCAGTTCTTTCATCTTTAGCCTGAAATGTGCTACAGGGGTCCGTTAGTTTAAGATTAAATGTATATTTTGGAAGCACAGACATTGGCGGTTTGAACTTCTTTGAAATCTGAACTGGGGCCGATACCATTATTTCTTAATATGCGCCGGTTTGTGAGTTTGAGGGCATCTTTCCATGTTTGATATTCGAGGAGCTGTAGAGAGATGTTTAAGTTCGTATTTGCAGTTGTTGTTTTGCTGGCTTTATTACTTTTGCTATTTTTTTTGTTGATTGGCTTTTTTTTACTTCCTTTGCAGTCACACGAAAGCGAAAGTCACTCCGGAATGTTTTGTTTCTTTATTTTGGTATTCTCGGTGTTATTAACTGCCCATCAGGAAGTTCTTGTAATCGGTCCGATTTTCGAAATTCAAAATTTTTACATTTCTCCACGATTGGCGGTCCCAGTAGTCGGATTCCATGATTTTTAGAAAGATGTCTGTGTGTGTGTGTGTACGTACGTACGTACGTTTGTGCGGATTCTTTCGTACAGCCTAACTCGAGAACAAATCAAGCTATCGAAGCCAAATTGGTTTCATTCGAAGCGTGTGTGCATAAAGATCACCTTTTGGTTAAATTTCACAGGGTGGTTTGAATTTTATGTCGAAAAAACTGTCAAAAAAAGGGACAATTTGACTTCTTCAATTAAAACCAATTTAGTTTTCCAATAAAAAAAGCTCAAAATTAATTAAATTTATAGTGTACAGCTACCTTATCAGATAAAAAAATATGCATAAATATATACACTGCCGTTCATAAGTTTCCGGACAAATTCATATAAAAAATTTTTTTTTGTTCATTTTTAATGCCAAAAGTCTCATCAATATTATGTTTATTTAGTCAATTGACTAAACTAAGTAAGTTTATAACTATAGAGACTACCAAATAAAACAGTTTTTAGTTGAGGCCATTTCATACATTGATAAGCCCCTTTCTCTATTTCCTGATCCAAATTTCCACGGAAGTTCTTTGAAAATTGTTTCAGAAATGTGAATCCTGTATGTCTTTCCCATTTTTCAAGACTAAGAGTGACGTCGGCAACACTGACACATGAAAACATCCTTAGAAAATAATGGAGCCACCAGTTTTTTTATTCAAAACCTGCTCGGCTGTAGCTTGACGCTTTTTTATTGTTATAATCTATTAGCAAAAAGAAGCTCATGGCGCAAATTACATGAGGCAATTGAATTTAAAGCAAAAGCATCGAGAGAAACCTAAACGGCAAAGTTAAAACACATGGCTAAAACTGCATCACTCGTATATTGCAAGGAAGATCATAAAATCTGATTTAGTTTGATTTCCCCTGTCGTGGTGTCTTATCATGAACCCAATCCTAGAGGCCTTTCCAGAAAATGACACAGAGATAAAAAAATCTCTCGGAATCGGCGTGGAAAATCCTATCAAAATCTGCAAAGAAAACTGGACTGAATGTGATCCTCTTTAAGCCATATATTTACCAGACAGAAAAAGATCCTTTGCTTAACAGTTACCACCTCGAAAGGAAGAGGTGGTGGAAATCTCTGGATTGAAACTATGCACTTTTGAACCCTTTCAAAAAGGACATCAAGTTAATCACGCCTTAATATTCCGAGCAGTGGTTAATATCTTCCAAAGATAAGCAATCAAACAAAATTGATTGATTAAAAATAATTCCAAAAATACATGAAGTTGAGATAAGCAGTTGGTCCTCAAACTTTTAAAATATGAATCCATATAAACAGAGTTCTTACAAAATGTAATACTTTTGAAATTAAGCTTTATAATATTTGATAATAACTTTATTGAAGAAGTTGAAAAACAACTGCCAAAAGCAAATACAAATTCAACTTCAAATGTTAAAGTTGTTGTTATGAAATCCATTTTCGTAACTCTAAATTTAAAATATCTTATCTTCACGTTGAGTTGAATACTCTTAGAGGGATGACTGGCTAAGATTTTTGGTCGTTGGTCCTATATTACATTCGAAAATGCTTTCATTGAGTCGTTTAACGCAAGCCATGGACAGCCAGCCATCAAAAGTAATTATCTCAAGGTTACACACCCCAAACCGAAGCCTGCAAAATTCGAAATGGAAATATTATTGTAAAATTGCAGTCAATGCTGAGGACATGGAAGAACCAACAATGCCATCTACCTGACCTAGACGAAGTACAGATAGCAAGATAGAACTTCTAAAAGCGGCGGCGATGACTTAGTTGGGAGTATGCACCAATGCATCTGAAATACATGGTCTGAAGAAAGCATGCGAGCATGTAAATACGCACCACCTTTTCATCAATTTCAAGGTTGGTTTTGGTGTCTGTTCCGTCTACAGAGACGAGATTTATGAAGTCATGTCTAGGTTTTGCATCCCTGCCAAGCTCGTACTTTTGTGCAGGATGGCGATGGAGAAATCAAGCTGCTCTATTGAGGTCGGCAAAGACGTCATCGACCCACTTGATGTCAAACAACATTTTAGACAAGGTGACGCACTGTCATGCGATTTCTTCAACATCATACTTGATGAGACCAATATCATCCCCGTCCTACTATATGGTGTAGAAGCCTGGATACTTTCAAAAGCGGATGAAGGCCCCGTTGTTTCGAGAGAAAAGTGTGATCTTTTGTCCCATCTGCATTGACGGTGAGTGGAGGAGAAGATTCAACAACCAATTGACTTAGCCAAAAGGATACAATACCAATCCTACGTGGACTGTAACGCCACCTCAAGTTAATAATTAAATGATTAATGACAAAAAAGTCCAACCAGGTAACATGTTTAAAAAAACGGTAATAGTAAATTATTTCTGCAGTCAAACTAAAAATCTAATTTTCCTTTAGTATCATAGAAAGGTAACTCAATCAGAAAAAAAGTATTTCCAAATTGAAATATGTTTAGCTATCAAACTTTTCAATCTTGTGCACAACATTAGATAAATGTTACTAAATCAAAAACGATTATTTCCAAATTGTTGTCCTGATCACTTAAAAGAATACTTTCGTAAGTAAGTAATTACCGAAATGTTGTATTAAAATTAATGTTGAATACTCAACTTTACCTTCATAGCAGCTTACCATTCCCCTACTTATCCCCATTTCAAGTAATAAATGCGATTTTAATTTTATAGAATTTTAACTGAACTAGATAAATTTGCTAATGATTCAACTCAATTATTATAATCTCATACCTTATATTTCAACATGAATTTGTTTTAATTTAGATTTAATGTTTACATTTATATTTTTAATTTATTAGTCTAATATGTTTTAATTCAATTTAAGCAGTGTATTCTTTACATCGCTAATCTTTCACAGATTTATAAGTATTTCTTACTGTGTTAGCATGTACATAATAAGTACACCCTTTAATCTATACTTTCGACGCAAATCGTATTTATTTTATATGTTTCAAAGATGCGAAAACAAATATAAACTTACGGGGAGCTAAAAAAATGAGTATCTTAAAGTTGATGTTGGGAGCAAATTAAATAGCACCTTTATATTTTTTTTTTATCAAGAGATGGGAAGTTCATGGTATGGGCAGGCATTCTCGCACCCAAACCAATTTTTTAATTATCATTTCTTCAAGTTTTGTTTATTTTTCACACTGAATTCTATTATTTTTCTTTTCTTTATCCATTTACTCTTTAATCTAACAATAATTTTATTTTAATATTATTAGTACTATAAGAGACTTAGTCTTGATGTATAGTATACCACAAAATATTTTAGAATAAATGAAATAAATGAATGAAAATCATTTGATCAACCTTCTCTTCAACAATAATATCTGCTGACTATCTTCTAAAGCAGCCAAGCTCAAGCCTGATGAAGCCGTTGTCTCTGCTGACATTCAAGTGTATATTTCCACTCCAGTTTTCTACTTTTGTTTCTCTTTTGTTCACTCAGTTGACTTAGCAAGATAAGCAAACCGACAGATCACAAAATTACTCAAAAATCAAAGTCGTCTTCATTAAAATATTTTCAGGAACCCAATTTTTGTGATATTCGGCCTTGAAACTTTTCAAGAAGCGATGATTTTCGATTTGTAGCTCGTTAGAGTTTTCTTTGATCTGCTAGATTGTTAGCATTTGACTAATTTTACTGAGGCAGTTAGCGAAATGATGGTATTTAAAAACCGACTTGATGCATGCACACAAGCAAGCCGTCTTTGCTTACTTACTTAAGGTGGCGCTAGAGTCCGGGGTGGACCCCTGCTCTATCTTAAGCTAGCTGCCTCCAGTTTTGCACGCATAGTTGATTGAGGTCCCTTTCCACTTGCGTGCGCCACCTGAGTCGCGGTCTTTCTCTGCTGCGCCGTTACTTGAAGTCTTTCCGGGTCGGAACATTGGTTTCCATCCGTTCTAGGCGACCTAGCCATCTCAATCGTCGGATCTTAACTCTTCTGGCTAAGTCGATGTCGCTGAACAGCTCGTACATTTCGGGACCGAAAATCACCCGATGAATTTTCCTCTCGAAGCAGCCAAGACCAACTTCGACCGCTTTTGACAAAGTCAAAGGGATGGGACGATTAAGGCCGTATAAAGAGAGAGGGCTATGTTTATCAATAGTTTTCTAAGCCCAAATAAGCAGCGCTTGGCAAGAGTTATTCGTCTTTTGATTTCAGAGCTGGTGATGTTGTCTGAGTTGAAAGCGGTGCCTATGTAGACAAAGTTTTTGACTACCTCATCGTTATAGCTGTCTACTGTGACATTCTGTCCGAGACTGTGTGTTGGGGGTCCTTTCTCGTTGACAGTATATGCTTTGTGTTGTCCTCATTTACCGTTAAACCCATCTTCGCGGCCACCGTCGCTATACTCACAAAAGTGCCATTGACATCACGCTGCTTTCTTTCGATATCATCGGTATATGCGAGTAGCTGGACGGACTTCTGAAAAACTGATCCTCTGGTGTTAGTGTGCGAGTTTTGAACAATTCTTTCAAGAGTGATGTTTAAGAAGACGCCATGTCTGAATCCTTTTTTGACACCAAGGGTCTCGGTAAGTTCTTAACCGACCTTGATGGAGCAGCGTGTATTCTTTGTCGTCAAACGGTCGAGTTTGGTAGGGATGCCAAAACTAGTCATTGCGCTGTATAGCTCGTTTCTATAGACGCTGCCTTACGAGGCCTAGAAATCGATGAAAAGACGGTGGGTATCGATCTGTTGTTGCCGGATTTTTTCCATGATTTGCCATGATGTGACCGACCATGTTGTTGACGAACGGCTTTGGACGTTCACACAGGTAGGCCGTCAGCTCCAGCATCCTTTTTGGATTTAGCTTTAGATATGGCAATCTTCACATGATTCAGATGTGGTGGTCGGAATTGTTGATCTTCATCGCGATTCTAATACGATGTTCCCTTGATCATACTTACAAGGTGTGGTTCGGGTTTTATAACCTTGACCGACTAAATTTACCTTTTGGTAAGACGTCCTTCCTCATTCCTGCAATGATATCCCTCAATTCTACCGATCGCGCGTTTCTCATGCTCCTTCTTTTCTTCTTCTGAGAAGCCGGGGTTCATCTTTCCTATTATGCTCTTATCCTTCTTGGCAGTACCGCTTTATATGCCTCTTGGTTAGCTGCATTCGCCTGACAATCAGTCGATCAGCCTAAATAAGTTATCGGAGGTGGTGCCGTCGAACATACTACCAAAGACGCTCTCTATTCCTAGCTTTGCGTTCAGATCGCCTTGGACAATTTTTATATCAGAGCTAGGGCACTGCTCTAAAGTTTTGTCCACGATTTCATAGAAGCTGTCTTTGGTGTCATCATCTTTCTCCCCTGTGGGAGAATAAGGCTTAAGTTTGCAAATTTGGCCTTGATGCCAATCATCTTGAGGCACACTTTCACAATCCTTACATTCCTTACATTCCACGAACATATCCCAAGATCGTTGTCCTTATTTCGTTTTCAGGGTTTGTCATAAGTAATTCCGTCCGTTTCCGAGGTAACACTGAAGGCATAACACCCAGCCTAGAGGCCCATTCCTTTTTTGTAATCACTCGGACAAGAGGTCAAACTTATTAGTTTAGCAGGTTGAGTTCGAGTGAACTACAACCAGTACCCGATGGCTACCACTTTCAGGCAAAATAAGCACAATTGACGCGTATCAACCTCGTAATGCCTACCCAATTCCCACAACACCAGGACATTCACTCCGGAATGTTTTGTTTCTTTATTTTGGTATTCTCGGTGTTATTAACTGCCCATCAGGAAGTTCTTGTAATCGGTCCGATTTTCGAAATTCAAAATTTTTACATTTCTCCACGATTGGCGGTCCCAGTAGTCGGATTCCATGATTTTTAGAAAGATGTCTGTGTGTGTGTGTGTACGTACGTACGTACGTTTGTGCGGATTCTTTCGTACAGCCTAACTCGAGAACAAATCAAGCTATCGAAGCCAAATTGGTTTCATTCGAAGCGTGTGTGCATAAAGATCACCTTTTGGTTAAATTTCACAGGGTGGTTTGAATTTTATGTCGAAAAAACTGTCAAAAAAAGGGACAATTTGACTTCTTCAATTAAAACCAATTTAGTTTTCCAATAAAAAAAGCTCAAAATTAATTAAATTTATAGTGTACAGCTACCTTATCAGATAAAAAAATATGCATAAATATATACACTGCCGTTCATAAGTTTCCGGACAAATTCATATAAAAAATTTTTTTTTGTTCATTTTTAATGCCAAAAGTCTCATCAATATTATGTTTATTTAGTCAATTGACTAAACTAAGTAAGTTTATAACTATAGAGACTACCAAATAAAACAGTTTTTAGTTGAGGCCATTTCATACATTGATAAGCCCCTTTCTCTATTTCCTGATCCAAATTTCCACGGAAGTTCTTTGAAAATTGTTTCAGAAATGTGAATCCTGTATGTCTTTCCCATTTTTCAAGACTAAGAGTGACGTCGGCAACACTGACACATGAAAACATCCTTAGAAAATAATGGAGCCACCAGTTTTTTTATTCAAAACCTGCTCGGCTGTAGCTTGACGCTTTTTTATTGTTATAATCTATTAGCAAAAAGAAGCTCATGGCGCAAATTACATGAGGCAATTGAATTTAAAGCAAAAGCATCGAGAGAAACCTAAACGGCAAAGTTAAAACACATGGCTAAAACTGCATCACTCGTATATTGCAAGGAAGATCATAAAATCTGATTTAGTTTGATTTCCCCTGTCGTGGTGTCTTATCATGAACCCAATCCTAGAGGCCTTTCCAGAAAATGACACAGAGATAAAAAAATCTCTCGGAATCGGCGTGGAAAATCCTATCAAAATCTGCAAAGAAAACTGGACTGAATGTGATCCTCTTTAAGCCATATATTTACCAGACAGAAAAAGATCCTTTGCTTAACAGTTACCACCTCGAAAGGAAGAGGTGGTGGAAATCTCTGGATTGAAACTATGCACTTTTGAACCCTTTCAAAAAGGACATCAAGTTAATCACGCCTTAATATTCCGAGCAGTGGTTAATATCTTCCAAAGATAAGCAATCAAACAAAATTGATTGATTAAAAATAATTCCAAAAATACATGAAGTTGAGATAAGCAGTTGGTCCTCAAACTTTTAAAATATGAATCCATATAAACAGAGTTCTTACAAAATGTAATACTTTTGAAATTAAGCTTTATAATATTTGATAATAACTTTATTGAAGAAGTTGAAAAACAACTGCCAAAAGCAAATACAAATTCAACTTCAAATGTTAAAGTTGTTGTTATGAAATCCATTTTCGTAACTCTAAATTTAAAATATCTTATCTTCACGTTGAGTTGAATACTCTTAGAGGGATGACTGGCTAAGATTTTTGGTCGTTGGTCCTATATTACATTCGAAAATGCTTTCATTGAGTCGTTTAACGCAAGCCATGGACAGCCAGCCATCAAAAGTAATTATCTCAAGGTTACACACCCCAAACCGAAGCCTGCAAAATTCGAAATGGAAATATTATTGTAAAATTGCAGTCAATGCTGAGGACATGGAAGAACCAACAATGCCATCTACCTGACCTAGACGAAGTACAGATAGCAAGATAGAACTTCTAAAAGCGGCGGCGATGACTTAGTTGGGAGTATGCACCAATGCATCTGAAATACATGGTCTGAAGAAAGCATGCGAGCATGTAAATACGCACCACCTTTTCATCAATTTCAAGGTTGGTTTTGGTGTCTGTTCCGTCTACAGAGACGAGATTTATGAAGTCATGTCTAGGTTTTGCATCCCTGCCAAGCTCGTACTTTTGTGCAGGATGGCGATGGAGAAATCAAGCTGCTCTATTGAGGTCGGCAAAGACGTCATCGACCCACTTGATGTCAAACAACATTTTAGACAAGGTGACGCACTGTCATGCGATTTCTTCAACATCATACTTGATGAGACCAATATCATCCCCGTCCTACTATATGGTGTAGAAGCCTGGATACTTTCAAAAGCGGATGAAGGCCCCGTTGTTTCGAGAGAAAAGTGTGATCTTTTGTCCCATCTGCATTGACGGTGAGTGGAGGAGAAGATTCAACAACCAATTGACTTAGCCAAAAGGATACAATACCAATCCTACGTGGACTGTAACGCCACCTCAAGTTAATAATTAAATGATTAATGACAAAAAAGTCCAACCAGGTAACATGTTTAAAAAAACGGTAATAGTAAATTATTTCTGCAGTCAAACTAAAAATCTAATTTTCCTTTAGTATCATAGAAAGGTAACTCAATCAGAAAAAAAGTATTTCCAAATTGAAATATGTTTAGCTATCAAACTTTTCAATCTTGTGCACAACATTAGATAAATGTTACTAAATCAAAAACGATTATTTCCAAATTGTTGTCCTGATCACTTAAAAGAATACTTTCGTAAGTAAGTAATTACCGAAATGTTGTATTAAAATTAATGTTGAATACTCAACTTTACCTTCATAGCAGCTTACCATTCCCCTACTTATCCCCATTTCAAGTAATAAATGCGATTTTAATTTTATAGAATTTTAACTGAACTAGATAAATTTGCTAATGATTCAACTCAATTATTATAATCTCATACCTTATATTTCAACATGAATTTGTTTTAATTTAGATTTAATGTTTACATTTATATTTTTAATTTATTAGTCTAATATGTTTTAATTCAATTTAAGCAGTGTATTCTTTACATCGCTAATCTTTCACAGATTTATAAGTATTTCTTACTGTGTTAGCATGTACATAATAAGTACACCCTTTAATCTATACTTTCGACGCAAATCGTATTTATTTTATATGTTTCAAAGATGCGAAAACAAATATAAACTTACGGGGAGCTAAAAAAATGAGTATCTTAAAGTTGATGTTGGGAGCAAATTAAATAGCACCTTTATATTTTTTTTTTATCAAGAGATGGGAAGTTCATGGTATGGGCAGGCATTCTCGCACCCAAACCAATTTTTTAATTATCATTTCTTCAAGTTTTGTTTATTTTTCACACTGAATTCTATTATTTTTCTTTTCTTTATCCATTTACTCTTTAATCTAACAATAATTTTATTTTAATATTATTAGTACTATAAGAGACTTAGTCTTGATGTATAGTATACCACAAAATATTTTAGAATAAATGAAATAAATGAATGAAAATCATTTGATCAACCTTCTCTTCAACAATAATATCTGCTGACTATCTTCTAAAGCAGCCAAGCTCAAGCCTGATGAAGCCGTTGTCTCTGCTGACATTCAAGTGTATATTTCCACTCCAGTTTTCTACTTTTGTTTCTCTTTTGTTCACTCAGTTGACTTAGCAAGATAAGCAAACCGACAGATCACAAAATTACTCAAAAATCAAAGTCGTCTTCATTAAAATATTTTCAGGAACCCAATTTTTGTGATATTCGGCCTTGAAACTTTTCAAGAAGCGATGATTTTCGATTTGTAGCTCGTTAGAGTTTTCTTTGATCTGCTAGATTGTTAGCATTTGACTAATTTTACTGAGGCAGTTAGCGAAATGATGGTATTTAAAAACCGACTTGATGCATGCACACAAGCAAGCCGTCTTTGCTTACTTACTTAAGGTGGCGCTAGAGTCCGGGGTGGACCCCTGCTCTATCTTAAGCTAGCTGCCTCCAGTTTTGCACGCATAGTTGATTGAGGTCCCTTTCCACTTGCGTGCGCCACCTGAGTCGCGGTCTTTCTCTGCTGCGCCGTTACTTGAAGTCTTTCCGGGTCGGAACATTGGTTTCCATCCGTTCTAGGCGACCTAGCCATCTCAATCGTCGGATCTTAACTCTTCTGGCTAAGTCGATGTCGCTGAACAGCTCGTACATTTCGGGACCGAAAATCACCCGATGAATTTTCCTCTCGAAGCAGCCAAGACCAACTTCGACCGCTTTTGACAAAGTCAAAGGGATGGGACGATTAAGGCCGTATAAAGAGAGAGGGCTATGTTTATCAATAGTTTTCTAAGCCCAAATAAGCAGCGCTTGGCAAGAGTTATTCGTCTTTTGATTTCAGAGCTGGTGATGTTGTCTGAGTTGAAAGCGGTGCCTATGTAGACAAAGTTTTTGACTACCTCATCGTTATAGCTGTCTACTGTGACATTCTGTCCGAGACTGTGTGTTGGGGGTCCTTTCTCGTTGACAGTATATGCTTTGTGTTGTCCTCATTTACCGTTAAACCCATCTTCGCGGCCACCGTCGCTATACTCACAAAAGTGCCATTGACATCACGCTGCTTTCTTTCGATATCATCGGTATATGCGAGTAGCTGGACGGACTTCTGAAAAACTGATCCTCTGGTGTTAGTGTGCGAGTTTTGAACAATTCTTTCAAGAGTGATGTTTAAGAAGACGCCATGTCTGAATCCTTTTTTGACACCAAGGGTCTCGGTAAGTTCTTAACCGACCTTGATGGAGCAGCGTGTATTCTTTGTCGTCAAACGGTCGAGTTTGGTAGGGATGCCAAAACTAGTCATTGCGCTGTATAGCTCGTTTCTATAGACGCTGCCTTACGAGGCCTAGAAATCGATGAAAAGACGGTGGGTATCGATCTGTTGTTGCCGGATTTTTTCCATGATTTGCCATGATGTGACCGACCATGTTGTTGACGAACGGCTTTGGACGTTCACACAGGTAGGCCGTCAGCTCCAGCATCCTTTTTGGATTTAGCTTTAGATATGGCAATCTTCACATGATTCAGATGTGGTGGTCGGAATTGTTGATCTTCATCGCGATTCTAATACGATGTTCCCTTGATCATACTTACAAGGTGTGGTTCGGGTTTTATAACCTTGACCGACTAAATTTACCTTTTGGTAAGACGTCCTTCCTCATTCCTGCAATGATATCCCTCAATTCTACCGATCGCGCGTTTCTCATGCTCCTTCTTTTCTTCTTCTGAGAAGCCGGGGTTCATCTTTCCTATTATGCTCTTATCCTTCTTGGCAGTACCGCTTTATATGCCTCTTGGTTAGCTGCATTCGCCTGACAATCAGTCGATCAGCCTAAATAAGTTATCGGAGGTGGTGCCGTCGAACATACTACCAAAGACGCTCTCTATTCCTAGCTTTGCGTTCAGATCGCCTTGGACAATTTTTATATCAGAGCTAGGGCACTGCTCTAAAGTTTTGTCCACGATTTCATAGAAGCTGTCTTTGGTGTCATCATCTTTCTCCCCTGTGGGAGAATAAGGCTTAAGTTTGCAAATTTGGCCTTGATGCCAATCATCTTGAGGCACACTTTCACAATCCTTACATTCCTTACATTCCACGAACATATCCCAAGATCGTTGTCCTTATTTCGTTTTCAGGGTTTGTCATAAGTAATTCCGTCCGTTTCCGAGGTAACACTGAAGGCATAACACCCAGCCTAGAGGCCCATTCCTTTTTTGTAATCACTCGGACAAGAGGTCAAACTTATTAGTTTAGCAGGTTGAGTTCGAGTGAACTACAACCAGTACCCGATGGCTACCACTTTCAGGCAAAATAAGCACAATTGACGCGTATCAACCTCGTAATGCCTACCCAATTCCCACAACACCAGGCCGTCTTTAGGTGGTTTAAAAAAATCCGCAGAAATAAAGACTGTCGACCATATTTGAACATCACTGGTTTGATTTATTGTATTAATTCACTATTTAGTAATTTTGGTAACGAGTCCCGTCAATGGAATCTAACATCTTCCCGTATCTTCAAGTTTTGGAGCTCCCAGAGTTTGGTTCAGTTTTGAGAAGGAAGCCTGTGCGAAGGAAGTGCTGATTGCTTACAACCACAATGCCTATCCCTACGCAGTTTTAGCTTACATAGAGAGGAGTGCCCTCGATAGTCATCCCGGCAGCCGATAAATCGCGTAGGAAACTACAGCGTCCACGAACGGCAACATACGAGTATAACGGCTTCCGGCGCATAGACTTTCCAGCTTCACGAACAAATTCCAAGTCGTGAACAACCTCAGGGTGGAAAGTAATTTTAATCAAGACCTGCCCAGAATGAACCGATAAGTAAGTAAACTTAGAAACTTTTTCCACGGTATGCCCTCGAAACAGGTTTTCTTAAAAATAACTAAAAATCTTTTAGATTATAAAACAATCTTCTCGAAGAAGACGACACCATGATTGAGTTTACTCGTATGAATAAAGCTTTAACCCAAACGGTGTGCGGCTTCGATGCAAAACCAATGACAACTTCTATGCTAAAAGATTGAAAGTTAAAACTTCACAGTTCTTAATACAATTCAACCCCATGTAGATTGAAATTGTGATCACGTTTGAATCGATTACCAATCTTTATGTGTTCAGCTTTCAAGGCTCTAGTTTGCCGAATTCCTGATAGTAATTTAAAATCGGTCATTTACCACAACAAAATTGTTATTGTAGTTCATTAATCTTTATTTTTTTTTGTTTGGAAAATTACGGAAGCTATTTGGCTTAGAATTTAAAATAGCTTGGTTATCATATTGCAAACGATTTCAGATTGAGATCGCATAATTTAAGCATTTGGGTAACATATGAGATACTTGAAAAGTTTCAACAAGATATTTGCAGCTTATAAATATTTACAACCCAACGCCGGAGCGTGTCGTATTTGAATACATTTTCGTCACAAGGTCTCGTGTGTTTGAGTCTCTTTTCATTCAACAAATGTCCATGATCGGAGTCAATGATTTAACATTTTTGCAATTCTTATAAGACGGCTAAAATATCTGTCTCAAATATGCATACGTATTCGAGAATTCGAGAGGAGGAGACTTGCAGGAAGAGCCTGGAAGTCTAAGAACGGGCTCTTATTTTACAAAAAAATCAATTTTTACATTGTAGAGCTGCTCGAAGCAAGTCTCATTTGAATGCATAGAGTACGGGGTAGTCAGTCACTATGCCGCAGTTGTTGTTTCGATGGTCCAATTGTTAGATTCACGGTTCGATCGTGAATGTTAACTTACTTCTTACTTAAGGCGGTGAAACCAGCTTGGTACTCGATAGAAAACAATTTTTTTATGATTCATTTGAGTAGAGCTAGCAGAAGCATAAGATTTAAACGATTGGGAAGTGTTTTGAAACCCAAATTAATATGTTTGTGGCTTGTAGTATTCAATATTTATTTAACGTTAATACATTTACCTAATATTAATCGAATTACTTATTAATGTCGTAGAATTTATCCTGATTGGAGAGTGGTGTTGAACCGTTGATTTCTCAAAGAAGTCCATAAAGAAGTATTTTGCTTTCGTTTGCTTAACGGAATGGAGCCCGTACTGAAACGGAGAACTTAGTTTAAATATATTTGCACTCGCTCAATTCGCAGTATTTTATTTAATATTAGTGTTACGTCGTTGCTCTGCTGACAGTGTTATGCCTCCACGGCGCGTTAATGGCATCATCTTCACAAACCATTGTTAGCCGATATCGCTTAGCAACAGCTCCATCGACAGTGCTATTAATTTGATTCCCATGACATTCGTCGACACTGCACTACAGGAAACATTTATAAACACCAAGGAGTTCACTCTCGGAGTATCCCTAGACATAGAGGGAGCCTTTAACAACGTTAGTACTGATGCCATGCAAAATTGTCTGAACAGAGACCGCATAAACAAGGGAGTGTGCAACTGGACCCGCCTCACGCTAAATGCCTCGCATCGTATATGCAGCACTCGGTACTTTTATCTGCACAAAGAAGGTCGACCGGAGCACGCCACAAGGAGGGGTTCTCTCGTCGTTGATCTGGCTTCTTGCTGTGGATGAAATTATAAAGATACCAAAAATCAATAGCTTTATTCTCACAGCTTATGCCGATGACATTGCAATTCTGGTATTGGGTAAATTTAAATCCTCCGTAAGCGAAAGTGCTTTTCACTAGAAGAAGAAGGATTCCAACGTTAAACCCCCCAAAGATGCACGGCCCTGCTCTGACAGTGCAAAAGACTGCAAAATATCTCGAAGCCATGCTAGACTCAAAGCTTAGTTGGAAAGACAAAATCGAAAGTCGCGTCAGAAAGGCTATGTAGCTTTCTACGTGTGTGAAACACTTGGGGACTCAAACCGAAGGTGGCTCACTGGTTTTACAACGCACACCCATGGGCCACTAGTCTGGTGAAAGGCACTTGAGGAGAAATATCATCTTGCAAAAGTCACGGGGGTTCAAAGACTTGGTTGCTTAGGGTTGACCGCATCAATTAGATCAACACCAACCGCAGTACTAAAGCAAATGCTGAATCTGTTACCACTGGACCTTTACTGCAGCAATGAAGCGGCGAGGATAGCGCTCAGATTAAGAAAAGCACATCTAAAGGTAGGTGCATAAATAGCTCCTTCCGTAAAGGAGATAGCGTGTTCCATGCCGAGGTAACAGCCATTCTACAAGCCATGGAAATTATCATTGGAGATAATTTGGTCGTCAAAACATTATCATCTACGTTAACAGTCAGGCGGAAATTTAGGCTCTGAACTCGACACACGTAATATCCAATCAATAATTAAACATTGTATCAGCGGTCAATACGGTTAACCTCTGTTAGGTACCATGTCAGCGGGATTTAATAGGTGACAAGAGGACATACGTACTTACTAAACAGGGATCAGATTTGGAAACTAATCAAATTATTTCCCTTGTTAAACCATCTATTGGCGCTCTCCACAAAATTATTGACTCGGAAGCAATAGAAATTGGATCATGTGCAAAAGCCAGGCTTTCGTGGCAAGGCATCGACGCTCACAGATCGCATATACCTAAATTGAAAGGATATCCGTCTCGCCCTTACACCAAAGCCACTCATGTGGAGCGAGTCGGTATACCACATAATGACTTTTGCAAAAGCTGCAGAAACGCCGAAGAAATAGAATTGGATAAACAAGATTGAGAATTCTTGGCAGTTACTTTCTTCGTGAACGGGATGACCTGGATTATGCTGACCCCAGACTCCTTTTGAGATTCGTTCTTTTATCTGGATACATTTCGACTATGGGCACAATGGACCCAATTTGGTCTTAGTAGGACGCAGGACTCCCATGCTAACCTTACCATGACAAAGGGTGGCAGGTGGCAAGATTCGAAAACAAGAGATAAGGACAGTCGGTTAACCAACCTCGCCACCCAGCCATTTACTACTTAAATTTTCATAGGCCGTTGTGTCTATACCCCACCATAAGGAGTACCTCTAGTAACTAATTTCCTAATGGAGCTATGTCCTATAGAGGAATTGATGTTCCTACTAAGTAGCATCTTACATATCCATTGGGATATTCCTTGCTCGATTTCCATTGTATCTAGAGCGTTTATGATTGTTAGGCTCTTTAAATTATAAAAAGCTACCTCAATGTCTAGGAATGCTGCTAGAGCGAATTATTTGTAATGAAGGCTAACTTCTATTTTCCCCACTGTCGCCTGCAGAGTTGTCTCCGTTGAGATATGAATGTTGTGAATAGCATAGTAGACCGTCATTACATTTACTCCTAATGTGTATATCCAAGAGCCTCTCGAGCGTTTCAAGTGCGAACGACGAGACAATTATAGGTCTGTAATCTTTCGCCATATCCTATTTTAAGTCAATGATTATAGATGTCCCTTAGTATTCGGCAGGCTTCATCAGATGCTTTTTGAAGCATGATTGGCCAAATGTCATCTGGACGGTGAGAATGACCAAATGGCCCACTGTAGCATCTGCCGGCAGATCAACTCATCTAATTTATCATCCGTTCATGATATATTTTCCTGTAGCAATGATCTAAACTTGGCCCCTGGTACCCTGCTTCCTGGAAAGTGAATTTCTTTCAGAGTTTCTAACACCTCTTGACTACTTTCAGACCATGTACCATCATTTTTCTTAATGAATCTAGGAACGTTTGCTTCAGTTACAATTGGTTGCTCCTCGAGCTGCTGCCTAACTATATTGATATACTATATATATATTATCCAATCTGTTTTCTTCTGGTTCCTTAGTACACTGCCTGCCTTGATTCTGCTTTGATTTGAAACCGGATCCACCTGTGGTCCAAAAATGATTCCTCTTCAACAACTCTCCACATAGAAATATATAAGCTACTGTTATTAAGGGCTAATGTTATATCCAACACCTCTTTCTTATTTTGGAGAATAAATATGGGTTCTGTTTCTTTGTTGCAAATAAGATAAAATCGCACCGGCACTCAATCCGTTTATTTATATTACTGCTGCCCCATGGTGTGTAATGGGCATTTGCATCGCATCTAACCATACCCTTGACATTTTCCAAGTATGGTAAGGATTATCTCTTTAAGGCCTGAAGAAAGTGCTAATCATACTGTCTTGTTGGCCCGGTTTTGAGGACTTTTCAAGTGTCAGCCTTCATTTCCCTGTTTTGACCGAGTAATTTGTCTGGAAAGGTATAAGGGCACGGAACCCAAACCCATGCTTTCATCAGAGTGTACTTAGCCAACTCTACCAGTGTGACACATCTGAGCTGGGCACCCTACCATTACTCTCCAGCTGACAAGATGAACTGCTTAAGGAAAGAAATTGAGTTGGTATTGCCACAAGCAACAATCTTGCGGCCGGCTTCCCGACCAGCACCGTCAAAGAGAAGATCAGTGCACCTTGTGGTAGACATGTCTTTCCACAAAGCATCCTGAAACTTTTCTTCAACGATTTTCCACTGATCGATTGTTAGACGACCACAAGCTTCTTGCACGTTGACTACAGCAACGAGAAGTTTGCGATGCGCCTTTCGCTTCGTTCACCTCCACGACATCATCAGCCCTACTTCTCTAACTCTGGAAGCTCTCTCTTTTTGTCCCGGAATTCAACTTAATCTGTGAATTGGTTAAGTTAAATAAATTTTTTTCACCGATATCTTCCGCGCTGTAAGATTTGTTTTGGCTTACCTTAGCTTTGTCTTCCACATTTCCTTTGCTTCGCGAGATGACAGTCACTTGTTTTTAGGTGACTTTCTTCTCAGCTTCCATTTTTGCCTTTGTCTTACCGTCGCCGAGCTTTAGTTCGGAAGGCAAAAATTCGTTGACTACACTGGCTTGGCCACATCGAGATAATGGTTCCAGACAAGAGAGTCTTCGAATCCAAGCCACCCGATTCAAGTAGAACGAGAAGAGCAAACCTCTGGTTCAAGGATCAAGCAATCGTGAACGATAGAAAGGTTGGTCTAACCATCTGGATGCAGCGTGCTCAGGATCGTTGATGCTGATGGCAGCTCGATCTCAGGCTCTGAGCCTTCCAGGATCATTGGCCGGAAAAGTAAAGTATGTAAGTTTTGAAAATAAAACTCTTCAGCTAATTTCAACAAGACACTGGACTTGAGCTATCTTGTTATCATTTTTGCGGGACGAGTACGATAACTTGGCCGCCAAAATATAATAACAGATTTTTATACAGAAGTCTAAACCAAGCATTTTTTACTAGGGGAGGGGGATCTATCTCGCCCCGTTTAGAAGGTAGGGACAATTTTAGAAAAAATTTACTTAAAATGAAAAATAAATAATAAAATAACACGGCAACACTAACAATAAAGTACTATATTGAATTTGAAAGCCGGTTGGGGGTGGCGATGCTAAAAAAAAAATCTTAAAAAAAATGTGACAAAAATTGTAAGAAAACAAGCAACCCAGCTATCGGCACATTTTTCCATGGGCCAAGGTTTCACAATTTTGAAAAAAATGATTTTTTTTAATTTTTTTACCAAAATTTTGAGTTTGCATGCGTATTTTTCAAAAACTATTCAAATAAATAATTTAATTTAAATTAAGAATTTAAGATTATGTTCTTGGCTTTCAAATCTGGTATAGTACTTTATTGTAAGTGTTGCCGTTGGGTTTTATTGTATTTTTTTTAATTTTAAGTAATTTTTTTCTAAAATTGCTTCTACCTCCTAAACGGGCCGACATTGAGCCCCCCTCCTCCTCCCAAATTAAAAAGTGCTTGGTTTAGACGATTCTGTGTGAAAACGTTTCTTCTTTTTGGTGGCCTAGTTATGGAACTCGTGCTATTTTTGCAAATTGATCAAACATCATGACAGCCGAAGGACATAATCATTCTATTCCCTCGCTTTAGAATGCAATAGAAAATATCACTCATTCCATCCTTAAAAAATGTTGCACAAGAATAAAAATCAGTCGATATATCATACCATATTACTTGGTTACCAAGAAAGCCAAGGTGGTAGAACTAAAGTTCCAAAATGGAGTTATTATAATGAAAGTGCAATATTATTTGAAGCTCTATAATAAATTCTTTGTACAAAGCGTAGTAGAGTTAAGACAATCTTTGACTTTTTTAGAATATAGTATGTAAATTTAGTGGATGAGTGCAATAATAATTTTAAGTTTCACAATAAACATAAACCAAAGAAATGACTATAACCTCCTAAATTTTAAAATGTTGAAAGATAATATTGAAGTGATTGGTCCAGAGTTTCTGCGTATTATAAATGTATCGATAACCATGGGAGTCTTTCCTGATTCTTGGAAGGAATCCTTAATTATTCCAATAAAGAAAGCTGTGATGTAATAAATTGCCAAGGGTATCGCCCAGTAAATATGATGCCGGTTTATGAAATAGTACTAGAAAAAGTAGTTCAAAACCAATTCCAAAACCATCTCGATCAACAAAATATATTAACAACACATCAATCTGGATTTAGAGTAGATCACTCTTGTGAAAAATGTTTGAGTTATGTGTTGAGGGATTGGAAAAAAAAGTGGACGAGAAAAATATTATTGTAGTGGTGTTCTTAGACCTTAGACGAGCTTTTGAAACAGTAAACCACGAAATACTTCTAAACAAACTGTTTAAATATGGTATCAAGTCCTTGAAATTAAACTGGTACAGGGTACTATACTCAGTGTAATATTGTTCCTTATAATATAATACATATATTATATGTATATGACATGACTAAAGTAGTGAAACATTCGAAACTAGTTTTGTTCGCCGACGATGACTGAAAAACATGCATAAATAATCAAAACAATGACCTAAAAGCAGTAAGTGAGTGGTTAAAAATTGATCAACCTATTCTAAACACAGAAAAAACAAAGTGTATGATCATAAAGGAAAGTATGTCTGAAACTTCTTTTAATGTCATAGAAGATAATGTCCACATTGAGGTTGTAGATAAAGTGAAATATCTTGGCATTATGCTTGACAAAAAACTAACATTAAGTGAACATCTTAACTATACTACTGTGTCCAAAAAATAAGGTGACATAGTATTTATTTTGAAAAGTCCTTATTTATTAATCCAAATCAATTTCATCCCCTTCAAAGTAATCCCCTCCCGATGCAATGCACTTATGCCAATGGATTTTCCAATCTTTGAAACACTGGTTGTAGTCACTTTCCGGGATGGCCTTCAGTTCCGTCTTCGCTGCGGCTTGAATCTCCTCTAACGTATCAAAACGGTGTCCCCGGAGCGGTCTTTTGAGCTTGTTGAACAGCCAGAAGTCGCACGGCGCCAGATCAGGTGAATATGGTGGTTGCAGAACGATATGGGTTGAGTTTTTGGCGAAATGATCACGAATTACGAGTGCGGTATGGGATGGTGCATTATCGTGGTGTAAAAACCAAGAATTGTCTTTCCACAATTCCGGCCTTTTTAGGCGGATATCGTTACGCAAACGACGCATAACGTTCAAATAATAATCCTGGTTGACTGTTTGGCCGGTTGGAAGGAATTCATAAAGCACAACACCACGATAATCGAAGAAAACAGTCAACATGACCTTGATTTTTGAGCGACTTTGCGCGGCTTTTTTGGTCTCGGCTCTCCTTTGGCACGATATTCGCTCGATTGATCGGTTGTTTCGGGGTCGTAAGCATAGATCCAAGTCTCATCGCCAGTTATAATGCGTTTCATGACATCCTGGTAGTCGGAAAGCATTGTTTCACACACTTCAACGCGACGCCTTTTTTCCAAAAAAATCAATGTTTTCGGTACCAGTCGAGATTTGACGCGCTTGAGGCTCAAAGCATCCTTCAAAATGATATTGACTGAGCCTTTCGATAAGCCAACTTCATCAGCAAGGTCTCTAATCGTTAATCGATGGTTTTTCAACACCAAATCTTTAATTTATTGGACGTGAGCTTTATCGGTTGAGTCTGATGGTCGCCCAGAACGCTCTTCGTCTTCGACACGTTCACGGCCGGCTTGGAAATCACTATACCACTTGTAAACATTTTTTTGTAGACATAGCCTCATCATCAAGGGCTTTCTGCATTATCCTCAACGTATCCGCAGCAGAAAATTGCTTCCGCAAACAAAATTTAATGCAAATTCTTTGCTCAATAAATTTCGACATCGCAAAAAACGAAAAACTCACTTTTAGCAGCTCACAAAACGACGCGTATCTCAAACACTATGAATAAATTTTGACATGAAATTTCACATAGATGTCACTGACAGTACTACCAACCTAAAAAGAAAGAAAAATTTCCAAATCCTTCGACGCGCGCATTTTAAATTCATATGTCACCTTATTTTTTGGACACAGTAGTATGTGCAAAAAGATATCTCACAAAATTGGTGTTTTAAGAAAATTAAGACAAAACTTGTCCATGAACAGTGCCGTTGAAGTATATAATGTCATCATTAAGCCGCATTTCGAGTACTGTGGAAGTGTTTAATTTACGTCCTGAATATAAAAAAGACTACAAGTTTTACAAAACAGAGCAATGCGCATAATATTAAAATGTGATAGATACACTCCGATAGTGTTAATGCTATATTCCTTGAACTGTTTAAGTATAAATCAAAGACTTCTAATGTGTGCAATTTTATGTATACATAAAATAAGAAATGGAACCTGCCCAAACTACCTACTGGAAAATGTGACGATATCCGACAGCTCAGCTTATAACTTGAGAAGTATAGGTTATCTTAGAGTACAAAGAGCCACAAGAGGCCAGCGAACAATGTCCTACATGGGGTTTCAAGCCTTCAACAGTTTACCGACGCATTTAAAAAAAGACACTAATTTTTATATATTCCAACGAAAAATAATTGAGAACACTAGAACAAATATCAATTAAAATGTTTTATAATACTTTAAATGTAAGAAAGTCAATAAAGATAAATAACTTACTAAATGTTTTTGCCGTATTCCGTGCTAAATGAGGCTTATTGTGACATAGATAAGAAAGGTTAAAATGTTTGTTCAAAAGCTTTTAACATCATTATAAGATATCCGAATAATAATTAATAAAAAACATATTATTATTCTTCATTGCCAAATAGCTCATATCTATAATCAAAAAAATTGTATTAATTTCAGCAACTGTGGGATTATGTTCACATAGTTCAGACCTGCATCGAGGATTGGAAGACAACACCGTGGCGTAAGGTGGACGTTGAGAACATGGATATCGAATGTAAAAAGTTCGCAAAAGATATCAGATTACTGGATAAGGAAATGCGGGTCTGGGATACATTTATTATGCTTGAGTCAACAGTAAAAAATATGCTTACCTCGCTCAGAGCTGTGGGTGAACTTCAGAATCCAGCGATACGCGAACGTCACTGGGACCAGTTAATGACATCAACCAAGGTCGTTCTTTCATTTTCAATTAGCCGTAACTTAATCTTGCTGTACATATATGACATGCTAAAAACCTATCCAGTTTGCACTTGAGAACAGTTTGTACCTTGCGGATGGAAACTTATACAGATTCTTCTGTGCGCAAGGGACACTCTCATTGTGTACAGTCACAGCCAGTTTGTGTTTAAGACTTGTTCTTGTTTTAGCGTTTCTTTTCTTTTCTTCTTTTGTTCCGTTTTTTGTAAATACGTTTCATTACAGAATCTGGCAGCACTGCCCAAGGAAATAACCGTAAGTACATAGGGATCACAAGTAAAGATGCAAGATCAAAATATTGTATTAGTGGATCATTCTGCATGAGTTAGATTGCACTGTTGTTGTTTCAATTCATAAGTAGATTCATGATGACTAGATGCTGACTGCCAACTCTGTGGTGGGTTATAGGTGAAGTTCATCATGGACAAGGAAACAACCTTGGCAGAGTTACTGGGCCTGAATCTACACGAGTGTGAGGAAGAGGTTAAGAATATTGTGGACAAGGCCGTCAAGGAGATGTCAATGGAGAAAATACTACGAGATCTGAACACAACCTGGTCAGCAATGGAGTTCGAGCATGAGCTCCATCCACGAACGGGTTGTAATTTACTCAAAGC
This sequence comes from Orthonevra nobilis, assembly GCA_963555765.1. Classification (NCBI taxonomy): domain Eukaryota; kingdom Metazoa; phylum Arthropoda; class Insecta; order Diptera; family Syrphidae; genus Orthonevra; species Orthonevra nobilis. The sequence goes on along the minus strand of OY743227.1, from coordinate 48,669,155 downwards.
GTCTGAGGAGCTGATAGAAACGTTGGAAGACAATCAAGTTTGCCTTCAGAATCTCATCACATCGAAGTACATAGCGCATTTCTTGGAAGAGGTTTCCACTTGGCAAAACAAATTGATGATCGCTGATCAAGTGATCACTGTGTGGTTTGAAGTTCAGCGGACTTGGACTCATCTCGAAAGTATATTCATGAGCTCTGAGGATATTCGAAAGCAGTTGCCAGTAGATTCAGATAGGTTCGATCGTATCGACGCAGAATTTCGTATATTGATGAGCGAGATGTCAGTGACATCGAATGTGGTCATATCGACCAATCGGGCTGGACTTATAGAACGCTTGGAGAGTCTGCAAAAGGAACTAACGCTCTGTGAAAAGGCATTGGCTGAGTATCTCGAAACAAAGCGATTGGCGTTCCCGCGTTTTTACTTTGTTTCATCGGCGGATTTGCTGGACGTCTTGAGCAATGGCATTCAACCAGATATGGTGACCAAACATCTGACAAAGCTCTTCGATTCGATTGCAAAACTAAGCTTCAATCGAAATGAAACGAAAGAAATTGTATCGGCGTCGGGAATGCATGCAAAGGACGGCGAATATGTCGAGTTCAATGAGATTGCAAATGTGAAAGGTCCAGTCGAAGTTTGGTTGAATCGAATTCAAGATGCTATGCGTGCCTCTCTGCGACACTATGTTACGGAGGCCGTTGTAGCTTATGAAGAGAAACAACGTGAACAGTGGCTGTTTGATTATCCAGCACAGATTTCTCTCTGCGTTTCACAAATCTGGTGGTCAACGGAAGTGAATATTGCCTTCAGTAGACTTGAGGAGGGCTACGACAATGCCATAAAAGACTACTACAAGAAGCAGATTTCACAGCTGAGCCTTTTGATTACGTTGCTGTTGGGCGAGCTGACCAAGGGCGATCGTCAGAAAATCATGACCATCTGCACTATCGATGTTCATTCTCGTGATGTGGTCAGCAAGATGATTCAGGCCAAGGTTGACTCTGGTTCGGCGTTTATGTGGCAGTCACAGTTGCGACATCGTTATGACGACCAAGAAAAGGCATGTTTCGCAAATATTTGTGACGCAGAATTTCAATACTGTCACGAATACCTGGGGAACACACCCCGCCTGGTGATCACCCCATTGACAGACCGCTGCTACATCACTCTGACACAAAGTCTACATTTGGTGATGGGCGGAGGACCAGCCGGACCTGCGGGAACTGGTAAAACTGAAACCACCAAGGATCTGGGAAGAGCTCTAGGTATCATGGTTTACGTGTTCAATTGCTCGGAACAAATGGACTATCAGTCATGTGGAAATATTTATAAAGGCCTCGCTCAAACCGGTGCTTGGGGTTGCTTTGATGAGTTCAATCGAATTACCGTGGAAGTTCTTTCCGTAGTTGCGGTTCAGGTTAAGTCCGTCCAAGACGCTATTAGGGATCAGAAGGAAAAGTTTAACTTTATGGGGGAGACTATTTCATGTGTGCCAACGGTAGGCATATTTATCACCATGAACCCGGGCTATGCTGGACGTACAGAGCTGCCTGAAAATCTGAAAGCATTGTTCCGTCCATGCGCTATGGTGGTGCCTGATTTTGAGCTTATATGTGAGATTATGTTGGTTGCCGAAGGTTTCCAGGATGCCAGGGTGTTAGCAAGAAAATTCATTACACTCTACACACTTTGCAAGGAATTGTTGTCCAAACAGGATCACTATGACTGGGGGTTAAGAGCCATCAAATCCGTTCTAGTTGTTGCTGGTTCACTTAAGGTAAATTTTAAAGATCGGTCAGTCGATGATTCTTATAATGGATATATTGTTTCTTTTAGAGAGGAGATCCGGGTCGCCCTGAGGAGGAGGTTCTCATGCGTGCTTTGCGTGACTTCAACATTCCCAAAGTTGTCACAGACGATATGCCAGTTTTTATGGGTCTCATTGGCGATCTTTTTCCAGCGCTCGACGTCCCTCGTAAACGGGATCAGGATTTTGAGAAAACTGTCAAACAAGCTGCCTCTGACCTCTTCCTTCAGCCAGAGGATAATTTTATTCTAAAAGTTGTTCAGCTGGAGGAACTCCTAGAGGTGCGTCATTCGGTCTTCATTGTAGGGAATGCCGGCACGGGCAAAACTCAAGTTTGGAAAACTCTCTTGCGGACCTACCAAAACATCAAACGTAAGCCCATATTTAACGACTTAAATCCGAAAGCTGTAACCAACGACGAGCTTTTCGGGATCATTAATCCTGCCACACGAGAGTGGAAAGATGGACTTCTATCGGTTCTTATGCGTGATCAAGCAAACATCACATGTGATCAGCCTAAATGGATCATTCTGGATGGTGATATTGATCCAATGTGGATTGAAAGTTTAAACACTGTAATGGATGACAATAAGGTCCTCACATTGGCCAGTAATGAAAGAATCGCGCTGACACCTTCCATGAGACTTCTTTTCGAAATCTCCAACCTAAGAACAGCAACACCAGCTACAGTATCGAGAGCTGGAATTCTATATATCAACCCTCAAGATCTCGGTTGGAATCCGTAAGTTTCAAACTCAAACTGAAGCCTTCTGAAGCCTAACCATACTCTTCCATTCTAGATACGTAACAAGTTGGGTTGAAACTCGAAAGATTCCTGCTGAAAAATCGAACCTTGTGATGCTATTTGACAAATATATTCCATCAGCATTGGAGACCATTCGAACTCGTTTCAAAAAAATCACCCCCATCGCTGAAATGGCGCACATTCAGATGTTATGTCATCTGTTGGATTGCCTCATGACAACCTCGAACACACCGGCCGATTGTCCAAAAGAATGGCACGAACTTTATTTTGTTTTTGCTTGTATCTGGGCATTCGGTTCGGCTATGTTCCAGGATCAAACGATCGATTACCGGGTCGAATTCAGCAAATGGTGGGTGAATGAATTTAAAACGGTTAAGTTCCCTCAAGGTTAGTTTGAAACATTTTTTACATTTTCCATAATTTTTCTAAAAATCTGACGACGAATTTCGCCGGAGACAATTTTAGGTGGAACTGTCTTCGATTATTTCCTCGATGGTGATACAAAACAATTTCTTCCATGGGCTGAGAAAGTTCCCAAATTCGAGTTGGACTCTGATCTGCCACTACAAGCCGTCCTTGTGCACACCTCTGAATCGATTCGAGTGCGTTTCTTCTTAGAGCTACTTATGGAAAAAAAACATCCCGTGATGTTAGTGGGAACGGCAGGTTGTGGGAAAACCGTTCTGATCAATGAAAAACTACAATTGTTATCGGAAAATTATGCAATTACAAATATCCCCTTCAACTTTTACACAACATCAGAAATGCTGCAGAAGATTCTTGAGAAACCATTGGAAAAGAAAGCTGGGCGAAACTTTGGACCGCCGGGAAATAAGACCCTTATCTACTTTATCGACGATATGAATATGCCAGAGGTAGATTGCTACGGAACAGTGCAGCCCCACACCATTATCCGGCAACACTTGGACTACGGCCATTGGTATGATCGAAACAAATTGACATTAAAGGACATTCACAATTGTCAGTATGTGGCTTGCATGAACCCCACCTCGGGAAGTTTCACAATCAATCCCAGGCTACAAAGGCATTTTTGTGTTTTTGCTGTGAGTTTCCCCAGTACGGATTCCATAAGCACGATGTACTCGTCTATACTATCACAGCATTTCGCAAATGCGGAGCAAAAGTTCAATGCGACTGTGATGAGGCTGACCACTAATATAGTGGCTGCAACGATTGCTCTACACAATAAGTCATCGCAAATATTTTTACCAACTGCGATCAAGTCGCATTATATATTCAATCTTCGTGACATAAGCAACGTGTTCCAGGTATGTATGGGCTAACATGTATCGACTGTTGCCTCAGTAATCCCATTTGCTATAAATTGTCGCTAGACTTTTCTATACGGTTGGAGTTGGATAAGCTTCCAGACACAATTGCATGACTTTAAGGTGCTTCTTATTTAGTTTGCTGGTTGTTCGCATGTCCTTTTTAGCTTGCTCAGTTTCAGGTGTCTTGAAGGGAAGTCGGCATTTAGTTGATATTCAAACTTTTAATTCCTTCAGCTTAATTATTAATTAATGTAACGTTCAAATGATTGTATTCATTTTTGTTCTATTCAGTTGAATACAATCAGATGTATTTTTGAAAAATTTCTGACTTTTTGCATTCCTCATTTTTCACTGAAATTTAACAAGCATCAAAGATGGAAGTTTTTTTCTTAAAATTAATGTTTTTCATGTAATTGCGAGTCAGGTATATCAATACTTTGAGTTCAATTCCTATTTCCTTACTAACTTCTACTCAAGATGTGCTTGAGCTAAGGTAGGCCAAGCAATTCAGAAGAGGCTTGGAAAGTTTCCATGATCAGGAGGCATAGCTGATTCAGACGGGGCTTAACATTTAGGCCAAAGTACAAGTGGATTTATCAAAGGAATATAAAATGTCCGGACAGTTGCGAAAACAAAAACATTTACAAAAAGTTTGCTTGTTTTTCTCATGAAAGTTATGCAGTTCTAGCTATGTACTGTGACTTCGTCCACATAGGTTTGTGTACATAGAAAAGTTGTACGACTCAAAAACGCTTTACTCGCCGCCTTGTGACATCAAAGCATACTGATTGTCCAAAAAATGTTACAGAATTTCCAATATACTTATAATTACCCTGACAGATTAAAATAAATTTTAAATATATTTTTTTAGTTCTATTTTTACAAATTGTGTATTAGCCTTAACATTTTATCACATGACATCGCGGACTTTTTTAAAGAAGTTTTTCAGTTCTAAAACTTTTCTGAAGAAAGCAAGTTAATATCTCTAACCGTTACGATAGCGTTCGCAAAAAAACTACAGCCTTTTCAAAAACTATATTAAAAGAGTTGATCGGCACGAAAAACGAAGGCTGTAAGAGTTTGCGGAAGAATTTTTTTAACTCGTATGGGTAGAGTCGAAGATTACCTCTTATAAACAAACTTAGAAGCTTACAAACTTTAACTCTGCATAAAATTGTGTCATAATCTTAACATATAGAGATGTATCATCGTGGACTTTTTTGTAGACCTTTTTGATTTCTAATTTTTTTCTTGAGACAGATATTAAATATCTATAACCGTTAAAGCAGCGTCTAACCTTTTTTATTTATGTTATTGGTCGCCACGGAAGAAACTTTCATTTATTTGATTAATAGCCTATAATTCGGAAGGTCCGTTTTAAGTATTGGTGAAAAAACTTTTGAAAATGGATGGGTAGTTTCGAAGAATACCTCATAGATACATCTTTATAATATTAGTAAAGATAAGCTTTCGAACAACACACCTTACGAGTATGATTTTAATTACAAGAGAGCCATAATAACGAGAGAGTCCATCAAGTAAAATAAGCGTTTAAAAGGTGGATGGACAAACATTCGAGTGACAGCAATAGTGTTCCATAAGACACCATATGAAATACACTTGACTACTAATTTGTATCGATTTTCGGCTCTTCAAAGTGGCTTGAGTAATATAAGTCTTGCCAACTTCATAGACTCATTAAACTGTTAAAAAAAAGCGATGTTTTCACTCACATTAAAATGCAAAATGATTTTTGTTTCAAAGGTCGAACTTGAATAAGTTGTACACGTTGCGAGAAGCTCAAAAGTGATTTCTAGAGTGAGCATTTCAGACGCATTTTCTGACAATGCCTTTGCTTTCAAGTTTGAGTACATTTTATATATTTATACAAGAGAGTATAATCTGCTGTCAGAAAATATAATTTCTTGAGTGCGTCGATTTAGAAGCTTGCGTTTTTAACGACTTCAAAGGACCGCATTTTAAAGTTTTGGTACTAATTTCAATTTGATACCTTCACGCGTTCCTGAGAATAAGGGAAAGACAGACCAACTTTTCCTTTTCTTTTGAGGAAGAGAATCTTAAAAAATAAAACTAAATAGAAAGCCTTAAGGGGGTTTTCTAGTCTGGAGGCATGAATGGCATGTAATTTTTGAAGTGTCAAAAATAAGGCAATTACAATTTTTACAATCCATTTTTTATAAGTTATTTATTAACATAACAGAAATACAGAAAAAAATCAAAAAATAAAAAAAAGTTGAAAATTTAAAAATTAGCAGTTGATGAAGTGGGGGTCTCAAAATATTGGCAGTAGAACCTGAGAAATGGTGGGTATTGTTTTGAAAAAGACAATTTCGAGAAAAACGCGTTTAAAGTTTCGCTTAAAGTTTTTCGTAGTCTAAGTCATGAAATGATATTGTAGACTTATATTTTTTCAATCTGCCATTCATGCTTCATACATCGGACCTTCCTCAACTTCGAAAAAACTATTTTCCGCGTTTCTCTCTTCATATCGAGCAGTTCTGGCTTCCTTTGAAGCACTCGAAAGACTGGTGTCTTCCTTCGCCGTGAAATCGCCTTTTTGTTTGTCGATCTGGACGCGTAATCCTTTGCGCTGAGGATTTTTTATCCATTTTATAAAAAAAAAATTTTCACAATATTTTTATTTCACTCACAGCACATATGTACGTCCACGTGGTTTGAAGGTTAGAATTCAGCAGCTGGGCGTAAGTTAACACTAAATATAAAAGAACAAGTCACCTTGGGTTCTTGTGTTACAATATATACAAAGGACAAACGGTTCTACTGAAAAATATGGATTCAGGTAGACGGAGAATCCCTAATGTCTTTTTTTTCGATTAGTTGCGGCCGAACCAAAATCAGCAAAATACCGATATCTCCGAAAATAATTTGAATTTTGAAAAATCCTCTTGTAGATATATTCTTGAATAGTTAGACTTTGAAAATAAATAAAAAATCGATTTTTTTAAATGACCAGTCTAGAATACCCCCTTAAGAACCTAAGATCGCCAGAAAACATTATTCGAAATCAGAGTCAGTAGTCAAAGGACCTCAAAGCAGTCAAAAAAAATTAACTAAAATCAGTGAAATCAAAAGACTTCAAATGAATTTAATAAAAAATTCAAAAGATTGCAGATGACTTCTATAGACTTTCAAGAATGCAAGCAGTCATAAAGGGTTGCACTCTTTTGACTTCAAGTCATTTGACTGGTTTAAATGACTTATAGTTCAATGACTTCAAAATGAATGGTGAATGCATTTTTGAAAGTTGAATACTTCATTGACCTAAAGCTAAGATTTTGAAATCAATTGAATGAAATACTAAAAACAATGCATTCTTTTACATCTGTGATAGGTTTTCACTTAAAATTCTCACAGAGTGTGCTCTACTTTGGCCTCTATAAAAACAAATAATAAAAATGATGATGATATGGGTCACCATATACGAAACGTGTTATAAGAAACCCCAACATACCTCAATTTTAGGACAAGAAGTAGGATATGTCAAATTGAAAACTAAAAAATTGCTTTATTTTTACCACGCTAAAAAGCAGGTTCTGCATGTCCAACTCGCACTTGACCGCTCTTTATTTCAATTCGATTACATCAATCAGTAAAGTTAATCAGTCAGTAAATGTGTGAAGAACTCTTCTGACGACTTCCTTAAGGTTCAAAGTTAGCCACTCGGAAAGAGTTGTAATTTTGTTTGGCTTAAAAAGGCATTTAAATCCTTGAAAAACATCCGCAGACCACTTTCAGGATTGACAGAAAAGGTGAACTTATTTATGCAAGTCTTGAGCCATCGTTGATTAAATTTAAGCTTCCTTTTTTAAATTTGTTATTGCTTAGTGGGTGGGACAGCTAGGCAACAATTCGAATTCGATTAATTAATATAAACTCAAGGAACACCTGCATGCTGCATGAACTGTCACAATGAAGAGGTTTTTTCGTTACCAATAATTCTGCTTTTATTAATGTCAGAAGAAATATTTGCTTTTTAGGGCCTTTTGTTTAGCACAGCAGAATGTCTTACATGCCCCACAGACATTATTCGTTTGTGGCAGCATGAAACTCAGCGTGTCTACGGAGACAAACTTATCGATGACAAGGATATCGACAGTTTCTCAAAGATGCAACACGATATTGTGAAGAAATCATTTGAAGAGATCGATGAATCTGTGATCTTCGAAAAACCAAATATTTATTGCCATTTCGCTGGAGGAATTGGTGAACCTAAGTACATGCCCATTTCGGGGTGGACTGAGCTTCATAAACTCCTTCAGGAAGCAATGGCTTCGTATAATGATTTGGTAGCTGCAATGAATTTGGTGCTGTTCGAGGATGCCATGATGCACGTTTGCAGGTAGGACCAATATGATCATTTCAGTTCAGTTTCTCTTTTGAATTTTATATTCTCGTATGAAAGGATAAATCGAGTTCTGGAATCGCCGAGGGGTAGCGCTCTGCTCGTCGGTGTTGGTGGCAGTGGAAAGCAATCCTTGTCAAGGCTAGCTGCATTCATTTCTAGTCTTGAAGTCACTCAAATTCAGCTGAAAAAAGGCTATGGCGTGAATGACCTTAAGGTTTGTTGTCAATCTCAATAAAACTCTTTTGTCAATAATGTTTTTCCTTCGTTTCAGGGTGAATTCTCTGGTCTTTACTTGAAAGCTGGATTGAAGAATGTGGGCATAATGTTTCTTATGACTGACGCTCAAATTCCGAATGAGAATTTCTTAGTTCTCATAAATGATATGCTTGCAACAGGAGAGGTCCCAGATCTATTTCCCGATGACGAAATCGAGAACATCATTGCTGGAGTGCGAAATGAAGTCAAAGGAGCCGGCATGGTGGACACCCGTGACAACTGCTGGAAGTTTTTCATAGACCGCGTACGGCGACAATTGAAAGTAGTTTTATGTTTCTCACCAGTTGGTTCGACATTGCGTGTTCGCGCGCGAAAATTCCCTGCGATAATCAATTCTACGTCGATAAATTGGTTCCATGAATGGCCGCAAGAGGCTCTCATATCGGTGGCAATGAACTTTCTCCAGCAGACTGATGTTCTACCAGAAACTCACAGGGATTCAGTTGCCAAATTCATGGCCTACGTGCACACCTCAGTTAACTCCATGTCCAAGCTTTACTTACAAAACGAAAGGCGTTACAACTATACAACGCCCAAGAGTTATCTGGAGCAAATAAGTTTATACACGAAGCTGCTCAACCACAAGCACAAGGATCTACAGAGTAAGATACTCCGCCTTGAAAATGGTCTGGACAAACTGCGTACCACAGCTGAACAGGTGGCTGACCTAAAAGTTAAACTTGCAGTGCAAGAAATCGAGCTTAAGGAGAAAAATGATGCAGCCGATGCTCTTATTGAAATTGTTGGAATCGAAACAGAGAAGGTACAAACCGAGAAAGCTGTTGCCGATGAAGAAGAAATGAAGGTGGCTCTGATAGCTGATGAAGTTACAAAAAAGCAAAAAGATTGCGAAGAGGATTTAACAAAAGCTGAGCCTGCGCTCTTAGCCGCTCAAGAGGCTTTAAACACATTGAACAAGGCAAATCTTACCGAGCTGAAGTCATTCGGATCGCCACCAGGGGCCGTAACTAATGTGACGGCTGCAGTGATGGTGCTCTTGGCACAAAATGGTAAAATTCCAAAGGATCGAACATGGAAGGCAGCCAAAATCGCAATGGCTAAAGTGGACGCATTCTTGGATGCTTTGATCAACTACGATAAGGAAAATATTCATCCAGAGATCATAAAAGCCATCCAGCCATATCTAAAGGATGCAGAGTTTGAACCAGAATTCGTACGGCAAAAGTCAGGAGCGGCTGCTGGACTATGCGCCTGGGTTATAAATATAATTAAGTTTTATGAAGTTTACTGTGATGTCGAGCCGAAAAGGAAAGCACTTGCTGCTGCAAATGCGGAGCTAGCTGCAGCTCAGGAAAAACTTGCCGGTATCAAGAGGAAGGTCTCGGTAAGTGTAACGGGCAGTTAATTTAAATTAGAGATTTTTTTTCTATTATAAAAGACTAGCAGTCCTTTGCGACTTCGCGTTCGTAGATCCTGTGACTTGGATTCGAAGACAATCTTAGCTGAATATTGTAATTTAATCTTATTATAACCGAGTTGACTCGCACTTACACTGAGTATTAGCCCTCTCGATTGCGCCCCACTGCTGAACTCACTTCTTTAATTCAATTGGAGACTATCGAGATAGCGCCCTGTCATGAAAGAACTACGCCAAACTAGCTTGATTTTGCAGCCATTAAAATTTCTTGTTTTGTTGTTTCATCTTGATTTTGTCCCATTCTGAGATCGCGGTAAGAAATCGGAGGAGCTCTGGGCTATTAGCGACGCTCCTGTCGTACTGTCGTACGCCTATCCATGGCACCACGGCAGAAGTGGTAAATCTCCGGAATACCGTCTCTTTTCTGGTTAAACCCTCTTTATCCAAGTAAAGGAAAGCTTTCGGCGGAATAAAGCCAGTTTGGGTAGTAAGCCCCGGAGATCAGGTTATTATCGCTAACAACATGCCTGCGAGTCAATTTAATAATGAAATTGTTAATCGTGTTCAGATGCGACCTACCGTAAAGAACTTTGCTGGAGTAGTATTTCGTGATTTGTTACTCTAGCGTTCTGTACAATCCAGGACATGATCTGAGGCGTCGTCTTTCAAATACTCGAATCTTTTCCATGTCAAATGGCGCTACATTAAACTACACGGGATAACATAAGAGATAATTGGTCTTATTAGGGCCATTTAAGATATAACCTTAACCATTGACTCAAGTTTGCTGCTTTGAAACAGTCTCCTTGTTAAGGCTATAGCTTTTTTGACTCTGACAAGATATTCATCGAGCCAGATACCAAGGTACTTCACTACTTTCCGTTCCCCCAATGGTTGTCCGCGTTGTCCAATAACGGTTAACTTTCGCCAGTTTTTCCTGGTGGCCCTAGAAGTGTAGTCCTAAGCTGAACTGTTTCCGACTTTTGGAAGTTTATTTTCAGCCTCCATGAGCAGCTAATAGCTGATAGTACCGATATTAGAACCTGATCTATACACCACCAAGGCATCTGCGAACGCTATGGAGTGTCTCAGGGAACCTACAAGATCGCTTGTGAATAGGCTACAAAGCATTGGAGAACTTACCGACCCCTGTTATAAGCCGACATCAGCTCTGCGGCTGATTATGCGATCTTCAAAAACAGGGCTCAAAACTTCGGCTGTGTGCCACGTAGCGCCGACCTGTTGAAACCAAATGTTGCACATATCCTCCTCTTCAATTTTTGTGAATTCGTTCAACATGGCCCGATAACGATCGCCATTGACTGTAACGGCCACTCCTTGCTCAATTTCGAAGAAAAATGGCCCAATTATGCCTCTGGACCAAAATCCGCACCAAACAGTGACTCGTTTTGGGTGCATCGGCTTTACAAAGTATGCGTGCGGGCTTTCTGTGCCCAAAATACGACAATTTTGCTTGTTTACATCCCCGCCAAGATCAAAACTAGCTTCATCTGAAAAGATTATTTTTTTGGCAAAATCGGCATCTTCTATAAGTCGATCGCAGGCCCACTTAGCGAAGCGAAAACGCATTGGATGGTCAGTTGGCTTCAACTCCTGAACCAATTGGACTTTGTAAGGTGTCATACCAATGTCTTTATGCAAAATTCGTCTCAACGATGTCTCCGAAATGTTCAATTGTTGAGAACGACGGTGAATTGATGTTGATGGCGCTTCACGCACACTTTCTGCCACAGCAGCAATATTCTCGAGTACACGCACTGTTTTTGGCTTTTCACGCTTTGATTTATCGATGAGGATGCCAATTTCTTTCACTTTTTTCACAAGATAACGAACATACGGAGCTGACGGTGCTTCTCTTCTAAAATCCGTACGCAATTTTCGCACACATTCTGCAACATAACCATGATTTTCGAAGTAATGTCGCAATATTTCCCAGCGTTGTTCGAGCGTATACACAACCGTATTCGTTCAGCGGAAGGATAAAACTAATTATCTGTCAAATCAGACATGAGCTAAGTGTTACCATTCACGAAATAAACACTAGTTGAAAACAAAAACGTCAGATGGCGGACCCTTTATTAAGAGAACGTCCGTGCCTAAGGATTCTTCTGGATTTATTCCTGCCGTCCTGATTAACTGTTAGTTTTCTGTCGTATCAGAAAATCGCAAAGAGAGAATGTTATTAAAGTCCTTTCGCCTATTCGATTTAATAGCTCGAATCTTTTTGTTCCAATGTAAACTTATGTCTAATTAGCTGTTGGACATTTTTGATCGCTGACTTCAACGTTATTATCTCAGGGCTACTTTCTGCATAACCTTTTGAGCCTTTTAAGTAGCATGCTTTTCTGTTTGCAAAGTGCAGCATTTGTTGAGTTTCTGTATTGTTTTATTGTGTCGTCGAATCGTTGTTCTCAATATCTCTTAATTTGGACGAACCATCGCAGGTGACGGATTTTTGCCTTCCAGGCAGCTCGTAGATTTCGTGGTTGTACCTCTTTCTCCTCGCATAGAAAGACAAAGTTTTTCACAACCTCAATGAAGTAAATGTCGATTGTTTATAATCGAAAGCATGTATGTCATTTTTGATACCCTCAGTCACTGTTTTTTTTTTTTTAAATAGTGCTCAAATGCTCAAGGGATTTGAAGTACCCTTAAAGTGTTTTTTACGCAGCACAAGTAGAAGTGAAAGGGAGAGAAAGGAGGTACTAGTGCACATTGGTTTTAAATTCTTTTAGGTTGCAGCGCAAAGGAAATATAGAGCGAGGTAACGCATTCTACATGCGCATTGTGCGGCCAATAAAAGAAATTCTAAATTTCACAGGTCTTGGGTGCACCTACCCAGATGTGAGCGTTGTACTCCATTTTAGGCCACATAAAAGCCTTATAAATTATGGCTAAATTAGAAGGGGTAAAATACTTCCTACATCGGTTTAGAAAACCTAAGCATTTCGCTGCATTCTTGGTAATATCGAAAATTTGGTCATTCCAACATAGGTAAGAATTGACGCACATAAGTTTCTTCGACGCAAGTGCCCTTCATGGACAATGGCTGAGTGTTACGGTTTCGTTTTAATGACATAAGACATCTTTTGGCTTGTCCCCATTGCATTATGCTGTCAATACAAGAATTTAATGAGTTAAGCATGCGTTGTCCACGTCCAGGGGCTTGAATCATTAAACGCATATTAAAAATTAGGGTACTCACATCTCCGAAGGAATATATTGAATAAGAAGTGATAGACAAGAGAACGTCAATGAAATTAAAAAAAGAGTCGGAGACAAAACTAAGCCTTGGGGAACACCAGCATTAATATGGTGAATTTCGGACTTGAAGCCGTCCAATACAACTTGTATTGCACGACTCGAAGGGTAGTTTCTAATCCATCGAAGAAGAGACTCACTGATCCCTTATGCACGCGTTTTCGACAAAAGAGCCGGACGCCAGACTCTGTCAAATGCCTTTGAAATATCAAGTGGAACTATCTTTGATTCGCCGAAATTATGTAAAGATTGGTTCCACTTTAAGTGAGACAGGTCATCAAATCTCCTGTGGACCTGTTGCAATGAAAATCATATTGCCGGTCATTAAGGAGTTTTCGTGATTCAAGATAATTCATAAGCTGACTGTTAATCAGCGTTTCCTTGACCTTGTAAAGAAGGGAAGTAAGTGCTATAGGTCTGTAATTGGAGGGAGAAGAATATTCGCCCTTTTTAGGGACAGCCTGGACAGTTTTCCATCGACTCGGGAAGACAGATGAAAAAGATTACGCATTGGTTTTGCAAGTGCGGAAGAACACCTCACCTTCAGAACTATAGGGGAGATACCATCTGGACCAGCGGATTTGTGTATGTCTAGATCTTTCAGTACTCTTGCGACTGTGCGACTGTGCGAGTGCGAAAATAAATTTGTCCCATAGAATGTTCAACGCCCTCGAGCACAGGTGGTGGCAAAGTGCAATCTGGAAGTGTAGAACTGGCCGCGAACTGGGCAGTAAGCAGATTGGCTTTGTCGAGCTTATTAACAACAGGAGTGCCATTCAAAATGAGTGTCGGAATCAATGACGAAGTAGAGTTCTAAATATTTTTGACGAAGTACCAAAATTGTTTATTACCACTGAGACAACTTAGTATTCTTTGCCTTAATTTTAGTACATGGGAGAACTTCGTACGTCGTAGAAGACCATTACAGTCATTGCGGACTCGTCTAAACTTTTTCCGGTTTTCCTCAGTAGGGTTGGCTTTATAAGACCGAAAACTCAACTGTAAATCCAACTCTTCTGTCCTCTTCCTCGATCCTCACAATAGCTTCGACGATGGCTTTCTTGGATGGCAATATCGTCAGAACTTCTAAGTGTACAGAGTTTTAAAAGCTTTTGCTTTCATCTTGAATGTTGAAGAAAACTCATGAGAGCGCAACTCATTGCCAGAAACTAGGGCAAGTCTGGAATAAATCGTATCTGGAATCTGCATGCTTTCGAGCTCTGTGCGACGTAACAAGAATTCGACCAACACAAGTGTGGTTTGTGGTACCATGATTGCTGTCAAATGGTGTGTATCCATGTTTTGGCGCAGTCTGAAAACTGGTATTCGCTGATTGGTGTGTTGCAAAAAGACTTCAGACATAGACCCAATGTAATGGAAAGGCTCTTATAAGGAGGGATATGCCTCTTTTGCTCTATAGTATCGCATTTTGCCAAATGGTACTAGTAGAGGTCATATTCCAGTCCAGTTAACAAATGTCATTCTGTAAACTAACCGAACCCACAGGTTTGCTGCTTTCAGCTTGTTTATTGCCTTAACAACTTCTTAAAGGCTTTTTCAATTTTTTTTTATCAAATGTTTTGTATTTCTTGTAAAATTTCTGTCTCGATAAATGCTTGACTTTTGGGATTAGGAACCACCATAATGTAAGGAGTCAAAAATATGTTTGTAAGAACTGAATAATCAAAAAAACTTTTCAATGTTAGGAATAACATTGCTTAGTAAGCCGTCAATAGTTTTTAAGGGTTCCGTACCTCGAAAGGAAAAAACGGAACCCTTATAGGATCACTTTGTTGTTCTTCCGTCTGTCTGTCAAGACCCTTTTTCTCAGGAATGTGTGGAGATATCAGAATGGAATTAACATCAAATAATATTTTTTTTTTTCAAAAATCAGTGCTTTATTGAGGAAAAGAAGATATAAATTCAATATTCAAATTCGACCGGTTTGGCCGCAATCCACGAATCGGTCCATTTTTTGACATCATCGAAATGATGGAAGTGCTGGTCAGCCAGACCATGTTGCATCAATCGGAAGAGATAGTAATCGGATGCCGCAAGGTCTGGACTATACGGCGAGTGGGGTAGGACATCCCATTTGAGTGTTTCAAGGTAAGTTTTGACGACATTTGCAACATGTGGCCGAGCATTATCATGTTGCGAAATAACTTTATCGTGTCTTGCGACCGTTTCGGCCGTTTTTTACTTCAGTGCCCGGCTCAAACGCATCAATTGTCGTCGGTAGACCTCGCCTGTGATTGTTTCATTCGGTTTTTGCAGCTCATAATACCCAACACCCTTCTGGTCCCACCAAATGCACAGAATAACCTTCAGGCCATGAATATTTTGAGCGGCCGTCGATGTTGAGGCATGTCCGGGGTATCCATACGTTGCCCGACGTTTTGGATTATCGTAATGTACCCATTTTTCATTACCAGTGACGATTCGATGCAAAAAAGACTTCTTTTTGTGGCGTTCAAGCAGCATTTCGGACATGCAAAATCGTCGTTCGACGTCACGTGGCTTCAATTCATACGGCACCCAATGTCATACCTTTCGGATCATTCCCATTGCTTTCAAACGATCGGAAATGGTTTGCTGAGCGACGCCAAGTGATTTTGCAAGTTCTTCTTGCGTTTGTGACGGATCTTGATCGAGCAATGCCTCCAATTCAAGGTCTTCAAACTTTTTCACCTGACCGGGGCGTTCTTTGTCTGCGGTGTCGAAATCACCATCTTTGAACCGCTTAAACTACCGCTGACACATTCTAACGTCTATAGTATAGCCCGGGTAAGTTTCGGTAAGCAATTGATGCGCTTCGGTTGCTTTTTTCTTTAAATGAAAGAAGCATATTAAAACTTCCCGCAAATGTTGTTTTTATGGCATGAACGTAGACATTTTACGGCTTTATAAAAACTTGTGTGTTTTCACTAATGACCAATAACCTAGACTGAAATAATTAGACAATGACATGAAGTTTCTGATGTGACAGCTGTCATGGTCAAAATTCACCTCAGAGTAAGAGATTTGAAGTTGTCTGCAATAACGACATTTTCAACCGGTAGTCCTATTACTTAGTTCCATAGTACCCTCAAGCTCTACCAAAATCAAACTTCTATGTTAATGCTATCAAAATAAACAGCAATTTAAGCTGCACATTTTTAAACTTGTAGGCCCTCGCAAGGGAATCAAAACCTTAAGGGTACTTCCAGTCGACCCAGAATTTTGAAATTTGGCTTTAATTGATTGTCGTGATGGGTGAACTTTTATTTATATAACTACAGGTTTGTACGGAACCTTCGGTGCGCCAGTCCGAGTCGCAGTTGGCCGGTTTTTTAATGAAATCCTCACTTCTCGCAAACCTTGGTTAACAGTTGATTTAAATTTTATACATATCTTGTGTACTGTGAATTAATTCAGTTGTCTAGGTAGGTCCCATACTTTTTGCATGCAGTGTACTTTTATTTTTTAAATGGATCCGTTAACAAACGAGTTACATTCATGGATCACTTTGTTCGAGCTTATTTTTGAAAAATGTCATTTAGCTCCTCTAAGGCAATGGCAAAAAACGACACGTTTGAATATCGAAAGTTGACTTAAAACTCGAGTCAATTCTGACCAAAGCTAACAATAATAAAATATTCGATTTGTTTATTTATTTTAGTCACTGGAAGAGCAGTTAGCGAAACTAACAGCCGACTTTGAGCAAGCAACTGCTGACAAGTTGAGGTGCCAACAAGAAGCCGATGCAACGCAGGCAACGATTCAACTTGCCAACCGACTTGTCGGAGGATTAGCCAGCGAAAACATTCGATGGGCAGAGGCTGTAAACAAGTAAGGACACAATTTTTTTTATAGAAACATTTAGTTTGAGGAATTTCTTGTCTACTTACAGCTTTGTTAAACAGGGAATCACCTTACCAGGTGATATTTTACTTATAACCGCGTTTATATCGTACGTCGGATGCTTCACAAAACAATTTCGAATTGATTTGATGACGAAAATGTGGCAACCGTATTTGAAAAATATCGATCCACCAATTCCAACCACGGAAAACTTAGATCCTTTATGTCTTCTAACTGATGATACCACAGTTGCGATTTGGACAAACGAAGGCCTACCCAGTGATCGTATGTCTATGGAGAACGCCACGATTCTGTCGAATTCTGATCGATGGCCCCTCATGATTGACCCTCAGTTACAAGGTGTCAAGTGGATTAAACAAAAATATGATGAGAAATTGATAGCCATTCGCCTCGGGCAAAGGGGCTATCTGGATACAATCGAAAAAGCCATCACATTGGGGAGTACAGTTCTAATTGAAAATATCGACGAACAATTAGATCCAGTGCTGGATCCACTCTTGGGAAGGACTCTAATAAAAAAAGGAAGGTTTGTTTCGACCACAAGCCTCAGTTTTCGGTGTCAAATTCGCTTATGTCAAATTTAACTATTCCAGAGCTATCAAAATTGGTGACAAAGAGATGGAGTACAACTCAAATTTTCGGCTGATTCTACACACTAAACTTGCAAATCCTCATTATAAGCCCGAAATGCAAGCCCAGTCGACACTTATCAATTTCACGGTGACTAGAGATGGCCTAGAAGATCAGCTATTAGCAGAAGTTGTGAAAGCTGAAAGACCTGATCTGGAAGATTTAAAAGCCGAACTAACAAAGCAACAAAACGATTTCAAAATTATGTTGAAAGAACTGGAGGATGATCTGTTGTCCAGGCTATCATCAGCTGGTGCTAACATTTTAGGTGATACTGCATTAGTTGAGAACTTGGAGACAACAAAGAGTACAGCTTCTGAGATCGAAAGAAAGGTTTTAAAATGTTCTATTTTTGAAAAACAAAACCCTCCAACGAATCCACTCTCCTTTTTTTAAGGTTGCTGAAGCAAAAATAACATCACAGGAAATTGATAAAGCTCGGGAGCACTATAGACCGGCTGCAGCTAGAGCAAGTCTTTTATACTTCATTCTGAATGAACTCAATACGATCAATCCTATCTATCAGTTTTCCTTGAAGGTTCAAACGTATTTTATTGCTCGTTCTTTTTAATTGATTCTTTTCCTTTAGGCTTTCAGTGTTGTTTTTCAGAAAGCCATAGCGAAGGCAGATCCTGCTGAGACAGTTGCCGACAGAGTAAACAACCTCATTGATTGCATATCTTACTCAGTGTTTCAGTACACCTCACGAGGACTATTCGAATGCGACAAGTTGATTTTTGCCTCACAAATGACTTTCCAGGTTTGAGGTTTCACACTTAAGAAGGTTTATTTTTTTTTTTTTTTTTTGTCTGTCATCTTAGATACTGCTCATGAGTGAAGAGGTTACCGCTCCAGAGCTTGATTTCCTTCTGCGGTTCCCTGTCAAACCGCATGTAACAAGTCCCGTTGATTTCCTAACTAACCAATCATGGGGTGGCATATGCAGCCTTGCCTCTAAGGATGAATTCAGAAACTTGGACCGTGACATCGAAACTTCATCGAAACGTTGGAAAAAATTGGTTGAATCGGAGATACCGGAAAAAGAAAAGTTTCCACAGGAGTGGAAGAATAAGACCGCCCTACAGAGGCTCTGTATGATTAGAGCATTAAGACCTGACCGCATGACTTATGCTTTAGCGTATGGTTTATTCTAGTTGTATTTTTTTTTCTTTTGATTCCTTTATATAAATTTTAGAGACTTCATTGAAGAGAAACTAGGCTCTAAATATGTGGAGAACCGAACAATGGAGTTTGCCAAATCCTACGAAGAGGCTAGTCCATCTACACCTATTTTCTTTATCCTGTCACCCGGTGTGAATCCTCTTAAAGACGTGGAAGCACTTGGAAAACAATTGGGATTCACCATGGACGATGGAAATTTCCATAATGTCTCCCTTGGTCAAGGCCAGGAAGTGATTGCCGAAGCCGCAATGGATGAAGCTGCGAAAAATGGTCATTGGGTTGTACTGCAAAATATTCACCTCGTTCGAAAATGGCTGCCAGCACTGGAGAAAAAAATGGAGCATTATGCTGAAGGATCACATCCGCATTACAGGGTTTTCTTGAGTGCTGAGCCCGCTAGCTCAGCAGCTGCACATATTATACCTCAGGTAAAAAAACACATTTTATTACATAGAGTTTTTGAATAGAAATGAAATGAAAAAATCATGCTCAAAATAATCTAAAAAAATATTAAGACAGCGATTCGATTGTTTCTTATCAGATCTTATTTGCCATCTCTTGAAAGTGAAAGATCGATTTCCGCTACGGGGCAACGTTTTTAAAAACAGTGCCAGAGAGGAAGATGAAGGTTTTGCCTCTCTATATAGACCATCACCTTACTATTTTATTTTACTATGTCTAACCAGTTTGTCTGGCCACTTTTCCCTAGAAGCTTTCCGCAATCTCTTGATCTAGTCTGCGTAGTTGGTGCATAAAATAGTGACTTCCTTCTCAAGTATTCTACCATTAGCATTCAACACAATCTTTGGCGTTAAAGTGGCTAGTTTGAATTTCTTCAGTATAAGCTAAAGTGATCTTTTCTAGGTTTTTAATTGTCCATCCGTTTCAGGATCAAAGTGATGAAGCCAAGTTAAGCCCATGGTCATAAATCGTCTTGATTTCTGTCGGCTTGCTATTTAAATGTCATCTCGCTCGATCTTTTGTTTGGCGATCAACATATTAGGTGAATAACTTTTTTTTTTAAAATGTATGGTCAAATCCATACTCGTGGATCGCCACTACATAGTCCTCCTCAGATACTCCGTACCCAAACCTTTCACAGTCTGGTTTTCATTTTGACAATCATTGACAGACTATTTAATCAACTACTTGGGCCTGTCTATTTATGTCGACGATGCAAAATGATGAAAACATGATCTCTTGGAACTGAATATCAAAACATTTTAGGCCATAATATTCAAGGAGACGTGATCCTTCGTTGTCACCAAATTATTTCATTTCTAACGAAACTGTTCCTCCCGTGAGAGAACTCAACTTTCGTCCGCATTATGACAATATTATAAGTAGAGCCAACTCACTTGGCCTTATCATCGATCCCATTCCAGTAAAAGAGAACTTTATGGTAATCGGAGAACAAGCGAAACGAGTTGGCATTTAAGTAAAGAACACAAAACCAAGAACATATTGTCAACAAACAAATAAGCATTTATCCACCGCATAAGACAAATCGTTTCTGTTGGCAACAGTCGTTTCGAGGTGGTCAAAGTGAAATCACTGCTTACTTCGCTTAGAGGGTATTCTAGTCTAGAGGCATGAATTTCATGTAAATTTTGAAGTGTCATAAAAAAAAGGCAATTAATATTTTTGCAATCCATTTTTTTTATTAGTTATTTATTAACATAACAGGAATACAGAATAAATAAAAAAAATAAAAAAAGTTGAAAATTTCAAAAATTAGCAGTTGATGAAGTGGGGATCTCAAAAAATTGGTGCGTAACCATACCCATGATTTCAACCCTCCTAGCAATCTGAAACCAAAAAATAATGTCGCAATGTCTGGAACTACAGAAATGTTGGAAAGATTTTTTTTCACAAAATGGCGACTACCTGAAAAAAAACAATTTTTGTACCACTTTTTATGACTGTGTTCGGGCGTTGAAAATAAGAAAAAGATGTAAACCGTTCGCGCTGAAATTAAACAGTTCTCGGTTGATTGAAAACGTCCGGTAAAAAAAAAACAACTATTTTGTAAACGTTACAAATCACCAGTCAAATTTATTCTCAAATTTTTTTTTTTTATATGCAAGAAAAATCGTCAATATTTGACGTTTTGTCATTCTCTTTATATTCGTATTTCTTCTGGTTCTTGTCTTGGATGCACTTTTGGAATTCCTTGTCGATGTTGATCGTAATCGGCAACATTCTCCCCCAGCTATCAAAAGAGTTGCTTCTGCTCCTATGGTTGCTTCTGATGAAATTTGGTTACACAGAACAACACACACAAGTTTCGACCTTTAAACACTTTAAAGACACTCGAGAAGATTATTGAAGTAGTTGTTAAAAAACAGCTGATGGAATATATAGAAGGAAATAATATATTATCGGTGTTTCAATCTGGTTTTCGAAAAAATTATTCATGCGAGTCAGCAGTAAACCATATAGTCAATGAGTGGAAGCATGGTGGAAGCGGAAAAAAAACGATGGCAATTTTCCTTGATTTTAAAAGAGCCTTTGAAATCATTGATAGAGAAATATTACTAGAAAAAATGTATAGATATGGTATTCAGGGAAAGGAACTCGACTGGTTTAGATCGTTTTTAACAAACAGAACACAAAGAACAATGGTAAATAAAAGTGTGTCAGGAGTTATCGAAGTGAAGCAAGGTGTACCGCAAGGATCAATATTAGGGGCACTTCTGTTTATAATTTATATCAATGACATGCCCGCAGTGATAAAACAATGCAATATTATGCTATATGCAGATGACACACTAATATATGCCCAAGGAAAGGATGCACAGGAATGTCATGAAAAATTAATGAGCGATATTGATCGACCTGTTGTATGGCTAAATATGAACAAGTTGAAGCTAAATGAACAAAAAACAAAGTTAATGGAGGTGAACCTAAATAGCACAGTGAGAGTAGAAATAAATGGTAAGAACATTGAAAAAGTAAACAAAATCAAATATCTAGGAATGATTATTGATCATGATTTGAAAATGCATGACCATGTAGACTATATTTGCAAAAAAATTGGAAAAAAGATAGGCTTTTTTAAAAGGATACGGAAAAAAATTGACGACATGACGACAATCACAGTATACAATACGATTGTGAAACCGCATTTTGAATTCTGCTCCACAATAATTTTTTCATGCTGCAATCAAAGTCATATGGAGAGGCTGCAGAAACTTCAGAATAAAGCGATGAGATGTATCCTGAGGTGCAACCGATTTACACCAGTAAGCTTTATGTTGGATGCCCTGATGTGGCTTAGTATAAAACAAAGATCAGCACTGAACACTCTTACAACAGTTTTCAAAATAAAGCACGGACTTGCACCAGGATACTTAACAAAAGGAGTCAAACAAGTGGGGGAAGCGCAACCATACATGCTACGAAATGACAATAATCTAAGACTACGTAAACAAAATTCCACAAGATCACAGAATACGATTATATATAAAGGTTTTCAGTTATTTAATACGCTGTCAAATGATGTTAAGAAAGAAAAGAATTTTAAATTATATAAAAGAGAATGCATAAAATTTGTAAAAAGAAATATTTAAATAGCAATAATAACAATATGTGAATTTAATATTATAAATGTTATAATGTAAAGTATTAAAAATACTAATAAAGAATTTACTTACTTAAGAATGTTTGTATAGGTACAAGTAAAGAAACAATAAATTACTGCATATGTTATGTACAAATGAACACAAAAACAGTATGGAACAAATCTACGATAGACCCCAGGCATCCCTTATACATAGGCAGCCCATCTCCCACACGATCTCGTTTTCGTGTAAGGTCTCAGGCGCGATGTTTGTTTTGCTCTGCTGTTTGGCAAACTAAAACGTTCAAGCCATATTTGCAGTTCTCGACTTCTTATACCTGACGTTTGGTCTGGTGGCCGCAAGATGGACTGGAAGTCCAAGTGAGCAGCAAAGACGAGACTATCTGTCATCCCGATGGACTGGAACTCCAAGTGAGGTTGAAGGGCAATCAATATTTACTTCAAATATGGACTGGAACTCCAACTGAAGTTCAAGGGGTGAAGAAGCTGATTACGCGTTTTTTTTTTTTGTGTGCAGCAGGTGGTTTGTGATATGATTGTGAAGATTTGCGTAGATGAAATATTTTTAAAATAAGTGTCAGCATTCCTTCTTCAATCTCCTTTGTGTCGAAGTTTCTGCGCTACACATTAAAAAAAAAATTTCCCTTTGGGGGGCAAATTTCACACAAAGTTGCAAATATTTTCTTTTTCTTTTGTTATCAAAAATTTAGTTCTAAATCAATATGAAAGTTAAAGCAATCGTCAACAGACTGTTTCGATTTTTTTTTAAAAAGTAATAGAATTTGGGGATGGGTATAGTTTAGTCTAAAAAGAAGACTCTCTTCAAATTTCAGGTAAATCGGTCCAGTAGAACCTGAGTAATCGTGGGTATTGTTTTGAAAAAGACAGTTTCGAGAAAAACGCGTTTAAAGTTTCGCGTAAAGTTTTTCGCAGTCTAAATCTAAATGATTTTGTAGACTTATATTTATTCGATCTGCCATTCCTACTTCATACATCAGACCTTCCTCGACTTCGAAAAAACTATTTTCCGCGTTTCTCTCTTCATATCGAGCAGTTCTGGCCTCCTTTGATGCGTTGGATGCTCGTATCACGGAGCGGTCAATCCGGGCGTTGTCTCGTTTAACAACAAATGAATGAGCTTCCGGGCCAATTTTTTTTCCCAAAAGCTTTATCATTTTTAATATCATTTAAAATACAAAAAACAATAAATGTCACTATCTTAATCATCTTAGGTCCGGAATGAATATTTTTTGGATCGAAAGTACAAATCAAAGAGTTTAGAGAGGTTTGAAGGTTATAAGTCAACTCTTGTATTACAAAATATACAATGGACAAAAGGTTTTACTGAGAAGTATGGATTCAGGTAGACGGAGAATCCCTAATGTCAGCAAAATACCGATATCTGCGAAATAATTTGATTTTTGAAAAACCCTCTTCTAGATATATTCTTGAATAGTTAAACTTTGGAAATATAAAAAAATCGATTTTTTTAAATTCCTAGACAAGAATACAAACGTATTCAAGACTCCAAACTCGGAATATAAAATTTATCCTCTACAAAACTTTGATCGCGCCAGTTCTGCTATATAGTGCCGAGTGTTGGGCGATATGCAGGCAGCCAGAGCACACTTTGAACACATTCGAGAAAAAAATTCTTCATCGAATATAAGGAGGGCGAATAAAATAGAAGATATAACCTCGAACTCTATGGATGCGTGTCTCGGTTCGACAAGAGTGCATAACTGCCATAACAGACAGAGAACTTTCATGGGTTGGGAGCCCGTTAAGTTAAATAAGTACGGCTTTAGTAGATTTCCAACAAGTTTCTCTACCCATCGCTTCTGTTCGATCAGTGCTCGAATACGCTAGCCAAGTTTGCTCCGATTTTCCCTGAGAGTCTTCCTTATGATGACTAATAAAGGGTTTTTCAATAAGAGCGCTACAAAAGTTTTTTTAAATAAAACAAAAAAGGTTTTGGATATTAATGAAATTCTTTCTTCCTGTGAAAGCACGTTCGAAGCCATTATGTGTGGAACTCGATTTCTTTTGCATGGCCACCACGGGCACGTTTGCAGAAGTCCAGACGCTGAACCCAATTTTCGACGGTTTTCAAGCATAAATCGAACGATACTGCTGCAATTTCACTTTCGATATTCGTACGAAGTTCATCAATCGTCGCAGGATTGTTTGCATTGACCATAGACTTGACGTATCCACCAGGAAATAGTCTAACGGCGTCAAATCGCACGACCGAGGCGGCCAAGCGTCTGGACCATTTTGAAAGATAACACGTTCTTCAAAATGTGTGGCTTGTGGCGCCGTCCTGTTGGAACCACATGACCTCCAAGTCCATATCATCCAATTGGGGCCAAAAATATTCGGTTATCATTGAACGGTAGCGATCCCCATTCACAGTAACGTGCTGGTTATTTTTTCGGGATGCAATGATGACTCATGGAGTACGTGCGGATTGCTGCCTGACCAATACCGCATATTTTGTTTATTGACGGAGCCATTCAGCCAGAAATGAGCCTCATCGCTGAAGATGATTTTTCGATGAAAATCTGAATCATTTTCAAGTTGTTGCTCAGCCCAATTCACGAACATACGACGCTTCTGGTGGTCAAGCGGCTTCAGTTCTTCCGTCAATTTGATCTTGTAAGGATTTAGGCTAAGCGCAAAATTCGCCACAGCGACGTCACAGAGATGCCCAACGCTTGAGAACGACGTGTGAGAGACACATTTGGGCTTTCTGCAACTGAAGCCTCAGCGGCAGCAATATTCTCGACACTACGGGCACTTTTTTGTCTCATTGGCACGGGAACATTTTGTACTGTGCCTGTGGATTCAAATTTTTCCACTAGACGCTCAATTGTTGATCTGCTACGACGATTATGACGACCATAAATTGGACGTAGCGCTCTTAACGTTGAGGCTACTGACTCCGAATTTCGGTAGTAAATTTTAATAATTTCGATTCGTTGTTGGCTCGTATATCTATCCATCATGAAATGGCAAACCTTACTGAAGAGAAATGTCAAAAGAGCGGCAAGAAATATGGCGTCGTTTGCCGTCCCTGTCGCTCTACCATTGTAGCGTCCCTGTTGCAAAACCCCTTACAACATATCTCCATACAACAATCGCTTACAATTGATCAGGCGAGAGTTCCTCGAGCATCGTCGTGACGCTGTAGATACAATATTTGTTCATCTTCTAATGAAAATAATCTTTGTACCTAGCCACGAGCATGGGATTGAAACGCATGTCGACTGAAACAGATAGCTTCGTAGTGAGTTAGAAGGAGAAAGGTTGAATTCACCGAAAATCCTTGCTCTTTCCAACTCAATCAACATCAATCCACTTGACTAAGGTCCCTTCTGTTTCGTGTCCCCTCTCATCGCACTAATTCTGGAACCCACGCACCAATGTCTAGAATGCTGATGATGTCCAAAACAAGGAATCTGTCAGGAGAATCATTGTACCCTTTTTAATTATTCCTTTCTTCAGTTTATATAATTTAGTAAATAAATATTTCCTTTTTATGAACAGTTATGCAAAAAAATAAAACATTATCCTTTCTTCATAGGGTATTCTTGAGTCATCTATCAAAATAACCAATGAGCCTCCGACTGGCATGATGGCAAACCTGCACAAGGCGCTTGATAACTTCACTCAAGAGACCCTAGAAATGTCGTCCAAAGAAGCTGAATTCAAAGCTATCCTCTTTTCATTGTGCTACTTCCATGCTGTCGTTGCGGAACGACGCAAATTTGGTCCACAAGGATGGAACAAGATCTATCCATTTAACGTTGGTGATTTGAACATAAGCGTTTCTGTTCTCTATAATTACTTGGAGGGCAATGCTAAGGTCCCATGGGAAGATCTTCGCTATCTTTTTGGTGAAATCATGTATGGAGGTCATATAACTGATGACTGGGACCGCCGGCTTTGTATCAATTATCTCGAGGAATATATGCAACCCGATCTGGTTGACGGTGAATTGTTTCTAGCACCTTGCTTCCCAGCACCACCCAACACCGACTACATAGGCTATCATTCTTACATAGATGAGAATATGCCAGCAGAGTCACCATACCTCTATGGCTTGCATCCAAATGCCGAGATTGGCTTCTTAACTATGCGAGCGGAGACTGTTTTCCGGACAGTTTTTGAAATGCAACCTCGAGACGCAGGATCTGGTGGCGGAGCCACTGTTACACGTGAGGATAAAGTAAAGCAAATTGTCGATGAAATTCTGGAGAAGCTACCCGAGGAGTTCAACATGATGGAGATTATGAATAAGGTGGAGGAGAGAACTCCGTATGTCATAGTCGCTTTTCAGGAATGCGAGAGAATGAACTATCTTACAAGTGAGATGAAGAGAAGCTTAAAGGAACTTGACTTGGGCTTAAAAGTAAGTTTTCAAATTTGGTCTTCATTTCTGCTTTTGAATGTGAAACATTTTTTAGGGTGAACTCACGATTACGTCTGACATGGAAGAACTGGAAAATGCTTTGTTTTTGGATCAGGTTCCACCAATTTGGACGCAACGAGCTTACCCTTCATTACTTGGTTTGACGTCCTGGTTTGTGGATCTGCTACTTAGACTACGAGAGCTGGAAACGTGGTCCACAGATTTTGTGGTAAAATTATGTTTAATTAAACAAACTTTAAAATTTCCTTATTTTTATGTGTGAAGCTTCCATCTTGCGTCTGGCTGGCTGGCTTTTTCAATCCTCAATCTTTGCTTACGGCCATCATGCAAAGCACTGCTCGTCGGAATGAGCTTCCACTGGACAAAATGTGCCTTCAGTGTGACGTAACAAAGAAGCAGAAAGAAGATTTCACGTAAGTATCAGTTCAATTGATATTCTTGAAGTATATTCTTCAATTGAGGAAGTGAATGTTAGTATCGAAAATTGCGCGATGACGCAACATAAACATATAACATAGTTTAATGGCAGTTATTCCAAAACAAAAAACTACTAATGCAAATGAGTTTGGTGTTTTTGTTTGTATTGTTGAAGAATGTTGCTTGAAGTGGAGAAGCAAACGGAATTCAAAGAGTACTTAAATATCGATTCCTAGCTTCCTATTGTTAACGAGCCACTCAAAAATGTTAATGGATCTGAATCAAAACTAGCATTGAATCAATGCACAAGTGGTGATTGTACTTCTCAATCTCATCATTGCACCAGGTTCTTTCTGTCAATCCGCCATTTTCGAAAACAGTGCTTTGCAACCCATTCTTTATAATATTAATTGAAATATGTCTCTAGATTGAGTGTACCTCCTGCACCGCTAAAAATATCCAAAACTTGTATATAAATACTGCGTTTTCTATCGAATTCTAGCGTCTACAATAATTGTCAGACCGCTTGAAGTCTTATCTGTATGTCCAGTCCTGCCGTTGGGGTAATTCTAAGCGCATCTGTTGTGGCAACACTGGCTGTCCTCTGTACTGCTGCTAATTTGCCCAATGACGTTGTCTTAAGTTTTGCTTTCCACCGGACAAGAGCTCCATACGTAAGTATGGGTCTGACTATCATAATGTTGACCCAGTGCATCATTGCGGGGTTTGAGTCCCCAAGTTTTTCCTACTATTCTTTTACAAATAAAAAGGGCATTGTATGCCTTTTTAATCCTTTCCTTTGTTTTCGTGTTCCAGTTTAATTTTCTAGCTATCAGGTTGGCAACTAAGGCATTAGTTGAATTTTTAGGCTCGCTGACGTAATCGAAATGTCAAACATAGTTTGTTATTCGATAGTTGGTACTTCAACTGTCAATCAGTAAAAAAAAATGTTTGATCGGTTGTGCAGTTTTTGTTTGGCGTCTGTTGAAAAATTGAAAATCAAAACGAACATTTACGTCATATTTTGCTTTTTTATTTCCGTAAAGGAAAAAACGCATCGCAAAGCTCACAAAAAGTTATGTGCTGTTCATGGTGACGAAGCAGTGTCAAAATTGGTTTGCCAAATTTCATTCTGGTGTTTTTTCAATCAAATATGAAAAACGCTCTGGTCGTCCAGTTGAAGTTGATGACAACCAAATCAAAGCAATAATCGATTCGAATCGTCACGGTACAACACGTGGGATTGCCCTACATGTATTGAAAATCGCTTAAAACTCGATATATGGGTTCCTCATGAACTGAAAGAAAGTCATTTAACACAAATCATTAACATCTGCCATTTGTTAAAGAAACGTAATGAAAATGATCCATTTTTAAAACGATTGTTAACTGGCTATGGAAAATGGGTTGTTTCCAACAATGTCAATGGGGAAGGATCGTGGAGCAAGCCAGGTAAACCAGCTCAAACAATATCAAAAGCTGATATTCGTCAAAAGAAAGTTATGTTATCAGTTTGGTGGGATTACAAAGGAATTGTCTACTTTGAACTTTTACCACTCAACTCAATTCAGATGTCTAAGCGGCCCGAAAAAGTGTTGTATTCCATCATGACCGTAAGGCTGCACACATCTTTGGTCACTCAGCAAAATTATTGGAGTTTGGTTGGGATGTTTTGCCACATCCTCCATATAGTCCTGGCCTTGCACCATCTGATTACTTTTTATTTCGATCTTTGCAAAACTCCTTGAATGGTAAAAATATCAATAATAATGATGATGTCAAATCGTACCTGGTTCAGTTTTTTGCTGATAAAAACCAGAAGTTTTATGAACTTGGAATTATGATGCTGCCTGAAAGATGGCAAAAGGTCATTGCTCAAAATGGGCAATACATTACACAATAAAGTTATTTCATTCCATGAAAAAATTGTCTTTTATTTTCTAAAAAAATCCACAATTTCTTAGTTGCCAACCTGATAGAATTATTCCTCAATATTTTGCGTGGTCCGAAAGAACAGCTCTACCCCCTCTAGTTTCGGCTGCTTGAACGTTGATATTTTGCGTTTTCTTGTGAACAAAGTCAACTCCGTTTTCTCGGGATTGATGCTAAGCCCACTTGTATATGCCCATTTGCTAAGGGTTGTTAGACCAGAGTCAAGTACTTCACTTAACGTTTTTGAAAATTTGCCTCGCACTAGTAACAACATCGTCTACGTATCGTCCCACCCTAAGGAGTACCTCTTTTGACTAATTTTTTAATGGAGCTATGTCCTATAGAGGAATTGATGTTCCTATTAAGTAGAATCTTTAATGTTCATTGGGATAGGCCTTGTTCTATTTTCATTGTATCTAGAGCGTTTATGATTGTGAGGCCCTTTACATTATTAAAAAACTTGGAAAACTGCTAGAGCGAATTCCTTGTAATGAAGGTTGTCTTCTATTTTCTCTACTATCTCGTAGAGCTGTCTCCGTTGAGATATGAATGTTGTGAATTGCATAGAAGACCGTCATTACATTTACTCCTAATGTATATATCCAGAAGCCTCTCGAGCGTTTTAAGTGCGAACGACGGGAGACTTATAGGTCTATTATCTTTCTCCACTGTGTGACCTTGTCTAATGGCTTTTGGTTGGAAGACAACAGTCACATCCCCCCAAGCAAGTGGAACATATCCTATTTTAAGGCATTGCTTATAGATGTCCCCTAGTATTCACCAGGCTTCGTGAGGTGCTTTTGAAGCATGATTGGCTAAATGTCATCTGGACCTGCAGATTTATACGGTGAGAATGACCAAATGGCCCACCATAGCTTCTTCCAGCAGACTTACTCAACTTATTTATCATCTGTCAATGACATATTTTCCTGTGGGCTACGATCTCAACTTGCCCCCCGTTCTGGTGCTCAGCTTCCTGAAAAGTGAATTTCTATCAGAGTATCTAACACCTCTTGACGATTTTCAGCCCGTGTATTACTGGTGTATACTGTGCCACCAGACAATCTTCGGTTGAAAATTGGTTCACCAAATATTCTTCTCCTTAATTTATTATTTTTATGTACAATGAACAATGCAATAACTTAAATTCTATAGATCTAGCAACTATAGCTTTCGGCTGGGATCATTAGACCTTGGTTTTTGAGGAGGTTTTGGTTGGGTACGTTGCTGGGGTTCCTTTCGAATTGATTGTTGTGTAATGGTGTAAATATTTGCTCCATGATTCTTTCCTCTTTAGCTGCCAGTGTGCATTTGCCATTTTATTAAAATCTTTTTTAAAAGGATGGTAGTTCCTCACTTCAATGTTGAAGTTTGTAGAGACTGCCTTCGCTTCCTGATCTGCCAGTTCGTTGCCCTTTATTCCAGTATGTCCTGGAATCCAAATCAATTTCAGTTTTGGATGAATGGAGATGATGTTGTCGCGTATTTTATTGATGTCAGGAGACCAGTGAACCATATTAACTATTGCATTAAGAGTTGAGAGGCTGTCGCTGCAAATGACTGTTTTTTTGTTGTTAGGTATTGCTATATTTTTGGCCTTAAGTACAGCTAATACTTCTGTTGAGAAGTTTGAGAAGTAGTTGGGAAGTCTTTCAGCGGATAACACTTGACCGTGTGGACTAACCACTGTAAGTCCAGTGCCATCGACATTTTGGAGCCGTCGGTGTAGAGTGAGTGCTTGTGAGTTCTTGGAATAGCTGGATATATGTGTCTTTGGTGGTACTATCTTTGGGATATCGAGCGATGTCAATGTTAATT
Organism: Orthonevra nobilis; assembly: GCA_963555765.1. NCBI lineage: Eukaryota > Metazoa > Arthropoda > Insecta > Diptera > Syrphidae > Orthonevra > Orthonevra nobilis. Next base: position 48,638,103 of record OY743227.1, on the reverse strand, counting down.
GCATCTTGAGGTAGTAACCAAGGGGGATGTTTTTCAATAGCCATTTTTTTGCAAAAGATAGCGCTTTGTATAGAGCTGAAGGTATTTTTGGGGCCTTTTTGCGTGTCAATATTTTGGCAGCATCAGACTGGATTGGAGAACTATAAGACTGGCAGATTTTCGGAACGAGTCTCGATGTCAGGATGTTCCGTCGGTCTTCGATAGATGAGAAACAACCTTCTGTCAACATAATTTAAATACACCTTGATTAGGCAACGTTACACGTTTAGTCATCAAAAGGATCACCAGAACTGTTCTCAAAGCAACAATTTTGAGAGGAAATTTTAAATTAAAAATCGTCCTGTTGCCATGTATTCCATTGAAACCGTCAGAAGCTCCAAAACAATCTAAAAGGCTGCAATTTCCAACAGGTTAAGCTTTCGTGATGACAATAAATATGTCTCAAGGCTAAAGAAGTTCTATTAGTGGTTTGGACTTGGACAACCATATTTCGCCTGCTCACGTGTGGGAAAACCCTCAAATCTATTCGTGTTAGCAAAAGACAGGTTAACCAAGAATATTGTGCACCAATTAGTGCTCAGATAATTTTCAATTTAAATTAAAATAATGAATATAATAGTTTGAAGCCAATGTTATCTATCATACCTTATTTATAGAACTACATTTTGATGTTATCAATTTAATTAGTTTAATTTTTGATATAAGCCATTGATTAAAAACTATACATAAAAATAATTAATATAAAATGATAATTTTTAACGATTATGCCGTTAACGTTCAATTCTTAATCCCATACAATTTAAAATCGGCTACACTATTTTCAGCTTTATTAGCAAATATTAATTTGATTGTATCAAAATAATGATTAAATAATTAATTTAATCTATTATACCTACTGAGTCATTGTAACGGGCGGCTGGGTCAGCTAGTTTATTTATAAAATCCGACTTCCCAGTTTTAAATTTACCTTCATCCTCTGCAGGCACTTATTAACTTCCCATCAGGAAGTTCATGTAATCGAGGCCGGGTTACATTGTTTTTAGAAAGATGTCCGTGTGTGTGTAGGTTGGTGCGGATTTTTTTGTCGTTCATAACTCGAGAATAATTAATTATAAGCTATCGAATCTAACTTAGTTAAAAGCTTATGGTTAAATTTGACAGGGTGGTTTAAATTTTAAATATTATTTTATGACAAAAAATTTGTCAAAAAAATGGACAATTTGACTTCTTAAATTGAAATCAATTTAATTTTCATTTGACTTTTTTCTTGTTCTATTTTAATTCCCAAAATTTCATCAAAATTATGTTATGTATCAACAATTCACCAAATAAAGATAGCTCTGAACTATAAATACTAATTAACAGAAAAAAAGACGGCAATGCTTGGAAAATTATATTATTTCAGAAATGTGAGTCCTGTAAGGCGTCTACAACACTGACACATGAAAACATGGATAAAATTGCATTACTCGTATATTAAAAAGTGTTGCAAAGAAGATCATTACATACGAATATTTAGTTTGTTTTATCACTGTTGTGTTTTCTATCATGAACGAAAATCTCGAGGTCTTACAAGAAAATGACATTAACACAGTGGATCCAAACAGGATCTTAGTGGGTCACAACTGTTTCAGATGTAACAATCACACCTACCTACAAGAAAATCACATAGAGATAATCAATCTCTCGAAATCGGCCTGGAAACAACCATCAAAATAATCTCCAAAGCAAACTGGACTGAATGTAATACTCTTCGAGCCATCTTTTTAGCAGAAGGAACGAGATCCGATGCTGAACATTTCCCCAGCTCGGAAGGAAGAGATGGACTGAAACTATTTGTTTTTTGAACCTAAACGACATAAAGATAACCCGAGTGCGACAAGTGCATAGTACAATTTCGAAAATACTTTGGACAAGGAGTTGACAGAAGCGGTCTTTCCAAACTATGGTCACAAATTTAACTTTTTCTCATTTCAAAACAGTTTTCTAAACTCTTTTAACTAGAATAGTAATTATTTGCAAGTGACGTTTCAGTGTTTGCTCAGCACAAGTTTCAACTTCCAATGTAAAAGTTGTCGTAATATGACTCCAAATTTGACACATCTTATCTTTACGTAGAGTTCTATGCTCTAACAGCGATGCCTGTGTGCCACTTTGTGCCTACAGAAGACTGGCTAAGAATTTGGGTCATTGGTCCCATATTTTTTCTAACTCGATTGGTAATAAGTTGGATATTTTAGTCACAGACAAAACAATTTCAGTAACAATCTGGTTGCATAGTTTCCATTCTTTTGACAAACAAAACTCCCGCACAAAGTTAAAGCATTGTGGTACCAAGACCAGAACAATAATTCCAATCGCCCGTAAGTTGGAACAAAAGGGTTGTAAAACAGTAATGTAAATGCGAGAAAAAAGCTGTAACTGTACCGACGGTCGCAACGTCTATGAAAGAGCATGAGCAGCGCAAGATCGAGGATGTTAAGAAACAGAAAAGAGGTTCGAAAAATCTACCAACAGATAAAACAATCATATTAGAATTGCAGTCAATACTGAGGACATGGACTTGCGCAGACGAAGAATAAAATTCCGCCGGCAGGCAGCCTCAACCTTTCGATAAAGGCGAGGCAGACCAACAACGTCCACCCGACCTGGACAAAGTAAAGATAGCAATAAGATTTATAAGCGCATAAGTCGAATAAAGCCATTTAAGCTGTCGAACTTTTCAATGCGGTGGTAAAGACACAATAAAGCATCAAAGATGAATGGACTCTCAGTATTGTTTGCCCAGTCTTGAAGAAAGAAGACCATCTAAGCTGTGCCAATTATAGAGGTATCAATCTTTTCAACATTACCTATAACACCGTTGAAGCCGGTCGTCAACAACCTGATGGGTCCATATCAATGTGGCTTTCGACCAGAAAAGTCCACCACAGGCAAATCTGTTTCGTCCACAAAGACGAGATGTATGAAGCCAAGCTCGTCCTTTGGTGCAGGCTGACGATGGAGAATTCAAGCTGCTCCATTACGGTCGTAAAAGACGTCACCGACCCATTTGATGTCAAACAACGTTTTATTCAAGGTGATGCACTGCCATGCGATTTCCTCAACACTATACTTGAAACAATAGTGCAAAAATCCTGTGTAAACACCAGAGGCACTATCTTTTAAAGATCTGTTCAATAACTCGTATGCGCCGAAGATATTGTTATAATAAGGGGAACAAAGCTTTAAGTCAACAGTGCGTTTATGAGGGTTCAGACAAAACTCAAAGATGGGTTTTGGCGGTAAACGAGGGCAACAAGAAACATATGCGGTTCTTAAGAAGGGACACCCTTATCCGACGTCTGGGTCAGAACGTTGACATAGACAGCTGTAACTTTGAGGTAGTTAGGGACGTTGTCTGCCTAGGCTTCACAGGTAATAACACTAACGCTGACATCAAACGAAGAATACCTGAGGCTAAGAAAGCAATTGTGTAAAGCTCGTTCTCGAAGATCTTGAGTGTCGGTCCATAAGACCTCTATCATCCCCGTCCTAGTATATGGTGCAGAAGCATGGACACTTTCAAAAGTGGATGAAGGCAACTAAGATAGTTTCGAGAGAAAAGTGTGCAAAATTAGTCTTAAATTCGCAAATCTTTCAATGATTTAAAGTTGAAAAAAAAATGTTTTTTATATATTGATTGCAATGCATTTGTCTATGGAATGAATGATGTTTTCAAAACCCAAATGAAATTTGATGGTGGCGGCAAATAAAATTGCATCTTCATTGTTTCGTTTATCTCTAGATGGTTTGGATAGCCAAACCAATTTTTTCTTACTTGTTTACTTAAATTGTTTTGTTATTTTTTATATAAAACAATGAAGTATGTTTTTATATAAAAATTAATATTCTAAGCGAAAGAATAAAAAAATAATCCATTTTCCTTCAATTTCTGCTCATTTTTGCTCGCCAAAAATGGATGTCGCAAAGACATCCTAGTTTACATTATCGGCATCCATGTTGCAGAACAAAAAAGAAAACAGAGTTGGTCATCTCTTATACGAATGTCTTAAAGCAGCTCGCCCGAACCACGTCTTGGAAAATCGCGTCCTAGTACATAACTCCGATCTTCAAAATGATATTGAACACTGGCGATCGGAGAACATTGGTTTTACCATGTTCAATGACTATAATTTGGCAAATGATGTAATCGCCGATGAAGGGGTACATCCTCCTTTTATATCAAAGGAAGATCTCCTGGTTTTCTTCGGTTCACTTGGAAGTAAGACATCCGTAGGATAATTTGCTGAATAATGCACATTATCCAGCTCATTGGATGACAGCGGTGGTGCAACCCATTCCAAAACGGAATAAAGAGAAATCTCCAAATGATAAGTCTCCTGCCGAACATCGGCAAGATTTTGAAAAAAATTTTCAATAGAGCCCTGACGGAGTGGGTTGAGGACAAAAATATTATTCCGTTCGGTTTCAAAGCGATCTTGTAGGATCTCTCCACCACTCCATAGCGTACGCAGATGACTTGATCGCGTACAGGTTAAGTCCTGCGATCGAGGTCATTATAAGTCTTTTGCAACGGAACTTCGAAAAGATTCAGGGATATAGCGACGGTTGGAAGTTGAAGATCAATTTCTAAAAGTGCGAGACCATTCTGTTCAGGACTCCGTTGTCTAGCGCCTCCAGAAATACTAGAAAGAAGTGGCGATTGTTCTCTATTGTTGGACAAAACGGGCAACCACTGGCGAATCGAAGTGTTGTTAGATACCTTGGGATCTGGCTAGATCAATACCTATATTTTAACAAACATATAGATGCTGCTCTGGCCAGAACCAAACCAAGGTAAAGGTTATCTGCTACACGGCCTCATTCGGCCTGTCCTTGCCTATGGATGTCCCGTTTGGTTCAATGTGGGAACAAGCTTAATGGAAAAGATTCGGCTTTTCGAAAGACGATGTCTTAGGGCTTGTCTCCATCTATATAGAACTCCAGAGTCTGAGTACAAAAAATTCTATAGTAACGAGGTCCTGTTCAACGGGGCCAACCTGATCAGAGTGGATAACTTTCTGATAAAACTTATTCGAAGTCATATTACACGAGCAATGTTTTCTTACAACAACTTGATCTCCGGAGCTTTTTACCCCAATGATATTCACCACGATACTGTGCGCCTTAACGGCTTTATTCCCCCTGAAGCGTTTCTCTAATAAGATAGAAAAGGTCTGGTCCAGGATAGATAAGCGGTACCGTTAATCTTCCACGGTGCTCGAAAAGCTGTGGACGGGCGAGTCAACTACGACCAAGACGTCGCAAGACGCTTACCGGAGACTCTTCGGTTCAGTAAGGCGGTATCAGACCGCGGTAGAGCGGATGTCGAAAGGCAATACCGACATTATTGTTGGCTAAACGGCGAGTAAAACTCAGTCGTTTTTATAGTATTCAACTTGAGTCCCCTCAAGGCAAATTTGAAAGCATGTCCCGTTAGCCTTGGCTGGCTTACATTTGTTTAAGTTAGTGTAAGTAGTTTTAACGTTGTTTTAAGTTAGGTTAAGATTTTATGTTTAAGATTAGTTTGTAGTTTAGTATTTAAGTCCAGTTTTAAAAAACAAAAAAAAACGTCCTAAGTAAATGACTAAGTTTTTGTTTATAATTAATATATTTTCTTAGTTTACTGATATTTAGTTGTTAAAATTTAAATTCAAAATTAGTATTAAGTCGAAAGGCATATTTTTAACTTGTTAGGTTTAGCTTAGAGCGCCCGAAGAGGGCCAGTAAGTTAGTTTGTACATACATAGTTAAGTTAATTAAGCTAACTCAAAGCGTTTTTGTCTAGCAAGTAAGAAAAATTAATGAATTAAATAAAAATGCTTTGAAACCTTAAAGCAGCCATAAATAAGTAACTTCTTGTTTCGATTAAACACCATATCTCTGGAACTCATTTTGATTCCCATTACTTATTTTCAACTGTTTCAAGTGCTTTTATAATACCACAGATGTGCAGTTCGTTATACAAACTTGATTAACATGTTTATTAGAATTTGAAGTCACTTTTTGATACAATCTTTAACTATTGGCGCCTAGCGACTTGAAGTGATTGACGCCTCCAAATGAACTATACACGATTGCATTGTTTGTTAAAAGTTATTTTTTTAATTATAGAACGGCACCAAGAGAAGGCGCCTACGTTCATGGCATTTTCATGGAAGGCGCCAGATGGGATATTCAACAGGGCATAATTATGGAGTCACGATTGAAGGAGCTCTACCCACCAATGCCAGTCATTAATATTCGCGTAAGTTTGTTTTGAGCGGCGCTTAAATTATCATATTTGCACAGTTCTATTTGCAATTCATAGGACCCTAAATTGAACGAGATTGAAATTCAAATCTATGTATTTTGAGAGTGTAAATTTTCTCTGTTTTTTTTTTTAGGCCATCACTCAAGATAAGCAAGACTTGCGAAATATGTATGAGTGTCCAGTCTACAAGACCCGAACTAGAGGACCAACATTTGTATGGACTTTCAATTTGAAAACAAAGGACAAGCCTGGCAAATGGACATTAGCTGGCGTCGCACTTCTATTGCAAACTTAGATCAAGAACTAGTTATCACTTGTTAGCACTTATCTTGTGACAGTTGAGTTGATATCGCATTGAACTTTGTGAGTGAAGTGGATATACACTCAGCGAAATAATTATATGGGACAAGTAAGAAACTTCAAAAAAACACATTTTTTCAATTTTTATTTTGAACCTGTATTTTATTTAAATTAGAAAGATAACACAAGAAAGAAATCCATTAAAAAAATTAAAGTTGCGACTTAATTAGAAAAACAGAACGTGTATTTTGTATTAATCCAAACGAAATAAGTATAACAGACAAGAACTTAAAAGTCCATTCTACTGAAAGAAATTGAGCAAAAGAAATGATGTTTTAATATTTTGTTCTTCCCCCTTTTTTTGCTATAACTGCAACTAAGCGACGAGGCATTGAATCGACTAATGTTTGTAGTGTGGATATGTCAATTTTTAACCATTCTTCCTCAATAGCGGTTTTAAGCTGCAAAAGTGATTCGAATTGGCGTCCACCTGAGTAAACCCTCTGCGACAGTATGCCCCATAGGTTCTCTATGGGGTTTAAGTCAGGACTTACTGCAGGCCAACGAAGAGTGGGGATGTTACGCGACTTAACGAAGTTTTTTGTATATGCCGAGGCGTGTATGGCAGCGTTATCGTGTTGGAACGTCCAGTCTTCTCCCCAAAAATGTTCACCAAACTCTATAAGAACACTGTCCAGCAATTCCACATATTTTTCCGAATTCATTTTATGGGAAACAAAGCAAATCGGAGTCTTTCCTCTGTAGCCGAAACCAGCCCATACCATTAGAGAGCCTCCTTGAAAGTTTCTCGAGTGTCGAGTTTCACGCTCTCGGCGTATATCTCTCCAATACTTCTGTCCTCCGTCAGGACCGTCCATATTAAATTTTTTTTCGTCACTGAAAATGACGGATGGCCATTCCATGATCCAAAACTGATATTTTTCGGCAAAACTTAATCTTGCCTCCTTATGCCGTGGGAGCAGCTTAGGTGTCGGTAAGCGCTTTTGACATAAAACGTATTTATCCTCCTTTAAAAGCTGTTGGACTCTTCTTGTTGGTATTGGGAGAGATAACTGGAGCCTAATTTGGGAAGGACTTATTTGCTTATTAATCGCTAAGCGTTTAATTTGCCTTTTAGCTCTATCGTCAACTTTTGGTGGACGACCAGATCTCCTTTGTTTCCCATAATTATCGGGATCCTTTAAGAAATTTTGAACAGTGTTTTTATTTCTGTGCATTTTCTCTGCGATTTGCCTAATGGTTAAACCGTTTCTTTTAAAATTTAGGATTCCTATCCTCTCGTCCACCAACAGTGCTTTTCCCCTAGGCATTTCTTGTTGGTTACAAAAGAAGAGGGATTATTTGATTAAAACATAATTAAACACATTAGATGTTTTCAATTACATACCAATAAAATTGAATTTGTCCGTTTAAAAAAAAATTAGAAACTCAAACGTACGACTGAAACTCGTGTATGCTATATTTATTTCGCACAGGAAAACTAACAGCGCACTAAAGAATTACCCGAAACAAGAACACAATATTATTGAGAGGGTTAAAAGTACCGCTATGTTTTACAACCAGACACCATCATTCAACACACTGAAAAAAATTATGTGGTACTTTAGATTTTTTCTTTTTTTTTTTGGGAAAATGCAAATGGAAATGACTGTCCCATATAATTATTTCGCTGAGTGTACAGGCATATGTTTTTGTTCATTTCTATTCCAGCTTTCTTATTCTGCAGGCTTATGTTGTTGAATAGGCAACTCACTCCGATGAATAGTTTGGTTAAGAAGGCATGGTTTATAAACCTACACACCTGTAATGTTTGTTATCATTCTAACGTCATCTACTGCTACATGATTCTTGCAAGATAACATCAATATGCTCCGTTGCCATATGATTGCTCACTTTTGGTTTTCTCTCCAGTGTTTTATTGTCAACGGAAACCCTACTTCAGCTTTTAGGCCATTCGAAATCGATTCCTAAAAAATTGAAGTCAGTGAATTCACCTTAAATTTTTTGAATTCACTTAAAATACGCGAATAATCTTCAACATTATTTGGTTCTGCAATCATAATGTCATCGGAAAACGAGGTATAACAAACTTTCCACTCTACTGCACCTTTTATGGCATAATAAAAATTCTAGAGGAATAAGGACCTGAAGATCATTTGATCGCTTGCATTTGGAACCTCCAAATGAAGGATATTTGTCAGGCGAAATTTCAGATGGAGGCGGTGATTTCACAAATTTACCTGCAACACTATTGCAAGCACAATGTGAGGTTGTATATCATGGAACTGGAAAAGACAAAGTTATTTAAAAGATGTCATAGAAAATTCATATTGGAATTTGGAAGTCAACCTCTTAGAGCCAATTGCAACCATAACCATAATTTTTTTTGTGGTCAACTCTTAATGTTCCGGAAACATCAAAGCATGTCCAAGGTAAACTTGAAGATAAAAAAAAATCCAACTAAATATCAAACTCGTAGGCCTGACTTACGAGCACGCGCTGACAATCGATCCTGTCGTAGATTTCGGCCATCCGATGAATCCGAGACAGAAGAAGAGTCTCAGCTTAAACAGAAAAAAAAACACAGAGCTTGCTTGGGTTAATGACGGAAGGTTGTTTCCACCGATTGCCACAGACTTAAGCCATAGTTCGAAAATTTTTTGACGGGGAAATTTTAAAATTTATCTATGATGAAGCAAACAAGTATGCTGTGTTCCGAGGAGCTGCTAGCCCAAGGATAACTACGAAAGAAATGCTTGTTTATATTGGAACATTGATTGTAACTGGCAACAACCTTCATCCGAGCAAGAAATATTATTGGGCGGAAGATGATGATATGATAAATAAAATGGTTGAACAAGCAATGAGACGTGACAGCTTCGAACGCTTTGCAAGATCAAAACGACAAGATTTGGAAACTTCATCCAATAATTGATGCATTAAAAAAATAGGTATGATGAATCTAATGGTGGACTACTATGGCACGGGTGCGAACAGTTTATTAGGGGAAAAAACCACTACGCTACGATACCTCCTAAACTTTGAGATGTACCAAGGCTATATTCCCAGACTAAAGGCGGAAAACCATGTAAAGAATGATTAAAACGCCACACCATTATTCTGTATGCTCGATGAGACAATCGAATGGTCAAAATTAGTTGCAGCGAACATTTACATAACAAAATGTGCAGAATGTGAGCCTTGCGTCTATACTTCTTGGGAGATATCCGCAAAGGTATCAAGATATTGCCGAAAAGATGATCATGGGTGGCACAGACCATATGGCCCAAACTGTTTACAACTACCGAATTGGTACAGGGGGAAAAAATTGTGGTCGTCTATTTTAAACTGGCTGATCGATGTCTCAATTCAGAATGCTTAGTTATTGAACAAAAAAACAGACTCAAACATGTCCCAGGTTCAATTTAGGCGTATAATTGCAGGCAAACTGCCCGGTGGATTTCGTAGGCAAAAAACGTAAACCGAATATGACAATGGTCGCTTTGATCGAATTGACCATTTTATAATCAAAATACCTAATGATCGAAGGCTATCATGTGCAGGCTTGAAATGCAAATCTCGTTGCATTACAATGTGCTCTAAATGTGATATTGGCCTTTGTGTATCCTGTTTTCAAAAGTATGATTTTCTAACTATTGAAATAAAACGTTATTATTTTTTCTCTATTAAATATTTGAGGTATCAGCTGTTTTGCTGATCGTCCAGTAGTGTTCTGTAAAGCATGATATTTGTCATTTGAGTTTAACGTTTTCATCCTTGTTTTGTTTTATCGACTGCTGATATCTGTCCCTCAGTGGTATAGTAGCTGTCGCTTAGGATGTTTTGTCCAGGTTGTTGTTCGACGGATAGATTTCTTGACGGCAGCAAATATTTTGTTTAACCAGATTGATTTGAAGACTTACTCTTCTGGCCTCTTCCTCAATCAATGACGTCACATCCTCTTGATGGCGCATCTTCTTGCCGAAATCCAGTTCACGTCTTGCTCCGAAATGCAGTCGTCATCGTGTCAAACATTTCTTGGCTGAGGTTATTGATAGCCCGAAGTAGTCTCAGGTTTTTCCTGAATTATACTGCTGCATCGTGTTGACGTTTTTTTTAATGCAGGGCCACGGCTATTAGGACATGCTATTCTACTTGCCTTAAGGGCACTCAGAATGAAAAATTTACAAACGACAGAGGTCATTTTCCGGAAGCCACCAATAGTGTCGGTATTGCCTTTCGACATTCTCTCTGTCGCGGTCTGATACCGCCCTTCTAAACCTGATAGTCTCCGGTGAGCTACTAGCGACGTCTAGATCATAGTTGGCTCGCCCGTCCAGAGCTTTTCGACCAACGTGGAACCGCTGTCTATCCTGGACCAGACCTTTTCTATCGAGATAGAGATACGCTTCTGGGGGATTAAGGCCGTTAAGGCGCACTATCTCATTGTGTATATTATTGGGGTAAAATGCCCCGGAGATCAAGTTGTTGTTCGAAGTCAATGATCTTGTATCGTGTTGGCGTGTTGTAAGCTAGGTATTTTCTGTAGCTCTCGATTTTTCCGGTGTTTTAAGTGGTCGAATGTTGAACCTCCTTATTGTGACTGGTGCAGCTTTCGAGCATTGGACACCAACTAGAGATGCTATTAAAATGTAGTCAGAGGTGACATGAGCCCGTCCAAACTCTAGTACGTCAAGAATATTTCTCGAGTGTCTCGCGTTAATTACCGAGTGGTCGATGTTCGAGAACCGTCCCGTTTACTTTATATTTTTATTACTCCTTATTACAAAAGTCTGTGAGTCGGAAACCATTTTCTGTTGTGTGGCTTTACTTTCCGACCACTCTGAAAAATTTGTTTTCTTCACATATTTTAGAACTTAAAGCACCGTTCAATGTTCGTTGAATACGTCTTTCAAAGGGTCTTAAGCTAAAGGCATATGCGCATATGAATAAAATGGTAGAAATATCCCTCGATGCATATTGCAGGCAGGCGATCGCTTAACGCTTATCGCATATTGCTGTCCTTTTTCGCGGCATATTTTTGGTTAAGGAGCCCATCGGTAACTAACGATGTTTAACATTGTTAGTCTGTTAACTCAACGCACAACCACCATCTGGACTAAATCAAAACTTCTAACCCAACTTAGTGTTATGTCGATTTTAAACCAAAAATTAAAAAGAGCAAAATCCGTCGAACATTTATGGAGGGCATTGTAGAAATTAAAAAAACGGTTGCTGAAAATTTTTTGGTACAGTTTCATATAATGATCTTAACACCTGTCAGTGCATTTCATGTGGCTAAACACATACTAAGGTTACAGAAAGCACAAAGGCTTAGTTAATGAAACTGATTTTAAGCTCGTCATGATCGTACCTGCAAAAGCTGATGCCCAACATTGAATTTATTAGTATTTTCATGGTCTTTCCATCATCCACATCACTTATAGTATGGGCGTAAAAACTACTAATGACGCCCTCTCTGACGAACATGGTGTTCTTCTGCCATTGACACTCTAAGAGCGGATAAGGTCTTCTCTGCCATAGACTCAAACTTGGAAGAAGGGAAGAAGGCTGAAGAATAGTCCTCAGCTAATTGTAAGTTCTGATTTGAAAGCAAGTTGTCTTACAGACTTAAGCCATATAACCACGTTTAAGGAGAATATTGTTAAAATTATTGTTATGTATATTTTATTATAAAAAAATATGATACGAGTCGTAAACGCACATGAAGGGTTCCGCACCGTCGTACAATGAACCACTTATTTTTCTAATTTGAAATTTCTCATCTCTCTTAAAAAAATAAACATTTTTTGTTGTTGATGTTACTTAAAATTCATGTTTTCTTCGGATTTTTCCCTTTACTTGTGCTATAAGACATAAATTTCATTATTCTAAGTCAACGGGAAGTACCCCATAGGTTTTTGTATTCGCATGCGAGTATTAAAAAAAGCGGCGTAAACAGACGTATATTTTGACTATGACGATTCAGAAGCTTTACGGCTAAAGGAAACCGTATTTGGTATTCATTTCCAATTTATACCTCCACGCGTTCCAAAGAAAAGTGTGGTTATGAATAGACGGACAACGAAGTGATCCTTTTAAAATTCCGTTTTTCCTTTTTAGGTACGGAACCTTAAAAATACTTCCCCATAAGCTTGGAATGTAGGAGTTATGTTCAGATTTGTTTTCGTCTTACGCAAAAGCTCTACAAGTTTTGCTTTGCCCTTTTAAACCAATTTTGCCATGCTTAATTTTGCCATTTTGTTAAACCAATTTTCATGTCAAATGTAAGACAAAACTACTTAGATTAGATACCATCACGTGACAGGAAAAGTTCCCTTTCTTTAAGTACACAAACACGCCAGTTCACACCTGCCAGTGCGTAAGCAACTTCTGTCAAATTGTTGCAGATTTTATTCAATATGCGTATAAAATTCACTCTTCTCATTTTATTAAAAAAAAAAAACAGCTACAATTCGATTTTCCTCATACGATTTTTGTTGCCGTAATTCGCAATATGACTGACATCAGCTCAATTGTTGCCCATTCACAAAAAGTAGTATTGTTACTTAGTTTTAACTAGACATTGTAGGTGTATTTACAATGAATAAATGTGCAATGTTATCAGAAAGAAAAAAATTATTTGGAATTTTATTTCAGCGTCCATGCCACACAAATGCATTAAGGGCTGACCTCCATCAGAGATAAGCCACGGTTTTGAGGCCCTCATATCGCGTTTCATACAAATTCAAAACTCATCACAATATCAATTGGGTTTGCCATGGACTCACAACACAAGAACCAAACAAAGTGCAGCTCAGTCCAGTGGTGATCGTGATTTTGTTTATACCGACAGCCGATCAGAAATTAGTGATCCGTCGCAGTTTGAATATTAAATTTTTTTCCATTAAAGATCATTAAAGAAACCTTTCGATGACGCACCTTCAAACGGTTATAGAAGATCGCCTGATAATGATTCGATTCGAAGAACAAATACATCAACTTTATGATCGTTTAAATTATCACATCATTTATTAAAGAGAACAGAAGAGTATCTTTAACTGGTCAAGAACATTTTTTTCCCGCTTTATAAATAATTCATCCAGATACAATTATTTTCAATTTCATTTGTGCCTGCTCCGAATCGATCGTGTCATTCATGTATCTAGACTCGTAGCTATAGATACACCCGAACGAGCATTTGTTGTATCATCATACATCGCGATTGCGATCGCGCTCGTCGTGTTGTTTCTTTTCTGTCTCAAATTCAAATTCAATACAGCAGATCTGTATGTAGATACATAACAGGCAGTCCTCTACTCTTATCTGGATGTGTGAAAACGTCAAAACATCATAGTGACCGCGGAGTATGAGACGAAAATATATAAAATTAGGTACCGATCGTGTATTGACGTTAAGACGTTGTTGAGTCCAAACTAAAAGGCGGCGTGGCGACCACAGCATCAAGCAGCACACGGATATCTTGTTCTTCTACCGTCCATTCATTTGCGCGTTTGTATAGATACACTGTATCTGAGAGGACACTCAAATCAAAATTCGCGCTGAGCTAACTTAAAATCGAAAAACAAAAAAAAAAAAAAAACGAAAAACACGAACAAAAAAATTAAAAAAAAAAACCATCGCGAATTCTAAGAGTTTCTCGGCGCGGCTCTCTGGCACAAACTATCTTCTTCTGTCCATTCGGATTGAGTGAGTGTATTACTCGTATTTATTTATTTCCTTCTTTTTGGAACGCGTTTGCTCTGAAAACTGTTTTGGATTGAAAATTTTCGCGATTGGTCGGCGAACTACGACTATACAAATTGGAAAGAAAGATACATACTATATACGTAGGTATCTTGGACGTGGTATCGGGATCCGATCGATCTGCCCGATTTTTAGTATGCGAAGCCTGAAGGTACATTGATTCATTGTTGGACGGAAAGCGATAGTGGTGTGTCATTAAACGTTTTCCTATCAAAAAGTGCGGAGTTCAAATCGAATATATACGCGAACGTATAAACAAAAAAAAAAAAAAGAAACAATCGATTTTATTGCTGCTGATTACCGTGGAAATATAAATTTTAATTGACAAAGAACGAAACCTCTTTCTATTTACTTTCGGTTTGGCTTGTTTGTTTTGTTTGACTCTCTGGGATTTTTTTTTTATTTTCTTTCAATTAAGTAGACATTCTTTTTTATTTTGTGCAATTTTTTGATCTGTGGAAAGATTTTTGCTGGATTAAACAAAAATGAAGCTCATCTACGTTTTAATCGCACGTAAGTATCTATCTTCCTTATTTCTTCTTTTTTTTGTACAATATGCAGATGGATAATGTCAAATGGATGGAGTTCAGTTGAAAAAAAAAATTGTGTTTCAGGTTTCTTTGATTTTGCAGTGCTTGTATTTTTTATACGACGGACGTCCGGTTTTTGTTTTATTTGTTACCGATCTGACGCAGACGTTTTGCAAGTTGTTTTAATTTAAATTGGTTTCGAGAACGAGTAAAAAATATTCTTCTACTCACAATATATAACGTCTGCATTAGTTATGCTAGAAATTTTCAAAAACTTCGTGAAATTGATTACATATTTAAAATACTCAGAGATCCAAACACGATTTCATAAATTTATCTAATTGTAAGCAAACGCAGTACCCATCACGCCACCATCTTTTTCATACCTATCGTACCTATCATACATATCGTTTCGGACGCTCCACAATAGATGTTAAGGACGTCATTGAAGGAGCACTATCCTAATCGATTCTTCAAACATTCTACTCTCGATACCGTTTAAAGCACATGACTCCTACATTTGTATTTAAAATTTGGCAAATGCCAAGTGGGATTATTAATTGATTTTTTAAGGAATAGTGACAACCCTTTATACAATTCAGCCATATCGAAATTTTTAGATTCTATCTTAAAAATCATGTTTATGTGAACGTCAAAACCACAGCTCTCTTGCGCTCAAAAAAAAAAAGTGGCAGAACTAATGCAAAATTGCATCCAACTTCAGCCGTTGTACCCAAGCTTTTTAAGAAGTGTGAGACTATGGCCTGCTCTCGTCCTTGTTCTATGTGAAAACCGATAATATTACACTGGTTTCTGAAAGTTTGCGCCATAATCTGATGGCATCAACAACCGGGAAACAACATCAATCGCCTAGCTGGTGAAGAATTTGCAAAATGGTCTCGTGTTAGTCGCTTCACTATTTGGACTTAAGAACAGGTTGAAATTGACAATAATTAAGCTCAAAAGTCACCTTCGCAGAAGAGGCGTATCTTGCCGCTATGTTAACAAGCAATATGGCTGTTTTTCCTCCTCGAATATAAACGTACAGTATCCTCAACGAATGACTGTTTGGTGCGGTTTTGAGAGTGCCACGATTATTTTTCCACTTTTCTTCCAAGCCGACAATAGAAGAAACGTAATAGTCAATGCAGAACTCTTCTAAGGCATGATATTCGATTATTTGTGGCCATAAATTGAAGATTTGGACTTAGTTATCTCTTTTGTTCGTCATGCAAATAAGGCTTATAACTAAGGTATAAGACTACTGGAATTTTAAACTTCTACTAAGGCGAATATCCTTTTTTCTGACAACGACCTTGGAGTCTTAAAACAGTTTATTTCCTCTATGTTGAAATTACTATAAATATCAATTTCTGACTGTTTCGCTTGGTTTTGAAAAATGATTTTCTAGCCCTCAGCCCTTAAGTAAGCCCGGTATATTTTAATGATTTTGAGAAAAGACATTTTTTCACATAATTTTTTTAGGTGTAGGCAAAGGTGTAACTCAGCAACTATTTTTTTCGGGGATCGGAAAATTAGGTGCATATTTTTTCGCAACTGAAGGACTGTATGGAATGCATTATATTCTTTACTTCGACTCTTAGAAAGTTTAACACGATCGCTGTGTAAGTGATGTAGAGTAAAGCTGAAAAGAATTATTCCATCCGACGAGAAAATCAAAAATCGAGGGAAAGAATTTAAAAAGTTATGCAACCTCGAAGTGTCGGTAATATATCCTCTAAGTGGTTGAAAGCAACTAATGCATTAATAATAAATTTATAGCCCGGGAAGTTCTGTAGACGCGTCATCTTTTTTTAAATAAAATCAAGCTTTCAGTGGAATATATAAAACCCTTAAACGGTGTGTTAGAGATTTTATAAATCAGTGCAGAAAAACATATGCAGGAGCTTCAAAGCTGGAATTCATAATTTATGGGTTCAGCAGACAAGCATAGGGTTCTGTTTTCCAGTTGATTGTCAAATGTGCAGCCGCTGATTCATTTTGAGTAGGAGGATCGCATCTGACCGCATCTGACCGTTTTTAATTAAAGACAAGACAGCCTATGCTGTTGAAGGCGACGCTAAGATTTCTTCCAATGGCTTCTCTTCTTAAAGGAGATTTATAATCTTTAAGATTGATACTACGACGAGTAAAAGGTGTTTTCAGAATTTACGATTTGTCTTTCCGAATTATATGAAAAAAATTATTATCAGCAGCAATGTCGTCTTCTCTTCTTTGGCAAGAAATTAAACAGCAATATCAACAGAGAAGAAAAAAAATTGTTGCTACGTGACTATTCTTTTTCAGGAACCAAAAGATCTTCAGAAATAAATCCTTTAATGCAGATATGTTGCTTTAAAATAATAAAAGTGCTTTGTTTGTGATGCATTTATCTGATCTTAAAACTTTCTAGTCCGCCTCTCATTTGCCATTGCGATAGAAATTTCATTCCAGTTGGGACTACTAAATGCAAAGACTTCAATGGATTGTCTATCTTCTTATTTGATCAAACTCTTCCTTTCAGTTAAGAGGAATTTTTTGCTTCAATGAATTTTCGTGGCACTGTTTTATTTCCTTGTTACGGACCAACAACTTTTGAACTTTGAAGTCATTATAGACGTCCAAAGTTACTAAACAAACATCAAAGACCGGGAAGCATAGCATGAATATATGTTGTTTCTGGACTTCCACATTCACTGAATTACCAGACATTCACCAATAAATGATGTGCAAGAATGCATAAGTTTCCCTTAAAGAAGATATTTAGAGACCAAAATTAATAGCAAAAGACAAAGGATGCTTTTCTTGATTGCATCTATTTTGACTATGAACTTATCGGTTTCTCCGGCAGGACATCTTCCTCAGCACCTTCATATATGCTCTTATAAACGTAGGTTTCTGGAATTTTAAATAAAAGATCACCTGGTGTTTGCAAAAGAAGAAATCTATATCAAGAGTCGATGTCTCCCATCTTTCATCAAAACTCAGTGTTTGACCGCCTTGAGAACTTCTTTGACTAACTTTACACTTAGATGACCTTAAATAACGTTAAAACTGGGTTGGTTTGATTTGTCGCAGACCAAGAAGTTATTTCTGTTAGTAAAGTAAGTCTTTTAAAGCTTCCATACTTTACTGAAACATGGGCTTATTTTTAAGGTATTCATATCGTAATTTTACATACGAGTGCCTAGAGAGGGTTATCGCTATTCGGGTTTCATATAAATGTTGTTAAAAATATTTATATTTTGTGTTAAACAATTAAAATACCACTATATTGAATTTTATATTAACATTTATACATTTTGAGATCACTTTGCGAAATAATGACATTTATCAAAAACCAAACGAAAATCTAAATTTAAGGCTTCATTGATATTCGGTTTTTCACTTTCTCATTAAATATTCTAAATACTACGTTAATCCCACAGTAACCAAAGTGAATGATATAAATAATTTAATCAATAGTTTTTTAATGTTAACTCACAATGGCGCGTAATGGAAAAAAAATCGCACTTAAACAAGGAAATTTAATAATCTACCATTATTGGAAAACAAGATCTACCAACAAATTGGAAAGATTTTAAAAATGTGACCTTATTACATCGTAGACACCCTTCGTAGATTTGAAATTAAAGGCAGAATCGAAAACAAGAAGCAAAGAGGATAACCAAAGAAGCCTTCTGACAATAAAGAACGTGTTATAGTCCGAAAAATTAAAGCGGTTACTCGCTTAAGTGCTCCAAAAATAGTTAGAAAAGTGTTGTCTGAATTGAGAAAGGTCGTTTCAGCTTTAACAAGTAAGGCCGAGTAGTTAGAAAGAAGCCCTCAGGGAATTTAGGTAACCGAAATCATCGTTTGAAATTTGCAAAGGAACACACAAAAAAAGATTCAAAGCGGTGGGAGGTCGTCATTCAATGAAAGTAAATTCAATATTTTTGGAAGCGACGGAAGCACTACAGAGAGGCATGGAGTTGGGCAAATCATTATATGGGTATGCATATCAAGCAAATCTGGTCCTTATCAATGGAATCATGAACCAGACGTCTTATTTTAACATTTTAAAAGAAAAATTTAAAGCAATCTGCCGAAAAAATTTTAATTTCGAAAACTTTTAGTTATACCAAAATAATGACCAATAGCATAAGTTCCATACTGTGTGTGAATGGCTGCGTAACCATTGTCCAAAAGTGGTCGGAACGCCTTCGTAGTCCCCTTATAGAGACCGTCAACGAGAATTTATGGGATTATTTTAACCGCCGTTTTTGTAATAATCGTATATACTCTGAATGCACTCAAAGTAAGACTGCATTGAGAATGTTGAGTACATAAAAAATATTATTTTTTATATGCTAAATCTTCTTACTGAAGTAATTAAAAATAAGGCATATCCCAAAAAATCTTAAGCCAGCGATTTTAAGCTTTTGGTTTTTATTATTTTTTTGAATCTTCGTACTTAAAAATTCAAATCCACAAAGTGATCTCTAAATATATCTGTGTAAACATTAAGTATAAAATATTGTTCTGTAATTATTGCGAACAAAATATGAGCATTTAAAAACAAGGGTTTAAAAAAACCGAATATGAATGATACTCACTGATACGTGCCTCAAAAACTCTGTATTACTCGTGAACCTTGAATAAGGACCTCAGCTCTACCAATTCATCGTTACGCATTTTTGTTTTTTTTTTGTTTTTACACACAGAACGTTTTACATTTGATTCACGAATAATTAAAGATTTCCCTCGTCAGCTGTCAGACTAAAATAACAAAACCAACCAAGTGAACAGAATTAGAAATCGCACTTTTTCGCAGGACCACACATCTTTCGCAAACGTGCAAAATTTCCAACATAATTCTGTCAGTGACTGGCTATTGAACTATCGTCCGAAGAAAACAACATCAGCGGCAAAAAAAAAAAAACCGCCAGACGCGCCAAAATTTATATTCGTCCACATAGACCTCATCATCAAACATATTGGCTGACCGCCAAATGTCGCTATTCAAAATATGACAGGCTTTCTGACAGGCAGATGGAACATGCAAAAAACTTCTAATGGAAATGGACACGTCATGTTGATTTATCTTTTGCGGTTCGCAGACGGGCACACACAAATCTTTTGATCTGAGCCGGGGATTATGTTAATGAACAGCAGAAATCCTTGGGAGAGTTATGCCTCTGGGATTCTGCACAAAATATTATTAAGTTTATTTGTTTTTAATTTTTTTACGTCCGGTTTAGATTTTGACTGTTCGCACAATTTCGCGTGGCACGAGTGGGAGTGGCGTTATGCGAAAAAGTCAATTTTTTCATATATTGAAACCAACAATTTTGTGCTGTGTTTTCGAACGCACATAATTAGGTAGGAATATTTTTCTATTTTCCTGCCATCATGTTAATTTGTTTGGAATTTCGGTATGCTTTGTAAAATGTTGAAATGAGTTTTTGACAAATTTCATGCTGAGATGGCGCCATGTATAAAATTTCTGTGCGTCTTTTATGACGGTTTCAACGTGATGAATTGTTAAGGAAACCATTAAAATTGTTTATCTTGAAAAGGATGATAGGAAGCAGAATAATCGAGAATAATGGACACCTTAAATCTGTTGGGATATTCCTCTACCAAACTCACTTCCCTTAATCACTGCATATTTGCAAATGACATATTCATCATGTGAATCAGATATTTTTGAAATCACATTTTTGAAGGGGAGGCAGAAAACAAAATTTTGAGAATTAATAACGAAAAATAATCTTATTATTTGTTATGTTTAAATTATATATGTATGTATAATCTTAGAACGGAACGGACTCATATTGTTTCAATTCGGTTTCTGATGTAAATTGTCCTTGCCAGTTAAAAAATGGTCTAAACCGAATTTTTGAGGTTTCGAAAATACCTGATTTTCTTAGTTTCGTGAGGACATTTTCGATTGATCACATTAAATATTCGTGTTCTTGTTAAAACCATATATGTAAATATTGAAAAAGCCTAAACATGATATATTTAAAAAAAAAAATAAAAAGGAGATTAGCAACAAGATAAATTACAAATAATAATAAAAAGTCTGATATACAGCATTTCAGTGACCATATTTTTAAATTTTAAAAAGTAAACCGTAGCAACAATAGGAAATTTTAACCATACTCAATTCAATTCGATAATTTAATTCTTCATTTTTTTACTTTGATTCATTATTAATTTAAAACTTAAACAGATTTTAAGTTTAAAATAAATTCAGCGTCTGCTTTACACATTTTAACACTTTAAAACTTAACACAAGTTACATTAAGTTTTTACTCACTTGAATTATTTTTGATGTATTAATTTCCCTTCTTTGTTTAATAATATATATTCTTTGAACTCTAAGCAAGTAAGTTTATACTTATATACATTTGTCTTTTTTTAAAAGTTCAGAAATATGAAACGTTTATTTCTGGTGATCACTTCTTTTCGGTTTGAAATTGAACTTGCCGATGTCCGGTAGCCGTTTTGTTGCTTAATTTTAAGTTTCTATACATGGGTTAAATTCTGCATTATATAACCCAAAGACCCATTGATCTTTCGTCAATTTTTGTAATAAAAATTATTTTTTATGAGAAGTTATCAATACTCCATATTGTACAAATGTGCTAAGGCAGTATGCATGCAGAGACTGTCCCCCTCATTTCATTAAAATACCATACTGTGTGAGGGAGATAGACTCACACAGAATGCCAACAATTTGTTCAAACAATGTTTTGTAAAAGGGAATTATTGTGTATAAAAAATTCACTCGACGATAAGCAAGATTTATTTGATAAGAGTTTTTTAACATTGTCCAGACATCCGAATTAACCTTTAAATGGGGAGATATGTCTATTGGCTAAAGTTAAGGCTTAAGACAGCGTTCGTAAAAACGCATTCACTCGTCCGTTTTTTTTCGCCGACTTTTGTTAAAAAATATTTGCTCTTTATTTAAACAGAATAGTACTCGTATATGTCCTCTGTTCACCCTTAAAGTCCAACCTAAATATTAGTGAACGAATTTTTGAAATGGGATTAGTAGTTAACGAGTTTACCTCATACTTAAATACTAACAAACTTTGCCTCATAAGTAGATTTAATTATTTCTAACTCCAAATATTGTTTTAAACAGAAAAAAACTCATTTATTTATTTCAATTTATTATCTACGTAAATTCCCATATTGCCACATAAAATAGCTATAAACTTCAGTATTCTTATCTGACTTACTGGCCCTATGCGGGCACTCTTTTCTTATTCTACTACTAAATCTATGTTTTATGACTTAAACTTAAATTAGCATACTGAATTTAAATTCCTTAACAATACTTACTTAAATATTGAGAAAGTTAAGTTAGTTAGACTCAGTAAAAAGTCGGTTTTAACAAAAAAAAATTCTTCTTATACTTATTAACAAATATTCCTCTCGCTGTCTTCTTACTATCTTCGCACTCTACGATTTTACCAAGGTGAGATGACAGTCAAACTTTCGATGAATCTGCGTATGTAAATCATCGAAAGTTTGACTGTCAAAAATTCCAAAACCGCTTCTCCTTCTCATAATAAACAAAGAACTAGCTTCATCTTAGTCCCAAGACAGTATTTCCGGTTGAAACGAATTTAAGACAGAAAACACGCTGAGAGCTGCATATTTTGTTGATCAATCTCCTGTCGACTATGTCATGCCAACTATATCATTTTACGTAAAGTAAAATGCAACTGAACTCGATTAAACTTTTATCTGAACTGGTAGATCTACCAGCAACACTGCCCACTTTCACGTCCAAAGAAGTGAATACAACTTAAGATTGTGGCATGAGGCCATCACACATCAGCACCTTCTAAAAAGAAGAAAAATGAAAACCCACCGAACTGCTCAAACGTTAATCTTAAGGTGGATATTAAGCACATCCTACGTACAAGCTCATGTTCAGTCTCGACTTTAGGATTAAAGTCCAACAATGCCAACGACGCCCGTAAAAAACCTACTGTTGAAAAAAAACTAAAAATAATAATAATGCTCACTCAAATGTTATTTCAATCGAGTATGTTAAGAAATTGTTTTAGAAATAATAATTTTTTGTGCCATAGATCATTTTATTTCAATGAAAGATATAGTTCTTACAATATTGACATTCACTTGTAAATCTTTGTGATTATGACTCTTGGTCGCATTACAGTATTTTTCTCTTCTTCGACCTTAACTTAAGATATAAATTGCAACCTTCTTCAAGTTTTTTTGCATTCGTTCGATTCGCAGTATTTCATTCGCCATATACCTGATAAAATTTCAATTGCTGGGTAGCCGTGTCTCAGTGGTAAGTGCTTCGGACTGCTGCTGAGCATGTGCTCCCGGGTTCAAATTCAAATGGTCCTCAAAAGAGATATCGTGCATCGAATTCATTTATTTATTTAAGCAATCTATTCAATTTGTAGGTAAGAGAAAAAATATAATTTAAGTAAAGAGTCCAAAAGATGGAGGTCTTGGACGTAAAATCTTGTTAATCTGCTGATACGATCCTGCGTATGGAATGTCGTTATAATCACTCGCAGATATATATAAATATGAGTTTAATATCAGAAAGCATGGAATCAGTGCATACCTAAGAAACATCTATGACTGATTGACTTTTCATGCTGGAGTTCCTAGTTCACATGCAATAAGGGCCAAAAATAGTTTTAGTGGGACAGATACTTCATTGGCTGAAATTGGGTTTTCTGCATACCATATCACACTATATAGTATATTTTCGTAAAGAAAAGTTGCTTGAAAACATGAACGATGCCCTGTCAATCGTTGACAAGATTTTATTCACAATTATGAAGAGACTGGTTGCCTGTTTTGTAGCATCCCACAAGGTTTCTAGACTCTTCGATATATATTTATATACATTTATTCTATTCATCGTATAGCTTTGTAATCCGCCTTTACTGCTCTACAGTTTAGCTTATCTAATCCGCGAGCTGAGATCATACGCTCTGTGTTTCCTACTTATTGTGGACGACCAATTCAAGAACAATGTGTATCCGTACCTCCACTTCACATCTACTTCAACGCCCTGTGAATTATTAAAAAATAAAAAAAATCGAAAATTTTTGTTCTGTTAATCTTAAATTTATATTTTTTTTTCTTAAACTCGCTCAGTCTTACTCAACTTCGTTATCAAATACAATAGTGACTGTTTGTCTAGCAAAGCTATTCCCACTGAAATAATATTACGTTAATTTATTTATTATCCGATCAAAGTCTTAGCTTGCTAAAAAAAATCTTTAACTGATAATAATAATTATAGAAATGATGTAGTATTATGGGATCTACAAACAATTTCGTACGTACTCTAAATAGTGATAGTAAAAAATAAATAAACGAGTACAATAAATAGAAAAAAAAATGTAGATTATAAATAAAGAAGAAACAATTGACTCTGCCTCCTTGTATGGAAACGCGATTGCGATTGGTTTCTTATCTATGATTAATGGGACACGATGGCTCTGAGTCGAGGTCTTTCTACTTGATGTCGACTAATCATCAGAACATCATTTAATTCTCATCGGCCTGATATTGATCCACGTGTGGTACTTCTTGACCTACAAGCCCATTTTTACAAAGAATATTATGCGTTTAATATTAACTTTCAACCCCTATAATTCATTCAGTCTTCCTGTAGATAAACAAAATCTGTATATATATGTGGTATTTACAAGATGGTCATCCGATGACGATAAATTTGTAAAGCGTCCATGATCAGCGTCCACAGAGATCAAGCAAATCGTTCAACATTCAAAACACTATCCCGAACTCCTCATCCAGACCGCGTTCGCAAAAATCAACCTTTCTAAACAGGGGTTGTCTCGTTCCTTGAAGCCTGCTTTATTTTTGACAACCGTTAACTGTCAGTTTACAGACAGCACCAAGCACAGATATTGTTAAGAAACGACTCAATATGCTCACACTGATGCTGTTAGCGTATACTGGTGACTTATGCTACTAATTCCTGGCCTGTACGCCTAAGATGCTTTACTGGTTGTACATCATGATGGTTACACCTTTTATTTCCTCCGCAGCCATTTTTTCGTGGCCCAAAACTTTAGAACTAACAACTTTTAAAAAGCTGGAAAAAGGCCAGCGTATAGCTTGTTTGGGCATCACTGGTGCTATGAGAACCTGCCCTACGGCAGCACTGGAAGCTGTCATTGGGCTATCTCCTCTTAACATTTCCATTAGGAAAGCAGCCGCCAAAAATGCTATTAAGATGCAACTGGCAGTGAAATACAAACCAGGTGACAAAACGAGACACTTGAAAATAATCAATTGCATCACGGACAAAGACATGTTCTACTCGATCTCAGATTGCATGAAGGCAACATACTGCTTTGGGCGTCTCTTTGAGGTAAACCATTTCTAATCGTGATCAAGGGTCGTGCAACACACTTGCCCCCGACCACAGAAACTTAATCTGGTATGCTGATGGCTCAAAAATGGCAAATAGAGTAGGTGCCGGTGTCTAAGGACCCAACACTAAAATCTCCATAGCCATGGGAAAATATACATGTGTTCCTGGCTGAACTTCAATCCTATGCCACAGTAAACTTTGGAAAAGGCCATAAAGGTGCCAGAACTCTAATATATTCAGATAGCTAAGCAGCGCTCAAGGAACAGTCATCCAATCTAATGGAATCAAAATGTGTCAAGAGCTGCTACGACGCCTTACAATTAGGTTAGGATGGGTTCGAGGTCATCATGGAATCGCAGGCAATGAAATTGCGGACGAATTAGCCAGGGCTGGTTCCAAAACCGTAAGCTAGACTACGGCCACAGGTCTGACGAATAAGTGCGAAAACAAAATACTATTTGCCACTGAAGAAATCTTTCTGGACTCAGACAATCTAAATTACTAATCAATCAATTCTCTTACAGAGAAAACCTTAAACTCAACAAGGAGAACATAAGAAAGCTCGTGAGCTTCCTCTCAGGCCACTGCCGCTTCAGATCACATCTCACCAGACTAGGCCTCAGTACAACCACCGAATGCTGACTCTGTTTGGAAGACGACGAAATGGCTGTACACATTCTTTGTGAATGTCCAGCTCTAGTTTGGCTTAAAAGGCGAATCTTCCTCAAAGAGACATGCTCCCCATTGGACATAAGACAATCCAATGCTAGAGACATTCTGACTTTCACCAGAGGGACGGAATGTCTGTTAGCCTAAACAAACTCCTCAAGATACAAAAGGTCTACTCCTTCAGACCGCAGTGTCCGCCACTTGGGCAGGGCAGATATTTAAAAAAAAAAAAACTTACTGTAAGAGGCGCGGCGAGGGAACGTCTAGGAAACTATTCCCTGTAATAAAATGCTTGATCGGGATCATATCTAAACTCCATTGAACTCGGCGACACACTTTGGAAACCAATATTTCTTCCTGGTTAAATAAAAAAGGACCACAGGAAGAAAATTTATGCCGCACGATATGCAAATACGAGGTCACTCTTCTCTAGGACAATTGTTTATGTTGAAGCTTTGCCTTTTTTCAAAATTCTCGCAAGAGATGTCACTTTTGGTATTCCATTCCCTAACCTAACCTCTTAGAGAGTTAGAGCTTAAATTTCTCTTTCAAAGTAAAGTGCGCTGTTGATTTTACAATTTTAGCAGAGGTTGCAATTTTAAAATCTACGCAGGTTTTCCAATGAATCCTCCTTGTTCTCCCTAAAGTCTTTTAACTGTGTTTCGATGAAAGAGTTTGGGCATTCATAAATAATGCGCCACCTACAAAAGATTGGAGAAGTAATGGCACATCTGTCGGTCTTTTAGTCAATGGCAAAGAATCAGGAGCCTTATGAGTTTCTCTTTTACCTTTTACCGATTCTAAGGCCAGTTCCTCCTCCAGTTTATCGATTGAACCAGTAAAGTGTCCGGAAATCCAGTCACTGTCAAGTTTATAGTGTTGCTTTTGAGGGCCTTAATGGTAGCTTTGCTTTCTACGTATGTAGATGTTTACACCGGATGAAGTTGGTTTTCTATCTAGAATAGCTTAAGCTGCTTTTTTAGTGGCTAATATATCGGATGGGAACACCCTACATACAGCAGAATACTTTTTTATTTATTAAATATCTCCTGGTAGGGATCTGAATCGAGTGATTTTTGTTTGAAATTGTAATATTTTGAAATGAGTTCGAAAGCCTCGATCTGACTTACAATTAGTACTTTCTGAATATCAGTCGAACGTGGGCTGTTTCCTGACAAGTACCTTGTAGTGACTCTCGAATTCGTGAATGATGCGATAATATGGAGCTGTGTTAAATTTGTTACTCGAATATAGATTAGTTGAACAAAGCAAGAGAATAAGGGGATTTTTTAGTTTTTGAAACACAAATGTATTTGATTTCAAATGCTTCATGGGTGGGGTCCGAAATGGGACGGAGAATTTGATTGCGATTTATTGGCTTTCGCTTAATTTTCAGGATTTTATTCGATATAATTTGATATGGGGGCCCCTAGATCAGTGGAAAATGCTTCAGCTGCTGAGCGTAAGGTTTCAAAACTGGAAAGAACATATGGCAATTTTTGGGCCGTTCGGAGTTGGCAATAAACTGACTAACTAACCCCCCTCATTTTCAACATTTTACCATGTTATTGAACGCAATATTTACAATTGCTCTTAATTCTAATTTAAATTGTTTTTTTTTTAAATGGGTACTGGCTCAACAATAGACATGTGTTGGTTTTGCGGCCTCATCCATCGTTAATTATGTTGCTGATGTTGTTGCTCTGCTGGGTCCTTGTTGCTTCGAGAAATATTTTGAACATCCGCGGCATATAGATGCTGAGCGGAGTTATACGGGCAGCCGCATAGAGCTCGCAGTTCTTCACCTGGTTCATTGTGACTCTCTCCAGGCGCAGTCCGGTGCTTATTCTGAGAATCTTTCTTTCGAAGGCTTCGAAGTTCAGCATACTATATATGTCTTTGATGCGGCGAACCACCCCGGGAACCCGTATATAAGAACGGGTCTGATGAGCTGCTTATATAGCAGTAGCTTGGTCCGTTGGCTGAGCCCGTTTTGTTTCCGCATCAGTGGAAAAATCCGGTGGGAGGCGATATTGGCTCTTTTCAGGATGGACTTGACGTGTCCGTTGAGCTTCATCCTCTCATGGAATAGTATCCCAAGATAGCGGGCATTCAGGAATGTCCTTATAACTGTGCCATTCTGGAGTCCCATTTTGATGTTTCGACAGTTGGCCGTTCGCTTTTGCTGTATTGCTACCTGTAGTACTCGTACAGACGGCGGATTTGGGTCTCTATTCTCCGTGCAGCAATAATTGGTGACATCAAACTGGCGTATGTCAGCAAGTCATCGGCATACATGCAGCATATGGTTGTATTGTCCAGCGGTGGTTGGTCGCTTTTCATTACATTGAACAGCTTCGGGCTAACTTTGATTCCTTGGGCTTCACTGGCTTCTATTATCTTCAAGCTGACTGCTCCTAGTTCACCTGAACGTAGAATTTTCTGTGGATGAGGATTTTATTGTTTTTACGTATGACGTTAGAAAATTTAGTGCTATGACTAACCCCCTCCATATGTAAATAGTTTAACATGCTTTCGAGCCACCAATTTTTTCGCTTAGTTTTGATATACTTGAAATTTTGAAAAAAATATTTCAACACTGTGCTGTGAATGTTATGTCTTCACAGCAGAGCCAATGACAAAAAATTGACACAAACCACTTGTTCTGATAACACGAACTAAGAATTCCAGCAGCCAATACAGCCACCACTAAAACAAAGTTGGTAAATCCAGAGAGCTAAGCTGAAGCAGAAGTTCTATGAATTAAGAGCAAGAATCGATCCAGTTCCTTCCAATTTTTTCAACTTCAACTTAATTGTTAAAATCGTTTATAATTCAGATTTTTATTTATTTTTAGTTTCCTTGTTTGCTTTCTCGATGTCACATTCACTGTCAATCGATGATACAAACGTCAAATGTATGATGAACTGCGACCTAGTTAACTACGTTCCGGTTTGCGCCACGGACGATGAGGGCGAAACGAGGACCTTTGCTAATTTGTGCATTTTGAAAACGGAGAATTGCCTACGCAATTTAAGTGAGTTGTTGTCACATTGTGTATAATGAAATTTAAAACTTTTTTTTTTTTAGGTTTCCAAAAAACTGCCACCGGTCCATGTCCCTAGAGAAAAGCAAATGAAATGAATTTAAATTATAATTATGTTTATTTATATTTTGACCTAAAGATGTAATTAAATCTAAGCGTAGTCATGATCTACGGCAATGTATACAAAGCTGACTTCAGTCATCCACCTACTGCCAACGCCCGATTGGCTATTAAAATTCAACTCAATGTCCCCTCAGTCTGTCATCTCACCCAGCTAGCGATGTATACGGAGCCATAATACGTGGTATTTGTGTGATATTCTTAAGTTCGATCAATCATGGATGTAGATTTGCATAATATACGTTTTATTTTTGTATATTAAAAAAAAAAAGAAATACTTAGTAGAAAATAAAAGAATAAAAATCAAATATATATTTTGGTTAAAATTGAATTGCTAGTTTTGATTGTTTAGTGGAGATCATTGTCGCCATCTACGCTCTGTAATGATTTTATGGAATCATTACTCTCTCATGTACAACCGCGCACAAATATCCTTGGTATCAGGCGACATATCCATCTCTGACATGATTGAAAATATTAAAAGCCTAAAGGATGACTATTTTCCAGGTCCAGATGGACTACCTGCAACAGTTCTAAGAAAGTGCACGACCGCGCTATATTTACCACTAACAACCTTATTTCAGATGTGCCTTAAGCAATGTGTCTTCCCTAAAGTTTGGAAGGACACATTTACTATCCCTGTCCACAAAGACGATATATCTAATTACTATGCCATAGCCAAACTCTCTTCAATGCCCAAGCTCTTCGAAAGTATTGTCCACGACTCTTTGTACTTTCACATTAAATTCATACTTTCCTCAAAACAACACGAATTCGTAAAAGGTAAATCTACTATAATTAATCTTACCGAATTTGTATATAATGCCTTGCAAGCACTTCAACCAGGCAAAGAAATTAATTCTATAGCCACTGACTTCAGCAAGGCTTTTGATAAAATATCCCATCAAATCATTTACCTGAAACTTTAGGCCCTCGGGTTTCCTCCATCCTTCATCTCGTGGTTAAAATCTTGTCTAGAAAATCCTCCTCAGATCCTCACTGTCCAAGCCTATAGTCCCTACCTCTGGAGTACCTCAAGGGAGTTATTTAGGATCCATTATCTTTATTCTCACTACCAACGATTTTGAATGCATTCTTAAAAACTCTGACCTGTCCATTTATGCTGATGATCTGAGAATCTCTAAACACATGTCATCCCCAATCGATCATAGTTTCCTTCAAAATGATTTGAATAGGTTTTTCCTTTGGTGTAACAAAAACCAACTTGAGCTCCAAGTCGACAAATGTTAATCTACTACCTATTCTCGCGAACGTCTTCATCAGCCTCCCCGTACATACTCCTTTGACAGAAATCCTGTTACTCTAGTTGATTCGATTGGTGACCTTGGTGTTCTCTACTTCCAAGAACTCAATTTCCTGTCACATATCGATTGAGTCAAATGCAGTGCGAATATACCCTTGGTTTTCTAAAACGATGGTCGAAAGAGTTCTCTAATCCTTCTGTCACTAGGTCTCTTTATGTCACCTTTGTCCGACCACTTCTCGAATATGCTAGCCAAGTTTGGTCTCCTTATTATGAAGCACATGCCCTCAGAATCGAAGTTGTCCAACGCAGATTTAACTGTTTTGCTTTACCCTCGGTTGATAGCTACAACTTTCTTCTTCCTTACACTTATTTCATTTACAGAGCTCCAACTCAGAATACCTTCGACTCCACCTCACCAAGGTTCAAAATTCAAGCAATCGCGAATATCAGGAATCTTCATCTAACCAATTGGAAACCGCACCAAACATTTGAAAAAGGGTCGTTTTTATCTTTTGAACTTTTTGGAAAACGAATTTATTGCAGTTGGATGGCTTGGAATAAAAAAAACAGTCATTCTTAGCGTCGCCTTTAATATGTTTTCTGCAATACTATGTGATCGTGGAAAAACACAGGAGTACCAGATCGATACTTAAAATCCGTTCATCGATTTTTACGCTGCGTTTGATAGCGTTCATAGAGAAGATCTATGTTGAGCATTTCTACATTTTTTCATGCCTGCAATACAACTGCAATCGTTCAGGATAACGATGAAGTATAGCCGCTGACCCGTTAAGATTGTTAACGATTTCTCAGATACCTTTGATACCAAAAAAAAGTTTTTTCTACTATTCACTCATAAAATTATTATATTATTACTACAAAATATATGAATACTATTCTGCAATAAAACAATGCAACAAACTTAAATTATAATGTCAACAATAAAAATTAGGTTAGTTCAATTAAGTTCACTAAATATTGCACAAACGTAAAGTTGAATACAAGCAATAAACATTAGAACAGCAGTAGTGCGAACTATATTGGGATATAGCACAAAAATAAGTCAGTAAAAATATAAGAGCTTACTCAATTAACTTGCCAGGTAAACATTGGTCCTTCGACCCTAAACTGAGCCAACCCTGTTCAAATCCGCCAAGAAGTGAATCTTGAAACCTGCGTCTCACATATCTCCGAGCCTTTGCTGAACAGTCCGAGTTGAACAGGCCCAAAAAATAATATTGTGAACTACAGACCAGTTGCTAAACTATCAGCCATTCCCAAGCTCTTCGAGAGCATCATCTACGATCCACGCCTTTCCACTGCAAATAAATCGTATCTCCAAATCAACACAGATTTCTTAAGGGGAGTTCGACAACCACTAACTTGAAAGAATTCATCTCTCAAGCTTTATGTGCCATGGAGGATAGTAAGGATGTCGATGTTGTCGAAGGCAAGGCCCTCGATAAAATATCGCACAAAATCATCATTCTTAAGCTAACATCTCTTGGTTTCCCCGCCGGCTTTATTTATTGGATAAAGTCCTTCATAGAAGACCGTCATTACGTTGTTGTTTTCAGATCCTTCAAGTCTCATCCATTAATGGCCACTTCAGGAGTCACTTAAGGAAGCCACGTTGGTCCCATGATCTTCATTCTAACTATCTACAAGTCGTATATCTCAATTTATGCTGACGACATAAAAATAGATATGCCTATATCATGTCCCGCTGACTACCTCCTCTTACAAGTTGATCTGAGTAGGTTTTCAATTTGATGCCAAAATAACTTCCTAGATCTTAACATTAGCAAATGCAAGCCATTTACCACAGCCCTCCAGAACCTTCTCTCTTCTCTCCGCGATTTGGGAATTGTCAGTGAATTTTTCGCACGCACATGGATTCCATTATTAGCTGTGCCAATTCCGCTCTTGGCTACGTTAAGCGATGGTCCAAAGAGTTCCTAAGCCCCTACGTCAACAAAGTACTTTACAAAACTTTTGTTAGACTCCTCCTCGAATATGCTTCCCAAGTCTCGTCCCCTTATTATGAAACCCGTATCCGGCGAATAAAAGCTGTTCAACACCGGTTTCTCCGCTTCGCACTGCGTGGTCTTCCTTGGGCAGACCATATACCGACCGCTTGCAATTTATCAATCTACATCGCATCGCAGATACCCTTTTCATTCTCCGGTATCATCGACTGTCCTAGGCTTCTCCGATCGATCTCTATATACACAAACCCAGTGTCCTGAGTTCTGTCCCCCTTTTCCAGGACCTATGTCCAGAATGTTGCGGAAGGCCTACCTAATCCTTAGTTATAAGATAGTTTTAAGTGTTGTTTGTATTAACGGGGTATTCTAGAAATTTAAAAAAATCGTTTTTTATTATTTTTTTATATTTTCAAAGTTTAACTATTCAAGAATATATCTACAAGAGGATTTTTCAAAATTCAAATTATTTTCGGAGATATCGGTATTTTGCTGGCCCGGCATCCAAACTGGTTCGGTCGGAACTAATCGAACAAAAAGACTTTAGGGATTCTCCGTCTACCTGAATCCATATTTCTCAGTAAAAGCTTTTGTCCTTTGTATATATTGAAATACAAGAGCCTTGGGCTCTTGTATCTTTTATATTTAGTGTTCACTTACGTCCAGCTGCTAACAGTTGAATTCTAACCTTCAAACCACGTGGACGTAGGTATGTACTGTGAGTGAAATAAATACATATATTGTGAAATATTTTTTTTAATAAAATGGATAAAAAATCCTCAACGTAAGGGATAACGCGTCCAGATCGACAAACAAAAAGGCTCCGAGTTAAGAGCATCCAACGCATCAAAGGAGGCCATAACTGCTCGATATGAAGAGAGGAAGGTTCGAAGTATGAAGCAGGAATGGCAGATTGAATAAAAATATGTCTTAAATATCCTTTCATGACTTAGACTGCGAAAAACTTTAAGCAAAACTTTAAATGCGTTTTTTTTTTAATTCGAAACAGTCAAAAAAAGTGGTACAAAAATTCTTTTTTTTCAGGCAGTCGCTATTTTGTGGAAAAAAATCTTTCCAACTTTTCCGTAGTTCCAGACATGGCGTCATTATTCTAGATTAATAATCTTTTTTTTTGCTAGGAGGGTTAAAATCGTGGGTTTGGTTACGCGCCAATTTTTTGAGAATCCCACTTCATCCACTGCTAATTTTTGAAACTTTCAGCTTTTTTTATTTTTTGATTTTTTTCTGTATTCTTGTTAAGTTAATAAATAACCTAAAAATATCCTAAAAATATTTATTGCCCTTTTTTTATGAAACTTCAAAAATTACATGAAATTCATGCCTCTAGACTATAATACCCTCTTAAGCAAAATCCGGGGTATACCCCGGCAAAAAAATAAAAAATTAGCTAATTTGGACTCGCTTTGTATAATTCAACCACAAGTCAATATCGTCTTGGAAAGCCCTAGTAACTTAGTTGTAAGTGTAGCTTTTTTAGGAAAATAATTCTCAAATAAAAGAAGAAAGTTTTTTTTAAGTTCAAATGTTCAAAATAATTAATAAGAGTTAATAAGAATAATTGTTAGTATTGCGAGCCGCTCAATCTTCTGACCTTACTATGAGTTTAAGATTCGAGCAACGATACCAATGTACAAATCAAATGTACTATACATTCACTTTTACGTACCGATGTATCTTTTGCGCTAAGAAGACAATCCCAGTCGTGGTCAACAGCGCAGAAACAAGGAACTTATCACAGACGGATAAAAAGGAAAATCGCTTTAAGGGAAAGATCCTTTTGGGTGATGAGTCTTCGAATCTCAACCTGAAGGACAGCGTAACAAAGTAAGACCTAACTTTCGGGGCGCACACAACCGACAAGTGTAAAGGATCCGCAGCACTAAGTGTGTGCAATAGGAGGTAGCTACTTAAGGATCGAACTGGCTAGTGCGAGTTGCTGATTGAGGCTTAGGCCCACTCCGGATACCAGCGCATAGCCGCACTTTTTTTCTGGCTGAAATTCGAATGAGGCTTTCAACTGTATGAACACTTTGCTTCTTAAATTTAGCGTTCTAAATATCAATGTCTTGTTGTAGCTAGGGGCCACATCATTTAAGGAAGAGAAGAAATATTGCTTAAATTGGAGAATAGATTGGCTGTAGTCTTCAACCGGTATTCGATGTATTATTCAATATTTAAGTTTCCTTATCAATTTAGGGCTACCGAACTCGCACAATATTTCATACTAGAGACAGCTTAAGCTTCGTCTTGAATAGCGAACTTAGAATTTTAGTAGAATCAATCAATCAAATCAAATGATGACGAAAAACAAATAGTCTATGAAGATCAGAAGTAGTTTTTAAATACTTGCTTGTTTTCAAGAGTTCTAAAAATAATTTATGATATCAATGACTCCTCGGCGTAATCTCCGGCTCTGTTGAATGTTGTCATCTCGGTACAAATCACTGGCATTAGTTGTCGGAAGATGATGTGTATCAAAGATTGATGTGATGGTCGGCAGGGTTCAAGCAATCACTTCGTCGTTAATTGACTTCAAATCAAGCAATCATTTTTTTTAATTTCCTCTCTCATTTGGAATCAGTTGGGGTGTTATCACATGGCACATTTTTGGTTTGCGGAATTATTTAAGCAATGACTTCATAGTCATCGAGCGACATCGCGTGTGCTTGGATTTGGCTTCATAGCTACACTTCTGATTTTTTTTCTTAAGTTGTTTATTCTTGTGATTGCGTACCACTCAGGATCGGATCGAGTACTTGTTCAGAAACAATTAGGTTTTGCTAAGTTCATTCGTGGGGCTTGAGATTTAAGATTGACAATAAGACTGTTCCTAAGATTGATTCTATGTTTTTGTTATCAAAACTTCTTATCACGTGGTTGGGGGCTGCTTGAATGATGTACTAATCGCAAAGTTGTTTTTCCTGTAGCCTTGTTTACAAATGATGCTGTGTGGCGTTTAGTTGATGCGGAAAAGGTCACGGACCTGTGAAAATAGTTGAATACTCTCTTTGGGCTGATATTGTTTAACTGAATTAATTATTGTTCAAAAACCAGCGGGCATAGTAGTTTGCAGTGTGTGCTCGATCATCATTCCATGGGTCTATGGTGAATTTAATAGTTGAGACAGGAAAAAAGGACAATAGTAGCATTGGATAACCTACAACATGTAAGAGCTCTAATATGGTATACTTTGAGTGCAAAATTGAATGCCGTCATTGCATGCTCGAATTGTGTAATTTGAATTTAATGAAACTTGTAGATTATTATAAGACTTTAACTTTAATTTACTTGCAATAAAATCAATAAGGTAATAGGACTACCGGTTGAAAATGTGTTTTTTTTTTCAAAAATCAATGCTTTATTGAGGAAAAATAGATATAAATTCAATATTCACACATTTTTCCCATTTTTCTGGCAATTCATGGATACCCGTTCTGAAAAATTCGACCGGTTTGGCCGCAATCCACGAATCGATCCATTTTTTGGCGTCATCGAAATGACGGAACTGCTGGTCAGCCAGGCCATGTTGCATCGATCGGAAGAGATAGTAATCGGATGGCGCAAGGTCTGGACTATACGGCGGGTGGGGTAGGACATCCCATTTGAGCGTTTCAAGGTAAGTTTTGACGACATTTGCAACATGTGGCCGAGCATTGTCGTGTTGCAAAATATTATCGTATCTTGCGACCGTTTCCGGCCGTTTTTCCTTCAGTGCTCGGCTCAAACGCATGAATTGTCGTCGGTAGACCTCGCCTGTGATTGTTTCATTCGGTTTTAGCAGCTCATAATACACAATACCCTTCTGGTCCCACCAAATGCACAGCATAAACTTCAGGACATGAATATTCTGAACGGCTGTCGATGTTGAGGCATGTCCGGGCTATCCATTCGTTACCCGACGTTTTGGATTATCGTAATGTACTCATTACGAGCAATGCCTCTAATTCATGGTCTTCAAACTTTTTCACCTGGCCGGGCGTTCTTTGTCTTGTGTCGAAATCACCATCTTTGAACCGCTTAAACCACAGCTATAGCCCGGGTAAGATTCGGTAAGCAATGGATGCGCTTCGGTTGCTTTTTTCTTCAAATGAAAGAAGCATATTAAAACTTCCCCCAAATGTTATTTTGGTGCCACGAATGTGGACATTTTACGGCTTTAAAAAAACTTGTGTGTTTTCACTAATTACCAATAACCTAGACTGAAATAATTAGACAATGAAATGAAGTTTCTGATGTGACAGCTGTCATGGTCAAAATTAACCTCAGAGTAATAGATATGAAGTTGTCTGCAATAACGACATTTTCAACCGGTAGTCCTATTAATTTGAATCGATTGAAATCGCTCATCATTGCTGTAAATTGTTCCTGTATACGATAATTGGTTATTCAAAAACGAGGGGATATAAAGTGTCGATGCTTTGAAAATCAGGGTCTAACATTAAAATTTGGAAGTTGAAGCTCGCAGATTAAAGGCAAGTTATGAGTTCAAAGGATTTCTATCACATGACAATGCTTGAAGAGGGAAATGAACGAATCGTTTTTGAACAGATTCAATTTTAGAAGTATGAGTAAAATATTTAGGGCGCAACTGCAATGCTCTTCAATGGTTTAAGTAAGACAAAAGTAAGGATATTTCTTTTATGTAGGGATCTAAGAATTCTGATGATAATCGAAGAAAAAATCCTTACTTAAATTATTATTATAAAAAATCTATTTTGTTTAAATTCATAAAACACAGTGTTATTTTGACACCTACAGTTCGAGCGCAAAAAAATAACAGGGGATGACAAAAGAATCGATTTACGCTTAAACAACGGTCGTAAAGTGATTGAATGAGTTTTGGAACAAATTTTGAAAAGAAATTTCGGTTGGACCATGGTACCATTATGCTTCTATGTATCACTTCAAGAAGTGCAGTAATGACAACTGTATGCAAAACAAAAAAAAATGGAAGCTAGGCATTGTTTTGCTTTGCAGAAAAACTCAGAACATTTCATAAAAAAAATGCGGTAATTGTAAAAGCATTTTAAAAACAATAGCACACAAAATACATAGCACAAAAAACGATATTATTATTAATAATTAATAACTCTGTCTAACTGTCTTTATCACTATACAAATTCATACAGATTCTTTAAACAATGATGAACTAAAATAAGATGGCTTTTTAAAATTTTGTCTTTGGACAGATCCATATTACAACAAACTATCACATCACTCAAGGTATCAAATACTTATTTATTTGATCATGTATCCATCTTTGCTCAAATAGATTTTATTCCAAATTTAAGACGTCTTGTCTTTTATTTTCGATCTCTGTTTTCACAAGGGCATTTTCCCAGAAGCATTAAAAATAGCAGTTGTGGTAATAACCGCCTTGTTTCCCTCCTTTCAGTTCTTTTAAGGTATTTAAAAGAGAAACGAGGAAAGAAACCTAGAATTCTATCTTCTTCGGACGGATTTGACTCTTTTAGTATCTCTCAGTTCGGAATTAGAAGCGTAAAATCTCCGTAGATAGCTTAAGCACGAATCGGAAAGGTCTACCGATCTATTTATTGATATGACCAAAGCTTTCGATATGTATTGTTAAAATAAACTCTTTCCTGCCTCTTAATTAAAAAAATCTTAAGCGGATGGTTTAAATGAATAACTATTTAAGTTCTATGTTGTTGATGTTGGTGTTCCACAAGGTTCTGTTTTGGATCCCGTTCCTTCTTTTATTATATGTGAATTTATTGTTTGTGCAGCCGTTCAAGGGGAAAATCACAGGTTACGCTGATGATTTCGCCTATCATATATAAAAAGCTGAATCTTCCATTCTTCCCTAGACATAAGTTATACTGAGTAATAAATCAAAATTTATGCTCTTCGATATGAAAGACTCAGTTTGCAAGAGTTTTTCTCTATACTTCCATTCACCCAAATGCTTCTAGATGCTGTCCAGCAGAGGACCCCGAAATTTCTACATTTTTCAACGATAAATTGAGTTGCAGCGAACGCCTCATAATAAGAGTTATGAGACAACTATATCAGCTCAGCTTTTATTTTTACCCATGTATCCTTTAATTTTTTTTACAATGACCCAGTAAAATCGAATATCTTGCTGGGGTGGGTACGCTTCTCAATATTAAAGACCATCTGCTTATAAAACAAAAGCATGGAGTAAGACTTTTATGTGCAGCCAATCGTTTAACACCAAGTTTAATTTTATTTACAGCCCTTGAAATTCTCCTTTAAATGCATTTGCACTGTTACAATGTCCTTACATTATTTTTTGACAATTCAAGTTACTTCGCTGAAGGACATAAAGAGAACTACAACGACATTTTGCAAATTTACCAATTTTATATGAAATGCATTTTGCTCCTTTTTTTAACGTTAATATGAGGCGAGAAAAAGTGAAAACAGTATTCTTACCTAATACAAGGGATTGGCTACTTTCTTGTAAAGGGTTTTTCAACAAGGACGCTACAAAAGTATAGCGACAGGGACAGCAAACGACCATATTTCTTGCCGCTCTTTTGACATTTCTCTTCAGTAAGGTTTGCCATTTCTTGATGGAAAGATATACGAGCCAACAACGAGTCGAAATTATTAAAATTTACTACCGAAATTCGGAGTCAGTGGCCTCAACGTTAAGAGCGCTACGTCCAATTTATGGTCGTCATAATCGTCCTAGCAGATCGACAATTGAGCGTCTAGTGGAAAAATTTGAATCCACAGGCACAGTACAAAATGTTCCCGTGCCAGTGAGATAAAGAAGTGCCCGTAGTGTCGAGAATATTGCTGCCGCTGAGGCTTCAGTTGCAGAAAGCCCAAATGTGTCTCTCACACGTCGTTCTCAAGCGTTGGTCATCTCTGTGATGTCGTTGTGGCGAATTTTGCGAAAAGATCTTGGCCTACATCCTTACAAGCGTCGTATGTTCGTGAATTAGGCTGAGCAACAACTTGAAAATGATTCGGATTTTCATCGAAAAATCATCTTCAGCGATGAGGCTCATTTCTGGTTGAATGGCTTCGTCAATAAACAAAATATGCGGTATTGGTCAGGCAGCAATCCACACGTACTTCATGAGTCATCATTGCATCCCGAAAAAGTTACGGTGCGGTGTGGTTTATGGGCCGGCGGCGTCATTGGGCCGTACTTCTTCCGTGATGATCAAGACCAGCACGTTACTGTGAATGGGGATAACTATCGTTCAATGATAACCGGACTTGGACTTAGAGGACATGTGGTTCCAACAGGACGGCTCCACAAGCCACACAGCGAATGTCACAATCAATTTATTGGAAACCAAGTTTGGAGAACGTGTTATCTCACGAAATGGTCCAGTCGCTTGGCCGCCTCGGTCGTGCGATTTGACGGCGTTCGACTATTTCCTGTGGGGCTACGTCAAGTCTATGGTCTATGCCAACAAGCCAGCGACGATTGATGAACTTCGTACGAATATCGAACGTGAAATTGCAGCAGTATCGGCCGATTTATGCTTGAAAACCGTCGAAGATTGGGTTCAGCGTCTGAACCTCTGCAAGCGTGCCCGTGGTGACCGTGTAAAAGAAATCGAGTTCCA
The DNA here is from genome assembly GCA_963555765.1 of Orthonevra nobilis. Classification (NCBI taxonomy): domain Eukaryota; kingdom Metazoa; phylum Arthropoda; class Insecta; order Diptera; family Syrphidae; genus Orthonevra; species Orthonevra nobilis. The sequence goes on along the minus strand of OY743227.1, from coordinate 48,598,112 downwards.
TACTTAATGGCATCGAACGCACTTTCTCAGGAATAAAGAATTTCATTGATATCCAAAACCGTTTTTGTTTTATTTATTTTGTAGCGCTCATATTAAAAAACCCAAGAATTGCTATACGATAGAATCTCTTATACACTTATACCTAATAGTTATTTAAGTTTGGATTTTATCCATTTTCCTGCATTTATTTTTATTCTTTTTATAATCTGTAGCATCTTCATTTTACATTATTTTTTTGTCCCCATCAACAGTTTTTATGGTTTTTCTTGACCCAATAATGGAAGCCTGGGAAAAAGATATAACCAAGATTATTGCTGAAAGTTGGCAATATCCATGCTTCGCAGAATTGAGACTGTATACAAACACTAATTTCTTATTGTTTTTTTTTTTTAATTTAAAAGTAAATTTCACCATTATTCTTATAATATACCATTTTCTGTGCAACTTTTCTAAATTATTACAAAAAAGTATGATTTTGTTCTCAGAATTGCTTTCGAAATTGGCCAAAATAATTTGAACCATTTGTATTTTACTGTATTTCATGGTACATTCGTATCTCACTATTTTAAACAAAACCGAACATTGTAGGTCATTAATTAATATTTTTATTTAACGTATCTTCGAACCTTTTATAAAAATGTTATTGCATATGCAAACTGTTCATATTTTCGAATTTTTAAAAGTTTAAATAGTTATCACAAAAATGCACTTTATTTTGTTCAATAAACACTTTGGTTTTATTCCTTATGAAAGCTTTTTCCATGTCGTAAGAAACTTCCTGAATGATCTAGATCATCATAAAAGATATGATCCTGTACAAACTCGTCTCTGTGGTATATATTGTGGTAACCTTGTACAGACTGACCTCTCCGTCGATGTTTGTGTTCCTTGAAACTTTTTATATCTACGTCCTTTCCAGGCGGATCATGCGAGTTACTCTCCTCGGAGACTTCCTTTTCTTTAATGGTGCTAAGAAAATCCCAAACAGGGTTCACATTTTTTTGGACTGACTGTTTTCCCTTCACAATGACACATGTTTTCATAGATCCCTCTGCCTTTGCAGTATGAACGCGAGGACATTTCAAAATAAAATGTCCACTTAGCTTCCCTGTGTTGCAGCCAAGTGTATTCAAGATGTTTACTGCCGGCAATGTGAAGTAGGAACTCGTATTGTCTTCGACTACAATCGATCGTACGGTGGGTAAGTAATGAAGTATTCCAATTAAAAGCTTGATAACCACCAAGAGAAACATTTTCAAGTCGTCACAAGAAAAGGCACCAACGACTGATTGAGTTATACTGCGGTCTGCAAAACCATGAAATCCAATTAAATAGACAATAATGGTTGAATGACTGCGGCTGTAGTGTCTTGCGTTTCCAATCCTAAGTAAGACAAAAAAGTTAAACCTTTGCAACACTGATCGAAATCGAAAGGAAAATTTATTAATCTCAACCAACTCGTATATAATATAATATACTCCCTTGTATTTTTCTCAATCGCACTTTAAAATGGTGCTACTTCGTTTGATGCTTGGCAACGTCAAGTTAGTTTAAGAGTATCTTTGAATCGATATTCGCGAAAATGGAAAAAGCGTCCAGACGGCGGAAGACGGCACTGCACAGAATATACTCCTTAAATATACTCGCTGAATATCAAAAAAGTTTGCACAGACTCTTCTCTATCTTCTCTATGGGCCATTAACAGATTCACTCCTTATAAATCTACAAGCTTGGACGGCCTACTACATTGTAAGACTAAGCAGTTCCATGGGTTATGCCTATCTATAGAAGCTGTATCCCCGATACGTGGCGGCAAGTTCGAGAAGTCTTCGCAAAAGATTTCAGGCCAATAATCTGACTTCATTCATTTTGAAGGTTATCGAACGAATGCTGTATAACCACATAAGAGACTCTTTGGTAGAAACATCCCCATCCAAATCCCAACACGCATACCTGTAGAGGAGATCCACAGAAACAGCTCTTCATAAAGGAGATCGTATGTCTAAAATGTAAGGAGTATACACTAGCTACCTTTTTAGACATAGAAGGAGCCTTCAATAACGTTCTTACGGAAGCGATACTTTAATCCTTAATCGAACTAGGTCTGGAAAACTTTCTTCGTGAATGGATTTTTACCACGCAAAGCATCATTTTCAAGCATCGCTAGGCAATAGGGATAGAATCAAATTTGCTAGCATGGGTACACCACGGGGGGTGTCAGCTTCTCTTCTCTGGTCATACATACTAACAAAACTAGACAGAGATGGGTAAAGAGTAGTTGACCACGCTAGTTGGGTAAGTATCAGCAAAGTTTCCGGCTGTGATCGTTGAGATCATGGAGGGCGCAATGGGTAAAGTTTGCACCTGGGTTAAAAAATTGCGGTCTTGGCATCAACTCAAGCAAAACGGAACTGATGCTCTTTACTACTAAAACCATGATACCCAGCTTCCCACTCCGCCCTCTGAACGATCAAACGCTTTCTCTGTCTATCAACGCTAAGTACCTTAGTACCTAAGTAAACGTAAACGTTGATCAGCGAGTTAAGAAGGCGTGCATAGTTTTTACGGTCCCTAGAATTTATTCATCAAATAACTTTGACATTCTAATCCCAGAAAGAGTGGGCAGATATGCAAGGATTTCTACACCGACGGCTCTAAGATGGATGGCGGAGTCGATGACGGTTCGTTCTCAGAATCTCTGAACATCCGTAAAGCATATAGACTGCCCGACTATTCCAACGTTTTCCAAGCGGAACTTTTTACAATCCGGGAAGCATGTCGTTAAATCAAATTCATCCATATGCATTGATAGCCCAGCAGCTATCAAAGCTTTTGCCTCCTTAACTTCACATTCAAAATTTGTACAGGAATGCCGAGCTGAAATAGCGTCGTTAGAAGGTCAGCCCATTTTCCTTATATGGGTTACCGGTGACAGTGACATTCCAGGTAATGAATGGGCCGGTGAACGTGTTAGGCAGAGATCTGTTCTTCAGCCTTCGCCTGTAAGGGAGATTTTTGTCTCACTATATGCAGTTAAGGCTATTATACTCATACTACTACATATTAGGCTCATACTTCCTTGAAGCAGCAAACCTTTTATGGAGCACTCTAACGTACTGTGCAATATCAAGGAAAATTTAGCCTGAATACAAACAATCAAAAACAAAAGATCTCCTTCGGCGAACCTGTCATAATTTTGCTAGACTAGTGGCGGTCTGTACAAGCCACCGACAGGCCGATTGGAGATCATGCCGTTAAGCTAGGCATGCACACAGCTGACACTGTCGCAGCTGCATAAACACAGCTGAATGGGGAACCCTAACATACTTCTATTGCGCCTGTCCGGCCCTTGCTAGAGCTAGACATGGAGCGCTGCTTAGACCCTTCTTCAATTCAATTAATGATAAATACCTCAGGCTGGGTTAAGCGATATCTCAAATACACCTCATAAATAAAGTAAGAGAGATATGGTATTGAAACGGTACATAGTGCTAATAAGGTTCTCATTGAACCACTTTTAACAATCTACCTACCTTCTCTATGGAATTCGTCGGAGGATATCGACGTCAGGCCTTTAATCTATCAGCTTATTATGACCCTCATTGAGGAAAAATCATTCTCGGGAATCGGAATAACATTTTTGGCGGAGTGGTAGGGAAGTACAACTTCTACGCTTCCAACTTACAGATGGAAATGGAAATGTGCAGATGGATGCATAGAGCAAACTGTTTCAGAATACAATAAGGAGGGACGCCTTAGCACACCCAAAAAACCAGAGCCTACAGAGAGCATCAAAGTAAAAACTCTAATAAACTATTGCCAAATCTGTTAACAATATTTAGTCACATTGGCACACACTTCAAAAAGAAGCCGAGACCACTTCGGTCATGAAATGCGCAAAGAAGAAGGAGGCGCCACCGCACAGTGACGAATCTCAAGATTTATTTTATGCTTTTATTTATTAGATTAAACTATATGAAATGCAAAAAACATATTTTTTGATAATATTTATATGCAAAATATTATAAGAATGTTTAAGAAAAAATATTGAATTGAAGTCAAATAACTAAATATGGAAAGGTTTGAAAAAAGACAATTCAAATGATATCAATGACAACAATATTTTAAATATTATAAATTCACCAAGTTTATTACAAAAATATGTTTTTTCACGTTTCAATATCTTTCTGTTGCAAACTAATCAACCTCTGTTTGCTCGACTTATGACTCTTGTTAAAACTACAAATCCTAACGAGGATATGGTTTTTTTTTCCAGGAAATATTTATTTAATAATTTTTTATTGTGAAACCGCTAAATATTTTTAATAATACTGCTCGAAAGCGATTAATTTAACATGGGTATATGATAGTTATTTGTGATTTAGATACAGAGTCTTCAAAAAATCTGCGGGCTGTGTTTCCATCATTTGAGCTTCCCTAACCTGGTTTTTGTTTTGTCGACTAATGAGCCCATTAGACGTCAAAAGGCTAGTTCAAGACTCTTGCAGTAAGTCTACCTTAATAACTCGTTTGTGTTGACGAATTTTTGGTGATTGTATTGCACACTCTTTCATCTATCATCTTCAGCTTTACCGGAACTCTTCTATTTGCAAGGTTTATAAAGGTCTCACTCAATGTAGACATTTGGCTTTAAATATACTCGTTTTCTATTACCGTTATATCCATTGACCCATAAACAAATTGAATTCGGATGGGTCTGAAAAATCTTGGAGAATATGGAAGTACGTTTGTCCACAAAAGTATTTTCTTATCTGAACGGGTACAAATGATGTTAAAAAAATGTTTGCGTCTGAAATGTTTAGGTCTAAAAACGTTGCTTACATTCGCCTATGCCCGAGCTTCGATTGCAACCGCATTCGTAGATAAGGTGAAGATTCAAGATTTCACTGCGATATAAACTCAGTACCTTTTTCAAGAGCTTGGTTGGTTGGTTGGTTAGGGTGAGCTATGTAAGCTCTTCGCTTAGGCCACTTAGAAATCTGTGTGGAGAAGATTTTGGTTAAAGTGGGGGAGTTGAAGTGGAAAAGGGTGGGTGATGTCAGAAGGATTACTATGGTTTGTCTGGTTTTGTATGGTCGGGAAATCTTTTTGTTCGTTTTGCAAACTTCACAATCTCATCGATACCAATTTCTTTGAGGTGCGCAAAATCCGATATCATTGCTGACCCCCCAGGCTCGCTGTTGCTGTGCAGTGGAAGAGGAAGTGCTTCAGATCTTCCTCTTCGCACTGTTGGCATATAGAGGTTTCTGCTAGTCTAAGTCTATGTAAGTGGAGGTTAAGGTTAATGTGCTTTGTTACCAATCCCACCAGTAGCCTTAGATTCCGTTTGCTGGTGTTCAGAGCTCGTTTGGCTACCTTCTTAGTGCTTTTTCTACCGATTTTGCTAGGGCGAACATTTATTCCGTTTTCACTCGCCCGTGGTGTGACGGCGTTGAGAATGTCGTGCATGATTTCCCCTTATATGTAAAGGTGTTTTCCTTGAACAAGGATTGCTAGGTCGTCTGCATATGCTATACATTTAGCGCATGTTCCCTCTAGTCTTTTAAAGAGCTTATCCATCACCAGTACCCACAAAAGATGTGACATAATTCCTTCTTGTAGTGTTCCCTTCTAGGACTTTCCTTATTTTGTCTCCGATGGAGGCCCCAACGACTTATTCTTTGTATTCATAGGCATCCTCTATTGCTGAAATCACGTTATGTAGTGCGGTTTCTGTAGATTTGCCTTTGAAATATGAATGTTAGTTTTGGGTTTTTTATCCATATTCTTATATGGTTGTCACAGATCATTTCTAGTGTTTTTATAACAAACCTTTTTCTTGCGTTAAGTCTTCAAGAACTTTAAATGTGCACCAAGTTTTTGATTTTTCTAACAAAAAATTATTTATTTCTTTTAAGGCATGCCATGTACAACTTCTTTAAAACTCACTCAGCTGATTTCCTGACACAAAAATAAAATTTGATTGTAAGCCTGTACCAAATCAAACAAGAACAACCCAAAATATTTATCGATAACTTTTTTTCTAAAAAAAAAACTTCTAAAGGGATTAACTAGGTAAATTAAAAGCTTCATATAATTCATAACAGGATTTCATAGGAAACGCAAACATTTTCTTTATTACATAAAAATTAAAAAAAAATGTTTTAGTCCCCAAAAGGCGATTTTTTACATGTACAAAAAAATATTTAACCTTATTTTTTTTCACTTAAAATACCTCGAGCAACAGCTTCGATATTGGTTTAAAAGTAAAAAAAAAAAAATAACAAAAAAAAAACTAACCTTCTCTCACACAAATCTTCTAATGCCAGTTTTCAATAGCTTTCGCCACGTTTTTGAGAAAATCCGCCAATGTGCTCCAGAAAAAAAAACGAGAACAGCGAGGAAAGTGTACTCGTCTGGTTGAGTAGAAGAGAAAATGGCTTATGACATGCGTGGGAATCAAAGACAGAACCCTTGGTAAAAAAAATAGGCACACAGAGATGTACGAAGAAACCCCAACTCCAGCCAATGAAGTAGTTCTCCCATCCACTGTTGCAGAAGTTGGTTCTGCCATAAAGGCTAAGAGGGTGGACTTTTCGAGCATGGCGGAAATTTTCTGTTAAGGAGCATACTCTAGATCATCTTTCAGATTTCGGACACCTGAATGCCCAATCCCAACCAATCCCAAAAGAGGGATCTTACGGACTTCCTTTAATTTTCGAAGCATTATACATATATTGCTGCTTAACGTTGCTTACAAGATCATATCCAATGTAATGTGAGAACTTCTTAGGTCTTTTTGTTAAAGACAAATCGGTCCATACAAGTGCTGCGTCCAGCCCGCCAAAACGACGACAGACAAAATTTTCACACTGCGGAGCTTTAAATTTAAACTTACTTCATCGACTTCAAAGTCGCACTTGACAGAATTCCTCTCACTGAACTATGCCGCGACTGTGAATAATTAAAAACAGATCTCAGACTCAGATCCGAAGGAAGGATGTACCAGGCCTGCAAGATCTGACTGATCTTTTCTTTTTTATTATGGTTCAGAAGACATTTTTCAAAGAAACTTAGCCTCAAAATCAAAAAATTGAACAAGAAAAATGAAACACCCTTAAGACGTTAATATTTGAGATACCATATAAGACATCAACATTATTTAAACGCTGTTACAAAGGGTAATATTTCTTCTAAAAATAAACCCTTTACTACGTTTCTATCATGAGTATTAATAGAGAAATAATCGTTAACATGTCTGAAGATATACCAAAGCAAGTGTTTTAAATTCATTATAAAGTGATATCAACTTTGAAGATAGACCATTGGTGTAGAACCTTTTTTTTCTCGGAATATAGAACTATACCTTTAATTTTCCTTGACTAATTGTAGGACTTCGTGTATATTTGTTGTTGTTTTAATTGTTGATTATCAAACCACACGAACGATAATATAAATTTCACATTAACAAGAACATAAAAAAAAAACAGAAAAATAGGCGTACAAAAGTTTCGGTGATTGTGCACTAGTTTCGATGTGTTCTGGCGAAATGTTCCAAAACACTCCATACGTTCTCCAATGGATTAAGATCTGACGATTTCGGAGGCTAACTTTACTGAGATTTTACATGATAAAACTGACTCTTTTAGTCTCGTTGAGGTAAGCTTTGGATTGTTATACAAATCAAGCCTGAAATCGGTCTGCAGGAGCTCCTGGCGCCATATTTCACGGTTCGAATCAACGAGATTAAACTTTCTCATCTTTTCTTTCAAAAATCATCTGGCTTCGTCAAGCAAGACTATCTGTGACCTTACGTTTTTACATAAATGCATCCTCCATTTTTGTTCTTTTTTTTTCATTAAAAGCGTTTGTATTTCACGATCTCAAATAATTAAGTTTAGTTAAAGTATGTCAACGCATGAGACAATGCGACCAAATGATGCTTGAATTAATTTCTCAGAATCGAAAAACCTTTCGAATTTGTTTATTTCAAGATCAACCATTATTAAAATTTTGAGATTGATGGTCACCTTTAGTTGATACAATACCTTATTCGATTCTCAGCTGAGATTGTTCGTGTACTCCATTGTTATGAATCGACGGACGAATTTTTTAGCCAGAAAGGGATAACGTCGACTTGTGTTGAAGATGGAAATTGTAAATCAGTTATTATTATCATTGGAAAATATTAAAAACTATTTTTTTGTTAATACATCAATATTTTTAATTTCCCACGGATAACAATATGCATACCATTTATGTGTACATTATAAATAGATATATTTCTTAAGTAAATTCAAATTAAGTAAAAATAAAAATATATAAAACTAAGAAGGTATTGTTAAAATATATAACATATATACTGGACTGGATATATGCGAAAAACGGTGTTGATCTCTTCAAGTTGCAGTGATATTATAACGTGATATAACTTAAAATTAATATTGCCAATTAAACGTGAATGTTTTTTTAAATATTATACAAATCTTCATCGATAGTATAATTAAAATTAAGTAAATCAATAAATTTACATGACTCAGTAGCTAGTATTGAAAAAAATACTGCGGATCTTTTTATTTAATCCTAACTTAACACATCTAGGCTCCGTCATTTCCATTTGCATTTTTTTTTTTTCAAAAAGACATTTTCAGAAAATATCCTGAGTTCCAGGATCTGTGGAATGTTCTCGTAAGAATTTTTGAAACTATTTAATATTAAGGTTGTTAAATAAAAAAATACTTTAGGTGGACTGTGCGGCTCTAACTACACAGAAAATCCAACAGATAGCAGCGATATGGCGCCAAAAAGGCAAATTTTTCATATTTCGAAACACAGGTTTGAGTCAATGTCGAGTCTGATCCCTCCTTGATTACATACAAGCCAGGAAGTTAAACTTTGAACGCTTATAATTTACCCAGAAGCTACTGAGAGCAACTGGGAAAAACTCTATATGGTTCCACTGATAACTTTGACTACTCTAGACTACCAGCAATTGGCTGCTTGGAGTAAGTACATATCCAGAAGGAAAGACAAGTAAAAAAATTCTGCAACCTCATAGTATCCAGCATAAAAAAATTTACTCCTTATAAGAAGAAAATTTCAAACGAATTGTTAGCCTTATTTTGAGTCTTCTAGCTTAAAACCTTACTTGGATAATGAATAATTTCAAAGGAAACCACCACATTTAAATGTCCAGGTTGTGGTTTGATTTCATAATGGGAAGGTTCATGAAATCATCGGTGACTCTTCCCCGTTAAGGCTTGTATCAAGGCAAAAGTTTATATTCCGGAAACGCCCAAAACGGTCACAGGAAAAAAAAAGAATGCCGATAACATCACACAGTATTTTAATCACTACTACCAGTCCTTAATTTATATTGGCAAAAAATCATTATTGTCTTATTTGTGACTTATAAAACAAAAGAAAACACTTAAAAGTTTAGTAAAACTTTGATAAAAAAGAATTTAAGGCATATTTTCTTAAGAAGGGTTTATTTTAGTCCCAAAGTAAATATTTTAAATCTAAACTTAATTAAATTTTACCGGCGTTTTTTTTTATATATTTTTTAAACCAAAGTGCATAAGGATTTAAGAATTATTTTTCCCATTGGTTTTCTTCGTTAAATTGTTTTGTTTTTTTTTTTCAATAATATTATTTCTAAAATTTCACAGCCTATTTACACGCCCAATGGCTTTGTCGACCAACAAAATTTCGTTAAACAAAAGCAAAACTTATTTCATTTTAAAAGTCCAATAAAAATGTGTTCCAATGTCGTTTTCAGGTGATATAATTTTGTATACTGACTTTTGTCTACTATGCCCTTCATGTACAAATGTACACATCTTTTTCACTAGTCTGATGTTATCAACAAAAAAAAATAAAAAAAAAGTTTTTCCTTTTCTTTTGGTAACTTCTTTGGTACTTTTAGTAGACTGTTCAAGATAGTTAACCGCTAGCTAATCTCGAAACTATCAGAGTCAGTATCACGCAATAATGGCTATGCGTCCTCCGTTTCATCCATTCTGAAATAAAAGCAAAAAACAAAAATGAGTAGGTATTAACCATGATTTTTTTTTTATGTAATATTTCTAAATTATTTTTGCAAAACAATTTTCGGACTCATTTGTAAATTTTACAGAGCAGTAAATGCGTCAAAGTCGATCGTCGTATTTCCTAAATGGAATCATTATATCATTTGCATACCTCGGTTAAATAAAAGCGTGAAAGGAGTTTTCAATTTCCTCTTCATTCATACAACCTTTGCAGTTGTCGTTTGACGAAAAACGTAATCTTCTGGTTTCCAAAACATATATATTTGTACTTTTTTCAAATTTCGATCATTCCTGCATACGATAACATTCGTCAACGTAGGTGAATTTCGAAGTTCTCTGATATTTCGTTAAAAAATGAGCGGCAGTCCGACGCTGTTCTTGTCTATAGATAAAATCATGTTGTTATGTACGAAAATTGGGTCTTTCTGCAGCCATGATAGGACTTTTCTAATAGAATAGAATACAAAAGGAAGACGAAAATGGAAACTAATGCTGGAAAAGGGTGATTTTTTTAAAGTTATAGGAAAGTTTTTCAAAAAAAACACATAAAATTCAGAAAAATGCATGAAATCTTTATTTGAATCGATAGTACGGTCCATATAATTTAATGTTTGAAGATTATTTCATGCAAATGTTGACCTTGACTGCGCCTCAAATGGTCCATCCGCTTAGTCCAATTTTGGCATACTCTTTCCAACATTTCGGCCGGTATCTCACGAATAAATGCTTCAATGTTGCCTTCCAATGCGTCAATTGAAGCGGGCTTGTCTGCATAGACATGAGCTTAAACATAGCCCCACAAAAAATAGTCTAAAGGCGTTAAATCGCACGATGCGCGCATGTTGTGTGGCATGTGGCAGCGACTTGTTGAAACCACATGTCATGCAAGGTAAGCTCTTGCATCTGGATGCATTGTTAGATCTTGCAATGCTTCTGGCTGATATTCCCTCCAAAATCGACAATTCTGCTTATTTACGTACACATTGAGCCAAAAATGAGCTTCGTCGCTGAACACAATTTTTCGGTAAAAAAGTGGATCTTCGGCCAACTTTCCAAGAGTCCATTCTTGGAAATTCTTCCGCAAAATGTCCAACAATGTAAATTTGGTGCGAAATTTAGTCACAATAGCCCGAATAGCCGCTTTAGTGGGTCGATTAAACTGACCATAAAATGGAAGAAGCGCGCGATGAACTTTCTTAACAGAGCACGCATTTTGATAATAAAATTCAATAATTTGCAAGCATTGTTCGTTGGTAAGACGATTCATGGTTAAATTATAGACCAAACTGAAGATGATTGACAGTGAAACAAAACAAGAAACGTGCGTCAGCTGTTTAAACCAGTGTTGCCAAAAAGATAATAGCTAAAAAATCACCCTGTATTTGTCGATTTTTTGGAAACCTAGTCTACTAAGTACTTGACTCACGAGATTTTGTTCGAGTACGATGAAGTTTTTTAGTTAAATCGCAGAAGCGAATTTTCAAGTTAAAGCAAACAACCAAGGCTTCATTCGAGCTTGAGGCAGCGTTGGCAGAAATGGAATTGAGACACATTGATGCCTTAAACGAAAAATGTATATCGGGTGGAATGACATTTATTCCTAGAGGAAGAGGTAGACTAATATTTTGCCATATCTTTAAAGAATTTATAAATTGAATATACAAAAGATATTCAAATCTATTTATTCACCTCAAAAACACTTGTCGTTTTCGATTAAACACCGACGGCATTTCGACCGACTGAGAACAAACCACGGTCTATTTGGCGGATGAGAATTTAGTAATAGTTTCTAAAATATTTTTAACTTGTGTTGGTATTCCGTTTGTCGTTCAGCGGTCGAATAAATGTTCTGTCGAGGCTTAAGCAAAATGCTAAACGACTGCCACAAAAGAGTTGGGTTGCGTTCCAGAAGGTATCGATGCGGTTTCGTTGCATCGTCATGCGTTCCAAAACAATTATATACCGATGTAATGCAACCTGTTCCAAATTGTATAAACATTGCATCCAGTGCGCATCTCTCCAGCAACCAGCGCATCAAAAATATTGTTGATGCGCAGAATGACAGAAATGGTTTTGTGTGTGTGCGAAGTTGGAATAGTATACCTTCAGAGGAAAGTGTTGGTGGAATCAGGAATTTGAAAAGTCAAATCTTTTTTTGAAATCGGTGAAGCGCAACATTTCCGTTTACAAGAGACGATATTAGCAGGAAGCTTTCAAATCTAATGATTTCATACAAAAGGAAGGAAAGAAGCAAAATTGTTCTTCTGGGCAGGTGGCAACCTCGTGGGAGCGTTTTGAAGTGATTGCCGAAGTGTATGGAACAAAGAGCTTTGTTATTCCACCAAAAAATACATTGGATGCAGATGAAGCTGAAAGATTTTTTTCAAAACCCGAATGCTATACTCCAACGACAAGTTTTGATTCACCAGCTGAAGAGATACCAAGGAAACAACCAAAACGAAATGAAATTTTGGAATTTCTTGAAATGGAATCAGAAGAGGATAAAAAAATAATGAGAGTGTGGAAAAAACCAAGTTGGAGCTGGAAAAAAAAATCGAAGAAATATGCGAGCTTAAGGTGCTTTTAAGATCTTTTCTGGATGGTGCACTGGGGCACTGATCGGTTAAGGCCGTTCTCATAGTGATGTTTTTTAACGGATTTTTTTGTTTTTGTAATAAACACAAAAAGAAGAACAAATTACATTTTAAATTTTGTTATTCGTTTTTTCATGAGTAGCAAGTGAGGTGCAAGTTAGAATTTATGTTTTGTAAATCGTTTTTTATTAGAAACATAGTTTAGTAAAAATAAAAGCTTATTTAATAATGAAAATACGTTTATGTTTTTGTACTTATTTTGTAAATGAATTCAAGTGGAGAAGAAAGCTGCCAAACGATCCCTTTTTATTCTGGCTTCACAATTCTTAGTTGCCTGCCTTGGGACTGGTCATTTTCCGAGGAGAAATCTTAAGAGTCAACTTCATTTTTAGTATCATAGTCAATATCTTCAGAGTCACATCCTTCTTTAGTCGTAATAATATTGTGGAGGACAATGCGCGCTATTATTATGGTTTTGATAAAACGCGATTAAATTCTAAATGGTTCAGAATTCCAAACTTTTCTTTCAGTATTCCACATGCTTGTTCGACCAATACCCTTGTGGAACTGCCTTTGTTGCACTGACAGAACCGTTGTCTCTGTATGGCACCATCAAGTTTACATCTAGGGGATATGCACAATCTCCAAGCAAGTGATATTCTGAAGAGTATTTCATGACACCATTATCTATTCCCCTTTTTTAATGGACTTGAATGTCATATAGAAGCAACGAGACATCGTCCAGGAAACCCAGCAAAAACTTCTAAAAACCGGATTCTGCTATAAGCCTGCACTATTAAAGAGTGCATTCCTTTTCGATTAAAAGAGCTCGTAGCATCTCTTTAAGATGCTGAAATTCGAACGTGCATCCCATTAATGCAACCCAAAACAAAAGGAAAAGGTTCTGCTCAACTGCTTTCGATGCAATGCATCAATTTTGTTGCGAAAGTTTGCATCACCGTTTTGTCACTACCGCATCGATGCAATTTTTTTGACGTTTTGGAACGCAGCCTTGTTTTCCAATGTGTACGAAAAGTGTTTTCTTGTTTTTGTAATTTTAACAATTTTTATGCGCTTTGTTCTACTCCAAATAATTAAAACTTTTTAGAAAAGAAAATTTGACGTTTTATCAAAAATAAAATGAAAACCAAGCGACGGAGATGGCACATTTGACCTAAAGCCTAATTCTGCTGTGGAGGAACCTGAGGTGAAGATTCTTTATTTAATGATCTCGGTTGAAGATCAAGTCAATGAAGTGTTGACTCCTTTAAACACTTAGTGACTGTTTTGCCAAACAGAACAACTGCACGTACCTCTTTTAAACATTATAAATTTTTTAATTCGACTTTTTATTTTTGAGAACAAACATTACTTTCTCTTTGTGTCTATTCAAAGAGATTTGATTTATCATAATTCACAGCGATTTCCTAATTTATCGAATCAGTCGAATCAATCTTCGATGCTGCTGTAAAAATGTTCAATACTCAACATTTCTGTATATATAATACACAAACAACATATGTTCTAAACAGTAAATACAACACTTTGAGTTGAAGTTAAAAAACTGTGCGTATGTTGTCGAAAATAATCTACTACACAACATCTCGGTCGAATACATTACAGAGTGATTCGACTTGAGTCGATTTGAGATCGACAAACGTAATTTGATGTGATTATTTCAACACCATTCTATACACTGAACTAAAGGGTTAAAAACGTCACACATATGAATATATGTGCAAGTCAATGAATTTGTAGATTTTTTTCTGAACCCACAGAACCCAGCAATGTATTTTGTTTCCATGTTGCTTGAATTTATTCATTCGTAAAAGGCGCACAAATATAACAGAATCGTCATAAAGCTTGAGAGGCACTAACTTATTTTTTTTTTTTGTATTTGAGGTGATAAAATACCAAAGGCTCTTAGGAAATTGAGAACAATTTGATTTGAAAAAGGCCATCTTCACCGAAACCGAAAAAATTCAAAGTTGCAAGTTCAGCACAAAAGATTATGACGTCCGTTTTTGGAATGGGAATTGTAGTGGTAGATTATCTGGAAAAGCCAGCTACCATAAAATGCTCTTACTACGAACGCCGAAGCAGAAGATTTCGTAAAAATATCAAGAAAAGGAGGTGGCGCAAACTTCGAGCTGGAGTGTTTTATCACCAAGACCTAAGTTGATCAAATACCCAACCTATTCCCTAGATCTGACCCCAGCGACATCCATCAATTTCCGCGACCGAAGCAGCAGCTCAAGGCTAAGAAAAACTGGGACAACCGTGAGGTAATGCGCGCAGTAAAAGAATTTTTTTATTATAATTATATTATATTATTATTTTCAAAAGGACTTCGCCCACTCTAAAAGGGATGGATTAATCGTATTAATAGTCGTATAGGCCGAATGGTTTAAAAACTAACATCCCTAGATCTTATTGGAGCTGGCGAGATCAGGAGAAAAAAATCTGGGTAACATATATGTACAAGTTCCATTAAAAGATTTAATACATTTTTCAGAATAAGAAGGGGTTTCAATAAAAGAAATTAAAGAAGCTTGATTCGGTGAGTGATATGGAATCCTATTGGCGGAAAGACCTTGTTAGACATGATATCTTTGATATATATTAAAAGCGTCGCTCTTCTACAATACATAACCCAATCTGAGCATGACAGAAAAATCCTTCCTTTATTAAGAGAATAAAAAAAATTAAAATCGAATACCACAACAAGTCAACCGTGGATCTTGTCATTTATGGTAAATTTCCCAACGTAATTTATCACTTTCATTGCACCGGAAGCGAGTTTTTCTTCTAATCAAGTGCAAAGACACTTTGTTTCGCTTGAGTTGAGTTCTTACAAAAATGACAGTCGCTATATTTCTCTGCTCTAATGCACACCAAGTCTTCCGTTGTAGCACGTAGGGGCAGAGATAATTCAATCTTATAAATCTCTTTTATTGGACAACAAATTAAAATGGATTTGCTCAGTGGGGCTTCACAATTTATGACAAATTGTGTTTGGTAACGAAAAATATACGAGTATAAGACCATTTACCTTCTAACACTGAAAATAAAGTTAAGTTTTTCAATCATAAATCAGTTGAGCTTTGATTTTAATCGGGATTTGTTGGACCGAAAGTTATAGGTAAATTATTGCATGATGGACGAAAAAAACCTTATTGCAAAGCACCCAAAAAAAAGATACAAATGAGAAAAGATTGGTATTTAAGAAGACGATCCCTGCCCCTGAGTGAATTGAGATTTGTATAAATTGATTCGCACAATAACTTTAAACATACTCGTTAATACGCTACTGCAACTAGTGACACCAATTATATAAAAAAAAAGGCCAAGTGCGACTCGAACTCATGCAACGAAGGTTTCGTACAAACTTCTAGGTTCACCTGTTAATAGTTCGTCAGCTGTATCTTTTGACTGAGTGGATTTAGAAGCTTGAAATACTCAGTGGAAATACTTACTTTAGATTTCCGACTACAATATCAGCTCAACATCAAATAGCAAACAAACTGTCCCATGTTTTAACGGGGGTTAAGACGTAAGCACTCGACTGCAGAAGTTGAATTATGACAGCATGGTTTTTAACTATAGACAATTCAGGACTAGACGCGTTGTTAAGAATGCGGTAGGCATTTTAATAAATAGATTTTAAAATTTTCAATCTGCTAAAAACTTAAAAATGTAAAATGTGTATGTTGTTGCATTGACACGCTTCTTGCACATTTTTTTAAGCAAAAATGTCGACGACGACGTTTTTTTATAACTAAATTGCTGCTCTGAGGATATGAATACTCTTATAATGCGTGTAGCACAGAGCGCGCGGAAGAATTAGGAGACGAAGAAGAAGTGATTTGAGAAACTCAGATGTAGGTGGAGCCCGAATCGATCTATAAGCTTTCGCGTAATTCGCAATATTTTAATCGACATTCGTTTTTTATTTATGTATGTACTTTTAATATTTAGAAGTTCTCAGGTATAAGTGTGATGCCTTCACAGCAGAGCCTTCTACACACCATCTACAAAACCACTATTTTGACAACACGAACTAGGAATTAAGGCGATACAACAACCACTACAAACAACAGCGCCACCCATTGGTCAGACTACTACTGCTGGTTGACCAATCCAGTGATAGTGCCATTAACTTTAGTCCAGTGACTGGGCCAGGCGCTCTATCAACTTCGCCACGTTACTGATGAAGGAAAGTTTTCGGTTAATACGTTTGTGGAAAGTTTTGATGGACAAGTTGAGTGACAGAAGGAGGAAGTGCTTTACTTTGTTAATTCTTTGATGTAAGCAGATTGAATTCTATTTATTTTTGATTTCATCATGGCCTTCGTCACTTCTTTATCAGCCTCTTATATCAAAATATGTATGCTTCTATTTTCACCGTATTGTCACTTTTTTCACAAAAATGGATCAACTTCAGTCTCAGTATCCGATTCAGTTAAACCAGTTTTTGTAGGTATTTATACATCGGTTTGATAGTTCAATCGAAATTGAAACTGATTTATAGCTTCAAAGGGGTTTTCAAATTTGCAATGAAATAAAACGCTAGTGAAGAAACTTTTGGAAATAAGCTAGAAATTATTTTATGATGAAAAATCATTGAAATGACATCCAAGAAGGGGTGTCGTTTTACACCAAAAGAAAACCGCCAAATTATTTAAAAGCGATATTTTCAGTTAAGTCAAAAGTTATTCACCAGTTGGTCTCGCAATACAAAATCTACCAAATATCCATTTAAGCTCTCTTCTGATGAATTTTTGTTCGCGTTTTCACATAATTGTTAAATAACAAAACCTCTGATGTCTTAATTGAGTTCATTAATCCGTAATTCCCCATTCCACCAGATAACGTCGTTCTCCAAGTCGTGTAGTCAGTGTGGTCATTTAAAAGATTAAAAAACAAATCTGCTGGTTAGGATAGTTTATGAACTAAGCTTTTTTTTACCCAGGCAGGTAATTTGATTGAGAACTGTATTTATCTGCTTGTTGCATGGATGTTGCAATGTTTTGTTAACACCGTTGAATTTTAAAGTACTGAAGTACATTTGTACTGCAGTGCTGTCTAAGTACCCATTACTTTACTTTATACTTGTACTTGAAAAAAATTACAATTTATTTGGCACTTGAAAGTCACCAAGTACAAGAACATTTTTAGGTACTTTGTTCTAAGGACTGGACAGTAATACTGGCTTGTTCATTTTTTAAATGCCTCTCAAGAACAAGTTAATTTTTTGTATTCGAGTCAGGGATCCAATGTTAACTTAGTTCGCTTTTTGTTGATCAATTATTAAACTTGTATTTGATACTTATTACCTCAACCATCAGTGGTTGCTTCAAATGAAACTAGAAGTACTTGTTTATTACTTTATTTTGCTAATGTGATTTGGCCTTTAATAAAACTAGTTGCTCGAAATGTTGGCCCAAAAGAGCGCTACGCTTTGGGGTGTTAACCAGAAACGCAAAAGAAAAAAGCCGTTCCACAGGTACTGATGACGTCAAAGGTTGTTAAGCTTTAGGATAGTTTCTTAAACATACATAAGCATCAATAATATAAGACGAATATTCTATTATATATAATGAAGGTTGTGTTGGAAAGTGAAACATTAATCAAATGTATTGTTATGGCACAAGCTTAAACGAAAAACAACAATACGTAGAACAACAATTCTTTGATAATCGGTGTTTAATTTGACCAGCTGTACTAATTGGAAGCTAAAAAGTCGTATGTTACATGTTATACGTATGCGATGTGAAGTCACACTATAGACCACTCAAGAAATTGTACTTGAAACATACTTATGAATGTACTGGACAGTATTGCATTATCCAGTAAATATACTTAGAAGAAAGTACTCGAAAAAGTAATTGTACTTGGTGACTTTCAAGTATAAATGACATTGTTTTTTTTTTTCAAGTAATAATACAATACAATAAATACTGGAATACTTGACTGAACTGAACTGGTACTTGAATGTTTACAAGTCTGGTTTAATAATACCTAGGCTTCAAGTGAAAATGAATATTTCTTTAAGAGAAATGTAATTACAGGCCAAAGTTTTCGCCATTACGGCATTACTTTAAAGGTTGAAGTTTATAACAGCATCTCGTCGACAGTGTTCTTTTGGGTTAATTTGGTATAAACGCAGTACATTTTTGATTCGATTAATCAGTTGCATTTTAAATAGCTTATAAAGCTCTTTGTGAATTTATTGCCAACACCAAAGAAGCTGTCTCAATAAAAAGGTTATGTTCCAAGGAACCACCAATCCGTTGATATCTTAATCAAATAAATGACTCGTGGGCTAAGTAGAGGTGATAAACATTGGGATCCCCAATGAAAAACTCTTCTCCTTGATTTACAGAGCGCATCAGCAGACTATTACATGTTCCCATCCCCTTTCAATGGTTATGCTTCGTCCAGCATTCCTACAAAATTTAGCATCCCGAGTTGAATTAATTTTCATAAACGGCTTGACTTTTAATGAAAGTTGGGATAAGAATAGATAGGCTTTTTAACCTGATTGTGTGAGACTTTTTAATCAACGCAACCTAGATTACAACACAACTATAGAATAGCTTTCAAAAGAATCTCACACCATGAGTACAATTCCATTGTGCATACAAAGATTTTTGAAAGTGCATAGTTGCTCAAACCCACATTCGAGGGGACATCGACCTGATTTTTGTGCGGACTTTGTCTGCGCCTACACGACGGTTCTATTCTATACTAACAGGACTTGAGATCAAACTCAACTTCAGCAACATCCTTAAAGAACAGTACAATAGAGAGAATTCCGTCTGAAAGAATCGTATTTTTGGCGGTATGCCTCTTGTCAACCCGAGATGTGTAGACTGTTGTATGTATATGCTTAAAGATCTCGATGGTGCTCATGCAGGTAACCGTGATCGAGGTCTCGAAAAGAAGCACGAGCGCCATAAAATAATCCAAGCATCAACAAGAACACATGCTCACTGCCAACACCAATATGTGAAGTAAAAAATACTTTTTATCTGCACGTGGAATGTTTGGATCTCTACTACAGGCGGCCGAACAATTGGCGAAAGTCCACTTCAAGTGGACATCATAAGAGATACAATGGAATGGGCCAGAAAAAAAACAACATGTAGGTACACCGAAGGAATACTGGTGCTAAGGACAAAAGATTAAGGATTAAGCTTAACGCGCAAATAAGGGTTGAACATCGACTCCTCAAAAGAGAAACAAAGCTCGGGAAGCGGGAAGACAAGGAAAAGAAGCCTGAAGATGCTGAACATATAGAAAGATAACTACTGCTGACAGTGCAAAAGTGATTACAAAAAACCTACTCCTGTCAGCCATAATAATGTATTCAACATTTAAGATGACCTGCAACAAAATAAAGCACTCACGTATAGTAAACTGAAAGAGCGTCTAAAAACATACATCCCTTAACGCTGCTAGTCCCGATGGACTTCCTGACGTCTAAATATAACCGGTTAGATATATACTTTACTGAAATAACTGCTGACGGATAAGTCTTCTTAACGTTCCTTAAAAGTCGGAAGGAAAAGTGTTGTCTATTTTACAAAATATACTTCACGTCGATACTAGTATACGTTTTGTGCTTACAGATTTTTGAACTTTTTCCGACTGTCTTAAAAAGCATTTAGAGACATATTAATGGAAAAAAAACAGAAATATATAGCTATCTTCTCCCATCGCTTTTTCGCTTGGGTTTTATTGCATATTCCATTAGCGATGTAAGGGTATGCTTCCCTAACTTTACTAGAAACTCCAGGTCCATATTGAATAAATTCATAAATGCTATTTTCTTTAATATAAACATTTTATATGATTAAAATTTTTTACATTTTGGAAATAAACAGAAAAAAACTCTTCCAAAACATCGACCAGGAATTTGTGATCGACTAGGGCCGGCTTCAAATCGACAAATATCGTCCCGATCAATATACACACTACAAAAATGAAAAAAATTTCGAAAAAAGTCGTTTATCGATCAACGATTGACATCCTCGCCAAACTCATTCGGTTGTGTTGGATGACGATGAAGAATGTCCATTGCGAACATGCGATTTTTTTTAAAATTATTTCCAATAGTAACTTTAGAAACTGACAAAATTTCGCAGTAAATTTTTGAAACATCTTTGATCCGTGGCAAAACGAGAAATAATCACCTTTGCCAACCGATGTTTCGTTGATTTGAGGAATAAACCCTTCTCTCGAACAGGAAAACTCACATTTTACAAGATCTTTATAATCCCGGTGGAAACCTTACCAAGGGTGAATGAACATCTGCACGGACTGTAGAGAAATATGGTTCAAATCAGGTTCCGCGTGCAAGGATCCAACTTTGTACGACATGAAGAGACGAAAGGACCCAAAGAGTCTTCGAATCTACATCGAAAAGACACCGTGCTAAGGCAAGGCCTAAACTTTGGTGGCGCAAACGAGTGGGAAATTATATCCACCAACTCAATGAACGGAATTGAAGGCTTAGTTTGGATCGATTTGCCTGTAGAGCCTTGTTGACTTAGGCCAAGGTCCACCCCGCACTGTAGCGTCCTCGAAGTATGGAATCATGATTTCGCTTCATATTGTGATACTGTGTAACGCCAAGATCAAAGAAATAAAACGCAGATTGGCGAACGAGTGTTTTTAAGACATTTTAAGAAAAAATTTAAAAATAAAATATATGCTTCTGAGTAATAATTGAAACCTTCTTTAACGTTTAAATTATAAAGTAACCCAACTACTGGCAAATCTTGTAATTTAGGACTTTTTTGAAACATACCATATTAAACAAAGCCCAAAAGAAAAAACAATTGTTTGTAGACAACGCAAAACCATCGGTTTAATAAAATATACACTTCGCCCCACCCGATTCAATAAACGTGTGTCTTTATTAGTTCATATATTAAAGTCTCCCCTCTGCTTTGTAAAAATGAATGCACGAATTTAGTAGGACGCAACAAAAACAAAATGAAATGTGAATATCACAACATCGAAACTGAAAGGTGCCATTTTAATTGAGGACGACAATCCAAAAATATCTTCATGCTTACATCATAAAGTGTTTCTAAAGTTAAGTAGCCACAACAATGATTTAAATTATTTATTTTCTTCAATTGAATTTATATATTAAAAAATAAGAAAAAATAAATAAAATAACAAGTTTACTTACAAACTATTAAACGTGCTAAGCGAATTAAAAAAATACTAAAGATAAATAAAACAATATCATCAATAGGCTAAATGATTCTCACAGCACATTCATCTCCGGTCGTGTGATTTATTTATTAAATTAAATTTGCTAATTGCACCGCAAGTTGTCTGAGTCTTTTTTTTTTGTATTATTGTAGATTCCCATCCTTAAGGAGTTCACATGGCCTTTTCATCATCATAAACGGTTAATTCTCTGTGAATAGCAGGTGATTGGATGAAGATCGGTCACGTTATGTATCGACATTGGAGTTTTGCAGATTTGTATGAGAAAACAGGATAAACGCAGCTTCGTTATGTATTATAACTACGTAAATTGTAGGAAATGCTACAGCTGGACACGAACATACAATGAGACGATGAAATGAGAATGAAACACAGAATACATTTTCTTTTTTTTTGTCTTTGTTTCTTTATAAAAACAAGTTTTACATAATAACTAACCACACAAAAGTTCTTCAAAAATAGTATAACCCTTCACACAACCGAAGATTCCACCCTTTTTTTATGTAGCAAGGAAGAATTATTTTTTATTGAATTATTAACTATTTTTTTAGTTATGTAAAGCGTGAAAAATTATTCTTTTTATATACATACATGACAGTAAAATGCATTTTGTTTTGTTTTTTTGTAGTGACACAATTGAAATTGATATTCGTTACAAGCTTAAAAATGTTTTATAAAAATGTTTAACTTTAGGCAGAAGTATAGCTAAATAAATAAAAATTTAATACTCATGTGGTACACAGATAAAGCAAATAAGCAAATTTTAGAGAGTGTGATTTTAAGCTTTAAATTGGATTCTTTTCTACGATAGCACTACTGTTATGAGGCACATCACTGTTAAAAATAAAAAGTTTTAAATGAAAATATTAATAAACAATCAGCACTTGCGTTTTTACAGCACAGAAAATTTCTAATTTTGGGAGATTATCAACGATGAATTTGCTTACCTCGAGTACGTCGAGTTAACATTGTCAACTGCAAAGCTATTCTGCGATGGAAGCACCAGTTTCTTGATCCACTGTAATAAAAAAAAACGTTCATTCAACATCTGGACATTTACTAAATATAAAGTGTTTTTCAATTCATTATGGAAGATGGATCATGATATTACACAAATCCAAAGGCATAAAGTTTCCTAAAGCATAAAGCTATGTTTTTCTTTTAATAACGATCGGTTTGTGATAATTCTTTTTACCATTTGGGGGCCTATCTCTTGATCTTCAAGGTTTGTTAAACATACAGGAAACACAACAGGAAGTTGTCGAGTGGTGTCAAATCATACGATCGAGATGGCAGAGTCTCTCTGTCATAGATTTTAGTACTCAGTAAGTCTATCGTTTCGAATAAAAATTGGCACATATACACATAAATGTTATCACTGTTTCAAGTTCTATAATCCTTCGTCCTATCTATGATAGACGTTCTGCAAGACACTTTTATAGTTATTTTTGGTTATAGGAGAGTTGTACAGACTATCAATGTAACAATGTTGCCGAGTCAAATATAAAATGTTGTCGAGATAAAGGCTGGAAATGTCACTTCCAAAAAAAATGTTCAATAAACGGCTTCTACGTCCGCTTGAATTTCAAAGAACAGAAATCTTATCGAACTACCAATCAGTTGGACTTTATTGCCTTTATTGACTTGTACTCTTAACTTCTAAAGCCACCAATTGAACTTGAGTTTACGCTAATAAACCAAGAATTTTTTAACAACTTTGAACTAAATGATCAAACTGACATACTATCCAGGCGCATATCCGTCCAAATTAATGTGAACCTGAACGGAACAAAAGCTACAAAAAATTTAAAGTGATCAACTGGTTGGTTGGGTCTGTTATGAGATTTGATCACGTACATATTATGTAGATACTTTGTTGCAACTTACACATGAATCTTTACACTCAAGTGTACACAAAATGACAATTATCGAACATTGTTTAACTTTTCTATTAGCAGGGTAGTTTCGATTCTTCAATCTTATTGTAATAAAATTACTATCTGAAACGTGTAGTGATTTTTAATCAGAACGTTTTAGTCCACCACTTGTCGAAAGCGATAAGAATATTTATAAGACATAAGAAGGCAATAAAATTAACTCTATGGCATGGGAATTCAGTTATGAAATGTTTGTCTGATTCAATAATTTTGAAATTTTGTTTTCGTAGAAATTGACCCCGTCTGTAGGTTAAAACATAGTCAATGACGTTGGTTTGGAAAACTATTGCGAAAACAAACGCTTTGATTAAAAGCAACGAGATCGACATGAATATGGGAAGATTATCCATTGTGTCTTTCCAAATACCATTGATAAATGGAAATAAAGTGCTGCATTCTCTTAAGTTTTAATTTTTCAGAAATATAAAAGAATTTCCTTATTTATATACATTTTAAAAATCAAAATAAAATAAGATTTAAAACCAAATGGCCAGAAATTTATCTGATTTGAATCGATCATATTTCGCGCTGTTTCTGATAAAGACACATATGCTTGTATGCCTGGAAAGAGCTATTATGCCTGGAAATAGCTACTATGCCTGGAAAGAACTAGGAAAAGTGATACGTGATGGCCCATTTTCTTACCACAAATAAAATAAATTTTTTAACTTGCACTGACGGGTGCAAGGTGGAATGTGGTTATTGTTGTTAAGTGGAAACATTCAGATTCACATTTGTCCATTTAACCGGACTGTGGTTTAGGATCGCATATCTTGTCAACTGATCCTTAGCTTTAAATATCGCCTCCCCTCTTGTAAATGATTTTCACCTACAAACATTTATAGCAAGGCCACTTAACCATTCTCTTAACTTGAATAACTGTGACACGAAGAAAACACCATAATATTTTGCTCTTATGTGGGCGTTGCGGGTATGTGTGAACTGCAACCAAATGCCTGATCACCCTTCTTAAATTCTTGGAGATCAAAAAGTTAGGTTTCACTTTTGACGTTCACAATCGAATGTAAATTCCTTGGCGAATGTTGTGCCACGTCGAAACACGACAGCTCTTTCAAAGGCAGCCCTACCAACTTACGATATGTCCTAATTGAATCCGTTCGTGTGTGGTGCGTGTGATGTTTATAATCAAACTACTGTTGATAAACAAAGCTGTACAATTGAATACGAGCTGTGATCTGTGCGTGAAAAGCGTGTATCCCAAAACGCACGTTTGGCTTAAAGTTTCACGCATCTTTTCTGATTCTGACGTTTTAGATTTCCCGCGTTGTACTCGATGCTTTGTTAGAAATTGATTTACAGAGCAAATGTGGCTAAACACAATGCGTTCGCCCTAAACCCTGACTGTGAGTGCACACACGTATCACACGCGCCTCGATTCAATAATGATATAGCGTTACAATATCCTTAATATGTAGATACACCCTGCATTTTTTTCTACCTGCTTCGATTCCGAAAGATTTTCTTGCTGAGTTTATTTTGAATAAATGAAAAAGCTATAAGTTAAACTTTTCTCGGCCGACGTGAAACATCTTCTTACGTAGAAATATCAAACTGATTGATAAATGTGGGAAATTGGGACATGTTGATGATCGAAATCGTGTCCGTCGCGCAGGAAAAAAATTGAGTTGAGCATATAAGCAACAGCACTCTACAGGTACTAACTTAAGCCTGCAGATAATCTGCACCGTTGCATCATCAAATACTGTATTTAATTAATCACTCATCAATAAATTTGCGAACGGACTCTATGTATATGGGCCATGTTTATTTCACAAACCATTGCTCTATTTCGGGCAAATTTTTCATAGCATTTCTCGATTTGAGTTTGTCATTGAATTCGTTTGATTTAATTCCGTTTAACATCTTTCTTGTGTGGGCATGTGATGCAAAAGGTAATGCTTATTTCCATTAGTCAATTGAAGGATTTTAAGTAATCCATGAAATAAAGCTATACTAAAAAACAGTGACAGTGGCCATATTGAAAAAAAAAAATACGCAATGTTCCCTATATAAAAACGCGAGTATTTTGATGCGGTCCTGAGAATTTTGCTTTAAAATATTTCATTGGCCATATTCTTAAAAGATCAGTGAATACGGAGGGCAATCAATTTTTGAAAACCCATATACCTGCAAATAGGCACTAGCTTTCCAAAGGTTTTTCGTACATTTCAGCACTAATCTTTTGCAAATTGCTCAAAATGGAAGTCTTGGGATTGCATCCTTAACAGAATATTTCGAATTTGTCTGAACAAAACATTCTTTTCACGATTTTGATCGTTGTCCCACTACGTCGTCCTAACCCGTCTATTTACGTTATCTTCCCTCTGAATAAACACAGGTTGAAATGTGACTATGGAACTGCATTCAAATTTAACTCGACAAATTTTAGATGACAAATACCATACATACCCTATTATTGTTCAATCTCCGGCTGCCCATGCACGCCGACATGTGTATCACAAGATAAAAGTTAAACAGCAAATATAAAATGGCAAATATACCTAGGAAAAATAAATAGGAAAGCACATTAAAAATCTCTGTCATTATCATATAAGATTCGCAGCACTTACAAACTAAGGCCAAATAGCCTCCTGTTAATTCGGCTGAACGAACTTGATCGATAACAAAATATAAATTTATTCCTATAACAAGAATTGTTAACATAATTGAGGCAACTTTATTTCCCCTGAAAAACAAATAAAATAAAAATTAACAAAACCCACAAATTTCATTGAATTTGGAAAAAACTTACAGTCCATTCACAAACTCTCCCATTATTGCAGCCGAGGAAGTGAAAGCAACCGTAGGTATCGCGGCAAAAGGCAACTGCAACGCCATGACAGCGTTTAAAATATCATTCATACCAGTGAGATCCTCTATTTTACTAAAGAAGGCAACGCAAAAGGTTGGCACTATGGCAACAAATCGTGTGAAGAAAACTCTCTTCCAGCGTGGCCATTGCAAGTTAAGAAAGCCTTCCATACAGAATTGGCCAGCATAAGTGCCAGTCATTGTTGAACTCTGACCTGCAGCCAAAATGCCTACAGCCCATATATACATGGCAGCGGCACCAAAGGTGCAACCAAGAAACAATCCAGCTTTATACAAATCAGCATCCACCAGCGCCTGTCCATTTTCATTGTCCGTAAACGAATGCTGTGCATCAGCGTACATGGTTTGATTCACACAAACATCCAGCTGTAAAACAACAAAGCACGAATATTGAATTACCAATAAAAGGACGCATTTTTTCAACATACCACTTCTTCATTCGTTTTTCCGAACAAACCATGTGCAAACACAGCAACTACAAACACGTTAATGATGAACGATACGAAGAGGGCAATTGAAGCTTCAACGAAGAAATAGAAATTAGCCTCACGTACTTTGTTACTTTTACTGCGGTCGACATCTCGAGACTATAAGATTAGAAAATGTGACAATGAACGAGAATAATACTTAATTTTACTTACTTTAACCAAGGCCGAATGCAGGTACAGGTTGTGAGGCATTATAACAGCTCCTACAACACCAACTGCTTGGAGGAAAACTTTCGAGTCGCATTCAGTGCACCACGGGAAAAACATGCCCTTCATAACTTCACCTTGATCGGGCGCCGACACTACATACTGAAATAAAACAAATAATTTTATCAGTATGCATACTCCAGAGTGACTAAATATATGGTTCGGTAAAGCAGATAATGAGGCGCAAAATCTCTAAACTAAGTCACGATTGTGATGCCGCTCTTCCGGTTTTAATCAACTTTGTGAGAAGTATTTTTGAGTTTTTTTTTATTATTATCAAACAACAAGCTAAACATTTATCTTGAAATGATCAAGCTTTATATAAATTCTTTGTTTGTTAGATTAGATTTATATTAAGTGAATGCGAAATGAATTATAAAAGTGCAATTAGAATCAGTAAATATGGCCTGTTTGAATATTTAATTCGAGGGTAATGATCCCGAGCAAGGGGCCTCTTTCAACATGTTGGATACGTTGGCAAAAGCAATGTTTTTAAATAAACAAGGCTTTTTCGCGTGTTGTCGCTTCACCTAAATAATTTGGCCTTAATTCTGGTTTGGAAACACTAAAAATGCGTGTATTCCAGGTTTTAAGCTACGCCGTAGTTTCTTGAAAAATAGAAAACATACCCATTTTTCGTCAGCTACTCAGTAAATTGTTTTCTGCCCGTAACTAAGAGAAATGGTGGTTTCTTAAATCATCAATTCAATTTGATTTGATGTACTTCACTGATGAAATGAACTTAAACCGAGAGTCATGTAGTATTTCTTGAGACCCTCGGGACTCATCAAGCAAAATGTTAAATCTTAACATATTACGCCATTTGAGAGGTCTTCCGGTAGAAATGTTTTAAACTTATTCCTTTCGGTACGATTATGGCATGCTTTCACTCAAGTAAACGCAAGTAAAGCTCTTCATTGACATAAAGCACACCAACCAGTGAGTTTTAATGGATGTAAGGACTTCTCGATGAAGTCTTCTGGTTTTTCTCCTTACCGAATTCGGCAATTTTGCTTTTTTACATATCCATTTTAACAAAAATGAGCCTCACTGGAGAAGAAAATTTTGCGTTGAGGATCAAGCTGAATCATGTTTTCGGCCCATTGATTGAACCTACAACGCGTCTAATGGTCACCCGATTTGAACTCTTGCACAAGCTGAACTTAAGAAGCTTTTAAGCGAAAATCATTCCGTAAATTCTTCCACAAAGTTGACGGGAGACGAATCGACTCATTCGGATTCTCCTCAACACTGTGCTCTACATCGGAAATACATTCATCTGTTCGCTCTGTTTGTCGTTTTTGGGGATACGTATTATCCACTAGAGTATACGTGGTGCGAAAACGATTCATCGTGTTCTGAATAACTTGCTTAGATCGAGGATAATGTCCACCGTAAAATGAACGTAGCGCACGACAAGTTTGGCGATCCGAACCATGGTTTTAAAAATAAGTTTGCGCAGTTTGAAAGCATTGTTCTGGTGCCAATCTATTCATCCAAACATGGCGATAATTTAACACCGTCCCGACTTGTGTTGTGCATAAGAAAAGACTTCGTAGTGGCTCTTTGGAAAGCCGTGGTCTTCTGAGCCGTTTGCACCCTCTCACTAGTGTGAGACTTCAATTTTGTGCTATTAAATCGATATTGCAGTGAAAAACGAAGGCAACGTGCATTGGAATTCATTGCAGTTATAACATTCATTGCAGTTTTAATATTCTCATATTCGTTAACAGTCCCTTTAAAATGTCTTGAGCACGGAAAAATACCATCACCGTATAGGGCTATCATTTGTTTAACAATAGCAATTGTCATTTCGAATAAAACACAGAAATTATTTCAGAATAGTCATTATACACCTGAGACATAATCTTGCACAGGTAATCCGCTAACTTGTCTTGATTGATTGCACATTCAAAGAATAAAGTTCTGGCAACTATTAGATGAATTAAAAAAATTTAAAACTGTGAAGCATGGCTGAAAACATACGACTTCGAAACAATAGATAATCAAGCTGTCTGTAAAATTAATCATGAGTGCAATTATAGAAATTAAATATTCGCGGAAACGTATCAATTTACTCGATACGCTCAGCAAACTTACGTTATCTTTGTCGTAATGAAAAATAAGCTCATTGAAATTTTTGTTATAAAGTTAAATGTAAATTCTGTGGAATAATTACCTCATAGCCAAATGTCACTGCCATCACACTTATTAGAACACCAAACAACAACTCCAGTTTTCTCAGGCCATACTTGTCCAAGAAAAGAAACGTAAACGTGTCGAAAATTGTAATTAGCGTTCCGCCCCAAAGAGGTATACTAAAATTAACAATTGTAAACAACAAAAGTTTTATAAATATTGGCACTTCGCAACAGACTTACACTTTATTCGATAGGAGATATATCGCAATTGCTGTGCCTATTACTTCTTGCATGTCGGAACCGATGATTGCTATTTCTATCATAATCCAGAGAATAAATCGAGGAACATTTTTGTACTGCCTGTAGCACATTTCTGCTAGGTGGAGGCCAGTCACTACTCCCAGCCTGTTGAATATAATCATATTTGAGAAAAAAAAATTCAGCTAATGATGCATTTTCGCTTATCACCTTGCTGATAAACGCTGCATGAGTAAACCAAGACATGTGGCAGCGAGTAGAACCCATAGGATCTTATATTTTGCTGCGGATCCACTCTGTAGATCCGATTCGATGTTGCCCGGATCCAAGTATGCTATGGACATGAGAAACCCAGGACCTGTAAACGCCCATAATTTTCTAAAACTAAATCCAATCTGAAATGTACAAATAAAAGGAACATTCAGTTTATAAACCATTATTACAAGTTGCGTCTTCTCATTATTTACCTTTTCGACTTCAGGAATCAAAACTTTCTCTTCACTGAAATACGCTTGTTTTGGCGCTTTAAGTCGCGTTTCCTCATTGAGAACAATTTGTGGCTCGTTACTGTAAGTATTTGGAGCAGTGCTCGGCTTTTGCTGCGCTGATGAGTATAATGATAAATCACTTGCATTGTTTGAGATTGTGCCCACCTCTGTTGCTGTGTCACCATTGTCATCATAACCAGCATTCGTTGCCATGCTGTGAGAAATAATAGAACAAAACAGAAACAACAATTGTAGTTAATTGAAATCGTATTTTATTATAATTTTGCTTTCACTGATAGTGTCGACAGAGGCGACTTAATGCAAGCAATTTCCACAGGAATGGATCATCACACACATGGTTCCAAGATCACTTTTATTACATTATTTTTCTGAGAAACATCGTGATTGTTTAGAGGAATTCTTTTTTCTTAATACTTTCTAAGGAAAACTTAATTTATAACATCTGACTACTCCGCTGAAGATGTTGCTAAGATGATGTGGACAATATTTCTTTATTTGTAAGACCTTGATATTCATCGGAAGACTTATGTTGATATTTGAACAGGTGAAATTCTTTTTTTTTTTCTCAGTGCGACCGAGCGACGTTTTCAAAAGACTGGTGTAGAAAATAAATGACAGTACTCGTAATGATTGGTTTTGTAAAATCGAAACAAATTTTTATAAGGCTGATCAAATACAAAGGCTCAAACGCACATAGTGTTGAGGATAGCAATCCTAAGCGAACTGCAGTTAAAATTCCCAAAAATGCCAAAGAAATCTAAAGAACGATGGGACTTCAAAAGTAATGATAAAAGTGGTCCTAAAATCATTTAGGAAATTTGAGCGCCAACTCACGTCCCTTAGAGTGACCATCAGACTCAAGGGATCTCAAATAGTAGTATTTGGAGAAACCTTCACAACGGGCGACGTCGACGTAGGTGCGTTGTCTAACAAGCATGTTAACCGCCGAGCATAACAATTTACGAGCTGACATTAAAATATCAAAGGAAATGCCGTCCATATTTTGGAATTCCGAATGGTGTATAATAGTACACTATGAGCTCTTACTACGCAGACCAAAGCAGAAAATTGAGACAACCTTCCAGCACACAGCACACATTCAAGAAGCGAGTTTCGAATTGCTCGAATTCCATCAGGCACCGAATTCAGACCGTTCCTCTTTATTATTTACACACAGGAGGTTTAACGTGTACTACACAATTGAAAGTAAGATTTGCAAATGGGGACGTAAGGGCCAATGTGTTTGGCTATGAAAATTTAAATGCGGTACTAATCATTATTTAATAAAAAACAAAAGAGGCACTTTCTCGAACAAATCGTATGAAACTCATACACCACCATGTACGGTTTTAAAGAGCATATGCATACGATTGTGATGGGCGCAACATAGAATCAATGATGAACTAAAAGTATACCAAAGATGAAAGAGATATGAGGCGTACCTTAGACAAACAAAGGATCCGAAGTCTTGCAACCGGGAATAGCTAAGTTAAAAGACGAAAAGACAAAAATCCAACTTCCACGGATGCAGGTGTGCTCCCACGGCATTAAAAAGAAGTCAACGTGGCCAATTAAAAAGCAGCAGAAGCTAGTTGCTTTGGAACAGGACAAGTGGTCTGATTTAGAAGAACGAAATCTTGCCCGTCCAATCTACAAAAAAAGGTGATTCTACAATTATCTTTTACACCCTCCAGAGCTCTTTTCCAAATCGCAATTCGGCCAATACTAGTGTTGGCTTTACTAGTGTCCGGCAAATTGACAATTGACCAAGTTTTCAAACTTGTGCAACATGGAAGGCAAGTTAATTATCAAATATGTTCAGTTGTTGCTCGCAATCATCGTGCCGTCATTGAAGGTTTCGATGCGAGGCCAAAAGAGTGAGTATGTCTTTAAACTAAGCAAAAAAGTAGAACGTATTTTTGGGACATTCGAAAGAAAATTTCTTAGTCGGGTATACAGTCATGTCAGCAAGGAGATCGAATGGAGGAAAAGGAGCTGGATAATGATGTGCATCTTGTCCGAGAGGCAATAATCTGACGACCACAATGAGCAAATAAACAACAATGCCTCAGCTTTGATCGTCTTCGGAAGATTGCAACCAGGTTCGGAAAAAAAGAAGCAACCAAAACTGCATTAGCTTAGACCGAAAACACGAAAAAACGATGGGCATTGTAAAATTTCATGTTTTGTGGAACAATTTCCATCAACAACGCAAGAAACAAAAGCGAAAGTACTCGCTAGTGGCACTGGATTATCTGCGAGTGTCTCCAGACTCTGAATTCTGTAGCCCATTTTGTAGAAACACACAATGATTATTCAATGACAATTTAAAACATGAAAAATAACCTTAGAAAAAGTTATTTTTATTATTTTGTACTAATATGCCGACACAAAAAAAAATCATGCAATTTAAAGAAAAGTCACGAACCGAGTTTTTAAACAAAGGTGAAAATAGTTACAAAATAGATATGAAACTTTAAGACGAAAATAAAAGACAATATTTAAGTAAAGCACTGAAGCACAATATCCCAAGTTGCAGCACAAATTATATACACATGTTAACTGAATGCAATTACAAAATAAAAATAGAAAAACGACATTTGGCCAACATTTATTTATGTTAATTCTTAAGTCGTTAATGTTTTATGCATTAATAATGAAGACGGTATGACATTCTACAATCCATTAAAGTCTATACAGTAAAAGGCATTGGGTTATCATTTAATACATACGTCTTCTGAACATTTTTAAAGGAAAGAACATAATTTTTTATTGTAGAATTTAAGTCATTCAACAATGAACATTCCCAGCGCCAACTTGAGATTATTCTACGTGCCAAGTGATAACACAATGAAAGTTTGACATTGACAACATTCATTCGCAAACCAACAAAAGCACTGTCTCCATCATACTCGATGAAACGTGAGGAATACCAAATGCTCGGAGTTACAGATTCTCGTGCGGATACTTGATGAAAAGGGTATCCAAATTTAAAAGGATAAAAGAGCATTAATATGATAAACTTAAACACGAAATCAAGAACTAAGGAGGCTGAATAAAAAAGTCATTTTGGAGCCCCAGCGCACAACTGAATCGAAAGTCTATATTTAGAAACATTTTTATATTTTAAATTTCAAGTTTATAACCGATGACCTAAAATTGGAGTGCCCGAATTCATACTGGCTTTAAGAGCTTACACTTATAAAAGTGTTTCCTTTTTTTCCGTGGGTAGGTAAAAACCTTCATAGGCACTATGAGGACAGGCCGGGCATGCTCATAATAGTGCGAAATTCTTACTCACTTAAAAACCTCCCATGTTTTCTAGACTACGACTGAGTTTCGTTAACAAGTAGTTTCATTTTCTGTAGGTCTTCGCGTTTGGTAGGTAGCTTTCCAGTGAAGGCACTTACTAGCTCCGTCTAAGGGCGCAAGAACTAACGGTCTTGTGCGTTGTAGTCGGCCCAACAAGGTTAGTCTCATCCAGAGTTTGTGTAATTTCGCTTTAACAGTGATCGTGCAGCCGAGAATGAAGCTTTTGAACAAAGTTAGTTACTTCGTCCGACACGGTAGCAGCAACTCCCAAATCTCTGTGAATGTTGCTTTTTATTAAAAACCACGAAGCATTCATAATTGGTCATGTTTTGTTTTGAAATTTTTGTATTATCGATCTATTGCTTGCTTTGGTACAACCCCATAGCCGTATACTGTACGTCCAATTAGGTTTAAGCAGTTGCTTATATAAAAGCAGCTTATAGTTTTGTATATCTCCCGAAGAGCCAATGCAATGATTTCGAGCTCGTCACGTTTTTTTTTTAACGTGTGATTTCCACTTCAGTTTCGCGTCTTAAGTCATTCCTAAATATTTCGCCTCATTGAACACGGGATTTGAACCGAGTTTCAAACAGAGGTTTATTGTAAACGTTCCTGTACGTTAAATTAACATTTTTTGATTTGCTCTCATTTAAAACTATCCGCCAAGTCTTCGTCCACTCACTTATTTTGTCTAAAGCTGGCGTTGACGGTTCGACTGCTCCATCTACTGCGAGAACGGCCGTGTCGTCCGCGTGCGTGACAACGACTGTTTCTTCATCTTGTGGCATGTCACTCGTATAAAGCAAGAACAGAATCGGACCCAGAACACTTCCTTGGGAACACCGGCATGAATTTCTTTGAATTCTGAGTATTCAGACCCGTATCTAGCAAGGAAAAGTCTGTTTGCGAGGTAGGTAGTTTATACTTTAGTCCATCGTGCCATACCTTGTCGAAGGCTTGCGATACGTCTGCACTAGAGCATATCTTTTTTGTTTCCAGGGATTTTCAATAACGTTTGTTATTCGATAGACCTGATCGATTGTGGAATGATTGATTCTAAAACCAAACTGATGGTCCGGTATTAATCGTTTTACTTCAATTACCAGTTGCCATCGTTTTAGCAAAAGTTTCTCAAATACCTTAGATATTATTGGCAGGAGCGAAATTGGTATATAGGATTTTTTGTCGTTTAGACTTTTTCCGAGTTTCGGAACCATTATGACTTCTGCGACTTTCCATTGCCCTGGGACGTATGAAATTCTCAAGCAAGCAATAATAATATATAAAAGCTTGACTAACGCTTTTTAGGCTTCTTAAACATTTCACCAGAAATAAGGTCGTACCCCGGTTTTGTTATTTCTTAATTTTCTTATGGTCTGTCGAAGTTCAGGCAGTGTTACTGTTTTCATTTAAAGTTGTCCGTTCTTGTATTGGCGTCGGGGTCTTCGGCCAATGGTTGTCTGTCAAATGGTTCAAACATGTCTTCTAAATGTTCTGCAAAGAGATCCGCTTGCTCTTAATCTTCTTTTGCCCATTCGCCGTTAGCTCTCATTATTGGCGCCGAGTGCATTACAGGTTTTTTAATGGATTAAACGAGTAGTTTGAGCTCTTATCCGCAGTCAAACCTTCGAGGTATGCGGAAGACTTGCAACCCTTAAAATCTTGAAGAATGCGCTTTAACTTGTTGGAAAAGTGGTTCAAGTATGTTTTTTTCTGGTGGCGCTCGGGATCTTTGCCATCGCTTGCGCGCTCTCCTCTTCATACGTATAAGCTCTTCGATTTCGAGCAGGAATATTGTTTCACCGTTGCGTTTTTCATTTCTTTATGGTCTGTCAAAGTGCTACGGCAGTGCTACCGTTTTCATTTTAAAGTTGTACGTTGTATAACATAAAATATCTATACCGCAAAATTTAAGGCAGGCATTGCAGATATCGAGTGAAATGTACCAACCCAGTTTCTGAAGTTGTTTAAAATATCCAGAAACAGCTAAAGGACAAAAGGACGCCAGGTGCTCAACGAACTTAGAAGGAAATCTCATCAAAAAGCAAGGGCTCATACGAGTATATAATACAAAGTGGATTTTTGCTTAAATGGGGCGTATAATGTATAAAACCTTAAATCCAATAGACAAAACAATCACCGAACTGACAAGTATTACACTAGCTAGTCGCAATCAGGGCCGAAGTGTTTATTCGCGCCGACTCGAGAGGTCACGCTCAAAAATACGAGGACATGAGGATATTTGCTGGTTTCACGGCAGATTCGGTTTAAAATTGTTTAAATTAACGATCAACTCATTATCCTTGCACCTATCAAAGCGATTCTGCCGCCCGCCAGCTATTTGTAATATCTGATAATAATGAAAATTGTCCATGTTTCAGACTCTTGCTGGTACAATAACGAAAAGTATTCAAAAGTCGCATTCTTGTGACTAATGTCTCACGGGAAGCAACCAATTTTCAGCGTCCCACAACTGTGGAAGAAGATAACTCAGAGAATCCCGCTAATGAAAATGTAAATAATGATGACGGACGGAACACTATGAACCTTGTTTTGAGACATTGCTCCTAAGGGAATCTTAACACAAAAAATAAATTGTTCAGAATGTGTACGTAATTAGTTCTTAGGTTGGCAATGAATGAAAATCAAATTAAAATGTTGTTTATTTATATTTTCAAAAATCTCAATTTGATCAGTTTTTTCGTGTCACTTGTGATTATTTTCATGTGAATTTGTGAATTGCGCACGTAATCTAAAAATTACTCTTATCATATGGGCAAGAGACCATATTAAATGCATTTAGAAGCAGTTTTTGAAACATAAACCACAATTACAAATTTGTGATATATAGTACTATATGTCTAACAGGCACAAATTTGTATGATAGTTGTACTTTTTATTTTGTGAAAATAAACTGAAAACTGCCTTTCTTCAAATTCGAATGTGAGGTTCTACAATTGATTAATGTTTAGTTTAGTTCGAATGTCGAAATCGTTAATTGTTCTTTGTTGTGCTCGGAGATTTTACTTTTTACTTTCGAAAAAGATGATTCAAGGAACTTAAAATAAATTTTGATTTGAAAATGGAATTTAAATTGGAATAACATTCGAAGTTTTGACTATCTGTGTCTTTTGGCTAATAAAAAAAAAGTTTTTGAATAGTACACAAGTTTAAAATAGTATCTCGAAGACGTTAAGGATATGGACCACCCTCAAAAAAGTTTAAAGGAGGTATCATTTTTTTTTTTTCAATTTCTACAGAATACAGTTCGCCTAATTTGGAATTACATTTAATAGGAAATACCGACAGAATTGTCAGAAACAATGTTGTGGAAATGGTATCATAACGATGTTCCCGCTAGCTCACACCCCACTATACATTTTTTTTTGTCCCAGCCACCGTTGCTGCCATATGGTACCCTAAAAAGAAGACGACATGAAAGTTAAACATCATAGCAAAAAATAAGGTAAGGCACGAATTCTTCCCCTCCATGATTAAGAAAATCGTTGACACAAGTGACAACTTTATTTTGATAAAGAAAAAACACCAAGTGCGAGTCAGACTCGCGCTCCGAGGGTTCCGTACAAGCATGAGGTATATAATTAGTTCACCCATCACGCCGATCTAAAACAAAAAAAAATTGCTTCATGCCAAATTTCTAGATTCTAGGTCGACTGGAAGTACCCTTTAGGTTTTCATTCCCTTGAAAGCAGTTGCGAGTTTGAAAATATGCGGGTTAAATTGATGTTTCTTTTGATAACGTCGACATAGAAGTTTGATTTTGTTACATCTTAAAGGTATTATAGACATGAGTATTTGATATGAATGTCAATTTAATATCTCTACACGTTCATCAGGAAAGGGATAGTAAGTTTAAAAAAATTAAAATATTTTTATTGTATTATTATTTTTCCATATCAGTGCTATAAGACAATGCTTCGTACCATATTTCAAGATTCTCAGTTCACCTGTAGGTTTTAATTCCCTTGTGAGTGTCGAAAATTTTCGGCATTTACGGCTGTATCTTTTAAATGCGTTGGCTTAGAAGTGCGCTCCAAGGGACAGTAGACCTGAGTATTTGAAATAAATTCCAGCTTAATACGTCTACGAGTTCCTGAGAAAAAGGGTCGTGGAAGACAGACGGACGGACGGACAACAAAGTGATCCTAACAGGGTTCAGCTTTTTCCTTTCGAGGTAAAAAACCCTTAAAAACAGAGTCTTCAAGAAAATATGAATACCCAATATTTATTATCACACCGCATATGTAACGTTTCTGCCTGAGATCCGTTGTGGGATAAAAAAACATCGCATTTCCCTACATAACCGACATTTGCACTTCGATATTTAATGAAGAGCAACACTTTCATCATTTCAAGAAAGTTTTGCATTTCCAAAAGCATCAGTCAGAATAATTTGAAAGTCAAACAAGTCTAAATCAGAAAGAAATTTCTGGATATAATTAACTTCTTTAGCAAAGGTCCTAGGTTTTGATTTCCATAAGATGTGTAATTGAGAAGAAGAAGGCATAGACCAACATTAAAAGCCGAGCAGAAAACCGCTTAGTGTTCCATCCAGAATCGTTTCCTTATCATTCAAACTTTTTCGCGCAACGTGTAGAAGAAAAGTGCCCGTCAAGACCACGGTAGTTCACAGATTGAGGCTAACTGATTTTATTTGGATAAAGCAGTTATTATCAAGTGTAAAAAATTTGAGTTCACAGGATCTAGTATCCATTGTAAGGAAACTTGTAATAACGACATCAACCATAGAGTTAGCGAAACTCTTTTCCGCGTACGAAAAATGTCGGCCAATGCTCAACACTGCAGTTACGGCCGGCATATGTTTCACAATATTGGATAAAGTTTTTTGAAGCAAATTGACAGCAGAAATTTGATCATATCAGTTCAAAGATTCTGTTAAGCCTTCAAAAATATCAGTGTATATCGACGTTCCAATCGATCGCGTAAATGAGGCAAGCCTAAGAACACTTCGATCACACAAATTCAAGCTGATTGAATTTCTGGCTGATTTGGATAACTCAAATTGCATGTAATTACAGACAAAAAAAACACAGCTTAGTAAAATGCAGCAACATATTTATGCATCAAACAAACAAACAAATAAATGGAAGGCCAAGTTCGATTACACGTTAAATTTGAAGCCTTAACAAAGAAAAATCCAATACGTTATAGACACGGATAGCTATACATTTTAAGCACGTCAATGTCACATTATTTACTTGAACAATGAAGCATACAAGGCCACAGAAAAAGATGCATAGTATGTATGACTCAAAGTGCATACAGTGTATTCTGATAATATTATCTATACACACAAAATTATTTAAAAAATACTGCGGATGAGAAGGTACTTCCCATAAAATGAAAAAAAGTACGCATTATCTGCATCTATTGAGTCTGTACTTAAAAAAAATCCCGGCAATCACTTAGTAGTTTACATAATTTATTAAACGTTATTTTAAATATTTTGAATGAGCGAGCTCATTTTGTTTTAAAATAAATAAAAACTGCCTTTTCAGCTCCTTACATATTCACAGAACAAATCTTTCTATAAAGGTGCACCCAACCTTTTAAGTCACATTGAAACTAATTCCTTTTTACATCAGTTTTTACCTTGACTTGAGTGGCTCGGCGTAAATTTGTGCTTTAAATAGGGTTTTCCAGTCGTTAGTTCCGCTTTCAATTAGTTTTTTTTTTTTTTAATTTTAAACTAGCGACGTTATTGTTGTGTATTACTCAAAACACTCATGCCGATAACGCGAAGAATTAAAATCGACTTCGTACAGTTTGTTTTTGTATGCCAACCGACAAATTATAATTTTTTATCTACTCAAAACTCTGTCAGTTGGATACTCGTATTTCATGCGATTTAAACGCGACAAATATGCTGGCACGACAGCACCGCTTCCAAACAAAACCAAACTACAGACTAGCACTCGATTCATCAGTGTTTGACCAACAAACCAACGAGTACGACTACGATAACCCACAGTATCTAGACTTAGTTATATCATAAACAGATGACGTACAAGTATGATCCCAGTTTACGCATATCACCAATCTCTGGGGAACAACCGCAAATCTTGGCTTGGAAATTATATTCTCGAGTGTTTCCGATGAAACGCAAATATGGAAGAATAAAGATTATACACCAACAAAAAAAACAAAAAGTTGTTAAGTAGTTTCTACAATTAACATCATCTGTGCGGTGTGCAAAAGATTCAAAATGCTTGCGGAGAGGAATCAATTGAAGCCTCCATCTTAGACGACAACACTGCAATGAATGAAGACAACAACAATAATCGTTTTACCTGAAGGTCGGTCTGCGGATCGAATTTCCGACTTTATGTGATTCGCTTTGGAATCGAAATTATGTTAGTTTGTCGGTTAAAAAATTAAACTTTAAGATGATAAATGACTGGTGATGTTTAACGGTAACACTAACGAGTAAGATGAGACAATCGAAGTGTGAATGTTTTCATTTATTACATTTGTTGATAACAAATTACTTGTCGGGAAGGGTTTGCAACATTATTTCGATGCTTTAAAGGCAGCTAAAAGGGTAAATGTTAAAAGAAGGAACGAATACACCCGTAAGCAAATTTTTTGGTTTAAAGTTTCTTTGAAGGGCTTTTAACTTTGCGAGCATCTCAATGAGGCCAGAACACCTCGCATTATAAGGAGTAGCGTGTGCAAAAATCCACGACTTTAAGATGAAATTTTGTGTATGATTTTTAGTCACTATATGCGCCTCAAAAACTCGATTTTGATACGATTTGGACTGCTGTCATATTACATATGTACAGATGCTTGTTCATATTGAATTGGTTGAAACAAACGTATTCATAGAAACAAGATTTTTTAAAGTCCTGTTTTAAATCCTGATGCTCAAAAATTTTTTTTTCAACATCTCGAGCTAAGAAGTAATATTTTTCCTAGCTCTAATCAAATATCCATGATATAATGTTCCATCGTCAGTTTTACCTTTTATGCACACATTTTGGTACAGCACAAGTTGAAAGTCATGGATCGAAAACTTGGATTGTGTACTAGTTGTTTGTAGTGTAATATCCGAGGGTTAATAAATGATTTTTTTTTTATTTTTATTTTTTACATTGTTGGCATATTTTCTGGTTATGAAGGGTTCGGCTGCATGTAATAGGACTTCCGGTTGAAAATGTTTTTTTTTTTTTTTTTTCAAAAATCAATACTTTATTGAGGAAAAATAGATATAAATTCAATATTCAAAGTATTGCCCATCGCTAGCCACACATTTTTCCCATTTTTCTGGCAATTCATGGATACCCGTTCTGAAAAATTCGACCGGTTTGGCCGCAATCCACGTATCGATCCATTTTTTGACATCATCGAAATGAAGGAAGTGCTGGTCAGCCAGACCATGTTGCATCGATCGGAAGAGATAGTAATCGAATGGCGCAAGGTCTGCACTATACGGCGGGTGGACATCCCATTTGAGCGTTTCAAGGTAAGTTTTGACGACATTTGCAACATGTGGCCAAGCATTGTCATGTTTCAAAATAACTTTATCGTATCTTGAGACCGTTTCCGGCCGTCTTTCCTTCAGTGCTCGGCTCAAACGCATCAATTGTCGTCGATAGACCTTGCCTGTGATTGTTTCATTCGGTTTTAGCAGCTCATAGTACACAACACCCTTCTGGTCCCACCAAATGCAGAGCATAACCTTCAGGCCATGAATATTCTGAACGGCCGTCGATGTTGAGGCATGTCTGGGGTATCCATACGTTGCCCGTTCGTTGGATTATCGTAATGTACCCATTTTTCATCACCAGTGCCGATTCGATGCAAAAAATACTTCTTTTTGTGGCGTTCAAGCAGCATTTTGGACATGCAAAATTGACGTTCGACGTCTCGTGGCTTCAATTCATACGGCATCCAATGTCCTACCTTTCGGATCATTCCCATTGCTTTCAAACAATCGGAAAAGGTTTGCTGAGCGACGCCAAGTGATTTTGCAAGTTCTTCTTGCGTTTGTGACGAGTCTTGATCGAGCAATGCCTCCAATTCATGGTCTTCAAACTTTTTCACCTGGACGGGGCGTTCTTTGTCTTCCTTGTCGTGATCACCATCTTTGAACCGCTTGAACCACCGCTGACACATTTTAACGTCTATAGTATAGCCCGGGTAAGTTTCGATAAGCAATTGATGTGCTTCGGTTGTTTTTTTCATTAAATGAAAGAAGCATATTAAAACTTCCCGCAAACGTTGTTTTGATGGCACGAAAGTAGACGTTTTACGGCTTTACAAAAACTTGTGTGTTTTCACTAATGACAAATAACCTAGACTGAAATAATTAGACAATGACATGAAGTTTCTGATGTGACGGTGTCACGGTCAAAATTCCCCTCAGAGTAATAGATATGAAGTTGTCTGCAATAACGACATTTTCAACCGGTAGTCCTATTATATGTAAATGTTAATGGAAAGTTTTTTATTTCTTTTTTAGTTTTTATCATTTGGAACTTTTATTAAGTAATTCGTTGTTATTCGGTTACATTTTTGGTATCTTCTTACTATCAAAGATGTCAAGAAGCTACATATGTTTATTTGAAAAAATGCTGCTAATGTAGATTTAATTTACAGAAAATGTAAAACGCCTTTTTTTGCAATATAAATTATTTTGCTTAAATTGTCGTTTAGCTTATGGATTCCTAATTCAAAATTGTGGTTTGTGTTTATAGTCTTTTAAGCTAAATTGGACCGCCCTCAGAGCATTTTATTAGGGCATACTATAAATTCAAGTTAAGATGGTTACGTTCATAACGGACGAATGTTTCATTTTAGCGAGTTTTCGAAGTAGAATTTCTCTGTCGAACTGGCCGGCCCGTCCAAAATGTTCACAGAATTAAGTGAATGCAATATAAGAAGAAGAACACACAGCTTACGTGACAGAAACGGAACCGAAGAACTTGCATATGCCACTCAGAGGAAGTAAAGTGAGAACGGAAAACCGCAAGTTTTAAAAGTATTACAAGAAATAATCGATTCTCCTGGTTGGACAAAAAGGTTTAAAAAAAAACATTGTCTGATATTTCACAACACGTAAATAGTCAGAACAAAAGAATATTTATTTTTGTCCTGAGTCATATCCAGTAACAGAAAGTTTGACTAAGGTCAACGTACAGGACTAACTAATACATACAGTTTAAGAGTTGTTGTATTCGAATGAAGAGCAAGGAGCTTTAAACGAAAGCGAGTGCAATTCCTTAGAGCGTGTTTTACGAAATGGCGATGGGGAAGTTTGAAAACAGCTCTTATTCTGATGCAAACATCTTACGAAGCTAATTTTTGCCACTGCGATTGTATTTTAGTTTAACAACCAAAATTATTTGGCAAAATCCAACACCGCCCTCACGCCGATATTGCCGACGAACCATAAAGGAGTTTCTTGATAATAAACTAAGTGAAATAGCGGAGCTTCCTGGTTCATTATCTTGACGAATCTATGCTCTCCGATGAACTTGAAGATGAAGAAGCAGATAAAGAACATATTAATGAAGAATAATCCTGGACAAGATTCACTGATTAAATTCATATTCATATTTCATTCGAATATTTAAAAATAAAACAAATATATTTATCACTTTTATTTATTTTAGACATGCGCCAGATTTCGGCAAGGAGATGTGCTATCATGTGAATTCTTCAATCTCGTGTAGGAACAGATAGTCTACAGGAAAGTGTAAACACGGAAGGCACTATCTTTGACCAATTTGTCCAGCTGCTTGGACATGTTGTCAACGAACAAAGGAACCTCTGTCCACTGTACATGACAAAACCTCACTACTGACAACAGTAATTTCGAGGTGGTAAATGAGTTTACCTACCTCGGAGCAAATATCATAGGGAGAAAATGTGGACGAGTCCAAAAAGCCAAAATGCGACGACTACACTGGCCCGGCCACATCGAGCGAATTGACAATAATATTCCAGCAAAGAAGATCTTCGAATCATGACAAGGAAGACCGAATCTCCGTTTTAAGGATCAAGCGATCGCGGATCCCAGAGCACTTGGTCTAGATAACTGGAAGCGGCGTGCCCGGAATCGGCAAGAGTGGAAGGTTGCCTTGTCTCTGGCAGAGACTCTTCATGGGTCGGGAGTCCCGTTAAGTAAATAAAGAGGGTGCTATTTATCCCTTTAGTGAACAAGCTTTAAAACTGTTTACTTCATGAAATTATTTTTTTACTAGATCAAAAAATATATTTTTGCGCACTTTGTCAATGCCAATTTCCCGCTTCCGAGTCATTTCGAAGTTCAATGCGTGAATTTGGTACTTCTCTTCACAAATATCAAAACAAAACTGAAAATTACCCCCATTTGAAAAAGTGTAGCATATTTTGATCAGGTGATAGATTTTGAGCCACCCGGCTTTCTTCTTTTTCATTTCGGCACTAAGAGAAATTTAAACCTTTTCATTCTGAAGGATTCAGCCTGATATTAGGGTTTCGGGTCTAATCGAAAGTATCATATATCCAGAGTACACTATAACAGAACTGAAAAGCGGAACTGAATCATATGGCCGGTTCAAAGGGGACAAGCCATAAATGCAAAAACATGATCACCGATTTTTTTCTTACTCGTGACACACGTGGTTTCAAAAAGGTAACGTTTTGACGTTGTCAGACCACCGAGGATTTGAAAGCTTAACTCTGGAATCTTTTCAATGAAGGTACATTAAGAGTAAATTTTGTTCTAGTAACTCAATGTCAGTCACGGATACGAGGAAATTTCTTCGCTGGTGTAATTTTTCAAATTTACTGCAGATTTAAGGTAGATTAAGGCCTTGAATACTCCTCAAGTATGTTTATCTTCCTCAAGCATTCTGTTTTCAGAGATTTTCATAGATAGGTATCTGAAAGACCGTATCTCTTGGCGTTTGAGTTTGAAACTTCTATCGGGCACGATGTTTAAAACTTGGAATAGATTTGAACCACTTACGTGAAGATCTTTAAGCCATATTGATATAAAGCAATCAAGGTGTTGGCAACGCAGAGGACATATTATTATTAACGTTAAGAAGATTCAACCTAGGGAAAATATCGAGTCAGTGCAGCATTTAAAGTACCAAGGAATTTTAATCGATATTTGTTTCATGGAAAAGGTTTGTTGCCAAGAAATCCGACGCACTAGGCAATCTTATAATTGACACATATGACTATCATTTTTTAAATAGCATTTCTCTTTCCAAATTATCTGTTTATATTTTTTTACATCTTTTACGACATCTTTTTAATTTTTGCCGCCCCTAAGCAATCATACTTTCATTTAATATATGTGAACAATCTAGACTAAAGACATACTGTTAAACAAGTCACGAAAGATCGTTAAAA
Organism: Orthonevra nobilis; assembly: GCA_963555765.1. Classification (NCBI taxonomy): domain Eukaryota; kingdom Metazoa; phylum Arthropoda; class Insecta; order Diptera; family Syrphidae; genus Orthonevra; species Orthonevra nobilis. Next base: position 48,553,121 of record OY743227.1, on the reverse strand, counting down.
ATCCTTAACTACTTGGCGTAGCTCGCAAGTGCATGCAAAGATAATGTTAATTTCTATTTACTTGCCCATAAAGTCAGTATTTCATATCGGTATGAATGAGCCTATCTTTCAGTCATTAAGTGCCATTAAGATACGACATGTAATAGGTTTATGTAGTACTTATCAGTCGTATAAAAATTAATTCATCATTTTGAGCATTGACATATCATTTATAAGACCCATCGGCTTTATCTCTCTGTTAGGAAATTCAACAAAAAAAAATTCCATAGGGTTATTTTTATGGAAAAAATGGAAATAGAATATGGGTAGAGATATTTTTACCATTTATGTATCGAGTACGGATAACAATTATATTTAGTTGATCTTAATCATATTCAGCCTAACTTCCATCGATGTCGACTGAATATGAAACTTTGTTAAAGGTAAGAAAACTTCCGGGTCTCTAAACGAAGACGTAAAGTCAAGGGTCATTTTAACGGTAAGGCAAACCGAAAACAGTAAAAGAGTAAACAAAATAAGAAACGAAACAGCACCAATCAATCGCTTTTTCGATTTATTAGGCATAAGATATGTCTTCATATTTGTCTGACCAATTTGTCTAACCAGTGTATCCTGGACAATCGTAAGCGCGACAAGGCACTCCGGCAGAAGCACATTGAATACAAGGGTCCTTATACTGAAGCCACTGTACAAGCAGAAGAAAGCGCCATACTTTGTCTACAAGAGAAACAAATACTAATCTGTTCAGATGGCGCTGCGGCGACCAGAGTATCATAGACCCCCTACTGTCATGAATAATGTAAAGATAGCTTTACTCACTTAACCAATCTCAAAACAGGAGGACGTAAAGAGAAACGAACCAGTTGAAACTATCAGAAACGGAAGAAGGGAATACTGACCAGCAACCTGTTAATGAAGTAAGATTCTGACTACCTTTAAATTGTTTTTATTATTATTAAAAGAATAAACTAGGAATTTAGCTGCAACAAAATAGCAAGGTCCATTCCGCAAAAGCCAAGGCAAAATCTCAAACCGAGCAACTCCGAAGTACACAAGCTAAACGTCCTCAAAAATTTTAATTTGCGTAAAAACACGTTTTAGTTGATGTATAGTAAATTGGCGGATATAATCAAAGAATTATCACCCAAAGCACATGACGCAAAAGTGCTTTACACGGCTTAAAATATTATTTTTCGATTTGAATAGCTTCAAGGCGGATGCTTGCGCGTATTCAAAAAATCTAAATATCTAGAAAATGTTTAAACCGAGAAATGGAGAAACAAAACAAACTTTAATAATATAAACAAAGACAGCAAAAATTGGAGAAAGTTGGTCAGGGAAATAAGGAACCAACAGGCAAATCAGTCCAAAAAACCCTGTAATGGAATTTAATTCTACAGTCGCTTGACGCACCAGCTTTTATAAATATGTTGAATAACAGAATTGAATCCATTCAAAAGCACTTGAATAATAAGGCGGGAAGCTAGTTTCCAGGATTTGTCTTTTCTAAGAAACGGGATGTTTTCCTAGAGAATACGACATCATTCTTTAAATTCTGATACCTACTTAAGAACGACCAGAAATGATTGCTTTCATGTAAAATTAAAGCACTTTTGTCAAAATTTTTAATTGTGAACGGGCAATAAACAGCATTGCGATCATTTCTGACTTATTTTTATTTTTTTTAAATTGTCTTTAAAGATCCGAAAGCTTATCAAACTCTTTACACCGAGTATACTCTCTGCAGCTCCGGTCGCATCACAAATTTGCCTTTTACTCTGCTTCTCGCTATCTTGTGAGTTAGATCAAGTTTATGCTCACATTACTGATGCCTAAATAGGAAGCATAGCGAGTAGACAAATACCATAAAGAAACTGTTTAAACCGTCATAACAGATTAAACTCTTTAGCCGAGTTCTCAAAGTTGTCGACAACTCTTCTTGTGAATATTGTCTGTCCGAAATTTAGAAGACATTTGATCCATATGAAGTGAAATCGGCCGAAGAAACCTTTGCCACGATAATATGGAATAACTTCACCAAGAATCGGAAAGCATTAATAAATTGGAGCCTATAACTATAATTAAAGAATTATTGGATTGGATGACCACATTGTTCTTGAATTTTGGTAGGCTAATCCACTACGGAAATTCCAAGCAAAAAAAATAGAACTTTCAATCACTTTGTTTTTGAAATATGCCAAATCTTCTGACCTGAGCTAACAGTTGTGAACGTGACTCTCATCAACTGAATGCTACTCTCATCAACTCGTAACCTTGAGATGATTACAGAATCCCAATATGGACATTCACTTGGCCCAAGAATCCACTTAGCTGACTTATTTTTAAATTTATTATTTCGTTCGGGTAGTGAAGTACATATTTACACAGTAAACCCATGACATTGCTTCAAATCACGTAAAACAAAACATGAGCTGTAAAACAGCTGCATTTATTTGAAATTTATTTATTTCTTTGGTTTTTTATTGTTAACTGCAATGTTAATTTCTTTGTGTTTTAATCACTTTGAATACATTTGTAGGTACAAGTATAAGTACGTTGAAAAAAAAAAGAAAAACCAACTGCCGGAACAAATTGATTCCGTTTTATCATTCAAATGTCATATTGTTTTCAGTTTTCCACAAATGTGTTGGTATACCGAAGACGGTATTAAAATTATTATTTTCATACAGTAGAAAATGTGATATTTCTACATCATATTTGAGTATTAATTATATTCATAGCTTTTTATTTGAAACACCACGTGCTTCATTGAAAGCATTACTCTGAACAATTCCTCCGATAATATCTCATCCTCATTCTTTTCTATTTAGGAAGTAATTTTGCACTCCAGAAAAAAGTGCAGAATCACGTTATTACTTCATCAACAAGAACCCCGAAGGTAAACCTTAAAAATTGCCCATCGTTGAGAAAAACCCCTTTGCAAATGCACGGAATATTTCAATATTAAACTTTCCGGGCATCAAGGTGGAGTGCACTCATATACTAAATAGCTCCTGACCACCTGAACGTATGTAGAAAAATACCAGAAGGTTAAATGCGAAACAGAATGCAAACTATTTAATGGCACTTATTAATTCAGTTTTACGATTGCATTTCTTAACCCACAATTAACGGATTTTATATAAAGTAAATGCTACCACAAGTCATTGTTAAAAAGATTGAATTTATTGTTTATTCCTTCCAATGCAATACCTTCAGTTATGAGTTCATGATATTCATTTAAATTGATTTTGTAGTAAAAGTATGTATGTAGGTAGGTTGGGTGGTTTCTTACACAGGTGTTGGATACACTTAGAACCGGAGACCCGGAGGGGTCCGCTGTGTTACCACCTAAACGGCTACATGCCGTTATTCCTAGAGCCGCTTTGATTTCTGGACAAATAGCCCCTCCTGACTTCCATTTCGGAAATGTGTTTCGCAGGGTTTTCTTGTCTTATGAAGGCTTGAGCTTGACAATTGCAGAGTAGATGTGAGAGTACTTCCTCTTCCTGCCTGCCGCAGTAGTAGTATGATAATTGTTATCATGTTATCCTCCCATATTTGCAGATGTTGTGGTATCTCCATATCCCAAAAACCTTGCTAATTGCCAGATCTGAAATTTGCTTTTCAGTGTTTTTTTTTACAGAAACATTTTAGAAGGTTGTCTGGAGCATCCAAATAATATTTATTCTTATTATCACTCGAGATCGCACTCGCACTCTCGCAGCGTAAGAGCACATTTCACTTTTATTTGAATATGACAAACGTTCAGTGGTTATTTTGCAAGTAATTTCGATATTTTTAATAATTGGAAGAATGCAAAAGTTTACCCAATAATACAAAAAGATGCAAAGGAATACAAACAGAATGCAACGAATGCAAATGTTTGTATAAGAAGTCGTGGATTTATAGATTAAGCAACATGAATACGTAGGCTGCTAGATTTATTTCTGGCCTAGGCAACACTAAGTGTTGCCAGGTGCAATCTGACATTTCCGTTGGTAAGTTTGACATTTTTTAGCAATGCATCACACAGAGCATGTTGTCATTTAATCGTGAATTGTTTTATTTACAGAGACTTAAAAAATTCATCAAGGCAAAAAAATGGAATTAACTCGTGAACACATTCGTACGATCATTTTTCACAACTTTCAACGTGGATTATCACGACAAGAGTGCATTGATGAACTTTAATCTTCCGAATTCCGTGAAGGTCGTCCAAAAACGCCCGTTGTGCTAGAGAACATTGATGCCATGCGTGAACTGATAATGCAAGAACGTCATGTGACATACCGTGAGATAGAGGCATCCCTGGGCATTTCTCCCACCAGCATACATTCGATATTGCATGAACACCTGGCCGTAAAAAAGTTTTGTTCTCTTTTGATCGCTCACAATTCGACAATCGCTCAAAAAAAAGCTCGCGTCGATTGGTGCAAAGAAATGTTAAAAAAATACGATCGCGGTGCTTCAAAAGACGTTTATAAGATTGTCACAGGTGACGAATCATGGATCTATGCGTATGAGCCCGAAACAAAACAACAATTGACCGCGTGGGTCTTCGAAGACGAGCCAAATCCAACAAAAGTTGTTCGTGGAAGAAGCACTTCGAAGCAAATGGTCGCCTGTTTCTTCGGCAAAACTGGTCATGTGGCGACTGTTCCGCTTGAGCAACGTAGGACGATCAATTTTGAGTGGAATACCACAACTTGTTTGCCTGAAGTCTTCGGAGACATTCGAAAAACGAACAAGAGAAGACGAATCATTGTTCATCATGACAATGCGGGCTCTCACACATCGGCTCAAACCAGTGCCTTTTTGACCGGCCAAAACGTCGAATTGATGAGTCATCCGCCGTACAGCCCTGACTTGGCACCCAATGACTTCTTTTTATTCCTGCACATCAAGAAAAAAATGCGTGGGCAACGATTTTCGTCGCCAGAACATGCTGTTGAAGCGTTCAAAAACCATGTTTTGGAGGTGTCTCAATCGGAGTGGAAAAAGGTGTTTCGACAATTGGTTTGAGTATAAATCATGCTGGAGAATACTTTGAAAAACAATATTAGGCCAGAACTATATCTAGCAGCCTACGTAAAACACTTATCTTTAAATGCAGTCAATGATTTCAAAGTGAATTAATTTTTGTTAAATTCTAAAAAAAATCACCAAAAGGCAGGAGGAGTGATGATTTTGTATGTAAGCAATTGGCATAGAAAAAACAATACTTGAGATCAGTATATATACTATGACATTTTTTAAAACGAATCTACAGAAAATTTGAAACTATGAATTACAATTTCATAAAGACCATAACTCAAAACATGCGTCGTAAGCTGGTTGCCTTAATACATAAAAACAGATCAAGTTCTAGTGGGGCAAAAGAGATAGAACGTTGTTAATTAAAGTATCCGTTGCTGTGTACCCTATCAAACCTCGTTTTGCGGATGACACTTTATGGGGGTATTCTAGTCTAGAATTTAAAAAAAATCGATCGATTTTTATTGTTTAATTTATATTGTGTTTTTTTTTTAATAAAATGGATAAAAAATCCTCAGCGCAATGGATTACGCGACCAGATTGACAAACAAAAAGACGATTTCACGGCAATAGATTCACGGTACAGGAAGACACCAGTTTAACGAGTGCATCAGCAGCAAAATTGAGTAAATCAAATAATGAAAGTGTGATCATTGAAAATAATTACGGCTACTGTATTTTGGAGTTTTTCACGGGTTTTTCAACGATTTATTATTATTGACTCGATGTTAAGGTTCAGAAACTCAAAATAATAATGAGTCTCTAAACTCTTTGATTTGGACTTTCGATCCAAAACATATTCATTCCGGACCTAAGATGATTGAGATAGCGACATTTATTGCTGTTTGTTTTTTTAATGAAGGCTTCATATTTTTAAAATGATGGAGCTTATGGGAATGAAAATTGGCCCGGAAGCTCATTCATTTGCTGTGAAACGAGACAACGCCCGGATTGACCGCTCCGAGATACGAGCATCCACCGCATCAAAGGAGGCCAGAACTGCTCGATATGAAGAGAGAAACGCGGAAAATAGTTTTTTTCGAAGTCGAGGAAGGTCCGATGTATGAAGCAGGAATGGCAGATTGAATAATTGTAAGTGTACAATATCATTTCATGACTTAGACTGCAAAAAACTTTACGCGGAACTTTAAACGCGTTTTTCTCGAAACTGTCTTTTTCAAAACAATACCATTTACCTGAAATTTTAAGAGAGTCTTCTTTATAGATTTGTGTATGTCTGGAACTATTCCCATCCCCAAATTTTTATTACTTTTTTTCAATTCGAAACAGTCAAAAAAGTGGTACAATTGTTTTTTTTCAGGCTGTGGGTAACGCGTCAATTTTTTGAGAACACCACTTCATCTACTCCTAATTTTTCAAATTTTCAGCCTTTTTTATTTTTTGATGTTTTTCTGTATTCTTGTTAAGTTAATAAATAACTAATAAAAATGGATACTAAAAATATTAATTGCCTTGTTTTTATGACACTTCAAAAATTACATGAAATTCATGCCTCTAGACTAGAATACCCCCTTAAACTAATATGAAAGTCACCGCCTTTATCGCAAGATTCATTAAACATCTTGACGATATAGAGTTATGGTTAAATTTGTTGTAAACTTTTTTTTCGAAATATTCTGGTAGTTTTTCGGAAATCTGTTCACGAATCCATGAGATCAGCGAAGTACGATGTTAACTGAAACATTATAAGCTATATTTTATTTTCTATTCTATAAAACAGAAATTTAAATTATTCTACTTTAACCTCAATTAAAATATTCACAAAGTAAACTTATTTTGAGAAAGACAGACAGACGGAATGACGTAAGGTTATTCTTAAAGGATTTTGTCTTTGAGCTACCGAGCTCAAACAAAAATACTTGCCAACCTCGAGTTAGCTTTGGTTAGAGCCATGCTGAAAGACATTTGACCTTAATTAAGAACACAAGCAGAAAGAGACCAGATTCTTCAAACTTGCTTACTCTAAAGAGATTATGACTTCCCTTATTAATTTTACACAGAGCAGAAAGAAAGAAAGAACAGAAACATTGTGAGAAATTAAAATGTGTTTTAGTTTCGTGTGTAGTCCGAATATTTGCTGTATTTTATTGGCCCTTAGTCATGCGTCATTACTCTGCTGTTAGTGTAATGCAGACAAAACGAACTTGAAATCTAGTTTGACATACCGATACAGTAAGCACGGCCACCCTTTGACAGACTACTTTCGCTGTTCGACCTTTCTATGCGCCGTTAATTCGATCCCGACTGGAAACGATTGTTTTACCAGGTTCGAAATCTATATAAACATTAAGAACTTAAGGTATCACTCGAACGTAAGATCTTTTAATTGATCCAATTAAAAGGCTGGCGCTTAACCAACTGCGGCACCCGGCCGTTCAAACCGGCTCTTTAAGAAAAATCAACCTATGTCTTTAGCATTGCAAGTCTTAAATGAATGTTTAGCAAAGTAATAAATTTCAAATGTCCATGTTCATGTGTCGCTTTACTATTGCTGAACATGCTTTGCTTTAGCAATAAAATGATTAATGGAACCCTTTAAAAAAACAGAAAAGAATAATTGATTTGATGAGGGCAGATTAGTAAAGTTAATTACACACATGATGACAATGTGCACTTATAATTCACAGTCGATTAAATTTGAAGATGTGATCTACTTCTAACAAAACGTGACCAAAAAATAGAAAATAATGAGTGTAGGGGCACATCTTATTGCTACTCAAATTGAGACATTTTATTTGGAACATTATCATTAAAAAAAAATGAATACTCGTCCGGCAAATAGACAATTGAGCGAAATTGAAAAACTTTTTATGGTTTCATTGAGTAAACAAACTGACCTAGCTGAGATGACCCTGGAAGCTATCGCACGTTTACTTTTAACGAAATACCAACATTTTTTATATGAAGCGAGCAATTTGAACTGTTGATGGAACGTTGCTTAAGATAACTATGTTTAATAACAACGTGTCACTGAAGTTTTTTTTTTGAAAGACCTGCATATAAAGTTGTGTTTTATTCCTTCGCACGATTCATATTTATCAAATGTTTGCATCTCTGACATTACTCTAAATAAATCTCAGTTGCAGCGATAAAAATCTACTGCATGCTGCAGTACGGCAACCTTTGTAATGACTTTAAAACAAAGTTAATCGGCAACATTGGAGCAAAGAGCACCCAGATTGGATATAAACCGACTTGTCCAAAGTCCTTATGACGGACGAGTCGATGTTTGAAGTTTCTGGACAAAGTAGATGCCCCAAAGTTAATTCTGGTGGAAGTTTCATAATGGATAAGTCACCCAAATGAGTGGATTAATGTATAAGAAGACGTAAAAACATCGGGCTTGCGATTAAGAGCTTTTCGTTTTCAAACAGTTAACCTCAACCTAATAGAGCTGCTCTGGAACGAACTTGTCAGAGAAGTACAAAAAGAGTGTCCAACTTCGAAAGACGAACATCAGGGGGATCAATAACATTGAAAAGTATCAAAAAGGTGACCTATAGAATCCGTGATTAAGCATTTTTAATTATAAGGTTCACATAATTCCTCGCACTTGGAAAGAATCGGTAATAATTCCAGTTGAAAAAATTATGAATACAAATAAATGTGAAGGATTTCGTCCGGTAAATACATTACAGACGCTAGAAATAGTTATCGAAGCAGTAGTTAAGAAACAGATAGTGAAGTACTTTGATGATAACAAACATTTTTTCAGACTCACAGTTGGGTTTTCGCAAAAACTGCTCTTGCGAAACAGCAGTAAATTATGTGGTAAATGACTGGAAAGGAAGAGGTAAAAAGAAAGTAGTCGCGATGTTTCTGGATTTCCGAAGAGCGTTCGAAACTATCGTCCGAACAATATTAATTAAAAAATTGTATAATTATGGCATAAGAGGCGTGGAACTGAAATGGTTTGAGACATACCTTACAAATAGAACACAGAGAACAAAAGTGAATGATAGAATGTCTGAGTCGGCACTAATTGATATAGGCGTGCCCCAAGGTTCAATTCTTGGTGCTATACTTTTTATAATATACATCAATAATATGCCAAAAATAAAAACACAATGTAAAATAGTTTTAAACGCAGACGATACAATGATATATGCCGAAGGAAAAAACGTGGAAGAATGTGTCAAGAAGCTGAAGAATGACATGGAAAGAATGATTAGATGGCTTAATATGAATAAGTTAAAATTGAATGAATTAAAAACAAAATTAATGGAAATAGGGTCAATTATGGGGTTGGTAATGGAAATAAATGGAAAAAACATAGAAAATGTAAGAAGCATTAAATATCTGGGACTGGTTATAGATAATCAATTAAATTTTAATGAACACATTGATAACACATGTTAAAAAATCGCCAAAAAAACACATGTGTTTTTCAAACACATAAGGAGTAGAGTAAGCGACCTTACAGCTTTTGTTATATACATATAATACAATAATAAAACCTCATTTTGATTACTGCGCTAAAATTTTATATGCTTGTTGCAACCAGGGACACATAGCCAGACTACAAAAACCACAGAAAAGAGGTATGCGGAGCATTATAAAGTGCGATAGATACACGCCAATAAGAGTGATGCTGGATGCTCTGAAATGGTCAAACATACGAAAAAAAATGGAGATAAATGCATTAATTGCTGTGTACAAAATAAAACACGTAGAAGGGCCTTATCACATTAATGAAGTTATCAGGAGAGTGCGGGAAGTACAACCATACCAGCTGCGTAATGAGGAAGATTTTAGAGTTGGTCTCCAGAGGACGACAAGGGGCCAAAATTAAATTTTAAATAAAGGGCTTATTTTATTCAATTCTCTGCCTTATAAAATTAAAACAGAAATTTTATATCTTTCAAAAAGAAATGCGTAGAAGTGTGCAAAAGCAAACATATAAAGACTGATTAATTAATAAATAGATTAAAGTTATAGAATAGATTAAAAAGTTATTTATGCAAATGTACTAAACATTAATCTTTGTGATAAACTTAGAAATTAAAAGAAAATATTTAATATTAGAATAATTGTAATAATGAATTGTAAATATGAAAATTGAATTTTATATATATATTTAAGATTAATCTTCAACTGGTGTTATAAAAAGTATTAACAAATTCTAATAAAACACTACTACTAAAAAAAAAAAATTTATCTAGATGACAAAAACTCTCATTTGTCCCGCACTTGTTAAGATATTCCGCGATCTTGTTGAGTAGTCGCATTACATCGTTTTTCGACGCGTATTCTGCATCTTTGCTTCACAAATATTAAAATAAAACTAACAGTTGCCGTAATTTGCAAAGATTTTAGCACGATTTGTTGATAAATAAATTTAAGGCCACCTTGTATATCACATTGATAAAGTTATTTTAAACAAATTTCATTTTGAACTGAAACTTTTGCACTGCAGTGAAGGTTCGACTTCAGGTGTGCTGTCAACATTTTTATTATACTATATATTAAAACTTCTTGCACGTGTAAGTGAATCCCAGAGATATCTTTTGAATACTTATTCATTATAAAGACCACTTGTTTAACTCAAGTCATAAATACTATACGTGTTGACACAGATTTATCAGATGACTCAAAACCGCTGTTATCAAGCTTTATATATGTATATATCAGCATTAACGAAGCCTGCTTCGAGCTTATATTTGGTTGTTATAAAAATTGGGTTGGCTGTGTCAATGAAAATCGTTTTACAATCTTCTATGTTATTTTTCTCTTTTGACTCCCTTTATATGGAATTCTGCCGATTATTGCTATCCAGACAATGTTATTATAGCCTTAGCATAGATTTATTAGTAAGTACCGCTCAGGCAGATCAGTCTAACTTTAAGTTGAAATTTTAGTAAAACAACTTAGACGTCAGAGCTAATTTACAACTATATTAAGGTATGGTTTAAAATAGAATGTTGTAGAATAGAAAATGTTGTCCGACATACTCAAACATCCAACATAAAGCGAGAATTTAAACCTTTTGATACGACATTCTTTAAAAAAGCCATTGGTTCAGCTGAGTTTTAAATTGTATGTGGCTATACACTGATCATTTGTCTGTAAGGCCAACTTAAAACGGGGTACTTGATATCTCTACACAAGAATGCCATATTTTTAGCAGCTTGTTCTTAATTTTACTGAAGATGACAAGTTCATGAAATTTTCGAAATCATATCGTAAATTAAACCAAGACTATTTGCATTTAAGCAGGACAATACAGTATCGAAAGCGAATGTAGTAATATGACTTTAGCTGGTTGTAAAACGACCGAATTTTTATAAATCAAAAATAAGAAGAAACAATTTGCCGGTATAAAGGTCAGTATGTGAAGGGTTTTAGGGCAGTGAAGTTTACTTTAAGTCTCTGTGCTCTTTTTTTTAATCGAATTCATATTAAATTACATGCTAGACTGTGCCCAAGTAATAATGGAGTTTTTGGTACCAGCTATTGAACAGCATCATTTGTTTGCTGACATATGCATTTTCAAGGCGACATTGCACCTTGTTGCCGAGCCAAATCGATAAGGAAAGTGTTAAAGCTGAACTTCGGAAAGTAGAACTTAAAAATAATGAATAGAGGAAGTCTCTCAATGATATTAAGCTCAATGCAACATTTGATGCCTTCGGAATTCCCAGACTAGACTGGCAAACGTTTTCGCACGATCTCAACCCTATTTAACGCTAATGAAATTCAATGATACGAAACGAAGAAAGTAAAAAAGGATAAATGAAATTCTGGAACATGTATGGGATATATAGGGATTTCACGGTATATGTTGAACTTCTAGTGAATTCGATGCCTTCTAGAACAAAAGCGATTATTGCCGCCAAAGAAGGAGTGATACTTCTTAATATCTTTATAAATATGTACATTTAAGTATAAATCGTTTGTTTTTGTTTACCAAAAGCAGTACTAATAAATTGTCAAAATATGAGAAAATTGATTGTTTTTTCTTTTTTTGTTCAAATCTTTTTCTAAGCCATCGATTAACAGTTGTAAATGAGGTCGAAATACTTATAAACTAATGTGAAGTACTCAACAAAAACTTAGTTTATTATAACAAGGATAATTGTATTTATTAACAAGTTTCGATAATTTTTATATGGTCCGGTTTTTTTACCACATGTGTATGTTAATCTCGTTAGATTCATTTGAATGATAGCTAATATAGACCGTATTGCAAATTACTCTTACGCGGTATTGCAGTCGCGTCGACGATATCCATTATTTTTTGTTTCGTTTCTTAAGACTTAACTTAGCCTTATAATAAGGCATTTAATAATGATGTTGAGAATCAAACTTAGAAATGTGTTAGCTTATGTCGCGCAGACTTAACTTCTTTCTCCTGAATTTGTTTTTCGTTTGGATTAACAAAAATTGGGGAAGGATTGAGGACTGACTGGCTGACTGGTAAGTTCGAAATTAAATTTTTAAAAGTGAACTGATGAGTTGTTAAAAGTTAAGTGGATTCAAACAGGTTATATTTAATCTTGAATTTCATTTAACGTTTAAATTATGCTTGCTACTGTCGAGTTCTTGAGACGCCACTACAAGCGGTTTAGGAATAAAATTAAGGGTAGGATGTCTGATGACGCAGTAAATATTAATTTCACGTAGAATCCGAGGTAAAAACTTCAGCATGGGATTTGATTCTAAGAGTTGAAATTAAACTATTTAAGCTTTCGTCAACACATTTTTGAATTCGAGTGGCACAGTTCTTTCTATATTCATGATAGCTAGCCTCTCACTGTTTCTATATCTTAGTTACCATTAGAATTTGATTTTATCATATATAACACAATTTATAGTAGTCATAGAGAGAGAGTCAGAGAGAGGTTTTAGACATAACCATAACTGAGGTCAAATCGATTCATGCGAAAACAATGGGGTAACCCGAGTGAAAAAAATGCTATCGAAGGAGCACAAAACCACCAGCTCATACAGCAGGAAACTGGGCAACTGCGGCGGAAACTCTTGAAATGCTTCTGGACACCCATTTTCCCAGATGTGTTACCGAACCAGCAATCCCCTCGTCCTCAGGACTCAAGCAGATAGAAGCTAATTGGGTGGACATAGAAAAGATAGATATAAATCACTTAGAACATATGGTATACAACCAGTCCTTCTGTAAAGAGAAATAGACACTCTTAAACAACCCCAGACGAACATTTTCAGAGGATGTCTGCACCTTGGGTACACTCCAGAGCAGTGGCAGTAAGTAAGAGTAGTCTTCCTACCGAAACAAGAAAAAGATAACTCATGCAAAAGGTTATCGACCTTTGAGTCTAACATCAAAAACAACCCAGGAATACAAAATTACCTACCAACGTGTAGAACAGCAAAATGGCTAATAGACAAACCAAATAAAAAGGTAGCGAAACGGTCCTTAAACTCAAGCAAAAGGAATCTACGATTAATGGCGGGACTGGTTACAGGGCAAATTAACCCAAATCTTCACTTACATAGACTCGGACGAGCAGAAACATCAACATGTCAAGATTTGAGCAGGAAGACGAAGATCTGAAGCACTTCTTCTGCCATTGCCAGGCAACAGCGATACTGCGATCTTGCGCACCTCAAGGGAATAGGGATCGGTGGAGTTCGCAAAACGAATGAAAATATGTCCCCACCATACAAATCAAGACAATCCATAGAAATCCCCCGACACCTTCTCACTACAACCTTCCACTTCAAACAAAATCTTTTCCACGCAGGAAATAGGGGTACACAACGGGCCCAACCAAAGGCCTGAGTGAAGATGTAATAAAAACTCATCCTTACCAAGCAAACAATCAACCAAGTGTTCTAGCATTTTCTTCAGCCGCTGTGAATTCGAATTCGAATTCAAGCGTTTATATCAACAGCCTTGTAAAAAATATTACCCTCCATTGTTACAATTGCACGTCGCTGCATCTGGTTGAAGAAATCACACATCTGCCCATCTCCTTGTCATGATTTAATTGTAGTCTGGTATCATTGAGAGGTTCTTGTCCAATATTCACAGATTATGGTATATGTATACAGGACACAACTTCGTTAACATCTTTGATTCAATCTTGTAGCAGGAGAGTTGGCTGGCGTTAATTTATCCAATTAGCGTTTCCAAATAAAGGTTTTTTTTATACAGCAAAGATTTTCCAGAAGAGCTCTGAATATTTGTTCCGCAACCTTTTAATTGTAAGAACTTCACACGTATGTTTTAAACATTTCCAACGTGTCAACATGCGAATGCATATAATTGTTTATGAGAACTTATTTAGCCTCGTTATGAACAAACAAAAGCTTTATGGTTATTTATTTTTTTGCATTCCGAAAACAGACTGGTAATATAAGTCAAGGAACATCAAAGTTTATAATTATAATTGAAGAAAGCATAATGCCTAAAGTGAACGTGTACATAATTTCATTACTTCTTCCATACACAATTTTATGAATATAAAATTTTATATTCAAAAATATAAAATTGTAATTGCCGTATGAAACCTAATCAGCACATGTGCGCATATCAACAGATTTTCCTAGTTTTCTGAAATGGTCAGAAACAATTTTTAAAAAGTTGCAGCAATTTCTCGCGAACTAAGGCCTGATAACACATTTATTAACTTAATAGGAGACATAGTAGGCATCTAGCATTTGGTAGGTTCACATTTTGATTGCGAAATTTCCCAACTCAAATTACAGCCGTGTACATTCATTTATATGAGCGTTAAACATATGTTCATTATCTCGGCACCCGCATTACTGCCGAGTTCGAAAAATCTTTTAACCTAACGATAAGTGTATAAAAAAAAACATAAACGAATGTGGTGGCCACTGATAACCTGTTCAGGCCAAATTGAATTGCAATTCTCGAATAAAATTAGCAATAGTCCATAAATTAACAACAGCATCAGAAGCAGAAAAGGCCAGTAGACTGCAAAAGGTGGTCAATAACCTTCGATCCGAATCCATGCTAAGCCTTTCATCATGCCAAATCTGTGATGAGCATGACGGAGACTCATGCATTAAACTCGAGTATGGCAGAGCGTCATTTTAATTGGAACAGCAATAGCTGTTGAGATTTGATGCTCCTTTACAAGTATGTTGACGTGGTTCACCTTGACTATTCGGATGACTTGGACGCTGTATTAAATTTCGCAGATAAACAACACACAAATCGTATGCACCTGCCACTGTAAGCATATGACTTTCGAAACATGTTTTTGTATCGGTCTGTTTTTAATTGATAAAATTTTTCTTATTATTTACAAACAATAACACAATTGAAATTGTGTACCAAAGAAAGAACAGTCTTGATAAAATCACACAAATCTCTGGATAAACAGTTAAGTTATTTTTGACAGATTCCATAAAAACATGCATTCCATTTTATCTACCTCTGTCGCACTTACTTATTTGGTTGGACACAAAAACTCAATCGATTCTTGGTCTCTGGAAAACGATAGCGGAAACGTCGTCTTTAGAAATCACTTAATCTCACTTGATGCAGTGATTTTTTAAGCACAAAAAACGAAACAAAAACAAGAACTGAAATTCATTTATTACGAAACACGAATTTTCTTAATTGTTTCTTCTCAATCGCAGCACCATTATCTAATTTCAACCACGGCAACAATTCTCGTCTACCCGCACACAAAAACCGACTGACAATGCCAGAGATACGTTGGCCCTCAGCTGTTCATATATTCTTCTTCCAGCCAAATAACACTCAGTGCATCCCGCTCTGCCGCCGTTTAGTACCATTCACAATAGCCAACTGACCAATAGCCGGTGTTCAAGAACACTTTTTTTTTAGGAAAATTTTAGTTTAAGGTTAACTTGGTTCTAGATAGAAGTTTCTATACGGTATTTGATGCAAATTTAGGGTGTTTCCACTTGAGATGTGCTTATTGCATGTACCTTGATTAATTGACGATATCAGTTTGGTGTGGAAACGGCTATCGTAGCACGCAGCCGCTTATCTTAAGCTCACGTAGACGTACCAAGTGAACGTGGTGATGGCCCAACGTACTTGAGTGGGCTTTTTATCTTGACAAGGGTGTAACTCAGTCAGTTATTGTATCGCACATCAATAATTAAATGATAATTCTTCAATTTAATAGGGTCTTTTGGTCATACCAAACGTTTCTAAATCTTTTTTATTTCGTATTGCTTGATCTTTTTATGACAACCTAGTTACGAGATACTAATTTTTACTTTATTAAAATGTCAAGAATAAGTTAAAACCAAATCGAATTTCAAGTATGCGAACAGCTTAAGGTGTCCTAAACTTAATCCCTTTTTTAAAGCACTCGATTTATAGGCAACTAAAAAGTATTAGTTAACATTCTTGTTTTAAAGTCTGCGATCCACTTTAGACTAAACATAAACTTGTGTTTCTTTTTAAACTTTGTTTGCAGGTGAATTAAGATGAGAGGATTTACGGCTAATAGTCCACTCACTGCCCTCCAGTATAAACGAGACCCCATGATCCTCTAAAAGCGATGTCAATTATGTTTATGTGCAAATGAAAAGTGTCATAAACAAAGGACACTGATAATGTACAAGGCTGTGAGTGTCCATGGCTGGTGAGGTTCCGGGTTTAAACCTACAAAGTATCACCTGGCATTTTCCCGGCAATAAGCGTTTTTCCGAGAGTATTTCCCATTAGAAAGTTCTTTCGGAACACGCGGAAAGAAAATTGAATTACGTTAGAAGTCGGTAATAAAATGAGAGTACATTGCCCGCTGTTTGTGTAAAGAAAAAAAACCAAAATGCATCTGAGTTATTAACGATAACACTATCTTCCGATTCTTCCCCCAACTTGCTGAGTTTAAGCCCTCGATCCCAAAACAGCAATTGAAATGGAGAAGCTGACAGAATGGTGCCTACATATGAAGTATAAATATAACCCTTCTGTTCATGTGTTTGCGATGTAGCCTATTTAAAAACCGACTTCTATAGGAGCCTTCTGTGAAGCATCCTTAACGTCAGCTTTCCCTTAACAAATCGGACTCCCCTGTTAAATTCATGGTTATACAAACTGTTCGAGATATAATTATTGGATTTGCTAAAGTTGTAGAGATTTAATTTGACTCCGAAAGAAAGAGATGAGAACGGCGAAGAAAATCTTCTATCGTAACCTCTGTAGCTTGATATAATGCACACAACTAGGAAAATGCTTACAATGACACCTGTGTTTAAGACCTGATGGACTTTGGACATAATTATAAGAAGAAAGGCTTGAAGTATTTATTATTATTATTATTATTAAATACTACTTTTGCATTGGACGCAAATAGGAATCATCGAACAGTAGGACTGTATAAAATTCGAAACCATCACATATAATAACAGATCGAGGGCGTAAAAAACTGCTTTGCCCCCCTTAAAGGTCCTGGCTGGTTCTTATGGCATGTGAACGACGATTATTAGAGTCGAGAAAACAATCATTCCGTGGCTCAAGCTGATGTACTATCAATGCCCAAGGTTAAGCTATGTTTCAACGTCTCAGAATCAAGTTACGATTACAGCATGTAAGCATGATCAGTGAAATGACTGACCGACATTCCTATCAGCGAATGCACATTTGAAGGGCAGATGGGTTGACGAGGACTTACATAAAGTTTTTCGGCGTGGCGAAACCAATTATTTGTATCATATATTTAAAAGCAAGCCTGAACGGAGAACACCTACATCAGGGAATAAGCAACTGCAGGCACTCCGCAAGGAAGAAAATGTATGTGTTCGAAAGTTTGTTTCAACACAAATCAATTTATTTTTCAACATTTTTGAATGTTTTGATAATTTTTGGCCTGTCACTTATCGACATTTAAAAAAAAACGTAATTGGTTGAAAATAAGGGACGTTAGAAGGAAGCACACGCATTTCGCCACTTACGACTTGTTATATATAAAAGATAACATAAATTTAGTTTCGATACACAGATAAAACTAGGTAATTTTTGCTTACATTGCGAGTTTTCAGACCTAGCAGCTTAAAACGCAATCGAGATTGCTTGTGACACGAACTAGTTGTGCTGATTGGATGCCACGATTCTGTTATCGTACTACATTCGTTTGGAAAATAAGAAAAAAAACAGACTAAAGAAATTAGTAATAGTAAAATGTATTTGCAGTCTTTCAAAATAAAACGAACATTAATCATCAGGTTGCCTGACGGAATTTGAAGTACGCAGGAATTACGTTGAATTAAAAATTTATAAACAAGTTTTTTTTTGAGCGTCACAAAAGACAAGATTTAAGAGTGGACAACATTTAACTTACATAATGAATAATAACAAACAAAATAGAAATGACAAAATCTATCACTTTCAGTTTCCGAAAACGAGGTTTTACGTCGCGACGCACAAATACTGTAGCCTTATCTAAATTTTAACAATGTCAGTAAATTTTCTAGCGATTGAAAGATGTCTCCTGATGCATGGAAGAACTTGTGTTAACTACTTAAATAGGCCTATGTCTCCTGTTGTTCAATCAACTGGACATAGTTGGCTGGAAACAAGCCATGTCTGTTCTTGCACATTCCTCGCCACCATCCTGCATCAATCTAAAACAAACAAAAAAAAATTAAAATGAGTGAACATGTTTAACCTCTGAAACCCTTACCATTTCAATATGAGTGATTATGTCATCGGGATCAAAGGAAATCTCATCGTCATCTGCAGCTTGGTAGTCATATAGAGCCGTAGCTTTAATACCCGTGTCTTCAATGTATTCCAGATTTTCGGTGTTTGCATAAATTGACTCAACAACCTGTTGTGGCTGCTGTTCATCTGCCAGTGCTTCTTTCTGGTTCTGGTAAATATGTTCACTATAATGTTCAATTTCTTCCACTTGTTGCACTTCATTCGGTAGGGACACTGCTTCGGCTTTCTTTTCAACTGGAATTATGGGCGAAGAATCTTTTACCGGTTCGTCTGGGACAATGGGCGAAGCAACCGCTTTCACAGACTCGACCACTTTTGGCGCTTCAGATGCCGGAATCAAATCAGGCTGCACTAGAGCAGACTCTGGCGCTGCTCTCGGTATTACAATTGGTTCTTTGCGGGGAGCAGGTTTCGCCTCGGTGGGCGATTGCATTTGGTTAAATGCGTTTATTGCACTGCCAATACCACCTTCTCGTCCTGTCGATATAGATGTTGATCGCACCATTGGCTTAGCTTCTTCAGCGACTTGTCGTGGTGTATTTTCCACAACAGTTTGTTTTGAAGCTTGCTCACGATCTCGTCGATCCTTTTCTTCGCGAATTTTTTTTTGTTCTTCGGCTTTTTTCCGAGCATCCTCTTCAGAGTTTTTAGCAAAGTTTTCGAATTTCGCTCGAAGACTCGATGGTTTTGCTCCTTCAATGTTCGGCTTGACTTTTGTATATGCTGTACCGATTTTATTATTTTTATCATCGTCAAAGCCAAGGGCTGATTTGTCCATGCGGTCTTTTTGGACTCCAAATTTACCACCGAATCCCTAAGACGATGAAAGACGTTCAAGAAAACCTTACCCATTGATTTTAAATAAAAACAAACTTACAACTTTGTGATCCAGTTGACTTTCGTGTTTCTGCGGTGCCTCAATGTGATCCCATCCAACGGCTGATTTGTCTTTGCGATCTTCTTGTACCCCAAATTTTCCTCCGAACCCCTTTGAGTAATCTTCAAAAACAAACATCAAAATTCAGTTCATTAAAATGTTTTATTTTTTTATGTAAGAGAAATCATTTGTTTTTGAATGTTTTATGCGCATAATCCTTTCATAAGAATGACTTGAAAATTAAATACATGATAAATTTAATAAAGTCATAAAATCAATTTGGATGAAATTAAAAAAAATGAATTGGAAAAGGAAGGCCATGACTGAAGAAGAAATGAAGAACAAGGCCCAAACACAAAACTGAATTGAATTTAAAGCGAATTTATCCCGATTTACTCGTATTCCCTCTCGTGTTAACAGAGAATCTCAGCTTGAAGTCATTTCCAATATATATTTTGTTGCATACGGAAGAAGAAAATGAGACTACACAAGGCAACGTGTCATGAGTGGATAGTGTTTACTTTGGTAATGTTTTAGTTTGATCTAAAATCCTTAAACACAGTTTTGATTGTTATTTCCAGGGCTTTAAATTGGATCTTTAAGTTATCAACATTCGGATAAAAGTGTTTGCAGATAATATATGAAGATGCGTAAAGGATGAAAAGAATCATAAACTAATTAGAAAACTGCTCATCAAATCATACTATTCATTTAGAAGAATATGTATACCTATAAGTGATTCTGTTGCTTTCGATTACCTTCTCAAACTATGCAGCGACAAGGAATTCGTTAGCTTAAAAGGATCGGCATTCCACAAATGATTCTGTTGTACCAAGCAAAAAAAAAGTTGCTGAGTGCAGTACTCGGATCATACGAAAATATGATAAGCGAAATATTCAACAAAATTATTCCTATTTGCACTGCACGCTGAAAAAAAAGGGGACAGCTAAGCTTCACCATACACGTTTGCTACTCAATTTACTTAACACAATAAACTATAGCAAGCGTCAGGATAGAAGCAAATGTTATATAGTCACGTCACGAGCTTGGGTGCAGCTGGATTAGACGAAAAAAGGTGAGAGCAACCAGAATAGTTCCTTAATGTACTGACCGTACTGAATGTAACTATTTTAGTTTTATCCAATCTCCAATCTTTTAAAGTTGAAATACATATTAATATTTTGTGCTTGAAGGTTTGGGTACAGCTTGTGCCAAAATATAAACAGTATGATATTGCATTACTCTTACCCTTTTGCGAGTCATGTTTCTCTACTTTTTCGACATGGTCCCAACCAAGTGCTGATTTGTCCACGCGATCAGATTGCACGCCAAATTTGCCCCCGAAACCTGTTGCATAGTCTTTTTGTGAGCTGTGTTTCTCAGTTTTCTCATTGTAATCCCAATTAACAGCCGATTTGTCAACGCGATCAGTTTGTATGCCAAACTTTCCACCGAAACCTTCACTGTAGTCTTTCTGCGAAGCGTGTTTTTCTACTTTGCCGATGTAGTCATGACCCATAGCTGATTTATCCATACGATCTGTTTGCACACCGAATTTCCCACCATAGCCATATCCAGGATTTGATTCTTCCAATTGCTTCTTTTTCTTATTTTGGTCAGCCTTTTCAGTTTCCTCACGCAATTGTTGCATACTGAAAGAAAAAAATTAATGACATATGTTGAATAAAAGAACAAGAAATAAAAAACAAAACGCACTTTATAGCCCCAGCAGTGCGACCACTGCCCGAAATTGTTTTTGAGCCCCATCGTTGTTCTTCTTCGGTGACGTCGTTTACGAAATCAGGATCAGTCTCCCAGTCATCGTCGTTATCGTTTTGTTCGCTTTGAATCTGATGACCAGCAGAAGCTTTCCACATTACGAATTTCTAGCGATTTTTAATCTTAAAGACCGAAAAAGAAGATAAGCCTTTTCACTATTATGGGAGTGGCAATCAATTGTGGAAGGATCCGTCAATAAAGTTAACTGAACCAGTGTGCGGTTTAAGTTCGTGGAGAAACTTTTTTAATATAACAATACTGGCTTTTGTGTAGAAGACGAATATTTAATTTAAATAAACTGTAAAAAAAAATTTAAATTACAAATATTCAACAAGAAATGAATCACTTTTCGTAGACAACGAAACTTTGACAGATCTTTTGTCAGTAACCGGTCACTGACAGCAACATCAGAAAAGGGGAGTTCAATGGCATTTCGTCTATCATTCACCAATTTTGTGAACCGGTTATTTATTTGATTTAACTTTGGAATTATGAAAACCGGATGAATCCTTGGATTGACGATTTGAGGCTAGCCTTTAGATCAGCGGAGAGAATGTGAATCTTTTTTCACACATAAGAAGGTTTTTGATGAAGATTTTTGGCAAAAATAATATTATCTTGGTTAATTTACTATTTGAAGTTGAGGCAATGGCTAACAGTTGGGTTGAAGAGGAAGTATCAGTTGTGTTCACACCCAGCTGCGGAACTATTGCAAATTATACCTGATTTAAGCTTCACAGCAGAGTGCAGAGAGAACTTCAACAGTTGCAAGCCGATATCGAGTGACCCATTCAAATCATTGTCTTGAAAAAATCAACGACATGATCACTGATTCTTAAACCCACTACATAACCGATTCAACGTTGCAGATGGCAGTCCGAAAAATTAGAAAGCGAATGTGTGTTGAAGCAACGGCCTTCACTCTGATGTTTTAAACATCCATCATTTCTGCTTGCATATGAATGAAATCTACGCATATGAAAACTGTTCTCAATGTGGAAGAGGAACTGAGCATGCATCTGGCTGTTCATAATGTGTAAACAAAATTTTGTATGGCAGGCAGAAATTAGTTTCTGGAGTTGATGTGCCAAAACTACTTCCACAATCGACGCTGGTGCCGCAGCTTTGATAAAAAAAAGAGGTAGCTTTTGTCGTGTTAGGAACTCATGTTCACAAAACTATTATAAATACAAAGACAATGAAAGTGCATGGGAAAGTTCATTGCGTTTCCCCAGGTTTGTTTTTATTTTTTTTTTCTTCCTTTCTGCACATTTTGAAGGACCATGAAGTTATGAACATATGTTGATCATAATTGTAAATTTTCTTAGCGCCAAAAACGGAGAGATTCCGATTGAAAAACTCCAGAATAATATTATTTTATAATATTTAATATATAAACCACATTTGTAATAAGATTTCTCAAAAATTCTCTCAATATGCAAAACGCGCTCAAAGTATACAATATCATCATCAAGTCCCATTTGAATGCTGTGAAAGTGTGTTATTTATGTGCCCCCAATATCAAAAAGTCAGACTGCAGGCTTTACAAAGCAAACCACTGCATGCGATGGATACGCGTCAACAGAGCACATGCTATATTTGCTTAACGTGTCCCCAATTCATCGTATAATCTTCAAAATGATCGTGATTTGAGAATACAAAGGAAGAGAGCATCAACATCAACTTTAAGAGTCTTGCAGCAATTTTTTTTTACAATTCACACGCGTAATACAAACATTGCGCAAGGAAGGGATACAAAAATGAAACGAATGTGATACATTTTAAGAGGAACATATTCGAATATTTCAAAGCGTATCTAAATATGACTTATATAAATAAAATTTGAAGATAAAATTGTTGTTAGTTTCAACTGCAAATTGTAGTTATAAGATGAACCTTTACAATAAACCAAAAAAATATTTTAACAGTGGCTGTTGACAGCTTAATAAAGTAGTTGCATACCAAAAATACACATACATTAATGACTTAAATTTGACATTATTCGTGAGCTTAATGTCAAGTTCGTGACTTCAGCCAATGTTGACCGTCATAAACCAATGTCGACCATATAAAAGAAACTCTTTCAATGAGATGTGATAGTACCCTTAAAATATGTGTTTACCGAAGATAAGCCGCTGTATGGAACTAGTATCTTTAAATTTTTTATCCTAAAGCATCCCATAACACTTTCGCAATTTTCTTTTCTGCTCTTAAACTCAAATTTATAAAAATAAAAATAAAAATAAGACAAAAGACGTTTAAAATGCGTAAAAACAAATATAAGAAATATTCAATATTATTATCTCCGCCATTGTGTTCAACTTCGACAGAGTTCCAATCGGTTCTCTATTCCATGGAATGGAACACTGTTTCCGCCTTTCTGTCTTTTGCATCGGCCATTTCTTTCCGTGCGGTTCTTAAACATGACTGGTTTAAATAACAGGGTAAGTCTCGATTTTCTTATGGCAAAAATTCGAGAAATTGCTTCCACAATGCAAAATAATGTTCAGAAAACAATCTTCTTCAATGTGCTGATAGTGAAATTACCCCAATTTATCGGGGAGCAGTGCTATGCGGCATTTATGTGTCGCGTTGACAGAACTTGGTTTTACACGTGCATAAATACCCTTATCCTATTTTCGTAAAATTGTACTATTTAAGTAGCTGGTGCGAGCAGATTTTCTCGGAGAAAAACGAAGTCGGTCGCTTTGTCTTGACACGAAGGTTGTTTTCTTTACTTAATTTGCAAAGCAAAACATCTCAGTCGTTCGGAATGCTCACTTGTTTTTTTTTTTGCTTTCCAGACCATTATTATTGATGGTCGTGGCCATTTGGTCGGCCGATTGGCGTCCGTTGTAGCAAAGTATCTGTTGCAAGGCGGCAAAGTTGCAGTTGTGCGTTGTGAAGAGCTCAATCTCTCCGGACACTTCTACAGGAACAAAATAAAGTACCTAGCCTACCTAAGGAAAAGGTGTAATGTGAACCCAGCCCGCGGTCCCTTCCATTTCCGTGCACCATCAAGGATCTTCTACAAAGCTGTTAGAGGTGTGTACAATTATTCGTGTTTTAAGCATCTAATTCGATTCTTGTGATGATTTACTTTTTCTTACCTACATTATTTGAATGCTACTGTGAAACAACTTTGTTCTGACCGGAATTAATTAAAAGCCTGTTGATTTTGTTTGTCCCTAGTACTAATGATCTCTCTTTCTCTTTTCAGGTACGTACTGAAACCAATTATATCTGGTTTTATGCCACAATGATGTTAATTACAACTTACCTACATTATTTGAAAGAATCATGTAACAAAAACCTTTCTGAGAGCCCTAGCACAAGGATAAAACAAAGAATTTCTCTCTTCATGTAAATAATCTAAACTTTCTTTTTCTTAAAGGTATGGTTCCACATAAAACAAAGCGTGGTCAAGCTGCCCTTGCTCGCCTTCGTGTGTTCGATGGTATCCCACCACCATACGACAGAAGACGTCGCGTCTGTGTGCCCATTGCTATGAGGATTCTGACACTGCGTTCGGACCGCAAATACTGCCAGGTTGGTCGTCTTTCACACGAGGTTGGATGGCACTACCAGGACGTTGTGAAGAGTCTGGAGAGGAAACGCAAGGCAAAGCTTCGCGTTACACTCAAACACAACAAAATAATGAAGAAACTGACGGTCAAGGCACGCGAGAACATTGCGAAGGCTGCCGAGCCGTTCAACAAGATCATCCAGTCCTATGGTTACGAATGCTAATTCGTATCCTGTTCGTACTGTAATTTTTAATGGTAAATAAATTTGAAGAATGGTTTTTTTCACAGACGAATCGTTTGTTTTTTAACTTGGCGTCTGTGTCTGGTGACCTTTTCTAGTGGACCCCGACAAGGGTACTAAAAATTAAAACATGTGATTACATCCTAATTTAGTTGAATAGACTCATGGGACCTCATACGGCGCTCAGGAAGGGATAACTGCGACACGTGAAAGAACAAGTGCTTTTTGTTTCGAAAGAACGTTGAACAGAAATTCATATTATTCCAAAAGGAATTTTACGAAATTCTTAAAAAAATTACCTTTAAGAAAAGCCTTGAGCATTTATTAACAAAGGCCCGTGACTTTTGAGACATATTACTGTACCTGAAGGATCGAAATTGCAAGCAGTTTGGAACTTTTTATTTGAGTGTTCCCCTGGTGCAGTGAAAATTGAAACCCCGCTTTACTTCGCGAACTTTTCGCAGCTTGCTTTCTAGCCGTCTGCCCATAAACACCACAATTGGTCCCATGTGTCGGGATTGCGAAGAGTCCACTCCTCATGCCTTAAGCAATGTTGGTTGTTAAGGTGGCATATTTTTAAGACCACGATATGGCCATTTCTGTTTGGAAAAGGTCAAATCAGTAATAATGAACCGATTTTCAAGACTAATGATCATTGATCCGCCAACGAATACCTACATACATATGGAGGTGAGTTATAAGCGCTTGCCTTGACTGCTGTAGCAAGGTAATGTTAAACACAAGTGCCAACGAACTATTTGAGTAAGGGGAAAAAGCTAAATAGGTGCAAGCAAGCATTGATACTCTTTGTTTTGAAAGACTAGGAAATGTTTTTTAATCATAAGATGTCCGACGAGTATTTGATTCTTTTTCAAGCCTGACTTGCTCCTTGTATATTTTAAATACGATATGATCAGAATTACAATGCAGATACTAGGTATAAGTATGTTTTTAAGACGTTAAAATAATTTATTATTAAAAAATCGGTATTACATGTTGCACTCGGTATTTGTTAACTGTTAACCGGGTTGTTGTTGTGACAATAAAAAACAAAACTTGTTACAATAAACGTTTCTGAATTCTGAAATACAAGGCTAAGATAGCCACTACGTTTATTTTACTTTCAGTGAGCGTTGTTCTTGGTAAAGATTTTTGACATGGATCTTCCCTTTGTAAATCGTTATGTCCCGAGATGGCTGCGTGTGGTAAATTTTGCTCTTGAATAGTGAATCTAAGTTTTTAAATGAACATAAGGTTTGTATACCCTTAATGCTCCAGGGCGAATTGAGAATTTCTTAAAAACATACCATTGATAGTTTGGAACAATTGCGCGATATTTACGTGATATTCAATCGTAAGTACAACACTCGCGCGACAGGAAATGACTCAGTACGATGCTCTACCATGTGTTTTTAAAATCGTAAAAGAACCGCTTTACTAAAACATGATGATGCCTCAGGAAGGGTAATATTAATAAAAATACAGTTTATAAATGCGACAGCTTGTATATTGAAATAACCGCAAGTACAAAACAGTGCTATGTTTATCTTGGACACATAGCATGGCGTCCTCCGTCAACTGGCAAACTAGCTCCAGTAATGAAACTAGCCTTTTCACTCGCCAAAAATGAGATAACTGCCGACACTTCATCAACTTTCCCTGGACGCTGCAGAGCGTGAGTAGTTTTTGAGTGTTCCAAAAACTTTTGATAGGTGCCTTCATCCATTCCACCTCGCTTGTGTATTTCAGTGATGATTACACCTGGATTTACAGAATTACAACGCACGCCTTTCGGAGCTAGTTCCAAAGCAACACATCGTGTAAATTGGTCTAAAGCAGCCTTTGAAATATTGTAAGCCAAAACACCAGGAAACGAACGAATGCCATTAACACTTGAGACATTTACTATACACCCTTTAACTTTTGTAAGATACGGAACTGATAGCATTGTCAGCTGGTATATTGATCGAATATTTGTGTTCATTACCCGATCATATTGCTCTAAATTTGTGGTTTCAATAGTACCAGTCTCTAGAACACCGGCATTATTTATCAGAACATCAATTCTTCCAAAATTTTCAATAGTTTGCTGGACTATTCTTTCGACATCACCTTCTTTGGTCAGATCAGCTTGAACTGCAAGCGGGTTGAGGCCGTTTGCTTCTTTACACTTCTCGCCGGTCTCATTGAGTTTCTCAATATTGCGACCAACAATTGTCAGCAAGCCACCTTGTTTCGCTAAAAGTATTGCTGTAGCAGCACCAATGCCAGAACTAGCGCCCGTAATTATAATCACTTTATCTGTGAAATCCATTAATAGATATTTTTTTATTTTTTTTTTAAACTTCAATGCTGTAGAGAAACGGCAAGTACTTCCAATTAGTAAGTGTTAATTCACAATGACAAATCAAACTGATAGAAAGGAAAAAAAAAATATCAGCAGACCGAACTAGAAATGGGAATCAATGTCCATTGTATAAAAATATCTTTATAAAGATTTTATCAAACAAGCCATGTGTATATTTATATGTACAATAATAGAAGTATTTATTTTTTCAGTAGTTGCAGGGTGTCCAATGTCTGAAAACCCAAATGTCATTACACCAGAAGAAATGAACCATCATATTACTTTTGAGACTGACATTATAAACTTTCGTTTACTCCCTTTATATGACTGACTGATTCCGACTTTAAGTCGGACTAATTGTACGTGACATATAAAAGCAGATAGGATTACTCGATCCGATA
This sequence comes from Orthonevra nobilis, assembly GCA_963555765.1. Taxonomy (NCBI): domain Eukaryota; kingdom Metazoa; phylum Arthropoda; class Insecta; order Diptera; family Syrphidae; genus Orthonevra; species Orthonevra nobilis. The sequence continues at coordinate 48,525,237 of OY743227.1, read as the reverse complement.
ACAACATATCTTTGCGATCGGATTGAGTTTTTGCACTTAAACGCGGATTGAAAGATTGAGTTTTCGAGAGAGAGTCAAAGAACTTTCTCCTTATTTCGTGTTTATATTTGTGGCGTTCAGAACAAAAATATCAGAAAATGGCCAAGATACATAGACGAAAATAGTTTTTGCTGCTCTACGAGAGAGAAGAATTGTCAAAGTGAACCTCTTTCAATCCGCTACAGCATTTACTACCAGGATTGAATCTTAATCCTTTTTGGGTGCAATCCCTCCATCCGGTCATATAAACCGGGGAATTACTACTTGTAGTAAAAATCGGTACATTCAAAGATCATATGCCTACTTCGGAATTTTCTCAACACCTTGAGTGGAATGTAAATTTGACAGTTGATTTTATTTTAATTAGTACCCGAAGATGATGACAAGCCGTAAAAAGAGAATGGTATGAGTTATAATTGAAGTGCGTAAGCCAAGAACGCCTTTGCTATTAATGCTTACTATTATTCATAAGTAAGAAAATAATAATCCATCATTGAATCCTTCAGGATACATCGATCTTTGTTGATTGAACTAAAACTCGATTATTTTAAAACGTACGACTAGTATGTATCAGTATGATCACAGTGGAATATAATATTCCACTTGTGGAAGATATTTAGACTGAAATTAGAATGAAATCCTTAACCTTTAATCATTTTAATACTTCTAAATTGCGAATTTCACAAAGACGCTCTGGCAGTTATTTGACTTTGCCTGAAGAAACCCAAGAACTATATAACAACTCTTGGGTTTTTCTGATACGCGGTGTAAGGGATAACATAATTATCATAGCATGTTGAGTAAATTCTATTTCGAAAATGGTAATGATAAAAAAGCAAAATACGAACTTGGTCCAATTTTCAAATGCATGGATATAAAAAACATTTTTGTAATAGGAAACTTCAGTCCAAAATTTTAAAGTGCACTGTCCTTTTCAAAAATAATTTTTAAATTTTCCAGTTCACGAATAATTTTCGAAATGTGTCAGGCTCATGCGTGTTAGCTAATTGCACAATTACATTTTGCATATTTGAATTAGAAATATTTTCAACCAAAAACCAAAAAAACAAAAAAGACGTTTATCTATTTGCTGAAGCAAGCAGCAAGCAGCAGAATTAATTCTACGTTCAGAGTTCACACCCTTAAATTTTTTTCGACAGTATAACATAATATGTAGATTAGGGGTTTCGAAAGTATGTTATGCAATATCACTTATTATCTTTATTAATTTTACGATTGAGAAGCTTCTTAACTTCAAAATATTTAGCATTTAAACGTACTTTATTTTTAAATTTTTAACGTACGTAACTCTTCACTTTTTTCAATTAAAGTTAGTAAGTTTTGTCATTAAAGAAATTTGTTTTCTTACTTTTATTTTGTTGTGTTCAAAATAAATGTTTAATGTCTTTTTTTAAAATCTTGTTTATTATTTATTATTATTATTATTATTCTTATATATTAATATTCCACTCAAAAATATTTTTGAGAGAAGCTTATGGTCACACTGGAGTGTATGCTTTTGTTGCTCATATTAAGCTAGAGTAATTTCTTTATGCTTGCTGCGTGACTAAAATGCAACAAACAGCCTTTTAAACACGTGTCTACGCTAGAAAAAGAATATTATACATATCAACAAAAGTACATAGTTTCCATTTAAACCACGTTTCACAATCTATTGGAAGCATACAGCGACATCTACGTTTAATATGCGCCTAGGTTCGAGCTGAATTATCTAACTGACCAAATACTCAGCAAACCGATAAAAATGAATTTGTTATGATGACAACGCGAAAACTACTAGCCAGTCAAAGCGAAGTCAAATTCCTTGTGGGTAGGATAGATCAGGGTCTTTATTTGAACTTGCATAAAGATGTTGCTCGATGCTAGAGTAAAGGTTGTCTTACATGAGAGCAACCTTGAAGTAATATATTCCAGTTTTTGAAAGGCAATGTCTAGGAGCTTGTTTTAAAATATGTGGAACTGCAAATTCAAAATGAGATGAATGAATATAATAAGTCGTTTCTAATGAATTCTCGACACACTGCCATTACTTGAAACAATGGCCTCATCTCCAGGGCTTCACTATAACCCTAATAACATCTTTACGAAATTGTGCGACTTGCCACCTGTATCAAACCAAGGGTCTTCCGCTACTTTGACTCTAAAGATTCAATTCAAGGCTTAGTTTCAATGGAGATGTCGCACTCATCTGAGGAGAAAACTTCTGTTGAAATGGGGCGATCACTTTTTAAACAGAACCGACGGTTTTGAGTTTGGAGGGGCGACACCAGTCTCAGATAACAGCGGGCTCCATTGCCGGTGTCAGTAATACGCATCGGAAATTTGAGGACTGTCGTTAGCTCAATAAGCGCGGAAGTGATATTATATTTACATTCATACATACCTTTATAAAGTATTTTGGAAGTTTGTATCGAAGTTGTGTCTTGGTTGCACGGAAGATTTTTTGGAAAGTTGTACAACTCGGTCGCAACGTAAATGGGCATGTCGCACAACTTCATTCCATTTAATGCTTATTTTCGCAGTGACCACAGAGCTAAAAAGAGATTGTATCCAAAATTGGATTGTATGTGGGCAAAATGTTCAACTTGATACCAACCGAGTTGTACCAACGGTCGCAGCGTCTATGGCTTGCATAGGAACAACTTAAGCTCCATAACTATAAAGATGACAGATTATTGTTGACGAATAATATCAGCGGAAGTCATGGTTACATTGAAAACGGGTTGGTAAGAAAGATTACTACGAAAGGTATCTATTTCTTCGACTACGTCTTTAAAGTCATAGGTAAATTTCAACCACCGATAAGCAACCCATTGGAAAAAAAAACAAACTGGAACTTTTAATTTAAGTTAAAGAATTCCAGAATGGGGTTGAACACCTCGTTAACTGAACTTTTCATTTGATCTCTTAATTTATAATCAATATTAAGCATATCGGAATCAATATAGGAAAAGGTTGAAATAAAGATTCTTGAAACAGGCATAGTCTGAGGATATTCTGGACAAGAAGAAACTTACAACCACAGATTAACATGCGTAAGGAACATAGGCGGATCTTTAAATGACACTTTAATATATATGATACTAAGGCGAAGTCTTTTTACGGAGTCTTATGCATGGAAATAGATAAACTGCAAAGTATGTTATTAGTTTTTTTGACTCCGTTTGGAATGCTAACATGGAATTCCAGTACGATTAGCCGATAGTGTAACCTTTATTCGACGGAATTTTCCGACCTCCTGCTGCTCCATTTAACCATCTATGCCAATCAGCCTTCACAAAGAGCAAATGCGACGATTTTCATTTAAAAATCAAGAAGACTTTCTCACAATAAGTAATTCCCCGGTACCATAATACCACAAGGTGTTCTACATGATCTTTTTTTACTTTGAAAATGTTCTCTCTAGCGCTTCTCAAACGAAAATGACAAAAACGTGATAACAAAATTCCAACTTGTAACATAACAGTTTTATCTTCACCCTGTGTGTTATGCTGCCAGCGTTTTATGTAATAAATAAATCTCCACGTTTTATTTAGAACCATTTTTCCAGTGTTACTTCCACTATCGAACGTGGATAGTTTTGACAATATTGTTTTTGTTTTGTTAAGTGTTTTGTATCCATTTTTTTTCCTTTTTTGCTATGGAATTCGAAGGCAAGGTTATTATTATAACAGGAGCTAGCTCGGGAATTGGTGCTGGAACTGCTGTTCGCTTTGCAAAACTTGGTGGCCTACTTACTCTTGTGGGACGAAATTTGGACAAGTTAACTGAAACAGCTGAAGCATGTAAGGCAGAGAATGGAAAAGATTCTTTAATAGTGCAAGTTGATGTCAACAATGAGCTGGAAGTTAAGAAAATTGTTGAAGAAACAGTAACTAAATTCGGGAGAATAGATGTTCTTATTAATAATGCGGGTGTCATAGAAAACGGTTCGATTGAAGACACAAGTCTAGAACAATATGACCGGGTGATGAAGACCAATGTACGTTCTATTTATCAGCTCACTATGTTAGCCGTTCCGCATCTAATCAAGAGCAAGGGTAATGTAGTGAATATCTCAAGTGTCTGTGGACTAAGAGCATTTCCTGGAGTCCTTGCTTACAATATATCCAAGTCTGCTATTGATCAATTTACCAAGTGCATTGCCCTAGAACTGGCACCAAAGGGGGTACGAGTAAATTCAGTAAACCCAGGCGTCATTGTCACGGAGTTACATAAGAGAGGCGGCATGAGCGAAGAGGCTTACGATATTTTTTTGGAAAAATGTAAACAGACACATGCGTTACAACGCGCAGGAAATGTGTCAGAAGTTTCAGCTGCCATCACCTTTTTAGCCAGCGAAAATGCTAGTTTCATAACTGCTGTTAATTTGCCAGTGGATGGTGGCCGTCATGCTATGTGCCCTCGATAAAAAAAGAGATACTGTTGTGAACGTTTCTAAATTAAAAATAAAATATATTTTTGCAACCTTGATTAAAATATTTCCCATTCACTATTACAAATTATAATTTTTTTTGTTTTTTTTTTTTTTTTTTAAATAAAATTGAAGTTTTTTTTTCTTTCTTGTGTAGGTGTTGGTAGCTTTTCCTTTAAGGATTGTTTATCCATTTCAGATAAATTTTTCTGAATTAATTCGCGGATTTCAATTTAAAAGGCAGGAAATTACGGTTGCTAAAGACATATCACTGTTGACTAAGCTAGCTGGAGAGAATTTTTGGTTCAAGGGTACCAACCAGGTACACCCAGAGTATAGCAAGGAAGTAACTAAAAAGTTTATTCATTGAAATTTTGGAAAATTCCTTTAATGTGAACTTCTGTAAAAGCATGGATCTTGTTAAAGTTCATCAGATTCACAAATCCGTATGCAGACTTAATAAACATAAATTATTTTTTTAGTTAAAATCAAATTATGCCTTCGTGTTCTTGGCATTAGTTTTGCATCAGTGTGATGAGTATGTCACCCTTTTTAAGTTTTTATTGTTATTAGACTGCAAATGTACATAGGGACGTAAAAATTATTTTTAAATACAGAGCCTGCTTTGGCGTCAAAATGGACCTCAGCCGACTTATTGGACTCAATTGGAGTCAGTTGCGATCCTCGGGTTGACTGGATAAACTTACTGGTCGAGATCCGGGTTCACCCCGGACTGAAGTGCCATCGAAGAATGTATCTTTTAATGCAGTTCAATTTTAAGTGTGATCCGGATTATATTTAAAATTGATTTAATAAATAAATATTATATTTTATATGTCTAAATAGGTTATTTAAGCAAACGTGAATATGATTATCAATATTACAAACACACTTTTTTCCACAACAATAAAGCTGATATTCCTAAGATGATTACTCCTTACAGTTCACGATAGTAAAACAAAAGGCAACTGAACCTAACTTACAGTCGCTACGGGCAATAAAAGAAAATGTTCTAGCCTCATAATGAAAAGAATCTGTAAGGACGGAATTTATAGAAGTTCATATTCATTGTAAGAAAAATATATTTTTCTTTATTCTTGGGGAACAAAAAGCTTTTGGAATATTTTTTTTAAGATCAAAAATTGGGATATACCTATAACAATATCCTTATTTTAAGCAATTTCATTATAGTACATTTAGTAAAGTTAAAATGGTCAAATAAATTTTAAATTTTTGAAATTGTAGATCGATGGATGGCATAGTAAATTTAAGAAACGAATATCTTCATACAATTCGACTTTTCTTTTTTTAGTTTCTTTTAAATTTCTTACATTATATCATATATAACAAATTATATTATAAGGGTTAAGGCTTATCAAAATATGCTGCTTCTTTGTAAAATTTTCAAACGCAAAGTCCTTCTTCCCTTCGAAAATCCCAAACCCGTTTATTTATTTTGGAAAGAATTATCAAATTAAAATAAAAAGTATTTGTGTTTTATTTTCGAATATTGTTCCCAAACCATTAAAAAAAAACTTTTCGGCTTCCAATGACGCAAAAATAATTTGTTATAAAATGTTGTATGAAGAAATTAAAGTCTTAAGATAGATTATTATCCTATCCCTTATATCCTTATTTCGTTGGACGATTTGCATGCATTTAAATTTCGTAAAAAGCAAACTATGGAAGACTACGAAAGGGCTGTAAGAGCACAGAGAGGTATAAAGGACTCGCATCAGAAATAAAAGCAGTTTTAAAAGAAAAATAATATAATTTAATTATCCAATTAATAGGAGCATAAACGTAACACACTTAGATTAAACAATAAAAAATGTAAATAGTCAGTTAAGCTTTAAAGAAATGGCTGTTCAGCCAAATAAACGTAAGATAAATTTCAAAACTTTTTTAGATATTATTATTTGTTGCGATTAATTGTGTATAATCTTTTACCTTGATTTGTTTCAATTATTTAAAAATTACTCAAAACCCTGTATGATGTTAGCATATTTAAAAGAGTAAAGTAAGTGTAGTAATGAAGGTTAATTTATTAAAAAAAAATTTAAAAAAAGTTATGGAAATAAACTTTTTTGTTGATTTCAAGCATGGTGGTAGGGTGCATGCACCAAATTTCCAGCCAAGTATGGGTGTATGAAACCATGCTCGATGACTGAAATATCAGCTCTATATGCCCCATCTTCAAGAAGGGCGATCTTATGTCTTGGAAAAACTATCGATGCATATCCCCGCTTAGTGTAGCATATAAGATCATATCCAACGTACTGTGTGAAAGTCTGAAGCTTTCCAGCAACACATTATTCTGCACGTGCCAGTGTGGTTACCGGCCCGGCAGGTCAACGATCGACAAAATATTAACATTAAGACAAATCGGGGAGAAGACCAACGAATTTCAAGTCGACACTCACCATCTCTTCATCAACTTTAAAGTCGCTTATGTTAGCATTCTTCGTCTTGAACTCTACCATGCGATGGTCGAATACGGGATCCCGGCAAAAGTGATGCAGCTGTGCAGCGTGACGCTGGAAAACACACGGTGCCATGTGCAATTTGAAAACTGTTGCTCCGAACTATTCATGTGAATTCTACAATCTCGTGCAGGAACTGATAGTGGGCATGCAGACGATATCGACATCATCGGTCCCTCCCAGCGCGCCGTCATAGAGGCTTTTACGGCAATTGGAGAACAGCCGAAACGAGTTGGCCTTAAAGTAAACGAGGACAAAATCAAGGACATTTTGTCAACAAACAACGAAACATCTGTCCACCGCATAGGACAAAACGTCACTGTTGGCAACAGTAATTTCAAGGTGATTAAGGAGTTTTCTTACCTCGGAGTAAATATCGACTCCACTAATGACACCTTAACGGAGATTCGGCGAACACTCGCCCTACGAAACCGCTGCCACTTAGGTTTGGCGAAACAAATGGGGTAGGAACTCCTAACTCGGAAGACGAAATGTATGCTCTACAAACGTTTGTTCTTGCCATTTCCACTATCTGAAGCCGAGTGCTGAACGATATGCAGGAAGGCAGAGCAGATTTTGAACACTTTTGAGACAAAAATTCTTCGGCGAACGGAGTAGTAGATATAACCGCTAACTCTATGAGAAATCCGTGAAAAACTACCAGCAAAGTAGGAATTAAAAGAGCGTACACCGGTCGGAGGAAACATATATAAATGGTAAAAAACAGTGTATGACTGACTTCTGAATTTATTCACGACCATCAACAGAACTTAAAATTGAAACATTATTTTTTCGCTGGCGGCAAACTGTTTATTAACAAATGTATAATTTTATATTAAATATAAGAGGTACCTCTAATAAATGCAATAAGGTAGGTCATATGAAATCAAGGTACTTTTTTCTTAATATTTCCATTTCGTTATTCATTTATCGTGGACACATAGCATGGCGACCACCATCGACAGGAAGACTAGAACCAGTAGTGAAACTAGCCAAGTCACTAGCTAAAAATGCTATCGCTTGCGCTACCTCATCGGCTGTACCAGGACGACCAAGAGCGTGTGTTGTCTGTGAATGTTTTAAGAACTTTTCATATGTTTCCTGATCCATTCCTCCGCGTTTATGCAAGTTTGTTACAGTCACACCTGGATTCACACAATTACAACGAACTCCTTTCGGGGCTAATTCTAAAGCAACACAACGAGTAAACTGATCCACACCCATTTTAGAGATGTTATACGCCAAAACGCCTGGAAACGAACGTATTCCATTGACACTCGATACATTTACGATGTTTCCTTTGGATTCCACCAAGTGCGGAACTGATAACATGGTTAAATGATAGATTGCTCGAATGTTGGTGTTCATAACACGATCGTATTGCTCCATGCTGGTGTTCTCAATTGTTCCCGTTTCTATAATACCCGCATTATTAACCAGAACATCTAGTTTTCCATATTTTTTCAGTGTTGCGTCAACCAGTTTCTCATTATCAGATTCTTTGGTCACATCAGTTGGTACGATTAAAGGGGGAATACCACCTTTGCACTTGCCCGCAACGTCCTCCAAATTTTTAACATTACGCCCGGCCAAAACCAGACTTGCGCCCAATTTTGCAAAATTCACTGCTGCGGCTGCTCCTATTCCAGAACTGGCACCGGTTATTACAATAACTTTACCGGCAAAATTCATTTTTGCAAAGCTGGCGACTTACGTAAGTGAAGGTGAACTATATGACAAACTACAATATTAAAACAAATATGAGACACCACATAAAGAAATCTTTTTGAAAGCGGAATATAAAGAAAAATATGATTTTCTTACAAAAATATTGTTATCTCATAATCAGCTGCGGTAAGTGACAGAACAAATGTTAAACATCTAGAACGTATTTAAGGCATTATCTGGAGCACATTCGCATTTTTGTGAGCGAACTATTTTATACCAAGAGACATAATACATTTATGAATATTTATATATATATATGTACGAATATTGCCTGAAGCACTTTTTTTGCTCAGTTATTATTATTATTTAGTGAAATTCAAGAACAACAAGCACTGAAGCCTATAAGTCCATTCAGCTCCGCCATCTTTGCCTTACTGATATAAAGCAAACTGGAAAATTCGGGCTCATTAAGCTCTATACCTAAAAAAGGTGCGTTGTTTGTTAAAAGAACATACTTTATTTCTTAACCTTCTATAAGTTCCGCAAAGTACGAGTAATGGCGAGTAGGCAAAAAACCGAAGGTCCGGGGTAGTCTCACTCTCGTATCTTTGAAGATCGTTAGAGTCTACCATGTTATCGGATACTATTGATTTGAAAGTGTTTCAAGTTTAAACATACTTCAAAGAGAAGAAGATAAGTTACAAACGTTGGTCTTATAGATGTCAAAAAAAAATAGCATTCGACGTTACAATGATTCTTTTTCAATTGAAAGAGATCTTCTTTTTCAGTGTTGCGTTTGAAAAACGTTTTTTAAAATTGTCGTTCGCAGAAATCCGGACGAGAGGCCATATCACTCTTGCTGGTGGAAGATTTTTGCAACGCTGATCGTAGAAGTGTTACCGGAGATTGCAAATCTTATGTAAGTTTTGTGAACATTTGTTGACAAAAATCAACCAAAAGCGGTAGAATATTTATATTTTAAAAAATATCTTATGAAGTAGCTTCACCTTTATTTACGTAACCGGTTCAAATCCGAACTTCCGTGATCCTTAAAACGGGAGTTCGGTCTTCCTTGTCGTCTCGAACCTGGGGGTGGAGTATTATTGTTTATTCGCCCGATGTGGCTGAGCCAGTATGATCGTCGTATTTTGTCATTTTGGACTACATTCCCATCTTGATCTCTAAGTACACTCTCGCATAAATTGGTAACTTCAACAGTGCAAGTTGACCACGTGCTTCTTTTTTGTCGCTGGTTTAGTTTTACCCGTCCACCATATTTCTTGGACATTTTGTTTGTATCCTTTTAAAATATCAATCAACTATTTCGCTATGTAAGAAATATACCTGTAAACTATGCCTCGGGAATGATTCCAATTCCGTACCGAAGTAGAAAGCCTGTTATTTCGGATTTTTGATGTTTCACCACTTCGTAACTTGCGTAAAGAAGCCTTCCTATTCCGCTCACGGCCACCGGTCATACTTTCAACAGTCCAACGCATAAACGTGCGGATTTTTTTTTAAGCCTTAAAACATCAGTAGTGCCTGGCGGCGTTGTTCAGTCCTCTTCAACGTTCTTTATCATGCTTTATTTTAATGTGTACCTGTAAAAATAAATCTAAACGCAGTTCTCAGTACAATTTGTGAATAAAAGCATCTGATTGTTTACAAATTAAAATATATTTAATTCCATCAGTTGTGTTCATCTTCGCCAATAATTTCTTTTCTTTTCATTGTTATAATTTTTGATGTTAAGGTTTATTTATTTTTTTTGTTCTTCTTTTCTCGTTTCTTGTTTTATTTAAAAAAATATTGTTTCTTACAAATGTGTGTTCTAAGTTTAATTCATATTTGAAGTGTACCTGGGAGAATTAAAACTCCTTCATAGGAGAGTGAAGACGATCTTAATAAAACAAAAATGGGTAAAAATGCTAGTTTTTTCAAGCAAAAAAGGAAACAAACTTTAGAAATAACAAAAACCGCCTTCGAATTTACTAAACACTGTTTTGTTTCCAAATCGGATTGTCTGCAGGTAGATGTTGTCTTAAAGTGATTAAAATGTCCTATTTCTCTCTCTCATTCTGTTGCGAAACTTTTTGCTTTTATTTTAAATATATTCAATATAACTTAACAAGTAAAGCGCCTTCTTTTTATGTAATCTTTATGAATTGAAAGAAATGAGTAACATGCAATCGAAAAAAAATATATGAAATGGAAAAAAATGGAACAAAGCAGAATAAGTGAACAGTTGTGTACATTCAGTATGAAGTAGGGATTAACTTAAGTACCATAGGTAACAATGTACATTTGGAACATGCATTCAAAACTATCTTAAAAAAGACTTTATTTTTGATATTATGGCATCGATTTTTTTTCTTGAGTTCTTTTTTCTCCTCGTTTGTCATGGACACCACTGCGAATTGGTGAACGATTTTGTAATAATTGCTGTTAATTTGTTATTGTGTTGGTTAAATTTTCTTTATCTTTTATTATAAATTCATTTCTTTTGGTTATCAGTGTGTTTATGAGACTATGGAATATTAGAAAACCGAAACCAAATTTCAGTATCAACAACAAGCCGTCTTACGATTGATGACTAATTGGTATCTAATATATGCGTGTATATATATATATAAATATAAATTAATTAGAAACAATAATTAAACTAATACCTTAAACAGAATAATTGGTTTTTCTCACAATATACATAGAGTTTAATTAATAGTTATAATGAGAGTAAGAATAAAGATTATAAATTATTTTTTACGTTTTTCCTTTTTAATTTGTTAATATGTTTCTCATTTTGAATCTTTTCTTTTTATCGCGCAGTTTTTTTCAACATTGCAAAATAAATTATTAAAATAAAAAATAGAAAAAAAAATTATAATTAAGAAAAAAACTTAAACGATTCAACATTACATAAATGACAGTAAAAGAAACGACAGTAAAATAATAAAGAATTACTGACTTATGCGTTTTGAAAACTTATAAGGGAAGGGAGGATGGAAAACAAATTCGAGAAAGTAAAAATAGCTTTAACTTCCTTGGCCATTGATAAGTTCATCACATATTTTAACAAGTTCCTCGTTCTCTCGAGATTTTTGTTGCAATTGCTCCGTTATGGATGCCCGAGAGATTTCTTCTTTTTTGAGAAGAGCTTTCAGTTTTGTTATCTCCATCGAGTGGTTCTTTGTTAGGGATTCGAGTTTTTTATTTGCACTGTGAATTAAATAATAATAGTTATATGATTTGGCTATACGGTATATATTTTTCAATGCTTACATTTCCAATTGCTGCATGGCATGATTTTTCATTTTCTCATACCTTTGCTCCTGTAATCGTAGGTTTTCCAAATTTTGTCTCTTTTCAGCCAGTAACGACTCTTCACTGTTTTTAAGCTGCGCTGTCATTTCCTTGCTTTTTTCGTATTTTCTAGAAATAAAAATAACAAATAAAGATTATAAATGTATCATTTTAAAATCGACGAAAACATGAAAATCGTTTAGCGTAAAATAAAAAATGTAGCTTAACCCTGACCCCCTTCGTAACACGTCTTGTGTAATGAGATGTTTTACTATGTAATCGTTAATCACATTAATAAAACTGTTTGTAATATAGCTATACCTACCTCTTATGCTTCGTTAGCTAAGCAAATAAAAATATATTAAATTCCCTACCTAAGATCTATCCCGTATTGAATGCCATTTTAGAATATCTTCTTTTCTATTAAAAATTGACACAAAATAAGCAATAAATAACGCAATTATTCAATCTCCGGATAGGGGCTCATCGAAAACATGATAAAGTTTAATTATACAATAACATTTTTATTTAAGTTTGCATATTTTATTTTTAGAATCGGCTTTGAAAAACCTGCGGAATATATGATGGAGAGATACTTAGTTATTCAATTTTGATTTTTAGGCGACATTCGATTATTCTGGACACAAGGAACTTATCGTCAATTTGTTATTGTTTGAAATGAACTAATGGTCAAGGGACTGTTGGTGATCTTCCACGCGCTGGAAGACATCGTGCACTTCTACCAGGCGACGTCTTCTGCAGTTTGCGATGTCTATTGGAACTTTTGTGACGGTAGTTGCATACTTTCTCATATAAGGTCAAATTGCCTCACTATCAATATATAATTATTTTCAATAATTGTTTCAAGAGAACAATGAATTCATTCACAATCCCATAATGAGGCCCACTTATACAAAATGTGAGCAATCCCATGCAAATTATTATTTGTTATAAGTTCTGGAGGTGAGAACAATTTGAAATTGTGGTCCCAAAATGGCACCATATTCTCACACAGCCTGTCACCTCCTCATGGCAGCCTTCTAATTTCAACTTAACATTTTTCCTCTAAAAGAATAAAGGGTATTGCCAACATCTCAAGGAAAATATTCGAGAAGAAGCTAAAGCGTCGCTTCTAACGAGATTTATGAAAAATGTTCTGGAAAGGACATCATAGGCCGATAGGCTTAATACAATTTGTGTGATGTAGATTTATTGCTGCGGGTATATTAATTCGCTAACCTAGCCTCGATTTCTTCTACTGGTTTTCAAATTTGCGTAAATCGTCAACTACAAGACTTCTCAGCCTGCGCAAATTGTGTTTTCTCCAATGTTCGTGCAAGGAGCTCGCTTATCAATACAAAGTGCAGATCTCATTAATTGTGTGCTAACAAATTATTATTTGCACATAAATATCGTTCACAAATTCAAAAACATTAATACAACGCTTTAAACCATATCACAGAAAAGTATCATAAATCATATCAAATAAATGTTACACTGAAAAAAGCAAAGGTGTATCCGAGGAGTATCATTCTCGTAATTTTGACATGATTTTGGTTTCTTAAATTGATATTCTAATAAAATATTTTCGATAAAGCTTTACTTATTCCATTGTCATGCTTAAGGGACTAAACGATCACAGAAGGCAGTGCGGTTTTGGTCCACCTCATTTAATAGAAAACCCCGCGCTAACATTCAATGCACTGTCGTCTTAACGTTGAATGCTAATTAGTCGTCTTTAAATTAAGATACAGATCCAACAATGCTACGATAAGTACCACAGGTGTAGTTTGCAGATCCAGAATATTTTCTGGAGAATTTGATTCTTGTGAGTGCAGATTCTCCGTGGTGTACACATATAGTATCAAACTTTTTTCTCGATTTCTCTTGCTGTGTTTCTTCTTCAATTAATAATGCTGTACATGAAAATCACAGACAAGTATATTTCTCAATTTATTTCGAGCTCACTGGTGGCTTTTATCAAGGATGTACCAGTAATAAGGATATTGATGAAAAAAGAAAAAATCTTACTGACGACCACCCAAACTGATTCAAATAGCTTGATTCGAAGCGAAGGAAAGAAGTTACATTATCTGTGTACGATCCATTCGAGGAATTATTGAGCCATCATTTCATGCGATTGGGATTCTATCGCGGTTATTGAAGGGCGAAAACGTAAGGAAATCTTTAAAATACTTAATGAGGTGAGGAATAGGAAGAAATCTTCATTATTATCACTCCATTAATTTGAAAAACTTTTGGCCATTACGCAAAAGAAACTTAATACGTTCCTCTCAACCGGAGCTGATGCTTCACAACAATGAGTATATTAAGTGTCGCCTTCACGTTACGTTTATAAAGAGCTCCCACACATTACTTACACATGCAAATCCGAGAAGGTTGTCTCCAGCGAGGTTAAGTGATGATAATTAGAATCTCGATCTGTTTTAACTTCCGTTAACTGTTTCTCGTAATTCTGTATTATTTGTTCTTTTTCTGCTATAAGTTCCGCGATGGCTTTCTCATATGCTTCAATGACACCACTATAAAAAAGAAAATATTTAATTTATATCTGAAGCGAAAATAATGGTGCACCACTAACTTCATTTTGGCAATTGTCTTGTCCTTCTCTGTTATCCTTTTAATTAAAGCTTCTTCTCGCTGTTCTGCTTCCTTGAGTTTCTTTTCAATATCTTCTGTTTTGAGACTAAGGGTGAGAAATGCAGATCATTTCAGATATTGTCTTTTTATTATTAAAAAGAATATGCAATCAACCGCTTACACTTCGTTTTTGATTTTCTTCTCTAGCTCATCCATTTTGAAGTTTTGTTTTTCATTTGTTTGTGTACTAAAATAGAAGACAAAAAATATTTGAACAAATTTCAATTTGATGTTTTTTTAATTGAAAGGTAATTACTCAATATCTTCGATGGATTTACAATCGTTTTCAATTTTCATATCCTGTATCACGTCGACACTCATTTTCACATTCTTCTGAAATCAGAATAAAGGGTTAATGTGAAAAATCAGTTTGCAATAATTTTTTTAAAATAATGTTTCTTTAAGTCTAAGATCTTTTAGTCTAAGCTCGCTACATTAATTACATTATCTTCGTCTACGCTTGCCTTTGCGGAATTGCATTTGAAAAAAAAACGTTTTCTTATTGTGGCAGAAAGGATTCGAGATGGGAAAAAATAGGGGGCGATTTGAGAGTGGTTAATGCCACTACTAATTTTTTTACATCTGCAAATCTCATCTCATCTCATAGCGATTGACAATATTTTACACGTGAAAAGTTCTGTGACTTTTTGGAAGCTGCAATCTCCACTAGTTGCGCAAAGTGTGCACACATACAAAGCGTTCACGCAAATGGTAATGTTAGGCCATAACTTCCATATGAAGTATCGCGGCAAAAATTTGTATTTTGTAAATGTCACTAATTATCTTGCAGGTAGCAAACTCCTTTCCGAGTCTCAAATTAAGTTATTCATAATTTAAAAGCGTACTTTTTTTAAACTACTTTTTAACTGCTAGTTCATGTCTGTTTAATTTGATTAAAATGTTCTTTGGTTTGTTCGATTGACTGCTTAAGTCTTACTAAGAACTTATTGAACATGCCCTGGAGAGTAATTAAAAGTACTTGCCCATAGCTAACAACTATAAGCACATGTTACATCCAAAATTTTTTTTTACATAGCCACTACATTTTCAACGTTTCACTATCAACCCACGATATAAACTTCTTATCAGCTGAAATCATAACATCAACTAATACCCAAAAAGAAAAAAAAAAACAGGTATCAATCAAATCTTACTTTTATGCTCCTGGCTGTAATTTGAAGTGGTTTCTGCTTCTGCTGCTTTCTATCTTCGTATTGATGTTCTTCGGAATTGTTAAGCGTAGGTTGTGTTTGAGTAGAATTTAACCCGTTCTCCTGCCGAAACGTTCTGTTACTACTATCGTAAAAAAGTTCCTCCTCTTCATTTGTTGGACTAAGGCGATTTTGCGGGGTTAATTCTTGTTGCAGTTGCTTATCGATGGACAGTGAGGCCAATAGCGAGGAGGAACCTGCTTTCACCGATTGATTTACAGGTACTGAATGGCCCAATAGTGGGTCGAATCTTAATAGTAATGAACTGCGGTCCACTTCCACATTGTTGTTGCCTTTGGTGAGCAGAAAATCAAAATCCGATGGATTTAAGAATACTAAAAGAAAGAAGATGAGGAAAGTAACGTTTAAATATATGTAGTAATTTTGTCAGATTATCAATACAGACATGTCAATATGCATATTTAGTTTTATCAACACTATCTTTTCTTCATTCACATTTCGTTATTTGTCGCCGCCACTAGACAATGAAAACAAATCACTTAACCAAACCGAACCGAATAAAAACGTAGACGAAGACCATGAGAATGAAAATGGAAATACAACTATGACTAAGAGTCTAAGACATGCATCTGAGGCAATTGATTTCGTAGCCCGTCCCCCTGCACATCGCTCCACCGCCCAACATTAACTCACTTGTGTCTTGTGTCCCCTCGTTGTCGTTCCCTAGGCTTCTTTAATTGAAACAAAAAGATTGTATCGATGATTTTACTGGATCCGTTGCACAGATGTGCCTTGTTTAATGGAATTTCTGGAGTTTCTTCGTATTGGAATGCATTAGATTTACACTAATTTGATGGGAATAGCGAAAAAATACACTCATTTGGCGAGAAATGAACAAAACTGTGAGTCTTACTCACAAAACACAACATAAAAAAAAGAAAATTAGAATTGCTTTTCTCCAGCCATAGCAGCAGAGCAGCAGTAGTAATAAAAGACACTCTCTTGACGTATGGAATTATGGAAATGATAGCACATAGCACTTCTCTGTCTGGTGCTTGGTCATGGCTGGGTGGTTTGCGGCAGATTTGTCTCTTTCTGACTGCGCATGAAAATTACGTACGTACGCAAAGAGCAGAGGAAGAAAAACACCCATTCAGCCCCATTTCCGTATCACACTCATTTCCACCAGCACGAGTTTTTTTTTTGTTTTATGTGCACTCCACGACGTCACAGTTTAACCCTCGTCATCTACTGGAACCGAACATTATCACGACTGATTCATCGAACGATGTCATCTTAGCATCGCAAAAAATGTCCCTCCACTCTGATGTAGAATTCTATTGATATGTTATTCATTCGTGATGAAGGTGCACCAGCATATCGAAATGAGTATTCTAATTATCTTTGATTCATGAGCCTTTCCTTTCATTTCACGAGGAGACGATGGTGGTGTGGGCGCGGTTAATGGATGCACTCTACATTTAGAGAATGCGTACAAAGCACAACCTTAGATAGACACATTAGAAAGAAAGAGACCACAACAAATCGCTTTAGAAAGTGGGAGTGCAACGGCAAACAAAACAAATCTTATAGAGGATGTATTGTTATGCTGAAGAACAAAATAGATAGGCATAATAGGGTGAGTGCTCGTAGATGGGCACTATTTTAAAAAGGGAATTTGAAATGAGTGTTGATGAACGTAGGTGAGAAATATGGTTTCTAACACGAACTTATTAATTTTGGATGAAATAAAAATCTTTATTTGCATGATTGGGTTGCGAGGTAATTTAATTTAACCAGAAGTATCGGCCACTTCCGATGATTTGATTTAGAACCGCACACCTTTTAGCTTGCAAGTGAACTCAGTAATTAAGTGAGTTAAAAAGTCAAGGCTGTTGGTTATATATTTCATTCGACTTGGCTTTTTGATAAGCCATCGATAAGAAACGTTCTGGCAAATGATTAAGTGTTTCAAGTGAGCCTTCATTCGTTTTTGTTATGAATGTTTGCGCTTTCTTCAATGAGTTTTATAAAATCTGATATGATATAGATGTTGAACCCATAAGCTGCTTGCATGGCATTAAATTGGACTTGCATATTAAAAACTCAAACAAATTGGGCAACAGTTCAGAACGGATGCTGTGCGAAAGTAATAAATTTGGTGCGTTGAAAAAATATGTGTTAAATGCATACAGTTTGAATACATGGTTCTTATACATTTGAACTGGTCTGTAAACAAAATAAAGTTAAATCAACCTAACACCAGCTAAGTTCAAAGAGTAGATATTTGGATTAGCCAGGAGATCACATAGACAGGTTAGCAGAGCAATAATTAAGATTGAATACGGACATAGTTAAAAAACGATCAGTCTTAGGACAACTACAAAGCAAGAAAGCAAAATTATTTAATCCAACAATATACCTGGAATCTTAGGAAGCGGTTCCAGAATCAGAAGGTTTTTAATAATTGAAGCTACCCTCAAAAATATTCAATGTTCCTATAAGGAACCTGAACTCAGGCAACTAATTCTTATATTTCGGTCAATCTGGACTACGAAATTCAAGTGGTATTTTATTTCACAGAAAGAATAATGAAGAATTGCGTTTGGACTCGCTGACGAAGGTTTTTTTTTCTCGAAAAGCAGCTAAACGAATTTCTTAATGGCAATGAGGTTGATGTTGTGGTACAGGTAACTCTCCTACAACGCGTGGGTTAGATATGTTCATATTGCAAAGTACTTTATTTAGGGAAGAAACCCTTTTTCAAATAAAAATAGTAAATATATGAAAAAAGTTGCGTTATATGAAACAATTTCGTAAAAGTCGCGTTGTAAGAAAATTTACGCATTTTGGGAACCGCGTTGGAGCAAAAACACGTTATAGAGACCCTTGGTGTAAGAGGGTTAAATGAAT
Organism: Orthonevra nobilis; assembly: GCA_963555765.1. Classification (NCBI taxonomy): domain Eukaryota; kingdom Metazoa; phylum Arthropoda; class Insecta; order Diptera; family Syrphidae; genus Orthonevra; species Orthonevra nobilis. The sequence goes on along the minus strand of OY743227.1, from coordinate 48,506,566 downwards.
TTACTATAGAGCTATGTTAAAGTTTACGTAGTCACTGAAATCGAATGTGGTTGGTCCTGAGCCGGCGCATGATACTGAATTCAGATACACGTGAGACTGTGCTGGGTAACAGGATAGGCGTGAATGCCACCCGATGAAAGATGTGATAAATTAACAAGTTATTTGATCACTCGTCAGAGACAAGGACTTCCTTATGTAAAAATCCGGCATGAATTAGGTGTGAGATACCTGAAACTTTGATGCCGCATTTTTGATTTAACTACAATAACCTTAAATTCATTTTTTACTTTGGATATATTAATATGATTATCTATTCAAGCAGATTGAATTTCTCTTAATTCATAAGATTTGACATTAGTTGCACTAAAGTTTGGAAGATATAATCATCACCCTACCGTCATTGTTGTGTCTTCTATTCAACTTCACCAACGATTGTTTTAAACAAAATTAACTAAAAGTTCCAGCATTCCATGCACAAACCACGACAGCAAGTTCACCGACTTGGTCAGACTGCTATCGCTTGATGACCACTGCGTATAGTTAATCCCGAAGACAAAAAATGACTAGACCAGATTCGAAAACTATATTTTTTCAGGAACCTGACAACTATCAATTGATCCAATTGAAAGACAGGCGCTTAACTTTCTGCCGATCAATTGAGTTTCAGCAGGTTTTTATTGCACCAAGTGAAGAACAGATTCCAGTCGTTTTGATGTAAATAATGATCGATTGGGGAAGAAATGTGTTCAGAGATTCTCAATGTATCAGTGTAAAATGACAATCAGGCCTCTCATCACGTAACTTTCTACTAAGCCGACTGTCATCAAAACTATCGTCAGTAGTTTACTTCATATTATCACATCATTATCGTGTTGTCAATCGTTCATTCATACCGACGATTTGACAGCTGTCGAGCACACCATCCCTTATTATTGCTATAACAACTTCGATGGTATTCCCCTGTTTTGTGTTTGTGATCTACACCCATCCTTCGAACTTCGATAGTAGCGGCAAGTCGGGGGAATATATGTGCATCGAATCCCACTTTGTAAATCAATTGTGTTTAAAATAAACGAAAATGCATCTTTCGGGACACGACAAGATCGTTAGGCAACTTTCGTAATACGTGATGAGAGACCAGGACGCTCAACGTCATTTATAGTGAGAATAAATATATTTGGTCCTAAATTGACTTCCTGTAGAACTTCATAGGATGTGAGAATTAATATATTGGGTCCTAATTTGACTTCCTGTAGAACTCCAGAGGTTGGGACAAAAGAGTCCCATGCTTTAGTTTAAAGTGAATTTGATACTGTCGAGTCCATGGACCTTTAGCTTCAGGTAAATGATTGAATGAGAAATTTTATCGTACGTTTGCTGAAGTAGTACTTACAATATAGTGCTTCCAGTAAATGTAGTGCTTCCAGAGCTTAAGTTACAAATAAGGTAAGATTTGTTGGAATGGATCTACCTTTTAATTTAAAATCGTGGGGAAAACTTTCGAAGAGTTTCTCGATAGAATGGAAATATAATGTGTTTATCTTCTCTGTGGGCGTTTTTATGAACAGGGATAATTAATTCGTCCTTACATAATTAAGGCAAGATAAATTGTATAAAGGATAGCTGCAAGAAGATTGTGCTTGGTGAGGATAACATATTCACGAACGTTTTAGAACTTTGTCGGAAATCTATCAAGACCTGGTGAATAGTAGTCTATTCAAGTCTTGTGAATATATTTAAAAAACAAAACAATATAAAAGTAGCAAATAATTATCAATTGCAACAAAAGTAAACAAGTAAATTAAGGAAAAGAAAATGAAAACAAACTTACACCGATTTGACTGGAAATCTTCGTCACAAGCGATATTTGATGGCTGTGTACTGCGCGATGGAAAACGCATCGGAGCTCCTTCTGGTGATTTGAACATATCGTCGATTGCCTGCTGATTTTCAAAACCCGACTTTTCCACAAATACATCTTTTTCATCCATTGCATCGCATTTTTCCTTCTCACTCAATGTATCTTTTGACAGAGTTGACGAGAGCACTGGATAACATATGATTTCGTTTGAATTTGGAGACGCTATATCAACCTCCATCGGTTCAAAATGCCTCGTGTCATCGCAAACCTCTTGTTGGTCCACGTTGATCGTTTCATTATTTACTATCGGAGATAGACTTCTCCTGTCTGGGAAACTGGGTAATTGTTTTTGTTCGATTTCAAAATTATTCCCATCGAAAGTTTGATCAAAAACTTTTGTTGCAACTGTGGTAGTAGCATTTAAGTTTTCTGTGCTAGCGGTAAATGTACTATCCATTTGAGTTACTGAGCCTCCGGCACTGCAGGCCATTGGATTATTGTCAACGTCATTGGGACTGGTTTCAACAACTTCCAACGACTTATTGGAATCGAGTTCTTTTTCACATTTATGTTCAGAAAAAACTGAAGGAGATTTACAGTTGATTGGAGATTTCGGGAAGGTATTCTTGTCAAAAATATTTTTAACAGGAAACTGCTGAGGTAAGTTAAGTGCGCTGTCCGAAAGACTATTGGAAACTCTAGGAGGCGGTGAAGTACTTTTGAGATTTAGTGAGGAAGAAGAGGCTTGAAGTTCTTCGGTTAAATGTTCTTCTTTTTCAGAGCAGGTGCTTGCATTAATTCTCTCTACATTTGGTTGCGAAGACAACGAAGATAGCACATTTTCTCTTTGCTCTAAATCTTGTTCCAAGTCTTGTAGACTGGCACAGTTAGTTGATAAAACGCATTCAGCAACCGGGTAGAACTTTTTATCAGCCTCAATAGTAACATTGTTGCAGTACTCTTTCTCTTCGCTGGCGGCGGTATTAAAAGCCGTCTGATCACTTTTCTGAGAGCCATTAAGATCGTTGCAATCCGACACAAGTAAATCTTTTTTATTTGCGTAAACATCATCTTTTAAGACTTCGCAGAAATTTGAATCAACATTTTCAATTAAACTAGCAACTTTAAGATCTGTTGTATCCTGCTCAATGCAAGCGGTTATATTCAAATCAACATCTTCATTTTCTAATGTTTTTTCTTCGCCGGTTCGTGTGAGACTTTTGGGTTCTGTAGCAGAATCCAGCACACTCAAGTCGATGTGCGGTGCATCTATAACCACTTGAGTTGGAGTCTCATCCAATTGAACATCTATTTGTTCGTTTGTGTTTTCCAAACTGTCCATATTTAGTTCTGTAACTGTTGAGACCAGATCGTTCCATACATGTGATGGATCTGTCATTGACACCAAATCTTGGGCACTTGTGAAACGAGCCGAATCTTCACTAGTAAAATTTGTATCGGGTGAGAACGAGCGACATTCGACATATGTTTCATTATCTGAAGAAACGTGACTACTCGATGATTCCCGCTCGAGCGGGATTGACAGCAGTTTTGTCTGAATGTTTTCATCTTCAAATTAAAGTGAAGAAATAAAGAAAAAAAAATTGAACACGGAAAAATAAAATAAAAAAATGAATTAAGTAAATCAAAAAAGAATCGATGCAATCGCAATAACAAACAAGTTGGTTCGCATTAGTACATACCTGTTGTCGCATTTAGCGCGAGTGCTGTATCGAAATTAGCAGCAAGTGAAGAAACAAGACTGTCTTCTAAGGTAAATTGCGGTAAGTCTGAAACATAAAACAAATGTATAGATTAAACGTATGGGCGTTTAACAATAACTCAAAAAATTTAAAAAAAGGAGACGCCCTTGTTTGCATTACATATTTAATAAGAATGGTTTATAATGATACCACCGAGGTCCCAGCAATTGTCTTAATATTAATTATTTTGCAATACTGGTGTTGAAGAAGCGTCTGAGTAAGTTGTTCACAGCCGTCTATATAACGACAGCCGGCGAATAACGACAAAATAATTGACCTTGGACTTTCCATGAGCTGCACTGGCCCGTTTATTTTTTTTTATACAAATACAACGTCACAGCTCACAGTTATTGAAAACAAACACAATTTATTTTTATACCACTATGTTATTTCCTTCTTAAAGTATCCTTCTATGCTCTCAGTGCGACTTATTATTAAGACCTAAATCATAAAAGTGTGGCACTCTCAATGTGATCAGGATGGATGGGAAAACAACATTTTTAGGTTTTTTTTCATTGCAAAGTAAAGTGAGCATATTAAGCATAGAGCTTGTTCTAACAACATATCAGGCTTAAACTACTTTCCGGGAGCCCTGGTCATAGCCTTAGTAAGTGAGAATACGCGGAAATAATCTTGTGGACCTTGTTTATTTAGCTTACGATCAAGGGTAACGAAGAAACTGAGTGCATGCTTTTTAAACTAAAGAAAAAAAAAATGTGTTTCGTCAAAAGTTATGAGGTTCCTGCAAAGCATTTTGGGCAATCGGCACATCTTAAGACCAATGAAAAAGAAACCATTCTTACTTTGTCTCCCATTTGTGGACAACAGATGCTGCTTAGGTTAAAAATCAGCCAAAACCGTTATCAAAACGGCGGCCTCGGTCTAAGGTTTGGCCGAAGCCGAAACATATTAAGAAATCTTGGAATTGGCATTGTATAAATTTAGCGTATTTTCACACATACAGATAGTTATCTTGTCCGAATTGACCGGACACGCCGCGCAAATATGTCTATGCACGAGAAAAAACCATAAGACTCACGAACCGTGCTAGTCAAACAACAAAGTTTATGTTAGTAAGACTCAATGCAATCAATCTGACCATGCACCAGAGTTGAGTTTGGTCACTCCACAATCTTTGGAGAATATGCTCTCTCCCAAAAAGCTATAGAATTTATAGTCTCAAAAACAAATTTCAGGTCCAGGGTGCCGTGGCTTAGTGGTAAGTGCGTCAGCTGTTGATATTTAAATATGTATACATAAACCACACAAAAGACATCGCCCGGTTCATTAGAGAGACAAACTAGTTCTCTCCACCTTCCCCTTCTTCATAACTCAGAAGGAAAGCCTCTCAAAATCCACTTTCTCCCCAACATAGGTAGATTCACTTTGGGCTAAAACGCTATGTGACTTGTGGAAGCCACCATTACTTAACCTAACCAAACCTTTAACCAAAGACGCGCTACATTAAACGCAGACAGAGTTTCGGTAATTTTGATTATTTGCCGAAACGAAACTGTGGCCGAAACAAATTTTTTGGCCAAAACCGAATCTTCTTTCGGCCACTAATGAATTTATGAGGCAGGTAGTGTTTAAAATTTGTTTGCTATTATGAAACGAATATTACTTACCAGGAGTAGTTCTTAATGGAAGGACTGTTGATGTTGACTTCAAAGATAAGTTAGACAATCCACTTCTGTCTACATAATATTATACATAAGTACAACAAAGTTGTTAATTTTTTATTCCAAGATTGCACAGAAAATAGATCAATTTTTTTTTTAGATAAAAATGTGAAAGAAGGTGTGACTCAAATTGGGAATGTCTGGGATAAGTAAAATGTTAAATTTGAAATTGAACATAACGAAAAATTATTGTCATATTTATTAAAGTACAATAATTTATCCGTTATTAGATTTTTGATTATTTTTACATAAATTTAGCGAGGCAGATTATGGACAATGAAGAGCAATGTCCATCAAGGATAAACTTCAGAGATTGAAGACTGTATGATGATTTTAAGAAATGTTTTGGTAAGAAAGCATATGTGACAAGGTATATTCGATGAGCTTCTTCTGAAAATCGATAGTCAGCCAACCTTGTACGACAACGTAAGTTAAATACAGAAAGCCACGGAAAAACTGGCAATTAAAAAGAACACAAAGTTCACATTCATCTATAATGTTACTCACGAAAAACTACGCAAAAAACTGATCGATGAAGGTTAATCAAAAATAAATTACCTACCAGAAGTCCTCGCAAATGTCCATTGCTGACCAAGCGGAACGTTTAAAGGAGAAAAAAGATTGCACAGGAACATCTTAGTTGGCCAAATGAAAAGTGGCGCAATATTTTGTGGTCTGACGAGTCATAATTCAATTAATTTGAACCCGATGGTGGAAAAAAAAATATGTTAGACGATCAAAAGGCAAATAATATTCACCACAGTATACGTTGAAAACCATCAAAGATGGAAGCGGAAGTGAAATGGTTTGGGGTTGTTTCTCCTGGTACAGCGTTGGTCCCATCTTCTGGATTATTATACGGGGACATATTCGAGAATGTTACTGTACTTTTCGCCAAAGAAGAGATGCCATTACAGTGGACATTCCAGCAGGATAACGACCCCAAACACACTTCAAAAGTGGTGAACTCAATTTGTGTGCGAAATTGTGTTGACGTTTTGGAATGGCTGGCGCAATCTTGAGCCAGAGGTGAAAAAAAAAATAACGAGTTTGGAACTTAATATTGATCCAAAGAACATACTGCTACATATCTGAAGCTATTCATTTAAAACTAAAATTTTTTCCCATTTTTTTAAGGACGCAAAAGCAATACTACTGTGTCCAAAAAATAAGGTGACATATGAATTTAAACTGCGCGCGTCGAAGGATTTGAAAATTTTTCTTTCTTTTTAGGTTGGTAGTACTGTCAGTGACATCTATGTGAAATTTCATGTCAAAATATATTCATAGTGTTTGAGATACGCGTCGTTTTGTGAGCTGCTAAAAGTGAGTTTTTCGTTTTTTGCGATGTCGAAATTTATTGAGCAAAGAATTTGCATTAAATTTCGTTTGCGAAATCAATTTTCTGCTGCGGATACGTTGAGAATGGTGCAGAAAGCCTTTGATGATGAGGTTTTGTTTAAAAAAAATGTTTACAAGTGGTATAGTGATTTCCAAGCCGGCCGTGAACTTGTCGAAGACGAAGAGCGTTCTGGGCGACCATCAACCTCAACCGATGAAGCTCACGTCCAACAAATCAAAGATTTGGTGTTGAAAAACCATCGATTTACGATTAGAGACCTTGCTGATGAAGTTGGCTTATCGAAAGGCTCAGTCAATACCATTTTGAAGGATGCTTTGGGCCTCAAGCGCGTCAAATCTCGACTGGTACCGAAAACATTGAATTTTTTGGAAAAAAGGCGTCGCGTTGAAGTGTGTGAAACAATGCTTTCCGACTACCAGGATGTCGTGAAACGCATTATAACTGGCGATGAGACTTGGATCTATGCTTACGACCCCGAAACAACCGATCAATCGAGCGAATATCGTGCCAAAGGAGTGCCGAGACCAAAAAAACCGCGCCAAAGTCGCTCAAAAATCAAGGTCATGTTGACTGTTTTCTTCGATTATCGTGGTGTTGTGCTTTATGAATCTTTCCAACCGGCCAAACAGTCAACAAGGAATAGTATTTGAACGTTATGCGTCGTTTGCGTAACGCTATCCGCCTAAAAAGGCCGGAATTGAGGAAAGACAATTCTTTGATTTTACACCACGATAATGCACCATCCTATACCGCACTCGTAATTCGTGATCATTTCGCCAAAAACTCAACCCATATCGTTCCGCAACCACCGTATTCACCTGATCTGGCGCCGTGCGACTTCTGGCTGTTCAACAAGCTCAAAAGACCGCTCCGGGGACACCGTTTTGATACGATAGAGGAGATTCAAGCCGCAACGAAGACGGAACTGAAAGCCATCCCGGAAAGTGACTACAACCTGTGTTTGAAAGATTGGAAAATCCGTTGGCATAAGTGCATTGCATCGGGAGGGGTTTACTTTGAAGGGGATGAAATTGATTTGGAAGAATAAATAAAGAATTTTCAAAATAAATACAATGTCACCTTATTTTTTGGACACAGTAGTACACCTATTTTTTGGCACAGCTAGAAAAAAGTGAAATTTGTTTCATAATTTTATTTATTTTTTTATGACTTTGTGCTATTCATTGTTTGTCATTCTAAATGAATGAACTAAAAATTGCTTAAGTTTTTGAAATTGTTTTCACTATTGCGACAAATATGACACATTTGCATGATTTCTGGGTGCACACCACTTTATATGTTATAATATGTTCTTGGATATATATTTGTGTCACCTCTAATGTCGTTTTATTTTTTTCTTAGCGAGATACGATAATTAATTCTAATTTCTATACTGAATTTGATCAAATGCAAACGATGAACACATAAAGATATATATTTATATCTCAAAATACAAATATAATACTTTGAGCAAGAAGAGATAACAGTATGCTTTAACTTTTATGGATGATTAAGCATTGTTATGACTAGATATTTGTCGTGAATTAAGAGACCCTTTTTTATTTGGAAATGTATTCTTCGCACATAAATTGCTGTTAGCAAAATATCATTGGTTCAACATCCAGGTGAGCCTAGCGATAAACGTTACATCTTCAAAACAATCCTGCAATTGTACATTTAAGTTTGTGGGTTGACCCAGGTAGAGATCACCGGTGTCGTAAATGATCAAGCAAAAAAATTTCCATACACGAATCGAAACAGAAAATGAAGTCGAAAAGGATGGCAAATAAGCTATCCCGGCAGACACTTCAAATGCATGGCTTCGATCCTGGCTCAAAAAGAAATGATCGGGTCAATGTCATTCCGTTTCTGGGGTTCAATCACATCGAAAGGATCGTGAGTTCAAATATCGAAGCATAAGTGCTGAAGAAGAGATGATGACAAGAATTCTTGAGCAAGAAACGAAATGGCACAACTACTTCACAAGGTGTAGATCATATTTTGGTCTTATCATGCCAAATATGATGTTCAATTAACAAAGACGGCACTTGATATCATACACCATTGGCTGCAATGAATCCCAAATTGACTACCAAGATTGAAGCATATGGCACGGCCATAATTTAGCAGAATCCTCAACCACAAACTCATACTTCGTTGAAATCATAAGATTTTATAAAAATGAAAATACAACGCTGTCAAAATTTGCAGCTCATCTGAAAAGCTCGCACAGTATGTCATTCTGCATGCTTTGTATTTTGACACCACCCTCAAGCTAGCATTTTGACTTACTCACAGAAAACACAAGATCTTCGACTTTTTCACATTTGCTCCGCTGTGGAGCGTGGATGTCTGTCTTTCACGATGCTCATCTTCGGTGAATGTTCTCCCTAGCTTGAGCGTCGTCCTCTAGCGTGGTGCCAGAATGCTTAAACTTTTTTTCCCCCATTTTCGTGTTATCAGTCTGAGTAGTATTTTTGGTTTTTTTTTTTTTTACTCGTAACTAGATTCTATTTACTTTTAGATCAAATCTCGTATAGGTTTCATTGTTATTTGAAATGAGAAATTTTAAAATTTCTAAATATATTTTGGTTCAATCAAGGTAAATTGCAATGGTAACCAACTAGTTCTCATCATAGTAGGCCGGTATATAAACGCTTTTATTTGAGGTTTTTAACAGCTTATCGTATCTTCCTCCCGAAATATCGTTTATGGCGAAAAATAAATGAAATGAAACCATCCCAAAGTATAAGGCATTGTTAATAAAAAAAACATGTAAGAAAATGCACCTTCGTGTTGTTAAATATTAATAAACTAATCTTACCAGCTGAAGGTCTTATCTTGTTTTCGTTTTTTGGAATTGAAGCTGCATTGCTTATACCGTAGCCCAAACTGACTCCTTCAATTTGCTTATGATCCTGTTCAAGAAGAAGTTTATTATTGGGAATCTTCCCTGCCAGCTGTTTCTGATTATTATTTGCTGGGAGAGATGCACACGCCTGCAAAAAATAAGAAAAAATAAATTATATTTTCTGGGACCTAATAGAAGTCGCCCTTGAACGTGATGCAAAAAAAAATGTAAAATTAAAATTAATTTGCGACCAACATGCAGCAGATCTCCGTACGCATTTATTAATAGTTCCAACGCTTCTGATGCATTCATTCTCTGTTTTTCGAATGCGCCACATTTTCTTGAATAAATTAAATTCTATTTCTCATCAAAACAAGGTTAGTGTCAGAGAGTACAAATAAAACCGGGACAACATACAAAAAATGTGTCATGCGAAACGTTTGTGTGTGTTTTTTTGGCAACCGTGTGCTTATGCTGTTTCCGAATCAATTAAAAAGAACATAAATAAAGGGCGGATTTCTAGTGTAATTGGCCTTCAAAGAAGGACCTCACTCGAAGAACAACTGAATGTTTCACCTGGTTTGTAAGATTATCGTTTATTTGAACGAGAAGTTCCTCGATAGTAGGTTCCTTAATAGATCGCGTTTCTGTTGCGGATGTTGACATTGCTGAACTCTGCTCCATTTCTTCCGGACTCAAAATAAGACTTTTGGGTCGTGTTATAAGCTTAGAAATGAAATTCATTACTAAGAACACGCACACGAAATTCAAATTTGGATTCGGTTGAAAATGCCTCCGCGCTGAAAAATCACTTTTATTGATTTCCTTTGGTGTGTCTTATTTAGTTTTGTTTTTGTTTTTCTTTATTGTTTTTTATTTGACAATATGTTGACACAATGACAATAAAATTCCAACGCTTGATTGGATTTTTTTGCTTACTAGACATGAACGAAAAAGTCTACTATGTTTCCGTTCATCGACCGATTTAATTTAATTTTATTTTCCTACTGAAAAAGGAAAATAAGAAAACTGAAAATAGCATCTTTGAGTGTTTCACTACGACACGCCACCGGTGCTACTTTTGCTGCAGAGCAGAGCAGAGAGATCAACTAGACTATGAGGAGAGGAGAGAGAAGCATCGCTGATCAGCGGTGGAGGCAACAATTGTGAGGCGGGTGTTGCTCTTGTGGGTATTGTTTTGTCAGTGATCGTGGCGATCTTTTATATAGCAACGAGAGCGATTGCAGGAAGAGAGAATAGGCGATAGTCGATGTGTTGAGCATCTTTGTTTTATATGGAGCAGAAGGTCTCTAAAAATAATTTCGTTTTTCATTTTGGAGGGAGGAATAGAATAATTAAATGTAAGGGTAGTGAATTGACATGTAGTTTTAAGGATAACAAATCCCCTTATGCATAAGGTAGATATAAAAATAATGATATAAATATCAATGTAAAGTTTCAAAAATAGGGTTAGCAGTCACACGGGAAACTACATTTGCATGTACATACATATATATATATTAAACCAAAAAGATTAAAAAACCTTATCACAATTGCAACACTGATGTGAAAAAAAAACAATGTTGTTGGGTCATATTATCATGGAATATTTGTTTGTATCAATTTCAGTTAATTTGTTATCTTTCGGTAAACTTTGAAGTAAAATTAATAGCATTATGATAAATCCAAAGATAAAACCAAAGATAAATAAATCTATGATTTTGTTTCCGTTTCAAGAGTTTGCAGTATGAAATTTTCAAGTTTGAAGTCAGTATCTCCCCCATACCAATAAAGCTTCATATTAAAATAAAAATATAATCAAGTATGTGTGTAAACATATACCTTTTATGTACATATGTTGCGGCGTCCACTTTTTACTACACTTTCATTCAGTTTTTCTTTTCCCTTTCATGGTCTAAGAATGTTGCAGATTCTATCTCCATCTCATTTAGAAGGATATTGGCCGGTCAAAGCTATAAACCTCCCAAAAAATAGATCCGCTTCAGTTTATACATTAAATATGTCAAGAGTTCTTGGCTCGAAACCAAAGGAAAGTCTCAAAACTTCATGTAAACTGACTTGAAAATGTTTTCTTTCGAATTTGGAGAAATCTCAATTATAAACATATCGAAATAACAGTTAAAATTTTCGGATCTAATATGAACCTTCTATTTTATCTTCATCATCGACTTTGCTCTTTATCTATATAACCACCTACTTGATTCGACAAAAAAAGATATTTAGTTAGCGCTTAATGTTCTCACCTTGCTACAATACCATGCCCATGCATGTAAGTATCTACAAACGTAAGAGATCCATAAGATCCGTAAGAGAAAAAAAAATCAGTTGGCAAAAAAGTAAGTAAGCCCCAATACAAGAAAAACTCAATTCAATTCATTAGTTCTTGGTGTTACAATTCAGACCGTGGATAGCGTGTGGTTTTCACATATAGGGTTTGATCCCTAACATATCCTTTATTAACTTGAAAATGTAAAGCAACAAGCGGTCGGTTTAACTGAAGATCTTGCATTAACATTTAGTTATCCCAAACAAAATTGACGGCATAATAGACAAAACAAAGGGGTCTATTTATTATAAGCCCATCTTGCATCTGCGGCATCACTTTTTGCATTTATTTTCAAAAACTGTTCAAGAGGGTCTATTTCACTGTTTAAAGTTCGCCATCTAGAATTCATATAAAAAACATCGTGATCGTATGTACATATCTGCCACCATTTGAATCAAATTGTATTCTAATACCAAGAGTGATAGTCTCAGCTTGTTTTCCCCTTTTTCTATTAAACGGTTAGATTCAAATTTCAAGGAGGATCTTTTCTTAGAAATATAGGTATGTGCAATTTGAAAATAAAAATAATGTAAAAATAATAAATAAATAAATCTTCTGAAAATACAAAAATGTGAATTTCGAATATTCACGAACTTTACATTTTGTATAAACGGGTACATTTGATCAACAGTGTTGAAGTCCGGAGACGAGGAATGTGTGAGATATCCATTGGAAAGACAATGTACCAAGCAAACGAATGCCTATCATCCGGCTTTTTACTTCTAATGAAGGTTCACTGTACCGAACGTTATGAAATTTCCTTGAAGAAACTTGCGAGAAGTAAGTAAACAATAAGAGTTTAGATTATCTCAGAAATTAAAGATTATTTTTTATTGGTCATGGAGGGATAAATAATGGAAAATTTAATAAAACGAAAGCAGAACGATTGGTTGAAATTTATGAATAACTTAAGAATTTATTTATTCTTCCGTAACTTAAGTAACATGTGCTGTTTTGTTTTGTTTTAATCCTATTAATTTTAAATCACATAAAATAAAAAATAAAACGCACATCTTTTGCGTAATAATAAACATCACGGTCACTTGGCTAGGTATTAATTTCAAATGCGGGAACTAATCATGAACACATTATCTATACGCATTTGAGTACCTTCTTTCTGCTACTGGAGTTTCCCATCTGATCAAATCACTTCTCCTTTATTCGAACAATGATCACTTTTTGTTTTGAAATTTGAAGAATTCTAAAGATTTTAGAAACAATTTCCGAATTTGCACGGATACGTAAAATTTTCACTTACTGTCAACTACTCCCCAAGAAATTGGCAGAAGTTTAGACAAAATGGTTTTTCGTTCACATATGCAAAATTGACGTCTCACCCTCAACGCTACCCCGAGAGAATCTATCCTCATCGACAGCGTTCATCGCCACATTCGATGTACACCGAGGAAAAACAACAAAAGAAATATTAACTCATTAATGTTTCTAAAAAAACAAGCAAATAGCTGGCAAAAAACGGGACGTCATCCACCTATATTCGCATATTGGAGTGAAGACAAATGATTCGACCGGCTCAGCTGTGGCAAGGCAAGCAGTAGCAACAGGCCTCTGGTACACAAGTTGAATTTGTAATTAAACAGACAAAAACATTTACTCGCAGCGTCGACTTGTTGGAGTCATAATTCATCGACGGAACTAAACTGTGCAACACGTCATCCGGACGCGCACGACCTAGCAAACCAAAATCTGGCCATACAAAACGGCACAAGGGAGCAGAGAACTGACTTTCGCAGTTGTATGAACTCGTGTATTTTCATTTTGGAGGCAGTCAGTAGGTTCCTCGCAAGTGTTTAAAAATCGTTGTCTTATTTTCATTTCGGAAAGAATTTCGTTTCACAAGAAACGACAAAGAGTGACGAAAGGCACTGCTGCCGCTATAAATGCGATTGTTTAGTTTAAGGGGTGGTTATAACACAACAAATCATAAAAGACACACCTTTTACCAATCAAATCAATTCAAAAAAGACTTCAGTAATTCAGTGGACAGCTTCTTCACCCATGAGTAGTTTTTATATTCAAGCCATTTACACCAACGGCCAAATAATTCATTTGTAATAATTTATTCATTAATTGTTTTTACTTTCTTGGGTGAAATACAAAGACCAACGCAAGGATTGTTTATAGGAAATTCGTACAAGTAAACACTTTTATATTAGCTTTCACTGCATGTACATACATATGGAATAAACATTCATAAAGATGTTCGCCTGCAAGTTCTTAAGTATGGATCAATTGAGATATCACATAAAAATGTCAACTGAAACCCGGAATGAGTATTCTAGTTTTTTAAAAAGTGAAAAAAGTGGGTTAGGTTTGGTGTATATACATATATGTGTACTTTCAATACATATTGCATGAGTACTAAGGAAGAAAAATCCTCTTCAGCCTTGACGGCGTGGTTATGACCTCAATTAAGGGCTTCTTGGATCACTTTACGACTGAGCCCAATGAAATTCTGGTACCTCGACAAGCATTCCAAGCGCTCGTGAACAGATAGAGAGCTTTATGGAGAAGGAGGTTTGCCTTTTCAAGGGACGGAACACACAAATCTCCTTTATGTGAAGATCTAACAGAATGAGAAATAAATTGAAAGGTCTATTTTGAGTTTGATTTAATGAAAGACCTTGCCATTATTAAATGAAACATTTTCAAATTTGTGCAACAAATAGAATTCGATGCGTTCGATTTTTAACTTCTCACTGAAATCTAGTGACGCATTTCAAGAAATTTGTGATGAGATAAAGTATAGTACACTTGCTCACAAAATTATACGCACAAGAATTTCTGCGACAAATAAGTTGGAACTATATTATTTTCTTTGACAAAATTAAAAATTGTACAAGTTTTTTAATAACTTCTAGGTTTATGAATTTTAAAAATTCCCATTCTTGGGTGAGAGCTTCTTTAAGAGTGGTTTTGCTGCTAATAAGCCAATACAGTATATTTCTCTCAAGCTGGGCCCAAAAGGTGTTTGATTGGATTGATGTCACTCGATTGCGGGGGTCTTTTCAGTTTCGAAGGAGTTTTAAAAAGTAGCCACATCCTAACATTGGGGCAGTATGTTTGGAGTCATTGTCTTGCTGAAAGACGTAACTTGACCATAGACCTAATTTTGTGGCACTTTGATGCAAATGTGTTTGTAGTCAATAAACTACATTTTTCCTACCCCTCACCCCCACATCATAATGTTACCGCCACCGTGTTTAACGGTTGCTTTTCGCCAAACTATTTGCCTTCAAAAATTGCCAGATATGTTGAACTTGCTTTCGTCGCTGAAAATTCCTGCCAAGACCTTGTTTCAACAGAAAGTGACTTCTGCCACTGACTATCAACCAGTTTGCCTGTCTCTCGGTATGTTTTGCCCTCGCAAACTAGCTTAAGAATCTGCTTCCGTTCTTTCATTGAAGTTTGCCTTTTTGCCCTCTCATGTCGGTTTTAATTTTTATTTTTGCTGTAAATCGCCTATAGTCGCTTAGCAGAATGACTGATTTCCAACCATCCCTTTTAGTTATGCGGACAATCTTGTGTCCGCTTTTTCGTGTGCATTTAGAAAACAAAAGGATGAAAAAGCACTGTTAGGTTCAAATGCTGGAAATTTTCAGACGAATACTGCTTCATATGACACAAAAAAGAGGGTGCATACAAAAACAATAATTTTTTCATAGCTTGGCTTAAACAAATGACGTTTTTGCAATTGTTAGTTCTTTGTACGCATAATTTTGTAATATATGTATCCTAAGTTTTGGGGTAAAAATGAAGTTGGAAATGAAATTATTTTAATCAACTGTTTCTTCGGCAAGTATATTCAACTAATGTTTTTATTACTATTAATTATATCCTCTTTACGTTTACCTTGCCGATCATGTGGATTAGAAAAGTACATACAAGTCTTTCGCGTCTTTACTGCTATACTCAAAAAATTTCGATGACAAAATCAAGGAGGTTTGTATCAGAGTGTTGTTGTTGCATTTATGGAATACCTCTTTTGAACTTGATATTGTAAATGGGGCTGTCGCACTCCGCTGATTGTTCGACGTCCAGGCTTTCACGTAATGTCTTTTTCGAACAAACTTTGTTCAACTGGCCCTCATTCTATTCCTTCGGTAAAGGTATAACTGCGGTAATACTACTGTGTTAACAATAATTAAATTTTTTAATTTTGTTTACCATTTGTCAAGTAATTTACAGGGTTGATCATGCAACTTTATAGGATATTTTGGACAACTAATCCCAATACTTTTTTAACTTTTCAGAACAAAACTTTAGCACTTCGTCTTTGTTAAATGAGAACTGAGAGAACCTTAAGAAACGTTCAAGCTTTTTAAAAAAGACATTCTTGCATAAATAGAGCCTCCTTCTGCCTATACTATTGCCTATTGGCAATACCTTTATCTGGGATTGGTATTCAGTTGAATTGTTTTTGTAATTAAAAAGCAAATACATTTTCATAATACCGGCAACTTTCTCAGCCGCGGTGAAGGTGCGATGCACGGATTGGAAATAAATGAAATAAATTGCGTTAATAACTGGGCTAACAATGCTTTCACAATATTTATCCTCTTTGACCACATTCTTTTCTGGAAACAGACACATACATACACTTCAAAAGAATGCGGCCAACCCATAAACAAATCTCATCACATACAACTTACATAGAAATAATACGCAAATTCATTTAATTTTCAACTTGTAGTTAAATCAACAGAATTAAATTATTTTGTTGATTTAAGCGATTCCTTTTCATAGCATCAGAATAAGGGATTGTTCTTTTGTCGTTTTCAAATAGATCACCCCCCATCTTTTGACGGAAACTAACAATTCAGCCTAGTGCAATTCTTATACTTAGTGTCAGAACCATGCCGTTCAAATATAATTAATTGATTTGTGCGAAATATCTGATCGATTTTGACCAAAAACAGAATCCCATCAATTCGAAAAAAGTATAAAATTGAACATAATCATTGAGTGCATATTTTGTAATCCAATTAAATGCAAATTGGGGGCATTGAGGTTTTATTTAAGCTTATACCAACCTTTATTGACTGACTGCACAAGAATGCGATGCGAATATTGATTTTATCCAAACGCAATATAATTCGAATATGATGCAGTCTTCTTGTTTTTGCATATAAATACGGATGGATTTAAACTTTTTCTCCAACTATTCAAATATTTCTAAAATTTCCTCACACTTGTTTATTTACTATTTGACTTTTTACAGAGCTTGAATTGTTCAACAAAACAGCCGTACTGCGTTGTATTGAAAACGGCAAGGGGAGCTAACAAGAGGACTTTTGAAGGATCAGCAGGGCGCATGGTCGTTTATTTTAAGACGTTTGCAGATACAATTTGAATATTATTTTGAAGTTTACGTTTCATTTATTTGGCATAATAATTTGGACATTTTGGTGCATGGAGCTACTTACCGATTCGTTGGAATTGATCTCTTTCAGAGCCGGCCGGTTGTAAATATCCTCCGAATTCATCCTGTTTGTTCAATGATTCAAATTGACGCGAAGATCACTAAACTGTTTTGGAGATTTTTGTGTAAAGTTACTCGTTAGCGCTGAAGATTGACAAATATTTTTCACTTAAAATATTAAAAAAAAAACTTTTTTTGGCATGCAAAAATGTTCCGTTGCATAGAAAAACAAATTCGATTTTGGATTTGAAGTTGTACCAACATAATGGTACGAGAACAAAAAATAATGCGGCTGCGCGACATCTATGTTTAAAAGAGGGAAACATTATCGTTGTTCCTTTTGGGTGGAGACACATTAAAAAAAAATCAAACTGCATGCATATAAAATATGATTCTCTGTCAGATTTTATATATATGACGATTATTATCATTAAAACGAAGAAAAACTATATTTCGTAAACGGAAATTGTCATATTTCTGGTTGGCTTACGGAAACTTGTAACTTCGTTGCTTAATAACACTTGATTAAAACATTCATTTTGCACGATTGTTCATTAAGAATCCAAAAAGATTTTTATATCTTTGGTCGAATTAAACTTGTGATATTCAATTAAAATATATGCATGCGTTACCTGTGCAATCATAATTGGACACCCAAGCCTTTTTGATTAATTTTTCCATCATGCATAACAGGTTTACGACATCATTGGAAACTTATCATGCATTTGGCCCGAAAGAAAGAAGTCAAACGATATTACATATGCTGGCCACTCTTAAGTCAGAAAACATTGGCTTGGATGTATTATCGCAGTCTTACTATACTTTTAGTGAATTAAGAACACTCTAAAAAGATTCGTTAAATCAAATGGTTAATGACAAGTTTCTTTATCATTAATAAAATGTGAAGATACATTTATTGAAAGAAAAAAATAAAATCATTAGCAAAACCGTGAGGGTATAATTTGTCCAAATAATATATGATATTAAAGGGGACAAGTGACTGAGATTCAATTTTATTATTAAAGTTATGGAGCACCTTCGCTGTAAATTGGCAACATGTCATGATCCGCTCGATCTGTGATACGAAAAATCGAATACTTGCCTTGATATTGGAATTATATAGGAAGAATTGGAGAAGAACAGTTAAAATTTGTCGAGAAAGACAAAGTATTTAAGTTTTTTTAACGTCCGCCATTGAAGAGCGTGTGAATTTAGCTGTATGAATGTAATATATCTTTTCGTCTTCTACATTCTGTTACTGTATGTATTTTATTGAAGTGAAATTAATAAATTGTACAGTTCCCATTGCTTTTAGAGTTTGTTCGCTCGCTTCGGTGATGAAGTTAATATAAGAGCTGCCGACAAGAATATATTTACGTACGGTAAAAGTGAAAATATGCGACCGCCAATATGTGTGTGCGCCTTAAGAAAAAAACAATAATAAGTGCTGAATGCGTTGAATATTTAGAATAGATTCCACTTGTATTGGTTTGCATACTAGATATCTTGTGGACAGCAATGCAATTGTCCCGGCTCTTCTCGGAATGGTTGTTGATATGAAATGAACGAATTTTATAATACATACCTCGGTGCTAGAGGGCGCTTATAAAATTGAAAATATTAAAAACAAACTTGTGGAACATAGCAAAAGGGTCTTGCAAGCGAAACTATAGATGTCGCTCTCAGTGGTGAAAAAAGGCTAATATGATAAACACTGTTTAGTACAATGAAAATAGAATAAATGAGCGGGGAGCAAAGTGGGAAATAAAAAGATCGCAATATTTTTAAACAAAAAACAGGAAGATACAATAAGCATTTAATCTTACAGCTTTCGAATGTCTGTCCGTATACATTTCAGCTTTTCGTTCAGAAGATCTATTGCGGTGGATATATTTCTGCAGAAAAATTTGTTAGTATTCTGTTTCAAGTACTCTCGGCGAAGTTTTGTAGTGTGCTTCTGTTCGATGTCCAGCTGATTTGAAAATCGTTTTCCAGGGTAAAATGCTGATGGCTTGCAATACAGTCACGATCCATGTTCCTGGGTCATTCAAGTTGAATGGTGCACTAATGTTTGCAGCGAATCAGCCCGTTCAAATAGCGGTTGTGTGCTGGGTTAACATCCCATTTCACTTTAAAAATGATTTTGAGCATATACGCTAGCTCGAATGCAGCGCAATACTGAAATCCAAATTTCGATAAATTTGTCGAAAACACGGTGAATGTTGACTTCCAAATCGTCCAATGTATCTGTTTTATCGGCATAGACTAGTAACTTCACTTACCCCCAAAAGAGTTATCTTCAGGCGCAAGATCACTGGATCGTGAAGGTCAGTTCACAGATCCATTACGTGAAATTATGCGCTCAGCAAATGTTTCCCGCAATAAATTGATGGTGTCGCTCGCCATGTGGCATGTTGCGCCATCTTGTTGAAAACGAAGCTCTGCCACAGCAACCGAGGAATGTGGAAATCAGAAATCATGTTTCAATATTGCTCCCCATTAACGGTAACATCTTGGCCGGCATCGTCCTTAAAGAAATATGGTCTTCATTGGAGAACACAATTTTGCGTTGAAAGTGAGGATCAAGTTGAATCATATTTTCAGGACATGCCCCGAATCTACAATGTATTATGGTCACGCGGTTTCAAATCAAAGTGGACAGGCATAGTTCCAATTGCTGCGACTCATTCGGATTCTCCTCAACACTGCGCTCCTTAGATGGCAAATACTTCTTCTGTTCACACTGTTTGCCGTTTTTGGGCATACCTTTTATCCACTAGAGTGAACGTGGTGCGAAAACAATTCATCGTGTTCCAAATAACTTGCTCAGATGGATGATTATGTCGACCGTAAAATGGACGTAGTGCAAAATAGGTTTGACCAGCTTACCTAGCCTTAGCTTTAATAAAAAGAAGGTTTAAAATAGGACGCCACAGATCTGATTCAAGCGAAAGGCTTTCAAATGAGCCATGAACAACATGTCAACAAAACGTGGTCAAAAGCTAAGACCAATTGGGGCTACCAACAAGAATTGTGTGGTATCATGACGAGTCCGCGCAGGATACAAAGTCATCTGGTGAGGTGCATAATAAGACGCTGAACAGAAATACTCGAGCAGGAAGAAAAGAGTATAGACCTAGTATAGAAGAAGAGACAAAATTACTGCGAAAATTGAAAAAAAACTTCTTCAAAACAGCCAAATACTTTGTTATGGCTACAAACCAGGCACCATGTTTGTTCGAACTTCGAAGAAATTCGTTACACCGATTCAAAGGCAATTGTGTATGTATTCAAGCAGCATTCCATGCAGCTGCTACACCAAACTGATCAAGTGAGAGTCCCGAGAGTTAATATAACAAATAAATAAAGCCGATTAAGAAGATCTCCCACCCATTGAAAAAGAAGAAAGTGTGACCGTAAAAAACTTCAAAACAAGTTCTTTAAATCTCATAGGAACCATGTACCAGATGATTTGTCAGGTTTGAGGGAACAAAAGCACACCCGACGACTGAAATATCAGTTCTATCAGTGTACATCTATAAAAATGTGGATGGTATGTCTTGTACCAACTATCGAGGCATATCTTTGTTTAACTATCCGGTGTATAACATGAGTTACTGAAGTCTTTTTGCAACTCACAAACTAGCCAATACTGGTGTGATTCGACAAGAGACCAAATTTTTGAACCGAAGAGACCAGAAGTTTTTATACGAATACTACTCACCATCCAATTATTGTCTTCAACGTCGCATATGAAAGTATTCATCGCACTATACTGTATAAAGCGATGGAAAAATTTCCTAGTTATCGGTATCGGCTTATACCCGATAACGCTTGAAAACACTCGATGTACTGCGCAGTTTAGACCACAAACTTCCGTATTATTCGAAGCATGCAAGCGTCGCTGCCGTCAAGTTTTTTTTTTTTTAATTATTTGCTCGCTCTTCAAGAGGATATTATTACTCTTATAATGCGTATAGCACAGAAGCGAGCGGAAGAGGGTGGAGGAGAATGAAAGATTTTGTAGTGGTTCGAAAAACTCAGGTGTTTTTAGTTTCAACTTTCTTCCGTGGGTGGAGCCCGAAACGGGACGGAGGATTTCGATATCGACCTATTAGCTTTCACCTAATTCGCAGGATTTTTTTTGGACATTAGTTTTGATATGTATATGCACTTTGAAAGTTCGGAAGATTAAGGTAAAAACCCCGTTGTCTGTGTTATGCCTTCACAGCAGAGGCATCTACACAGAATCTACACAAACAACTATTTTGAAAACACGAATTAGGTATTAAGCCGATACAACAACCACTTCAACAATGCCAGACACTATCGCTGGTCGACCAATCCAGTGATAGTGCCATTAACTTGATCCCAATGGCAAATGGTGACCTGGACCAGATTCGAAAAACTAGACCACTCTAGGAAGCGAACCTGTGACCTATCAATTGAATCAATTGAATCAATTGCGCTGCCCTACGATTTCATCATCATTAACATTGAGGTAGTAAAGGTGTTCCGTCGAAGACTCATCTCAGTTAATTATTCGGTTTGTCCAAACACCTTGGATCAAAATTTATAATTGAAGGACATAATGCTCTAAAAATCAGTCAAAATATTTGGTCTTTGATGATTAACAAGACATGAAAACAGATTCCGATTCAGTTCTGTATCGGATAAACTTTCCTGTCTGTAAGGTGGACGAATGGTGGTAAAGGTAATGCCGTGTAACCTACAACCAGTACCAAAATGTGAATCTAGTCTGAGAAGAAAATATCCGTCGAATGCAATGGTCTGGCCACATTGAGCATAGCTCTAGTTAGGAGTGTCATAGGAACCCACTCAAAAAGATCACGAAAAAAGGGACGATCGAACTTTAATTTCATGTGAAGGATGAAGCCTGAGGGTTTAACATCAAAATTTAAACTACAATTTTGTATATATTATAAAAATATTGCTCTTTTATTTTCTTATTTTACAATAGGTTTCATCTTGTTCCGAAAATAGTTTTAAAATTGATTACATTTTTTTTTTAATTTAATTACTATGCAGTTGTACGAATTGAGACGTTTATTTAATATTTAGGTACGTAATCGCAGCAGGAATAGCAAAGTTTCACTCTTGCTAAAGGATGTTTTACTTTTCAATTAAATTTATATGAAATGACTTTGTTGTTCAGTGGTCAAATACTATATATTTTGTTTTTTCCTTTTTTACAAATAAAATATTAGCTAAAATAGTGTCTTTTTTTCTTGATTCTCTCCGAAGTAAGTAGATCGCTTCAAATTATTGTTTTCTTCTAAGTTTCACCATTACTTACGAGTACGAATTAATTTATGTTTTTATTTTTTGTTTATAATTTTTAGCGCAGAAAATTGAAATACTATATTTTGGTTTTTATACTACACTTTGATGGGTCTTTTGTTTTCAATTGAACTATATATTTACAATTTGATCGTATAATTTATTATTAGCAATATTATTGTAAATATTTCTACTTAAGAATTAATTAACAAGTTCTTATATACCTTGTTTAATTTTATTTTTTCTATAAGGTAGAAGCTAATAATATTTCCTCTTTTGATTTAAATATAAATATAATTTTATATATATATACGTTTTTTTATTTTATTTAAGTATAGACTATATATCAGTTAGTTAATAGTAAATTGCACTAAGTTGCCATATTTGTTAACAGAGAAAATGTGAGATTGAACAAGATAACTTTGTTTGTTTTTTATTAAACCTATTCACTTTAAAAAATATATTATATAGAGTATTTTGTTTGAAAAATTTGTCAGTATTTATTTCGGTTGAGGGTGCGTTTGTGCATTTGTCCATTTATATATTTTAAGGTACATTTAATATGTTTGTTCTGTTAATATTGTTAAACTTGAGTTGAAATTCAGCAGTTTTCTATTATTTTATGGGTGTTTAAGTTTAATTTGTTTTTTTTCGATTTAGGAAACCATTCTGTAAGCGTTTTCTTTGAGAAATAAAATAAAAAAAAATTAATAAAAGGAAAAAATAATCACACTTGCGGGTGATCGTCGTGGTTCTTTGTTGTCCAGATGCCAGGTATTAGTTCCGGAGGTAGATTTGATTTTTTAGTGAACGTTTGATGGTTATTTGAAGTCTGGTGAATGGGTGCTGATTTAGTATTGTTTGTGGTTTGTGATGTCTTTTGTTTGCTAATTGTACGTGGACTAGAGATAAGAGCGGATAAAACTCCACCAATTATTGTAAATGAGGCGAATGCCGTCTGTGGCACCAGTTGCCCAAAAATCACAGTTGCTCCCACAAATGGGGCGGTAAGAAGCCAAATTCTGGCCCATACTATTGTCGAATATGCACAAATTCTCTTTTTCTCTTCGGTGACTAGTTCGGTTGTGCATGTGGTAAGGATCGCTAGCGTTGTTGAAATTGCTGCCTTTGATATCATTGCTGATAACATGAGGGCGGCAACACGAGCATTGCCTTTGACTATACATTTTAGAGTTAAGAAAATACGATTTTGTTATACAAATAGTTTTTTTTTTTTTTTTTAAATGTACTTACTGCTTTCGGGTATAAGCCAAGCTGAAATGGCTATACAGCCAGCTATAATGTTAAAAGCACCAGTATATTGCCATTTTTTGCTCGTTTTCAAGATAAGGAAGAGCCCAATAAAGGTTCCGCACATTTCTGAGAAACCGGCAACGGCGGTATTAATTTCCAAATGATCCCGACTGAACGAACGAATGTTTAACAACATGCCATAATAGACGACAATATAGAGTGACCAACACAAATGGACACAAACCATATGGCGAACAGCGCGTGGACCCTTCCATAGGGTCCACCAGCCTGCTGGTGGTGGAGCCTCCATGCTAGTTATTGCTTGCAGTTGTAGTTGTTGGTCAATGTCGTGCGGAAGACAGTATTTTGTGCCATTCATTTCAATGCATTCTTGGAGTATTGCTTTGGCTTCGAGCACTCGTCCGCGTTGTATCATCCAACGTGGTGAGTCCGGAATCCATCTTAAAGTTAATAAAATAAAATAGTTTTCTTTTTTTAACGAATTGTGATCTTTGATTTATTTTCTTTAAAAAATAATTAAAAAATAGGATGCAATATTGGATGTAGGTTTTTTTATTATCAATTGGTGTGCTTTTGTTTAAAATTCCACGTAGCTAAGGGAATGCTTTTCGTTGTTACCGCAACGATTGTTTTTATTGAAGATACATTGAGACTAAGCTCTTCCAAGAGTTAAAAATTTAAAGACCAAAGTTAAAAGTAACTTAACACATCACCTTTTTAATTTTTTATGAATTATCGTCTATTAATTTAAATATTTTTAAATATATTATTTTGTATTTTAAAGATAAGAACAGCCAACCGACGTTTCTTTAAGTCGCAGTTTTGCAACTTCAAACCCTAAGGAATCAAGCAGCCAAATAAACTGTCTAAACAAACTAAATAAACTCTTTGTTGAACCCTCCTCAATTGAGGCACCAATAGATAGTAGTTTTGGAGCAAGCAACAGCTTGAACAATGAAAAAATGAATTGAGGTTCAACCGAGTGAATCAGGTAGAGGTAAGTAGGTATAGCGATCGGTCTGGATAATATATAGTACACCCAATTTTTTTAATAAGCTAGAACTTAATCAAAAGAAAAGTGAAGTCATCTTCATAAACAGAACGAGTTTTGATACGTCATCCCTTACCAGTAAACTGTTTAAAATTTAGGGATTATATCCAAATAACCCCTACACATAGTGACAATATATCACATGCCGTTGGTGCAGCATATGGGGTACTAAAGGTGCTCTATTTCACTGGTAACTCTCTTCTTAGAAATATAAAATTGATGTTAGTGAATTCAATCATCTTACCAACGCTGCTCTATGTAAGCCAACAAAAAAAAAAACTAAAGGTAGCGTTCAGCAACGCTGTCCACTTCATTTACAATCTACGGAAGTTTGACCACACATCCGGATAACCGGATAGAATCTTAGGTATAAGCCTAACTGCAAGGATTATCGATGTGCAACACAATGTTTATCACTCTTATTTATATTTATTTTCCTGCAGAATAATTCAATACATTTAGACCTTTACCAAATACTTTTACAATAGCAATTACTTCACATTTGTCTTCAAATATCTTGGGGGGATAAAGAGAGTCCCTGAGACCAGATCTGGAGAACTGGGTGAATAAGACCCTATTATAGTAGTTTCCCTGTTCATGCTATAAACTATTCGGATTCCCTCATGACCATTCCACTTAGTCCACGACACACTGTTTAAAAGCAAGTACGTGCAAGTACGAATCTTTGGATTACTGCCTAAAGTTTGAGCATTGTCAAGTGGGAACAATCCAAAAAAATAAACAGAGAGTTTGGGGACGAAGTATTGGCATAACATGAATAAAGATAGGGTGAAGGGTGAAGCAAATAAGCCCTTAGCCTGAAAAAATTAGTTTGTCAATTTTATGAAGGTAAGTCCCTTGTGTTGCAGTTTAGCCAAATAAGGGTCAGCTTCCTAATGAAGTGAGACACCAACGCCCTGGGCAAACAGCAGCTGCCAACTTCATTATGACCAAACATCCTTGCTTTGTTCGAAAGTCTCTCCCAGTGATACAAAAAAATTCCTTTAAAAAAAATCCTTCTCTCCTGATATCGCTCATTATAACTTCTGGATTTTCCCAAAGCTGAAAATTAATTTGTAACGCCATACAAAAAGAGCACTCCAGCTATCTTTCCGGCAGTTGGCAATGTTTGTTGCGGCGCACGGGTACTACTTTGAAGAATATTGCTTAAACAAATTTGAATAGAAATTTCGTAATGGGGCTAATATCCAACCAAAATTGGCTTTCATATATTCTGTAGATTGTAACCTTAACATCTATATGGAGTGTAAAAATATTGAACCTTGCCTAGGTCAAAGTGCATTTAATTGTGCTCTAAAAGACTGGCGGCCTTATTGTATATTTGTGCGTTAAGCAGAAGGTTTATAGTAAGACAGCTGACAACAAATGCTTAAAACAAGGATCTAAACGATTGTGTTTAGATTTAAGACTCAGATTATTTTAGTTTATATTGCTCAAATGGATAAGTATAAATGGGAATGGAAAATTTAATATCAACCTTTTTATATCCGCTGAGTTCGGAATACTTTCTCATTCGTTATTTTTTTTTTTGTAAAAAAACACGCGTTTATGGAGCCATGAATACCCTTTTAATGCTTTTACGCTACAAAACGGGCATAAAACGAGAAGGAAATGGACACAAACAAATTGTGTTGTAACTTCTTTAAATTACGAAATATCAAGTGTGGTTGAACGTTCCAATTTCGTGTTATCCAGCTAAAAAATCCCTAAACTCAAATGTTGCTCGGTGATATATTTACTACCTATTTTTGGAGGATTGAATTAGATATAATGGCATGACAATTACAATGGCGACGCGAACTTGAAACTTCAACAAGGTAAGCCGGTTGGTGATCAAGCACGGTAATGAGGCAATTTAGTACGCAAATGGCCAAGTCATAATCGGTCATTTTCAAAAACTTATGAGTCTCGATATAGCGCTTGCCTTTCAGTTGATTCAATTGTTAGGTCCCAGGTTCGATTCCTAGAGTGGTCTTGTCTTTCGAAAGTGGTCCAGTCACCATTTGCCATTGGGATAAAGTTAATGGCACTACCATTGGATTGGTCGACCAGCGATAGTGGTCTGACTTATGGGTGGCGTTGTTGTAGTGGTTGTTGTATCGGCTTAGTTCCTAGTTCGTGTTTTCAAAATAGTGGTTTGTGTAGACTGACAGCGACATAAGTTTGTTATACATATGTCGAATAAAAAATTCTGCGAACTAGGCGCAAGCTACATAGCTCGATGTAAAAATCCTCCGTCCCGTTTCGGGCTCCACCCACGGAAGTGAGCTGAAATCAAATACATCTGAGTTTCTTCTCCCAGAAGATTCTTTCATTCTTCTCCTTTTTCTTCCGCTCGCTTTATGCTACACGCATTATAAGAGTATTCGTTGTCTCTTGAAGAGGAAGCCAATTAAAAAAAAAAAGTATAACTGTTGGTGTCCATGAGGTAAGATGCGGTCATCATTCTCGTCAACTACTTCCAAGACAACCAATACTTGCCGCTGACCCAGTTTCTTCATGAATGGGTCATGATGCACTTATCCCAACATTGATTTTGTAATAGGTAGCATTACTGGAAGGCTTTAAGAGATATATAGCTCTGGAAGTGCTGTAAATGGAATCATTTTCATTTTTTGTGTAATCACCCTTTTTGTTGATTACACCGTAATTCATTAACCATTTTATAAAATATTATTGCAGTTATTTTTTAGCTTAGTAAAAATAAAATTGGTAAAAATTTCATTATTTAATTGTATGTCAATGTTAAAAATGTTGTTGGCTAATGAAAGATACCACTTTATAAGTCAATTGGTAATGTGAATGTTTAAAGAATGAATTTTTAATAGAATATGTTTATGTTATCAAATGTTATACATTTTTGAAATACAAACCTCCACAGATAAATAAGAATAACAGTTGGCCATGATATCGCCATGTAGAGGTACGTCCAACTCTTAGAGATACTAGCGACTCCTGGCAGCATCATGACTCCAACTGACCAAAACGCCTCGAAAAGTGTACATACTACAGTTCGATAAGTTCCACCAGTAATGTCCATGACTAAAAAAAAAGAAACAAATCTGAGTTAACATATTGCTCGAAAATATTTTGTTTTTAATGTCCTTACAAATCATAGCACCAGCAGTATACATTTGGGCACAGCAAACAGCCGAAAGGCAGCGGAAGAACACATGCAGTTCATAGGACGTTACGTGTCCCGTCAAATTACCACAAACTATTTGGGTTAACATTCCGAACATCATAACATTGCGAGGACTAAAACTGTTTAAAGAGAATGTGTAAAATTGTTATAAAATGTCATTTTCAAAAAATATGTCTCAAGCAGATAACGTATCGGCGGGCAAAGCCTATAACTCAAGTCAACTTTCAGCTGAAATTGACAGAAGTTCACGGCCGATTGAGGGCGTTTTGTTTATAGACACCAGCTCGTGTAAGGATTCTGAGTCCAATTGGTGGTGAACCAATCAGTCAGAGTCATTACAACAGCCAGTATCGCACAAACCGAACGTACTTATTCCTGATGCAAGCCTTTGGAAGCATGATAAGAGTAAATCAATCAACTTACTACTTAAGCAAATGTGTGGCTAAAATGCCACCGGTTAAAACGCCAAACAAATGGAAGAATTGCGTTACAGCAACCAAAATATCACGTGAGCAGACCAAATCGAATTCCGTTATTAATGATGGATAGTCAGATTTATGCTCGAAGGCTTTGCAAGGAATAACGGTAGCGTTCTTCAGTGTTGGCTCCTCCCACAATTTCGGCTCAGAGTCCTGATGCTTATAATTGTAGTACTGATGAGCATGCTCCAACGCATCCTGATACACATTACAAAAGTCTATATTGAACTCCTTATCCTCGGCCTCCTCCTTTTCCGGATGGGAAACTTTAATCCAACTTGTATGATTGCGCGGACCAAGCTCCTCCGGTGGCTTGCAATAGAACTCACCGTGTCGCGGTGCAGGCGCTGTGAAGATGATGCAAGCCATAAACCATGAGGATGGTATCTTACAGAGGAAGATCAATAGAACTGTGCGGAGTTGCCATTTTCCCCATTCGCCTGTTATCTTTCCAACGGCGTCGACTTTTGTTTGCATTTTGGTGACAGCCCTTGGTGGCTTCCCTTCGATGATCGCGAAAGAGTCCACAGGATATAGGTTTTGGGTGGTGTGACTGGGGGTGGTGTGCGGTGATTGCGTGGGTGTGCCTTCGTTACTGGGTGTGGTGGTGCCGTCTGCTGCATCCAATCGTGATACTGATGAAACTGAACTACGTCTACGGCAGGCTAGATTATTGATGTTAACGTTTCGACAAATATTATTGTTGTTATTGTTGGTGGTGGTGGTATTATTGTTAACGGCGGTTCGTGCCTCGTTTCTCACATTCGCCGGAGATGAGGACAGCGATTCCGGTGTAGCTATAGGAGCTAAAAGCGGTGTTGATATGTTTGAGACGGAGGTGGGTAGAGATTCAGTTCTTTCTTGATTTGGTAAGAGTGGTGATTCCGCCTGAAACAGAAAATGTATACAAAAAATTACTATACGTCATGAAACATTTCATTTCATTTTCATTTCATTTATTGATATCATATAAACTCTGTACATAAGTAAGTTACAATCAACTTTTGATTTTGCACAGGTAATAAAAGCATAAATACAAATTAAACAATATTAAAGATACATAGATATAAATATTAATATTAATATTAAGATATTAAGTAAAAAAAAAATAGAATAGAATGGATAAATTAATTAATTCAATTCAATTAGATAATAATAATTAAGAGTTGATTGGTTGGGCAATAAGTCATGATCATGTTAAGTGCTACTGCTGAAATACTTAAATAATTCTTTCTTAAACCGATTCTCTGTGTTCACCTTTCTTAAATTTGGAGGGAGTTGATTCCATAGGTGAATTGCATGAATAAAGAACTGCCGCCTACTAACTAAATATCTGTGTCTGGGTATTATTAATTTTAATGTCCTTTGGGATCGTACAAATTTTAGTTTAGAAAATAAATAGTTTGGTGTTTTGCTGTTGATGATTTTAAATAACGCAAGCACGGTGCGGAATTTCAACAATGCATTTAAAGAGCAACCAATGATACGTTTCACATAGGCAGAAATATGATCATAGCGACGCAGACTAAATATGTACCTGGCACAGTTGTTAAAGGCAACATTTAGTTTTCTTGCTGAATCAAAGTCTAAGTTGGAAAAGACTTCACATCCATATAAGATAATGGGCAGGACATATGCCTTTATTAACTTCAATTTAACTTCATTAGGTAGGTACCGTCTAGTTGGACTTAAACCACGGAGAATACCATATATTTTAGAGACAATATGGTTGATATGAGTGTTCCAATTAAGATATTCATTAAAGTAAACACCTAGATTTTTGAATTTGCTTACGGAATCGATGGCAGTGTTGTTGATTCGAAGAAGTGAAGAAGGGCCATCTACCGGACAACATGTGTAGAAATCAAAATTATGTTCAGGGTGGTAAAAGTTTGACCGCATATGCTAAACCGAAACTTCTTTAAAAGTTGTTACTTCTATAGCCAAAAAAGAATTTTTTAGGTAAATACCGCATTCCTTGATCTAAAGAAAATAAACTTCAATTCCGGATATTGCGATTGATCTTATTGAAGGTATCATTTCATACTCCATCCTGATTTAGGACAAGAAAAAAGGTACGCAGCTTCATTCTGGTTAATAGATGAAAGAATGTATTACGTTATATTCATAGATACCGTCACAAAAGTGAAAACAAAAAAGCATATCCTCAGACTTAGTACATATCTCAACTCCCACACCACGATGAATGAAAAGGAGACAATGGCATAATCTTTCACATTTTTTAAAAAGGTACGATCGCAAAATGGCTTATTTTGGGTATGCAAGTCGAAAAGAAGGTCAACAAAGTACTGTGCCCTTTATTCACTACCTGTTCAAGAAAACCTTTGAACTACGACTGAAGTAAGCTAATGAAAATGGTGGAACACCATTGTCAACGAGGATACATAAATTTGTGAAATTTATAGTCAAATTTCCAAAAAAGGTTCACTGGTTATCTAAAAGCTAATCACACCGAAAAGTCGAACAACTCTTTGCAGCTTTGAGGCATATATAAGATAGAAGTGCTTGATATATCAAAGGCATTTGCCACAGCCTTGTATCAGGCTCTATCATCGCAAGTTTTGTCGAATTCTTTCCTTCCTTCTTCTATTGCTTTTCCTCCCTGATCATTTCAACCTACGTTATGTGCTAACAATATAAGGGAATTCAAAAAGAAGCAAAGTTTGTAAGTTTGTATGAAGGAGGTAATCTTCTTAACTTTTCACTCGATTTCTAAAATTCTTTTACCAGTATTTATAATGGACTTTCAGAGTGTACATAGGTTTTAATACTATTCCAACAAAAAGGAAATTTTGATCTATAATCGACGAGAAAACGACCAAGCGAATGCGTTTATTATTAACGCTGCCTAAGCGGTTACAGATATTTAATTGTTTTCTATGGAAGAGTTGAAGCACTCAGAATGGTCAATAAATAAGTCCCCACACAAAATTCAAAAATGCTACTAAAAATGTATTTAAAACTAATTTTAATATGTCAGGGTAATTTAAATAGGTAATATTAAAATGAATATGGAATTTCGATAAGGGCAAATCTCTGAATAGTTAAAACTATCAGGAAATTAAAATTATAATTATTTTCTTAACAAGTATTATAATATTGTTATAATATATAAGTATTACAATATAATAATTCCAAAAAATATAAGAAAGTTACAGAAGTATTTTGATTTTTATAGATGCAGGGAACCATTTAGAGCACATTGATATGAAAAAACGTATTTGTCAAAATATGCGAGATGTGCCCTTTTAGAAATTGCTAGTTCAATTCTTATTAAATCAATTTTTATCGTCGATGAAATATAGATAAGCTTTGATGCAACATTCTTTGGACAAGTAGTTTGGTTTGTTATCAGCGAGGGACGAATAGACCATTTTGAGTTCTACAACTTTGCTAGGTCTACGAAGTCTAGCTTTGCGAAAAAAAATACTGTATTCTATTCTTTTGTCAATCATTGGATAACGTATATCATTTGACTTCTTAGAGTTCGATTATTTCGAATTTTGTCCAAAATGTGGCTAGTTGGTCAACAATTACGAAATATGGCTTAAGCACAGTAAAAAACAAAATAAATTTAATTTTTGAGTTTGAAAATAAAAATAAAAAAGACTATCATCTTCCTAATGATGCCCAGCCACTTAACATACTGTGCGCTGTCTTCTTCGTTCGAGCAGCTTATTGCTTCGAGCATTTAAACATTTACGTGATTATTCAAACAATAAATTTTTTTCCGCCAAAAACAAAGCCCTTATTTAATGAAAAAGAGATAATTAGTTCAACTCATTTTTAATTCAACATGCTGTGGGGGCTAAGAAAAAATTTAAATTTTGTTAAAAACAACCAAGATACGGGTTTTTTTAAATAGTTTTTTTCTATCGAATGTTAATATTTTCGATTAGCGCATATTTATATACAAAAGAACACATTTTTTAGTTTGTAGGGTCACATAATTCCATTTTTAGGGTCACCAAAATTTTCATATTAAATTTCCTTATTGAAATTACACTTATGAATTTTTAGGACTCACTTTCTCCATAAAAAAAATTCTGGTAGGTTGAAGGTATTTTTGAGTAGTGGTATTTGCCATTTGCAGCCTGAAATCTTTGATTCGGATGGTCTAGTCCTAGGCCTCAGCCGATAAGTCTTCCCAGCCAGCTCTGCTCTCAAATAATATGCACCACGAGTGGTTTTACTAACAGGAAATTGCATACTCAGGACCGTCAGGCAGCAGTTTTGCTTCTTAGGCTCTGATCCTCAAAGAATCGCTGGCCGTTTCAGTAAGTAAGTAAGTGAGGTTTTGCCACTTAGTAGTTGACGTCTATTCGCTCTACATTCCCTAGCGGCTTCTTTGTAAGTGGCGCCTTCTGACTGGATTCATATTTCTGTGCAGCTCTTCGTTGAACATTTTCCGAACTCTTTTAATACATAGGCGACGAAGAGCATTCAGCTGCCTTTGTTTTTATCCATGCTTCTGTGCTGTGTAGCACGACAAGGTGGATAAGGATCTTGTTTAATGTCAGTTTGGTCGTTAGAGATAGGGTCTGAAACCAAAGACACAGCATTTGACAAGAGAATAATACTGCGCTGTGTCGCTACTCTAATTCACGCCGTTTTGAGTTTGGAACAATTTTTTCGACAAAGAATTTTCGAAGTACTAACTTTCGTGAATGAATTAAAACTAAGACCCTTTCGGGATCCAAATTTATTTTCTAAAATAAATTCATCCTTATCTTGCTTCAAAAGGTCTACCGTTCAGGTCTCCAGTTGCCACCCCCTTACACGAGTAGTTTTATAAAATGCCAAAGGTTTTTCTGTCTGTTGTTCCTGGTGCCATGGATTTTTTTTCAATTGACAAAATATTGAGGATACGCTAGCTTGCTTTTCAAGGGCAATTGTTCATCCTTATCGGCAGTGATGTATCTGGATCAAGGAAGCACTTGCTTACAGGCTTGATTATTGACCTTACGACCTAAATCCCAATTTGAACAATCAATAGTTTTGCAGTCAAGTACCACAAAAGTCACCACTTTAGTGATTTAAGAGAACCATCTTCCACCATATGGAGTGGAAGTTCGCATTACCAGACACGAGTGTCATCCAGCGTGTAGCGATAAATCAAATGATTTGGGATCCACTGATATATAAAAAAAAAGGAAATATTTCTCCTGATTTGACAATCGCAGAATAAATGTGAAAAATCAGTTCTCTTTTGGATACACCAAGGACTTTTGTATTCCAGTCACATGCCGTTTCTTTCGTATTCAGTGGGTTGCGCATGGAACTGTTGTGATGGGTTTAACGTTTCGTTTATGTTCAATTAATCATTAAGTCTTAAGGACGAGTAAATATTTCAATCCTAGAACTGCAGGTATGTAGAGATAAAAAAAAACCCTAATAACACATTTCAACCCGTGCGTAAGTGCGCGTTTCATCCCAAACCCCACTTCGTTACTGCAAAAGTTACCATAATTGTCTGAGTTGGAATGGCTTCCCATTAAACAAGTTTATGGTACCCCAAAATGCCTGAGGTTTTCATTCCAACAATTCACATTCCTCCCTAATCGATAGCTTTTTCAGACTAAATTTCAATATGAAAAAAGTTATTCGACTGTGATACCTTGAGATACTTGTCTTAAAATATCAATACGAATGTACATGTGTATATAGTTAAGCTTGGAGCATATATACGAGTATCTCATCTTTTTATGCAGGAGTTTGATGATCTACGTGAGACGAATGGCAAGTTTGTCTACACATGAACGTACTGCCGCCGCACAATGTTATCCTCAACGACCATAAGAAGTATCTGAAAGTTTTCCTGTAAATATTTTGGTAATAAGCCGCATATGTTCGTGTGTATAGGTGTGTTGAAATTAAAGTTTGGCAAAAAAAAAAAAAAACAACGAACAAAGGCAACTTTTACTGAGTCAGCAGTTTTCTCTTTGTTCTTCTCTGATTTAACGACACGTTGTGTCCTTTATGATGCAGTATCAGTACAGCAGTCCTTTGTTTTCCACATTAATGAGAGTCGCAATTTTGCGAAGGTCAAATATATTAAACGATCTCCCACAGTGAAGTGGTTAAAATAAATGGACACCATTGTCGTTGGTATAAAAATTATAGATGACCTTCGGCTTTGGTATGTTTTGGTGGAAGGACTTTTCGAGAATTCCTGGTGCTTTGAGAAATAAACGCCAACATTCGAATTGACATCTGCTTCCGGAAGGCTGGGAATTTAATTGTGTCTCCCCGGAGTCCAATTCTTGTTATTTATCCCTTACGTTCTGAATCTAAAAGTTACACAACAGGTCATACGTGCCTGTTGGAGCACTGGGTAATACATAAATTATTGTGCGTGATATATTTCTTGGCACGACTGGGATGAACCTACGGTTTATTGCCCAAATCTCAACAATTTGTGCAGCTCATTTTTTGTGTGTGTTTATTACACTTTTCGAGATGGTCCTGCGTATATTCGTTGATGCCGTTGACATAGCATTCGGATTAATATTTTAATCACATTAATCTTTTCTTATTCTGCTAATAAAGTTTAAATGGGTAAAGAAAATTCTAATTAAATTGTTATACTGTAATGGAAAAAAAGCAGCTGTCAATGAGCTGCAGTGGCATGTTTGCAGTTTTTAGCATGGTCTGGATCCACAAACATCAGGAAAAATCCAAATTCCTGTTTTTTTTCTTCAGTTTTCGTTTTGTTTTTAAAGTCTCTCAGTAAATTTGCCATACGCAAATTACATTATTTGTCGTCGACATTTCTTGGGAACTGTAACCGATAAAATGATTAATAAGTTTTTTCAAGATGGTGAACTATAATTTGGGCGCCATGCCTTTTCCTTTTTAGGGTTCCGTATCCAAATGGTGTCAACGGAACCCTAATACTAAGTTCCGCTGTTCGTCTGTCCGCTGTCACAGGGTTGTATCTCCTGAACTATAATAGGTAGACACTTGCAAGTTTCACAGAAATAAAATAATTTATTTTCAAAAAATGTTATTGAAATTATATTTTGGCATTGAGAAAATTGCCGCCACAGAAACAAACCGATGTTACTATTCAATTGGCAGTGTTGGGATGAGATCATTACAAAAAATCTTAATTACTCATTACTTGTAATTGTTTTTGAAAGAATTCAATTACTCAATAAATGTACTTGTAATTGAAAGTTTCAATTACAGATAGCATGAAATTGAATCGAAAACGCAATAAAGGAAATGAAAGACGCAATAAAGAAAACGAAAACACAATAACGAAGAGAACAAAGACCGGACAAAGGACCAAGGGGTAATAAGATTCTCGGGGGGTCGGGGAATCCGGGGATTGTAAATTTTTTTTCAAGTGAATTTTCTGAATTTTGCTTAAGATTTATTTTTGGTATTTGGTTTTCCATTTTTGAATTTTTAAGAAGTCCTAAAAGCAGTTTTTTAGTGTTACAATATTTTTTTTTAGACATTTGGCTTTTGGACGGTGTCCGCCGAATCGCTTTAGAAGCTATCTCTCGAAATCTCTGGCAAGGGAGATAGGAATGACTGGCCCAAAGTGGAAGGGTGGGGACAACTTAGCTAGCTTTAGTATTTTTTATACCTAAGTTAATTTAGAGAGATATGTTAAGTAATTTATCTAGTACCTGGGATAGGTTTAAGGTAGAGCAGGATTAGGAAAGTTTTATAATAATTATTTTTTTTTTTGGTTAGTATTAGAATAGCTAGGATAAGTCGGTCGCCGATTCTTTTGCTTAGATCCGCATTCAGCAGGAAGTTCTGAACACCGTTTTCCGCCTCTCTCTATATCTTTCTCTCACTCCCTTTCTCTCACTTTTTTTGCATGATTTTTCTGTGCTGATGAGCAGGAGATATTAGGAAAGGAAGAGAAGGGCTACCCCGTCCAACGAGCTTAGCCGAGCAACCACAAGCAAGCCGCCGTCCTCCTGACCTATATCACATCGTGCAACTTCACGTTATCTGGTCAACCAAGCACAACATTTTTTGGGTTACACCTGTTTTTGAAGGCTAGTTTTGTTGAAGGCAAATGAAAAATTATTTTAGTGTTTCCAATGTAATTTTCTGTAAAAGTTTTAATGTTTATTAAACTAAGGAATGTGCTTTTATTTTTTAATTTGTAACCTGTTTCAATTTGTCAAATGATGAATATATAATGAATTACATCCTACGTAATTTATTACATAAAAACTTATAGATCATGTACATTTCGTTGATTACTTTGAAAATTAATTACTTTTTTCAATTATTTACTTACTTACTAATTCATTAACACTTACATGTAATAAGTAATTGAATTTTAATTGGAATATGTTCAATTACTAATTCTCTGTTAAAAGTGATTTATTAAATTGCTGGGACAATCATAACTCAAACACACATTTTTTTATTAATAACATTGTAAATAGTTTTTTTCGGATTGAGAAAAAATGCCGCCTAGAAAGCAAAACACGTATACATGGATGCGACAGTTCGTTTGGTTGGGTATGCAACATTCAATTTGCAATAACACCACTACATTTTGACATTTGTTTCACAAGTTGAATTCGCTAAGCAAGTGGCAAAATGTTTTTTTTTTTTTATTGGAATTCGAGATTTTACATTGTTTTGGGTGGACGAATTGAATGCATACTTTAAAAAGGCGTTAAGTTGGTTCATGTATCTAATTGCCTTCTGTTAGGCGCTAAGTTGAGTTGCGATTCCATGAAAATTGCAAGTGTCTCCCTATAACGGTTAACGAGATACAGATCTGTGACAGCGCAGGATAAGTTAAAGGATTCCCTTGGAACCTTTGAGAACCCTTAAAGCTTAAATATCCAGAAAAAGAGTTAATTATTAAATTCTGTCTCTTCATTTGAGAGATAAAGCCAAAGAGCATTTGGTGAAATTATTTGGGCCACCCTGTATTTAAGCTTCTTCTTTTATCGCTAAACAAGCTTCCATGTCGACAATATCTGTTTAATTATTATTCTCCTTATTTGAACCCGGTGAAAGGTTTTGGAGTCTCTTATTCCACACTGCATAGCACACACTGCAAACGTTGTTTCTGTATCACCCGGTATAAGATTTCCCTCGATTGCAAGACAAAGATCGTGACGCATTACTTGTATCATAATATCAAGTTTATTCTAATATTCTAATGATTTGTGTACCTTAAAATTACTTATAGTACGGAACTCTATTTGTCCAAGAATGGCTTAATTATTACTATTGATACCTCTGCTATATGGCTTGATAATAATTATGGTTATGCTTATAAACTTCTATAATCTATTATAACAACAAATAAATTGTTTGCAGGAACAGGCCAGTTTTACGAGATGTAACTTTCACACAAACTCAACACTCGATTTGAAATGTGCAGACTTGCGCACATGCTGTCAATTGCGAAATGGAGTAATAAAATTGCCCTTGATTTTACTGCTTCATTATGTAAACGTTTATCTTTCCTGCTCATTAATAAGTCACTAAGGATGTAATTACGTACTTAGCCAAAATCTGCAACCGGAAATATTGTCACATATCAATTCCCCATTTTGTCAACCTGGTTTCAGGTTTCAGGTTTCATTACTCTACTGAGATAAATATTAACAACGCACTGAACAAAGTTCGCTTCTACGACCACTGTAAGCACAGCCTTATGTCCTTTAAGGAATTTTGGCAAAATATTTCGTAGGGAATTTAATGGTCTATTTGGGTGAACGATGCAAATAAGAGCATTGGTTTTTGTAGCGACATTTCATCTGAACGATATGGTTTTAGATGAAAGGGTTTCACTGCGCATTTAATAGCCTCAGATAAGTGGGTGAATAATATAGAAGACCGCCTCATATACTTAGGATGGATTTAATGTTTATGTGGCGAATAGCATCACCAAAAGTTTTGTCTTATCAAAACAGTTTCAGATAAAAGGTTTTTAATGACAAATGAGTCACACCGCGAGTGTGAAATGATGAAGAGCTGGAATTCCTTGGTAAATGAGATCACCTGATCTTCAACCTACACGGCGTGAAAGTGATGTAGTGAAATATTTCATCAAATACTTGTGAGTTCTCTTAAAGCCACAGAGTGTTGAACAATGTCCTCAACTTGGGTTGTTGTAACCTGTTGTTATTTGAAAAAAATGGGGTCACAGTAACAATGAAAATAAGTCAGTAAGTGACTATGATGGAGGAGATTTTTTACCGCTATTCTATGAATTGAACTTAAGGGGACTTTTCAACATCGATGCTTTCGGGCGTCACCCACCTGATATGGTCTTCAAAGCCTGATTCCAAAGATTGCAGTTTACTTTCGGTTAAGAGCTTTTGACTGGTTTTTATTTTTTATCGAGAAATGTTTCAGATTAATCGTTTGTTCAAAAAGATGACAGCAGGGTTGAACAAAAAAAAACTCAAGTGAAAAAGACATTTTTCTTTTACTGACGTTTTTAATTAACTTAACAGCCCTTGTTGAATTTGGGCCTCAACCATTTGGTTTCACCATCCAATTTCCACCTGTAGAGTTTTTGTGCATAGAACTTTGTAGTTACTTTATATAGTTGTAGTTTCGCCTCTATACTTCACGAAAAATCATGCGTTTTCGCTCAAAGCGACCAAAAGCACATTCCTCCACCTTTGACAAGGTTCATGCTTTTCTGCACCGTATAGCACGACCGGGATAATAATTTGAGAGTAAAGCCCCGTACTGGAATTTTTTCAATACCATTTAGGGATCGATGGCCTGATAAGTAACATAAATAAGTAAACCAATTAAAGATTTCAATGAGATTTGCGTCCTGGACTCAAGCACTTCGCTTAATCGTTAGGTAAAATAAGTCAATCAATTATCTATCCTTCAGAAATAGCTGTTTATAAAAATCATAATGCATATTGACTGTAGCTTTGCGAAAATTCTTACAATATAAGTCACCAAGGAATTGTCACAGGTTATTCGAGCTGATGTCGTCTTCATTCAACGCCTCTGCACATTTGTTTTTGAGTTATATTCATTAAAGTCTCAAATGAATTTATTGCTTTACTGGCGGTCGCCCACGACTTCGACTACATAGATTTCGTGTACGTAGAAAAGTTGAAGGGCTCAAAATGAGTCTATTCGCCGTCCGCCGAATCGTACTAATCGTACTGTCCGAACAATGTTGTACAAAACGGAGGACTACATAAAACATCCTTGCCGCTAAGCTCATTTGATTTTGTAAGAATTAATAATACAATTTCGAAAAGGGCAGATCTTGCATATTTTTGACAAATACGCTTTTCATTTAACGTGTCCTTTATGCCCATTTACTTCAAAGTATTTCAAAAATATGTTTTTTTAAATACTATACTATACTTCTTAATAAAAGTTTGTGGCCTCTTTGAAATTGCATATTTAATTTAACATTATCTACTTAATTTATCTCTGAGAGATTGAAATTAATTTTATATATTTTTTATTCATACTTTAAAAATTTGTGTATTAAATTTAACACAAAGAGACCGCGAACTTTTTGATAAAACTTTTTGAGTTCTACAACTTTTCTATAGATAGCAATTAAGTATCTCTAACGGTTAAGGCAGCGTTCGTATTCATTCGCAATCTTTCGATTGAAAACTTATTAATACTTAATAACATGTAGTCTGAATTTACACTGAACGTCTAATTATTGGTGAAATAATTTTTGAAACTGGAAATGTAGTTTATAAAGAACGTCATAAATACAAACATAAATTCTGCAAACTTTACCTCTTTAAAGGGATATTCTAGTCTAGAAATTAAAAAAAAAACGATTTTTTTTTTATATTTTCAAAGATTAACTATTCAAGAATTCATCTACAAAAGGAGATATTTTCGGAGATAAATGGCAGGTATTTTGATGACCCGGCATCCAAACTGGTTCGGCCGGAACTAATCGAACAAAAGACATTTGGGATTCTCCGTCTATCTGTATCCATATTTCTCAGTAAAACCTTTTGTCCTTTGTATATATTGTAATACAAGAACCCAAGGTGACTTGTTTCTTTTATATTTAGTGTTCACTTACGTCCAGCTGCTAACAGTTGAATTCTGACCTTCAAACCACGTGGACGAACATACATATGTGCTATGAGTGAAATAAAAAATGTTTGTATTTTTCATGAAGTCTTCATTCCTATTTTAAAAATGATGGAGCTTATGGGAATGAAAATTGGCCCGGAAGCTCATTCATTTGCTGTGAAACGAGATAACGCCCGGCTTGACCGCTCCGAGATACGAGTATCCAATGCATGAAAGGAGGCCAGAACTGCTCGATATGAAGAGAGAAACGCGGAAACTAGTTTTTTCGAAGTCGAGAAAGGTCCGATGTATGAAGCAGGAATGGCAGATTGAATAATTGTAAGTTTACAGTATCATTTCAAGACTTAGACTGCGAAAAACTTTACGCGAAACTTTAAACGCTTTTTTCTCGAAACTGTCTTTGTCGAAACAATACCCACGTTTTCTCAGGTTCTACTGGACCAATTTACCTGAAATTTTAAGAGTCTTCTTTATAGAACTATCCCATCCTCAAATATTTATTACTTTTTTTTTAAATTCGAAACAGTCGAAAAAGTGGTACAGAAATTGTTTTTTTTTCAGGCAGTCGCCATTCTGTGAAAAAAAATTTCATCTTTTTCATAGTTCCAGAAATTGAAACATCATTCTTGATTTATAATATTTTTTTTTTTTTTGGTTTTTGATTGCTAGGAGGGTTGATATCGTGGATATGGTTACGCGCCAATTTTTTGAGACCCCCACTTCAACAACTGCTAATTTTAGAAATTTTCAACTTTTTCTATTTCTTGATTTTTTTCTGTATTCTTGTTATGTTAATAAATAACTAATAAAAAAATGGATGCTAAAATTATTAATTGCCTTTTGTTTATGACACTTCAAAAATTACATGAAATTCATGCCTCTAGGTTTGATTTTTTATTAGAGCAATAACCGGTAAAAACTATTGCGCAGGTATTTTTTATCCTTCTTAAACTGACAAATGGGGCACCCTATAAACTAACATCATTAACACATCTTAGCAAGGAATTCGAGAATTAAGAATACGGCGTGTGAGGAAATGAAAACGAGGAACCCACAAGTCATGAAAAGGTATTTCGCAATTTTCACTAATTGAAAACAGTTATTACGAAGTTCATATAGAAATCTTAATGTATACGTAGTTTTCCAACAATAACAAGAAAACTAGTAAATAGACCCTTTGTGGTTATTTCTGAAAAGAAAAGACAAATCCGACCCTTACACCTGAATGATGTGGGGAGACCTTTTCCATGGGATCCGATACATAATGAAAAAAAAAAATCATTTCCTGGAAGCTGGGCCGAAAAATCCATTGAAAATACAACTCAATGACTATGATCCTCTCAATACTTCAATTCATAGAATGACATGAAATGAACATCCTTTCCCAGGAGCTTTTAAGTTCGTTAATTTTTCCAAACCATATTAAATTTGGTTTTTCAAATAAACTTACATTTTTCTCTTGTTTTTTCTTAACGAAAATAGACCCTTTTCCGAAAATAACAATCCGCAAGTTAGTAAAGAAAAAAAAAAAACACATTTTGCCCTTTCGAATTACAGCATATATCAAAACAAGCATCCTTCTATATCCCTGGATATTAGCATGTCCTCGAGGATTACATTTCCATACCTTCTGCCGACATCGTTAATAATTGAACTTTATGGAAATAAAAAAAAGGAATACGAGTATGTAGAGGAGTACTTTGTACTATGGCAATCTTCAATGAGCAACAAAGTATCACTCAAGGATCAACAAAGCTTTCTGCAAAAAATAAGGACGTCCTAGAGCTACACCACTAGAGACCATTTCATAATCACATGTGTGTCATGGTTGCAAATAATCATAACTTACCAATGCTTACCTTACTTACATAGAGAATTTATGAACAAATAAAGTGTCAACTGGTCTCTGTTGTTATAAGACAGGCACAGACCTTTTCATAAACAAGTTATCCTTGTTACATGCAGGTGATGGAAAGGACAAAGACCCATTAAAGGAAAACTTTCCTTACTATGACTGCATGAATTTATTTTCAACAAATTAATTTTCGCTAATCAGCACTCAAAAATGTATGTCGAAAGTTACTTTTGAATTTCGACAGGAGCACTTGAATGACATACGTCATTTGAAGGTCCCGGACCAAGTTTCCTTTTATAAATTGCTGTTGTGTCAACAAAATTTTGCATAAGCAATTCCCGTAAAATCAAACGCGACGCGAATAAGAATCAACAACACGCGGCCTAGAAGGCGCACGTGATTTACTCTATTTCAAGGGGTGGCTAACGAGGGTTAAGGCTGAAGCATAAGAAACTTAAAATAACGTTTACTGCTTGCCAGTTTTGCGTGTATGTTTGGTGAATTTTTGTGATAACGAAACGCCTTCAGCGGATGGGAATTTGCGTAATCCTCTAATAGGCGACCGACTTTAAAAGTCACACTTTCAGCAACGACTTC
Organism: Orthonevra nobilis; assembly: GCA_963555765.1. NCBI lineage: Eukaryota > Metazoa > Arthropoda > Insecta > Diptera > Syrphidae > Orthonevra > Orthonevra nobilis. The sequence continues at coordinate 48,463,466 of OY743227.1, read as the reverse complement.
ATTCCTCTTTTGCATTTTTTTTGTAGGATAAAAAAATTACTACTACTGACAGGGATTTGTTGAGGGGGTTATTGAATACAATGGCCCAATAGAGCCCCCATCAGAAGCACACGAGAACGGACGTACATAAATTGAAGACCATTACAACCTTAAATACATGGCGTCCTTTGACATCGTTTCGACATTCGGGGAAGTTTTGTTCAGGCGACCGCTTAAGTGATTTTTCTTAAGGCCAACAATTCAGTGAACCCTGCTTCAGCTAAAGAGGGGAGAGAAAAACATAAAAAAAAGCTTCAGAAAGCTTCAATTAGTTTGAAATGATTTACTAACAACCACATTCTATACACACATCCGGGGATCCGACTTTACACTGGAACTCCCTGGAAAAGACGATGAAAAGAAAATGGGTGGAAGGATGACAAAGGGAATAAATAAATTATTTTATATTATTAACAAGGACTGCTCTTATTCGGACGAGATCTTTTATTTTAAATTAAATATAGAAATTGTTCTTATGTCTGTTTCCAAGCTCTTAAAGATTCTCAAAAGAGTGACAAGGTTTGGGAATTTTATCGGTTCTTAAGGCTATTATACTCGTACGTGTAGCTTAGTTTATCGCATTTGGTAGATAATTTAAAGATTCCTAAAGAAATACTCATTGTTGTTTCTTTTTATCGGATTTGATGTTTTATTTTCCATTCTATCCAAGATAAAAATCATAATCAAATAAGGAGCATCAATATTACTCAAGAGTCTATGGTTTCAAGAATAGTTTACGGAAATTTATTTATTAATGAATTAATTGCATCAAATTTAGAGGTTAAGTTTGTAAGTTTGTATGTAAGAGGTAATCTTCGAAACCACTCATTCGATTTCAAAAATTCTTTCACTTATATTTGCAATGGACCTTCAGGATAAACAAAGGCTATTTATTATCCCGTTTAAAAAATTGGTTTGGATGCGAAAAGACCCTACCAAACCATGAACTTCTCATTTCAAGATAAATAAAAATTGGAAAGCGAAATTTAAGTTTTCGCTTAGTCGATGTCGTACCGTACAGTTCGTTGTTGTTTCACTTCTCCACTCACCGTCAATGCAGATGGGCCAACAAATCAAACTTTTCTCACGAAACAACCTTCAAAGGCGCCTTCATCAGCTTTTAAAAGTGTACATTCTTCTGCGCCGCATGGGGATGATAGGACGCTCTATAGGGTGTAAGTCTTGTAGACACTTAAGTTCTTCGAGAGAGGACTTAGCTTTCTTAGCTTGATGTATTCTTGTTTGATCTCAGCGCTACTTTTATTATCTAGGCTTTTAGCGGAGCCTAGGTAAACAAAGCCCTAACTACCTTAAAGTTACAGTTGTCTATGGTAACGTTTTGACCCAGACTTCGGACTTGATGAGAGCATATCATTCTTTTTGCCCTCTGGTGTTGACTCGATACTTTCGCACTATTGTCCCAAGTATGATGTTGAAGAAATCGCATAACAGTCATCATGACATCAGCTTATCTAAAACGTTGTTTGACCTCAAATGGTCGGTGGCGTCTTTGCCGACCTCTATGAAGCAGCTTGAGTTCTCCATCGTCATCCTGCATAAAAGGACGAGCTTGGCATGGATGCCAAACCTTGACATGGCTACATGCATCGCGTCTCTGTGGACGGAAAAAAATCCACTTTGAAATTGATGAAAAGGTGGTGCGTGCCGATTTGGAGCTCCTGGGTTTTTTTTTCCAAGATCTGTCACTATGTTAATGTTTGGTTTGCGGTGGACTTTTCTGGTCGAAAGTCACGTTGATATGGATCAATCAGGTTGTTGACGAACGGCTTCAGACGTTCATATAATACGGCAGAAAAGATGTTATAGGAGTGGAGGACATTGATACCTCTATCAATAAGATGGTTTCCTTTCTTCAAGATTTGGCAAACAATACTGAGATTCCTTTCATCTTTCATGCTCTCTTCTGACCATGTGTTGTAGATAAGTTGGTGGATAATGCCTAACCAAGTCATCACCGCCGCTTTGAAATGTTCGGCGGCTGAGTTGTCCTTTGTGGCATTATTAGACTTAAGAATAGATATTGCTATCTTTACATCATATACCATAGGTCCAGTAGACGTTATTGTTGGCCTGCGTCATCTTCATCGAATGGTTCAGGCTGCCTGCCAGCGGAATGCATTTCACCATCGCCGTTTTACAGTCTGCAGAAGTGGTTCTTCCAACTGCAATTCTACTATGATGCTTACATTTTGAACTTTGCAGGCTTCGGTTTGTTTTCTCTGTTGGTAGAATTTTCAAAACTCATTCCTGTTTCTTAACTCTCAAAATCCTCGATCGCGCCCCTCTCATGCTCTTTCATAGACAGCGACCAAGGTGTTTTGCTCCTCAACTAGCACAGTTCAAACAAAAGACAAAATAACAACACGATTTGGATTAGGCTGATTAACGTAAGGCAATGAGGCTTTCACCTCATAGGAACTGCAATGGAATTTAAAATAAATTTCTTTCCTCAAAGCATCTCATTTCATTAAGAATAAGTCTTTTGTGGACCCTTGGTACGTCTTCAAGGATAAATGTAGCTGCGGTAGAATTTCTTCCGCCTGAGAGTAATTTTCGGACATTCATTTCAGCCTTGACTATTGTTCTCCGTGACACTTCGCTAGCCTTTATCCAAGGTTCGTTAGAAAGTAATATCCTGACTTCCTATTTTCATTCTAAGCTGCTTCCTACTTAGAGCTTCACAAGTCACCTCCAAATTTCGCGAGCTCATCAGAGTTTTCATTGCCCCTCGACATCGTAGTGACTCAGCATATAAATGTGTTGGACAAATGATGGTGTATCTTTTTCCGTTGTCTATGAAAATGTTTGTATCATCAATAAAGGCCTACTTCATTTTACTTTAGCTCTTACGATACTTAAAGCAGTTCAAACAGCAAGGAATACAAAAACAATCATCTTTACCGATAGTCTGTCCTCAATAAATGCTATTAAAAACACCAATAACTCTTCCTCCAGTATCATTGAAGAAATCCGAGATAGACTTATTGGAAAAAGTCACAGTCTGAAACTGGCGTGGATACCAGGACACGCTGACATCACGGGTAATTAAATCGCGGATGCTGAAGCTAAACAAGTCCTAAGCCTAGTCAGAGATGGTTTTCTCTGAAAAAAAAACCTTCAACAACTTTTATCATTCATCACCGACAAAAATATTAGATCCGTTAACAAAATTGTTTTAAAACTTAAATTAGAATTATTTATTTAATTTCCTTCTCTTTAAAAATTACCCTAAGTCCCTGGTAGCCCGCGCTTTAATTTTTACTTATTGGTTATATAATTTATTTAAAAGTCAATAAAATAATAATAATAATAATAATATTGTCCCATTAGATAAAATTCGAGCATCAGGTGTTCCCTAGCGGTCGCCTGTGTAGATTTCGTCCACCCAAAAAAGTTGTAGAGTTCCAAAATATCTATTCGCCGCCCTCTGATACAAAAGCGTAAAAAAGGCAATTTTTATCGATGGAAAATTTCCGAGAAGGAAAAAAAACGCATTGAATGTGACCGCGGATTGGGCTCTTAGGCTGCTTATTTCAACGACCACGCATATGATGTCACGGTTACATTAATTCAAGAAATAAAATTTGCATCTGTATGCGCATACATAATTACAACATAATTAGAATGCAGCACCCTGTGCCACTTTAGGGTGGGTCAAAGGACGCAATGGCCTGCGGCCAATCACGATACCTATACCCAAGTTGTTCTCGCTCACATACAGCCTCTACTAGGCACCTCTGTGCCGAATTGTGAACTCATTCATGCAACGAACGAATGCGTGCTGATCATGGTTTTGTGTTGGTTAAGCGCTCCGACAACGTTAAATAACCCAAGTTATTAGAGAGCATGCTACCCCAACGGGCTCCAAGAACTTAAAAGACACGTCGTGAAAAAGGAGCACTATGCACCCCAGTAGCTATTCAACAATTGGATAATATCCTCACGCAAAAATAGGCAGAGATTATTAGAATCCACGAAGTATGCCAGATAGAATCGGATACTATGGAGATATCTTCCCCCAGACGGTAGCATTGTCAATTAAATCGACCAGGTGCTGACTGACGCAAGACTTTCATCAAACATTCTGTATTTGCGAACGTGTAGAGGTGCTGATGCCGACTTTATGTTTGCAACTCGAATAAGTGTCCGACTGTCCAGTGCTCGGAGGCTACCGAGGCTGTTTCCAAACGTCACACGAAGAATATCTCGACCTTGCGCATTCGCATCTGTCTATGATAAGGTCCATGCTTCTGCATCTGATGCAGTGGCTTAACTATGAAAATGAAATCGAAGGACGCTGTATGATCCTTTCAGAGTTTGGCATGGATGCCGAAACTTAGTAAATCACTCCTCTCGAATAAGAAAATGGGGCCATGAAAAATGTCTGACGAAATTTCTCGGAACCGAAACTGTCAGACTTTTCAATTGTGTCACAGAAACCCCGCATGTTTACCTTTAGCCTTTTTGATTCGTCTGAAATATGATTCGAAAAAAAGAGCCTGAGGTAGGTATCATTTATTTTATAAACCAGGATAAAAGAATCCTTCATAATATAAGCCTCAAAATTCGACAAAAGAATCAAGCACTTCAAAAAGAAAATCCCTTGCCCATAATAAACACTGAGACACAAAATTCCAATACCAACAGTTTATCACTAGTTGCTCATTTTTGACACAAAAGATTCTCACTTATACACTTCAAAAAAGTTCCTAGAAACTGCTTTATCAAATTAGACAACTACGTGTGGATATTGTGCGTACGTATTTACCATATGTATGTATCTATGCATTCTCCCAGTGGCTCTGCTAATCTTTATAATCTTTTAATTAAGCCTTTGGCATCTCTTTTTAAATAAAGTATCTTTTGCAAAAGCATTAATTGGATGGAATAAAATTCCTTTGCAAAAGATACTTTTCTCAATCGATTTGCCTTTAACCCCAATTTGTGAAGCTCATAAACAGGAATCAAAATTGCTATCCCACCAGCCCCATAAAATGGTTTTTATTTTTTTGCCATCATCACACTCGGTAGCGAGAACATTTCCAAGAATTTCGCCAAAGCCCTACAGAAACCGGCTGACGTCAAACGACCAACAAAACAGTGTTCATTAACCTTCGCCTCTACGCACATTTGCCTTATCCCATACGTTCGTTGAGTAATTAGGAATCTCCTTAACCCAGGAGCTCTGTGTCTAGAATGGAGAGCGGTGGTCATGGCGTGTGGGGTTCCATTCAAATTGACGAGCCATTGTAATTGAAGAACATTTTCGAGCTACGCTACTGGTTTCAAATTCGCCGAAAACAGGAAACGACAAATAATTTAAAGGTTCCTTAACATTGAACAAAAATAATTGAATGAATAACGTCTGTTGTTTGTTTTTTGTCTAAGTGAGAGGTTGCTCATGTGCCTTAAAAAAGGGATGCGGATTAATAGAAGCAAAACGTATCTGAATAATGTATTTTCCTTGACGCTATTGTTTAAAAGTCTGGTTCAACATAATAGGTCAATGAGTTTTCTTTTTATGTTAAAGCATAGAGCATGAACTTTAAACAGCCACGTTAATTGAGTACAAAGTAGGGCGGCATTAGCAATGTTAAAGTTAGTGCACGTACATGATTGTATATTCTTCGTTGAAATTTGTAAATACTCTACTATTACAGGTTGCGTGCTAATAAACCCTTAACCATTAGTCGCCGACAAGTTTAATTGAACTAACTCATTCAACATGCCTTAAATCGCAGACTATAAAGACAGCCTCATCAAAATGGCCGAACAGCTCATCTTCCATGGCTTACCCGAGAAAATCGCCGATTCGAAGAAACTATTGGCCGACCGATGTTCAGCTAGCGCAACATCGATGAGGGTGAATATTCATGTCCTCGAGCTGGCGAGCACGATACTATGTCGTCAAACGTATGGGCTCACAACAAAAGGTTAAAAATAATGGTTTCTTCATTATTATAGTAAGCTTCAGTAAGTACTTTTAAGATAAGAGCTTAAACTGCCTTCCATCCCCTACGGTCCTACTCACCCTGCCTGTTGACTAGACCAAGTTTCCTAGCCTCCGTGACTGCTTAGTCTTTGAACTGGAGGTTTAGTCTTCCATTCTTTTCTTGAGTATGGTTGATGGGATTCCAAGACACTCTTAGCTGGAGCTAGTTATCCATTTGCTCAATGTGACCGAGCTATTGTAATCGACCGGATTTGAAGAGCTCATGGAGTTGGGGGTTGAATTTATCTTTTATCTTTCAGTTTTGCTGTATTGTTTATCGTCAAGTGATCGGCTTCATATAGAAGAACTGGCAAGAGGAGTATTTTCTAGAAGGAAGTTTTGATCTTTCTTGTTTGAACAGAGTAAGGTAGCGTCGATTGCCTACGATGAGTCTTGGTCGGATATCAACCAATGCTTGTTTATTTTGGGTTAACCTGATTTAAAACGCTCTTGCATTTCAAGTCGTCGAGTGCATCCGAGGATTTGGTGATATCAATATTTTATCTCTTCTTCAGAATTTTCAAATCGTAAAAAAATAAAAAAACATCTAAGTTCATTCTTGAAAACCATTTAATTCTCTTTACAGCACTCCCCATTGACTGCAACCCACTCAGCACAGCGCTTGATCCAATCCTCGAAACATCTTTCATAATTAGATGATGGTATAGACATCAGAGTTGACTTATGTCCGCTCGGCTGATCGGTTCGTTTCTTGACTAGAATAGGGTGGCTGATCGGTGGTACTGGTGCAGTTTTTCTTCCATGTTCACGATTATTACCGATTTTTTTTTTAAATAATGAGTCAAATCTATTGCTTACAAAAATTCTGGCCAAATAAACCATATGGCGGAGAGGTACAGTTTTCTCCCGTACAATTTGATACTACTCCATTTTTTAATTTTAAATTTGACATGCAAATCCTTTGGCGTAAAATTGGGTTGCGATTCACAAAACAAATTTTTTTTGTGATGTACTACTGTGTCCAAAAAATAAGGTGACATTGTATTTATTTTGAAAATTCTTTATTTATTCTTCCAAATCAATTTCATCCCCTTCAAAGTGAACCCCTCCCGATGCAATGCACTTATGCCAACGGATTTTCCAATCTTTGAAACACTGGTTGTAGTCACTTTCCGCGATGGCCTTCAGTTCCGTCTTCGCTGCGGCTTGAATCTCCTCCATCGTATCAAAACGGTGTCCCCGGAGCGGTCTTTTGAGCTTGTTGAACAGCCAGAAGTCACACGGCGCCAGATCAGGTGAATACGGTATATGGGTTGAGTTTTTGACGAAATGATCACGAATTACGAGTGCGGTATGGGATGGTGCATTATCGTGGTGTAAAAACCAAGAATTGTCTTTCCACAATTCCGGCCTTTTTAGGCGGATAGCGTTACGCAAACGACGCATAACGTTCAAATTATATTCCTTGTTGACTGTTTGGCCGGTTGGAAGGAATTCATAAAGCACAACACCACGATAATCGAAGAAAACAGTCAACATGACCTTGATATTTGAGTGACTTTGGCGCGGTTTTTTTGGTCTCGGCTCTTCTTTGGCACGATATTCGCTCGATTGATCGGTTGTTTCGGGGTCGTAAGCATAGATCCAAGTCTCATCGCCAGTTATAATGCGTTTCATGACATCCTGGTAGTCGGAAAGCATTGTTTCACACACTTCAACGCGACGCCTTTTTTCCAAAAAATTCAATGTTTTCGGTACCAGTCGAGATTTGACGCGCATGAGGCCCAAAGCATCATTCAAAATGGTATTGACTGAGCCTTTCGATAAGCCAACTTCATTTGTTGGACGTGAGCTTCATCGGTTGAGGTTGATGGTCGCCTGGAACGCTCTTCGTCTTCGACACGTTCACGGCCGGCTTGGAAATCACTATACCCCTGTAAACATTTTTTTTAGACATAGCCTCATCATCAAAGGCTTTTTGCACCATCCTCAACGTATCCGCAGCAGAAAATTGATTCCGCAAACAAAATTTAATGCAAATTCTTTGCTCAATAAATTTCGACATCGCAAAAAACGAAAAACTCACTTTTAGCAGCTCACAAAACGACGCGTATCTCAAACACTATGAATATATTTTGACATGAAATTTCACAAAGATGTCACTGACAGTACTACCAACCTAAAAAGAAAGAAAAATTTCCAAATCCTTCGACGCGCGTAGTTTAAATTAATATGTCACCTTATTTTTTGGACACAGAAGTAAGTATAAAGCTATATTTTTCGGATTTTCTCTTTACTTCTGACATAAGACATTAATTTTTGCCGAATTCCATGAATCTCCGTCAACCAAAATTACCCCATAGGTTTTGATTCTCTTACGTGGACCAAAATATTCGGCATATTAAGCCGCATTCTTTGACTGCGTCGGCTAAGAAGCTTAATTTAAAGGACCACGTCCATGAATATTTGGTACTAATTTCAACTTGATATCTTCACGCGTTCTTGAGAAAAAGGGTGATGACAGACAGACGGATAACAACGTGAACTCATTAAGTTTTTTTTTTTAATTTTTAAGAAGAGAATTTTGTGAATATGCCTACGCCAACTTTTTGAAAAAATTCTTCATGATTAGAATATATTGCTTGATATTTAAAAAATGGAAGATCTCTACATTAATTCTAAGGTAGTCCATCATATTTTAACTCTAAAAAATTCTTGAGACTACCAAAAATGCCTTTTTAAGGGTCACTTTTGAAAACCTCTTCTTTCCCGAAATCTTAGTTAACTTACTTTCAATGATTTTTGCAGGTTGTTCAAACATATTTTAAAGATTTCCTTCTACATATAATTTTTTAATTTTCTTTTAAATATGTAAAGCGCATCTTTTGTTATTTTAAAGAAAACTTCTTCTTGATGGAAAATTTTATTCTCTCCAATTAACCTCTTCCTTTCTGTCTTTTTGAAGATTCCTTCTCAGCGAGATTTTCAAATTCCAATATTTCCAAACTCAATCTCAATACGTTTTTACCCCGTCTTTTTTATTAGTCTTCACATCTTTAAAATCTCAGTTGACAAATTGTTTTTAAATCATGTCCTCAATAATTCGACTTTAAATGTCATGTAGTAGAATCACCTGTCTAAGATAATATAATAATGACACAATGTTAGCTCTCCAAAACACCGTGGTCCAAAAATACATTTTCATCTTAAATCGATCAAGAAAAAACGTTAACTGAATAACTTCCACCTGTCGCCGGTGTAAGTGCTTACAAAGGAAGAGCTTAATCTGCTTGTCAACTTTTGGAGTCAAGTACAAAACGTGAACAAACCGCTCTGGAATCTGGCCTTATATACAACCTGTCAGACTTAAGATTTCCTTCTCCATCCATCCGACCCCATTCTTCTCAATTGAAAGAAAATAATTTTCTAATTTCATCCACGGATATTGAATCCCAAAGCTATCCACCATCCTTCAACAGCCCGTAAAATATACTGGCATCCTCGAGGAGTGGGAATGAAGACACCGAACGAATCCCAAGTGCCTTGCACATTACCAACAGATCATACTCGTACCAAATTTTATGTGTGTATTTGTTCGCGCCAATAAAACATTCACATAAACTGAAGATTTATGTGTCAGTGTTGTAAAATAAAATATTTAATCTTATATATACGTATATGTAAGTGAAGGTATAAAACTTGAGCACAGAACAGCTCCGATACAATTATATAAACATTGCAATGGTGCCAATTAAATCAACATGACACCGTTAAAGTAATCGATTTTTGGAGTGATATGACGGATCTGTCATCAAGGCTGTAGAATGTGAAAGAAGGTCCTCCTTATAGCCCCTTCATAATGACTTAATAAGAAATTTATAAAAACAAAATTCCCTCGTCAATTGTTGGAGCAATAAAATGGAATGCTTCTACGAAAGTCCTTCTATATACATATTCAATTCGCAAATGCATTCATTTTCAAGGACACTGATAAATTAGGCAAAAAAAAAAATAGAAAATAAGGAATGACGGAAGCCATAGGGCGAACACCTTTCGCTGTCAAAAGAAAGGTGTGGCAGGTCACAGGTACGAGTAAATAGGTAAATGATTTCCACTGGTGTCACATTATTTTCTTATTTTTAAGAAAATCGATTTATATCTTGTTTTTCGCATGATAAGTGCTTGCGGGTTTTAAAAGTAAAAAAAAAAAGAGAAATAGCCGTACATTGATGCCTAATTTATTCGATGTCACGCGAACAGAGGCGGATTTGAGCAAACACATCGTCTCGAAATATGAAAACGCTTCAAAACCAGACCGATGAGATGCTTTGGTTAGTGTTTTGAAGTGATTTTATCTGTGAAATTTTTTTTTTTTTACGAATGCTAAAGGTTCATTAACCTCCCTTGTTTGATTTTTAAAATTATTTGTAATAAAATAGTTGTGCATACATAAAAAATTAAAACCAAAAAAAAAATTAAATGGGAAAATCACCTTTACATTTTGTTTGCAGTTAAATTGACAAATGTTTTTTTTTTTAATTGTTATGTTTTGGATATTAAGTCTAAATTTTTTTTCCAAATGATCCTCATGAAATGTATAGAAATATTGAGCTGAGGCACGATAAGTTGCTTTTACCTATAAAAACAGTATCTTCTTTGGAAACTACATTCAATTGTATGCACACAGTCAGAACGAAAACGTAAAAATGAAAAAAACAACAAAACAAAAAGAAAACGAAGGGTTCTGTACCACCATACAATATGCAATACTTTTTATATCTTTAATTTAAGACGTAGCTTCGCATATATGTACCAATAAAGCAAATGACAATTGGTAGTGTCGCCATACGACGCGTCGCCTGCTGGTGATTTTCTGAACACAAACTATCCGACACATAATGTAAAAGCTCGAAAACGGTTTACATGCAATTCGATCGTTATAAACTTGAAGCATTAAATTAGAAGCTTTTACTTTATGTGTGGATAAGGTCTCGTAGAATTTCCACCCGGCGTCGCATGGTAAAATTACCATTCGTCAACGATCTTTTTTAACTTGATATCATTTTTATTATTTTCTGTTATAGCGGGCATAGAAGTACACATTCTGTGAAAATTGTGTCTTCTGTCCATAAGATACAGCCTTGAGACAGACAGGAGGATGGACGGACAGCGGATCCTTAGTAATAGGGTTCCATTGACTACCCTTTGGAAACAGAAACGAAGTCAGGACCATCATCAAGTATCTCTCCTGATGTCTGTCAAAGAAAAACACGCCGGCTTGGTTGAAATTTTGGGGGACTCTGCTCCTCTATATTTTTCAGTTGCAGGCCTATGCGAGGTGTTCAAGATGGGTAGAACATCCACAGAAGAAGAGCACCATGAGGGACGGCTATCCACGCCGCAAGTCGAGCCGACCAAAGAGTGGCAATCAGAAATTAAGTTGTGATCCCACATGTAAGAATTCTGATGATCTCTCATATTGATTTTCACGTGAATAGAGCGTCTTCATGTTGGGTACCCATGATGTTATCCGCTGAACCAAATAACACACCATTCGACATTCAAATCTTGAGGACTACCAAGCCAATAACGCTTTTAAATTTGCATGACGAAGCTTCCACATTTCTCGAAAGCTGATTTGCATAACGTTTTCTTTTAATTGCCGAAAAATACAAAATAACGTTTGTATTTCGGCCCTACACTGAAAGCTTAATCATCTAGAAATTTAGCTACTACATCTTCGGAATTGAACTTTAATTAGAAAGTTTATGGAGTCCTTATTTAAGGGTGCTGAAAAAGTGAGTCACTGTTACATGCTATAAATAAGCTTACTAATTAGAAGACTGCGGGAAACAATCTTGCACAAGGAGTGGAGCGATACCAAGCTAGAGTTCTGTTTCACCAAGACATCGTATCGGCATACAAAGTCGAGATTGAGAATCTGAAAGCGGACTTAGATTTGGTCGAACGCTCACCCTTTTCTCTGGATCTACACCGAGAACTTTTTTCTCACAATGCAATCTTTCCATATGAAACTAACCCGTATGTTCGTAAGTGTATCCACACTTGAAGGCAGAATCTTAAATTTAAAAGTATTACAATATTATAAGCCGAGCAGCCCAACGATACGTATAAACTTCAACTTGTATGCTCCATAAACACTTCTGACGATGTGCAGTAATGTTAACAAAGCTATACAATTTATAAATTTATCTCCTCTAGAGATTGAATTATCTGCAAACGAGACGAACGTTCGACTATGAAGTGGCCCTTCAAATATTTGCGTCCTCCGCCTTATCTAACGCGCGAAATACCAAGTCCGTCGCTGCGTGCCAACTTATTTTATGAAGCCTAGTCGCTTTTTATTAATGGTGAGAGTTATTATCAACAAACAAAATCAATAACTAGTACGAAAACCTTTGAGGTTAATAGACTTTGTGGTTATACAGAAGGGCAACGTGGTTTCTTCTTGTATTGTGATGCAACAAGTCAGGAAGGCGTACAAGTGATCTGATGTGATTAATGCCAACAGTGATTAATTACTGTTTGTCAGAAGGCAATTACAGATTCTTTTTAATCAATCAGTCATTTTTATAACATTATTTTTTATTTTATAAGACATTTTGTAGGCACAAATCTTGCTATTATTAAATTATTTGGCGCCTAAGGTTAGTAAGGATTTATTTATTTTTTTTATTTTTTTATTTTATCGCTATGGGCGACATGATTCAATTCGGATGACTGGAATTCTCGAAGTATCAAATATAAAAAGATCCTTAAAATAATTTCCTATTTATCATATTACACTCGGAAACAAAAAACGAAAATGTTAATGACAATGTAGAAAAAGAGGAGAGAGTTGCTAATCTTCTGTGGACAGAATCTCAATTCTAAAATAATTCATAATCCAGAAGAAACTGGTTCTTTCCTAACAAACCCAGCTAACATCGCAAATATTTTTATTACGCTGAAATATCGACCCAAATAAACCTACTCTCGGTTAGCTTAGTGTCTGAAGCGACACGATTCTATGCTATTTTTGTTGTAGCATAATGGTTTTTTAAGGTTCCGTACCTCAAAAAGAAAAACGGAACTCTGATAGGATCACGTTGTTCTCCGTTCGTCTGCCGCGACATTTTTTTTTTTTTTAAAGAAGAAGGCTTTGTAAAATTTAAAATTAGAAATATATATAGTATGCCGAATATTTTGAAAACAGCAAAGGAACCAAAAAACCTTTATGGTACTACAAATAAAAGCGGAAACAATTTCCAAGACTCGATTCTCGTATTGGACGAGCTATTTACATACATACAAGTTTGTAGGGAACCTGCGTTGTAAGGTAACAAATTTAAGACCTGCGATAAGATATTTTAAATAAAAAATTATGTTAATAAGGATAATAAAACAAAATAAAAAAAAATCTCCATCGAAATGGAAAACAGCATTGTTTCCTTACTTGAACATGAAATTTCTTCGAGATCAAATTAAAAAAGAGTTAAATTCTGTCAACGAACTATTTTTCTAGTAAAAAACAGAGAATGCTCCAGGCCTACCAAAACTTCTGTTGAATGGCAACGCGCGTGTAATAAAAAATACAGACTGCAGAACACAGAAGGCAGTTGCAAAATGCTTGATTAAGATGTCAGTGAGGGGCCACCAGAAGAGTGTTGTACAAGACAAGTTTTGGCGTCAACAGTTAAGCAAAAAAAAAAAACCAACCTTGTCAGACAGAAATGTTAAAGCACGCTTAAAGTTTTGCAAAGAACATAAACATTATACTGTTGAAGATTGGACGCGAGTAATTTGGTCAGATGAAACGAAAGTTAATCGGTTTCAGTCAGATGGAAAGAATAGTACTGGAACGACCAAATGAAAGCCTTCAAAAACACAATTTAAAAGAGACCATGAAACACGGACACGGAGTATGAAGCTTGATGGCCCGGGTTTGTTTCATGTGATGAAATAGTGGTCCTTAAGTGAAAATTGAAGGGATCATGGAAAACGAACAATACCTCGATATTCTTCGAACCATTTTATCAGAATTTGTTGATGAGTGCACGTACCCAATTGACGAAATTATTTTCGGAAAAACGGGGACCCTAAACACACCGCGTAATCAAGTCTGGTATGTTATAAAAAACCTCCACAAAATCTTACAACAAGCTGAGTGGGCAAAAATTGACCTTTGAACATATAGAGAAATAAGAAGAAAGTATTCCTTCACGAATTGGAGGCTCCAACAAAAACACAGATCACGCATGATTTTATGGGGGTGTTCTAGTCTAAAAATTTTAAAATATCAACTTTTTTTTTCAAAGTTTAACTAATTAAGAATATCAAGAGGATTTTTCAAAATTAAATTTTTTTCGGTTATATATGGTTGATATTTTGCTGACCGGAACTAATCGAACAAAAGATATTAGGGTATCTTCGTCTACCTGTATCCATACTTCTCAGTTAAGCCATTTATTCCTTTATATACTATATATTATATCTTTATATTTATATATACATATATATATATACTATATAGACAAAAATGAAGCCAATTTAAGAGAGTTTATCATCTGAGGAGTTATTGACTAATGTTTAGGTTCAGAAACTCAAAATAATAATGAGTCTCTAAACTCTTTGATTTGGACCTTTAATCCAGGTTCATTCCGGACCTCAGACAATTGAGATAGTATAAAGCAATAATGGCCGATTGAATAAATGTACGTCTAAAATATCATTTCATGACTTAGGCAGCGAAAATCTTTATGTAAAACTTTAAACGCGTTTTTCTTGAAACTGGTTCTCTGGACCGATTTACATAAAATTTTTAGAGACTGTTCTTGAGACTTGTCTTTGTCTACTATTTTAAAAAAAAATTCGAAACAGACAAAAAGTGGTACGAAAATTGTTTTTTTTCAGGCAGTCGCGTTTTGTGAAAAAAAAATGTTTGCAACTTTTCCGTAGTTCCAGAAATTGCAACATTATTCTAAATCCATAAACGTTTTTTTTTTTGTTTAAGATTTCTAGGAGGGTTTAATTTTTAGGTATGGTCACGCGCCAATTTTCGAGACCCCAACTTCATCAGCTGTTAACTTTTGAAATTTTCTACTTTTTGATTGTTAATAAATAACTAATAAAAAAACGGATACTAAAAATATTTACTGCCTCTAGACTAGAATACCCCCTTAAACTTGAAATGAGTATAATTTTTTTTATACTAATTTCACAGGACGATATTAAAAATAAAATTAAACAATAATAGGACATTTCTCTGAATCAGAGTATCATGAGACCAGTGAAATAAGCCCTGGAAAGGTCATAAACACAAAACATACTGCAGCTTTCAACCTATACTATCCCACCGGGTGTCATCGTATTAATTTAAAAGATTATTATATATAATCAAACAAAAAAAAGAAGATACAAACGGGACATGAGGGCGACTTAATGCAATAGAGTTGTAAAATGTGATCGGAGATTTTTTTTGTTCGCTCGAGGCAATAATGAAAATTAGCCTGTAAACCTTGAAACAAAATTCGATGTAACACTTTGATTTATTTCCAAGCATTTTTGGATGGAAAAAGTTTTGAAAGCAATCTCGCTAATGAAGTATGCTGTAAGATGGTTATTCCAGGCTTTGAATATTTGTGAAACTCTGTGATAAAGCATTTGAGTAGGTAACTAAATTTTTGCGACTCAAAATAACAGCTTTGGAGTTTTTATTGCGATGCAATATTCGGAGAAGATTTTTAGAGCTACAATATGTTCGTTCAATTTAATTTATGCTATAACTGCTGAAGATGCTTCAGTTAAAACCATATTGATACTTTATCCTAAATGGAGAATGAAATTTGCATAAGTGTGGAACTGTTATTAAAAATTAATTAAGAAAAACGACAGCTATGACCGAATGTGATTTTATAAGCTCGCATATTTTATGGCATTAAGTGCCATTTCTGTCGAGGACGTTATATTAATTGACAAGTAGAGAGTTGTAGATGAAGTTTCCGACAACAGATAAATGGTCTTCCATTTCGACTTCCAAGCAAAGTCATTGCTATCTGTCCCGTAAAATACTAGTTGCATTGAATAAAGTTAATGTAATTTTTATACGAAAGGAAGTCTAACAAAGCCAGATTACGTTGAAATATTTCAGAAGAATAACTCTCTTCTCAATCCTTTTATTAAAATGTCGAAAGGCTTTTTAAGCGCCATATTTAAAGAAGAATCAACTAGCCTTCTCTCTTTGACTTGCAACACTACTAATTAAAGGGAAAAAGTAAAGAAATAGCGTACCAGGAGAAGTCGCAAGTAGCGGGTGATATTTATGTGGTATTCTAGTCTAGAAATAAATTTTTTTTTATATTTTCAAAGAATATATCTACAAGAGCGTTTTTCAAAATTTAAATTATTTTCGAAAATATCGGTATTTTGCTGACCCGGCATCCAAACTGGTTCGGCCGAAACTAATCGAATAAAAAGACATAAGGGATTCTCCGTCTACCTGAATCCATATTATAAAGTCAATTTCCGAGAGTTTATCATCAGAGGAATTATTGACTCGATGTTTAGGTTAAGAAACTAAAAATAATAATGAGTCTCTAAAGTCTTTGATTTGGACTTTCGATCTAAAACATATTCATTCCGGACCTAAGATGATTGAGATAACGACATTTATTGCTATTTGTATTTTTAATGAAGGCTTCATTCCTATTTTAAAAATGATGGAGCTTATGGGAATGACAATTGGCCCGGAAGCCCATTCATTTGATGTAAAACGAGACTAAGCCCGTATTGACCGCTCCGAGATACGAGCATCCAACGCATGAAAGGAGACCAGAACTGCTCGATATGAAGAGAGAAACGCGGAAACTAGTTTTTTTTGAAAACGAGGAAGGTCCGATGTATGAAGCAGGAATGGCAGATTGAATAAATGTAAGTCTACAATATCATATCGTGACTTTAACTACGAAAAACTTTACACGAAACTTTAAACGCGTTTTTCTCGAAACTGTCTTTTTCAAAACAATACCCACGATTTCTCAATTTCTACTGGATCGATTTACCTGAAATTTTTAGAGAGTCTTCTTCATAGACTTGTCTATGTCTGGAACTGCCCCCATCCCCAAATTTCTATTACTTTTTTTAAAATTCGAAACAGTCAGAAAAAGTGGTAGAAATTTTTTTTTCAGGCAGTCGCCATTTTGTGAAAAAAAAATCTTTCTATCTTTCCGTAGTTCCAGACATTGCGACATTTTTCTAGATTATAAATCTTTTTTTGTTTATTTCAGATTACTAGGAGGGTTGAAATCGTGGGTATGGTAACGGGCCAATTTTTTGAGACCCCCACTTCATCAACTGCTACTTTTTGAAATTTTCAATTTTTTTTATTTTTTTCTGTATTCTTGTTAATAAATAACAAATAAAAAAATGGATATTAAAAATATTAATTGCCTTTTTTTATGACACTTCAAAAAATAAATGAAATTCATGCCTCTAGACTAGAATACCCTCTTAAGAAGTCCATAATTTGTGGTAGTTCAAAAAAATGTCAGCATAGTCATTACAGTTGCCATGCACCATAACCCATCGGCATCGCTGAATAAATTTCTGTATCTCTGACCATCTCTTTTCTGTTTATCAGATGAGGTATCAAGAGTTAAAGGTCTCGCTGAAGGTCTCGCCGAAACTACACACGACAGATGTATATAGAGCTTGGAAATTTAAAGAAAATTAAACAAGAATTTCTTAACTCAAGAAATTTGCTATGTGAGTCATGTGCTTTTGTAACCAAAATGAGTAACGAATGCCACACTCAATTTCAGACTATTTGAAATATTCCTACATAGCTTGAGATTATAGCAGCTTCAGTTGGTTAAATTTCGACCAGTAGTATAGCATAAAACTGACCTCAATTTTGGACTGGCACTTTTTACTTATTTAAAACTTTGGACTTCCTTTAAAAGTAATCAATACTTTCTTAGAAAATATCTATTCTCACATTTACAAAGAAATGGAAGCTTTCAATTAAATTTTGTTAGCGAATAATTTAACTTTTATATATAGATACATAAAAATGAGGTGACTCTATTAACGTCGTTCTTTATCGAAACCGTTCCTCAAACTCTTGAATTTTTCTGAAAGTATTTAACAAAGAATCTTTATTTTTCCATTCCTCGTTCTACTGCTCACCTCTTGGGTATTGAAGAAGAAATATCGAACCAAAATAAACCACTAAGCTCCCAACTTTAGGGAGAAATTTATTTAATTTTAGAAAAATAATGAAATCAATCGACTCCTAGCCCCCCATCGGGATTCCTTTTACAATATTTGCTTCTCTCACTCTAATGAAATCCTGTGCAAACAGCAATAAGGATGAATATGCATGAAAACGTGAACATTACGTATAGCCAAAGATCAATGTCAAACTGTGCGCAAATAGAAGTTTTAAATAAGCATTGGAATCAAAACGTGTTCGGTGTTTTTTGGGGCTTACAATGGGTGGATAGAAATGTAATCAGGATAATAAACGGCTTTCAAATGTTTAGTTTATCTTTTATTTAAATCAGTATGAAAAGGATAACAGAAATTTGAACAAGCTCGACAATAGGGGTATATTTTTAAGTTTTTACAGTGGAATTTATGATGTTTTTTTACATTCTCAAAAGTGTAATTATTCTTCTGTCATAATAATATATGATTATTATTTAAGGCTTAACATATAAAAAAGCAAAAAAAAAAAACAAATGGTAACTTGCAAGCGAAACTTGGTGTTAGCCCCTGACAACTGAATTTCTAACGATGTATCTTGATATGTATTTCTATTTTATGTCAAAGTGAACAAAAATATAAGGAGACGAAATGAAAGATATTGTAGGGGTTTGAAACTCAGTTATATTTTGGATTCGATTGCCTAGGAATCAACTATTTTGCGTTCGTTCAATTCGCAGTATTTTGTTTGTCAAATTGAGTTTTTGTGTTTGGGGAGTTTGCGTCATTCATCTGTCGTTAGTTTAATGCCTTCACGGCAGGAATGGCTTTGGATCTGCAGCCCTTTATTCCGAGTCCCTAGTTGATTTCAAATTTGGAGATTCAAATAAAATTACTTACACAAATAGGAGGCGAAATTAGATTGGCTTACGCATATCGAAGGCATAGCTTACTGCAAGACTTGTCATTATTCATAAGGAAATAATATTACCAATTTAAAGTGCGATTCTAAGATGAGGGCGCATATTAAAATTACAACACAAACCTTTCAACAACCTTTAATTAGAAATGCAATAATACGTTCTGAGTATAAAAATCCTACACCTACATTGCACAAACTTCGCATGGAAATAATCTGCCTAATTACTGTGTGCATCACACAATGGATTCACTTCCAAAACTTTTTGCACAAATTTTTGGAAACGTAAAAGTGACATTGAAGTGTGGCAGAACTAAGTGTGCGGCAATGATTAACGATGTAATCAGACCATTTTCCAGCGAAGTCATTGCTTCACAGCTTCGGGTTAACAATTTTTCTTTAATTATGGACGAATCTACCGATGTCAGCTCGTGAAAGTGTTAAGTTATTTTAAGGACTGTGTAAGATAAATGATTACACAACTATTTGAATAACTAGCGCGATTTTTTCATGTTTGCAGGAACTGAGAGTTCCTATAACCAATATGATAGGTTTAGCTACATATAACGCATCGGTGATGCAAAGTGATGTAAACGGTGTAAGAGCAAAATTGCGTCAGTTAAATACTACAATGTTTTATCTCGTTTATATGATACAAGTCACTCGCTGCAGTTTTGTGCTTCTTACGCTTGCAAATATCTTCCAAATAGTTTGGAAAAACTTTTGAAAGATATTTATTATCATTTTTATCACAGTCCGAAACGTCGAGATAGTTTCAGGGAGTTTCAAGATAATTTCAAGATTGAACGAGTAAGTTCAAAATTTGATGGGTTCAACGAATCTTTTTTTTTAGGTTCAGATTGCACCAACAAAGCATATTTTTATTTTGATTCATTCATTTTAAAAGAAATTAATACGATTAAAAAAGAATTTCAATCTTAACATCCTATCGCGCAAAGTATTTTTTTTAATAATTGAAGATCTTTTTATCAATATTCAATTGAATTTTTTATTAATTGCCCCAACATGTCGGAATAAAATCAAATTTGCGAATCCTAATTTTCGCCTTCCCTTGCAACAAAATTCATTTTGGAATACAATTCGAACAATTTCAAAATGAAGTTTAAATTTCGGAATTAGAAGCACTAAAGAAGGATTTCTAACAATTTTACATATTTTTGTGCAGTCATTTATAAAAGCGATTTGAATTCGAAAATATTGTTCTGAAAATGTTGCAATATTTGAATTCAAAAAATATTCAAGCACGTTCGAGCATTTCCTTTTCACTGTGGAAAGGATTTAGAAATTTTAAATTCTCAGCGGCTATTACTGATGAAATAAAATAATGATTTCGTTAAAAATTTTAATCCTGACTCAGACATCGTTCAATTTTAGATTGACATGGTTGAAACAGATAATCTTCTATTCTATGTTTAAAGAAATCTCAGGATAGATGATTATTTAAGCGATTCTACCTCACAGTTCAGCAGAAGCAGAGCGAAAGTTTTCAGAAATGAATTCAATAAAATCTGATACTACTAACAAATCGCTTTGCGAAAGTGTAGAGAACTTCAATCTCTGCAAAGAACTTCCCAGGGAAATCAATATTGACAAAAACAGACATTTCAAAAATTTTAATTAACGGAAGAACCTTACGTACTCAAATAGAAAAAATAAAAAAAAATATTTATAACTATAAACTTATATGGATTTCGATAACATCATTTTTAATTTTTTTTATATTTAATTTACTAACGTATGCTGGTCTTGATTATTGCTTGTTTTGCTTGCAAAGTTAATTAGTTTCGAGAAAACTATTAATACTTGATTGTGAAATTATAAACTTTAATCGCATAAAATGAGTAACTCTGTAAGATAATGTCATAAACTTTTGATTAAGAACATTTTCAAAATAAATATAACATTGCATTGAAAACATCACAAAACTGCCATTTTTAAATCTGCTTCGCATTCTTGCAATCTGCTTGAATTTGTGAACCCATTCTGTTTCACTAATTTTTTTTTGAAGTGCTAACGCTGGTTCGGATTGCGTGAACCAGCTCGTAAAAGTGAACTGAACTTCTTGAGACCAATCATGTCCCAAAGGAGTGTGAGAGCGATGTCGCGGAATCAAATCCAAGAAATTACAACTGCAAACCTCACGCGAGTGATTTATTATCCTTAAAGAATATTATTGTCCTAAGTATGCTACTGAAGCAAATCTTCTGCTAGATATAAAGCTCCCAAGAGAGTTGGCACGCCAAGAGTTTGTGCTGGTGTATAGAATTCATTTATATACATCTTTAAATAAAACATGGCCATTATAAATATATCATAAATTAACTACATCTGCAAGTAGTTAATATTTTGAATCACTTAGAACTTTGTTCAGTAAATCTCTGTGTGTACTGTTTCAAAAACTATGACGATCACCAATAAAAATATAATGGAGGAATAACGTTCTGATTATTTTAAGACCGAGATCCACTTTTTTGAAAGAATTTACTTGCATTGCACATTATTCATCTCTTGAATGATAAAAACAAAAAAGTTTGTGACAAAACGGCTTAGAGTCACATTGTTTTACTTTTCCATTTAAAGTTTCATAAACAAAATTACTAATAATTTGAACATGAAAAGAAAAACCAACAATGAGGTACCTCCCATGGATATGCACAAAGTTCAGCCTTAGAAATTAATTTTTAAAATGCAAACCATTTTAATCTGACCTGCCCCACACAAATCGAAAAAAAAACAAGCAAATATTTTTGCGAAACAAAAGCATTTAACAAAGGTCCTCGTGTTCTTGTTGTTCGCATTACTTATGCATTTGAAGCTCCCCATGTACACACATAAATGTCAACGACCAACACAAAGAAGGACATCTGGCACTGGTCGTTTGCAAGGAGTAAACAAAGATAAATAACACTTTAAATACTTTATGCTGTTTAATAATAAATTGAAGGAATCATACATTTGTCCTCATTTCAATTCAACCGTCTTCCACGAAGCACATGCATAAGAAGTACATAAAATGTCGTTTAGCATTGCTGCCACCCGCTGTCACTGCTCTATTGAGCGCGGACGAAGCAAACTGTGTGATATCACACATTTAATAAGCATGTCCTCTGAGACCTATATTCAAACAGCAGCAGCAGCTGCCTTACTAGCGATGAAGGATACAACAATAATGACGCAATTCTGACTCTAGCTGTTTTTTTTTTTGTACCCAAAGCAATTCAGCACACAATCGAAGTGGACAATTTAAACCAAGACAGATATTGACTATACACCCTCTAAAAAACTCAACGAGGACAACTAGGACCTCATCATAAAAAAAAACATAAACAAATTATGCGGGTGCTTTTGCCAATTTGCAATGTTATTGTTGTGCAAATTAATAAAGTGGGTCGAGTTGTCCCGCCAACGTCTAAGATCATACATCCTATGTTCAACCCCCTACTTGAGAGCTTCCTCTTAACTGCCCGGAATAAGCACTATTGATTTTGTACGTTAGCTCTTTCTCTATCGCACGCGTACACTATCTCAGTGTGAGGTTGAGATTTTTTGAATGAATGAACTCCTTTTTGGAACAACAATAAACTATAGAGAGAAAAACAAGAAGACTCTACTTCAAAGAGTAACCAAGGCAAAATACCCATCCACAAAGTTTTGTTCACTTTTCTTTCGTGCTCTTTGAGTAGAGTACCACAATCACTACCCACTTTACCCACTGTGGTCGTAGAATGAAAAGTCCTTGAACGTAAGTAATCAAATGATTCGGCCACCCTAGTAAAGATGTCTTTTCACTTCAACGCCACCAGACCAAAGGGGGAAGTTTGAAAAGAAAAAAAAAACAATCAAGGAACTTAACATCCTCGTACTCGTATCTTTGCCTTACTTATCTTTCGCAAGTTCCCAAGGGTAGTTAGAAAAAGAAAATAGGACAAAGACTAAAATAGGACCATTAACATCTTTTGATTCTGTCATTTTCGTGCTGAGATTTTATATTTTCCATTTACTTGAAAGGCATTTCAATACTCTCTTATCTCTTATCTGATATCTTTTTATCCATAGATACAATTCATAAAGTGTCTCTTTTAATAACCACAGCCATTCCATGTACCATACACATCCTGTATGCAAAAGATACAATTTTAGTTTTCATGTTATATGTACCGTCAAATCGTCCTCATCCTCCGCATTGCTGCTATAATCCTCGCCAACAAGGAACGACGAAGCCATTTTCGCTTTTCAACTGTTTCACTAACAATATTTTGCCTATTGTACACTAATCGGAACCGCTTGCGCTTACTCTTCCAGACTTGGGGAACTCGAGAAAATTTAACTTTATCTAAATTTTTTCATTTTTTCTTTTCTTTTCATTTTGCTTTTTTTTTTAAACTTATTTTTCGCTACGAAAGACGACCGACTTCGCGAGGACTTTCCCGGTTTTCTATTTAGGTGTGCTCGATATTTTCATTTTTTTCATTGCTTTCACTTTCTTCTTTTATTTTTCTTTTCTTTAAAATTATTATTCCTTCCGCAACAAAACTATTGGGCTCAAGCCCGGAGCCAGCATCCGAAAATGCTTACAGACCACGCTTTCATCGGAAGGCAACTGATTTCGATGTAAAGCTTCAGCAAAGACACCGGCAGTGGTGGCAGCCTGGCAGGATGAATTTTCTTTTTATTGCATTTCCAAGGGTAGCTCCAGAAGTGTATGGGTTTTTTTTGTGTTTGTGTGTGTGTGTGGAAAAAAAGTATAACTGGGATTATGTTATCCTAGGGTGTTACTGAAAGGTATCAGCTGTTTTGCTCTTTTGTGAGATACAAGCAAAAGCTTATTCTCCTAGGACTGTGTGGTGGGTGTTGCCATTTGGTATTAAAGTAACTAAAATTTTCTTCTTGGGTGCCTTACCTTCAAGGTCATTGCGCTTTAAGAAGGGTTTAATAGAGAAACAATGTCATTCAACAAGGGGACCATTGTGGTGTTGTTGCTGTGTAAAGGAATACGAACTTATATTTATTTATCTCGCTTAGAATCAGGCAAAAACTTTATTGATTTTATAAATCGCAAGAAATTAGAATGATTAGTATTTAAAAAAGCATGTGTGCAAATGACACGTGGTAGAAGTAAAACCTTCAAAAATGTTGTTTTCAAGATAATGAGACGAATGTTAAATTTCGGGAAGAGGATTTAAGATTTGTAGATTTAAGAAATTATCATAGTGAAACAAAGTTAGATAATTATTTTACATTTTATTCGTATACTATATATTGGTAAATTATACCAATCACCTCTCTTGATATTTTGAGCCGCTTCCTTAAGCTCCTGATCTGTAGTACTGCCGGTAACGATTTTGCTTATTGTAATTGCCATATTCTTTTAGCGCACGGACAGTTGTATTCAGAACGACTATCAAAAGAGTCGGCATTCTAAATTTTGCAAAGTCGTGATACAAAATCCGCTATGTTTCATTTTCCAGCCTGATATATCACCCTGAATTTAAGAGATTGATCCATCCTGAGGATCCATTTTTCGATTCTAGCTGGAGGTTTGGAGGTGGGTTTAAAAATTGCTTCCAAATTCAATTCCTGCCAGATAATTATAAAATCGTTCTACAGTCTCCCTCTACTAACGCGAGACTTTCTTTCTCTGTTTGTGAATATCCTTTTTCTGCGGCAGAAAGGCTTCTGTTGTCAAATGAAATGACTCGAGGGTTTCCCTCTCGGAACTGTGAAAGAATTGCTCCTAACGCTACGGGTTTAGCAGAAGCAACTAAATGGGTTCGATGCCTTGCGTTTAAATATGCCAGAGATGAAAGTCTTCAATCTCTTGAACGCCAATTCCTGCTTTTCACGCCAGATAAAGTGAACATCCGTTTTTAATGCGCAGAAACCGTTTTTCGCTGCGCGAGATTGGGTCATTTAATCTCGCGTACTTGAAAATCGTCTTTGCGCATGCGCATATACATAAATGATGAGGACTGTGATGCCTTTTCTCAAGTATTGTACGCACAACGCTAAGGCCCAAGTAAACTCCAACTGTGCCTTGGAAAACACGAGTGGAGGCGATTAGAAGCAGAGCCCAAAGAGAACCACGAATATAAGAAACATTGTATCCATGTTTCTATCCATTTTCTCCCACGTTAAATCTTATGAATTTATGTGCCTGTTATTTTTTAATGTCGCTTTTTCGTTTCATCAATTTTCAAATCACAACGATTCTAGAGAAGTTTTCACTTAAAAAATAGTTTAATATTTGTAAAGTTTGTTTTTAACTTTTTCTCTTGAGTAAACCGAACCGAACGAACTTTCATGAATTCTTATTTATTTAAGTCGAGCAATCAAATACAAAAAAAAGTTGCAGCAATCATTTCAAAATCTTGTTTCACATGTAATCTCCCAAATTAGAAATCCCGATTACTTTTATTTACAAAATTCAACATTTTGCATTTGGAAACAAATAAAAATGTTACAACCTGATAGTTAGGTGCTTTAGGAGTCGGGTCGAGAATGGCAACTTGGCGATGCTAAGGGTTGTAACGTTATTACACATCTTTTGTTCTTACTTTACTTCCAAGTGGTATGCAAAGTGTAGTGGTTGATGTTAATCCGGACACGATTTGATATTCTTACGAGTATAGTAGCGAGTACTTAGAAAGAGAACAATAGCAGTACTATACATATGATGAGCTGTCTCGGTGGTGTCAACATCGGATTACTAGCTCTAAACGGAAGCAGAAAGCATACTTTATTTGGAAATCTCCAAGAATAAGTCAGGTTTTCCGAGAAAGAGATGGAAGTAGATGACTCCTTCCTAAATGAGCCAACGGCAGTTCACTTTGGCAATTGACTGTCCAACGAGAAAAAGCTGCAAACCGCGCAAAAAAAGGAGTTCGACGTCTACAGCGTTAAAATGGATACAGCATGCACCATTCCCAAATGCTTACTAGTAAGACATCATCCAATATGCAACCGTGACCTTAAATGGAGTATACTGGAAAAATATCACAGGGCTCTTCTGTGAGAAGAAAGGAGAAAATGATCATATATAAGAGAAGGGGCTAAGACGTTCTCCCAGCTTAAATATATCAAACTGCTCTCGCGAAAGTTACGAATTTGTGTGAAGAGAACTCTCATCCAGGCAATAAAAATGCAATCCATATACACAATTGTGTAGAAGTTAGCTTACCTATCAAAATATGTTCTAGTAGAGTAAATCCACCGAGTCCTTTACCCTAATATTTGAAAATAACGTCAACACCGACGATTTGACTATCAGCTTTACATGCCTTGTAGCTTCTTGTAGAAATAAAGGAACTTAGACTTATAAAAGACTTAGCATTATGGCTTCTGACTGACCTGATTACGGCAGGTTGACGAACGACCAAATTTTCAGTCTAAGGCATATCGTTGAAAAGAGTTGTTCGGCGTGACACTGCAAAACACGTGGTGAAGGGCAGGTGATAACACGGAAGCATTTATTTTCAATATATTTTCCAATTGAGGTGCAAGTGAAAGTAATTGGCCTTAAAGTAAGTGTGGACAAAAGGAGCCACATGTTGAGAACACAAGAAGAACTTTTTGGCTTGGCGAAACAAATTGGTTTAATTGGAAATGCACCAATGATTCTGCGTTTTATTTTATGGAGGCAAGTGCTTACCGGTAATCAGGAAAGCAGAGCAAAAATTGTTTAGAGTAAACTTTTTTCTTCGAATATTTTGATTTTCGAACTGCTAAGAGTTGATCGTAGTCCAAAAAGTAAAAATTTGATGAATATACTGCCGCAGCCACGTCGAGCGAATTGAAACGAAAATTCCGTTCGGACGATAGAAAAAAATTACTGACCCTTAAATCAGAGATTACATAAAAATGTATGCGACTGAATATCCTGCATGGGTTAATGGGTTAAGTTAGGTATATATCAATTAAGTTAGGCGATATTGGCGGTGGCAATCAATAGAAAGCGTTTAACTATTGTCAATCAGTGCGATACTCGTGGTGACTAGAGTGCCTCATGCACCTTGAGTCTTCGCGCACTGTTTCCTGAAAAAGATAATTGACTTTTGACTACTTTGGACAATATTTGTTCTATCAATTACATGATCTATCTTAAGACTTATCCTTCCAAATTTATGTAAATAAATATTATAATTTTCCTTACATTAAAAAAAAAAATAAAGTAATAGAGTTGAAATAGAACGACGGCAGCACTTTCCCACTATCAAATGGAAACTTCGAAAAGCTTTCACCGTTCTCTGCAAAAGGCAATTCCAGCTGAAATTGGCAGGACCAATAACTATCCCTTATTGTGGGTACTCATTAGAAGCAAGAGCCTGTTATCGTAGACGACATACACGTGAACTCTTTGCCCCATGCCACAATGATTTCAAGCAAATTTGTTTACCTTCTCCGAAAAAAGAAATAATACAAAAAACAAATAAAAAAAAAGTAAAAACAACAACAAATTTGAGAAACATGGTACGGATTGTTTCATAGGGTTTTATTCGCTAGGCGATTATAATAGAACCCAAGAGGGAGGAAAACCATTCTCATCCAATATTCCATTTGGCAATGTTTTTCTGACTTTTGTTGGGCCGATTCTTGAATCCTTTTTATTTACATCGACACACATTTCAATTGAATTGGATTGTTTTGCTTGCTAGCCTTGGATTGATTATTTTCTATTTGCCCGACGCCAGCCTTAAACTTAATTTGAGGGTGTCGATGGAAAAAGTAAGCAGCACTCCTAAAGGTTGTTCAATGGCTCTTCTGATTCAATTGCGTGTCTATTTATTTGTGGGTATTGTTTTTAGCTTGTAAGCTGACACTGATACAATGTTGTATACAATTAATCATATTGTTAAAGTCAAGTGAGAAAAAAGAGTTAAATTTCCTTTGTGAGTCCAAACGTAATTGTATCAGAACCAAGGAGATGGAAGTCTAATAAGTTCCATTAAAGATGTTGATTGTTTTTATGTCAAAATTTTTGGTGTGTATATGAGTCGTTTGTGCGGATTTGTTGTTCTCACTTTGTCCTGAATTTTAGAAGGATTTTTTAGATTTCTGACAGTAACTAAGCTTTCCAAAGCAAAATATGTTGCAGCTGGCGATTCATTTCACCGAAAAGACTACTTGTTGTGTGTGTCGTCACTGGTTGCATAATGATGTTTGCAGAGAACGTAGCGATACGACTTGTAGGTCTTTGAAAACGAGTATTATGTGGAAAGCACTGATCATCTTAGTTTTTGAAAACTAAACATGGATGATAATTTTGATTTCATGTTGGAGTGAATAACAAAAAATTAGGAATAGTACAAGGGCATAGTGTAATGTAGTATCGGGCTCAAAGAAGGTCAGTCAAATCAGTAGCAGGGATAAGAATACAACAATATTTGGGGTAGCTAAGTTGTTGCTAGGTCACAAGAGGAGACTTTCAAAAAAATAATTATTTCGAGCAGCTGAAAAGTCAAATATCACGTATTGGTAGATTTTAGAAATCTGACTGGTACCCTGTCATAAAAAAATTTGAATTTCTTGAGCACTGTCAAAACAATCGTAGTTAAAAAAAAGTGATAAAAGCTTCTTTGGGATAAATCTTTTAGACTTAACGATATTTTACGATTTGTCACTTCCATGAAAACAAATTTCTATCTTCCACGACGCGACGGGAAAAAAACTGCAGCATTTTTTTCATTTAGATTTAATTTTTTACAGAAGTTGTCTAACGTCTTGTCTGTTTAAATATCGTCCATACTCCTGAACACGTTTATTTAATGGGCCTCTTAAATTTGTTTAATTGTTGAATGGCGAGCTTTTTCTCATAGGACCTGAATTATTCCGTGGTTGTTGCTGTACACCCTTGAATTATACTTAATTTACTGAAAAGGCTCCCGAGCCGTGGAAAGTCTTTGCCTGAGACACGGCAGACTTCCGCTCTAGACCAAGCGCTCTGGCATCCGCGTTCGCTTGATCCTTAAAACGGAGGTTCGGTCTTATTTGCCATTTCGAATTTGGGGGCTGTGATTCTAAGAACCACCACGAGCCAGAGCAAACGTCATAATTTGGAGTTAAGACTATATCCACATCTTGGTACAGCTCATAGAGTTTGCAGTTATATATTCTTCTCTATTCGCTCTCCTCGCATACGGAATCAAATATTCGACGAAGAGTCTACTCTGCCTTCCTGCTTATCGTCAAGCTATCGGCTCCATATAGCAGAACTGGCAGGATGAATGTTTTGAAGAGCATGCATTTCGCTTTCCGAGTTTGGAGTTTTAAACTATTGAAATATGGTTTTGCAATAAAAGAAACTCACAGGGCGTAAGGTTTGATGACCTCGTTACTTGCTTTTTAAATTATTTGAAAAACACCAACCTTGGCTTCTATATTGAAACAATAGCTGTGTTTTGATTCTTGCTGGTATTGTATTCTATTGTTGAACCACTGAAACAGCTGCATATTCCTTACCAAAAACTCGTCCATCATGCGGCAACACCCGTCAGACGATACTTTCTTCTGCCAGCAAATAATAAGGAGCCGATAGTCTCGATGGCCCAAACAATTTATTTCCAAGCATTTGTGCAGTACAAAAGCGTTGCAAAATCGTTCCTGCATATTATATTACGTGTTCGCAAACTGCATTGTTTATACTGAATTTATTAACAATTTCAGAGCCTTACTCAAAAGAGCTAGTGATTTCAATATTTTGGTACAGAGCATCTTTTTCCCTATGGATCAACGCAGATTGCACATACATTAACGTCGACCTTGAGCCACAATTTGTAAAGTCACTGTTAAGGTTTATGGTCCTCAAGTTTTTCAAGTAAAACAAGAGTCGTGCTATGTCAAGAGAATTATAAATAGGTTCCGCAAGAGTATTGCGATCGATTTGGGATGTAATTGGGACTAACCGACAAGCAAGTCCGAATCAAAACAGAAGGATGTTCGTCCAAAGTTCACACAGGCATTCGTTCACATTTGTGCTTAAACATTTCCTTAAATTTATTTTTTATTGATATATTAACCTTTACATCGAGAGATGTGTCATAGCGTGCCTTTTTAAAGGCCTTTTTAAGTTCTATAACTATAGAAAGTTATTTAATCTCGCTAACCAGTCCAGGCAGTATTTGCAAAAAATGCATTTGATCGACCATTTTTTCATTGAGTTTATTTACAAAATTAGTCACCACTTCTAATTTTCTTTGTAAACTGGAATATTCAGCCTATGTTAACCCTGAAAGTCAATTTTTGAAATTGGATAAGCAGTTTCGAAGATTACCTTCTAGGTAGAAACTAAATAACTTACAAACTTTTACTCTTTATAATAGTGTGGATTAACTTTAACTAAAATAGATGACACGTCAACGGAATTTTCTAAGAACTTTTTGAATTTCAAAACTTTTCTATAAAAAATATTGACGTTAAGTTAGCAGTTATATAATTGGTCGCCACGGAGGACCCTCTTATTAAAATGGTTTTGAATATGACCTCATACAGACAAACTGCTAACACACAGCCGATTTACCCAGGATAAACAATTTCATCATTAGGCTAATTAGAAATCACTTCGCGCGATCAGCGAATGTTACTGAGAACGAACTCATATCGGGCTTGTTTTATCCCAATTTAGTATTTTAGAAATACCTGAGGTATTCTTGTCTTTGGATGCAGATGGCAAATGGCATTTATATCATATCTCTAGAAGGGCAACAGACAAAAGGGTCCTTTATGCGCCAGAAAGCTTAGAGTTTGAGTCTGCTGAATGGAGGTATTGTATTGATTGTAGTAGGCTGAATAGGTACAAATAATGGTGGCTTGACTGGATTGAAGCTTGCGCTTAGCTTAAGTTAGGTTAAATTAAGCTAAGTTAGGTTTTTTATTATTTTATTATTATTTTGTTCTGCAAGTCTCTAGGATAAGAAATATATATCAGATTCTGTCTCAGTTTTTTGTAACTTCAAATAAAGTTATGTTTAAGATATTTTCTCTCGCTTGTCTTTGTGATTTTTTACAACAATTAATCTTTTGTGAAAATTAATGAGTCGCAAAAAAAAAAGAAAAAAAGAATGCAAACTGCAAACATGATGTTATTCGCAGTTTTCGAATGTTAATGAAAGACCAACTTTTATGGCCAATTTACTTTTCCAAAGTCGCATTCGGATTTGCTTACCATTGCGTATTTTTAGGTTTGCTGTCATCATTCGTCCAGATCTTTACGGGACTCGTTGCAAAAGAAGAATAATTTAAATAATGAAATGAGGTACTTTTATCAAGCTATATTCTAATACCGAGTGAATGGCCAAAAACAGTTCGCATTTAAAAATGTATACGAGCCAGAATGATTCTTTCATTCACATACCTTGGTGAGCTGTGAGTCAAATTATTCCTAATGCTTCGAACCGTTTCATCAATCAACTGCTTAATTTACAGATCAAAAAAGCTTAGCACCTCTAATTGCTTATCCTGATATCGGCATTAAGAAGTGCATCCTGATTATAAGTAGATTGAAACTGGAGTCGGACAGATTTAGTTGAAAGAGAATTCATTTCCAGAAGTTGCGCATCGGTGAACCAACTATTCGGTCTAGTTTTAACTAACTTAATACAAACACCAGCTTAAAGCATTCTCTCTGTTTTTAAAAGTTTTTTAATTAGTTTGAAATTCAATTTTACGGATCAATCAAAATATTGTCAGTGATGCGCCTCAGAATTTTCAACCACAAGAGAACTTATGAAAAATTTGCCTTCTTGGGGCCGATGAATGCAAAACTTGATGAGACCTTAAGCTTAGGCCATGTTCACACATAATATCGCATACCGATAACGTAATTCTGTCGACTTCAACAGTATCAGCGAGCATTCTACCAAGTTCTTCGTAGCTGCTTATTTTCCTTCGAAATATTATACGCTTATATATATTTCCAAAAGTATGTGGGATAAAAAAATCGCCACAGAAACGTGTCATGTTTAATTGTACAAATAGAAATATTATGCGTCTTTAAAATTAGGAATATTAAGGTTGATTAATTCTAATTTAATAAACTAATTAGCTCTAATATACAAACTTATTTTTACTTGATTGGGGAACTCAGTAACTTAGTAACACAAGCAGATTTAGATATGTTTTTAGTTTTTTTTTGGAAGATATCTGGAATGCGATATTTTGGGAGCTGAGTTTTATATCGATCGATAAAGCTATTAAAAGTCAACACCGCTTAACCTGACCTGCGTTTCTTTGTTTTCTGAAAAACAATGTGTGTTCTAACTTGTCTTTGATCCTTTCTACCCACCTTAAGTCTTATCGTTATAAGGGTGTTCAGAACTTCTAGAGCTTGCGCGACAAGAACATTTTAAAGATTTCGTTTCCCGCACGTTTTGGAGATTAATTCTAAATGCAATGTGATTTAATTTACGAGCTTTAGATTTCTTTCTTTTGGGAATTTTGTAGTTGCTGGTCTATGGCAACTGATTTTGGAAGCTTTCGAAAAGAGCATTCGAAAATAATGCTAGATTATCATCTGAAGTTCTCACAAAAAGATTGAAATGCCAGATCGATATAATCTACCAAATTGAATGGAAAAATTTCAAATAAGCAATAAAAAATGTAGAATATGTTTTAGAGATATAACAAACAAAAATCGGGAGAGTCCATTTGTGCCGCTCAGTATCTGATGGTCTAAGTTTTATTAATCAACCTTAAGACTTTATACAAAGCTTGTCTGCTTAGGTTTGCATAAGGGACTCAAGAATGTCCAAGAAGTTGACACCAATTTTCTGGTATTTTTTATGGAAAAAAAAGGTGCAGTGATGTACACAAAATGTGCTATCACGTGCCACATACAGAACATTTTTTTTCCATAAAAAAATTCAAAATGCCGGGGTCAACGTTTTGGAGATGACTCAAGGGACTTTGACTACACAGTGACTACTTTGGTTTTAATTTCCTCCCAAAGGCGGCGTCTGAACAGAGAGTGAAAATTTTGCGATCGACTTTATTTGCATTCGAATAATTCGCAGTATTTTATTCGTTAAATGTTGGCCATATAGCAAAAGCATTTTAATTGCAACTGTCAACAAAAAACAAAAAGTAGAGAAAAAGCTTTTCTTTACTTCATGTTTGCTTGGGTTGAGGAAAGAATTTGAGATGAGTAGCCTTAATATTACTTTGAAATGAAACCTACAGTACATGCATTAAAATACGACAAACATTTCTTGGGACAAGAGCTTAGTTGGAAGTTAGGTAACAGCTCCAGCAATAACATTTGAGTGGGTTGGACCTGTTGTTTTACTCCACCTCTGTCCTCTTCTTCTGAAGGGTTGCCAGTGACTAGCAATAAGTGTGTCGTAATAATGAACTTGACTTTTTTTTATTTTCGGTTCTTGAACTCCGCACCTCACGCTTTTAGTCTGTGTAGTTATTTGTTTTATTATGCTTTTTTAAAACATACTTTTTGTTTACTTTTTGGTTCCCATCATTTCGACTTGCATTGAAAAATTATGAATATGCAATGCAATAATCCTCCGCTAAATGTTCCAAGTCAGGATGCATCCTTTTTTAGTAGCATCAGCAATGTGCGAAATTTTGGGTGTAATGGCAGTAAAATCGTTTGAAAATTT
The DNA here is from genome assembly GCA_963555765.1 of Orthonevra nobilis. Classification (NCBI taxonomy): domain Eukaryota; kingdom Metazoa; phylum Arthropoda; class Insecta; order Diptera; family Syrphidae; genus Orthonevra; species Orthonevra nobilis. The sequence goes on along the minus strand of OY743227.1, from coordinate 48,429,706 downwards.
GAATTTAATATTTTATACGCTCATTTTGAAAAGTTAGGGTTTTGAACAAATTTGTTGTTCAAATTATTTAGAGGCGGTCGTTTGTCCTTTGATATGCTTAACTTTAAATTTGAAAATGGATTTTAATGATAGAATTTGATGGAGGCATAGAAATAGGCCTCAAGACAATGAAATTAAAAAGGATCTAAAAGCATATAGATCTTAAACGTTCACAAACAAAAATGTTTGCTGAAATCATTTATAGCCAGCCTCAAAAGCTTCGGTTATACTCGTAAAACCATGCTTTGTTCAACTTGTGACAGACCAATGTGCTCTTCGTCCTTGAAGGATGCAAAAATATTGATTATCTTATTTGGAACGAGTCAAGTTATTAAGGCAAGTTATTAAGGTAAACAGACCAGCTACCTCCAATTACAACAATGCCTATGAATGTATTCTTCCAGTGTTTCTGTGTGCCTTAACGCTGGTGTAATGTTGACTCGTCTCATGTAAGTTAAAAAGGGAATACTCTTAATATGATGAGAAATTTGTCACCGCAAATTTTAAATGCTTTAACTTTTATGCAAACATTTGTTACATAAATACATTTTTTATGTTTCATTCTGAGTTATGACAGAGGATGACTGAGTCATTCATTTTCGCACGTGCAGATAAAAAAACACCCGAAACGTTGCGTTGGCGGATAATAATATGTTCCATTACGATGTTACACAAATGATGCCACCCCCCTAAGCTTAAAGGTCAACGAGGATGTGTGAAGCATTGATTATTAATTTCTGTGTTCTTTATTTATTTAATTCGCATGAAGCTAAATTAAATGATTTCAAATTTAGATGCATATTTTTTTTTTAAGTGAAAACTTCCTTAGCATCGTTATGATTTGAAAATCAATGAAACGAAAAAGCGACATAAAAAATGACAGACACATAAATTCATAAGATTTAACATGGGAGAAAATGAGATAGGAAGCATTATACAGTGTTTCTTATGTTCCTCCACTTGTGTTTATCAAGGCACAGTGGCAGTTTGCTTGGGCCACAGCGTTCAAAAATGTTCGCGAAATTATTATCGATGAAATCAGTATGATTGGAGCAGAGTTGTTGTGACAAATAGATTCAAGATTACCGGTAATTTCCAAGTGCATTTTGGAAAATTAGATTTAATCTTGAGCGGTAATCTACGATCCGATTTATTATAAGCAAATAAAGGAGGATTTAAATTCTTCGAACTGGGTGAAGTAATGCTGACAGATCAATCGGACATTCCCAACGATATGGGCAGTTCTTAGACGATCACGAGTTGCAATTAGATTGAATCACGGTTCTACTCCGTAGAAGAGGTTGAGAGAATTTCTCCGATTGTTTTTCGATAATCATTCAGTTGCTTCATATAATAATAAAGTTTTGAAATTCACAGTCGAAAAAGCTTTTGCACAAGCAACTGATGTACTATATATACTACTATATACTACTGTGTGGTTGCGGAACGATATGGGTTGAGTTTTTTGTGAAATGATCACGAATTACGAGTGCGGTATGGGATGGTGCATTATCGTGGTGTAAAAACCAAGAATTGTCTTTCCACAATTCCGGCCTTTTTAGGCGGATAGCGTTACGCAAACGACGCATAACGTTCAAATAATATTCCTTGTTGACTGTTTGGCCGGTTGGAAGGAATTCATAAAGCACAACACCACGATAATCGAAGAAAACAGTCAACATAACCTTGATTTTTGAGCGACTTTGGCGCGGTTTTTTTGGTCTCGGCTCTCCTTTGGCACGGTATTCGCTCGATTGATCGGTTGTTTCGGGGTCGTAAGAATAGATCCAAGTCTCATCGCCAGTTATAATGCGTTTCATGACATCCTGGTAGTCGGAAAGCATTGTTTCACACACTTCAACGCAATGCCTTTTTTCCAAAAAATTCAATGTTTTCGGTACCAGTCGAGATTTGACGCGCTTGAGGCCCAAAGCATCCTTCAAAATGGTATTGACTGAGCCTTTCGATAAGCCAACTTCATCAGCAAGGTCTCTAATCGTTAATCGATGGTTTTTCAACACCAAATCTTTGATTTGTTGGTCGTGAGCTTCATCGGTTGAGGTTGATGGTCGCCCAGAACGCTCTTCACGGCCGGCTTGGAAATCACTATACCACTTGTAAACATTTTTTTTAGACATAGCCTCATCATCAAAGGCTTTCTGCACCATCCTCAACGTATCCGCAGCAGAAAATTGATTCCGCAAACAAAATTTAATGCAAATTCTTTGCTCAATAAATTTCGACATCGCAAAAAACGAAAAACTCACTTTTAGCAGCTCACAAAACGACGCGTATCTCAAACACTATGAATATATTTTGACATGAAATTTCACATAGATGTCACTGACAGTACTACCAACCTAAAAAGAAAGAAAAATTTCCAAATCCTTCGACGCGCGCAGTTTAAATTCATATGTCACCTTATTTTTTGGACACAGTAGTATACATAGGTGGCAACAATATTGAACAGCAAGCATATATGCGTCAAAACTAACACAAAGTGTCAATGAAGGAGGTTTACCTTATGAACTGACATTAGTTATCAATAAACCATACATTATAACACCTAATATTGACGTGTCAGATGGATTGGCAAATGGTGCGACGGGACAATTAGTTTATATTGAACAGAATGATAGAGGAAAAATAGATCGTTTGTGGCTACAATTCCCTGGCTCTCCTTAGACTGGCGAAAAAATCAGAAGAAAGGCAGCGGCATTAATACAAAAGCACAATATTTCTTCACCGGCAGTACCAATAGAGCGAGGAATATCGTCTATACCATTAGTACCTAGTAATACAGTAATTGTAAAACGTTCCCATTTCTCACTAGTGCCTGCTTGTGCGATAACGATTCGTGAGACGCAGGGAGGTACATTTGGTGAAATTCCATATGAATATGACAAATCATATGCTCAACAGTTCCTGTACGTCGCACTTTCTCGAGTAACGTTGAGTATTGTACTGTTTTAAAAAAAAAGTGATAGAAAATTTTTTAGAATAATGAAGTCACTGTAGATATTCCTAATTTTGACATTGTTGTTAAATATAAAAGGCCACAAGCGAGGGCCGGTGGAGTGGCAATCTACCTCAATTTGAATGACGGAGCCCGTGTTGCTACTCCACTAATGGAACTCAATACACAACAACTGGAATAGTTATCAGTTCAGCTTTCTAAAAGGGGAGTAATATGAGCATGTCAAACCAAATTAGTTAATAGTAATTCAGTACTTAATTGTTGCCATCTACATTAATCCCAACAAATCAAAAAATTAAATTATTGAATTTTTTCACGAAAATTAAATAATGATAAATACACACCAGAAGTATCAAGAATTCTTAAAAAAGATTACGATAAAATTCCGATGATTCTAAGGGGATCTCAATGGAAATTTTGCATCGGATACTTAGTTCATTGATTGAGTTTTAAGATGCCAATTTCAATTTGAAAAGGTACAGCAGCCGCAGTGTATAAACAAACAAGATCAAAAACATAAATTGACACAGTATTCCAAAGATATGCTCTATTTATTTCATACTTAAGTTACCATAAGCCGCTTGTATCATTTATCGAAAATGTAAGCTCTGAGTCTAAATAAAATTGTAAATAATTATCTAACTTTATCTTCTTCCAGGAATTTTACATTCGTCTCATTATCTTGAAACCAACATTTTTGAAGGTTTTACTTCTTCCACGTGTGAAATGAAATCTGGATTTGGCAGCATAACTGCTCTCGGGGCATTGTTTAGTTTTCACATTGATGATTACGCATTTATACAGGCAAGGTGATTGTTTTCGTTACTTAGCGAAATGTCGCAGGTTGGATTCCGGGAAAAAAACATCAAATGTTTTTTACGTCTAAGCCTCTCGCAAACTCGTGATGATGGAGGGAAGGTTCGATGTTGGCAGTAAACTGTATGTTATACCGTGGCGGTATTAAGAATATAAAAATTTGGCTTTTATAGGGTATACAGGCGGTTCGAAAAAAGAAAAGAAAACGTCAGAAAAGTCGGGCAACCATATCTCATACCCTGCTGTCAAAAATAATTCACAATCATGGAAAAACGTGTGAAATTTCGTATCAAACGCCATATCAATATCAATCAGTCGCACTAGTTTGGAGAGAATTTCGCAAAAAGACAGTTCCTTTAAAAGTTTCAATGACCACACATTTGTCGTCGTTTTTGGGCTTTGGAGTAGCTCAATTGACGATGTAAACAATGCGTAAGCAATTAAAATTGACGGTATAGCTACACGTAGAGAGAGACAATGCAATGGTTTTTTATGTTGACCACTCTTTTTCCAATACGACAATTGAAGAAACGTTACAGTCAATGAAGAGCAAAAGCTTTGTATGGTAACCTATTTTAATGGCCAGAAATATCGGGTTTTTCAATAAGAGCGCTACAAAAGATTTTTTCAAATAAAGCAAAACGGTTTTGGATATCAATGAAATTCTTTATTCTTGTGAAAGTACGTTCGATGCCTTGATGTATGGAACTCGATTTCTTTTGCATGGCCACCACGGGCACGCTTGGAGAAGTCCAGAAGCTGAACCCAATTTTCGACGGTTTTTTAAGAATAAATCGGCCGATACTGCTGCAATTTCACATTCGATATTCGTACTAAGTTCATCAATCGTCGCTGGCTTGTTGGCATAGACCATAGACTTGACGTAGCCCCACAGGAAATAGTCTAAAGGCGTCAAATCGCACGACCGAGGCGGCCAAGCGACTGGACCATTTCGTGAGATAACACGTTCTCCAAACTTGGTTTCCAATAAATTTATTGTGACATTCGCTGTGTGGCTTGTGGCGCCGTCCTGTTGGAACCACATGTCCTCCAAATCCATATCATCCAATTGGAGCCAAAAATATTCGGTTATCATTGAACGGTAGCGATCCCCATTCACAGTAACGTCCTGGCCTTGATCATCATGGAAGAAGTACGGCCCAATGACGCCGCCGGCCCATAAACCACACCAAACCGTAATTTTTTCGGGATGCAATGATGACTCATGGAGTACGTGCGGATTGATGCCTGACCAATACCGCATATTTTGTTTATTGACGGAGCAAGTCAGCCAGAAATGAGCCTCATCGCTGAAGATGATTTTTCGATGAAAATCCGAATCATTTTCAAGTTGTTGCTCAGCCCAATTCACGAAAATACGACGCTTCTGGTGGTCAAGCGGCTTCAGTTCTTGCGTCAATTTAATCTTGTAAGGATGTAGGCCAAGATCTTTTCGCAAAATTTGCCACAACGACGTCACAGAGATGCCCAACGCTTGAGAATGACGTGTGAGAGAAACATTTGGACCTGTGCGAACTATATTTCTAGCTTCGTGCCATAAGGGTGTACAATAATCGTATTGCACAAAATGTTTTCGTGATGGAGCTATGCCGCCCTCGAATCTGCGATTTGTCCCACTCGGCTTTCTTTTTGTGAGGTGTTACATAGTCCATTCTGGCACTGGCGAATATAATTTGTTAAGCTTTTAAAAAAGCCGAAGTCGAATTTTACGAAAATGCTCATGGCTATCATTTGAATATAATAATATTGAATTTTAGTCGGAAGGCTTGGAGAAGGACGGTCGATTTTTTGAATCGCAATAGGCACGGCTGAAAGTCGAGGAGTTTCTAGTTATATTTACAGTTCAAATCTTTCTTAAAAAGAAGAGCAATTACGAGAACAAACTGTTCAACTAACTGGGAAGGCTTCTGAAAAGTTTGCAAAGGGAACAGCATTCATAATGCAATACCGGTCGACCACGAACGTCTGCGTAGATTTCGTTTACGTAGCAAAATTTCGGCCATTGAAACCAAATATTCAATTTTCTCGACGACAAGCTTTCGTAAAGGGCACATCTAGAATATTTTGAGAAGAACGTGTTTTCGTATCAATGTGATCATAATGCTGAACCTTTTTACATCCAAATATACTTCTTTGAAATATAATTTAAAATTCAAAAAATTGCCTTTTTCGAAATTGCACAATCCATTAAACATTATCTATATAATTTTTGCCTGACAGATTGAAGTTGATTTAAAATTTTTAATATGTTTTTGAAGTTATATTCTAACGATTTGTATATCAACCTTAGTTTAATAAAGAGATATGTTATCCAAGATTTATTTATAAAACTTTTTGGGTTCTATAACTTTTTGATAAAAGGCAGTGTAAGCACGTATTCGATCGACCAATTTTTCACCGACTAAAGTCAACCTTTATTAATCCTGAGAGGCCATTCTAAAAATAAATTAAAGAAGTTTTTAAATTGGATGAGTAGTTTCGAAGATTACCTCTTACATACAAAGTTACAATGTTTTTCTCGTAATAATATGAGAATAGATAAACTGCATTCCGAAAACTTTGAAGCTGACCGAATTTCATCAAGTTACTTAATATTTAAAAAAACTCATAGCTCCTGAGTAGTTTTTAATTAATTGAATTAATCCTTAAATCAGAAATTAAACTTACAGACCAGAGAAAATTCGTAGAAGTCATAATAGTCTTAAGACTACATAATTCACCAAACGACAGAAGAAAACATACAGATTGTTGGACCTTTCTTTGACTTGAAGGCTTGTGCATAGCAAAAGAAAAAAATTGTGCATACTTTTTACAAGAAACTTGATATAAGAGAAAAAATAACGCATAGCTATTTTACACATAAAACAATCAACAATTTACATAAAAATTTGTAAAAAAGCCACATGCGAATGAAGACGGTGCTAAGCTGAAAATTAAAACGCTGACCTTGAATGTAAATGAAGAGTCTACTTTGAAGTCATTCCAAGTGAAGAACATATTTCTTCCGAACTGGTTTTATACAAGCATGTGCTTAAGCTTATTTGGACTTATCGTAAGTAGAAATAAAGTTCAGTACAGCGAGCTTTTTTTGAAACATCATGTTCTAAACAAATCTAACTTAAAATTATCACCATGGCCGTCTTTGAGACTTTGAGATTTTCCAAACTTTTAAACTAACAAACCTTCTGCACACACTTAAAGGAAATGAATACGAGCTGTTCGATCTTGCGCAAGAAAATATTACAGCATTTAATGTGGACATACGCTGGTGCATTTTCTGCTGTAGCTTTGATTTATGACAGCTCTTGCGATTACAGGTTTCTCTATTGGGCTTGAGAAACAGGTATATGATCACTATTGCCTAACATCGCCCATCTGTTAATGGCAAGGAATAATATTAAGTTCTTATGTCATTTTACTTGTAACGACTTATAAGCTTGTGAAATGTGAATAAAAGCTTTTTAATCTATGAAACTGAAACTGAAACGGAAAAACAAACAAAAATGAGATGTGAAAATTCTTCTTCAGTGTATAGAAAAATAGGCTAATGTGAAGAAAAGTAGGCAAATGTGTGGACCCAAAAATTGTTTTCATGATTGTTATCAATGAAAATGATTGACAATCTCAAATAGCTGAGATAACTTCCAAATGATAATGTTGCAATTCTATTGTAAACGGTGAGGTAAATTCATTTACAAAAAAAGAACTATGTGCAATTCACAAGTGGTAGAAGTAAAACCTTAAAAAAATTTGGTTTCAAGACAATGTAAAATTCCGGGAAGAGGATAATTGTAGGTTTAAGTAATGATCATAGTGATGCAAAGTAAGATAAATATTTTACATTTTATTCGTATAAATTGGTAATTTATACCAATCAGCTCTCTTGATATTTTGAACCGCTCCCATGAGCTCCTGATCCTTAGTACTGCTGATTACGATTTCGCATACTGTAATTGCTCGAGGAACCATTTTCTCTATAAGCGCACAGAGAGTGTATTCAGAACGATTGTCAAAAGAGTCGGCATTCTGAATTTTGTAAAGTCGTGTTAAGGAATCCGCTATGTTCCATTTTCCAGCCTGATATATCACCCTGAGTCTTAGAGATTGAAGCCTGAGGACCTATCTTTCGATTCTAGCTGGAGGTTTGGACGTGGGCTTAAATATTGCTTCCAAGCACTTGTGGTCAGTTACAAATTCAAATTCAATGCCTGCAAGATAATAATTAAACCGTTCTACAGTCTACAGAATATCTCTACGAACGCGAGACTTTCCTTCTCCGTTTGTGAATATCTTTTTTCTACGGCAGAAACGTAGTGGAAACGAGTGGAGGTGGTACGAAGCAGTGCCCAAAAAGAACCATGAACATAAGATACATTGTATAATGGTTCCTATCTCATTTGCTCCCACGTAAAATCTAATGAATTTATGTGCCTGTCATTTTTTAATGTCGCTTTTTCGTTACATCGACTTTCAAATCACAACGATGCTAAAGAAGTTTTCACTTCAAAAATGTTTTACATTTGTTTAAAGATGATTTAAATATTAAGAGCAATAGACTCTGATTGAGGAGATGTCCGTTCGGACAAAATACAACAAATATTTGATGGAGCACATACATTGTAGGTTAACCTAAAAAAGCACGTATATATTTGACAGCTGCCGTGCTTTTTGACATCCCAAAGAGGTTTTTGTCGAAAAAATCCAAAAAGACTACAAAATATATTGATCGATATAACCGAGACTCTAAAGATATCAGAAAAACGTGTTGGACATATCGTTAATGAATATCTGGGTATGCGAAAGCTCTATTCAAAGTGTGTGCCGCGCGAGCTCACAATAGATCAAAAACAAAAACAAAAACGAAATTGAAACATGGCTCCATCATTTCACACCGCAGTCTAATCGATAGTCAGCCGAGTGGACTGCACGTGATGAACCGACTCCAATGCGTGGAAATACGCAATCGTCTGCCGGGCAAGGTAATGGCATCAGTATAAGATACTGAAAGTGGAAAAACCATCAACAGCGATTTTATCCTAGCGTTATTTGATCGTTTGAAGGAAGAAATCGTGGAAAAACGACCCATTTGAATTTTTCTTAAGATAATGCACCGTGTCACAGATCAATGAAAATGATGGCAAAATTGAATGAATTGGGATTCGAATAACTTTTGCATACAACGTATTCTCCAGATCTATCCCCGAGCAATTTTTCCTGTTCTTAGACCTCAAGAAAAATGCTTGCTAGAAAAAAATGTAGCGCCAATGAAGCCTTTTTTGAGGCCAAAGATAAATCGTACTATAAAAATGGTATCGAAAAATTGTATGACCGCTTTTATCCTTGTATCGCCCGCGAAGGCAACTATATTGATAAGTAAAATAAAATTTTATCCAAAAAAAAGATTTATTCTTTGTTAGCCTTCGAACTTTTCAGCCCACCTGCTGTATCAGAGACTCTACAAACGATATCCGAGCGACTCCCTCTTGTGCCATCCAAGTCATTTCCGACCAGGATTTTCCGGCTTGCCGATGCTCCTTCTCCACAGTCCGCTCCAAGTTGAGCGTGGACGACCTTGACAACGGACTCCTTGTGGGGTCCAAATAAGGGACATCCTTGCGTTATCCGTTTCCTGTTTACACAGTGTGTGGCCTATCCAGCTCCTCTTTCGACATTGGATATTTGCTGCGATGGGTTTTTGTGAAGTTCTGCGCAGCAGCTCTTCGTTCGCGATCAATTTCGGGCAGATAGCTTTCGGTATTCGTCTCAAGTATTTGTCAACGAAAACCTGAAGCTTGCTTATAATTTTTGTGATTGTATTCTAGGATAATGTGAAAAACAATGATGCAGGAGAGCAGGGGCTGATCACAGTGTGTTAGCAAAGGAGGTGCTGTCTTTGAAGCGCACCTTGCATGACGCTTGTATGAGCTTCTGAATGAGCTCGATGATTGATGACGGCTTTCCAAATGCTCACCAGAGCGTTCCAAACGGCTTCTCGTCAGACCATGTTGAATGCTCCCTAGAAGTCAACGATTAGCACAAAGATGGAGGAGTTTTATTCAACCAATTGTTTGATGACCACTCAAATCTTGTTGATGTGATCAATACATAAACGGTTGAGTCGAAAACCGGCTTGCTTACGGCGCAAATGTTCCTTGACAGTTGAAGAAATCCGGTGTAGGATCAGTGAGGCGATTAGTTTCTGGATAACATTCAGGAGTGAGATGCCTCCCAAAGTTTCATTCGTAAGTAATGGTGACTCACACCTTCTTTACAGCTGCCGAGGCTTCGGCGTTCAGCCCAGGCTAAGCGGGTATGTTGTTGAATAACAAAAATTCATTTGAATAATGTTTTCAAGAGTTACATATATGCACAGACTTCAGCTCTCTAAGCAGCCTCAAATTATTTGTTGGAAGGAATAATAAATCAAAGAGCAATTGACATCGTCTGTAGCAACAAAGTGGCTAAGACGGCGCTCAGGTTAAAAGCAGCGTACTCATTATATCCCACTAAATTTGGTTTTTGACTGAGAATTTCATACTTTAATTCCTCGAACAAAGAAGTGAGGGTGAGGATGCAACGCGGAGCTGACCGTCTGTTGTTTTCTGCGAAATAAAAAAACCTTAGTGAATGATTATTTCAGGAAAAGAGGCGGCTGCATCGTCCTTCCGACTAACACTGACTGACATCACACCTTTCCTCCCGGCTATGAAAATTATCAAGAGAGCAAATATTTTCGGCAATATGATTGGCATCTACTATGGCAGCCAGGCTACTATCAAGGCTCTGAGGTAAGTTTGGATGAAAGATTAAAATTGGCAAGATGTTCACTCTCAAAAGTCTCTCATATTGCGTGCGGAAAGGAATTAGCTGGCGAGCTAGTGAAGGTGCTAATAAATAATTCTAATACAAAAATCAATAGATGAACAGCAGCTAGAATGAAAAGACAATAGAGTGGATCAGTGCGCAATAGCCAGACAACTGCGCTCAACAAACGGCTGAAAGAGATCAAAGATTCTTTGAGTCGTAAGGGAACCACACTTCTGTCAGGCATTATTACAGCCCACTACCGACACATAATAGAGCCCATTTGTCATAGGCTTTGCGAATGTCCTGCAATAGCTGCTGGAAGAAAAGTGCTCTTGGCAGTAGCCTCTTCCGAAGACTAACATCCTTATATCGGAATGATTTTATCAGAACCAAAAAATTATTTTTTTAACACTTAACCAGGAGATCACTTTTCAGTCAAAACAAATGTTTTCTTTAAACGAGAATATTTTCACTAAGGCGTATGCGTAACAAAATTAAGATCAATCTTTAGGATATTTAAATATATATTTTTTCTTAGGAGCATTGATTTTTTAGTCCGAGAACTAACAGGTTCGAAAATCTTGCCATGTTCGACAGCTTATAAGACGATAGTTTAACATTAACACAAAAACTTTACCTCAACCTTGACAAGAACTATTTTTATCTCCACAGTCTGTGGAGGTTTCTCTTCGCCGTCTGTAATCAATTTTGACGTTTCTTCATCTTCTTCCTTTGCCCCGTCAGACATTATCTTTCAAATATCTTATATAATATTCAATCACAATAAAACGTTCGTTTGATTAATGCGTACAACCACTAAATACCCGACGCGTTTTAACAAAATTTCCAACACCAAAAACGGCCAATACACCATAAATTACTTTAAGTAAGTTTTCTAAGCTGAAAAATTTATTAAAATTAACTCGATCGACCGTTTCGTATGTACGAGATAACTAAGAGGGAAGTCTACTCAGGATTCTTGTTTCTCGATTTGTACATCGGTCCCTGATCAAAAGAAATCCCAGAACTATTGCCAACTGTTACCAAATTTGAATTCAAGTTCAACATCCATTTGCATGTATGTTGTGCAGGTACTTGTAGTGATGTTTATTTTTTGGGGCTCGAAAAGTGAATGCACCTTCATTGTTTTGTTTTGTCTGTGTACGATGGTCTTGTTTGCTTATTAGCCGCCTGCGCTTTACAGCAGACAAAATAGCCAAAAGAAAAAAAAAAAAACATTATCACATCTTGGCAACATATTACAAAGCGAAATACAAATGTGGTGCTCAGCTATGCACCACAGAAGTCATCTTCCTAAATTTTTCATAAAAATAGATCGTAAAAGTTCGTCGTTAATATTTGTTGTGTATTTTCAAAAACTTGGTCCACCATTTCCTTGTTGATGAGGTGCACGACGGACGATATACCCAGCGAGACATTGAGTTATTCGCCTAACCATGAACTTGAATGTGCGGTCCGACGCGACGACTGCCTGGTGTTGGCAAACCAAGTACGATAGACAGTCCGATTGAGGGTAGTAATGCGTATCTGAAGTGTTGTAGGCAATCGAGGTTCATTTATAATTATGCGCTTCCGAAGTGTGCATCAGTGGTATTTAATTTAAATTGTACAGGGATTCTATTTCGGAATTCGAAAGAAAAAAATTATTGGCACATATGCCAGATGTTCGTTTGTGTAAAGGTACTCGGATTAATTTAATTAATGGACAGTGTAAAACATATTTAAACAGTTGATTGGGGATGTTTGTTCAGCAAAATGGGGTGAAAATTGTAAAAGAAGAAAAAAAACATCTGACAGGCGTTTGATTGTAAATATTCATTAAAACTTAAAGTGGTATGCAATCAGTTGAAAAAAAAGATCATTTATTTGTTGCATTTTTAGAACTTTTGATTAGTTTTTTTTTTACTGTGGTGGTACATTAGTGTGAAACGGACCTAGTCTCAATCAACAAATCTTCGCACCAAGCTCGATACTTAGCTAAATGCCGCCAAATCCATACATTTATTATCCCTATCCACAAAGACGATATATCTTATTACCGTCCCATAGCCAAACTCTCTTTCATACCCAAGCTCTTCGAAAGTGTTGTCTACGACTCTTTGTACTTTCACAGTAAATCCATACTTTCCTCAAAACAGCACGGATTCGTGAAAGTTAAATCTCCTATAAAAATTTTACCGAATTTGTATCTAAATTTTGCAAGCACTTCAACAAGGCAAAGAACAAGGCACTGACTTCCGCAAGGCTTTTGATATAAACTCTCATCAAATTATTTACTTGAAACTTTAGGCCCTTGGGTATCCCATCCTTCATCTCCTGGTTAAAATCTTATTTTGAAAATTGGTAGTATAAGGTTCTTTTCAGATCCTCAGTATCTGAGACTATAGTCCCTGCCTCTGGAGTATCTCAGGGTAGTCATTTAGGACCTATTATCTTTATTCTCACTATCAACGATGTTGAATGCATTCTTAAAGACTCTTACCTGTCCATCTATGCTGATGATTTGAGAATCTCTAAACACACGTCATCCCCACTCGATCATAGTTTACTTCAAAATGATTTGAATCAGTTCTTCCTTTGGTATAACAAACACCAACTTGAGCTCAATGTCTGCGTACATACATACATACTCTTTTAACGTTACCTCTAGTTGTTTCGATTTGTGACCTTAGCGTCAGAATACTCAATTTCCGGTCACATATTGATCGAGTCACATGTAGAGCGAATTCCACTCTTGCTTTTATAAAACGATGGTCGGAAGAGTTCTCTAATCCTTATGTCTCTAGGTGTCTTAATGTCACCTTTTTCCGACCACTTCTCGAATATGCCACCCAAGTTTGGTCTCCTTATTATGAAGCACATTCCCTCAGAATCGAAGCAGTCCAACGCAGATTTATCTGTTTTGCTTTAGGTGCTAACCCTGGGTTGATAAATACACTCCGTATGAAAACTGACTTAAATTGATCGATCTACAAACCCTTATAAAACGACGAGTAGTTTCCGATATACTCTTCATATATCCATTATAAGCCGGTCCGATTGACTCCCCTTCCCTATTACAAATTGTCCATCTTAACACCACTCCGCATAACCTTAGGTCCTCCTCACTCTTCCGTGAGCCTCTCCACCGCACAAACTACGTCTACTTTGAACCATTGCTCTCCAATTCGACTTCGAAAAAAAAGACCAAAAATCAACTGTGAACGATGTCTTTGACATTTCCAGGAATTCTAATTTGAGGTCATCATTTTGTACGTATTGTCAAAAATACTGAAATTCAAGTCTGAGCCTTTATTTTTTCCAAAGTTTTAAGCCAAAGACTTATTTGGCCTTATTTTCCAAAATTACTTCTAAGAGCCTTCCCGTGTGCAAGTATGTTTTATCCTAACACTGCGTATTTCAACCCATTAAGTATCATTGTCAATTGGGCCACTGAAAAGCAAATGCATTATACTTGCGTCATCTCAATAAATATAAGTTTTGGTTCGACAGCCGTTTTGGGAGCTTCACTATTTGAGCGTCATGCGTGTTATATTGCTCGCTCAACTGGCGGACTTTGGACCTACATAGTTAAATTTGAATGACCAAAAGCCTTTTCATTTAACACCATACTATACAGAATATGTACTTCGCTGGTGAACTTCCATAAAATTTAAATAGGGTCTTGAGGTTGGAAAAAGAAACAAAGTTGAGGACTCGACATCGTTTAACCGTATTTTGGAGTGTCCAGCTCACATATGAATGGGTAATAGTAAATGGAGTAGTAAATATGACCATGGGAAGCACCGTGACCTTCTGTCATTATGTAGGTTGAAGACTTATTAAATACTTAGAAAATTTAGACAATGATCTGCCTTGACGGCCACACTATACACATGTTCTCCCATGATTTCTGTTGAGTGCTAGGGACTGGAAAGTAAGTTTATTTGGAGTTTTTGAACGCCATCGACAGTTCTCCATTGTTAACGAAATGTTTATTATGCCAAAAGCCTTTTCATTTCAAAGCTTAGTGTTTTGCCATTTATGAATCCTCTTAACAATATCTGTTTCAAACTTATTTATCAATTGGTCATTGACACTTGAAGATCGGCCTCGAATTTGACTTCCAGGACTTTGGTCCTTGACTGATAAAGGAAAAATCAGTGTTTTCTTTAGGAGATAGACTCTTGCAAAAATCTATGCTAGCTATATACATAAAGTTGATAATTTTTACGTGAGAATAATCTTAAAATGAAAATAAAAAAATCAATACAGCTTTCAAGAAAAAGAATACGAAGGGATCAAGTGCTAAAAAATGATACATGCTAGAAAGATTTTTCTAGACCTTCTGACACTGACTACATGCGGCAAGTCATGCGACAAAATCATTAAAACTCTGTCCTCAGCAAAGGCGTTTACTCACCGAAGATCTCTTGTTCTGCTCACGGGTTTCTTTAGATAAGATAAAGAAACCCGTGAGGTAAAGTAAGGATAGGTTAAATTAGTATACTATATATTAAATAAAGAAGAAGAGAGAAGTCGCAAGCACGATATTAATTTTATTTTATACGGGTTCGATTTTCAAGAAAAAATCAATTTTGGTATAAACTATATAAGAGAACTTTGTTCGGAATCATACACACTTTATTTAATCTTGTTTGACTTTATCAAAATATCGTTTCATTATGAATTGTTTTGTTTCACACTCGAAGACAATTTAACGATCTCTCCGCTTAAATTACAATGGCGGGAGTGAGAAAGAAAATCATTACAATTTACTGAGCACGTATACTGACTGATTTATTTAAAAAGAAAACAATTTGTGATAAATAGAATTGAAAAATCGATAGTATAAGAAGAGCATCTTTGGTTAACTTCCAGTCCAGATTCTGTTTAGTTTACAGAAAGCTCAAATCATTTATTCTACAGTCGCACAAATAAAATACGAAAGCTAATAACATTACTATTGAAAGTCATTATTTAATATCCATTACAATCAGTCTATTATTATAATTATTATTATTATTATTATTTTAATGCAGTGCTTGCAATAAATTGTTGCAGACGTTTATGAGATTTAGCCGCTCTGATGCACAACATAATTTTCATATGAAGAAAAACCCTTTTAGTAACAGAAACTGCACCACAAGTACGCAATAAGCTTGGAGCACAGATAATAAAATATTTGAGCAGCAGTCCTTAAAATCCCAAGCAGCTCACAAAAAAATCACTAATCATAAAGGAAAAAGTTGAGTATTCGTTTGTGGACTTTTGAGACTTACTTCTGCCGCTGATCGCAGTTCAAACGTTATTGCTGCCTTATAACTATTGTCATCGAATTAAATCCAAATCAAATCAGATGTTTCTTTTTTAGAGCACAAATTATCCGTAATCTATTCCAGGTTCAGAGAAATATGTCAGCGATTCTTCTGATACAAAGATTAAAACTATTCCACTGGGTGCCCGTTTATGAAATCTCGAATGAATCTCATTTCTTTAATACCATTGTAACGCACTTTTCTCACTCATTAGTCCACAATAAAACTACATCTTCATGCACTATTTAAATGCGAACATTTCTTTGTTGCACGAAATCACTAAACGAAAATTAAACACTAAGTTTTATTTTTGAAGAACTATAAGGGAAGCTCTTTAAATCAACTTCGTCTTCTTCTAAACAAAACGAAACTGACTTGGCCATTATAGATTTTTAATTCAAGTGGCTTTACTTATTATCATGCATCCGTTAAGCGTGATTTGTGCAATTGAATTTATACTTACTTTAAGAAACTAAAAAAAAATATTTACTTAATTATCATACGCCGTGTGCTTTCTGGGGCTTTTATTGATCGTAGTATACGCCGTTAGAAAAATATGCATGGGCTTTGGAGATTCAATTTGAATTATGCGCGGAAAACTGGTAAGAGTTTATGGAAAGCTGAATGCGTTTACTGGCTACTGATTGACTTAACTTGCTTGTATTTGAAGAATGTCATCGGCAGCATATGCATCAGTCTTCGGAATTCCCAATATTAAGCATGTCCATACTTATTACAAATGGACACGATTCAAGAGCATGGACAGAACATGCTGAAAGGCGAAATTCTTTAGAAAACAACGAGCTTACTTTAAAGTCATTCACCCGCAGTGAATAGATGACGCTTTAGAGATCGGCGGGAATTCGCATTCATGAGATATAAGTTTCTTTGATGTCGTTTCAGATGAATCACGTTGAAAAACACAAGTAAGTTGTTTTCTTGAGAAAAAGTTATGAAAACACAATGAGGAACCGTAAAGTTTCAATCAAACAAAATGCTTTTAACTTCTTGTTAAATAAGAAATAATGTGTGACCCAGAAGCCATAATTTATTAATGAAAATTAATAAATAGATTAACAGTAAGATATATATTCATAAATTAGTATTAAATGAACGCATTCATTTAAATTAACATAAATTTTATTTTTCTACATAAAAATAAAAAATATATTAATTAGCAATTAAATAAATAAATTGATGTAAAAATAAATAAATGAGTTTATCTTTATATCTGATAATGAGTTAAATATGAAGTAGTAAAACAATAGCAACATATAATCAATGAAGCACAAATAATTCTGTTATTGCTCTGTAATTTTTTAACATTAAAAAAAAAGGTTTCCAAATCGTAGAGAAGTAGGTGGAGAAGTTATCGATAGAGGTACTAAACTAATGGGATTATTTTTCTGGCAAGATTGGGTATTTCTCATCAAAATCCGAAATATAAGTTTAGAGCTATCTATGCCGAGTCACATGGATTCATTATTGATGTAAATTTTGTATTTAAATACGAAGAAACCTTACTGCTTTTATTTCAATTAAAAGAAGAAGTCCTTCAGCAAAGAAAAAATTATATGATCCCCCACCTTGTTTCTCAGTCCGAGTAAATTGATAAAAATCCGGCATTAATCAAATGCAATATTAATAAAATATTATTGATCTATTCGAAAGATATTTTTAATTGTATTTACGCATTTACAAATATATAAACCATAAAAGGATTTTCAATATATAGTACGTCCATCAAAATAAAATCATTCGATCACCATGTTACGAGTTTCTTATTAATGATCATGCCTTATGAGATATGTGAACGCAGCCTCATGTGAATGTGGTGATTTCTTTGCAATCTACCGTGGGTTTGTGTGTTTTTTTTTAACTTTTGTCTGAATTCGTCTTCCCCTCACTGTCACTCCCTCATATACATATATAAAGACAACTTAAATTTTTTTTCATCTTAAAAGATTATAAAGTTTAATTATGAAGTTAATTTATGAATTTCACCACTATTAATAATTTTAAATCTCAGACGATATATATTTTGCCCATTTTTATTAAAATAACAATAATGATTATTCTTAAAAACGATAAATCTAAAAACGATATATTCTTAGTTCTTAGCACTGAAATTCACTTAAAATTTATATTGTGATGAATTTACATAATTTTATTATGAATAACGTTATAAATAAAAATATGGAAAACTACTACTCTTCAATAGACCTCACATATTTTTATTTTGGATTTTCTTTACACACCGAAATTTTGTAATTTGATGAAAAATAGTATTTTTAGGTATTTTTAAAATACCCAGTTATGCCATTCTGTTGCAACAAATTATTATCCATATTATCACAACACATGATTATTCACAAAGTTGTCATTGATTCTCATGAGCGGTGGTGGATCTGCTTGGCATGATGAACATTCATGAACATTGGATTCAAATGTTGCCCCAAGAACCTTTTAAAAGCTCTAGCCCCTGAGTTTTGGTTTAAAGATAAATAAGTTTTGAAAACAATCTAACAACTCTTATATAGTTCTACAAAAATGCTGGCTCAAAGAAAAAAATCGCGTCTCTAAATACCTCGAGTCCAATCACAGGACTACATAGTTGAGGAGCAAATAAAACTCACCCTAACCAACCAACCAAATAATTTCTCTAGGTCTTTAAGGATATGCCGCCGACAAATATTGTGCTTTATAAAGAAAACAATGAATCGATTTTTGTATACGTAGCTTTTATGTATAATATTGTGCATACCAAGGAAGCCAATAATTCTTTAGAGGTGAGTGTGTCGTATGAGTTTAATGAGTTGCCTAAGTTAGTAAGATCTATCTGGTGCATAAATGGCAGAAAAGCCAGTGGTCTGTTCGATAAACGTTGGGCAAATGGGCTGAAAATTAACTGGAATCTGAACCCAAACATTTCCTTCAGTAGTTATAAGGCTCATTTCTGGCCTAATGGGAATGAGACCCCATTATATCTCGAAAAGTCACTGTTTGGTGCGGTTTACATTCGTGAGGCATTATAGGTTCATATTGTTATGGAAGATGGAGAAACCATTTCTTACTGGCGACCACCGCACGCAAATGATTTACGTTTTTTTGATGCACTCTATCAATAACAATCTTTAAAGAGAAAAATGGTTTCAGTAGTACAACGCAACAAACATGAGGAGAGAAACGGACCTGAAAACTTACATCCTAGATCAGGTGATTTCACTCCTTTGGACTTCTTTACAAATTAGAAGCGTCAATTTATAAATGAGATGGGGAGAGGAGATTTTATCGGCATATGTCCTTAATATTTTTTACATACTAAATTGCACTTAATGTGTGAGTTGATAAAGCTAAAAATATTGAACATTTAATTGATATATTTGTGCTTTAAATTTCTAAAATAACCTGTCGGTTGAATCACTCAGCATTCAGTAATAAAGAATATTTTAAAAAATGAAAATTAATTCTGAAAACCAGAATAAGCACAACAGTGATATGACCAACGAAAGATATCACTGCCATCCTTCAGATATTTTGCAAAAAAAAAACAATGCCAATGGTATTAAAATACAATGCGAGTTCCGGATCCATTTATACAGTGTGCTGAGATCCTTGTTTCTCCCCATTCCAGCAACTAAATGAATTATAATAGCGGCTATGAATTTGATATTTGATGAGCTTACTTTTCCTTTTCGGCGGCAGCAAGCAAACGCAAAGAATCAAGTGTTAAACATTTATTTCAATTGCTTCCTCGTAAAAGGCTGTATTTCAAAACCTCATTAACGGCATTGTGCAAAATCCACGAACGAAGCAATATTTGTATATCAGAGGGGGAGCTTGTGCTTGTTTGATCTAAGGAAGGGAATAAGGATTTTATGTTCCTTGAAATCGATTTAAGGCGATTTTATAATTCCAAGGTGGAATTGTATATAAATCTCAGAATTAATTCAAAATCGAAGTGTTATTCGGAAATTTGTCATAATTTTATTTTGCCTATTTATCTTAGCCATTTAAAAAGGTATTGGTTTTGTTGAGCTGAACATTGACAAAGTAGTCATAAAATATATGTATTTACATTATACTAATCGAAACATGTCAGAAATCGTGCCTGATTGCGATTCACTCAATAAAAAGAATTGTTAAAAGCCGCAATATCGAACCCAGACAGTTCTCATTGTTCAATAATTTTGAAATTTTTTATTATTGAAAAAGTGATGCATCTGTTTTCAAGATTTTTTCAACTTTTGATTGACCAAAAATAACCACGTAGTTTTTTTTTGTAATATAAGAGATAAACCATCCTATTGCTTAGAACTTCAACTAATTATCAGACCAGCGTTTCCAAACTAACAAGGACTTAGAAACAAGAGTATCGATTATAAAGGTGTTGTTGTAGCTACACCTGTCAAATTGCCTGTCATTTATGCAGTCTGTTTTGCCAAATCACCACGGACAGTTCAACAACACGTGCAAATAAGTCACTCACAAGAGCTTGGCAATGACGCGTTCTCGCTGAATTGACTCTGCAGCATTTGGGAACTGACCCTTATTTTAATCGAAAAATCATTTTCAGCGATTAGGTCCATTTCTGAATGAATGGGTACGTCAACAAACTAAATGATGGTTATTTAGATGAGACCCAAGAGCATCCAATCCGAGAAAGTCACTGTTGGGTGTGGATTTTTGGCTGGCAGCGTCATCGGTTCAAATTTCTAAGAGAACAACTTTGACCAGGCCATCTCCGTTAACGGTGAGCGCCATAGGTCGCTGATTACTAACTTTGAGAGCATGGTCTTCTCACGTGGATGTGATATGAACTGGCCAACGAGATGGTACGATTTGACCCTATTGGACTTTTTCTTGTGGGGTTTTCTGAATACGCAGGTCTATACGAATAAGCAATGAACCAGAGCGGCCCTCAAAGTCAACATAACCCATACCCATACCCAAGCCATCGGTCAAATTCAGCCTGATTTATGCGCAAGAGTCATGCAAAATTAGATATTTCGGATGCGCGTCACCCAAAGAAGCCGCGGCGGACATTTGAACGATCTTGTAATGAAAACCCTATATTTGATTGAAATACATTATTTATTGAAAACGTTACTAATGCAACACCATATGGAGTGAAGTAATTTCCCGCAGGAAATGGAAGTGCTTGAGTGCCGGCTAGATTTTTGAATCCTTTTAAAATCTATTCTTGCAGGATGTTATTATCCGTGTCCATGAACTGGAAGAGTGCCATGGATTTTTTCTTTTCTCTTTCTGGCTTTGTACTTCTTCGATTCTGCTCAAGTTTTCCGTTGCAGTGATTTCTAATAAGCCTCGTCTGTTGGCTAAATTTTCTGCGCATAGTCTCTTTCTATCACGGATTTCTTAACGGGTTTGGTTGGTAGCCTAATATGTTTTAAGCTACTTCCTGTAGAACAGTGCGGCGAAGTTCCCACATGTTGTTGGCATTAGTGGTTAGAAACGGCATATAGGAGAGTCTTTCGCTCAGCTCCTGTAGTCTCTTGCTATCAATGGTGGTCCAATGTAAAACCATCTTTATGTTGCCTGAAGGTTGCAAAGATCTCTTGAAAAAAATAAATTGCTATGAATATATGAAAGAAAGCAAACTCAAAAGCCTATGAAGAAAGTAGGGCAGAGTAGCGCCCATAGTTTTGTTAAAAAAATGGATTCTGATCTACCCAGTTCCCTAAGCATCTGACTACGCTTGGAGACAAAAGTGCCTGCACATGTTCAAATGTTGTACCATGATATAAAACGTTTGCCAAGTGTTTCTGGTATCCATAGAGGTCCCAAATAGAAGCCTCCCAAACAAAATGTTTTGAAACTTTTAGCGTTGTTCTTTAACCACTGATTTAATCCAATGTGCTTTTAGATGTATAAAGTTTAGAATAGAAAATGATTTATGTTTACTGTCGTAGAAGGAACTGTTTTAGAACATGTTTAAGATTTTATTAATTACACGACAATTCTTACTTCTTAGTGAAATATTTCTTTGATATAAACGCACAGTGTGAACCCCATGACAGAGAAGCAAATGAAGATATTTGACATTCGAAAACTAAATTTAATTTCGAATCTGCGAGCCCCCAATTTCTTAAATCAAAAGGTGGTGCCTTAACCAACTGCGTCACCCAGCCTTTGAAGCTATAGTGCAATTTCGAAAATGCCACGTGTCAAAAGAACAATAATATAATATATATAAAAAAAAGCCACCAAGTGCGAGTCTGAGTTTCACACGAATGGTTGTGCATCATCCTATAGTGTGCAATACATTTTATTTCTTTCATTTCATATCATATTTCATATATATGATATTTCATCTCATAGCATGTACGACTAAAACAGTTGAAAACACGACAACCTATCGGATATTAAGTTTTTATTGAAATTAATATCATTTTCATTATTTGTTGTTATAGCGGCCATAGTAGTAAACATTCTGTGGAAATTGCAAGTGTCTTCCTATTATTGCTCAGAGGATATACCTGTTCAGAGGATGAGACAGGCGGACGGACAACAGAGTAACAGGGTACCGTTTGCATCCTTTGGATACAGAACCTTTAAAATATATTTCACTTTTATTTTGGCCCAATAAGCAATAGAAAGTTTCATTAATATTTTGATATAAATAGGTTCAGGGAAGCATCAAGAATGCATTGCAATCCGAAAATGTGTTGATACAAAGTTCTTCAAACTTGAATAATCTCTGTGATATACTTTTCTATAAATAAGAACCCGATTTTAGTCGGAAAAAATGTTGTTAATAGACCGACTTTTCTGGAATTGGAAAAAAATATTTCAGATGACAAGGTGAAGGTTATTTCCTACATGGATCTTGATTGCGTATGGTTGCCCTGTTCAATTTAACGTGACAGCATGTTCGATATACTTTTATAGTATATAGAACTCCAAAGACGAAATACAAAAAATTCTATGAAGCCTTGAGTGGACCATTTTCTCGCAAGGCTTGTGCAAGGAAACATTGCTTTGTAACTAACTTTGATTAAAAACATCGAAAGACGTCTTGTGGTATCGTATTTCTACCGATTACAATTAAGGTATAATTTGACATCACCCCGTTCTTTTTCCGTTTAGTTTTTGGGCTTTCAACTTTTGTTTTTACCAAGTTAGCCGATCTAACTCTCAAGATATTTTAATGATATTATTGATACTTAAATAGGAAGGTTATAGCGGTGGTTCAGTCAGAACCTAATACAGCTCTGTTACCTTATTTATGAGGTGTATCCTGTAAAGATCGCCACTAGTCTAGCAATATCATGACGGGTTCGCCGAAGGAGATCTTTTGTTTTTGATTATTTGAATTAAGGCCATATTTTCCATGATCTTGCACAGTTTGTCAGTCTGGTCCTTTTAATATTTGTTGCTTCAGTGAAGTATGGTATTAGCCCTTACTGTATGGGAGATTAAAACTTCTACTGCAAGCAAGCCTTTAAGGGCAGATCGGGCCTCTCATAACCTGGGATGTCACTGTGGCGGGAAGCCATATAAGAAAAATGAGGTGTACTAATTTTCAATGTACAATAAAGGACGCAATAGCTTTGAAGGCTGCTTGAGCGAAGCGGTCAATGGCTCATGACATTTTTTCATAAGTAATAAGGGATGTAATATTTTCCAAAGAATTCGGCTGAGGACACAGTGAGTCGGAGGCCTAAGCTATGCTGTCTCGACACACGGGGAAGTGGGTATTTATAAGGAGTCGTAAAGATTCTGAAGCTGATCCTGCCCATACTCCGTCGGATTTCTTTAGGAAATACGGATTGGAGTGTTTTTTGATAGGATTTTACTAAGCCTTGCAGAATCTTTTAGGGTTTTTATTATTTTGGCAGAAATCTACCCACAATTGCTTCTTAGCCTATCTGATAGCTTGTTTGTATATTTTCAGGCAATATTTATGTATTTGGTCGCCAGTATAAACATTTATACGTGAAGTTGAAAGTCAGCTTTCTGAGATTTGAAAGATTTTCGTTCTACCAGGGAGAATAGGATTTCTTGATGAAACTAACTGAATACGAGACTTTGTGAGCTGTTTTTAAAGCCTTTACGATAGTTATAAGCTTCGTGCCGAGTTCCGCAATAGAGGATATTTTTGGATTAGGTTTTGTGTGATCTGGCGCCCAGTCCGATCGTAAATCGGATACTCTCTAATTAAGATTTTGATACATTTGGTTTGCTTTGTTATATTTTTTTCAATTTTTTTCTTATTATTTAATTATATAATGATTTAAGTTTTGAAGAGTTTAATTTTAAGCATTAGTTCCTGTTTTGTACAAGCCTTATATTTATTATTATTATTATTATTATTATTCTATTAGTCTTTACATAAATGTACAGATAATATCTTAAAATCAACAGCACTAGCTACAATGGCTTTCGGCTGGGATCACAGAGGTTATTGTAAAAAATTCTTCTTTTTTAAATAGTTAACTTATTGATATAAATATTAAATATTTTAGTATTAAAATCCGATAGAAAAATTACTTGAAGGTTTTTCAAAAGGGTTTTGGTAATTCAATCCATGTACATAGATTTTACTCTAGGTGGAGTTTAGTTCCAGTGTTTCTTAATTGTCGTTTCATGCACTTGCAAAGGTTCTTGTTTATGTTGGCCATTTCTTATAAGTCAGCGATAAAAAGGCTCGTGATTTTGTTATATAATTCAAAGCACTAATGCCCTGATTTTTGCTAACAGCAATTTACAACTTCATGCCTTTTTTGACACCAGAAGTGAAAATGGCTCCAGCTCGTTCTTTCAAAATGCTACACCTACTCTCCTACTTGTGAGGATATGTATATCTGTTCATTTATTTTTTAATGGCTTAGAAATATTATTGTAGCTTAAGTTGAAAAAAATTATTATTCATAAAAAACAAACTCCCAGTCTCCCATTCTGCGGACCTTTTATCTCTCATTGTAATTATTTCTTGCATTCTTTGATTCAGACCATAGTTCTTCCGTTGAGGAAGAAAAAGGAGATAAGAAAAAGTAACGTCCTTTTTCATGAGTCTTGTTTTGGTTAGCAGCTGTATTTATCAGTTCAGCGTAAGTCTAAATAAGAAAATATTTCGAACTTTTTTTTAAACGATCACTTGATATTCGAGTAGGTTTTCAATACATAGCTTATTTAGTTTTAGATATTTTTTTTATTATTTTCATATTCCACTATATTTCAGGAGTTATCGTATCTGCAAATGTGTAAGCCACTAAATTGGATTTCCTCAACTATTATTTATAATTTCCGATAAAACTTCTGATAAGTCAACACTTGACCTTCTGAGAATAATTCGTCGTTATGTTTTTGTATCAAAGTATTGAGAATAATTCGTCGAAATGTTTTTGTATCAAAGTTTTCGCTAATTCAACTATCATTGAAGTCGGGCCCGTTTGTTAAAAGTGTAAAAGTACAAAACTAGAGCGCTAGTATTCCATCAAAATCCTTGACCCAAAATCTTACTTTTTTAGTTCATTTCAATTCATCTCAGGCTACTTAATCACCCTTTTATTTGGTTTTTATCAGATTCGATGATGTGTCGCACAAAGCGACCTTGAAAACGTAACACTTTAAGGACATTATCAAAAAAATAAATCAAAACCTAAGATGTTTGAAGACATTTTCACGCAATCACGCGACATTTATTCCAGCAGACTTATACTGCGTGTAGACAGATAAAAAAAACTCACCTTAATTTGAAACGTTCACGACAAAAAAAAAACAAGAAACACAAACACAGTAGTAAAATTTAGCCTTTCTTTGGCTCAAAGTCCTTTAGTCCAGTTTTGTCACGCAAACACTACAAAACGAACATTAGTACTTTCAAATAAAGTTTTGTTCAACTATCACTATATTTTACCACGATACGAATATCTACACCACCAGCGAATGGTATTGACAATAGACGCTTCCGATGTTAAAGCAGATCTGTGCGAAAATGAAAACTAATTCCATATCACATACTAATTTCGCTTCATGTTAAGCCCCCGCCTTTGACGGCGTTGTTGACCCACAAAAATTTAATACTAAAGCAAAAATATTCTGCCCAGTAACGAATGTGACACTTGTTGCTCTCTTAGCCACTACCCTTACTGTGATAACTGAGGTAAATATTTGCACAATCAATCGTAAATTAGCATCCTGAGTGAAAAAAAAAATTATATTAAATCAATCAAAGCAAGATTTTGAGTGTTGCCAACTTTGTGGAGAAATAGCGTTAATGAGGGCAAAACGTTAAGGAAGATGAAACGATGTATGTTGTTGACGGAAAAATTATATTATATTCTATTGTTTACACAATATTTTTGTTTTGTCTTCAATTTCTTATTCCATACCGAGTATATTGATTAAATATCGATGATGATTGACTTCAATCAATAGCTTAATCAACTTTATAAATGTTAAGTGTGGAAGTTTTTCTTATTATCGCAAATTTGCGATGGTAGACAGCCATGACAACATATCTAAGCTTGCGATCACAGCCATAGTGCAATCTTGCTGGTCTGAGTTGAAGCCGATACGAATTTTTCTAACATGGGTGGCTTTTGGATCTAATTATTTAATCGGCATGAGATATCAGCGAGTTTTATCTGAACTCAAATTCATTACTTGACACCCGACAATAAAGTTCTAGTCGACTTTCATATTCATCACTCAAATCACATAGCATGGAGTAATATAAAAAACAGAACAGCTTCTCATCTGTTCAAATAAGCTGAAGCATTAGCCAATATTGTCCAGGAGTCCAAATAAATTTTCAATTACAATTAACTAACACAATGTCCTCACATCAGGGACAATCAGCTGCAGAAACATTGAACAAATTGCTGTGCTTTTTGAAAATTCTTAGAAAGGCTTAAGTTCATTAGCATGGCCAAAAGTAGCTCTACAACAAGCTCTCTCTGAAATTAAGCTTAGCATTACTCTTTTTAACAAAAACTCACTATCAAGTTAAATGCTGTTTAACACTTTTTTTCGTGAATAAATGTGCATTAGGTTGAATCCAGTAGTTCGGCCAAAACTTGTTTGGGGCGGAATAAAGTAATATTATGCTAATAAATAAATGGAATTTTCGGCAAAAAAAAAAACATTTCTATTAGTTGTGAATCAGTTAAAATAAAAGTGCGTTACAACCCCTTTTTCTCTCTTGCTGTTAATTGTAACAAGCTTTAAATTTTTTTTATTTCATTTTGTGGATGTAGAGCTCAAAAATGTCTATTTGTCGCGCGTCCAAAGCGTGCAAATAGTTTAATTCAAAATTATTAACTAAAATATCCGCTGACAGATGGAAATTAATTTGAAATACATTTTTTTAGCAATATTTTAACAATTTGTGTAATAAACTTGACTTATAGAGTTATGTCATCTCGGACTATTTTATAGAACTTCTTCAGTTCTATACTTTATATGGAGAATGCAATTTAATACCTCTTATCGTTAAGGAAGCGTTTGCAAACAACGCATTTGCTTGCCCGTTTTTTCATAGAATTTAGTGATAAAATTGATCGTTGGTCATTTTTACTTCACTCACCTTCACCGCGAAAGCCGATTTTAAATACTGGTGAAAGAATCTTTGAACTTTACAAAGTTACAAAATTTACTTTCGGGGTTGAAAATATAATGCAATTCGAAGGGGGATCCCAATATGCAAATCATGAATTTCTTTTTTCGCACAGAAAATAATCACTTATCATAAACAAGCTGAGGATAAGCCTAAGAATTGAAATATTGTGGAGAGGCTTGAGACTCAGGTGATCTTTGAGCTCAATTGCTCGACTTATTTGCATTCGCTTAATACAGGGTATTTTATATTTCGAAGTGTGGTGATCCACTAGAAATTTGTTGTTTTTGGAAAATTGGTTAATCATAGAAAAGAAACATTAAAAAGCGAAAACATTAATCATTACATCAACGTCATCAATTCGGAAAAACTACTATAGCGGTGATAGTTTTATCGCAACGGCAATAGCTTACTTCGCCAGATTTTAGCACAGCGGCGAGCGAAGATACGAACCTTAGAGCTCATGACTTTCAGAACAGATGACCTATTTAAAGATAGTTTCACAATCTTTCCCAACCACACACAGATTGAAACCATGGAAAGATAATCTAATACTTAAGAAACAAAAAAATGCATGCAATTATTCGTCGAAGAGGTGAAATCGAAATTAGAAGTCGAAAAGAATTGTAAAGAATATTCGTCTTCAATTCTGTGAGAATAAACTTCTCATATATAAATTACAAGCTTAAAAAGAGCTCAGTAGAGTTTGTGCCAGAAGCCGGCAGAATTCTCTGCAGATTAAGCACTTGGCCGTATGTCTCTTAACGCATCAGTATACAACTTTATTTGTATCTTTCATATAACAAATTTCGGAATGCAGAGCAGCTCTGCTTTCATACTTATATATTTGAAATAAAAAAAACAGCCGAAGTATGTACTCCTTTGTCAAACGAAAAAGGAAGTTTTTCGAGCTTTGAATTAACCCAAAATAATGTTTTTGAAATGATATGAAAGTAAGGATTTGATAGCGCTGAAGAATCAAGGTATCAACGAAATGTTTTTTTAATAGCAAGACAAGAACAAAAGCCTATTCAGCATCTCTATGGTTCCTATCTCTCTCCTTCATATGGTTTTATACTCTGGAACAGGCGACCGCAAGAAAATAATTTTGGCATACTACTCGTCGAGTCTCGTCTTCTTAATTTAAATTGCGAAGAATTCGGTCGATGTTAAAATTTCAAAAAATGAGCATGTTGAAAACCAGAATTGTAGGACTCCCATCAACTCAAACAAAGCCGTTCTGTTCCATGATGATATCTCCTTGTCATTCGTGACGACTTTTTGAATGCTCGCTGAACATTCCATGTAGTTTCTAGCCTACAAACTACACCAAAGCATTTGGTCAAGAAAGCACCTAAATTTTAACAGAAAAAGGCAGCTTGTCTAGCACAAGTTTTGAAGGTAGTTGGGCCTGCTTATCGATAAGCCAAAACTGCTCATTAGTGTTTTCAAAAACGTTTCATATATCTTCTGAAATATCTATAGTTGGTTTAGAGTTTTTTTTTTAAACAACCGATTCCATCAAATTTTAGAGTGCTTTAACTGTTTTTCCCATGAATACTCAATTGGCCAACTATGTGTCTTGTACTTCAGAGAATATTATTGGCATTCAATGCCTCATAGTGTACATAAATGTGAGAAGAAAACACAAATCGAAACGTAGAAATTTACAAGGAAAACTCCGCTTTAAAACATTGCTTCAAAAGCTTTTTTATATCAAATCCACTCCCATCAAGCTTTCGAGCTCCTCAAAGGGCAAAATGGATCAAGAGGGCGATAGAGATCAGAAGTATTGACAATAACGTTTTTAATTTAGACAGTCAGAAAGACAAACCGAAAGATCTGTTAGGTTCAGAAGACTGTGATGGTGAACACAGCCAATACTGATGAATAAAACGTTGTTTCTATTGCATGTACTTTAAATATCAGGTTGGCAACTAAGTAATTGCGGATTTCACTCATAAATGGCTTTAGTTGAATTTTTAGGTTTTCTGACGTAATCGAAATGTCAATCACATTGGTAGGTATTATTTGATAGTTAGTACTTCAACTGTCAATCAGTAAAATATTTTTTTTGATCCATTGTTTAGTTTTTGTTTGGCTTCTTGCGAAAAATGTAAAATCAACACGAATATTTACGTCATAATTTTGCTTTTTTATTTCCGGAAAGGAAAATACGCATCGCAAGCTCACAAAAAGTTATGTGCTGTTCATGGTGACGAAGCTTTTAAAGGACGGCAGTGTCAAAATTGGTTTGCCAAATTTCGTTCTGGTGATTTTTTACTCTGGTCGTCCAGTTGAAGTTGATGACGACCAAATCAAAGCAATAATCGATTCGGATCGTCACAGTTCAACACGTGAGATTGCAGAGAAGCTTCATGAATCACAAACATGCATTGAAAACCGCTTTGTTTGGGTTCCTCATGAACTGAAAGAAAATCATTTAACGCAACGCATTAACATCTGCGATTTGTTCAAGAAACGTAATGAAAATGATCCATTTTTAAAACGATTGATAACTGGTGTTGAAAAATGGGTTGTTTACAACAATGTCAATCGGAAAAGATCGTGGCTCAAGCCAGGTGAACCAGCTCAAGCAAGATCAAAAACAGATATTCATCAAAAGAAAGTTATGTTATCAGTTTGGTGGGATTACAAAGGACCACGGACTTTTACCACCCAACCGAACGATCAATTCAGATGTCTACATTGAACGATTAACAAAATTGAACAATGCAGTTGAAGAAAAGCGGTCCGAATTGAAAAATCGAAAAGGTGTTGTATTCCATCATGACGATGCAAGGCCACACATATCTTTGGTTACTTCGCAAAAATTTTTGGAGCTTGGTTGCGGTGTTTTGCCACATCCACCATATATTCCTGACCATGTACCACGTGATTACTTTTAATTTCGATCTTTGCAAAACTCCTTGAATGGTCAAAATTTCAATAATAATGATGATGTCAAATCGTACCTGGTTCAGTTTTTTGCTGATTAAAACCAGAAGATTTTTATGAACGTGGAATTATGATGCTGCCTGACCCAGATGGCAAAAGGTCATTGCTCAAAATGGGCAATACATTACAGAATAAAGTTGTTTCGTTCCATGAAAAAATTGTCTTATATTTTTAAAAAAAAAATCCGCAATAACTTTGTTGCCAACCTGATAATAGAAAACGGATTATCTCATCCCAATGCATGCGCAATATTTTTGCTTAGATTTTTTTCACACTGTACAATGTAATTTAAGTTTCTTAAGTAATTTTAAATTTCTTCATTTACTTTTTAGTATTTATTGCACAGCTTCACTATAACCTTTAAATTGTTTTCTTCTTTTTTTGTATGCTAACGAACGATTCGCTAAACGCATTTATTAAAAAAAATGATTTTCATATTACCTGCCCGGTGTCCATCCCATTTTATTTATCTATGTTTTCAATCAAACACCAAAAGCACTTGTACGAGAGTATCTTCTATTATTTTTATTACATTTTTTTTTTGCGTGGGGATAAATAAACTAGTGAATTACGATTCCAATGTGCGCTTATCGGTGACAGCTGGGGCGGTAAATACGCGTCTCTTCAAAGTGAATAATTGGAATATCATTGATTTTCGAAAATCGAAATTGGAAAAAAATGTTTCATCGGAAAAGTAATTGGGAAATTTAATTCATATGATGCTGAGTTGTTGTTGTTCTGCTACCCGAAAGCGACGTAGACGGAGGTTGTATCTAAAAATAATTTCCTTTTTGCAGATATTTCAATCGTGTGTTTTTTTCTGTTGCTTTTATTCATATTGATTCAACGGTCGGTCGTTGGGATAGGATTCGGAAACATGAATTTTTTTGATGAACAAATATACAAATTTCAATGAGAGCATATTTTATGATGATCTCTGTTAAGCAAAGAAAACTCTAAAATGTTTGCTTATTGATTATTTCTTTTAATTAGCAAACAATTTATTGCTCGTCTACAATGGTAATAAACAAGTCAAGAATAATTCTGCCATGTTGACATGACTAGATACATATTTTTTTACATTGCTGTTTCAAGCCGAAAATTATTTTTATACGTTTTTTATATTTCCTTAGCACAAAAGGGTTACCTTTCAATGCCTTGATTGTCCTCTTGGTGATACTTTTAAGAAGGATCGTAAAGATTTATTTGCATTTTATGTTCCCAAGTTGATTTTTATTGTTTTAGTCACGGGTGCAGTTGGCGACAACAAGGTGTAAAGGGGTTGCAATTCCTGAAAGAGAGAGAGAAAATGGATAAAGGCTTGCTGCGAGACCTGAACCTCACACTGCTCTTTCACGATTCTGTGACCATCAATCCGTATTATTTTCTTTTAGAAAATGCTTACACTGTTCCAGCAAAATGAATTATTGGTACTCTAGCAAACGGTGGTAAAAGTCTGCACCGCTTCTGCTATGGATTTGGAAAAAATTGTCGATGGCTCCCTTTTCATTTATTATATTGAAGTTTAGTTGTGGAAATCGGTGTAACAAATTCTGTGAAATTGGGAATAAGGTTTGGATAATATACAGTCAGTGTAAAGTCCTTGGTATCGGTCCTTGCACTTCGCACTCGTGACTGGTTAGAATCAAAGTTTATAGCTTCACTCAGTGTATCTCTTTTCTGCAAAGCTTAGTTTATTCTCACTTAAGTATACCATTACGAGGAAATGTCAAATTGTTATATATAAGTCCATACATACCGTATTGTTGAGATTCCACCTGCGAGGAATTTCTTTTTCTGTATCAAGAGTGAACGGATGTTCAATAAAGAAAAAGCAAATTTTGAAAATGATGTACAGGGGAATTATTTTTTGAGGGCCCACAAATATTAGCAGATCCTTTCTTTAATCACTTCAACGCATCTTCGGGGCATGGGCTTTTTTAAATATGTTCCTAAGCCAAGTTTATTTGTTTAAAGAAATGATCTGAAGTTTTGCAATATCCTTTAAATTTTCCGATCTAAAATCTCCCTTATGTTTTTTTTGTGGTTTAGATTTGGGGACCACGCTGGCTATTTCAACACGTCTATCCGGTTGGTTGAGACCACGTCTTTAAGGTATTAAACGCGTGCTTCGGGTCGTTGTCCTGCTGAAATGTCAATTTGAGAGGCAACTGACCCTCAGTGTGGGGCAGTATTACATGGACCAAAATGTTCCTGTTCACAAAAAAATCAATTGAACTGTCTATTAAATGAATCGCTCCAAGTGAATGCCCAGAAAAATATCCCCACACCATTATGTTTCCGTCGCCGTATTTTACAGTGGTTTAGGTGTAGCGTGGATAAAATGCCTCTTTGGTTGACCTTCGAAGGCGAGGGAAACCATACCTAGAATTAATTTTAGACTTCAATAACTCTGTGTTTATGGGAAAAGTAAATCTAGCTAACTAGTTTTTTGAGGAAATAAAATGCTTTTCAATGACTTGTTTTCCTTACTCTGCCTCGTTGATGAACCGTATTCAATGACTTAGAAATGTGATGTCATGTCTTTAAACAAGCATTTTATTTTGTTGCAGTTAAAACACAACTTTTTGATTTAATAAATAAAAGCCTTGCCAGCAGCATCGTTCATGGTACACAGCTAATTTGTTAGTTCACAAACAACATAAATAATAAAATAATATACTAACAAAATAAACTCTGTAAAATTTCGAACATGTTAAAAGAAAAGAAAAACCTGATTTTAAGTTATTAAATATGCATTTAAATTAAATTTTCATGTTTACCTAAAACTGAGTGAATAAAAATATTAATATGCTAGCTCTTACATGCTTGTTAGGGTTGTACCTACCTAACTTTACTTTTACTTTAGGTGGCCAGCGATCCTGGAAGGATCAGAGCCTCAGGCAGAGCTTCCAGTTAGTGGGACCAAGCTTTCTAGCATCCCGGATTGCTTATCCTTGAACAGGAGGTTCGGTCTTTTCGTTCTTCTTAAACCTGGTGGCTTTTATTCGAAGACTCTCTTGGCTGGAGCATTATTGTCCATTCTCCCGGTGTCTTTTGCAGTGCATCCACATTCACAGGTTAACCCTCCATTCGTCCTCGTCGAAAGTGGGACCAAATATCCGGCAAAGGATTTAAATTTTGAAGGATCACAATATTTGCTCAGCTGCTTTGCTTATCGTCTAACATTCGGCCTGCATATTCTGTTCTTCGTTCTTGGAGTTCTAAAACTAGTTGTTTTGACAAACCGGTTGCCAAGGATTAACGTCGAATATCCACTGTGGAGGATACATTATTTCCGAGGTGCTTGAACTCCTTTACTACATTAAAATTGCAGCTAACATTCGTTACGTTTTGACCTAGATGATGTTACGGATATATTTCTGGTTGACAGCATATATTTTGTCTTGTCCTTGTTGATTCGCTGGATACGAAGACAAGAATATAGAAGTCGAATGACAGTGCGTCTCTTTACCGGAATCTGGTGCATGCTTGGAATAGTTCGGAGGTTTTGGGTCCTGTAGATCTCGGTGCGATTTATACTGTCAAAAGCGGCTTTTCCAGGATTTGGCGTAGTGTTAAAATTTGGTTTATCATTTTTATGCCGGGCCGGAGCCCACATTGGTAATGTCCGATTTGTGTGAAGCAAAACGGCCTGGTTCCAGCAAATTTAAAATGTTCGGACGGCCTGAGCCCGCGACCTTGTTTTCCTTCAGCTTTTCGATAGCTACGTCGACTTCTTCTAAAGTAGGTGGAGGAACTACTTCGTCGACCAGAATTGGGTTCTCATCGTGCACAATCACTCCTTCTTGATCGCTTAACATCTGCTGGAAGTGCTGCTTAGATATATCTTAAATTCCCTGTGGATTGGTGAGAAAACTATCACAATTTCGAAGGCTTGAGCATCGGTTCTATTGCCTGCGGGTAGATTTATGGGCCTTAACATGGCAAGATGTCGATATCGAAACTCTTCTATGTCCTTGAGCTTGGAGCGAGGGCTCTCATTTTTTGCAATAGCTTTTTTTTCTTCTCTCGTTATTTATGGCCGAAATAATGCACTTAGCCAACGAAAATTTTTGCGTAAGGATCTGATATTATACGCTTATCATCTTTTCATGTGAGGAACTCTTTACCCATTTTCATTGAAAGGCAAGAGTGGAAGAAACGTAATCAATGAACAGCATCACCAATGCATTTTTATCGATTGTCCAACATTCTATTTTTTTGAATTAAGAGTTTCATTTTTTTTCCATAATATATAAAATTTGGCTTAAAATTAGACTTATAATTAAGGTTGCATATTGTCGGCTCGACAGAAGGGACCCGATGGTTTTTTATTGTTAAATTTGACAATATGTTTTTATTATTATTTTGACGACTTAATTTTTGACTCTAATGAATTTTCTTAATAGTTTGAAAATTGTAATTGATGGTGAAAGTAATGAAAAATATATTAAAACTAATTACATGGTATAACTCTCTGTAATACCGGCTGTTGGCCTTCTCGCAGAATTGTTTCTGACTACAATTGATCACCTCATCGCATCTTTGTTCGATGATCACCCGGAGGATGAG
This sequence comes from Orthonevra nobilis, assembly GCA_963555765.1. Lineage (NCBI taxonomy): Eukaryota > Metazoa > Arthropoda > Insecta > Diptera > Syrphidae > Orthonevra > Orthonevra nobilis. Next base: position 48,394,611 of record OY743227.1, on the reverse strand, counting down.
ATATTTGTGTGATTGTTCGATCGTTAGCTGATTGAGATCTACAATCTCGTGTCGTTTTTGTAGTTCTTGTATGATTTTTCGGTTTAGTTGTAACATGTAACTCTCTATTAGGCCTAGGGTAATACACAGCTGGGTGGCAAAGTTGGTACAGCACCTGCCTTTCAATTGATTCAATTGACAGGGCTCAGGTTCGATTCCTAGAGTGGTCTAGTTTTTCAAATCTGGTCCAGTCACCATTTGGCATTGGGATAAAGTTTAAGGCACTATCAATAGATTGGTCGACCAGCGATAGTAGTCTGAATAAAACGGTGGCGTTGTTGTGGTGGTTGTTGTATCGGTTTAATTCCTAGTTCGTGTTGTAAAAAAAGTGGTTTGAGTAGTTTGTGTGTAGATGGCTCTCCTGTGAAGGCAAAACAATGACAGCAGGGTGTTTACCTAAAACTGCCAAACTTTCAATGTACAATGTAAGAACTAATGTCAAATAATATCCTGCGAATTGGGCGAAAGCTAAATAGGTCGAGATTGAAATTCTCCGTCCCGTTTCGGGCTCCACTCACGGAAGTGAGTTGAAACCAAATATATCTTAGTTTCTCAAACCACTACATTATCTTTCATTCTTCTCCTAAATATTCCACTCGCTCTGTCCTTCAAGCATTTTAAGAGTATTCATATCCTCTTGAAGAGCGAGCCAATGAATAAATGAATTAATGAAAATCGTTGAAATATATTGAAGGTAGTCAATCTTCGGTAAGTTAACTAAACATTATAAAAGAAACTCCAACTAAACTGATATAATTTCAAAACACGTTTGTGGGCTGGTGTCTTAGTCTTATTAACCTTAATGGCTGAAATACAAATTTGGAAAGTTAAACGGCGGCTCGCAGTCTCCAATGAACGGTCAAACAAAACTTTATGAAATAAAAAAACGCTCAGATAAAGAAAATATTACTGCTGACTATTAACATCCCTAGGGTAGTCGGACAATTTGAGGAGACCACTATAAAAGTGTTTTTTTCAATTTCAATTTATTATTAATAATTTAATGTGGGTAGTACAGTGAGTATGTATCTCTTCTAGTACTAAAAATTATGAGAATTGCTTAGGTTACATAAAATTATACAAGAAATATTAAATAAAAAATAAAAGTAACAATATTATAATAATGAAAATAAAAAAGTATGGAAATATAGAAAAGAAAGAAAAGGAGAGATGAGAAAAGATTGAAGAATGTAGAAAGGAAAAGGAGAGATTACTGCTGTTCCACTAAATATTTAAATAGAGCACGCCTGAACTTCACAACGCACCCCATATTCTTTATTTGCAGAGGAAAAGAGTTCCATAATTTAATGATGTAAATAAAGAACAATCGCGATGAATTTGTGAAGCGAAATTTTGGTAAAATGAAATTGATGGTTAGGGAAGCTTGCGTGAACTGCAATTTTTTGTAAAAATATATTGATTTTTTGGTGTGAATCAATTTATGCAGAAATATGCAGTTACGCCACTTTAAATACTGTGCCAGAGAGAAGCCACGAATGTTTTTATTGTATAATGATATATGATCATATTTACGCAAGCCGTAGATATACCGAGTCATCGCATTAAAGGCAATTTCAAGCTTACGCTGCGATAGAGAGTCCAAATTTGGGAAAACCACTTCAGAATAGGATATGATTGGAACCAATAATGCATTGACTAGTTTAAGCCTCGTATCCTGTGAAGTGAAATTCGCAGATATCCAGAGCTTACGCAGACCACCATATATACGTGAGACCAAGAAATTTATGTGATCACAACAGGACAGACTTGAAATTATTTTCACCCCGAGGTTAACCACTGTGTAAACATATTTAATCTCCAGTACCAGCAAGAAAAACAGCAGGCATCTCAGATGAACGGATAGGTCCAAATATTGAACCTTGGGGTACACTTGCCAATATTTGTCTCATTTCAAAGAAGAGGTTACCAACAACAACTTTTTGAAACCTATTCGTCAAATAGTTTTATATAAGTCGTACAGTTCTGTCACTGAAACCAAAGTAAAAGCGCAGCTTTTTGCAGAGGATCTCATGATCTACCTTATCAAAGGCTTTGGAAAAATCGAGAAGACACAGCAGCGTCTTATATCGTCAACTTTTTTTTTTTTTTTTTCTTATTTATTTATTCTTTTTCTTTATTAATTCGATAGAAAAGTAACAATAATTCAAGATAAAGTCATACATCGTTGGGGAAACAAAAAATATTTATTAGTAAAGAAAAAGAAAAGAAGCTATCTATATTTCAAATGGAACTAGAGACGATAGCATAAACAAAGTAAAATTTAACAAACTAAATACAATCAAATGCGGTGGGGTCGCAGTGTATAAAGCAAACTTTTTTAACATTATTTAATTAACAATATATTGCAAGAAAGAAAAGAAAATAAGTAAAAATAGAAATAATAAAATAAAGCAAAGTTCAAATAATAATACAATAGTTCAGATTCAGATGGTAACAGAGGTAAGGTTTGATAACACTTCATAGCTTTTATCTAAAAGCCATAGTTTAACCTTTTTGAGAAAAGCAGACTTAGATCTAACGATTCTAATGCTGATCAGTAACCTATTAAAGAGTCTAGGAGCAAATGCCGTGTAGAAATGTGGAACTACAGCAAAATTGGAATTGTTGATTCTGAGGTTATAGTTTGAAGAGCCTCGAATTAATTCATATCCCGACCTATTGAAAAAGATCTTTAATGCTTTATAAAAATATAAATGTTTAAGTGGGAGAATTTTCAGATATCTAAAAAGTGGAAGACTATTAACACGACGATTTTTATTGCATATAAGACGAAAAATATGTTTCTGAGATATTAATGGTGGATTCATTTTATTGTCGTGAGTACCGCCCCAGGATACTAGACCGTATTCAAGCCTCGAATGAACTAATCCATAGTAGATACATTTAAGAAGATCTTGAGAGCAATATGGCTTTAAAAAGAAAAATTGCCTTGTGGCAGCTATAAGGTACTTTTTAAGTGCACTAGTATGAACAGACCAGTTCATTCTCCAGTCAAGTATTACACCATGGTACTTAAAGGAATCGACTCTCTCTATGGCGAAACATTTATCAGAACAACACCCCGTTGCAAAAAATGTTTGCGAACTCGTACTAGATTTACAAATATGATGACTGTATTTGAATTTATTACAATTTGCGCAATGAAAGCAATAGGATCCATAATCAAACATTCTTCCGCACACATTGAAAAACATGATTTTCGTTTTATCACTTATCACCAACTTATGTTGTTGAAACCAGTGGCTTAAAATTTCCAGGTCATGATTTATATCGGCAGTTAAATTTAAAGCTGAATTACATGTCATATCATCAGCAAAAGCATTAACCTTACTTCGATAGTTTTGTAACAAAAGCGAGTTAATGAAAATCAAAAAAAGTATAGGACCGAGAACCGAGTTTTGGGGAACTCCTATAGTAATGTTTCTGCTGGAACTCATGTGACCATTTACTTTTACCCTATCTTTACCAAGGCAGTCGAGCAACTATGGTTTGCCCTGAATCAAGATTGGAAAGGTGATAGGAGATTGTTCCCATCAATGTGGTTTGTAATCTGCTTCGCCAGCATGCACTCAAAAACTTTTGACAAGCAAGGCAAAATGCTAATTTGTCGAAAGGTGTTATGCATAGGGCATTAAAAACTTCACGTGTTTTAAGAAAAAAACGTACCCTTCATAATTACACCATCGACAACACGCTAATACTGTTAAAAATTTAATTTTTTGGCAAAGAACCATTTCGACGCAAGCCAATCTTACTGTTGGTTTAAGGACTAGACTGAACGTCAAGGTACCCGATACCGTTCATCAACGTGATCAGAAACATAGACTCCGATGTTCCTGTGGCACATTCTAGTGTGGAAAACAAATAATATTACAAGAATGACTTCAGTGAATTTTGTTAACGCGAAGCGAACTTGCCAAAGTTTAAATATAGACGGAAGGGAAAATGACGTAAAAGTTATTGCAAAAATGCAGTCAATGCCGATTACAATGAAAAAACACTTCTGACTGTTAAATGGCGATTAAGCCATTCAACACTCACGATGTTCGAACTCTAATGCTCTGCACGGGTGACAGCAATTATAGAGATGGGCTACATAGAACCACAGTTAGTCGTCCTGCTGCAAGGTCGGCTACTTAAGTCGGCGACAATCCCGTCGATACCTTTGATGCTGAAAAAAGGTTATAGAAAAAGAGATCCTTTGTTTAGTACTTCAAGACCGTGCCTTGAATCATTCATTTAATTAGATGAGCAAACTATTTAATTTAAAGCAAAAAGTCAAGATGCCCTTACCATGCTTAAGACCATAATTATTAATTTTCAGATGTCCCTTATATGTGCACTTTTTGCCTCGGTGTACGAACGAAACCCTTTAAAATGATTTCATACGCCATTCTGCTTTCAGTTATCGTTCCGAATGACTGCAAAAAAAAATAAACGAACCATAAAACTTCACGGCGTCAGCGTAAAAAGTGCATAATGTTAAATTAAGATACAAGCAGCGTTGTGACGCTAAGAGGTCTTATCTTGTTTAAAACCCCCCGAATATGTGAACATAAATGAATACCGGTTAAGGATAACACATTAACCCATTTCTACGTTCTCTGCTGCTTTAGTAGCATTTGAGTCATTTATCCGATTTAAAGGCGACGTTTAATGGGTGCCATAAAGAAGCAGGACATCAGAGCAGGAGACTGAACTTTAATCAATTTAAAGCGGTACATATCCGGTATGAGCCGGAAGTTCACCAAACCAATAGGAAAGTTCGGTAATGACCTTGACAATATCAGAGGGACATGCGGGTAGAACGCGTGCTGATTTCGAATGCCACAAGCATAAACTTATTGAATCCAATTAGATGCTTTATGGTAAGGAAGTCACAAGGAATCTGTACGAAGTAGTCTGATGAGTCTGTCGACATAGGAGACCATTGTCTGTAGCTTAAATTTAGGTAGAAGTTGGGGGGATGATTTTATTGTCAGATTGTTTTCCTTGTAACAAGGGATTCGAAGACGATGATGCGAATGAACACGGTGATTTGCCGAGAAAGTATCTGTTTCATTTTGGGGGAAACATAATGGCTTTTTGACTGAGCGAATGCTTTGTAATTTAATTTTCTTGTGCTGGTGTTATATCAGAACACAGCAGGAAAGCACTGTTAAAGAGTTACGTGCCTTAGAAAACTTGAACGTTGCGATCTGGATGGTTTGCTTTCTTTTTTTTTGGAATCATTCTTTGAGAGGTTATAGCAAAGTAATAAATTTAAATTAATGTCTTTATTTGTACAGACACGAAGGCAAGAAATATAAAAATTAAAGAAAGTCCGAAAATTTCAGGATATTTTACTTAAATATAGTAAAAAATAGTTAGATGGAAGAAGCTATGAAAAATAACTAAAGACAAACGAGAATAGCATTTAAGAATTTGTAATTAGAAGAATGTAATGATAAAAAGGTACTAGAAACGAAAATGTATTTGTGCTGATTATATGAATTTTACAGTTCTTTTTTGTGGGCACCGAGGTCCAGAGTCTAGCCGTGGAGACTTATTCAATATTTTGAATCGGGAGTAATTGAATTTGATGTTTTAGTAGTTCAGTCACCATATTCTTATTGAGTTAAATAAACGACGCTTCCACTTCAGTGGTCCACCAGCACTAGTAGTCTGACCAAATGAGTGACATTCGCCAAGTGTTTACATTATCGGCTTATCATGCTGGAGTTCGATGTCCGTTTTTAGAAAAGTGTATAAAAATAGTTTCAGAAAGTGATGTCATTTTGCGCTATAAGGCTTATAGTGAAAAAGAGGGGGAAGGAGATATTAGAGTGATTTCTGTGGAGTGTCTTGATTTGTGTGGTCGGGAAATCTTTTCGTTCGTTATGCAAACTCCATAATCTCACCGATTCCTATTTCCTCAAGGTGCGCAAGATCCGCTATCAGTGTTGACCCAAGTATTTTGTTTCGCAATCTGGCTGTTGCTGGGCATTGGAAGAGCAAGTGCTCTAGATCTTCCTCTTCCTCTTCGCAGTTTTGCCATATAGAGGTTTCTGCTAGTCCGGGTCTATGTAAGTGGAGGTTAAGGTTAATGTGCCCTGTTACCAGTCCCATCATTACCCTAAGATTCCGTTTGATGGAGTTCAGAGCTCGTTTGGCTACCTTCTTAGTCAATTTTCTTTTATCGGTTGTCTAATAGCTTAGATAGTTGCAGTTCTATCAGAGCAGATGAGTATTTGCTACTCCCGTATGTTGAGTTCGTTGAGCTTTTCTACTCCAGTTAGCAGCATTGCAAAAACTTCCGCTTGAAAACCGTGGTGACAAAAGTGTTAAGATCGGTGGGCTTGGGCAATAAATCCCTGCCCTCGATTCAGACAATATGTGGAAGCCGTCTGTATACATTGTGATCAATCCGGGGTCTCTTGTCGTGTTTTCGTTGTCCAAGAGGCTCTGGTTGGAAAAATTGTCGTAAAGCTATTTTTGAAGGTGAAAGTTTTATCTGGTTCGCCAGTAATGGTGTCACTTATTTTGGTCTTTATTGTGAAAAGGACCAAGTCCTTTTTGATAGGATTAACATTTTGTCCGTTTTCAATCGCCCATGTTGTAACGGTGTTGAGTATGCATGATTTCCCCAATTATGTTTTGGTATTTTCCTTGAACTAGGATTGCTAGGTCGTCTGCATATGCTTGCTTATCACTGGTATATACAAAAGGAGTGATATAATGCCTCCTTGTCCCTCTAAGGACCTCCTCTGATTGATGCAATTCGATAGCATAAATTCCAACCACTTGTTGATTTGTCTGTTGTGACTGTAGGTCGACAGGGCGTCTACCATATTCGTTATTCAACAAGAGTTCTAAGCCGGCTTGGCACCATATCTATTTGGTTAGTATTTTTGCATTTCTTCACATCCTTGGTACCGGATCTAAATTAATCATTCAGTTCCAGAACTTAATATATTTAAACTGGTCTTATTCCGATTTCGACATGTCATGTTATTGTTATTTCTGTAATTTTCAGATTTTGTGTGATTCCGATTTCCACTTTGTTGTTTTCATTCGTGTTCGTTTAAGCAAATATTGTTTGATTTTGCTTTATGTATTTTATTCCTCAGCTATTTTGTTTTTCTAGCTTCTTTAGAATTCGTGTTTTTTGTGGTACTTCATCTTGAGGCATTGATTTTAAATATTCAGGTTTTGTTTGATTTCTGTGTATAGTGTTTCTTCTTCATTCGTCAATTTATATTCATAAATAAAATATATATATATACATACATATAAATACATATAAGTTTAGAATGATTTCATTTTTCTTGAGTTTGCAGACGAACTTCCTCCCAGATTGTCCGTTGTCCGTATCCTGGGTTTTTAAGGAGTCGGTCGTCAGAGATTTTACCGCTAATTTGTCCATTTTTTATCTTCTGCGTTCTCTGGTGGTTGTGATTCTATGGCATCTATGCATACGATATGCATTGCATTCCGATTGCGAATATTACTTGCTTTCTTAACTACCGCACACAACTCGTTATTATTCTTCGGTTTTTATTGGAAGCATCTTTCTTAACATCTGTCCAAAGATTCTCAATCGGATTGAGTCCAGGAGATTAGGCAGGCCACTCCATGACCTCCATTCTATTGTCCCGAAACCATTGTTAGCTGTTCGGCTGGTGTGTTTCGGTTCGTTGTCGTGCTGAAGACCCATTTTAGTGGCATCATGACGTTTTGAAGGACGTCAACGTATTTGTGCCGATCCAATATACTCTTAATCCTAAATATTGAATCAACACCATAAAAGGAACAGCATCCCCAAATCATGATACTAGATTTATGGTTTTTGTGTTGAACCAAGGATCACATTTAGCCTTACTACTGTCGAGATCCTTTGCCGCTACAGAGAACAATTTTGCTCTCACCAGTCCACATTATGTTCCTTTACTTCTCAGGCGACCACGACAAATGCTCTCTCGCAAACTTCAATCTCTTTAATATTTGGATATTCTCATGTCATGTGTAGCTGCTAAAGAAGGATACGTCTTAGAGTACCAATTCCACAAAACAAAATTAATTGGTATTATTGAAAACATAAAATAGAAGCTTTTAACTTACTTTTCTATAATTTAAAGCCAAAATTCGAGTAAAAAAGACATTTTAATACGAATTACTAATATGCAATGCTATTATTTTGCTCCCAATTTACATTTCAAAGCAAAAGTAAATATGTGAATTCACATGAAATTATTACAGCAGAGGTCACAAAATAACTCACATTATGAAAATATTAAGGAAAGAGTTGCGTACAAAGTGGCACTGCTATTATTTTGCTCGCCACTGTATCTTGTTTCCAAATGCGCCAGCTTGAATTCGAGTAACGAAAAATTGTTTGACAGTGCACACTTTCAGTTCGATTGCACCGATTGTCCTAGGGAACTGAGCGATAAACTGCAGCAGCCGCGACTTCACGTTCCGACAATAATGATGGCATTTGAACAAAACGTACATACCTTCGGCAGTGTTCGACATGGGTGCTGTCATTCACCCATTGCCAATTGGAAACCTTACAAAATAATGCACATTGTCGCAAGTGTCCACTGTTTACCGCTGTGGAATATAGGAAAGATTCGACGTTGAAAGCGATGATTTAACATTTCTTTTTCAGCGTTCTCGATATTGTCAAAATAATGAAACAAATTATTTCCGCTTTTTCTAAAAAACACAATAATAAAATAAAATCATTTGTTGGAGGGTCTGTTTTTTAAACAAACTTGTCGTCAACTTCGAGCCTAAAAAACAAACGTAACCAAGTGAGTGGTAATTTTTCTTAAATTCCTGAGTCAAGCGAATAATCCGTGAACTTTACTGCATACTCTTTCTGTAACAGCTGCAATCAACCAATGTTTGATTATCAATCATCAAATCAGTCTCATGAGTTTTTTTCACATACATGTGTACGCTAGCTCAAAGAAGAGCACTAAGTCGACCAATAATTTTCCATTGAAATCCATATTTATTTGCATGAATTGAATTTCGTACCAAAAATATAATACCTACTAAGTTTTCTTGTACTTTTTTTAAACCTTAACAGCTGTCAACGTCAAAATAATGAAAAGACACCAATAGAATGCGTTTTCAAAAGCTCTTTGTCTTGCCCAAAAATGTTTTTAAGTCGTTATTTGTTTATCCGTTTATAAACAAAAAAAAATTCCATCTATACACGCGTTGAATTAATATTTCAGCATTATGTAATGTTGTGAAATTTGTATAAGTCGAACTAAATGTGTTATAAGATCGTTCTTAGTGAATTGTTTTTAAGAGCTTTTGCGTACTGTTTGATTTACGGAATTGGGCAGCTCACTCTGTTTTAAATCAGTATTCTGATTTCTTTTTGTGTAAGATTAATAGCAATTTAAATATTAAATTAGGGGTAGTTTATGCAAGTTATTTGTTGACTGTAATTTTTAATACAGAGGTCAGGTATACAAAAAAGTTGAACTGACGATCATAATACTATGATCACAATCGTCTAGTTGTTTGTCTTGAAAAAACACGATATGTAGTCTTCAGTCTAAAGATCCTTCTGAAGCTCGTAGAGAGTGCTTGCATTTCATCCATTCACTGGAAAGTTATCGCAAAATAAAATCTGGCCTCTTGATAATATCATACACATGGGTTTATAAAGCCTCTTCAAGCATTAAATCTTTAAAATAAATTCAATCTTAATTAATGCTAAATTCTACACCAGTTTTGTTTTTTTGCTAATCAAATTAAAAATGACAATTTTTCGGTCACGTGCGAAACTTTTGGCACACACACTCCGCAGCAAAAGTGTTAACTAAGTAAGCGATTCGTAAGGTAGCAAAATACAAATGTCAAAACGGTTCTGTTTCGCTCTGTCACAGAGAACCGATAAGCCCTAAAAGCTTATGTAAACACCTCGAGCCTTTCATATTTGTAAACGTGCATGTGTACATTGTGCGAAACTTGACATTCAAAGTCGCTTACGTTAGCACAATAGTGTTTTTGGAGTAAATGAAAAGTTTCTGCCTCGGATGCGGTCATTTTCTGGTAAATATTTATGTTTTGTTCGGAATGTGTAAATTAAAGGCACAATCCACAATTTTCTTATTTTCCATAAAATTCTAGTAACAATTATTGTCAATATTTTTTTTGAAATCGACTTTATTGTTGGCGGGGGGCGGAGGTGTTGCCAAATCAAGGTAATTGAGATGTTTACGATGGAAAGGTCAGATATGTGGAAGTCAATATTTTGTGATTATTGACGATAATAAGCTGTGTACACATATGTTTATCATAAGGGTGAATCGTTTTAACATCAATCACTTTAAGTTTTAATCATAAAACGAGCATGACTTTGAAGTTCCTTGTTGAGCTGTCAAGGCCGCGCAATGGCTCTATGTGCGAAATTAAAAATAAAGAAACAAAGTAAATTTTGAATGTAAAATTTCTTATTCCTTCTTTCCTCATAAAGGAAAAGATCTTAAAAACAACTTAACATTATTTGTTGATTGGTAATGGTTATGCCTGGTGGTGCTTTTCTGAATCCTATCCGATAGAAAGTGAAAGCTCGAGATCGGTTTACATGCAATTCCAATAAGAAAAATGAACATAAAAACATTTTCAAACGAACACATATGAATTAAAAGTACCACATTTTATAGGTTTTCTGGTGCAGACTTAATGTAGAAAAATTTTAGTGCAAGTAGCACAGAGTTAGTGGAAGAATGAGGAGAAGAACGAGAGAATTTTTGTAGTGGCTTGAGAAACTCAAATTAATTTGATTTTGATTCAACTCAATTCATTTGATATCGACAGTTTGGAAGATTAAGTCCAACACGAACTCAGAGTTCCAGCCGATACATCAACCACTACCACTTTGACCAATCCATTGATAGTACCATTAACTTGATTCCAATGGCCAATGGTGGCTGGACTAGGATTTGAACCTACGACCTGTCAATCAAAGGCGCTCTCGTGAATCTACGGACTTTTTTTTTGCAATTTCATGGGAGAAACACATATTCATTCGTAATTCGTGTCGCATGACAACATTAAGCGCGTTTTTTTGTGAACGTTTATACGATAGGACAAAAAAACGACTATCGGCTTCTATCGGCATTGATCGGCGTTCAGATTATATGCTTGCAAAATTTGGCATCACTGTCATAAGCAGTTGGGATTTCACTGACAGAAAAAAATTTAACAATCGACATTCAAATCAACAAACTATAAATAAAAATTATAAAAAGGCAGATTAACAATATGAATACAGGTAAAGCTTCCATAAAAGGACATTCACGGTCGCACTCTTTATGTCCGGTATTGGAGAGAATTGACTGAAATAAACTTATATTAATGCAGTTTATTTAAACTCAATTTTTGCATTTATTTCAAGTTCCAAATAATTAGGTATGAAAGTGAAGAAATTAAACAAAAAACTTATTAGAATGAATAAAATCCAAAATACTTGATTGGCGTAACCTTGCTGTTTTTTTTTATCGCATAAGACAGTTTTGCAAATGACTCTTTACATTTTTCAAGGGTTGAAACGCCGTGAAGCGATCTTTTGCAAATTGTTTTAAGCTGTCAATAAGTTTTAATGCGTCGTCATATGATTTTATAGAACCAAATTCTTGGGGTTGGCCTCCATTTCGTCTTCTGATTCACTGATGTAACATTCGTTGTCGTTTTCGCCTTCTATATCCACCCTTCGAATCTCAATATTGTGGGCTTCCGTTTGAAATTTTTTTTCGATGGCTATAAATTCTTCTAAATTCTGATCATCTTTTGGATCCAACTCGGTTATACCTCAATAAATTTGAAAGTGTTGACAATGGTCTTTTCTGGAACCCAGCTTTGCGAAAACAATTCTTAATGGCTACTGAAGTCACTTTCCATGATATCTTTATGAAGTACAATGCTTCTAACACATCAATTGTTTTTGAAAGCTCTATAAAAGAGCTATTAACGAATGGGCAGCACAGGAATTCAAAAATAACTGGGCCAACCTGACACGCGCAAAGCAACAAAATCAATAATATGGAAACGACTAACAAGGTAGCGAAACTGGCTCTAAACTCTAGCAAAATGAATTTATGGTTAATGGTGGGACTGGTAAAAGACCAAATTAACCTACATCTCAACTTACATACGCTGAGACTAGCAGAAACAAATAAAGTTTACGAGATACAGCAGAATCTCCGTAATAGGGTTCCGTTGTCAACCTTTGTGTAAGGAACCCTAAAAAGCAACCAGAAGGAACCCACCTCCGTGGGTAGGTAAAAACCTTCAAAGGTACTGTGAGGACCGGCCGTGCGTGCTCACAAAAGTGTGCGATCGCATGTCTTCTACACTACAACTTAATTTTCTTAACAAGTAGTTTAATTTTCTGTAGGTCATCACGTTTGGTAGGTAGCTTTCAGCTTTCCAGTGAAGGCACCTACAAGCTCCGTCCTTGTATGCGGTTTGAACTTAAGGCGCTAGATTCAACGGTCTTGTTCGGTGTAGTCGGCGCACAAGGTTAGTCTCATCCACCTCCATCTTTTGCAGTGATCGTGGAGACGAGAACGAAGCTTTTGAGCAAAGTTATTTACTGCGTCAGATACGGTAGCAACTCCCACATCTCTGAAAATGTCGCTATTTCTTGTAAACCTCGGAACATTCACAATTGCTCATAATGTTTTGTTTTGAAATTTTTGTTGAATTGATCTATTGCTTGCTTTGGTACAACCACATAGCTGTATACCGTACGTTCAATAAGGTTTTAGCAGTTGCTTATATTAAAGCAGTTTGTTATATAAGCCAAGTTTCGAATATCTCCCGAAGAGCCAATGCATTTCTCTAAGCCTGATTTCAAACTTGTCGCGCTGTTTTAAAAAGTATGATTTTGATGATTCGACTGCATCTAGAATAGCAAATATTTAGCAGTATACCAACAGCACCCTTTTTATTTTATAAACAAAAGACAAATTAAATTAAACTCTGCCAACGCCTTTGCAAGTACATCGTTTTGCTAAAATGGGTAATTCCACAATTGGATGAGCTTCCATTTTACAATTATTTAGACTCTGTTAAACTAAATAAATAAATCGGTAGATATTTATGGGATTTAAGAGAACGCCCCGCAACAATGATTCTTGCCGTTTTGTATTTCTTGAAGATGATGTGATTATTGCCATTCGAAAGTCGTGCTCATAAATTTACCATGTCTTTAGCTTACCTATTTTTTTCCAACGTCATTAATAGGTTGCTAATTCAGGTTAACCTTCAGCTTAAATTCGTATGTTTTCATCTCTTTTTTAAACTCACCTCAAAGAACTTTATACAGTTTTTGTTTGTATTTATAGACTACGGTTTTTTATTGATGTTAACCAAGGCTGCTATTTTTGTCTTATATCCGTTTGACAAACATGCGACTTAAAAAACATTTCCAATAAAATATTTTTAGAGAATATGAAAATAACATTAAATGTGCTAAATATAAATTTTCTTTCCTAATTGTTTCTTAAAATAAATTAATTATTTTCAAGTAAATTAAGTTCAATAAAAATAAAACAGAAATTGTTATGTACATGTACGATGCACTTTAAGTACACGCAGGCATATTAAGTAGCTTGACTTCATATCTTATAACCTAGTGACGTTTTCGCAAACTTCGACAGTCCAAATTTCTTTGTCGGCATCCGTTTCTGAACCATCATGCTCCACTTCCGTGTTTCCATTTTCAGCTGTATGAGTTGGCGCTGATGGTTGCGGCGTGAGCAGGAAACATAAGCAAATCCCTCCTATAATACTTAGTAAGCAAAATGCACTCAGCGACAGTGCTATGGCAATCTTTTTCAGAACATTGACGAATGGAGCTGTCAGAAGCCAAATCCTGGCCCACGTCACAACAGAAAACATAAATGGTGCCTTCTTGTGCACTGGTACTAGTTCGGGTAGACACGCAATAATCATTGATTGGGCTAAGGACACTCCAGCCTTTGGTATTGCAGCGATTATAATCCATAAGGATGCAAGCAGGTCTTTATCCACTGAAAGAGAAATTAATCAAAAGTTAGCTTGTTCTGGTAAATTGACTTGGAACTTGTTTCAGTCTTCTTTTTTTTTCAAGGTCTATGTGTATAGTAGTTCTACATAATTTATTTCAAGGGTAACCCGTTTGAAAAAAGCGCATATCGTGCTAACGAACAAGGACAGGAAGTTTGATTGTTGTTTTCATGTCATGATTTGGGACAATAATGATTGCAATGTTGAACTGAAGAGGATAAGGTACAGTTGCTCAGACATTTTTTTGTGCATATTATTTGAAATAATACTTCACTTGGAAACAGCACACTCACCTAAGCTACATATTCAATGTCCTTGGCCAATTCGCATCGTAGTATCTTTACTCTGGTAAATTAATAAAACTACTTGGAATGTAGGAGGCAGTCGGCATAATAACATAGATTTCTTAAGCTTTCAGGAAAATCAATTGTTTGATAAAATGAAAAGGGAAGGAAAATTATCTTGGCTTAAGAGCCACAAAACATTGAAGTATATGCCAATGCCGTTCACTTAAGAGTGTTCAAGCGTTCAGATAGGAAAAAGCATGCATTCAAAAAAAGGGACGAGTGCGAGTTTTTCTTCTACACAAAGGGCCCTGCACCATCGTACAATATTCAACACTTTATATGCATGCATATGTCCGATCAAACCTTTATTTGTTTTTTTTTTTCGTTATATTGTAATTAACTCACCCTTAAGAGTTTGTTTCTACTCACTCTTATGATGCATCTGGCACAGAGCGAGCATAAGAAAAAGGGGACGAATGAAAGGATTGTGTTCTCATTGCCAAATTTTAGGCATTAAATTAATGAAGAACACTTTTTTCGTACTTGCGTTGGTAGTAATAAAAATTTGCAAATAAAACTTAAGCTAAAGAAAATATTATGGATGTAACAAAATGTTGGGTGCACCTTTATAGTAGCATTCGCTTTGTGAACATGGAAGTACAAAATTAGGATATTTTGAATATTTAACTGAAATAGAAATTTCATGTATTTTCAAAAAAAATGTGATGATTGCAAGTGTCTACCTATTATGGTTCAGAGACAGACGGACGGACAACCGAGGCTTTGCAATAGGGTTCCGTTGGCACTCTTTGGGTACAGAACCCTAAACAGCAGCATTAATGAACATTTTTGGTTTCTTAATTTGCTCGCTTACAAGAGGTTATTAATATTTTTATTTATATTGCACAGAGCGACCAGAAGGATAAGCAGATGTATGGAAAGATTTGGTAGTTGGTTTGAAACTCAGATGTATTTAGGTATCAATTGCTTCAGGGATGGAGCCCGAAATGGATTGGAGAATTTGGCATTTACTTTTTTTATCATAATAGAAATTTCGGAAAATTTGTTAATCACCGTGCCATCTCAACAGAGCTAACGACGGACACGAACTAAGAGTTCTAGCAGCCGCTACACTTACCATTTTATCAGACAACTATCGCTGGTTGACCACTTCAGTGAAAGCGCCATAAATTTGATCATAATGGCAAATGGTGACTGGACCTAATTCGAAAACTAGTTTTTTATGATTCAAACCTGCCATGAACCGCTTAACCAATTGCGCCACAATGGCAACGTTCAGTTTGTTTTATTACATATAGTATATCTTTAAAATGCATTGGTTTTCTAAGATGACTTCGCCGGCACTGTTCATGACATTAAAGACTTTCATTACTGCAATTTCATTCCTTTTGGTGAGCTCTTCTTGAATCCAAAAAACTTCAATGAAAGAAAAATTCAAGTCATGTTGCGACCAAGAAATGCATCATCGAATGCTGTGTGGTTCTTGACCATCGTCAATCATCCAAAGTTGTCTTTGTTCTTCGAATTACAGCATGAAAACTGGGGTAGCTGCTTCCTCATTGCCAATAATAGAAAATAAAGATTTAAAAGTCGCGTCACCTTAGGAATTGAGCGAACAATTCAATAGATTTAAATGATTAAGAGGTTCATAAACGTATCGGGCTACCACAAATAAGTGTCGACCTTAAATCAGTACCTATTAGGAACATGAAAATTTGAGAAATGTTAAATTGTAGATTTATAGATTCGAAGCTGGGCCAATATCAGTTAAAGATCAATTTTGAAGTTACCGAGAGAGAGAGGACGAAACTATCAAAATATGATCAAAATAACGAATATGGCAGACGCCCTATCGAGCTACAGTAACAACAGACAAATCAACACGTGGTTGGAACATATGCTATCGGTTCGCATCATCACAGCCTCCATCGGAGACGTAACAATGGGAGGTAAAGTCCTAGAAGGCAAACCACAAGGAGGAAATATATCACCTTTTCTATAGATACTAGTGATGAGCAAGCTCCTTGAAAAACTAGAAGGAACATGCGCCAAATGCATTGCATATGCTTACGACCTAAATATCCTTGCCCAAGGAAAACACCTTAACATCACAGGGAAATACTCAACACTTTTACAATATGGGCAATTGAAAACGGACTAAATGTAAGCCCTAGCAAAACGGTCTTCGTCCTTTTCACAAAAAAAAAACAAAATAAGTGACTTCCACATCCCTGAGATTGGAGGCACTTAACTTGAAATCAAAGACAGCGTGGTACTCAGGATCGATAATCGAGAAGTAACTCAATTGGAGGATAAACCTGGAGGAACGTACTAGTAAAGCCAAAAGGGCAAACTGGATATGCAGGAGGTCCTTTTTGAAGTCCTGGGGACTGAAAATAAAACAGGTTGTGAACGTTATAGGGGCGATGGCACTATTACTGGAGCCGCAAAGCCACTAAGATGAGAAAAATTTTACCTTCAAAAATAGATTTAAGACAATTTTTCCGACCAGAGCCTCTTGGACAACGAAAACACGACAAAAGATCCCGGAGTAATCATAATACATACATACAATCGGGGGCAGGGATTTATTGCCCAAGCCCACCGATCGAAATTTCAAAACCTCTGGAACCATTCGTAACGATTTTCTAAGCAGAAGATTTCAGAGAAGGAGTAGAAAAGCTCACCGACCTCAATATACAAATACTCATCTGGTTCGACAGTACTGCACGAATCAAAGCCATTACAAGCCATCTATCAACATCAACATTGTTAAGGAAGTGCAAACACAAACTTAACAAATATTTCCAACACTAAACGACGTCAGTCTAACATGGGTACCGGGGCACCAAGGTGTAACGGGGAATGCGAAAGCTGACCAGCTGGCTAGAAAAGGAGTAAAAAACAGCCACCAAAACCCTGTGAGGCACATAGGCGTCCCTTTGACAACTATCGAGAGGACTATAAACGAACGGACAACCCAGAAGTTCAAAAAATATTGGGGCAACCTTACAACATGCAGAATAGCTAAATCGATATTAGGAAAACCGACTAACAAGGTAGCGAAACGGGCCCTGAAATCCAGCAAACGGAATATAAGCCTAATGGTGGGACTGGTTAAAGGGCACACTTACCTTAACCTCAACTTACATAGAATCGGACTTGCAGACATCTCAACATTCTAATCAAGGCAAACCCTAGAAATCTTCCCGATATCCACCCCAATTTCTCGACTACAACCCTCGCATTTTAACCAATACCTCTTCCACACAGGAAATAAGGGAACACAACGGGCCCAATAAAAGACTTAAGTGAAGAGCTAATAAAGTTCACCTTGACCAAGCCAACCATCCGTCAAGTCACGGCCGAAGAAGATTTTCCTCGATGAGTTATTTCACATTCTGGTATAGTGAACTGGCCAACAAGATTGTGCAATTTGCCATCGTTATATTTCTTTTTGTGGACCTATGCAAAAGATCATGTCTATGCATAGAATTCGCAAGCTCTAGACGTTTTAAAAACGAATATTCGTAAAGTTATGGCCGAGTTGAATGGATCGGCCGAAATTCCGTCGATAAGTACCTCGTCAAAGAGTCCGACAAAAGCTCTGAAAACAAAATCTTATTCATAAATATGCTTAAGCTAAACTTGTATAGCTAAATTATATTGAACTTTATTGTATCTTCTTCAAACAATTAATAGAAATGTTTTCTAATGAAAACAATTTTAAATTGTTGGCGATGACGCTAACATTCGGGAATAAAGGAAACCAACGACCAAGTAGCTTCTTCCAAGAAAACCAAAACATCTGCGAGTATATTTATCAGAAAACCCATATTGACAGTATTGACATATACATATGTTAAAAATCGTAAACTTTTTAGAAATAAAAGGTTAGACAATATTTGTTGACCAGCTAGAATAACAGTTCGCACAGTTTGGAAAACCAGTGCTTATACTGATAGCCTTTGTTACACAATACCTGGACACAAGTATCGCAAACATTCAGTCCAAAAGATCTGACAAAAGCCTGTAAGGTTAAAAAAGCCAAGTGAAAAAAAAATCTGGCTCTGTTGGAAGATTCTGGGAGGTCCGGCCGAACACTTGTAATTTAGTTTTTAATCCTTTTCCTTCAATTTGATATTTCTTTACTAATTGGTTTCCGCAACGGAAGCAGTAAAACAAGTTTAATGGCTAATAAAAGCAAGAATTTCTGTTTATTGTTTAAATGTCATATTCATTGCCATTGACCTTCCATGTTCAAAAAACGATCGTGAGTCACCTGTAGTCGGGCACATTTGCTGAGCGTTAAGATGACATATTATAAAATGCACTTTTTCAGGATGGATGGCATACTTGCGATAAAGTTCTTTGGCACCGTTCTGACCATTTCATAGGTCAGCGATGGCCTCCTAAACTGGTCACTCTAGGTGAGTAGTATACATATATAACCCAAACCGGTGTGAGCAGAGAGTAAAATTACATTTCAAATCTTCAGGAGGAATATCCCAATAGGAAAACTTGTGATTGTTGGCGGATATATGAACGGACATGTCGGGAAATTAAAACGGAAGAAATTATAGCGACCATCCTGAAGAACCGCGATAAGTACATTCTTTCGTATTTCGATATCTTCACCGCTTACTTCAATTTTCGGTCTTAGTAATCATCCCACCAGAAAGGCTGTGCGTATTATAAAACAAAGTTTTCCTGCCTGTGTGTCTGTCTGAACGCGATAAGCTCAAAAAACTACCCAATGGATCTTTATACTAATGGATAGAGTGGCTAGATAGGTAGGTTTTTGTGAATATCTCATTTAAGTTTTGTATAAATTGGCTGAACTATGATTGTAATCGAAGGTATGAAAAATTTTCCTCTTTAAGGATTACTTTGTCCTTGAAATTTTCAAAATTCAAAGTACTTTTTTACTACGAATTCTTAATCTACATGTAAGTAGAAATAAATCTGTCGAAGTGTTTCCCGGATTTCGAACGCTTACGATATTTTAAATGCGTTTAAAATTGACACCGTCAGCGTGTTCTGATCATTCACGGGACTGAGCAAAGATCGAGCGCGCGGAGCGGCAGGTGACCGACGCAGCAAAAAAGGCCCGAATTGAGCAGCGGGAGATGTTAGAGGCTCAACATAAGCCTGGACCAGGCATCGCCGATTGGCGGTAATAATAAACACATTAAAAAACCTTAATGCGTTTTTCTCGAAAACACATTTTTAAAAATGGCTGACATTCTCCTGACCGCTGTAATTTACATATCGACCTGAAATTTTGAGAGCAAACTCAGAATTTATGTCTTCACAGAATGACGGATCGTTTTTTCGATGGAAACATTTTTGCATTCATTATTTAACTTTTTATGCAAAAAAAAACCCGAATCTTGGATTTTTTTTTATTGCCGCGATTTACCGAAATTTGTACCAAACGAAAAACCCAACCGTCATTCCATGACCAAAGGATCACAGATTGATAATATGCTTTGAATTTGTGTTTCAGATCAACAAAGAGTGGACAGTGATGTCAGCCTTTATTGGTTTCCTGAAAAAAAAAAAATGTAAACACTTGAAATATGGCAAACTGATCCTGTAAGGGTTCCGTTTTTTCCTTTCGAGGTACGAAACCCTACAAAGGTTATTGAAATCGAACCGAAAATAGACAGTGCTTCAAATGCAAGCAATTTGAACGTAAGTTCAGTTATTAACTCTTCAGAAAAAAGTTATTTACTTTGGCTATATGATGAACGCGACTGAAGAGTTCTTTATAGATTATGTATGTTATATATAAACAAGCCAACATTCTGTGGAAAAATGAGACTGCAATGAGACTGAAATACTAATGAAAGATTATTCAGGCCGGAATTCAACCTATCCGAAATTCTCGGCGGTAAAATATTAAATATTTTAATATTTTAAATATTTGGCTTCATCGCAAGATACTCCGAGAAAATTAAATAATCACATTATTTGGAAATATTAAACGGTTTTGCAACAGTTTAAGGGCAACTATTTGTTGGAAATTATTTTTTGCTTCAATGCAACAATTTGAATTAAACTGAATTTATTTAAACAAATTTGGGTGAAAATTTCGCAGGATGTGTTAATATGGCTAACTTAGAGTCCGGATCTCAATGTTATAGTTAAAGTTTAACTGGTTCGCAATTAATTTGTTTCACGATTTAAAAGGCTAACATGCATCCATTGTGTGTCCGTATAATTTTACAGCGATTATTACTTGTCTTAAAAATGTCTCTTTTCTTAGTTTTACTCTTATGTTAATTGGATTTCTCATTTTTTAATTAAAGATGAACTGATAATGAATTAATATGTTTAAAAATCAAAAGTTACAGACTAACGTTGTGCCACTGGGACAACACACCGGTACCAAAAATAATCCAGCCGTAAGAGCTTCAGTACAAAATTATATAAATCATTCGTTTGCAGGAAAAGGTAATCGATCAACTCAGATTGGGGCGAATTTTGCGTAGCGACCCTTTATCATTTGAGGTATCGAAAATTTTCCGATTGGGTTCTACAAATTTTCGAAGCGAATCATAAATTTCATCGGAAAATCATCTCCAGCTATGCAACTTATTTTTATTTAATGTCCTTGTCAAAAAAAAATATGCGTAATGAGATAACACCGTGCAATGTTGAAATACAAGTATTAACCAGAGTTAAATGGACTTGACATTGTAAGATAATATATTTACAAAATGATGCCATATGTCACACAACTGAGCAAACATTGAAGGTGAACTTCTAATCGACAATCCTGTAATCCTGACTGGCTACCTTGTTCTTGTTCACGAGATTTAACATCAATTCATTGGCAAAAATTCAACAAGGTTAGACGAGGTCAGGAGTAATCCTCAGCGCAAAACGTTCCGACCGATATATGCGGAGGAATGGTGGAAAAATTGCTCGAAACTGCTGCAAACTTGCTCGCGGTGGATTCAAAAACATGTTTGAAAAAAACATTTGAAAAAATATCACACAGACTTCAAAAAACTATTCCGCGTTTATGGCGATGTCTCGCTCACATACTCCGCATTTCACCACATTAAAATAATAGCACACACCCATGGACTTTACGAGTTATATTAGAAGTGCGGAGTTAATGACACGTCAACAATTTGCTTGACACCCTTACCAGATCTCCACATTCAGTAGGTCACCCATTATGTACATTCAATTTATACCTAAACACCTACCTAGGTGACACCTCCATAGAACCAAAACTCTCATTTCTTCACCTTCAAAATTGTAAAGGAAAGTACAATAATAGATAAGATTATTATTTTTCAATAAAACCACGTGGACTTAATTTAATTGGCGCCCGAGCAGAGAACGGTTGACCATTCGCTTGATCTGGATGTTCGAAATAAATGTGTGCACGGGCAACTTCGTGTATATCCAGTGCGTAAAAAAACAAAACACTTCGTTTTCTAATCGGATTTGAAATTCTAGACAGAGAAAAATCGAACGGCCGTTTTCAGAACACCCGAGACATAAACCCTTTCAGCCTAAAAACCAGCCACACTAAAGCAATCAAATGCATATTATAGTAACTGAATTGACACAAAAGCCAAATCGACAGCCGATATCTATTCAGTTAATCAAAAACACATCACAAGCATTCAAATGACATTTTCAGACAATATCGCGTCGTCACGTTATTCCAATGCTCATTAACAGCTCTCAGTAATGAGGTTAATTTCCTTTTTGCTTAAACTCATTTTTGCTTGCTTTATAATAAACTCCAATTACCCACACAAACATAGTTAAGAAATTCTTACTCGAGTCAGAAAACGTCCATCCTAAAAAGCCAATTAGCCCAGCAATGATGTTGAATCCACCCGCCAACTGCCACTTCCAACGATTATGCTTGAGTGTGAAATGCAAAGCCAGGAAGCATCCGACAATTTCGCTGAAACCTGCACAAAGAAAGAGAATTCTCCAAGTTATCAACATTAAAATTCAACCACTCCCCGAGCACCCCTTGCGTCATGTCATTACCAATGATTATAGTGTTCATAGCCAAGTAATCCCGTCCGAAGGACCTGGTATTCAGCAACATTCCCATGAAATTAATAATAAACACAGCAAGCGCTATATGAGCGGCAATGAAGTGGGTCTTTGCCCTTGGACCGGTCCACAATTCCAGCCAACTGGCCTCTTTTGGTGGGTTTTCTTTAAAGGACTCTGCTTGCAAACGTAGTTGTTCCGTAAAGTCTGGCGGTATCTTGTACGTCCGGTCGTTGATTTCTGCTGCTTCGCGGATAATTTCTTCCACTTGCTTGATGTCCTTCCCATGGCGCAGTAACCATCGAGGGGACTCTGGCGTCCAATTGAGTAACAGAATTAGTACCAATGTGGGGAACGTGATGCCAAAGTAGATGTGCGTCCAATTGTGAAAGAAAGACGACAGACCGGGAAGAAATAGAAGTCCTATGGACCAGAAAGTGTCATAAAGACAAAGTACACCAAGCCGATACTTTCCAGCTGTTATATCTGAAACTAAAATCAGTGTCATTAGGGTTTAAATAATATCCATAAGGAGCTGTATTATTTACAGATTGTCTGTCCTCCAGTGAACATAAGTGCACAGCATGCAGCCGATAAACATCGGAATGCACAGTGCAAACTGAAGTCCCTTGCGAGTCCTGTGACGCAACCGCAAATAATTTGCAGCACCATTCCAATGAACATTGTTGTCCTTGGACTTATCCTAAGAATGTAGAAGAGAATCAGTAAATCAATTTTCATGCTGGTGTGCCTGAGTATTTTCTTACCAGATCATCATCTTCGTGGCGATGACACCACCCACAAGGATTCCAAACAGATGCCAATACTGAGTCCATGCAACGAAGATGTCCCGAAGGCACACCAAATCGAATTGCATTACCAAGGAATAAAAGTCGTAATTGTACTTGAAATTTGTGCAGATATCCTGGCGGCCATCATCGTTCACGTAACATTGATCCTCAGATACGGTTACATTGCTTGAGGTTACCACATTGCATTGAAACTCTGTACCAGCATACAATTCAGGAGCGGTGAATATGATACATGCCATGAACCATGACGCTGGAATCTTACATAGGAAGATGATGAGCACAGTTCGCAGTTGCCAAATGCCAAAATCGCCTAGAATGCTGCCGATGAGGTCGGTGGCTGCTGTAGGCGCTGCTGGCTTGCTCACATTATTGACTCCGTTTGATGTCATCACTGGCGAGCATGCTTGATTGTTGGGGAGCGATTAGTCTGGAAAAAAAAATTATTAAAGATTTTTAGATAAAGAAGTTTCTGTCTGTCTGTATCAAGTATCATCATCATAAAGTAAAAATGTTCTCTCTATCTCCAAATGTATCACAGGATGAGACAACGGTTGCATTTTCGGCGCTCAAACAAGTCCTTGTTGAATTTTAAATAACAAGCCTCTTTCTTCGCTCAAATTGAGTTGCGATAGACACACAGTCAGACGGATAACAATGTAATTCTATAGAATTCGGTTTTTTTTTTAGGTGCGGAACCTCAAATTGAGCTCCCTTTTATGAATTTTATAAAGGAACATTATTATTTTCGAAATCAAGTTATTGGTGGATTCATTGGAAATTTATTAATGGGATTGAAAATAATCTATCGTTAGAACAATGTTGTTAATCAATGTTAGGGCTCCATAACCAAACGGTGGCAACGTAAGTCCATTCGTCTGTCATGGGCCTATATCTTCTGAACCCTAATAGGAAGACACTTGCAATTTTCACAAAGCTTACTCCCCTGGCCGCTTTAGTACCAATTGATAAAAATAACATAAATTCAAAATAAAGGCATTGAACATGCACAGAACTTGTTTTTGAAAAATTTAAGAACTAGGTATTAAATTTACGCCTGAAAGTAGTTTAATATACGATGGTACGGGACCCTTCGTGTGCCTGTCTGGCTTGCATATGCACACAAAAGTAATGTCATAATGTGAATTGATATGTGGCTTGTTGCGGTAAGCGTAAGATATCAAAAAGCACAAAAGGAAGGAGTTTTTAGAAAAAGGGAGATCCTTTATTTTTATAGTAGGCCGTGTAAGGCGCTATTGTATAAGAAAAGTTTTCTTCAAAAATCGTAATCGGTTGAATTCATTTGAAACTGTTGAAAATAAATACTCGTACTCGAGATTGAGTCACTGTCCATCAGTCGCTGTAGTTGAAGAAATGAGTAGCGTTTCGTTTTTTTGTAATTTTTTATACTGGTGTACTATGTTAAAAGAATTCATTTTCAAGTTTTTTTACTGAGATTTGCAGGTAAGATTTCCTGCGTTTCATTTTTACATTTCATTACATATCGTTTTTTTTTGTTTTCAGGTCATATATAGACTCATTTTAAGTCACCCACTGTTGCATAAAGATCAGTTTTGGGTTATCAAATTCTTGATAAATCAAAACTTTTGAGGAACTCATTTCATTTTCTCTCAAGTTATGTTTCTGCATATCGATCAAAGCAGGGTTTTCAACATGGTTTGGTGATTACATACTGTTGTGAGAATATTGGCCTATTTTAAAGCAGCGAGTTGAAGGTCCATGTTTACGTGGACTGTATAAGCTTTAGTATCACGGTTTGACAATGTAGGGGTTACCACCCAAAATGGTCGGAGTCGGGGAAATGTAGAGGTTTTCAAAACCTTCTCATTAAGAATTTTCATGCTATTCAGTAGATATCTTTTCTGTTTCCTTATTTGTTTATGTGTCACAAATTCCGTCTTTCCTGCTGCTAGACGTCAATTAAATCGCCTTCTAAAATTGTTGAACAAAACTACGCGTTTTAATTTTGGCGTTGTTCTTGTTTTTTTAGAAGGTTATGTCCAGTTTTCTTTTTTTGTATTCTCCTTAATCAGTATTTGTCTACCACGTGTCCGGATATAGCTCGTTTAAAGTTTTTTTTTAACGTCACGAATATTTATTTAAGTGTAGTATTCTTCTAATTGAATTTTAACAACTTCTCCGTAAAGCACGTTCTTAACTTATTCCTTCTTTTTAGTAACATCTTCACTTATTTTTTCAATCTTGATCTTTCGAGATTTTTCAACGGATTTTACTACTTGCTTTTTGATGCGTTTTTGTTTTTGACGCGGAGTTTAAATTGCTTATTTCTAGACTTTTTCTGTCTTTCGCTTCTCTTTTTGCTTCCATTTGTGTTTTGGTCTTCGTGCATAACAGGTCTCATTTGTTTACCAACTATTGGTAGTGCTTCATCGTCAGTACTTGAAGGAGTATTCTGGCGTAAAAAATGAGCAGTATTATATTTCAATCGTCGTTTTTTGCCTGTACTTTGATGAGTATATTTTCCATATTTTTCTTGTACATAAGAGTCTTATATTTAGCAAAATAATGTAGTTTTATTCCGCCGAAAAAAAGTAGGATAATCATAGCCTAAAGGTGCAAGCCAAGTACCAGCAATTAGTCAAGCGATTTTGAGTTGCATGTGGGTTTTCAAAAGCAAAAATTTACTTTCGAAAACTTCGAGCAATTATGCAAGTATCTATTTCCCTATGTATTTTCCTACGGTAGTACTGGCTTCATGAGAAAAAAAAATCGATTTCGAATGAAGCACGCTGCTAAACTGACAGTCGCTTCTGCATTAAAGAAATTCAGTGCTGCATCGAACTCTTTCTTCATTCTTACTTCCATTTAGTCTAGTTGCTGCAAGCTTTGTCGACAACAAATTCGGGAATAAAACTCGGCGGAAAGAAAAATCCTACCTACAACAAGAGCTGAATGACATAAATATGAGTCGGCCATTGTGGGTGTAGGTATGTCGATATCAGAAATAACACTTTCGTCGAAGTTGCCGATGCTTTGGCAGTAGATCTTGCTGGAGCTCAAAGCGAAAATTAGTGACGTGTTTAAGCAGCTTAGTCATATAATATGAAGGTACCTCGGCCAAGGCAAAAACGTCCATCGTTCTGATACTGTTGTCTTCTACCAGTGAATTACTTTACAAAAGAAGTTTGAATGTCAAAGATTATCAAAATAAAAAAAGAAAAAAGAAGCAGCTGATGCGAGTCGAACACGCACACAAAGGGTTCCGTTCCACTTTACATAACATATTTCTTCGGTTAAAATTGAGTTGTTTTTGAAAATGTTGAATTTTTCATTGCCTTCATCCTGGCATAGTTTGCGATTTTTCAAACCGATTTCTTTTATTGGAATTCCCTCTATCTATATTTTGTTCATAGTTTTTATAACGGCTTTAGTAGCACACATTCTGTGCAAGTCATTAACTGTTATGGTAAAGAAAATACAGCGATGTAGCGCGTGCTGCGTGGAACTACGACATCCAGCCTCGTAGCGCAAAGTGTCCTTACGTAAGGCAATGACCAGGCTTATGTGACCAACCAATAGACCACAATTTGAATCCTAGTGACAGTTTGACCCAAGATTATATGATCGACCAGTGATAGTAGTCTGATGCTCATAATGGCTATACTTTTGGCTTTTCATTCTGGAGTTCCATTATCGTATCCTACGTCAAGACAATACCATTTGCTCTGCAGAGTGATGACGCAATATTGGAAAAAAGAAACAAACATGCATGGTTATAAATAGGCAAACAGGCAAAATTTTTTGTATGACGTGACCAAAGTTAATTTTAAAATAACAATTGTATCCGAGAATATTATTAATTATTAAGGTGCGGGGTGAATCCCGGACTTTATATTCAGCTGAATTACAAAACATAACACTTCAAACTGTAATTTAAACGCAAGAACTTAAAACTAAGAGGATGGTGGAAAATGGATGCTAAAGTATCTATTGGCTGTAAGCATCATTCTTGTTAAAGGCTTATTCACGCCGTAGTTTGTGCGGTGTAGAGCCACACGGAAGATTGAGAAATACCTGCGGTTGCAGGGATAAGTGTTAAAAATGAAAATTATCAACAAGGAAGGGGATTCAATTGCTCTGGCTAACAATTTATTGCTGTGAAAGAGAAGTATGTTCCAAAGGATTGTTACAATTATAATAAACTCACTGACTCGCTCATACCAATGGTTAATGGAGGGCTGTAAATAGTCTTACGAATAATGGAACAAAGAAAACCAAATAACATTAACAGGGCAGGCTATTATCGATACTTTACTAAACATAGGCGAATTATTTAGCAGAAATAAAGGGTGATTTTTTAAAAGCTATAGGAAAGTTTAAAAAAAAAAACACATACAATTCAGAAAAATGCATGAAATCTTTATTTGAATCGATAGTACGGTCCATATAATTTAATGTTAGAGGATTATTTCATGCAAATGTTGACCTTGACTGCGCCTCAAATGGTCCATCCGCTTAGTCCAATTTTGGCATACTCTTTCCAACATTTCGGCCGGTATCTCACGAATAAATGCTTCAATGTTGTCTTCAAATGCGTCAATTGAAGCGGGCTTTTCTGTATAGGTATGAGCCTTAACTTAGCCCCACAAAAAATTGTCTAAAGGCGTTAAATCGCACGATCTAGACGGCCAATTGACCGGTCCCGAACGTGAAATAAAATGTTTACCGAACTCGCCTCTCAATAAGTCCATTGTTGCGCGCGCTGTGTGGCATGTGGCACCGTCTTGTTGAAACCACATGTCATGCAAGTCAAGTTCTTGCATTTTGGGCAAAAAAAAGTTGGATATCATCTCACGGTAGCGCTCACCATTCACAGTTACGTTACGATTCGCATCATCTTTGAAAAAGTACGGTCCAATGATGCCACCAGCCCATAAACCGCACCAAACTGTGACTTTTTCTGGATGCATTGGTAGCTCTTGCAATACTTCTGGCTGATATTCACTCCAAAATCGACAATTTTTCTTATTTACATACCCATTGAGCCAAAAATGAGCTTCGTCGCTGAACACAATTTTTCGGTAAAAAAGTGGATCTTCGGCCAACTTTCCAAGAGCCCAGTCACCAAAAATTTAACGTTGCGGTAGGTTGTTCGGCTTCAATTCTTGCACCAGCTATATTTTGAAAGGCATCACACCTAAATCCTTCCGCAAAATTTTCCACGTTGTTGAGTAACAGAAGCCCAATTGCTGCGAACGGCGACGAATCGATAATCGATGTTCATCATTAACACTGGCCGATACAGCGGCGATATTTTCTTCAGTTCGCACTCTACGTAAGCGTGTTGGTGGTTTAATGTCCAACAATGTAAATTTGTTGCGAAATTTAGTCACAACAGTCCGAATAGCCGCTTCAGTGGGTCGATTAAACTGACCATCAAATGGAAGAAGTGCGCGATGAACTTTCTTAACAGAGCACGCATTTTGATAATAAAATTCGATAATTCATGGTTAAATTATAGACCAAACTGAAGATGTTCGACAGTGAAACAAAACACGAAACGTGCGTCAGCTGTTAAAACCAGTGTTGCTAAAAAGATAGTAGCTAAAAAAATCACCCTTTATAAGGGGTAGCAACGTAACTCTACGTTACGTTAAAATTGTATATGTTTAAACGGTTACTTAACCTTCGTTTTTTTTCAAACAAGTAAAAATATTTATCATTTATATGTTACACATTAATATATAAATAAATCAATGCATATTGTCACTTTTAGAACCTTTTTTTATTTATATATACCCCAATGTTTATTTAGCTAATGGCTTGCAATTATATGCTTTGAGTTTTTTATGCCAAAAACATACAAGCAAAAAAAAAATGCATTATGTAAATATTAATAATATTTGAGTTGCTCATGACTGTCACCAGATACAATTAACATGTGACTTTGTTCACTTTGATTTGCAATGGATTAGCTTCTAAATCTGAGAGGTTATCTTGTATCAACTAAACGCCGAAAGGTTTCTTACCTAATCTCTGCAGTTCCTCTTTTATTTACATAAGAATAAAAGGCATTAAGATTTAATTTAACAAATGTGATTAAATCAGTAAACAAACTGACAATCATTTTCAAGATATCAAGTCTTTTAATAACAGTATCTTATCATGTATAAAGAAAGAAGGGTGTCAAGAGGGTGTCAGTTGTGATTGTCCAATCTGCCAATTTATTGAACTCAAATCACAATTTAAAATGGATTAAGAGATAAAAATACATGAAACACACGAAGCAATGCTCTCTTGATATCCCGACACTTACATCAATATTTTGATAAGCGAATTTTCAAATATTGCAATCAAGTTAATTAAGTCGTTTTTTATAATGCACTTCCGCCCAAGGGCTTTTCAACACCCTTATAATAATGACACATAACGCGGTTGGGAAGGGTCAGGGAGGAAGAAAGGCTAGGTACTGATGCACGGTGTTCTTGAATTTTTTTCAAATTGTATTGAGTAGGAAACTCCGAAAGACGGTTCCACATTCAGCGGGCAGAAAAACGGTCAAATATTGAGCTTGAAAGTGAATTGATGAGCAATTCCGGCGAGACGAGAGTTACGATGAAAGTGATGAAGGTGAGGAATGCAGCTGGCTTATTCGCTCGATCACTGTTTATGATAAAGACGATAATATGTGGAAGGGCGGGAGACGGTACGCTGGCAACTCAATTGATTTCGTAATGTTTAAGTCACGATTGTTTTATCGAAGATTGTTTAACGGGCTTGCTTGAAATGTTCTCAAATTTAGAGCGAATTAAAGCGAGGGGGAAAAATATTTTTTGTACCGCTTCGTTTGGACTTTCCAGCCTATTAAAACTAAACAAAATTAAGGTACTGCCATCAGCGAATCCATGAATTGGATTAGACGTAGCAGACGTGAGATCATTAATGCAAATGTAAAGAGATTTTAAGGCAGAACGGAGCACCGCCGAACACCAGTATTTATATGAAGAATTGCTGCCTTGAAAAAATCCAAACAACTTGTATTGAGCGGCCCGAAAAGTTTTTTTTAATCCAATGAATAAGAGATTCGTCTTAACCTTATGCAGTCGTTATGCACAGAAGAGCCTTCTGCCAAACTCTGTCAAATGCCTTTAATATCAAGCCCAACGATCTCACTTTCAGCAGAAAGATACAGAGAGTAGTTCCGTATTTTAGTGAGAAATTCTATCATTAGTGGACCTTTCGCTTTGAAAAATTTTCTGACTGTCACTAAGAACTTTTCGTGTTTCAAGATATTTCATAAGTTGATGATTGATAAGCGTTTTCATGTCCTTAGAAAAAAGGAACGTCCGCGGAATGGCTCGATAGCTGGTGGGGGAAGACAATTGGCCTTTTCTAGTGACGAGTTGGACAGATGAAACAATTAATGTGGAAGGACACCTCTTGGGAGGAATGGGGGGAATACCATCTGGACGAACGAAATTGTAGCACTATTTTTCCCATTTTTTTTTCTATTTAATTTTTTATAACAATTGAGCATAACGAATTTAAGAATTGCAATCATTTATTACTTCTTGTAGTTTGTTCAGTTTTCCTCATACAATTCTGAAAACTCAGCTCACTCAACCAGATAGCTTCTTTGCCGCTCAAGTCTCTCTATGAGTTCGCCTTGGGTCTGATGGTTTACACACTGTGGAGATAATGGTCCTCATACTAAGGAGAGCAGTACAAGTTACCACAACGGTGACGGCATCTATGTCGCTATTGAGGAAGCATAGTGGCCAAGTAAGACGCGTAAAGCAATTATTGAGTCCGTCCTAGTTGGCTTTCTCGTATTGCCAAACCTTCTCATTTAGGCCATGGTTCTTTGAATTCTGGTACGAGAAATAAGCCGATATGACACAATGGTCCGACGAGTCTAGAGGCGATTGGTAAGAAACAAGTCAAGGGTGTTGGCAGCATGACCATCAATGTCTGGAATCCTATTGGGCTGATTTACAAACTGGGTTAAAATGTTTTCGGCATCAATGATATTAAACCTTCCTTCGGGTGTTGTCAGTTCAGAATGCAGAAGACAACCAGAATTGTATGTGTATATGAAATCGCCCGCAATAACGATTTCAGTACGAGGATAATGAGAAAAAAACAATGTGGTGCTCTTGCGGTGGCGCATATGACAGACTTTCTTCTTACTTGCGAGAAACTCTGTCACAACGCCCGACCTCAAAAATTGTAACACACAATGTGACTTCAAGACGATTGCGCATCCCTCAAATTCGTAGGGCATGGTTTCACAGTAATAATAAGAGTAGAAATGTTCTCTTTTTAGTTGATTGGTAAGATTAGGAAACACAAATAAAATGTGGATTCTTGTTATGATTTGTCGAAACATTAGATAAATGTGAATCTACGAGTTTTAGAACCTTTTTAAAATGAATTTTTCTGCAGCAAAATGACCTGAAATTACCACCACAATGGCTGATCCTCTTGTTAAATTTGAACAAGTCCAAGAAAAATACCAATCCAAAAAAATTATCAGCTGATAGTGAGCTGTCAAACGCGCCACCAAAACAGAGAGTTGTTCTACTTCGGTGTTGAGGTCGGGCTTAAAATATTAGGATGCAAAATATTAATGTCCAAACACCGCCCAAACGTCGAATGTGATAATATTTTAAATAGAAGCATAAACGTATTCTCTGAACGAATCCCATTGAAAACAATAGGTGAGATGAAAATGAGAGAAAAAACCGCGATAGTTTTTTCCTTATTGGGTCGTTTGCATCCTCGTATAAATGTTTAGGCGAATAATAATTGATTGCATTTACATGTCGAGCAATTGAGAAATTACATTTTGTTTTTGAAAGTCAATATTGCTAAGTAGAAATGAAGCATTATGCAACATATTAAAATTTTTCTTTACAATTTTTGCCACGATGGCTTTTGATGAAAGCTGTTACTAAACAAACGCTCTTACACTTATTTTTTCTATGCTTAAAGTGCGGGTCCAATGATTTCTTCATTGTGGGAGGGCTCAAAGTGGAAAAATCTCGTGGAAAAATTATTTTCATATAAATGCTAAACAAAAAAACGCCCAAGTGGAAATTTGACTCTCAGACGAAGGGCTCCGCACCGCCGTACAATATGCAAAACTTTATATGGCTTTTAAATTTTGGATTTCTAATAGCATCTCATAAATACAGACATATGTACGAAGAAAGCACTTTCTCCATTTTCTGTTTTTTTTTTATAATTTTGTCTCCCTCAAGAGTTAATGACTTCTCACTCTTATGCATAGACGAGTAGAAGAATTAGGGGATGAATGAAAAGATTTTGTTGTGTTTGAAACCCGGATGTATTTGGTTTAAATGGCCTCATGAAACGTGTATATTGCTTTTTGACGTATAATTGAGTTTACCTCTTACCAAGCCTGGACTGTCCATCCGTCCGTAAGGAGTGCATTTAGAAAACCAAATTTTTGGAAAAAATATAAATACAAGCAAATAAAGAATAATATTTGTATCCTTAAAAATGCGAAGTATTGGAACAGTATTACCGCAAGGTAATTGATGTTATTTCATTATATCACTTGTTTTATTTTTGTGCGGGAATTGGTTTATCCAAACCAATTACTCCTCATTTGATGAAAAAAAAAATTAAAACTTTTTATAAATATTTACCGTCGATTTGCTGTGGTACCTCTAGGCGGACGCAAGGTTGATTGTGAATCCATATGATGCCTTCACAGGCCCTTAACACAGACGATTGAAGTGCGACTCAATTCATGCAAATCAGTCATTAAGAAATGAAGAAAAAAGCTACTTTTGGAATGTATCCATTTAAGCGAACTCTTTCGTGATTCATGTAGTTCAAGTAATAATCCAGATATCAGGTTATTAGCCGAGGTCATTGATCTTGCAATGAATCTTTGAATAAGTTCCATCAGAATGCCGTACCCTCGGATCGGGACAGATTTTGTCTATGAATGAAAACAATTCATGAGACCTATCTTCTCGAAAGCCCACTAAGCTTACGGTGAACCAAACAAAAGTGCCATATGTAAAAACAGACCAGATGGGGTCAGCACAGCATATCGTCTTTTACTTTGATTTTGGTAGGCTTCTATGAAATAGCCTGTTACACATGGACCAGGGCAACATATGTATATCTGTTGAGCTTAAATTCACTATTTCGAATTGATGTTTCATATATGCCACGGGTTGTTAACTCTTGGAATATTGGCAAGAGAAAAAAAATATAAACTACGTAATTACTGTATGCAAGTTGTTGTGTAGGCGGTAATTAGTTCGAATAGTAGTCACTTGTATAATCAAAAACTGGATAAATCGATAACGGTTGAATATGTAATGATACTTTTTGCGAAAACTCAGTACCATTAGTCATCAACACAGGTGCTACATAGCACCTTAATAGACCAGTTCCATTTGCAAATTAATATGCAAATTCTTAAATATTTAATTATGAAATAGTGAAGCACAATTTTAATCTTTTACGTTGCTCATTGAAAAACACTCATTTGAGTTAATTCTACTTTAATTAACAATTAAATCGAAGGCCTTTATCAGTATCAAAATGAATTGGCTTTCGTTAGTGTGAGTCGGACTCGCGCAATGAAGGTTCTGTAAAAATTTGTAGTTACGTCCATCACGCATTCTAGATCGTAAATCTTCTGTTTTAAAGATTCCGTTCATCAGAAGGAAAAATGGAACATTTAAAGGATCACTTCGTTGTCCGTTTGTCTTTCACTACCTCTCTCATGACTGCTTCCATTTAAAGGTGTAAATCAAGCTCCTTCATCGACGCAGTCAAAAGATATGTCTGTTTATACCGTATATTTCGATTCTCGCAAGGGGAATCAAAACCTATGAGGTACTTCCCGTTGATCTAGAACCATGCAATTTGGAAAAAAGCGAGGTCTTATAGCACAAGTTTAGGGAAAAATCCGAAAGTCGTAAATTTGTACTTACATCACAGAAAAAAAAGTTTTTAAATATCACAACTCAATTTTACGCCACGGTCAGTCCTCGCAAAGGAATTTTAACCTAAAGCGTACCGCGAACAAGCATGCAATCGGAAAACTTTTAAAGACTCGATTCCCAACAAGTTTTTATACGGAACTATCGTAGCGCGAGTCCGAATCGCACTTGGCCGGTTTTATTTTTACTTAATTATGTCACGGAAAGAATAATTTTTCAACGATATTTGACAACGAAACTGCTGCCAATAAAATGCCCATGAGTTTTTTTTTTTAAAGTTTCAGATGTCAGCAGATATCAAATATTGAAAAAAATACCAATGTCTCAAAATGTATCGAAGGCCTTGATATTGCAATGGTAGACCGAATAAAATACCTAGGATTAATTATAGATAGCAAATTGAACTTAAAAGATCACAATGAATATGTGTGTAAAAAAGTGGGAAAAAGATCAGATTCCTGAGGGGAATACGAAATAATGTCTCGATATTAACGCTAATAAATATATATAATATAATATCATAGGTAAGCCACTGCTCTACCATACTATTTATGTGTCGCCAGGGTGAACTAGAAGATCTACTTAGATTGCAAAATGGATGAGTATAAAACAAAGACTCGCTCTCAACGTTCTGGTATTCATACATAGAATGAAAAATCGAAATACTCCAGCGTACCTGGCAAATGAAATAAAGCTAGTGTCCGAAAAGCAACCATATTCCTTGAGAAACGCTGCGGATATTTAGTTCAACTTTTTGAGATCAGCAGCAGTTCACAATTGTATTATTTTTAAAAGGTTTCCAAATGTTTAACAAACTTCCCAACAACATTAAAGTGGAGCAAAATTCAAATAATTTTAAAAGGTTATATACTCGATTTATATGTACAAGCACAACTGAACTTATATTTTAAATTGTAAATTTGTTAATTTGTAATTATAATATTTAAATAAATTGTAAAGTGGATAAATGCCAAAATCTTTATATATTTGTTTATTGTCAGTGACAACTTTACTTAGCTCACCACCCGACAGCCCAATAGCTTCCATTGCGGATGAGGGTCCTCGGATGTGTTAAGTTTGGCTGTTGCTGACCTTTTTTAATTATAAAATGTTATCGAAAGTATTTAATACTCCAAACAAACAAGAAATTTGAGTCTATGCACAACAACACAGGAATACTAATGACAGCTTTTCTGTTAAATGAACCTTCACGAAAATTATTTAAATTAACAACTCAACCGTTGCACGTAAAGAGAATTCACTCATAATTAAATCCTTAAAACAATGTTATAAACTTAAAATATTAAAAACACTTTATTTTATTCAAAATTTATATTTTATCGTGTTATAAGATGAACTTTCCGAAAAAACCAACATTTTCACACCTTCCTTGCCTTAAATATTTCAAAAACGTGTTCTTACTGCGAACGTTAAAACATGAGTATAGCGGTGGGTGGTTACAAATACTCTACAGCTTAAGATAAGCCAACGTTCATTTGTTTCAATTATTTAACCCACCTGCGAACAGCTGTGTTATGAATATGAACGTATTAAATGCATAATAAGTCGGTATTTAATTAATGCAGAATTCAATCGGTTCAAGTTCAAATCATGGTGTCGTTCTTATATTGTTATTTGTAAAAAAACAGCTTAGATAGTACTGAACCAGATAATGAAAACAAGAACAGATTATTACCAAGTTATATGTTATAAGCGGTCGTCCGAGGCCGTCTGTGTAGATTTCTTGTACGTAGAAAAGTTGTGGAGCGCAAAAAGATCTATTTGCCGCCTTGAAAAAAAAAATAAAACAAGAGAAAAGAATAATTATCCCTGACTTACTTTTAGTCATATTTTACAATTTGTGCATTACCCTTAATACATAGAGATTGTACTGTCATTGTGGACCATTTAATAGAATTTTTGTACTCCCTCAACCTTTTGA
This sequence comes from Orthonevra nobilis, assembly GCA_963555765.1. Lineage (NCBI taxonomy): Eukaryota > Metazoa > Arthropoda > Insecta > Diptera > Syrphidae > Orthonevra > Orthonevra nobilis. Next base: position 48,358,424 of record OY743227.1, on the reverse strand, counting down.
TAATATGCAATCATGCATTATTTGTAAAAGCACATTCGATCGACCGTTTTTGAAAGACTCTTTTCTTAACCGGGATAATGAAAGAATATTCTAAATATTTGCGAACGAATTTTTGAAGTGAAATAAGTAGTTTTGAAGATTATCTCCTTTATACAAAATCACAAAGTTTACATCTTTTTGATATAAATAGAAAATGATTATTTCGGTGCCTTTAAGAGTTGTTAAACGCTTGTGTTAAATTTGTTAAATTCAACCGTTTTTGAATCTGAAAACATGTGATTTTGAAAAGGCAATGCAATTGTAAGTAAAATAAGATCAAGGCTTAATTCATTGGTGTCATCCATCGCTAAGTGCGCTCCAAAGGCATGTGAATCTTTCTAGTGAGCAAAAAAATGTGCGCGAAACATGGCGTCTTAATCTTTTAGTGGACTTTTGAATACACAGGGAAATTGTGTTACCCATTTTCACATACACTTCCATTCTGTAGATTCAAAGAGTCGATTGATTAGGGGAAACCAGATCGATAAAATTGAAAAACTCGTAGACAAAAAAATGTTATTAAAATTCCTGGTGCAGAGCTAGTCTCCTTCACTAAAGGAACAGAGACGGCCACCGGAGCTGGAGCTAGTGCCTTCTACAAAGATAGGCTGGTCAATGCCTCCTTTAAGATAAGAGATGTCCCCTTTCAAGCTTAAATAGAAGTTGAGGGAGGCTCCAGGTAGGATTAAGTCTAGCTACCTAATAAGCCCAGATAATCAGGTTATTTTCTGGTGTAATTGAATTTGACTTGTGCCGGAATAAAGATTTGTAAAGTTGACTTCGCTTCTATGAGACCACTTTGGTTCTGGCCAGATCAATGTGTTTTTGTTAAAATAAAGATGCGGATCTCGACTAAACTTTGACTCCCCAGTTTCTACAAACGTTTTCGCACGATAAGGATATTTCGTGTTTTTTTTGTTAACCCTAGACAATGGCGTCCTAAGCAAAATCGATATTCGTCGCAATACCCATGAATTTAGTCGAAATTATGATGAATAAGACTAGCTTTAACCTCTTTATTTTGACTGGATCCATAAGCGATAAAGTGAACTGCGTACGCTTTAGCATGGTGAAGAGAACTTATGAGATGCACCTTGAAAGCATCAATTTAAGTCGGTCTGCAAACTACAGCCTTCAGCAGAAAGTTGCGATTATTTTACTTTCTACTGTGCTTTTGTCCAATCTATCTTACTTGTCAAGCAATCCTTGCTTCTTCCTTGTTGCATGGAAAAGTTTCGAAAGAAGAATAAAATGTATTTATGTACTCATTAATGCTATCAAAATAAAAGGATTTAAGGAAATTTCGATTTTGTTTGAATTTTGAAATCTCTGTACTATTATATTATTTCATGTTTAACAGCAAAATCTGAACTTTTGTTGCATTTCTAACCTTTTGTAGTGTTGCTTTCCGATTGAAAGCCAAAACTTATAAGAAATACATTGTGGTGCAAAAATGAGTACAATGATTGTACTTTGCGCACTTATTATTGCATAAGAATAAAAGTAAAAAATTAAGTGTGAAAAAAAATATAGATCTTTATTTCGTGTTGAATTCTTAACGAAACTATAAATAAAAACGGTAAAAAACAATTATCGAAGAAATTTAAATAAAACAAAAAAACTCTTATGTACTTAATTTTGCATTTTACAGCAACTTTAGGGCCATTTCTTCACTATTTTGGAGGTATGCCTTGGGTCGCCATTCTGTTGAAATATGATTTCCCCTTCAGGATAGGCGCTCCTTTCTATATAACCGGAAATGTGAGTCCCTAAAATTTGCAAATAATCCTCTTTTCTCATTATTCCATTAATTTTTTGAAATGGTTCAAAATGACACCATGTAAAGCAACCCCAAACCATGACGTTCCCTCCACCGTGCTTCAGTGTCCTTAACATGGTGCCTTTGGATGGTTTTCCTATGGCGGCGCCAGCAGTATTGCTTCCCGTCTGACTGAAACCGATTAAATTTTGATTCGTTTGACCACACTAGACGTTTCCAATCATCTGCTGTCCAATTTCTATGTTCTCTGGCGAACTTCAAACGAGCTTTGACATTTTTTGCCGTTTTGGTTTCTATAGCCCTGACATGTAGCCAATATAGTAGAGAGCTCTACTTGTAGTCCATCGACTTATGGGCTTATTTATTATTGTGTCAAAAACTCATAAGACGTGTGTCCGCTTCCTTTAATTTCTTTTACAGCCTCTGACTTGTGGTGTGGCTAATGTTCCTCGCCTTCTCTGCACTCTTTTGACCATTGATTGGATTATATTTAGCTGCTTCACTATGACTCACTTCGAAGAGCCATTCCTTGTCATAGCTACAACAGTGTCTTCAATATTTCTTGATAGTTTCTTCATTTCTATAAAGAGCAACGAGATTATTCTTATTTTTTAATTTGTTGGTTTAAATTTTAACACTGCTCAAAGTGAACAAGACAAAATGGCAATTCTTACAATCAATTTTGATTTTTTTGCTGAAAACATATTGAACAAAGCTTTGGTGCAAAATTGAGTACCTACATTGGAGTGGTTTTGTTTTATTTGATTTTCTCTGAAAATTTGATCCATTAACAGTTTTGTTAAAAATTCCACACGAATTAAGGATCCACCATTTTATTTAAACTTAATATTCTTATGCAATAATAAGTGCACCAAGTACAAAAATGTACTCATTTTTGCACCCCACTGTAAGTTATTGTTCTTTTATTAAGAAACCTCAATATGGTCACCCTTTAATATCGCCTGGTTGGTACTAACAATGAACTCATTTTCATATATCTTGCGGTATTAAATTCTTTTACAAGTTTTCTGAGTATATATGCAGTAATTCATACTTCATATTTTATACGAGTATGAGCATAATAAAAAAACTTGTGCTGATAATTCAAGTATTATTTAAGCTTGTTGCCATTTGCTAAATCATTAGATTTTAGGGGCTTGCTAATCAAGTTTTAATGCTAATTGTAGTACAATTTGTATGGTCATATAGCAAATAAAACTTTACTTTTATGAAGTTTGTTGACATGACACAAAAAGCTTCAAAACTGCACGAATAAGTTTTTTTCGAGTGAAGAAGCAATTTCAGACGTACATCCTAATATAATAAAGCGCTATGTGTGTCAGTATGTCACACCTATACCGAGAGCCAACCTTGCCTATGCTTTTTGCATTTTCAGGTTCTGGGTTCGAATCTGACTAGCATTCCTTTATGCACAAAACTTCTTTTTTTCTATTTTTGATTTTTGCCAATGATGCAATGGTCTGTTATAATGCTTGCGATCGGGATGGATATCCTTTCGATAAAGGTTAATGAGACGTCTGAATCTATGAGCACATGATTCGGTTTGATTTCGGCGTCTGTTAGTCCTGTCTATTGTTTCCGAGTCAATCATTTTGTGGAGAGCACCAACTGTCGTTTTAACGAAGGACAGAATTTGATTAGTTTACAATTCTGATCCCTGTTAAGCATGTTCATTTACTCTCTCGTTCCCCAATATATCTCGATGACCTGGCACCCAACAGAGGATATGTTTAGTTTTGTTTTTACATCTCAACAAGCTCGGATTTCATCTGTGTCGAATTCAGAGTTTAAAAGGCTGACTGTCTATTGATCATTTTCGTGGCTTGCAGTATGGCTGTAACATCGGCCTTGAACATGCTGCAGTTATCTCTTATATGGAAAAAGCACCGCCCACGTGCCTAGGGCAGTTTTGGATCCATCAGTGTAGAAAGCTAGCTCAGTATCAGAACCAACCAAATCATTTTCGTATTCCTCCCTACTAGGAATTTTGATACAAAATTTCCTGTTTAAGTCTGTTGTGGGGATGATAAAGTCCGTTTCAGTGTTTTCCTTTAAATTTGCCCATTGCAGTAGGATGGAGGCATGCTCTAAGGCATTGTCTACGCATAGACAGGCTTCTCTTATCCTGAGCGTTGTCCTAGCTGGTCTTTTGCAGCAGTAAAGGTTTAGTGGTAGCAGATTGCACATTGTCTCCAGCGCCCATTGTCGATCTCATAGATCCCATCACCCCAAGGCAAGGAAGTGTTTGAACCCTTGTTACTCTTGCAAGATGACATTTCTTCTCAAGTGCCTTCGACCAGACAAGTGAACCGTTGGTAAGGTTGGGCCTCACAATCTCTTTGTTTAGCCAGTGAGCAACCTTCGGTTTGAGTCACTTAGTGTTGCCGAACATCTTTTTACATACATACCATTCTCGGGGGTCGAACGTTGGAATCGTTCATTTCCAAGTGAATAGCACTGCCTAAGTTTTAGACGGGTTGACGTCCACTCCTCGTCCTCTGCCCACGGATGCACTAATGAAAGTGCATGATTACGCCTTTCACTGAGGGAGGAAACGAATTTGCATGATACCAGAATTACATTGTCATCGGCATAGTATCTTTCAAGTATCTTTATAATTTCGTCTGCAACAAGTAGCCAGATCAACAGCGAGACAACCCCTCCTTGAGGCCCCAGTTGACCTTCTTTTTGCAGATAATAGCACTTTGTGCAGAATTTATAATGCTCTAGCCGCATCACTAGTTGGCTTCAGTACTCACGTGCAACTAAAGTATGCATTATGTGATTTGGATAGATACTTATCCCCGAACACGCACTTGATGAAATTTTCAATCAACATTTGTCAAGGTCTTCAGAGGGAAAGAGTATAGGACAATAGGACAGGAGGATTATTATACAAAGTGAGATAAACTAGATCCAGATCGGTTGCGTATTTTAAAAGTTTACTCAGGAGAAACATCGTGACACGAGATTTTTATAAACATATGTAAAGATAATATTATTTAATAACATCTCTATTAATACGACTAGCCTCTAATCAATCAGCCATTTATGCTGATAAAACGGGAAACTTTTCATCGCACAAATTTAGTCTTGACATAATTATTAAAAATCCAATTAAAACATTTATCCCATCATTAAACACGTAAAAATTTCCCAACCGCTTAAAGCGTCCAACGAATACATTCAACTATAAACACGAAAACAAGTAATCTACAACCCAATCAGAATGTCGAAAACGGTGTTGTTTTGAACTGACAAAATATTAAGGAACGCACCTTGAAAATATATTAACTTTCATCAAAATAAAAATGAAAAATTTGTATTCGCGTGTGAAGACGCTTTTTAAGTTTTACTTTGCTTTTGTTGTATTTTTACAATTGTTTTTTAAATTTGAGACATGTTCAAATAAAATGTACTGACAAGTTTTTGCAAAAATCAAAATATACAAATCATTGTCATAGTTTAAGAGGAACAGTTTCTAATTATATTTTTTCAAAAATTGTATAGATGTATTTTTATTGCTTTAATACTACAATATTTCCAACATTGCTTTTTAGCGCCGATATACACAAACGACAACATCGGAAAAAAGTCTTTACTTGTCGATCGTCCTGAATAGTCTTGATTCGATGATGCATCTGTTGCATCATCAATGTATTAAATAGCCCTAAACGATGCGATCGATATCGTTCGCCAACGACCTACACATGTCGAGTGGAATTACTCATTGGATGCGTTCGCTCAGCCCGAGCATAGTGAAGCTCCATGTAACGAAAGGTGTTTTGAAAGTCTCAATCGGATTTTTCAAGAATTGTTTGTATTGTATTGAAAGTTCCAAAATAGATCTTATCCGGTAAACTGTGTGAACGGCAGAGCCATTTTCCAGCACAATAGTTAAACAATTTTGCTTTCGGCGCAGCACATCAGCGATTAATACATAGTTATATTTAAAAATGATCACAACTAAGGGGTGTACTTAGGTGGAAACAGAGATGACTAAGTGTTTATGATAAGAGGAAAACAAACTCTTTCAATGATAAGCAACTTAACAGATGAGGGCAAGCAACTCTGAGACATTTTTTTTTTAGAAAATATTGAAATGAAGACGAAAAGCCGATCATCTCCTCTAGGTCTATTATCTAGCTAACAGCAAGATACGTAAAAACTTTCCTGAGTTATTTCTTAAGGGGGGAAATCACAGTAGCACACAAAAAAATAGGCATATTTTCGGGAATTAATTTTGGCTGAATAAAAGTATCAATCGAAAATCTGTAGGTTTTATAGCAATACTAAAAAAGTACAAAATATAATTTTTTCAATAAAAAATACGCCCAAGGCACCTGTTTTTGAAAGCGTGTCGATGGCCGAAGACGTAGACTCCTTAAATTTTGACCTGGAAGAAAACACCAAAATTTTTTAGTTTTCATATAACAACAGCTAGAGAGATACGTAGGATTTTTTTCGATGTATTGATTTTTTACAAAATGGTGTATGTTTGAAAATAAAGTTAAATTTTTAACAAAAAAAAAACCGCCATAAAATCGTCGATAAAAAAAAATTAAGCCATATAAAATAAAAAATACTACGTAGCTCCTTGGAGAAAGATATTTCTAAGCTACTGTAAAAATTTCAAGTCGATCGGTAAAGATTAGCTCGAGTTATGTCTTCGGCGAGCACAAAAAAAGTGGTTTCGAGAAAAACGCGTTTAAAGTTTTAAGTACTGAGAAACCATAGGAAAATATATGAGCATACCGAAGAGGCGTTATCGCAGAGTGTTAAATTTGGTCACTCGGACACTTTTGCCGTATTCCATCATTTGGTATATTATTTTTAAGACCCTAAAGCACCTTTAAAGCGAAACATTTTTTTTTCGAAAAATTGAAAATTTTACTCTGATTTCTCCCCTTAAAATTACAAGGACCAGAGGTCAACTTATCACATTCACTTCTCTTATTTTATTTAATTAATTTATAAAAGTTCATTTATTTAAACCAAATTTTGCTGCAGTGATTATTAATTGAATTGTGTGTGTCAGCTTGTGGCTGGGTGTTATGGGGGATCGGGTAGGCACTGTTTGGCATCAACCTGCCGACGTACAGTGTTACAACTTTTCCTACGTCCAAGTGGTAGCTATCGGGTACTAGTTGTAGTTGACACTCAACTTGCTAAATTAATAAGTGGGACATCTTGTCCTGGTGGTTATAAAAAAATTGAACTGGCACTCCAGGTCGGGGTTTGAGCCGTCGGGACAACTGCCTGGCCGCGCAAAAAAAAGACAGCTTTTACGAACTCCTGGACAAAACATACGAGCAGTGCTAGATACTAATACTAAATAAAATACATTTTAAATTAATGCAGATTAATGAACAATGTTTTTCGTCGATTCCTGAGAAGTATACATATATGAACAAACTTGATGGTTTGTCAACACGGGACACGCGATATGTAATTGGCAATGTGAGAAGCACGTATTTTCTAGATCCAATCCAGTAATTGACATTGTTTGGCCTTGTAACTAATTAATAGTCATCGCGAGTGCCAAGCGAATTGGAAATTGCATGCGTCTGAATGGAAAAATCGATTCTGAAGGATTATTACTTCACCTTGAAACTTTCTGTTCAAATTGGTAGTTTCAATGCACAACCGCGTAAAATAGTACAGCTTATCTGCATTTAAATTTTGAACCAACATTATTTCTGATCCAATTTTTAATCTCAAGTTATCCCGGTAATTTCAGTGAATTTTAGAATTCAATATGATAGTTTATTGCTGCGCCATGATCGACAACAGTGTCGAAATATTTGAGTGACATCTCACTGTCAGGTAAGGATTATTGTATTTTTAAATTTATAGCGCCAACATTGATTTTTGTTTTTTGGTGCGTAAATAGTTCGTTCACGTAGCTACGCTTAGACATCTTGAGAGACGATGTCTTTCGGTTTTTCTTCAACTTGATAGAACTACATTCTCAGGGCCAACATATTCTGAGTGCCTCTATCTTGAAACAGTGCACTTTAACGGCTTCATCGCACCAGAGGCTTTCTTCAACTTCGACCGTAAAGGACTGGTTCAGAATAGACACGCGTTGCGGTTAATCTTCCACGTTGTCAGAAAATGTGTGGGAAGACGACTTAGATACAATTGCACGCAGCTCAGGCTAATATTTTAGAATAAGTAAGACAATATCAGTCTGCGACAAGGAGGAGGTTGTAAGGCATCACAAGCAGTTCTGGTTGCTATAATAAACGAAAGGAACTCCGCAGTGGTATTTTTCTTCGGATTAACTTGCAATGATTTATGCTTTATATTATAAATGTCCTTCAATATTAATGTAGGTTTTTTTTTACATAAGTTATGTAATAGCTTAGGATTATAAAAAAACCAACATTTCACAAAAAAATAAAATCATAAATACATATCTTCTTACATAAATATTTTAAAAAAGAGTTTAGGTTTATTTTAGATTATAGAAGATTATGTTTATGGTAGTCTTTAGTTTAATTTACACTAGTTATAAGTTGCATTGTACTTTCTAGTATTTAAATTATTCATATACTATTTTTTGTTTTGTTTTTTGAGTGAACAGCACTTTCCGGATAACATTGCAAATCCCAAGGATTCCAGCAAGACCTGCCTGAGACGCCGAAATCGTTTGAAAATAAAACCAGTTCTTATTAATTTAAGACTAAGAACCTTTGTAAAGTGTTAATTTTTGTTAACAAAGCGATGCAACTTCCAAAGAGTCAAAAATTGCTATAAATATTTTCTAAAAAAAAACCAATTGTAAACTATTTTGCTTTTCTGTCCTTTGTTCACATTATTTTTCAAATAAATTCAAATTAAAATTTGCTAAGCAGGCTTAAGAGTTTCTCGCATGAATTTAAAAAAATGTTCTGAAAATTAAAATCATCTCACTTTGTCTGGCTCTACAAATTGAACGCTTCATCGATCAGCACCAATTATGAACATTATTATGAATTATTTGCATAAGGTAAATTTTTGACTTTTCAGAAGGCTCAGTTATCGTTATTCGTTAAAAAACATTGATGAAGGAAGCCAGAAAAAATATTGCATCAAAAACGGTTAAGCCATTTAAAAGGAATTCAGTGACAAAAGAATTACAATATATTATTTAAAGGGTAATGATAATTCCACTTTAGTTTATTGTCAGTCACCAAAAAGTAGGATCATTTATTTCAAAACTCAAAAATTGGTATAACGAAAGTCCAAATCAATTAAGGTGGACTATTTCCATGAAATTTACAAAAATAATTTTTTTTTATAATATGGATTCTTAATCTACATGTAAGAAGAAGTAAATCTGTCAAAGCGTTTTGCGGATTTCGAACACTTTCGATATTTACAACGCGTTTGAAATTGTCACCGTCAGCGCGCTCTGATCATTCACGGGACAGAACAAGGATCGAGCGCGCGGAGAGGCAAGTGACCGACGCAGCAAACAAGGCCCGGTTTGAGCATCGGGAGATGTTATAGGCTCAACATGAGTATGGACCAGGCATTACCGATTAGCGGTAATAATAAACACATATGCATGTGTAAACACATTAAAAAACGTTAAACGCGTTTTTCTCGAAAACACATTTTTAAAAATGGCTGACATTCTCCTGATCGCTGTAATTTACATATCGACCTGAAATTTTGAGAGCATACTCAGAAAATATGACTTCACGTAACAGCGGATCGTTTTTTCGATAGATACATTTTTGCATTTATTATTTATCTTTTTATGGGATTCACATCTTTGATATTTTTTTTAATTGCCCCCATTTTCCGAAATTTGTACTAAACGAAAAACCCAACCGTCAATTAGCTGTTGTCGGCCGTTAACCTCCCACGATTTGAGGACCTGTTTTGGCGGAGCTTCAACGCCCGCCATTTTTGTTTGTTTTTTTTTTTCAAAAATATTGTTTTTAACGTTTTGTTCACAAAGAAAAGCAAGAAAAACCACTCAAAAAGCTTTATTCGTTTCCTTTAAAAAAAATAAAATGTTAGGTTCTGAAATATGGCACTCCAAGGACAAAGTCTCCCTTTATTACATAAAAAACTGAAGATTATTTGAGGAATCTAAGCCATAGGGCTTTGTCCAGACTCAGAAAGGCTCCGTAACTGGTCAAAAGTCCGCAGGTATGGATGATTTTTTTTTGTAAAGAAAGGGATTTCAAACCTCTTATATTAATCATAAATAAAATCGACGAGTTTTATGAGCACCATTTATTGACCAATGATTTAAGACATAATAAAACCTAGCATATAAAACTACACACATACACTACCCAAACTTAGTAAGCCACCAAAACCAAATCGTCATTGAATGGAATATTCAATCGATGCCACTTAATTGGAACATTTCTCTGAATGCCGCATCATAAAGATTTAATGACAATCAATTGGCAAGGTTCAGTGACGCAACACTTATATCACAAACGCGTTTTGCAACCGAATCCTGTTGAATTAACCCGTAGAAATTTATTACCTTTGAATGAATTGACCTATTATCCTTTCCCGTCCACACGAGCTTCCACACATAAATCGCACTAATTTCTCGACTTGGATTAATTGCCTGCACTTCTGCAACAATGTTTATTCACCGAACCCGTAACCGTTTCCGACACTCACGCGCTATCGTGTGCCGCCCGCTCGAAAGTATCTCATGAATTGATGATCGGTTGGTGCGATGCCAGCGACCTACTCCCTTAACTGTGGCGTTCAGACCGTCTTCATTTATAAAGTGCAAAATGCTCAATTGCCTGGTCGATTAAGTGTTCTGCCGTTCAGAATGTCACAGACGTTACACAAACGCGCACTAGACGTATAATAGGGAACATCTGAGACTCTAATTGTTTATCCATTATTCAAGCAAGTCGATTAATTGAATTGAAATACATTTCACAAATTCATAGAAACATTCTTTCACTTGTGCCTGTCAATAGGGGAAAGATAACACTACCGTTCGCGTTATCAGGGGATGTTTGAGTAGACTCGGAAGAGTTTAAGCCTAAGCCCAATGTAAACATGATTGTCCCAGGTTGAGGCTAGTCCAAGGAGGAATCGTTAATCTTTAATTAGTACAAGTGCCAGTTATGATTATTTTATCACGCTATCACAGGTGGTTATTGGGTTAAGCTGCTCAGACATTCAAGTTCAGCGACAGTGGTGCTGCGGACATCTTGGGGATGAACGTGCGGGGGTTGAGTTCTATTTACTTAAGTTTTAAGTATACGCGGTGATAAAGTGTGAAGCACTGTGTTATGACATGAATGGGCCAATAAAGGGAATGTATGTATGTCTCATGTCTCGCTAGTGAAGTGATAAAGTTTTATTTGCTCGCGGAAAAAACTTCAGCGACACTTTATTTTGTGTAGTTTTTCCCCATCGGAAATACGTCTTGGGGCTAATATTTGTTTACAGTGAACAGCTAGCGGTTAGGTTTAGGGACCTTGAATGTTTGATTCCTCGAGTTAACACTAATTTTCAAGAGGATAATAATTGCCGTAAATCGTCAATAGTTTTGTGCTAATAAAGTGTTCAGACTTTTTTGAGCTCTTCATATACGAATGATGGTTTGTATTTGATTTGATTAACAAGATAAGAAAGCATTTGTTAGCTCTCAGCTTCGCACTTTCAGGTAATCGAATCTTTGTCATTGGGTATTGATCTACAAACACACAACAATGAAGAAAAAACGTCGCCAGAATATTTGTCAACGGAAATTTTTGAAGAATGGTGTGAAAAGAGTGGGTTTCTTTGAAATCATACACGTTTGAGTTTTGTCGGTGCTGACGTTCAGCTTCTTTTAGATCGCGCCCTGAAACCGCCCCTACTGAACCGAAGACTCTCTGTGGAATTGTTGGTGACGTCTCGTTTGTATTTGAGTCGCTTATCCACGTTCTTTGGGCAATGCGGAAGATAAGCGGTGCTGCTTATTTATCCTGAACTAAACCTATTGAGTTAAGAAAGAAGAAGTCCTCTGCGGTCATCTGGGTAGTAAGCCCGTAGATCAGATTTTGAACCGAGTTCATTGTTTTAGCAACGTTACTTCGAGTCAGCTTTATTAGAACATTATCAACTCTTATTGCGTTTGCTCTGTTAAATTGATTTTTTTGTTTTCAGACTCTGGAGTTCTGTATAAATCTAGGCAGGTCCTGAGACTTTGCCTCTCAAACAACCGAATCAAGCAGATTACTTTTACCCTGGCATCGAGTTGCTGGCTATAAACAGTATTTCTGTTATGGCAGATGCAACTTTGACTCTGGAAAGAGCCGCATCTATATTTTTGTTGAATTACAGATTCTGGTTCAGCCAAATCCCAAGATATAGGGCTACACTTCAACTCGTCAGTGACTGCCCGTGCGCACAGTGGATAATATGGCCATTCTAGGGGGGACATAACCGTCAAAATTTTTCATAGCAAAGTCACAAAGTTAGTTTACAAATTAAAGCTTAAATAAACAAAGAGTCAAGTACAATTGGAATTAACTGAATTGGTTGACACTAAGCGCTTGTTTTCCTCTTCGCCAATTGTTGGTCGCGTTATTTTTGTATTGATTTCACTTTGCTTTTCACAAGCAAGTGGTCACAACTTATTGAATCTGAGACGTGCTTATCTTTTCAACATATTTTGAAATTTTGAGGTATGTTTTAATTGAAATATTAAAGTTCAGTGCTGATTTTCGTTTTTCGTTTACAAAAATAGGGTTAAAGTAGTATTAGCGTGGTCTGAATCGTGGTTTCTCATTTTTTTGTTGACTTTTAACTAGTTCATCCGCCAACTAATGTTGATTGGTTTAAGCTTGATATTTTACCACTACGTGCACAGTAAGTTCCAAAAGAAATAAATTGCAACTATCTGCTATTTTGGGTTTTTTCAGTACCCTCAGGTAACCATGTCGTTTTCCAATTGGGAACTTTTCGAAGTTTGGTGAAGAGAAAATGCTCCAAAAAAAAGTGCGTCTTGAATAAGATAGGTTTTAAACAAAACTGGGTTATATTTATATTAGTGAAATTGAAGAGCAGTGCAGGAAGACAAAACAAATTTTGCAAAATTTTACCACTAAGCTTAATTTTATTTTTTTAAAAAAAGCATAGATCCAAAGAGAAGTTGAAACGGTCAAAAATCAAATAAATACATTAACTTCGACACAGACTACACAGGGTATATATTTGACCATATCCCATGTTTTTATTGCAGAATCCTCAACGCAAAAGTTTGAAATTCGCGAGGCTACACAATAAATAACTAAGGGTGCAGTTATCAGTCCTATCTTAAATAATATTCTTACTGCGATGAAACTGCAGTATTCTCATCGCATGAAGTTTCTCTCAATATTGAAAGAAAGCTAAGCAAAGCGATGGTGATACTGACAGAATATTTCTGGAAATTAAAAATGAAAGTTAATATGAATAAACGACAAGGAATCTTTTTCACTCGAAATAGAAGTAACCGCAGCCTTCTAACGCACAAATGCAGATAAACGGTGTGGGAATAGATTGGGAGTCATCCGCATAATATCCAGGCATGCTTCTCGACATGAGACTAACATTCAAGGAGCATATATCACAAACTCTTAATAAGATCAATATTGCCATAAAAATGCTTAATCCGTTCATAAGCAGAAAATCGAAACTAACGAGCGAAAACAAAATAATCATATTTAAGTTCATATTTCTTTATGGATGTCAAGTATGGGGGAGCTGTTCTAAATCTCACATCCAAAAACTGCTCAAATTGACGCTAAATCTTCTATGGCACCACACTTTCTCTGATCTCCATAAAAAGGGAATGTTGAATTGATATAGAATCCCAAAGTTATCAAATACGCTTTCGACTCGATGTGCGTTTGTCGACAATGTTTTGTCAAACCAAATTTATTTATTTATTTATTTATTTATTTATTTATATATGCATTTATTTATTATTTATTAATTGTTAACTGTTTATTCATGTAGTTTTGCATATACTTGTATTTCTTTGTTTTTGGATATTTGATTTTTATTCTTTTACGTCAACAAACAATTAGTTTTTTGTTCTTGTTTTTTTTATCTTCCCATCAGGAAGTTCTTGTTTTTTTTTTTTGTAATTAAATGGAAGATTTTTCATGGTATTTTCCTTTCAAAATTCAATATTCGTTTTCATTGTTCTTTTCTAACCAGTCACCGATATTTTCAGTAGAAAGATATTAAACATAGTTTATCAAAACTCTGTATGTACAATGCGCGGTTACAGACCGCTTGTATATTTTGCATGCCAAATCTAAAGATATTATGACACAAAAGATACATCATAATATGGGCACATTAATTTCAATTAGAAATAGAAATAAGGGGCAATTTATCTTATAATAATTTATAATGTCGCTGACAAAGATTATGGCAAAATTTTAAGGGCGAGCTTGAGATTGAGAACCGAGGAGTGAGCTCATATTTGCTTTTCTAAATTCAATAATTTATAATAAAATAAACAAAAACTGAACTGTTGTCCGGACAATTTTTTAATTCTGTGTTTATTAATTTTTTACATACAACATTGGTTCAAGGTTTCGTGGATACTCACTTTTAAATCAAATTCTTTTATGAGACCACTCCAGTTTCAAATATCCAAATAACCAAGCTTCAGAGCTTAACATGCAAATCCAACACCAATATAGCGAAAAGGTCAGTCAATCGTAGACCAAATTTAAGTCTCCAGTTTTTTGTTCTGAGGCTCTGCTATTAGTACAGAAAAGCACTTACTCACAGTTATAGCAACTGCTATATGTTCGAATATAAGGATGCTGGACTTACCAAAGACTATCCACAGCATTGGCTATTGTTTTCATTTGATGGGAACAACGCTTGTCGAAGCCATAGCGAAGAGAGTGCATTCCGAACGTGACTCTTTGGCGTTATCTCATTTCCCATGTGAAAACAGAGTCTGCAGATCGTTTATCCGAACTTGGACATATCCTTTCGTATGGCTTTATGTACACCAGCAACGAATTGTTCGGGTGAGAGAAGCTTCTCTTGTTTTTGAATCGACCTTGAGCCAAGGAAAGTTAAACGCTTTAGCTCTTTTGTGCATAAAGTCGGAATCATTGAACAAAATTACTTACGACGATATCATGGATGAATTTCCAAAAAAATCGCGAAAAAAGGTATTGTAACGAAGTAACAAACTATTACAACTGAACTGAGTTGATTATTTTTGATTGTTTGTCTGTTAGTGCAACCAAGATTATTTATTCACGTTTACCAAATGTACATTAATGTGTAAGTAGCACACATTAACCCGCTCGCACATGACTGAGCTTTGGTTAGCTCAAAAATAAACCAAAAAAATTATTTTATGTGTAATTTCAACGAAGTTTTTGGATTTTAAAAATAATGTAGGAGATGACAATTACAGAGGCTAGGGCGGTAAAAACTGCAAAGCCTATATTTTGAAAATTTGAAAATCCGCCACTGCCTCCATTCCAAATTCAGGAGAATTCTTGCATTTGAACTCCTTGATTAAAGCTTTTACTACCTTACAGTGGCGAAATAAGCATCGATGGAACTCCAACTACTTGGAGTTTGTCACATTGCCTTGCAAGCTTTTCGAGTGTACTCTTGTCTTGGTAAGGTGAACTCTTTCCTTCTCCAGCTAGACAACAACATCGTGAAAGTTCATGGAACTTATCCAAAATATGTTAACTTGGAAATACGCTTTGTTACTATTCCCAATGATACACTTTGTTTTGATCTCTTTGAGCCGTTATTCACTTTACCTTAGATATGGGGGCAACCATTCCTAAATTGATTTTTAATTTTATTTTTCACACTGCATTTCAACCGGCGGTTTAAGCTGAAACGACTTTCAAACCACAAAGGTGTTCGTTACTTCTCTTTAAGAAGCGTTTGTTCCGATGTGACGTTTTTATCAAAAGTATTCTGAGTGGCGATTTACACCCAAATATTTCTGTAAAACGAACTTACAATCAAAATCGACTTAAAGTGACTCAAATGTTAATCGTCAGAATCGTAAACCCAAACGAATGAAACAATTTTTTTTAAAAAAAGTTGTCGTCACTATTTCACCACAGGAGAAAACTCCTAAATGTAGGCTTCAACGTATAGAAAAAAAAAAAATGAGTGGTTGATGTCTACGATAGAAAAATTTCGGCCGTGGATGGTGTACAAGATTATATATGGCGGTTTGTGTACCAGAATATTTCCAGCGATGGCGCGGTGTTAGCTTAGGAGTTAATTGTTCAGTTCCCAGTAAATTGAACAACCAAACCAGTATGCTTCAGGCTCTAAGTATGCGCTCACACTTCATAGAAAAATAAAAAAGCCATTCCTTAATCTGTTAATATATCTGTGATAACGGTCAAGGACATCCTAAAAATATATTTTTGTTGTTTTTAAAAACTTGTGATACATTTCTTTTACATTATTTTGGTAATTTTCTTTTTTCACGGAGATTTTGTATTTTTTATTGTTTTGCTAAGATTTATAGCTTAAAGTTCCACTCAGAACTCTACATTTATTTGTTCAAACATACTTACTTTGTTCCAAGCATCATACACTTTTGAATGCCATGGCATGTACCTGTCATATACTTATGTATGAATGAATGAAGACGTGTATATTTATATATTTGTATTTTTTTTTCCGAAAAATTGGCTTGGCAGGCAACTAGTCAAACACAAGCATTGAAAAAAAAATTCCCTACCCTGCGATGCACTAGAACAGATGCTTAAAATTAAAACAAGTGTGTCGTCGCTTCGTCGCACTCTTTCGTTGCCCGAAAAATGGAAGTTTTGAAACGGGCCCTTTCATGTTTTCTTCCAAATGACTTATGCGCCGCTGGCCTTCAGGACCTTAATATGTAATATGACAATTGCAATTCCCAGGCAGTGTGTAGGTACTACCTTGGCCGCTTTAACAACAATTTGTACCGATCTTGACTCCTATCCAAACTAAACATCCACCATCAAAGACAAATTAAAGAAGTATAGTTTATAAAGATGACAAAATAGTCCCTAGTATCAGTAGTATATTGAAAGAAGCGTGCAAATTTGGAAAAAAGACAGATCTTGATCTCTTAGCAAAAAAACATCCATTGACATCCCAAAACTCAAAGGAAAATTTCGCAAGGAGCCAACGGAAAAAACTCACTTTACCAGAAAACTTAATAAATTTCAAAGGCTGGATGTCTTTAGTATCACAGTAGCAATAACATTAATCTGAGGACCCAACAATAAGGATCGCAGGAATCGTTTGCAACATAATCGTTTACACTTTCAAATAAATTAAGTGTCTTTCCAGCTGAAATCTTCCACATAAGAAAAGGAGCAAGGGCTACAGTAAAAAATGGAACTGAGTATGAACCTTTGAACGATTGTATTAATTCTCTCAGCCTACAGACAGAAATTAACTTAACAAGAACAAAAAGCCTCGTGGCTTTGTGAAAAAACTAAGTCACACATCTTGACCAGTGTCCTGACCGGACATCTTACCATTGGACCAATAACCGTCAGACTGGGTACCAACTCAAACATGCTGTTCGCATAGAAACTTGTTGAATATATTTTTCGTATATGCGGCTTAGTTCACGGTGTGGAAAATAGTCCGCTTGTACACTCCATTGTTGATATCAAGTTATCGCCACTTGAAGTTACGGTTTGTAATATTTTGTGTACATTGTAACTTTTAATCAAAATGTTGAGAAGAAAGTGGGCCAAAATTTCTATTTTAGCATCAAGTCAAGAAAAAAAATTCAAACAAAATCGAGTTCGATTTGTGTGAGGATTTCCATGTTGTGTATTACGGGCTTAAAACAAGGCTTCAAGGAGCATTACTCTTGCATCAATAAGTTTTGACATATCTTGAACACTCATATCGATCCTTAATTGCCTGCCCACGTTCTTTCTTTGTCTAAATCGCAAATCGAAATTGCTCTGAAAACAGTTAGTTAATTTTCTCGAAGTTCCAGTGCAGTTCTTTAAGGACTTTTCCAAATCGGCATCCATCGACATTTCTCTATAGTCACCAGTAAATTTTCTTCAGCGATTTTAACCCAAAATCTTTCGCTCAGCCAGTAATGTCCCACCTACTAGTGGGTCTACTCCCCAATAGCATGAGCATTTTCAAAAGAGGGTAAAGGGCTGATAGCTTACTACCAGATTAACGCCAGTCACGATACCCTTCCGCTGGGCAATTCAAATTGACACGGAGTCTCCACGGAAAAATGGTGAAAAAAACTATGCAGCGAACCATTCCTTCAAGCTGCATAATGGTCATGACTTAAGGAAAGTGAAAGGGTATTAATAAAAAGCGGACAAGTGTGAGTTTCACCTTCATATGAAGGGTTCTGGACCACCGTGCAATATGCAACAATTTATACTTCTTTAGTTTTAGAGTTCCCATAGCATTGCACATATGAACGAGTAAACCAACTGACGATTGTCAACGTTTTCATGCGCCGCGACACCTGGTAATGATTTCCTGAACCCAATTCCACACAGACAATTGAATTAATAATTATGAATTAAAAGTCGGAATCATAGATTCAAAAATGTCTACAATAAGGCTGCCTCCAAAAACCTTATTATTGTGATTCTTTCAATTCATAAATGATCCTTTGAAAACTGCCTTGTTCAAGTTACCCGATAAAGTAGTTCTCCCATCAACTGTAAAAGAGGTTTTGCCATAAAAATTACATCCATAAATTTATTAAATAAAAAGTATACACATTTTCAAAAATATTATAAATTGTAATACTGTGCCATATGTCTTAGCCGATTTCTGATTTCAGTTTACATTTTCTCCTCGTTTTGCCTTGAGTCCGGAGCTACAGACCATAAATCTGCTATGCTAATCCGTCGCGGCATCTCTGTTTGAACGTGTAGATCTGAAGTAACCGAACTCTCCCTTCTCATTAGTACTGCTGAATTTTGTCTAAAGGTTTCCAATGATGGTACAGGTGGAACATCTGGTTGGTCAGTTGACCAAAACTTTGTATTTAAAAAGCACATAAGCAGACCGTTCAACACAGCAAACGTTGCGAACAAGGTCAATGGAGCTAGTGGATGGAAAATACTCATTGCTGATGATAGGGGTGCAAACGTCAGCCAAAATCTACTATGTGTGACGACAGAAAACATAAGCGCCGGTCTGCGCTCCGGTCGGACCAACTCTCCCGTGCAAGTCGTCAAAACAGACATTGAAACTGCAGTGGCCACCTTCAGAAGGAGGCAAATAATCATTCCAACACCAACGCGGCGGGTTTCGGTAACTGAAAATAGAGAAAATAGAACAGTTAAAGATAATAATAAATTTAAGTCTCTAAGCTATTGTTGAATCTTAAATTTTTAATGACATGAAAAATTTTCGAGATGATCCAAATAAATTTGAATTGCCTAATTTGTTCTATGAACGTTTTTTTTATTAATTTTTTTTTGTATAATTTAGGGCCAGTTTCACAACTATTAGAAACTTATCTGCCAGATAAAATTCAACTTTTGGTTTCACAGATCTAGGTAAGAAATGTCAAATAGATAAAATGGCTGTAAACTTATCAGTCGATACAAGTGGCCGTATAAGGCTTTGTGTGGAAAATAAGATAAAAGTCCCCACACATATATTTATTTGAACTCTTAGTAGACGACTTTGATGAATATTTCGAACGTTTAACGCGACGCTGTAGAAAAAGAGTTATCTGCTCTAAACCAAATTATTTTGAGGATGCCTTAAAGGGAAACAAATATCCGAAAAAGTCAAAAAAACAAACTTCGATGTGTACGTATATCCTGAAAGAGCTCAGAACACATTGTTAATAAGGTACTAAATATATCCGAGGCTGCAAGGAACAGATGACGGTCAATGGCAACAAGGTTGAGAACCGTAGAAAACGATTTGATGAGAAACAATCTAGAGGCAAGAACCACCCGGGACAGACGAACTTGGCTGTTGAGAACTAGGAGAACTAGGAGAGCCTAAAGCAAAAGATAAGAAGACTAGCCTATGAAGATTTTAGGATTCGATCCCCGCTTACTCACAACGATGACTAGCTTCCCTATATTCTGCAAATCGGATATTTTTCACTATATGTAGTGACTGAACAGAGACCGGTCTTATCCATGAATGTTCAAACAGTAGTGGACTCTAAATTTAATATCATGGAGCTGTTCGCGCATAGTTTTGTACCGCTCAGCTCGAGTCGCATCACTTTTATTTCTAAAGTCTAGTAGATGGCCAAGTTGTAGCATTACTTCTATTTCAATAAAGCTTGTTCTTTGTGTTCTCTAAACTTTCAAGTAATCCATGTTAAATAAAAAACAACATACTAACACAATTCACTAAAAAGTTTTGTGTTTAGCTAAGCTTCTAAAACATACAAAATAAACAAAAAACAAAAAGTAAGAGAAGCCATTTTAAAGTTGACTCTCATACGAAGGGTTCCGCGCCTCCTAAGGTGATACCATATTTTAACTTTATATATTTATTTCTTGTAGTTCTATTTAAAATAAGAACTTAAAAGATTATTTGATGTAGACTTAGTGTAGAAATGTGTGGAGCTATATAATTTATTTTGCAAATTCATTCGAGTGAAATTTCGTTCGGAATTCGTTGATGCACGTCAAAATGTAGTGGTGTTATTGCGAACTCCATTTTCTCACCCAAATGTTAGTCATAGACGGATGCGACCGTTGGTTCAACTTGAGCAGGTTGTGTAGAGATTGAAAGGTTTGTGGGTACGGGAAATCAAAAAATGTTGATTTTTTGGCAAGTTTTTACTGATCGGCGGCAACGCAAAATGGCATGTCGCACAACATTGTGCGTGAGTTTTGTTTGCCGAAAAGTGGAAATTATTTAATGAGATTGTATTCAAAATTGTATTGCATGTGGATGGAATGTTCAACTTGATACCAAACCAAGTTGTACAACGGTCTCAGCGCCTATGGCTGCAAAACGCGTGTCACATCCTGTTTTGCTATCGCAACTATAGACATTAATTATAATGGTATTTTCTTGAAAATAAATGGTGAAAGATAAGTGTAACATGTTATTCTGGAGTGTATTTAAGTTATAGGTGCCGACGTATTCAAAACATTGCTTTAAAGAAGGGATTGGAAAATATTGAAAATCAAGAGAATATGTGAACATTGAATATCTTTGTGTGCCTCAAAAGTAACCAACTCACACAACGTCATTCAATGTCTACGTATTCCTCTTTTTCTACCCTATGTCTCAAATGATTTAATGAAATGCTGCGGTAATCATAACTCAAACACACATCGAAATCATATGAAATAATTTTTTTTAAAAATTTATGTAAAAAATTACATTGTTGTTAATTTTTTCGGATTGAGCGAAATGCCGCCACGAAACAATACGACATTCAATTCGCACAAACACCACTATATTTTGACATTCGTTCCACAAGTTGCAAAATGTTTTTTGTCCTTAATGGAATACGAGCTTTAAGATTGTGTTGGATGGACGAAATAATTGCATACATAGAACGTTATTAAGTTGCTCCTTGAATCTAACTGTCTACTGTTAGATGCTAAGTAGGGTTGCTATTTCATGAAAAACTTTCTTTTAATGGTGACTCCCATTACGGTTTAGGAGGTACAGCTCTGTGACAGACGGACGGACAGCGCTTCTGCTGTTGAAAAGTCGAACTTTAGCCCCATATCACGTCTGGTGTTAAGCAAGAAAAAATTGTTTTTTATCGGTGAGAAAAAGTGTACGACTGGTTCATTTATTGATATTTCCAAGGTTTACCAGGTCATCTTACTTAGCAAATTGAAAAAAAAAACGATTTACGTGGTTTAATGTTTGATTGGTTTAGCTCGTGTGAAAAATAAAATTTACAATATGAGGAACGAAATAAAGTTTAATATCACCAAAATAGTGCCACGTCCAGGATACATTGGTATCTCTATGAATATTGGTGGATTTTTCAAACCCTCAAAATATGTCAATTTTGTTTGTCTTCATCTGAAAAGTTTATATTTTTTATCAGCAAAAAAGTCGTCAATTTCGAGTTTCAGAGCCAAAAACAGGACATGTAGGAGTTCTCCTTTTTTAAAGAATTTCCAGGGGCGACTTACAAAACGAAGAAGTGTAACATATGAATCAGTATTAACAATATTATAATATATTAATATAACAATAATATTATTATAGCAATATTATTATATATTTATATAATAATAATATTATTATATATATACTAGTATGACAAGTCCTAATACTACCACTATTCTTTATATTGATTAAGTCCAGAATTTGATTGCAACACCAAACGGAACTGAATATTAACATTGGACCTAAATTGATCTAATTGAAAGGCAGTCACTTAACCAACTTAGACCACTGTAAAAAAATCTTCCACTGAAAACCTTCAAGGCATGATGAAAAAATCGTTTGAGCAGCTAGAAAAGGACTCTTATCATAAAGGTCAGAAAGGTTCAGAACATTGTTTCTGCTCCAATCAACCACAGTCAATCATAGTCGTGAATGTTAATTTTGCTTCTTTAATTCAAATTCAATTTCAATTATTTCAACGTCAATTACGTCGAATGTAAGTTCAAGCTCTTCGCTCAACGGCTAGTTTTGGAATGCCTCGCATGCCCACTTGAAGATGGCAAAGTCGCTGCTCGTTTTTCACAAGACAGAGATTGCGAGAGAATGGATGGATAGCGGATCCTTACTAATAGATTTAAATACACGGTAGATCACGTAATACAAAATGTGTAGTTCCCACTACGAATGCTATGATTTGATCCCTGATTAATTCTATGGTGTGGTCTGCACAAAGTGATAGACATGAAATTAGAACAACCACTACAACATATGAAGGTAAAGCTGCTTCTCTTGGTTACAGAGGATCGGAGGATGGAGTGAAAACTAACACCAAGCCTTTATTTGAAGGCAAAATCGATGAAAGAAGCAAAGGGGCTTTTCTTTTCAAGTGCAAAAAACTGAAAATCTGCATGGCATAGAAAAAAGTTGTCCTTACAGTACAAAGCTCGAGTCCCTGCAATGTTTGTTAGTTCAGTAATTTATTCTATTAAACCTTGAAAAGATAATGATTTATGCTTACGGCTTAGGGGAATGTATTTTAAAATATATTCACCAAAAATTAAAAAAAAAAATTATAACTCATGTGTCAACTGAATGTGAGAAATAAATATGACTAAGCTAAATTGAAAATAAGTTTACTCACGATTTTCCGGAACCAACCAAATGAAATATGTTAGGATTCCTGAAGTAATCATCATAAAGCCGGCCCATTGCCAGTGTCTCTTTGTGTACAAAATCAAATAGAGTCCGACAAACACGCCAACCATTTCGGCGAAACCTTCAAAACAAATTAAATATTAATAATTGAATGAAATACCATCTAAGACAAAATTTACCCATAGATGCGGTATTCACATGAAGATGGGATACTCCAAACTGACGAATAACAAGCAGCATAGCAAAATATAGTACAATGGCCCATACCCAGGCCCAATGGGCGGCAAAAACGTACTTCCAATTGACAGTTCCATCCCAAATGCTCCAATATGGAGGTGGCTTAATCCTTCTTAACTTATCTCCATAATTTTTTAGTTGTTCCTCAAGATCGATTGGTATGTCCTTATTGTTTGTTGCAGCAGACTCGAGAAGCACTTCCATCGCTTCGTCATATTGCCTATGTTTTACCAGCCAACGAGGGGAATCAGCAATCCATCTGCAAAGGGAAGGGGATTATAATTTAATGTTTACATTTCAGTTTAGATACTCTTTGATATAAAACAATATTTGTTTGCTTTGAAGAGGCCTATGTTTGTCTGGCATTGTTGAACTTGTGTTTACACTCAGTGTTAGTTAGATGCTAATTTTTGGTAAACGTTTAACAGAGATGCGAATTGGAGCCATTTAATAGCTATGTAAATATTAACGTTTTTTTTGCTTCTTTTATTGGTACAAAGACGTCTCCGTCATGATTTTGAAAATGTTCTTGTCTAACTTGATCTTAAATAGTGATAATCTAGCCCTAAAAGTTGTATTTGCGACTTATCTAACATCTCAAAAAAAAAACAACAAATGTGTAAAATACTCCAATTAAAAGCTAAGTTTTTACAGCGACTTATCCTGTACATGCTTCACTTTAAATCTCTAAATGCTCTTTAACTAGCGGTTAAAAGCAATGTGTTTCAGCTTTAACAGCGTTGCGAAATATTGCAAAGTTGTATTCTAAATGGATGTTGTATTTTCGAAACAGCATGAATTTTTGAAAATAAATTTCGGTAGGAATTGTCGACCAGCTCGCTTAGCCCCTAGATGCATAATGTTCCATATGTGGCACAAACCGATCTCCGAGCAATATATTAGCTTGGAGACATTGTATCGGTGCAAATGTATAACGTATCATGACAGGCATGAGCTGTTATTTATTTTGTCCGAAAAATATTCTTAAAATTGACATATGCGTAACGGTTGCACAGATTTCTTTTTGTTGGTGCAAATCAATTGAGCGAACATCGTTAAAGTGGTTCTTTTGTATAGTTAGCCATCAAAAAAAATATTTCTAGTAAGTTTATAGTTTACTGAATCAGTGAATAAACATATAATAAGTCATGGTAAGTTTTTAATCAGTTTTTAAGGCGAAGGTTTGTTCGTGCCATATATGGCACATTATGCATTCAGGAGTACACATATTTATTTTGTTTCTAGATGCCAGGTACTCCAAAGGCTCATTGCAGCAGGAAAATTTTGGATGGAGAAATCTTCAATTTGCTATCTTATATTCCTAGCAACATCGAGAGTGAGGATGAGCTGGAAAGTGATGAAGACGAATTGGATGATAAAGTGGTAGGTACAGTTTTAACTGATGAATTGTTGGAGAATCTCCTTGGAGACGAAAATGTGCAGGAAATTGAGTGCCCCGTGATGGAACAGCTCCTGATATTGCTCCTTCAGAAGATTTAGTCTCCAATGAGAGTATATATTATGAGGCTATCAAAAGATCTCTTCGTTGGAAAAAGAAAACCATCAATGTTCCTACTGACCAAATACAATTTAGTGGTCCCACTGGTTTGCCATCGAGTGTAGTACAGCTCGAAACACCGCACGACTTTTTCCGGTACTTTTTGGATGAAGAAATTGTAACGCATATTGTAGAATAGACAAATTTCTATGCACGAACCAAATCTATTGAGGACTCGTTTTCTAGTTCAAAATATGACATTTTGAAATATCTCGGAGTTTTAATTCTATCTTCAGTTGCAAAATACTCAAATATAAGACTTTAATTACTTAATTGCTTTGAAAAAATTCGTTCTCTGCTACACTTCAATGATAATTCCCAAATGGTGACTGACAAAACTTCAATTGTGTATTACATAAAGAGTCAGACTTGGGATCAAGTAGCAATACAGTTGTACGTTTATGTCGAGAAGTTCCCCGGGCATGCGACTTCAAGATTTATTTTGATAATTTTTACACCTCCATTCAGCTTCAATATTATTTTTGCAAAACTTGGAATACTTTCCTTGGGAACAGTGAGGCGCAATAGGATTCCAAATTGCAAGCTACCAAGCAATGATGAAATGAAGAAGGTAGCTAAGGGAACCTCAGTAAAATTCGTTGCTGATTTCGAAGGAATATCTATTTCCAATTTGATATGGAAAGATAATAAATGCGTCAACATGCTATTAACTTTTGTTGGAACTGAACCTGAGGAAGTTATAAAAAGGTAGGAAATCCAACATAAAAATAAAAAGTCCGGCTGTTATTAAAGAATATAATCGACATATGGGAGGAGTAGATTTGATGGATAGCTTTATCGGTAGATCAAAGATTTCAATGAAATCCAAAAAGTGGTATATGCGCATTTTCTATCACTTCGACGATTTGACTGTTATAAAAGCATGGCTCCTCTACAAACGAACTTCAGCTCACAAGGACATAACTTTGGTTCGCTTTCGAATCGAATTAGCAAAGACCCTGTGCAATATTGGTACCAGCTCATCGTCTTTGCTAAAACGTGGAAGGCCTTCAGGAAGTCCATCTGTTTTTTCACTTCAGGCTGAGAAAAAAAGAAGGGGACCTGCTGCACCAATACCTTCAACAGATGTTACACTGGATGGAGTCAACCATATGCCGGTTTGGGGAACTGACCGTCAGAGGTGTAAGTTCCCATCATGCAAATTAAAATCGCTTTTGACATGCCGCAAATGTGGCGTTGCACCATGTTTGAACAAAGATAATAATTGTTCTCAAAAATTTCATGAAAAGTAGATGTATCTATTAATGTACATAAACATACATATTATAATATAATGAAAAAATAAAATTTGAGTTATTAACAAAATTACAGCTTTTGTAAATCAACTGGGTTCTAGTTTTATTTTTTTGATGGCTAAATGCATGATGTGCCATATATGGCACAAACTATATTTATGCAAATTAATAAACACAATTTGACAAAACTTAAAATTATTGATGAGGAAGTGTTTCTAGAACCAATACTTAATCAGGATAATTTTTAATCCAAATTTGGAAATATCATGCATCTAAGGGTTAGGTAAATGGTGAATTGCTGATTGAAAACCAAACAATTTGCAGTGCTCGCTAGCACACCTTTATCTCAGCTAAACATTTTAGAGAATTCACTTACAAGGCCCAATTGTTGAAAGGGCCCACCCGTCATAAAGATCAGCTCGAAATTGAGGTTAATTTTGTTAATAAAACCAATCTTTGCAGATGAGGCGCATATGCATCACGGGGGCTAAGGAGTAAAATTTCCTTATCTGTGGTTTGCAAAATGGTTTTTCATTTGATGGCATTATTCGCCAATTTTCGTTCCAAGACAACAAGATTACAGTCAATTTAGAGCGCAACCCATTTTTCATGGCATATATTGAGGCCTTGTTTTGGTCGGCTATGGTTTCAGCAAGTTGAGGCTAAGTTTCACGGAAATCATTCGGATGATGGTGCTTTGCCACCCCCGAGCTGCAATTTGACGCAGTACTCAATAACGATATTGGGACTGAATCATTTAAAATGTATTTTAAATTTGTGGACGAAAGAATGGCCTTCTGCCAATCCAGCCGACGGAGTCATTTGAATGAAATAATATTTCAAAATTAATTACAAAATCAATCAAAATCAAAAAAATCATTCCCACTCAACATTACTGCAAGTTGCGCCATTTACGTCGGAAGTTTCATCATTGCTTTTACGGTGTTACTTGAATGCTGAGCAATTCAGAGCCATGATCATACAGGAGTAGGGGAATGCTTCTCGCCTGATTTGACCCTTTTGAGACTACTTTTTTGGGGAAAGATCTTTGCCAAAACGATTGAAAAATAAGTGAAAACAGGCAAGTGGTTATCAATTATTCTTGGTCCTAGGCAGATGGTGAAGTATGACGTCCTGTGTATATATTTTTATACTCAAGATATATGAGTCGGTAAACTATCACTTAACATTCTAGTATCTTTCTTTTAACCAATTGATTTTTGTAACATTGGCAGCTTGATGAATAAATTTGATTGAAGATTAAATATATCTCAAATATATACTCGCACATATCAGTCACAACAAAAAAAACACTGTAAAATGTGCAATAGTTAAATCTTTTGTAAAAGAATATTACTTGACGCTACAATAAAGATCTATGTATCTATCTATCAAGAAAACTCACTTTCACTTAACCGTGCTCGGATTCTCATTTTCGAATTAATAACCTACGCCCACAAAAATTCACGTGACGCGTGCTGAAAATTTTAAGTTACACTTCTAAAAGTATCTCTTCGAGACAGTTTCCACAAAAAGATGAGCACAGAATCTATTGTTAAACTTGATTGCATTCTTATATATGTAGATATTTTGATAAATAAAAACTCATTATAAAATACCTGTGAAGGAATACTAATATAATTGTTGACGACGAAATCACATAATAAAGGTGACTCCAGCTGTCGACAAATATTGAAATGCCTGGCAACAGTATAAGTCCAATTGACCAGAACAATTCGAACAGGCATCTTATTATCACCTTTGCTTTGCCACCTGTTATATCAGTCACTAGAAATAAAATAGAAAAAAAACAATCAAAAAATTAAAGTTTCATATAATTAAAAAAGGATATCATACTTACATATAATTTGACCAGAAGTGTACATAAAACAACAGAAAATCGATGTTGCAAATCTAAAAAACAAGTGCAGATTGAAGGTTGGCATAGCCCCTGTCAAGTTCCCGCAAATTATTTGAAAGATCATTCCAACAAACATCAGTTGACGAGGACTTATTCTGAAAAAATCGAAAAAGAAAGGACATTATTTTATGCTCACAAATGGATATACAAGCGTTCGCTTTACGTGTTCAAAGCACTTCTTGCTATCAGGCCTCCGATCAATCCTCCCAAAACGTGAAAGGTCTGTGACACACTGACCAACAGTTGACGCGAGCAAACCAAATCGAATTGGGTAACCAAACTTTCATATGCAGTATCGTGCTGGAATCTTTCGCAGGGAATAATGTTGTCTTTGTGTATGGGTTTTTCAAAAGGATTAGTATAGTTGGAATGCTTGGCGGCAAAGTCTTCTTGCAATGCATTCTCATATACATTGCACGCGTCGATCATAAACTCTCGATCGGTTTTCCTCTCCTGAATCAAAGGATGCGAAATCTTTATCCAATGTTCTGTCGAATTTATCTTAACGGTCGGTGGGGGTTTGCAATAGTACGCGCCTTTCTGCGGCGATGGGGCTGTATAAATAACAGCTGCCATAAGCCATGCCGATGGGATTTTAAGTAAAAAGATCAACAAAATTGTTCGCAACTGCCAACGACCGAAATCTCCGTTTATTTGCCCAATGACATCATCGTTATCCGATGGAGGTCCTTTCACTTGAACACTTGGCAAGGACTTGTGCAGCGACATTACGCGACCGATTTTTAACTGCCACCTCGAAGCACAGATTAACAACTGAACTGGAGTAATTCTTCATCCAAGGGTCATATATAAAAATTAATATATCGAAAGTGTTTGGTCTTATCATTAGATAAATCAATTTTATATGCTTAGCAAACAGTTGAAACAATCTTACTAGGCTTTTGTGTTTGCCGTCGCCGTTGAGTTTTGTCGGCCATGGGCGAAAGACGGAAGTTTTTAGCTTCAAAACTAACACTGTCGTGTGAAGAATCTGTGGGCCAAAAATAAACATAACCGACCGGGGGCAATGCTATCGCGCGAATACTTCTCCTATTTTTGGATCTGCGCAGCGCATCTGCTTATCCAGGCAAATGTGGAGTTTTTCTTCGTGGTATTATTATTAATTTTTGTTTTTAGTTTTTATTTTACAAGTTGTGTGCGGACAAACAGAGTCAATTTGTTAAGCTAACATTTTACACAAACATAGTCGGGTGCTGAATAAAACAATTATAACTTAATCACGATGATGACAGTTATTAAGAAAATTAATTAACCTTAGGTTCTTTGGCCAATTCCTCGGTGTGGTACTCGTATTTTAGGGGGAAAGGTCTTAAATCACGTTTCTGGGTGGTGATCACCTATTAGTGAGTTGTAACATAAACTTTGAATTTTCTTTTAAATCTTTTATTTTAGTTTCTTTTACGTTATTCTTATATTTTTATATTTGTTTTCAGTTGGGAATAAAAAAAATAATAGAAACTATGACCCACATTGGTTTATGGCCAGATTCCTGTTAACTCGACACATACGAGTGAAATTTAGTCTTGTTAGTCGCCAAATTTTAAGTCGGAAATTCCTCATTTAAGTAATGCTTTATAGATGTCAACCTATGCTCTAATGTCTTTCTAAGAATGTGGTTACGTGAAATCCACCAAAACCAAAGGACTATCTTAGATGAAACTCTTTCCGAATCACCCAACGAGCCCTTGTAGAAAACTGGCAGTGCCCTAGCGGTCTTAAGTGAGACATGGTTACACAAAAAGTTCTCACTGTCTATGTTGTTAATCAAGTAACTTGGATAGTTAGAAAAGTTAAGTGGAAGAGCCATTTAGAACTGAAAGAGTCAGTTCAGACATGGCCCTCTTGTGAATGGAAAGAACTTAGTTTTAGAAGGGTAAACCGACATGCCCCTTTTGCTCCATTCTTTTCCTTGGGGCAGGCAGTCATGAGGTATAATCCAACGCATTGTAGGGCAATCATCAGCGTAAATTTGTGCGTATATTTAAGAGCTATTCGGGCTTTAATGTAGGGAGCCTATCACCCTATACCGCAGCACAGGAGGGCATTAACCATTTTGCGAGAAAAAGAAACAATTCTAGAAAAGGAACCAAGAGCTTGTAAAAGAAACTCGATAATAAAACGTGATTGAAAATATTTAGATAAAGTTTTAATTTTTGGAATAACGACATTGCTATTGTCTCAAAATTAACATTTATTCAGCATTCGATCACAGGATTTTCTCATACGTAGACTCTTGAGCTTGAGAAACAAGCAATTGTAGAAAAAAACGTAATTTGTTCGTTCAAACTGCACAGTATTTACGAGTATATTGCGTGCTGGCAAGCGTAAGGCGACATTCTCTAGTTCCGTTTCGTTGTATAGTTCAGTGCGATGAACTATAAAAAGAGAAGTTTTGAGTTCGCTGAATAGGTCGTGAGTATTGCCTGTATTTTCGGTGGCTTTCTTAGTTTCCGTTCTTCTAAAGGAATCACGCAACCCTTATGGAAACACTTCGTTTTCTGGCTATCACCACCCTTTTTCTCAGGAACGCGAAGAGGTATCAAGTTGAAATAAATACCTTATACTAAAAACTTCGATTCCTCAAAGCTGTAATAGAATCAAAGTTCAAAAGATACGGCTTCCGACTTCACCTGGAACCGTGAAAATTGTAGTTACACCAAAAATTTTTGCAAGTCAATTTTATGTCAAGAAGTAGGTTACGAGTAATTAATAGAAGAAAAATTTTTTTCATTGAGGTACGGAACCCTTTTGCCACTTTTTAGCATCCCATTCCTAAAGGGTCCAAAGGAACCCTATTACTAAGCCTCTGCTGTCCGTCCGTCATTAACATTTTTCACAGAATGTGGACTGCTTTTTAAAAAGTTTAATAAAAGTAAGTCACCAGACAAAGAAAGTTTTTTATGAAATCGCAACACAACTTAACACCAAACAGTAGGCAATAAGATAGATAGATACATAGATATTTTGATTGTGGTCAAAATATGTACAATTTGATTTTTATTTACGAATGAGGATTTGGTTTACATACCTTACAACTAAAATATTTCTATAAAGCTTAAATATATATCACAGAATAATTGTTTTGAAGGAAAAGCCACAAGAAAAACCTCCATCAGATTTAAGTTGCCCAGGGCAAGAGAGAAGATGATTCAGATCTTCAAATCAGTTGCTGAGATAAGTAGAACTTGCTTCCAATCACAGAGTTGATAAATAAATAAAAAGATAAATAAATAATAAATAAATAATAAATAAATAAATAAATAAATAACTAAATAAGTTAATAAATGAATAAAATAAATAATATTAGATATAAATTTATAAATAAACAAGTAAAATAAATAAATGAATGGATAAATAAATAAATAAAAATTTAAATAAATAAGTAAA
Source organism: Orthonevra nobilis (assembly GCA_963555765.1). Lineage (NCBI taxonomy): Eukaryota > Metazoa > Arthropoda > Insecta > Diptera > Syrphidae > Orthonevra > Orthonevra nobilis. The sequence continues at coordinate 48,326,970 of OY743227.1, read as the reverse complement.
TTAAAAAGTGAACAAATAAATAAATATATGAATAAATAAATAGACAATATAACAAAAAATTGATTAGGTATATATTTATAGACTAGATGATAATAGTTTTACAAAGCTAGATCTGAAATCAAGTCGTTAGTCGGCGAGTTTTGCAATTCTCGCTTCCACAGTTTCAATTTGCGCCAGATAGTGTAATTCATTTGTTGAAAAATGCCAAGGAAGGTTCAAGATAATTTTTAATGTCTTGTTCTGCGCGACTTGTATTTTACGTAAATGTGTCTTACCACATTTGCTCCATACAGGGGATCAATAAAACATAATTGCTTGAAAAATTGCTTTGAAAATCAGTAATTTGTTCTCGTTGCCGAGCTTGGATTTTCTATTAATACAATGATAAAGAGTTTTAATAGTGATTTTAACCTTGTTAACGAATTCTTGTATGTGGAGATTATAGGTCACTCGACCTGGGTACCGTCTATTAAAAGTCTGTTGTATGGAAGCAGACCAGTTTTTCTTTAGTAAAAAAGATAGCTTGGGTCTTAGAAGCATTGATTTTTATTTTCCAATTGTTATAGTACGCTTGGACTGTATTTAAGGCAGATTGTAGATTGGTTTCAATATTAAGACCAATTACATCTGACGAAAATATACAGGTATCGTCTACAAAAAGCGCAAAATCACAGCTACTCAGGTGAGGGAAATCAGAGGTGTAGACATTGTAGAGAACAGAACTTAGCACTTATCCTTGAGGAGCTCCATCTGGAATATGGAAAATATTTGAAAGAATATTACTTGAGGGAACTTTGAAGCTGCGACAGTAAGATTCTTGGAGTAACTTAAATTTTTATGTATGCAATCATTTCGTCCATCCAACACAATGTAAAAGCTCACATTCCAATAAGACAAAAAAACCAAAACCAAACGATGTGCCACATCTATGTATACGAAAAAAATAATTACAGCGTCATTTTCTTAATATTAATTATTATAAAAGTATTTCATGTGATTTAGATGTGTGTTTGAGTTATGATTGTCCCAACATTTCAATAAATCACTTAAAACTGAAAGTTGAAAAATATAGAAAAATTACAACACGAGAATGGGAATCATAGATTCACAGATTTCTAATGTTAGTCTGCTTCAAATAATCTTCTAATCTTGTGATCGTTTTCAATCCTTATTTTTTAAAGTATTCAAAATTCCCATCTTGAAGTTATTGTTCTTATTGGAATAAATTAATGAAATCTAGTGTTGTATACAATTCAGAGGCGCGGGGACCTTCAGGTGAGAGTCAACTCTTTTTCCAAAGCAAAACGCTTAAGACCTTCTTCACACAGGATATGATCGAGCAAGCGACGTGAAGCAGGGCCGATAGTTGTTGCAAGACATACATAGGAACATATGTATGTACATGTGTGTACAAGCAAAACGTTTTTACAAGTAACTTTCTGAATGGTTTATTAAGTAACCTTGATATTTGAAAATGGTAAATCAGCTGTGACACCAATATGTTGATATCCAAACGAGCTCCGAGTACGCATTTCAAAAGCTGTTAATGAACGAGTGTAAATTTTGGTGTTATGTAGTGTGAACATTTTCAATAAAAAAAATGATGTGTATTCAAATGTATTCTGTGTTTCTTCAAGGTGTGTAGAAATGTATTCACTCAGTTTCAGTTTTACTAAATTACCATTTTTTTTTCCTTTAACTTTTGTAATTGTTTTTTGATCACTATTGTCTTACGTTCTTTGTTTGATGAAACCACACTACGACAGATTTAAGAAATTGCAAGTGTATTGAAGAAGAAGGAATTGATAGGAAGGAGCAAAAAGCTCGCTGTGACAAAAATAAAGCGCAAAAAAAAGGATAAGTGACATCGGTAAACGTTCGGCAAGAAAAATCTGAAATTATGACCACGAGTAATTTCACCACTGTTGCGGATTCATACCATTAACCAAATCCTAGAGATTTAGAGAATGACAAAAAGGTGACTTGGTAATAAGAAAAGCAATCTTATTGAATCCACATAGCTGGAAGAATATGCAAACAAGCACGGATAAGGAGGCAGAAGGGAAAAGATTAAGAGCTATACCATACCTTAGCTCAGAATCAAGATTTTTTGATTGACCTTCACTCCAAATTTTCATGGAAATCGAGTTTATTAGACTTATTCTACAGGGTGGGGCAAAAAAAATTTTTTTAATATAAATGTGCCATAATTTGTAGCGATTTAAACCAGTCGACGAGAGCTCCAGATTGTATCATATTTATATGAACTACCCTTACGATTCCAATTATAGCAAAACGTTGGACCTACCTTGTACGTCATATTATTCAGAAAAAAAGAGTCTGAGTGTTTTTGATTGTCAATCACATTCAGCGTTTTTGAGGCGAAATTTATTATATTTGAAGAGTATCAAATGTAAAAATTGTCTTTTCCAATCTGGAAGGCAATCATGTCAAACCACACGTTATATAATCAAAGCGGTGATGAAATGTGGAAATGTAAAATCAAAGAATTGGCATAGACGCTAATTTCAAATCAGTCAAATTTAGTTGATACTATTTCTGAAGCGGGTATTCATCATCTCTGACACAATCATTTGCATTCAATTTAATAATCACAAACACTCTTTGGTCCTTCATTGCTTCGCCATATGTGTGCTTTCTGTGCCCCGTAACTTAGCATCGAACAGATATTGAGGTTTTTTTGAAAATTGCGAGACGTTTATCACCTCATATTAAAACATATAATAGGCCACGTTACCAGGAAGGTATACTTTTTTGTATTCGAACCGTCGAAGAGACAACATCAAAATTGAAAGAAAAAAAAAGCAAACAGGAGCTGTCGTTAAGTATCTCTCTAAGGTAAGGGGACTCTGACACTACATATTTTACCATTTCACACTGTGCCAAGGAGTTTAAACTTCAAGAAACATACACTAAAGAAGGACGTCAATTCATGTCCATCACTGAAGACAACGTGAAAAAGACGAAGATGTCTTATTGGCAGATCGAAGAGTGACCATCAGGCATGGAACTGAGGTAACATTGATCTCGTATGGCAGCGTTCAAAGAATCCTTGCCAACGAAACACATATGAAAAAGTTCTCTTATTGGGTGCCGTGAATGATAACCAACGAGTGAAATAAGAAAAGAGTTGACATTTTGTCGACTTATTTAGTGGAATGGTTTTAAAAAGATCATAAATCAAACTGCTTGAACACGCGCACTGTTCGCCAGATCTCGATGATCGCTTCCAGTTTTATGTGTGAACGTTTAAAGTGAACTATAAGAATTTTCATTTGCTGTTTTCGAAGTCTTATATCCTTCTATTTACTTAATTTTGTGTACTTTTAAAACAAAAATCCCGGTTTTAGAAAATCACCAGCGAGAACTTTGCTATTCATTTATTGATTTATAGAATTCTGGTTTCCCGCAAAATTGATCTGGTTGCGTCGCGGAATATTTGAGAAAACGCTATGCACTATGCACTTGTACCAAAAGCTTCCATTGCAAACCTTAATTTAGCGAAGCACTTATTTCATAGACAAATTAGATCGCGCCGGAGCTACGACAGAGAAAATGCAAGGGTACAGTTTCTTTTTCGAGTTTTTAACGTACCCCGATAAATTTTTAAACTTTAAACAAATTTAGCAAAATTAAACAGAGTAAAAACTTGTTTAATACATTTTATCAGTATTTTTATTTAAAAAATCAAATTCTGAAATTTATTATTGGACTATAATTTCGATTTTACAATAGATACTTTCATACGCATCAGACAATGAATCCTTTATAACTAGATCAATGGTATTTACTGTTCCTTATTTTTGAATTTTAATGAAAGTCATACAATTTTAAACAAATAAATATTTAATTGAATCGAAAAGTGTATTTGATATTAATTATGTTTAAGTTAAAAAATACTCTTATATTAACTATGATAAGGGCGACTAGAAAATCCAATATACTTTTTTATTTGTATACGTAAATTTAATAATGTATATAAGTATATTGAAGAATTCGATTAAAAATAATTCCATTTAAAACAGTGTGGACTGGACAAGTTTTTTTCATAATTAATTAACAATTGTTTATTATGCTTAAGATTTTAGTATAGATACATTTATTTATATTACAACCTACTTGTACTTAAAATAATAGTACACCAACCAATATTATAGCATCCTTAGTAATTTAATGTGTATTGAATCTAATTATTCGCTACGAACAACTTTCATTTTAATATCTTTGGTTGAACAATAAAATTACTTTATATATATATTATTTATTATATTGTAATATATTTTTTTATAATTAGCATTGCTTCTTGTTTTCTTACATAAATGGATTACATAAAGTTTATATTCATATATATATATGTAAGTATATATATAAAGCTTCTTAGAAGTAGATTTGTGCTTAAAATTATTAAGGATTTAATTGTTGTAATACTTGTTATTTGAAACATACAAATATGTGGTAGATTGTTTTAGTAATTTTTGCAGTGATTGAAGTAGATGTTAGTTTTATTTATATATTTCCAATTAGTTGTTTGTGTATCACAGAAAATAAAATTATTAAAACCGTTGGTAAAATTGCGTTCAAAATCTTACTTATTACTATTTTGGGTAGATCAACAGTAGTGATAAGTTTATCTCCTCAGAATTGGCAGCTTAGTTAGAATTCATTTGTTCAAAACTGACAGAGAAATTTACTTTTGGAATGTTGAAATCATTTAATCGGCTGCAACAAGTTAAATTAATTTGATTTAAGACAATCTTGCAATCGTGAGCACAATAAGTCCTAAGCAAGACTCAAAAAAAAAATTTGTCAATGAAATAATTTTGTATGCCCCTAGTCCAATGTAATGTCGAAATGATAACGATATGACAAACAAATACAAATGGGTATTTATTTAAATAAACATTAACTATATTTGAAAAAATCCAATTGACAAATCAAACCTATTTTTCAGCTTCAATATAATGCAAAAAATCTGATTTTTTAAATGTCTCGACATTAATTAAGTTGCGAGAAATTTCAAGCAGACACATATTCCGCATGGAGGCCTTATTTCTCGACCCAAGTTCTTCCAAAGTTGCAATAGAAAAGTTGGGCGTGACAATGATCACTACATTCTTTGGTAAGATGCAGCTTCATTTTAGCTTCACGTCACAAAGCCTATTAAGGTGTAAAATCAGTACCTCATTTTCAGTCTTCAAAGATTTCGTCGCTTATAAATTAAATCAAGTATTCAAAACTTTCACCGTACTTGTTCTCATTCTTTACTAAGTTTGTAGTAATTTTTAACGTAGATTAATTTAAGTTTTTTTATTTTATTAAATAAAATGAGAATACTGACAGTGGATGGACCGAAAATAGATATTTTAAATTTGAATATGTTTCTATTAATTTGAAAGTTTATTTTTTATCCTTTCACCATATACTATACATTGGAAGTTGGGTCGTGAATGTATCTCGCATAACTACTCTCTGGTCGAAGGCTGAGCTTCGAAAATAATACCTTTTTTTCTTATGGAAGTCTTAAGGAGGCCTTACCGAAGTACAACCCAAAAAGGGATAAAACCCGAGGCTACAGAAAAGCTAGTTTCCTTTTATAAGCTCGATTACATAGTTTTAAAATGAACCTGTTTTCAAGAGTAACAGACAGACCTGGATGAGCTGTTGCCATTCAGGAAGTCTCATTCAGCCTTAAATACTCGTTTTTCAAAAGGAACCCCTCTCAATCAGATGTGGAGTGCGTTATTTAACCCTAATTGTCGAATTTCAGTGAGAGGCTCGTGAAGGTGTCAATGTTAATAGCATGTACTTTCAAGATGGATTATATAGTTCGTGTCAATTCGGTGGGCCAACGGACGAATGCGCAGAGGGAGAACATAAGGAACATATAGTATATGACAGCAAAGAAAGAATAATGGATGTTAAGGCTTACATTTTACAACGTCGGGCTAAATTTTATGCCCTTTAAAGTATTTTCAAGTCAAATTCGTGGCTTGGAACGGAATATTTTTGTCTGAGGTTTGAGAAAGTCGAAAGCATGAGAACCTGGTTCCTTAAATTATGTGTAGTTTTGATTTAGGATTAGGGGTCGGAATGTCTTTATTTAAGTATTTTCAAGTCAAATTCGTGGCTTGGAACGGAATATTTTTGTCTGAGGTTTGAGAAAGTCGAAAGCATGAGAACCTGGTTCCTTAAATTATGTGTAGTTTTGATTTAGGATTAGGGGTCGGAATGTCTTTATTACTTTTGTTGTGTTTTCTACGATTTGCATAAAAACCTTAAGAATATTATTATTGCATCTGATAAAATTCATTGTTTTAAGATATATAAAAGTTTGCTACAAATCCGTCCGAAACAGCTATATTTTTAAAAAGATGATGAAGATTTTTTAAAAATCGCATAGAATTTGCTCAACCGACTTTCGAATGCACTGAATTTTCAGACCGAACTAAATATAAATTTAGGTTCGTAACAATTGATCCAATTGAAAAGCAACCCAGCTGGTGGTGTAATTATTAGTTTTCATGTACGAAGTTATTTTAAGGCGGTATTCTAGTCTAGAAATCTAAAAAAATCGATTTTTTTTTTCAAGAAAATATCTACAAGAGGAGTTTTCAAAATTTAAATTATTTTCGGAGATATCGGTATATTGCTGACCCGGCTCCCAACCTGGTTCGGCCGGAACTAATCAAACAAAACCATTAGGGCTTCTCCATCTACCTGCATCCATATGGATATGTCTGGAACTATCCCCAAATTTCTATTAATTTTTTTTAAATTCGAAACAGTCAAAAAAAGTGGTACAACATTTTTTTTTCAGACATTTTGTGAAAAAAATCTTTCCAACTTTTCGTAGTTCCAGACAATGCGACATTATTCTAGATTAATAATCTTGTGTTTTTTCTGGTTTCAGATTGCTAGGAGCGTTGAAATCGTGGGTGTGGCTACGCGCAAATTTTTTGAGACCCCCACTTCATCAACTGCTAATTTTCAAACTTCAAAAATAACATGAAACTCATGCCCCTAGACTAGAATACACCCTTAACAATTATCAGCGAAATGCTAGTGGGGCTTGATTCTAACACATTGATGTTCAAATATTATCATTTAATTTTTAAACTTTCTAATCAAAAATAAAGATAGATATGTAAAGTTCCTAGCTAAGCAATTCTTCTGAGGAGACAGACTCTTTTTTACTCCTTTTGTTAATAAATATACATTTACGATTATAGATAGATAGATAGTTTATAGATACTGATACTATTGTTGAAACTCTTAGGGTTCGATTGTTGGTGGTTCGGTTTTAAATACAAATTCACAGAGAGGAAAAAACATTATACTATAGAATATTGCAACTTTGAGATACTTTTTTGTATTTATGATGTATTTTCTATTTTAGATAGATTGTTCGCGTTTTCTTAGTTGTTTATTTTGTTTCTATGTGGAAGATTCGATAGTCCATGATTTGGCAATCTTTTCGGAATAAATTGGAAAATGTAAAAAGAATCCTCGTTGGAACAAAATTAATGAAGATTGTTTTGCTCAATCAAATCCGTAACTGCTGAAGCGAACATAAACAACGAATTGCTTCAATTTTGATAATACTTATGTATATGTTTTGATGTGCGCTGGGACTTGTGATCCTTATTGGTTTAGTAAGGTGTTGGTCACCTCAGAGAAGGACAACAGAGGATTCCCGTCCGGTTGATCGGAGTACGCGCTGGATGCGTATGCGAGAGCTGTGTGAGCGGTGATATTTGAGATATGGTGCCGCCCGATGCTGTGGCCACTGCTGCCGCCACCACCGCTGCCGCCGCCGCCGCATGATGAGGATGATGAGGATGAGGATGTAGAGGATGTGGGTGGTGGGGGTGGTGGTGCTGCGATGATGATTGGTGAAGCGATGATTGCGAGATGGTGGTGGTGTTGCTGTTGTTGTTGTTGTTGCTGTTGATGTTGCTGCTGTTGTTGTTGGTGGAGATGGTTGTGGTGGTGTTGGTGTTGTTGCTGCTGTTGCTGTCCGGATGGAGAGGTTGTGGATGATGGTGATGAACTGGATGAGGTTGATGATGGACATCCGTGTAATCGCTGGTGTGGCTGTTGCTGCGCAAAGGATAATGATGCGATGGATTGCTGCTGTTGTTGTTGTTGTGCCCCAATGAGGATCTAAATAATATGTTAAGAATAAGTAAAATATTGTGTTGATATTCGATCTTAATGTTTTAAAAATTGTAAGTGCGTGATAAAGTTTAAGGGGGAAAAAACAGTAGAAAAAACACGGAAAACTATGTTGCCGGAGTTGTTTATTTACTAAGACCATTAGGAGTAGCATCGTGCGTCCATAAGTAGTATTTTTTCCTAAAAGTCGATAAATTGACAGCACTGAAACCCTGCTGATTTGTTTAAGAAAACAAATCCTAACTTGAAGAAGTTCTAAACAAGATTTTCAAATAAGTTCATAAGAAACGTGGACCATTTTATACTCGGCCACTATAAAGCAGATTTTTTTTACTGTATATAGGAAAAAGAAAATAAACAAAACAGAAAAGAGTCAAGGTTATCAAGAAGCTCAAGTAAACAGGTATAGTCTCACGAGGTAATGTTTCCGATGATTATGAGACTAATTATCACATGTGGTCTCATGATTTGTTAACAAAAGCAGATACAGTCGATATCGTTAATAAATGTAACTTGATTCGCCTCGAGCAGTTGAGTGACATTGTTGGTAAAATGCCTATTTTTGAACTCGACCAATTAAAAGATAACAGGTTCAAATCCAGGTGGAAGTTTTAAACTTTATTTTCAGCCGAAAAAAGGAAAGGAAAAAGCAAATAATTCATTAAGTGATTTTTCAAGCTTTTCTTTTATGAGGCTGCCCTGTTTGGGGGAACAGTGCAAAATCTCACATCAAACGCCTACAACTGTCTCAAAACAAAATTCTTCGATGATACTTAATCTTCTTTGAAAGAGCGCATGTTGAAATGATTTCAGAACGAATACAGAAGCTTAATAACAAATTTCACTAAGGCTGTATTTTAGTTAACGAACTATGCAATTGATATCTCTTGTTTTTATTATATAATTATTTACTTCAACGTTATTTATTTATCTATTTATATTAAGTCACATAGTTATTTTGTCTATTTAATCAAATATTTACTATATTACTTAATTTATTCGTTTATTTATTTAATTATATATTTATTTATTTATTTACTGTTTTATTTTTATAAATATTTATTTATTTATTCATAAATATATTTATTCATTTCTTTTTAATTATAATTTGTAAATTTTATTTCGAAATAAATAAATCTATCTTTCTATCTTTTAAACTTTAATCTGATTCTCGAATTCGGTCCAGTGAAATTTGCTGCTTTGATTTAATTGACAGTAATAAAATTGGATTCGTCGAACAATGACAGTAAACTCAATGTGCAACTTAAGATTTTATAAAAAACATCAGTACTCGATTTCGGCACAAAAAAATATTTCGTTTGATTTTCGTCAGCTCGAGAAAAGTGTTCAATATTTCAGAATAGGCAACAAACGAAGTGATACATTTTTAATATACGATTGAAAGGATTTTCTTCCCTTCTGGTTTCATAACAAATCATAAAAGAAAGTTCCAGTTTTATACCGCTGTAAAGAACTGGCAGAAATCAATCTTATTATATATCTAGGCATCCAATTATGGGTAAATTACTATAAATAAATTAGAAATTAAGATGCAATTAGAAGCAATTGTACTAGGAAAGGGTATTTGCTATATTTAGGTACTTCGTAATTATTATTAATTTGTTTAAATTGTAATTAGAACTAATTAAATAACAAGGTTTTTGTATACGGGAGTCATTTAGAATGGAAGGAGTTTTTTTTTTTATAAATTAATTGTCAGTTATGAAATTAAGTGTGTCCCCATTAAATCGTTTTGCTCCATTTTATGTATGGAAATATAAGAAAATATATTATGAAAAGATTTTGAACGTGACAAATAATAGGAAATTAGCCATCAAAATAAAGTCAAAATAGTAGACTAAATTCACTTTGACTGGAATAGCAACAAGAATACCTACTCTGAAGTTTAATTGAAAACATGAATTTGATGACTCGAAATAGTTTGTCTACAGTTCATAAAGAGCTCTAGAGTTTGAATTTTGACAAATAAGGTTATTATTTATACAATAATTCAACAATAATGACAAAAAATGAATGTAATATAAAAGCTTCTATGGCTAGAAAATGATGAAAATAAAATTAGATAAATCTATACTGGTAGTCTTCGAAACTTCTCATCTGATTTCGAAATTTCTTTCCTCAATATTAAAAAAGGACTTCAACAAGGTGAACATGGGCTAAATATTTAATCATCCCGTTTAAAAAAGACTTTATATTGGGGACAAATTTTCAATTCTATGGAAAAACGGTCGAGCGAGTGTGCTTTTTGCGAACGTCGCCATGACAGTAAGATATAACTAATTGCTTACCATAGAACAATTGTTGAAGAACTTAAAAAGTTGTACAAAAAAGTCCGCCATGACATACTACTACATGTTAAGGTTAATACACAAATTGTTGACTAAAAGTTATTTAAGTAGGTAACTTGGAATAATTCTTATCAAAGTTATTTTGCTTTTCGTCGAGGAGGATTTTTTTCAGCATTTGAGCTGTAAAACTTTTTTACGCAAACGAAGCGACAACTTGCCTACGACATTAACGATGTTCTTATGCTTCATTTCCTTCCCGCATATCATATCTCTTGATCAATATTTTTCACTTTCTCAATTATGGTCCAGTAGGTACAGCAATATTAATACTTTTGTTATGTTGAACATAATGAACAAAGTTTTTTTCCAAAACTTCCTTGGGTTGATATAAGGCTTTATTTCATATGAAAGTTATTTATGAATTCAAAGAATTAGCAGCGGGATGAAGGCATAGAACAAAACTGCAATTATCGTTAACTGACTAAACACCCACCTTGATATTGTTATTAAATTTGTCCAAAAACACCAATTCAGGTATCTTTGGAAAAGAGAAAAGGCAAGAAAAAATTGTAGGCTAGTGTTCTGGCGAAAAATTCTTGTGTGGAGAAGGATCAACTAAACAAGCAAATAAGGTTTCGTATCGAATTCTACAGTACAGGTTACCATTCGTCGCCTAAATAATCATCGACTTTAAAGACTCCAAGCATTGCGGAAAAATCAATTTAACATCAAACAGAAAAATTCGACCTCAAAACAAAGTAAACCGGCTAAATTGATGAAAAGAACACAAGCAACGTTTTTGGACAAAAATAGAGAATTATAAAAAAAAATATAAGGAAAAGAAACCTCATCATCGAATTTGCGATTAATAGGATCTGGAACCACTTTATCATTGGGAGTTATTCTTAATTTTATTCCTTTCAGCTTGCAGAGAGACTTTTAACTTAAAAATTGATTGCAAAGTATCAAAGCCTTGTTTTTATTTTGGAATGATAAAACTCATGCACTACGCACTGTTTGTAGTGCAGTAAAAATACCAGTTTTTCAATTCAAATTCAAAAACAAACATTGCAAAATAGTATAGTATTTTGAGTTCAAGGAGATGCTAAGAAAGGATTCGTTCTTTTTCGGCTTCGGAAAAGGTAAAGCGGGCCATCGACAAGTTGCTCCAGGGATGTTAAACTGAGGTGTGTATCCAGGGATGTTAAACTGAGGTGAGTTTACGATAAGAAAAGAACCAGACGGAAATAAATCATAATTGAAAGCTTTTCAAATGCTGGAAAAAGTTAATTGAAAAGTTTTTGGAGCAGAAAAACCGCAAAATTATCAAAGTTTGAATTTCAATCTTTCTGTGTACCTTTTGTGGGAACTGCATTTTTCAAGGTCGCCAGATTGAAGGAGGGAGAAAAAGTTCGGAAGCGTTTTGGTGAATGCAAATCGCGTAGCTTTTGACAAACTCTGCATGTAAAGTGTGAAGAAAAATGCAAACTAAGTCGCGTCTTGTTTCTTTAAATTTCTTTCTCGGTTCAAAATTTGCGACTAAAAAAGTTTGTGTAAAAGCAAATTGTAAACAGTTACTCCGCAAATTACGTTAATGTCGACCATAAATAGGTCCAAGTAGAAACTCTGAGGTTTGACGCTTCGTGTTTCGGGTTACTTAAAATAAATTTTGAAGGAGTTTTCTTAGTTCGTCAATCAGTAAAGTCATAAAAACTACGGAGGTGAAAGTAACTGAGTCGTGATATCATAAGTATATTTGTGGTTCCTCTGTGAGAAAGAGTGAAGGCTAAGCCTGACACAGAATTGAAGCCCAAGACAGAAGCACCAAAAAACATCGCACTTCGTCAATGCGAATGAGAATAAACTGCCGGTTGATGCAATTGAAACCAATTTTGATAAAGTTCACCTTTTTCCGAATAGCTTGCAGCGGAAAGCCGACTCAACTATGGTCGTGACGTCTACGATTAAAATCGAGATCCTTGATTCGTGGGATAGTGTTTGTGAAATACTTGCTCTGCTAAGGCACAAATTTGTCACATTCTCATCTCTCTCAGCGGAAACAATTACATTTATCTTCCAGTTTGATCACTGAGATTCCAATACTCATACCCATGACTGCAGTAAGACAATGTTGATGAATATCATGGCGTTGCAAACAGATAAAAAAGAAGTACCTGGAGATGGTGAGGTTCATAAGAAAAGCGCAAAGTTTCTGAACATAAATGAATATTCTTCATACTCAATAAGAACAGCGTCAAGTTAAATACGTAAATATGTTCTATCAAAAAAGTTAGCATATCTTCTCTGATTTTACATAAAACAACTCCAAGCAACTACAATACATCTACAAAACAATATCACAAAATAAAGTTCAGCGGTTAAGCGGGAAAGGAATCAAAAGGATTTTTTTTAAGGAATTGTCAACTTTTTCTAATTTGACACTCACTGAGTGCTAGCGTGCTGAGTGGCTGAGTGGTGGTGGTGGTGATGGTGATAAGTGAAATACTGCGAGTATTGCGAGTAGGACGCAGGACTCCATACCTCGCTACCATTGGAACCGGCTCCACCAACAGATTGCTGCTGCATATGGTGATGATGTTGATGTTGATGACCCGCCGCAGCGCTATGGTGATGATGATGTTGATGGGAGGTGGCGTGAGGATGAGACAAATGATTGACCGGTTGATTGGACGCAGCATGGAGTAACGCCTCCGCTGAGTGGCTATGTGGTGATTGTAGATGCGAGCCATCTGATGTGATACGATGGTGTGCATACATAGCTGATTCATCGGCCTGATGGAGGTGATATGATTCAGGTGTAGGAATTTTGCCTTCCTTGCTGTTAGTTGTGCCATTCACGAGTTGCCCATCGCCATATAGACCATTCGAGACGGTTGTGGGCGAGGTGTCCTGGGGCGATCGTGGGGTTGCATCTCTACTACCGCTGTTGCCGGCGGGTGTGCCCCACATTAATACCGTCTGACGTTCATAGGGATCATGCGGTGTCATTTCAACTTTTGGGGTTACACCGTTCGTACCATTTGAATTGGCGGGATTAGATGCAGCCGGATTAACGGGTGATGGACCATCAGATGAACAGGACACCACCTCCATCACTTGAGGCGAAGACTTTGGCGTTTTCAATGATATCTATAAAATGATTCCTACTTAAGTTTGGCAAGGGCGTCTCTTGATCGGGGTACCTACCTGCGGCGTAGATGTAGGACTACCGTATCCACTGCTGTAACCGCTGTAATACTTGGTTGACTCCTGCCACTTGTCCTCCTTCGGAGCGATTGCATACCCATCGTAGGATAGAAAACCATTTGTTACATATGAAGCGGGTGCTGTGGTGTGGTGATGATATTCTGGATAGTACCCGCTAACACCCTGGAGCCGGTACTGGTGGAAGATATTCTCGGTCACCGGGTAGAAGTTAGTCGAGTGCACCGAAGGGCTCATGTAAAGATTGTCTGCCGCAGCCGCATATGGCGAGGTGGTATACATTGGATTCAGATTGGAGTATGCCGCGGCCACAGCAGCAGCTGGATCTGGAATATATTCCACCACTGGAGCTGGTGGTGTAACCTGAAATAAATAAGCGCTCTTGTGAATCAGTTCTTAAAATATGATCATATTATTTTTACCTGTCCTAGAGGTGAGGATTGTTGCATTTTGCGTTTTGACCGGCATGTGGACAGGAAGTCCCGAAGTTGTGTTTTATATCGCCGATTAGGTCTTGTCGGCGTCACAGGCGGTGGAAGAGAGTTCGGTGATCCACTAGGCGCCACCACAAGTTGATCAGCCTCAGAGAAGTATGTGGACGCAAGTCCTGTGTCCAAGTAGCTAACTTTGAAATCCATTGTTCGTTTACCCAATAGATCACGTCCTTCTTCGTCCATCAGTTGGCGGTGCGTGCAAATCACAAAGTCTGGTTTTGAATTTTTATACACCAAACGGGAGCTACATAAATTTGAAAGTTTCGATTAGAAGAAGGTTTACAATTAAAACAAATAGTCTTACCTCGTTTGAAGCCACTGCCATTCACCACCTTTCTTTTGATATCGATACGCAATCATTCCTGATGCACCCGTTTTTAGGACTGCAAAAAAACAAGCCACATTAGCAAGCCAATCTCAAGGCAAGCAAAATATACGTACGCTCCTGATGCGCGCTAGCAACATATGCCAAGTCTTCATAGTGCACCAAATCATATCCACCCATATTTACCAGCTCAGAGTCGGAGTAGCCCAAAATCATTTTCCCTCTGCAGAAAAGTAAGAAAAATTTATATCGTTAAGGCCCAGATGAAATATTTTCTCACCTCTGATCCATCGAAACCAGCGACAAATCCAGCTTGTGTTTTGATTTAAACATATTTTCTTTGTGGGGAATCTCCAGTAAACTTGGCGGCCCGAATGGAGTGCAATAGGCGAACAGTGCTAATGGAGGTTCTTCGGTTTTGCGATTTTGTCCGTGAAGAATTTTAATTCGACCGCGAATGTCAAGACGTAGGAAACCGGAAGTGTTGTCCAAAAGACATCGGAAGCGCACAGTAAAACTTCGCTCAAGAAATGTAGATTTATCGGGTGCCAGAGCCTCAGCCAACTGCATACTGGACATATCGGCGGGTAGGAAGGAGTTCCAAAGCAACTGCCGTTGCAGTTCTTCGCGATCTTCCGAGTGAACCAACTCGTAGACCGACTGATGAACGATATCGGACTGAAAACAAAAAATGGAATTTTAAAATAATAAAAAAAATAATAAAAATAATAAAAAAAATTAAGGTTATGTAAAAAAAGTTATCTGCAGGGGTTTTCAAAAACTTCTAATTACATTGCATCGTTATTTGAGTAAATTTCCTTACGATATTCCGCGTTTTTTCAGAAAAAAGGTCTGTTAAGTTTGCTGCACACTGAGGGCAGCTCGGAAAGATGTAAATACCATTCTGAGCCTCTTTCTGTTCGTCCAAGAAGCCACATTTTAAAAGAGACCTAATCTGGCTTTGTGGCGCTCTTTTAACCAGTTTCTTATTATCAGATTTTATAAAACTGACACGCGTGGTCTTTTGAGTGAAAAAAGTTTCTTAGAGCGATGTTATATTGAGTATTGGGAGTCTTTTATTATGGGTGACTCTTATTATTTTATTTGCATAAAGCGGTTTGGATACCTTTTGTGACCTAAGTTGTAATTGAATTTTTAAATGTCTGACAAATTCTTCAGCTTTCCAATTCCCCAGAACGCTTTTATGGTCGGGCACCCACCATTAGTGAATGCCTAACTGCTTAGTCTTTTCTATAAGAGTTTAGAGGAAAGCCAAGGCTACTGTTAAGTAGTTTTTGACAATTTGATAGTTACTTGGCTCACAAGTTAAAACATGCCGCTGACGAAATACACAAAAAGGTTGTCTTCGCTAGTGACGATCGACGGATCACACTCTGCACGGGCTGCAGGATCGACGCATCATTCGAGTGGAACAAGATAAAATAGGCTTACAAAAGCTGCTAAGCATTATTGGAAACTAAGTTCCAGAATAAATATAAAAAAATAAAAAAATTATTTTTAATACGTACAGCAGATCAAATAGCTTGGAGCCCGAAAAAAAAGACTGAGGTTAAGTTTGTCAGAACCTTTCCGTAACCTTTCTTTCGATTTTGAGCCATGCGTTTAAAAAATAATTGACTGGGTTTTTTGAATTTAAACAACTTTCCTAAAACAACATATTTGCCAACGAAACCCGCAGGTTCAATTAAAACTTGAATTCATGTTGAAATTTTAACACTTTTTTTTACGCAGTGCTATTGTGGTGTTCGCGACTGTATGTGCAAACGATTCCGCAGAGGAAACTTAAAACTCTTTCAAAAAACCGGCCAAGTTCGCGTCGGACTTGCGTAATGAAGGTTTCGTTCAAGCTCGTACATCACGGAAATCGAATCTCGATGAGCTTTCCCGCTTTTGCTTGCATGTAGTACACTTACGGGTAGCAATGAATGTGGCATCCTTCACATTTTTCCAATTTAAAATTTCACATACATAGCCTTCTTCTTGGCATAAAATTGAGTTGCTAGTTTTTACATGTACATAAGTCTTAATTAATGGATTTCGGATTTTCTTGTGCTATAAGTCGTAGCTTCTTGCCAAATTTCATGATATAAGGCCAACAGGATGTACCTCATAGGTTTTGATTTAGTTTGCGAGTATTAAAATATGCGAAAAAAACATCCGCAGGGACCGCAGTCGTAATGCCTCCACTCGCTCCTGAAAAGAAAAAGAGTGGTGACAGACAGACGAACAACGAAGTTCCGTTTTGACGTTCAAAACCTTAAAAATGAATAAAATGATCTCTTGAATGAATGCTTTCTGAATCATTTTGTAAAAATCAGACTTGGAGACTGAAACGCTTAAATCCATAAGAAACAGATTAAGACTTTCGATTCACACGGTGTTAAGAAGTACTAGAAGTACTAGAATCCGTCGATGTGCGAAAGTCTTATGAAAACTCTGACACGTTTTTAGTAGAGTTCGCTTCAGAGTCCAGTTGTCCAATGTTAAAAAGCTTCATCAATTAACAAAAAGGAGATTCGGAAAAACTCAGGTTCTAAAAAGGACACCTAACTGCATGGCTCTCAAATGACACGAAATATGCAGAAAAACGTCAACACTATAATTCAGGAAACAGCCGTGACAAGAAACGTCATGGTATGAAGCATAATAATTTGAAGCGTTTTCAAAGCAAAATCCGGCCAGCAAAGGAAGAGAACAGAGCAAGGCAAAAAAAAAGAGTCAATGCAATTCCTGGCTTAGATTTTTTGATGATGTTGACAGAATTCGAACAATCCAACAAGGCGTAAATTTCGCCTTTGCAAAAATCGAAAATGAAGCGGCAAATTTGTTGAATGAAGGCCAAAGGAACCAAACTCGTGTGCTGTCAACAACAACATTGACGCATGGAATAAAATGTCATAAAGTAAAAATATAACATCTAGTCAGTCAAGAATTTCGTCCACCTATAAATCCGCACTTAATAATCAAATGAATAATTACTACTGCCAACCGCTTCTACTTTATTTCTATGGGCTTAGAAAATGATATGAAGTCAGACTTATGTCAGTGGATCTTCTAGCGATATTTAAAAAAAGTCCTTCGTGTGATTTTTTTTAAGGAAGAGATGAACGAGCTTAACAGCGATACAATTCTACGAAAATGGTACAATGACTCAGGTGACTGGAGCATGTTGAGCAGATGGTGCAGAACGAAGAGGCCCCAATAGAGACGCCGATGTATAGGAAAATGAAATTGTAGGTGACGCACACAACTGAAAAATGGGATTCAACCAACTTAGTATGTATATGCAATGAAGACTGCGAGGTATGGATAAACCTGAAAAAACTTATCGGTTAAAACTCATAATCCAACATGGGCTAGTTATATTTTTTGCACAAATGTTTTGGGCGAAGAGTAGCAGCAGGACGCACTAATTTATTGATGCAAGGTCATTTAATGAAATGCTTCAATAACACAACACAACACGACAGTGAAACAGGAATAAACAAATACTTAATAATTGAAATGGCAGTCGAATAGCAACGAACTAACATTAAAGCAACCTGAATACGCGGGTATCAACTAACTAAGGTTAAGGTAAATTAATAAATATAAACATTATTCGGGCGACAGCATTTCACCAGTGAAAGTGACATTTTATTGTCGACTTCGAACGGCACCAACAAATTTTTCGTAGCAGTTATAATGCTTAAAATCGCTTGCGCTAGGTGAGTTTGAACCCGAATGTTCACGGTCAATACTCAGACATTCACTAAATAGATGGAAATAGGCACATATCAGTTCAGTTAGGTCTGAGCAAGGTTTCTGTTATATAACATATGTATAAAGTTATAATTTAGCATGAAGTCTGCATAGAGGACAAGACACCGAAGTTCGTTAATTAGCCAACAAATTAATTTTAATCGAATGTTTTCGGTAACATAATGTTGGAAACAGGTTAGCTCAACATTGTTTTTAAGTGAGTCAGAATTGAAAAAAAATATTAGTCATACTGAAGTGTTAATTGATGTATTGAAGTTTTTTGCTTATCAGTTCCGATTAACAAAATATTCACACTATCGTCCATAAGTGTCTGGAGTGTACGTTTTCACAGAGAAATTCATATAAGACTCTTAGCATTTTTCGCTCAAGTAATCAAAAAGATATTTTTATTAGCTTCATCAATAAAGTCGGTTAATTAAACCGTATTTAATTCTTTTCTGTGTTCGTTTTAAGTTTTCATGATCTGCATATCCTGGACAAAGTTTGGAAGAATATTTCGGATCATTGTAAGATGCATTTCTGAAAAGCTGGATGATAAGGTGTTTTCTTCTAACTGTCTATACTGTTCTTTATTCTTGATCTCATATAAAGGGATGAGGTCTCCTACAGCGGTAAAGCAATATGCCCCGGCAATTATGAATCCACCTAATAAGTAGAAAACATATTTTTCAGCAGACCGCCGATCATAAACTCATTTCTTTTGTTCAAAAATTTAAGACTTCAGTTTTTCTGTCCATTGAACTTGTCGATAAATATTCGTACAGCTATTCGCTCTTGCCTGCGGCAGCAAAGCGCCTTTTTATTTGCATATCTGATATCTGCTTTGAGTTTGCAGAATGCAAAGATTTTCGGAGTTGTTCGTTGTCGCTCCCTCTCACAGATAATTTTTTTCCTATTTTGCTTCTTCATGCAAGGTTATCTTGCCACAACACACAAATTTTGACCTTTTTCCCTTGTATTGCTAACTTTTTAAGCTTTTGTTTTGTTCCCTGGCTAACTGGCTAACAGGGTCTACACATCCTTCTTCTATAGTTTTTTAAAAAGTTCCTTCCTGAGAAAAACTGGTTTGTCCGTAATCTTGTGGTAGGTAGTGTAAATGAGAATTAACATCTGGAATTTGTAACTTCCGTATAAGGTTCGTCGTGAAAACATTAATCTTTTCCAAATCGTAAGTTACAAAACAAAGTTGTAACGTTGAGATAGAATACATGTTAATAAGCTTTTTTCAAATCGTAGCTATAAATTTTTCTTGCATTTTCAGATCTGTTCTAAAATAAAACATTTCTCAAGAATATTTTCTTGTTTCAGCTTCCTTTCCTCAGAAGACAAATTATCTACCTTCCTTTTTTCAGTATACTTATTTTTTTCTAAATTTTTTCAGTTAAAAAATACCAAAAAAAAAAACTTCTTAATTTATTACAATTCGGCTTAAAAAGTTTTGTTTTCAAAATCTTCCACATACCGAGCGAACATAGTTGGAAGAACACATTGAGCATCGTGTTTGCAAGTTTCAAAACCAAAGCAGCAAAGACGGGACTTAAACTAATTCCGTCCACCGTATCCATTTGGGTACCCCGTGTGGCACGCCACAACTTCTGAACCACGCCTCGGGGAGCAAAAAATTTTACTAGATGGATACAAGCATATATGATATACAATGCGACCCTGAAAAAATATTTTAAATCGGAAGAAAAACATTTCTGGGTTTAAATGGGTTCTCGATACACAACGAATCGAAAGTAGGATACACAACATCGGCTCGAACGTCAAAACGTTACAATACACAGTTTTAACTGACAGGATATCAAGTAACTCTCCCGTGCTTTTTGTTCTTCAAAAAGCTCAACGAACAGTGGACATAGAGCGACATCCAACCAGAGGATCTGGGAAGAATGAGTCAGGTAGTCAAGACGTGTCGAGCGGGTTAACATCACATCTCCTGTCCGAATCAGTAATGTGTACTAAAGGCACCTAACCTTCGCTGGCGGACACAAATAGAAAGGGTCCTCATTTTTGCCGTTAAATATAATTTAAAAGTTTTTGTTGATATTTTCTTGATAAATTACGGACTCGAAGAGTAAATGAGACACAATTTTAAATTTTTAAGGTGGTCTATCTTTTTTCTATCGACATTATTCATTTCGCAATTTGCCAGCTTTGTTTTGTGGGTGCCGTGGCTCTGTGGTGCGTCTGCTCCTCAGTGTGGAGACCCGGGTTCAAAATCAAATTAGAAAATCTGTCACTTTTTCAAGGCTCCACCTCTCGCGAGTGACTGACAATCTCTCCCATGAGTACAAACTGTCAAGATAAAATTTCCTAGGCCGTTTGGAATTGGTAATAAACTGTAGGTTTACATTTAGTGAAAAATGTAACATGCACTCCAACCCTATTTTCAGGTTAAAAAATCGCTTCCGATGTCCTGGAATGTGCTGCAACCTTAATGCTTTCTTTGATAACTCCATCAGAATTTTTCCAGTCCGCAACCACGAGCTTCGCAATTTCTTAAATTTTTATTTTCTTCTAAAAGTTCGGTCAGCGTCACATTTAATGCTTCCGAATGATATAAGAAAAAAAATTAAACACACTTACTTATTTGTCTGTCATTCAAATCTAATAATAGTATGTAAACTTAAATACTTTAATCAATTCAAAGTGAAATACATTTTACGCTAACGTAAATGAATTTCAATTTCAATTTCAATTTAATACTTTTAATCGAACTTATGTAATCCGTGAGACTCACTTGTGTAATACACCGTACCGGTAGGATGAACAATGGGCGGCATTTCATGAATTTATGCCAACATCTTTGGATTGAATGCTCAATCCTCTTTAATTCCGAAAAGCAAAGAGCAAAGGAAACCCAAAGGCTACGAAGAAATCTCCATTTACCCGCCAAGTTGCAGTGATAACAACAACAACAGGAGGTAGGAGCACAACACTTTTATAATAACACAAGTACTCTACGCGAACCTCAAAAGTTACGGCTGTCTGCTACATCGGGATATTAGAAAATGTGATCCCACAGGCACCCACCAAGACCAGACTCTTAGGGAATACCTCCACCAAGGTGAATGAAAACCCAAAAACCCGCTGAGACGGCAGGCAGAAGCATCACAGCGATCTGATGCTGCGTTTTATTTATCGTCTGGTCCGCGCCGTGTGTTCTTTATTTGTTCAACAAGCACTGATTACCACCGGCTTTTTGCTGTTCTGCCAATATTACATATGAAATATCGGAAAACATTAAAAATTAATCTAAATCCGATCATAAGAGGAAATGTATCGCTGCGCAAGAGATGAAGCCAACCGATTCGAATTGCGCGACGACTCGAGAACCGCACGAGGGAAGGAATCGGAATCGATCGAACGCTCGTTGGGCAGGTTGCAGGCTGCTTGCCATGTGCGCTGTATTTATGGGTGCCACAAGAATTTATGTCTCAATTTGGCCCAGTATGAACTTGGTGATTAATTTTCGTCCGCGCCGATAATCATCTAAAAAAAATTTTAAATTAAAAAAAAACACACAGAGCCCAACCAAACACCATGGTGCAAAAACAATATTGACTTAAGGTGTTTTAGCAATTGTTGTTGCTGTGCTTGGACAAAGTGGGAGACGTTTAATGTGCCAATGGACTGATGATGTTCCAATTTGTTTTTTTACAGCATTTAAGTAGCATTCAAATTTGAGATCTTTGAGAGAAAGTGAAACCGAAACCGATGCACTTCAAAATACAAAAATTAAATTCCCGATCTCACAAACAAAGACAATCCATAATTTTTTCTAAAACCCTACCTTATGAATTTTAAATCACCAAAAATCAATTTACGCGGCCTTAAATTTGGTGGATTTGGAATTCCTATATTTTTTCTAAGATCTGCTTAAGTGTGCAGTTTTGCCCGATTGTGGACTTTCCTGCCCCGATTCACAAGGGTTTTCACAAGGGACTTAATTCCTCCATACAGCATTGTATGAATCTGTATCTGGTGTAGTTAAGAACTTCACATTTCTTTAGCATTGGCCAAACTTAATTGAGGTATCATACTTGGCGATCTCACATGAACCTTGTCGGCTCATCTTCAACAGCTTTGTGAGGCTTAGCTTGGAAGTCCGTAGAAGAAGATGCTGACAGCATCGGTTGTGGCTTTCTTTTAAGGCAAGCATTACTCTCTAAGCTTCTGTTTCAGATTTGAAACCTTGGCATCTGTAACTTATTGATTGTTGCGTTACCTATGCGGTCAAAAGTGGCCATCCGTAGTCCGTACTCTTCCGTTTTCCTATTAAGCGGATTTTATATGCGGAATTCAAATTTCTGTAATCCTTGTCCGTATGGGTTTAGATTTCGGTTAAAGTGCTTTGTAACCAGTCCGACCATTAACCATAGATTTCTATTTCTACATTGCGTCTCGGTTTATCTATTATAGATCTTGCCATTCTACATACTGGCCCAATCGTTTATAGCTCTTTTAATGGCTGTCAGAGGAACACCTATTTCGTGCTCCTTTCCTGGGGTTTCGTGAAAGCTTTAATCACCGTATGTTAAGATCGGTGAGCGTTTCTATTTCGGATAGTTTTTCGAAAACTTTGGCTTGGAAAACCGTAACGAAAGGTTCAAGCTGCCTTGTTCAAGTTGTCCTTTGGACTGCTTCTGGATCGATACATTCTGTTGTATTTGAGGGAACTTATATGGATTGTTGGACTTAATGGCCCACATTTTTTCAAGTCTTGAATGTGTTTTATCAGTGATTTCAGTACCTTAATCTCCATTTTTTTTTTCTGTCAGTAAAACGTTTGTGCAAGAGATTAAGTCTCGTCAAAAGCCTTACTTTTATGTTAGTGCTGTGCGTCAATCGTTCCGTTGCGGTAGATGTTAACAAAGTCTATCAGTTCGTACACTGGTATTGTTCCGATTATTTTCTGGGTAATGTAAAGAGTGTGCTACTATAATGTTAAAACTAGAATCATCCTCAAGCAGATTACTGCGATTTAGCAGAACTCTGGACAGGATCGGGAATCTTGAAAACGAAAGATTGCGACACATAATACAGCTGTCACTTATTTGGATATTGATTCGTTGTGGGAGAGAGGCTAAGAGCGAAATTCATCGATTTTAAGTCGATAAGTGATCTCATGGCTGTGATCTGCATCAAAGGAAAATTTTACAACATCAGTTTCATATACGCACATGCCCCTACTAATGAACAGGAACTGTATGACCTCTTTGGCAGAGCCTTCGGAGCCTTTCCGGGGCACGATGCAAAAGTCGTACTCGGGAGTTTCAATGCAAAAATTATTAAGGAAAACATCTTCGGCGGAGTGGTCCGAGAATACAGCCGCCACGAATCGACAACGAATCGACAAAAGACAACGGCATGCGACTGATAAATAGCACAAGATTACATCACAAACAAATCTACACAGCAATCTGGCTATCTCCATATGGTCGATCCGCCAACTAAGATACTCGTTAAACACGCTGGACCTTCAGATTGGCGACTAACGAAGTTGACCAAGTAGAGCTTGACTCAGACCTCGTCTGTTCAATGTAAGAAAGATGCACCAGGCAACAAAGAGGAGATGTAACATTGAACGTCCAAGCACGACAGCAGCTGAGTCCAATATGCCGTTGCCAACCACAAACTCCAACGAGAGCAGCATGGGAGGAGAACAAAGCCAGAAGCAGAGAAGAAATAAAACTATTGCGAAAAAAGTAAAGAGCCCCCGTAGTCTCTCAGCTCAAGGGTGTAGAAATCGATATTTTGCCAGAAGCTTTTTATAAAAAAGTTAAAAATGCAGCCGTAGACTATTGAACCGGCACTCATAATCTCTGTAATTGTGTTAGTAATTTTGTCACCGATCCACAGAAAATTGCAGACTTATTGAACCAGCAATTGCAACAGCTGTTAAACGGATATGACCAAGAGAGAGTGATAGGTCATTTCGAAGATGTAAATGATTTGTTTTTTTAGCGATCACAAGGGGTTATGACTGCCCTTAAAATGTTGGTACATAACGCGAGTGGATGGGATCGGGGAGAAAGTAGAGATAGGTACTGCTGCAAGTTGTTTTTGAATTTCTGCAGATTGTAATGAGTAGGAAATACCGAGCGTTCCACATTCGTGTTGTGTGGCTAATAAACGAGTGTCTACACTTGACTGTACGACCGAAGTTGGGTTTGATGATGAGCATTCCTGGCGAGACGGGTGTTACGGTGAAAGAGATAAGGCGGTGGAATGCAGCTGGCTTATTCGATAGAGCACTGATTGTGGTAGAAGCGAAAAAATATGGTAAGACAGGAGACGTTACGACGGTGGTGAAGTGGGTCAATCGACTTTTTAATATTTTTGTCACATATAAGTTTTATCGCTCGATTTTGAATTCTATCAAGCAGGCTCAAGTTGGTCTTTGGAGTACCTACCTGCTCATAAATGGGAGTTGTAATCCAGTTTTGGGCGAATGTATGCTTTTAATAAGGTTGCCAGATCAGATGGAGTAAAGTATTTTTCGCATCGCTTCCAGAAACCTAGACATTTCGCACTATTTTTTGCGATGATAGTTATGTGATTACTCCAACCGAGGTTGTTGTTGATACATATACCAAGTACTGAACCCTTTTCGGCTTCAGCAATGCAAGTGCCTTTTCGTTTCGCTTCAGTGACGGAAGACAGCATTGAGTTTAAGAGGCATTAAATTCCACTCTCTTCATAGAGCCCCATGATAGCATGCTGTTGAAATCGGAATTCAATCAGTAAATCATACGCTGCTGATGAGGGACGTGAGAAGAAAAGCTGAGAGTACTATCAACAGCAAATGAGTGTATTTGATTAGATGTAGCAGACAGAAGATCGTTAATGAAAATTAAAAAAAGAGTCGGTGATAAAACGGAGCAATAAGGAACACCAGCATTTATATGGTGGATATCAGACTTGGCACCGTCCAATACGACTTGAATTGAACGGCTCAAAAGTGAGTTTCAAATCCATTGTATAAGAGATTCGTCGATACCAAATGCACGCATTTTCGACAAAAGAGCCTGGTGCCAAACTCTGTCGAATGCCTTAGAAATATCAAGCGCAACAATCTTGCTTTCACCAGAAAAATGTAAGGAGTGGTTTCACTTTTCGGTCAAATTTGCCATCAAATCACCAGTTTGCTACGAAGACCGCACTACCGGTCATTGAGGAGTTTCCGTGTTTCGAGATATATAATAAGCCTTGAAAACAGGGACGTTAGTGCAATGGGTCGGTATAAATCCCTTCGAGCTCTGCAACGCTTTGTCGTACAATGCTTGAAAATACAAGATGCACCCAAAATGGACCCAAAACCTCCGAACTATCCAAACATGCACTTTTTAAGTACCCCCAATTTTTGGATGCGCAGACGATATCGACATCATCACTATCAGCTAAGTAAATGGAGGAGAAGAAAAAACCAGGAACTCTACGAGCTGTACAAAGATATATTGACCCAACCACATTTAGAGAATGGAAAATTATGCTCCAGCCAAGAGAGTCTTCGAATACAAGCCAGGAAGACCGAACCTCGGGTTGATTTGTCAAACAATCGCGGACGCTACAGAAATTGGTCTTTTCAACTGGAAGCAGCCTTCTCACGACCGACAAGGCTGAAAGGCATCTCTACCGCAGGCTCTGATCATTCCAGGATCGTTGTCCGAATAGGTAAGTAAGTAAGTAAGTAATAGCGAAACGAATGCGATTCTTTCTATCAAAATGCATACGAACACTTATCAGATTGGGACAGAGTAGCAAAAGCTCAAAAGAAAACAAAAAAGTCAGCCACGTAACTTGTTACTGTAATTTGACAATATAATCCTTCATCCTTATTTTGATCATATATTATGGTCCATTAATAATTAAGAAAAATGTATCGCACAACTTTGGAGTCTTGACCAAAATTAAAATAAATGAATTGCAGACGTCATTGAAGTTCATTTTCATACCCAAACCATAGTAAAGAAAGAGTGCATCATGTACATCTTGGCGAGAGTCATTACGAAACAATTTAACGAAAAAAGAAATATTGATTCACAAGACTTTGCTCCATTCACAAAAAAAACGTACTTCAGATACTTTTATTAATGTACGTATACTTTTACTCACCTGATGGAATCCCAAGTAACTTTCTATGCTGTGCGTTGCGAAGAACACCTCACCCTCGCATGTTAGGATCATTAGAAATCCATTTAGTGCCTGAAAATAAAGAAGAAACAAAAAAAAAACAAAGAACTCATTTCAGATACATTTCAGTTGCTTATTTAAAGATTGTTTTAATCTTGGCCGACAGCGGCGGAGTGAGATGAAACCAAAAACAAAAAAAAATTGTCTTAACAAATCGGCCGACAATTATGAGCTCGAAATGACCGTCTACCAAACCGACACTTTGCTTTATACATATTTTTGGAATACTGTGTGCGGATCTTGTAATATGTACCTGTGGTTTTCCAATTCTCCTTCGCTGGAACTTGACCAAACCAGGAAATGACAGATAATTAAATCCATGAAATCAGTTCATCGCCATTCCCTAAGCATTTGAGTCATTTAAATTGTGATTTGGAGAAGGACAGGCGGCTGCGATTGGAAATCTGAATCTGGCGACGGATGTTTGTGGTCCAACTACCGCACCGCACCGCCCAACAGAAATGAAAACAAAAACAACAACAAAATAACAGTAATCCAAAACATCTATTCATTCTTACTGAACCACAGCTACTCCGTTTACACGAGCATTTGCTCTAGGGGAGAACTTGATTGAGTGACCGTCCATTCCGTCGGAATGATGCTGCCCAGTGTGCTTGCTGCTTAAGTGATTTTTCCATTACAAGCGTATCGAGGCGCTAGTTATTAAAATCGCATTAGAATGAAAGATTGTTTCGCTTTGCCCTATCTCTTCGTATTTCAATGTCCCCCGCCTCCTCAGAATAATGACAGCCGAGTAAAGGACTTGGAAATGACAACTGAAGAAGAGGCTATTGCAACAACAAGACGTCGCGTCGCGTCATCGACGCACATCCCAAGTCAGATCCAAATTCAAGATGAAGAAACAATTAATGAGATGCGAGAAGGAGGAGTACACAGAGTCGCTCCGCTCATCACCACAGATCTTTGTGTGAGTAGTCCCGATTCTTGACTGGATTGCCCCCAGGATATGAATACTGATGCGAGCAGTTAATTGAGGTTTTTCTGCGGCGATGATCTGCCGCAAGACTACCTTATAGTACCACAACTAGTTAGTGGCAGTTGCGGCGGTGTATTGAGGGCTCGGATTTTGATGCGGTGAGTATCATTCTGTCGGCGAATTAATAAATAATAATTGTTGTGTATGATGATTAAGATGATCAGCAACCGTGAGCCAGAGACTGAATTTACGAGCATGTGGATGGATTGGCGAAGGCGCATACTAATCACTCGGTTGCGAGATAAATATGTAGATGTCGCAATTAAAGGCTAATTAAATTAATCTTAACGACGCGTCTTCAGGGCAGCATGTATTTCAAAGTAAGGATTTGGCTGCCTTTAATAAACAAGAACATCATAAACAGGAGTGTGGAATCTTAAAGACTAGAAAATACACTTGGCCTAAATAATAGAAACATAAAAATCAATTTCTTGCGAAACTTTTAACTAAATGATCGAGGAAATTTCCAGAAAAACATTTTTGCGATGAATTGCTCGCTCTTAAAGGTTTTTGGCTACCCGTTGCAAGCATTGAGCGAGCATTGTGTAGGGGAAATCAAATTCAAAAATCGACGCTTTCGCATTCACTCAGTTCGCAGTATTTTATTCATTTAAACATTTATTTTATTTTGGAAAATTTGCATTTTTATTCCACTGGCAGAGTTAATGAGGCAACTGCACTGACTGGACAAGAATACAAAACTAGATAAAAGGTCGAGACTTACTCTAGGACTCAAACGTGATTTCTGTTTATATTGGAGGGGCACGCGTTGAACCAATTGAGCTTCAAAGTTGTCTGCAATTTTGCTACATTTTCAAAAGTTCCTAACTATGAAGGACAGCCGAAGAATTTATAAAGTGGTCCAATAATCCAAAAAATTATAAGCGTAGGAGCAGAAGAGATATTTTACGATTGATTTTTTAAAACATTTGAGAGACAAACATTAGATCAAATATATGTTTGCTGCCGGTATTGCTAAGAAAACTAGGTTGTCCAGTGATCAACGTTGCGTTGCTTTTGAGATAGACCAAATAGAGTAAAATGCCCAAATGAAATTTTGTGTATCACAAGAAAGCAGCCTTTGTCATCTTCTTTTCATAAAAGGTCTTAATTATATGTTTTTGCAGAGTGACGATAAAAAACTCACGCTGCTTCATTAAGTTCGGCAAAGACCTCACCGACCCATTTGATTTGAGAAAAGGTTTTAGACAAAGTGATGCATTGTTATGCGTCAACTCTAGAGGAATTTCTGCGCTGTAAACATAGATAATGACACCAGTGCTTAGAACAAAGGAAGAATAACTTTTGCTTATCGCGAATTGAGCGAAGCCCTCTCTCGAAGAACTAAAGTGTCGTTCTATAAGAGCCTTATCATCCCCATCCTGCGTTAAAGTGCAGAAGAAAAGACACTTTCAAGGGCGTATAAAGGCGCCTGACGTGGATTCGAGAGAAAAATTCTCCCAAGGTCCCGTCTGTATAGATGCTGAGGAGAGGAGAAGTCTCAACAACGAATTGTACGAGTTGAACAAAAAGGATAAAATTCTTAAATTCTTCCAATAGCTCGAAAAGTTTTCGAATCCAACCCCGTAGGATGGCGCAGTCGAGGACGCCTGCAATTCAGATGGCGTACACAACTGGAAGGGAACCTCAATCAATTTGGCGTGCAAAGCTGGAGACAGCTTGCTATGGAACGGGCTGACTGGAGAAGCTTGTTGATTTAGGCCCTGGTCCACTCCACTATCTGTTTGAATGGTAAGTGATAGACTCCAAGATCTAAATTTTTGCCTTATAGATTGTGTAACCATCAAAACCAATGATTAAGCACCACTCCAACGATTGTGACATTTCTGTCCATACATCAAACATAGTGAGTTTGAAACTAGTTCTCTGCAAACGCACGACATCAGCTTGATGGAAGCTTAAGGTGCCGATGAAGCGCAAAGGACAACAAGGCGGAGGAATATCGTGGTGCCTTAGGGTAGCATTTGGTAACTCTTTAAGACGAGCCGGCAGTTCAAAGTAGAGGTAAATTAACATTTACATTCTAAACACCAGCCGAAACTCCTGACTTGACCATTGCCCAGATGTTGCAAATTAGTAAGCTGTCAGTGCCTCAAGTCATTATGAGTACACTTGTAAAAAATCCTTTAACGTTTAGTCAAAACTTGCGTTGTAAGGTTTTGTACCAATTAAAATAATACCAAACTAACCTGTCTTAAACTTCTTCGGAATAAGTCCAATGAACAAATACTTTTGACAACAGGTAGCGAAAACATAGATGGTGACAACTTTTTTGTGATCGAAGATCCTAAAGAGATATTGAGGTAACCAATGGGTGCTTATCAAATATAAGATGCAGTAGGAGCCAATGCACCTATGCCCTGACAAAGAAACTGGAACCTACTTGATGACGGGATAAACGATTTCCTACATGGCCCTCTTTCGTCCCGAAGTCGAATATTCCGTGTGGTGGAAGCAAGCATGATGGAAGGGATTCGAATTGTTGGGAGACGGAGAACAAAAGCATGCCTCACTTTAAAAAGAGCACAGTCTCAGTGCCAAAAGTCACTGCCTGATCTTATTGTGTGTCCCACGAGAAAACCCCGCACAAAGGGTTTCATTTTCTCCTAGATTTTCCACTAACTTTAGGATAGATAAGCTGTTATGTTAATCTTGAAGGTTTCAGGCAGCAGTTATCCATTGATCGTTCCAACGCAAATCTGTCAATTATAATTTAAAGATGCAAAACAAGTCAATATAAACGTGAGCTGCTTGAGCTGTTAATGAGCTTGACCAAGGCTGGGTATCAATGTTTATTCTGATTTTAATTTTTATTGAATAATTTGCCAATTTTTGTATCAGAAAATGGAATAACGTCTAGCCTTCCAGTAAGTGTTTCACAACGTAATCCGTTACCCGAACGCTTCGCGCTTTTTGTGGTAAAGGATCATTTTAGACCTTTTTCTTCTTTTCTTCATCTAGCAAACTTCCCACTTTTGATATCTCTGCCTTGAATATACATTTTCAAGCAGTATAACTGCCACTCAATGCAATCGAGCCATTTCGATTGGAATGCGTTCAGAGAAACCTCAAAAAGCACATCGCTAGTGTTGCCGCATTATTCGAGAAAATTCAGATAACTCTGATCCCTTTAAAGGATTCGCGCCATGTTTGGGTATAATTTGGGCAGTAATTTTTTTGCAATTCGTCTGGCACAATGCCATAACAATAAACATACTGGAAGGAAAGTGTCATACAAAATTATGTAACCACCGTGATTGAAACACTATTTTTCTACAGGATGGGCCTAAAGTCTCTTTCCTATTTTAAAAATTAATAACTTATCTATTTGTAGATATTTTTGAGTATTTTTTTTTTATTGACATTAGACTTGGGAGATTCGACATGGAGCACTATGCGTTCACACATCGAACACAAATCGTCGCATTATTTTTGGATAATAGCCGGTCAAAAATATACACTCAACGTTCTTCAACAGCTCTCACTATGGGAACATTGGCGATGTGAGGCGTACCGGTAGACCTCGTTACGGATGATTGTAGCCGATACTGAAACATCGACACGGCAACGTACAACATAATCCACAGGCATATCGCGAGGCACGATTCGTCGGACTATGAGGAAAGATCTGCACTTATACCTTTACAAAATCCTGTGAATACCCTTTGAATAATTGCAGAACTGTCCTTAGCATCGGCAAAAATGACCAAGAATGATGAGCGCGGAGGCACATTTTCATTTGAGTGGATTTTGATGAGATTTCGGTGCACACAGAATCCCAAAAATCTCCAACAACGTCCCTTACACACATTTCTCTTAAAAGCCGCACTATGGATAAAAAATCTCAGCGCAAAGGATTATGCGTCCAGATCGACAACCAAAAGGCGATTTCACGGCAATAGATTCACGGCACAGGAAGACACCAGTTTTACGAGCATCCAATGCATCAACGGAGGCCAGAACTGCTCGATATGAAGAGAGAAACGCGGAAAATATTCTTTTTCAAAGTCGGGGAAGGTCCGATGTATGAAGCAGGAATGGCAGATTGAATAAATGTAAGTCTACAATATAATTTCATGACTTAGACTGCGAAAAACTTTAAACGCGTTTTTCTCGAAACTGTCTTTTTCAAAATAATACTCAGGATTTCTCAGGTTCTACTGGACCGATTTACCTGAAATTTTTAAAGTCTTCTTTATAGACTTGTCTTTGTCTGGAACTATCCCCAACCCCAAATTTCTATTCTTTTTTTTTTTTAAATTCGAAACAGTCAAAAAAAGTGGTACAAAAATTGTTTATCCCTCAGGCAGTCGCCATTTTGTGGAAAAAGGCTTTCCAACTTTTCCGTAGTTCCAGACATTACGACATTAGATTAATAATCTTTTTTTTTTGTTTCAGATAGCTAAAAGGGTTGAAATCGTGGGTATGGTTACGTGCCAATTTTTTGGGACCCCCACTTCATCAACTGCTAATTTTTGAAATTTTCAACTTTTTTTATTTTCTGATTTTCTTCTATATTCTTGTTATGTTAAAAAATAACTAATGAAAAATGGATACTGAAAATATTGATTGCCTTTTTTTATGACACTTCAAAAATTACATGAATGGAATGAAATACCCCCTTAAGGGTACTTCCAATCCCTTGACCACTTGAGCACTGTTTAAAAAAAAAAAAAAATCGTGTGAATAATCTCGCGTAAGCGTTACAGTGAATGGGCACCGCTACTGAACTATGCTATAGGACTTCTTTTTTACACTCATGCAAGTAGACAGTTGCATGAGTTCAGGTTTCAGTATGATGGAGCTACCGCTCACACCGCTCGTGAGATAATGAACGAAAAGTTCCCGTATCGCATTATCTCAAAAACGGTGATATTGAGTGGGCACCGCGATCGCCTGATCTGTCGGCTCTAGGCTTTTTTTTATTGGATAACTTAAAGAAAAATGCTTACACTAGCAAACCAAATAATACAGAGGCTCTCAAACTCAACATTCGAGAAGAAATCGCGCTAATTACATCGGTAACACTTCAAAAAGTCATGGAAAGTGGTATCAGAAGAACCCATGAAACAAACTTTTATTTGTAATTTATTTCAATATTTTTTATCTTTTCGTCGAAAAGTTATTCCAGATTTACATAGGAAAGGGTCCCTTGTCCCATCCTCCAGCAACAGTTGCCAATAGCTTACCTTATGGACCAAACACTTCGTTTGAATGTTTCTACTAGGTAATAATAGTTAACAATGAACAATATCCAAATGTTCGCTAGACCATAATTCAGCTGAGTGAGCGCGTCCAATTAATTGGAGCAGTGCAAATTGCGATTTCTTGTTTTGACTCCAGCAGAGTTGTGCCAAATGCACCTTCAGCGCGGGGTGCACATTAAATCCTCCAGCAGACTGTGGAATCAAATTGCCGGGTTCCAGATCTCTGTAACTCTTTCGCTAATGCGGACATTGCCACTGTATCCACTGAACTAATCACAATCAAAATAGGAACACAACCAACACCATGCTCAGTGCTCATAAGTTCCGAGCTAATTAATACGCTGAATCATTTTGATAGAGTGAACTTGTTAACCGGAATATCCGTATCCAATGTGCAACAGTGCAGCATTGATCATATTCGTCGATATCCGTATCTTTTGCTGTCTCTCTCTAGGTCCATAAACAGAGAGGGGAGGTGCTTCCATTGGAGCATACCCGTATCTATTACCGAGACACCCGTTCACCCTCCCAAGTAAGGTGCGAAAGTTATAAATGGGTAAGTTAGAGGTGCAGAGATGGACTCCTGCCGCGCACCACCACCACCAGTGATAGATGGAAACACATTTAAATACGTACCTTTACCTGGCTATTTGCCGATTCGGTGATTGGTTGGTGATTGCAGTTAATGATATTTATAATTTTATTATTGCTGTAACTGCCAATATACGCCCCGCGAATAAATTACTGCTTAGTGCGCACTAAGATTTGAGGTTAAGTGGCTGTTAATTGTTAAAGTGCATGCAATTTAAATGCGAATCGCCTGAGCTCTGTGTGGAATTCGCAATGTGACGCGACGCGATGTTGTGGACGTACACGCAATACTGGACGATTGTAAAGAAGCAGTACAAAACACAAAGAAAACTTTGCGTGATGTGCAAGAATTGATGGAAGCATAGATGCAATGGGGGAATCAATGATGCTACAGCTCAGAAAAGAGAGTTGTGCAATGAATTTTAAATAGCAACTAGGAAGAGGATGGAAGATTATGTTTATCCATCAAATTATGTAAAAAAAAAAGAAAACAATAACATACTATTTTTGACTCTACATCCTTTTGTCGAGGTTGAAACTTCAGTTGATTACCGATTCCGAACTCTCAGAGAAAAGATCTGTAGACCTGCTTGACTCAAATTCGGGTCTCAAATTAATCCACAGAATGAGGAACTACGTTGCACAGTGTCACAGCGTTACACATTGAGAAGCACAGATTAAGTTAGACTGAAAAGGGGTACAGCATTGTATTTTATGTATCTTCAGCTGTCGCAGTTACCATTTCCATGATCTTACAAAGGAAAATAAGGAAATGACTTGTAATTCGTTCGAATTTTGATATAACGTTCGCAATATGCCGCCATAGATTGTCTTTTCGTAACTCTGCTTTTGGTTTGTTTTTTCTTCAAGGTCCTCACTGTGTGCCAACTGCCTCTACTCAATAGCGAGAACTAAGAACTAGTATTGGTAATAAATTGTTGTGAGAAAAGTGCAATTAGGATATTTGAAAACAGGTACGAAGGAAAAGAAGGAGAGTTTAAGGAAGTGCATTCTGGCAAAATTTTGAATATGGTTTGTATCTTCATGTGTCGAATTCATATTCGTACACCTGACGGTGCAGTATATTTTTAAGAAAAAATATATTTTACATTCAGTAATTTTTCAGTGAGCTCAAGGGTAATTTTTGCCCATTCTAAAATAAGCATTTCTTTGAGATCGTTTGTGCTCCTTATACTCAATGTTCTTATTCCTCGGTCCAACTAGGCATTTTAATTCATTTCAATTTTACAATTCGTTTGTGAACAGGAGTTGAATGTATGAATTGATCCTCAGTGCGTAATTGGCTACTGATTTTTCTTACGCGAGATAATTAATCTCTTTCTTTAGCTTTGTTATTAACACAGGTAAAATTTTTTTCCCATTATGCCAGTATTGCATCCATTGAGCGATGCAAATGTATAAAGTGCTTAGTTAATGAAGGTATTATTTTACCTAGATCCACGAAATATAATTCGAGGTCACGAACAGTGAAATTTGGAATTATTTCAACGTAGAAATAAAAAAGCAAAATATACTATATGTCGTGCGAAATTAAGTTTTAAGGGTACCTTTTCTAATTTGACGAAAAACATTAAAAACAATCATTTGATAAGTTGTCAACCAAATCAAGGACGAAAAAGAAATACTACCGAAACTTCATCGTTTTCTGCAAGTGATATAAAAATAACTCCTTTTAATGAGGGTGCATCCTGTTCTTCATCAAATGTCCAGAACGTCCAAAGTCTTCTGCAGTCAGGATTGCTTCGGTTAGCGAATACAAAAAAAAGTAGTAACAGCGCATTACATATACAATCGTTTTGACACCAAATCTTATCAACTTATTACAGTGTCAGACTTTGGATGGCCCGCTTACAGTTTTTAACATCAGACAAGAATTTAAATGGAAAAGTGCGATTGATTGTAGCAGATAATGCTCCGAATATATACAAAACGCAATAAGGGAACTCGCAGGCAGCCTTGGCATTATTTTTAACAAAATCCCAACCCAAATGTATGCAAACAAGATTTGTAATGACATCGCACTTCACCACAGCGCAGTTCAAGTTGGTAATAGGATAAGAGACGGTTTAGGTAAGCGATTTCAGAACATAGAATACTCCATGATCTGCGGTTTATATTAATTTTTTTTTAACAACCAGTCAACAGCTGAAGCTGCTAGAAAAAAAGTAATAGAATCGACTATTCAGTCAATCGAAGTTGCAAACAGCAGGCCCTTCAACAATGGTTGAAAGTTATTCCATTTGAGACGATATTGACACTATTATTGTGGATATTCAGAGGGAAGTAGCTATTGCTGAGTTGAAAGGGTACCTCAATGATAAAATTGTAGCCAGGGAAAATAGTCCCAATGAATTGTGGTGGAAACAACGGTATGCTTATCCAAATTTGTGCAAAGTTTATAAGCAACACTGCTGCATCATCGCGTCTTCAGTTCCTTGTGAACGAACTTTTTCCATACCCGGCGAATTGATATCCGAGAGAAAAGCTCGTCTTAAGCCTGAGAAGGTTATGAAATTAACGTTTCTTAACGTTAACCTATTTCAGTCTTAAATGTGTTTTATTTAAAAAAAACGATACATTTACTTAGCGGCAACTTATCAGGCGATTGAGATATTATAATATTTGTAAATGAACATATTAGTAATAGGTAATATTACAAAATACTAGTATTAACACATGCCTACTCCTGGATATAGTTAAGTGCCATTATTCTTCTCACATCGTGGTGTCACCATATATGTTCGTAATGATATTAACATCCAACTTCAACCTCAGCATGGTCAATATTCTCATCTGGAATTCAATTTCATGTGGTTTGAATTCTACGTCCTTAAGCAAATATCAAACTCAATCCTAAGAATCGGATCCCTGTATCCACATACTCAGTCAGTGTGACCGATTTCAATGTACAACATTTTCATTGGTTTCTACATACTTATTCGACAAACACTCGAAGAGGGGTAGATTCTGTTAAAATCTTTGCTGAGTTAAAAAACTAAACCCATTGAGCTTGTTCCCCACTTTTCACCCTGAAAAATATTCCATTGATGAATCGGGGTCTGTAGGTTCGTCGGACTATTTCGATATATCAGCCAATTTCTTGTTTTCAAACCACCCAGTTAAGGCAAAAAACTCATAAAGAAATATGAGTAACCCAATTGGAACGGCCTTAATACCTTTTTCTACGATTTCCTCGATAGTGACGTGAACACCGCCGCTATGTTTACAAATTTAGGTAAAAGTGGTGGTTCAGTGAGAACCTAATTAGCACTATCCTAAGTTAGTTGCTTAGCAGAAATCTCATCAATTGAATTGAAGAAGGGTCTACCAAGCCCTCGCTGACTAGCCCTTGCAAGGGCCGGACAGGCGCATAAGAAGTGTGCAAAGGTTGCCTATCAGCTCTTTTTTTGCAAATGTGAATGATGTGGGATGCCTAGCTAAACGGCATGATCTCCAATCGACCAGTGTCTTGTGCAGACAGCCACTCTAACAATATCATGACGGGTTCGGCGAAGGAAATCATTTGTTTTTGATTGTCTGTATTCAGGCCACATTTTCCTTGATTTTGCATAGCACGTCAGACTGGCCCATCTAAGGGTTGCTGCTTCCAGGAAGCATGAGGATACAATAGCCTTCACTGCCTGTAGTGAGACGAAAACCTTACCTACAGAGTATTATTGTACCCAAATAAGGGAAATGAGCTCAGCTCGGCATTCCTGTACTAATTTTGAATGTGAAGTACAGAAGGCAATAGCTTTGATAGCTGCTTGGTTATCAATGCATATGGCAACCTTCTGACTTGGCAGGATATTTGGATATATTTTGATTTGAAGACATGCTTCCCGAATTGCAAAAAGTTCCGCTTGGAAAACGCTGGAATAGTCGGGCAGTCTAAAGGCTTTACTGATGTTCAGGGAGTCTGAGAACACACCCGCACCGACTCCGCCTCCCATCTTAGAGCCGTCAGTGAAGATTATCTAGATTATCCAGTCAAAGTTATTTGATGGATAAATTCTATGGACCGTATAGACCATTGGTGATGATAACAAATTTCTTGGTATAAGATCTAGTATAGTGCTATGACTATATGGTTTTGAAGTTTAGCAAACAGACTCGCTGAGCCTGATCGCTACAGTGTTTTTTATGTGTAATTTCAAAGGTAGGAAATGCAGCATTGCCGTCAGAACATCTGATGGAGTCGATCGCAGAGCGCCTGTGGTTCCTATGCATGCTGTTCTCTGTACCTTGTTTTGTTTAATAACTTTGTATTTTTTTCTAAGGGCCGGCCACCATACAAGTGATCCGTATGTTAGTATATCCCTATCCCTTAAAAAGGCGAATCATTTCACCGACAATTGGAACCAATTTACTTTGGGTTGATATTTCAAAGGCATTAAGTAGAGTTTGGTATCCAACTCTTTTGTCGAATATGCATGCACATGGAATAGATGAAGAACTAGGACGGTTTCACATGGATAGATGAGGAACTAGGACGGTTTCAAGTCTAAAGTCTTAATGCTGGTGCTCCCCAAGGCTCAGTTTTGTCTTCTTCTCTCATTTTACTTTTTATTTACAATCTCTTGTCATATCCAAACCAATCTATTACTTCCCGGATGACCGAACACTCACATATGTGTTCAATGACTGACGCCTCTGCTCATCAGATGTTGACAACATAACAATATTGACAACAAAATCAAATGGAGAGTAGCTAACAGAGCAGAATTTAATGCTTCCAAAAAAATGTTGTCTCATGTCATTCTCCATAAATGCCACTTGCGTAGATGAAGCAGAAAAACTTTCAA
Source organism: Orthonevra nobilis (assembly GCA_963555765.1). Classification (NCBI taxonomy): domain Eukaryota; kingdom Metazoa; phylum Arthropoda; class Insecta; order Diptera; family Syrphidae; genus Orthonevra; species Orthonevra nobilis. Next base: position 48,288,797 of record OY743227.1, on the reverse strand, counting down.
TGCTCGTTGTGCGCTTTACTTCTTAAGCTGGAATGACCACATATTTCTAAAACACTCTGACTTAGGTAAAATTTATATGACTTTTGTTCAGTCCAAAATAGAGTATTATGTTCACAAGTGCACCCGAGGCCGAATATATAATGTTTCTTCTATAGCCGGTTGTACAATGTGGCGTACTCCAGAGGCAGGCAGATAGACGGTCCAACGCCATAAAAGTCACAAAAGTTTTTTAATGGTACTCAACTTGAGTAAAATAAATATACTTATTTATGTATACTTATGTACTTTGATTTCCTACAATCACAGCAATATCTCAGATAGAAGAAACTATTTTCAACTAGGCCGATATTGACTTAAAAAACGAAGACGTCGAAGCTTACAGAGATCTAGGATTTACGGCATAAAATTTACGCGGAAAAAGTTTAGAGGTAAAGTTTTATTTCATACAACAAATGGATCTTTTACAAAAATATTGACTGAAATATCTACGATATGATGGAGTCTATTTGAAACTAGAAATATATCTTTGGACATCAAAGTGTTTCCACACCAATGACACATTTCAGAAAGTTTTTATCATTTGTTTAAAAAACAGTTTTGTACCCGAAAATGGATCATCGTCATAATTCATCATTATGAAACAAATAAAACAAAATAAAACAAAAAAAAACACAGAGGCAAAGAAATATTTTTTATAAGTAAAAATAATTCGGTATGTTTAAAATTAGTAAAATAGCTGAAAACCGAAAGTTTCTGTGGGTAAACAAATTTTTTCCTGCATGTCAAGTGAGAATTTCGAATTTCTCGTTAATTTTGTTGGTCATCATTTGAATTAAAAAACCTAGCGTTTTGAGTGGTATTGTTGGCTTTAAGAATCAAGACACCTTTAGCGTTGTGCTTTTGGTCTTAGTCGAGAAATCAGTTGCCTTTATTTTTATTGATGTTAATTCTCGTATCTGATGGTGATGTTTTTAAAAACTGTATGCTTTTGATGGTTCTCAGTGATAAGATATTACCAGAAACAGAAAATTCGTACTTTACAGTCAGCGAAGCTGCATATCCGTTTCAAATTCATTTGCTAAAAACATTTAAGTCAAGTTGAATTTTAGTATTTCAGAAATGTTCCTACGATTACGGAATGTTTTCTTAATGTTTCGAAAATGTTTCTTTTAGGTGGGAACATACTTTAATAAATAAAAAAAAACTCATTTCTCGATAATTTGTCAGCCAACCGGAGAAGCTTAATATAGGGACACAAGCTAGCTAACAGTGTGAAATAACTAAACTTTTTACAAGTTTAAAAATCTTGGTTCTTCCCAACACACACGTTACGTTATTCCCATAAAACTATAAATATATGTGTGTATGATTGTGTTGCTAGTAAACTAAAACAAACTGAGGTACATCAATTCTCAAACACCTTAGCCCGCAATAGCGGAATACCAACATTAATGACCAACTCTCAAGTAACTACATTTCCTTTCGCAATTCACTTGCATTCACCTGTAATTGCATGCATTCAAATCTAAGGACTTCGTGCACATACACACACACACAAAGTGTCTATCAATAATTGGTAGACGAAAAAAAAAACAAACAATCAAATTTGCAATTTCAAATATCAAACATCAACAAGTATAACGAGGCACACTGTCTTGCTGTCGCCCTTAAGCCTGGTGGGTATTATGGCCAAATGGAAATTCCAGAACGGCGTTTCAATATTATTTCCAGCTTTAGTCTTCAAATAAATTCGAGAATTGTAGAATAACCCAAGAGCCATGTCGTGACTAGGTAGAATTTCCAATACTGCGTTCGCAACAGGTCCTAGACAGGACGAAGAATAGGACACAATATGCACTTTGTGTAGATGCACTCCGGAACATAAGCGCGCACAACCTTGCACCATACCGCGTGTGTATTTGGCAAAACAACCGAGTCCTTATTCAAGTGCACCAACGACAGAGGCTTTACGCTGGCAAATCTAGCTGCTTCCTTCGACGAAGACTTATTTTCGATTAAAACGCGAAAAATCCTTACCACCCCCAACCGAATGACACGGCAGGCCTGACTGGCCTACTCGCAGAATAGCAAAATGCACTTCGGGGAGGCATTGTGCACACTAATAACTCCTCGCACGGATTGTGGTGTGCCAAAGTGCAGTTATTATCTTGGCAAGGAATCACGTACGTAACTCATTGCAGAAAACTCACACACAAACACAAATAAAAACATCTACCACTTTAGTTTTTGGACTGATGTTAAAGCAACAACTAAAACGAGGCCCGCGTGCAAAAGAAACGTGCTCCGCTGCACTAAATAGGCTCGATACTTGACATTGAATTCGTGCGCCGCTAAAACGAGGTGAAGACCGTTTGTCGTGCGCCAAGGGAACATACACACACATACAAAATATGCTTTTATATATCCGAGACAAGCAATCGTTTATTGTCCACCATACGCTAATTTGTTGTAAATTAATTCATCGTTTTGTTGCATGATACTCGTATAAGTTCTGACACCCTCTGGAATACACCAATCAATAATCCAAAAAAAAAAGGAAAATAGTAACAGCAACACTCCGCCTCATAAGTGATTGATGATTAATGATTGATTGCTGCGATGATGTACAAGTGTGTGTTTTTGCGATTACAACATAATCTCTCTGTTATTGATAGTGTTTTGTTTTTGTTTGTATTACCTGCAGGAACATATCACCGTCCAGGAGCCCATGCTCGAAGGCTCCCAACTCTCGGGTCCGGTACGCATCATGTGAATGGATATGAGGCATTAGACCATTCTCTTCTTTGTCCTTATGCATAACAACTGAAACGAAAGAGAAGCGAATAGAAAAGGTGAAAACAGATTCATTAACAATTCAGACAACATAATTAAATGAATGAGCACGAAACGTTTCTTTTATTTTTTCCATCAATCTGATAGAAATTGAGACGTGAAAGATTCTTAATTAATAAACATGATGGATACCAATGTAAGCGGCAATTATGATAACGGCTAGGATTTGTCAATAATAACAAGAGAGAGAGAGAGAGTGAAAGGGTATAAAGAAACCCCAACTCTAGCCGATGAAGCACTTCTAACACTCGTTTCAGAAAAAATAGTTTTGGTCATAAAAGATCTTAAAAAAGCACATTACAAGCTGAATTTTTAAAAATCTGGCGGAGAAGTTTTTTTGTTAAGCATGCAACATTTATTAAGGTCAATAAATTCAGGACAAATAATTTTTGTTTTTTTTTTTTCAATTCAATTTAATTATTAAAACAATGCGCAATAAGACAATGTCTTTTTTTAGTGCTTAGAGTAATTCAATTGTATATAAGTGTTATATGTACTCATAAAATAACATTAAAAAGTAAACAAAATTTAAAAAATAAAATTAAATATTGGGTTGGCAACTAAGTAATTGTGGATTTAACTCAAAGCTGCCTATGGTACTTCAACTGTCAATCAGTAAACAAAAAATTTTTGTTCGGTTGTGTAGTTTTTGTTTTACGTCAGTCATATTTTGCTTTTTTATTTCCAAAACGGAAAAAACGCATCGCAAGCTCACAAAAGGTTATATGCTGTTTATAGTGACGAAGCTTTAAAAGAACTGCAGTGTCAAAATTGGTTTGCCAAATTTCGTTTTGGTGATTTTTCACTCAAAGATGAAAATCGCCCTGGTCGTCCAGTTGAGTTGATGTCGACCAAATCATAGCAATAATCGATTCGGATCGTCACAGTACAACACGTGAGATTGCAGAGAAGCTAACTGTATCACATACATGCATTGAAAATCGCTTAAAACAACGAAAATCATTTAACACAACGCAATAACATCTGCGATTTGTTAAGAAAACGTAATGATAATGAACCATTTTTAAAACGATTGATTACTAGTGATGATAAATGGGTTGTTAACAACAATGTTAATCGGAAAAGATCGTCGAGCAATCGAGGTGAACCAGCTCAAACAACATCAAAAGCTGATATTCATCAAAAGAAGGTTATGTTATCAATTTGTTGAGATTACAAAGGAATTGTCTACTTTGAACTTTTACCACCCAACTGAACGATCAATTCAAATGCAGTTGAAGAAAAGCGGCCCGAATTGACAAATCGAAAAGGTATTGTATTCGATCATGACTTTGGTCACTCGGCAAAAATTGTTGGAGCTTGGTTGGGGTATTATGCTACATCCACTATAAGGTCCTGACCTTGCACCATCTGATTACTTTTTATTTCGATCTTTGCAAAACTCCTTGAATGGTAAAAATTTCAATAAAAATCACGATGTCAAATCGTACCTGGTTCAGTTTTTTGCTGATAAAAACCAGAAGTTTTATGAACGTGGAAGTATGATGCTGCCTGAAATATGGCAAAAGGTCATTGCTCAAAATGGGCAATACATTACAGAATAAAGTTATTTCGTTTCATGAAAAAAAATGTCTTTTATTTTCTAAATAAATCCGCAATTACTTAGTTGCAACCAAAGATATTTATCTTTAATGCAAACGAAATCTAAACTCGGTATAAGAAACAATGTATTGGATGGTGCGTCATCTGATTTTGAATAAAATAACAAGTCAAGGAAGGAAGTTGTCAACCTACGCGACTGGCATTCTTCTCCCAATCGTCAAGTTGTCAAGTCGTTTCCTTTTTCTTTTCGAGAAAAATATGATCCTTTTAAAAAACATGTTTATGGGATTTACAAATTTTGAAGCGCTTAAATATTCAATCTTTCACAATGCAATGTGGTCAACTGCGATTTAGGAAGTGATCAATAAGGAGTTGAGGGATATTTTTTGTGCTTTAGTCATTTTATGTGTATGTTTTTCGTGAGATTTTGCAACAAGTCTAATGGATAAGAGTTGAGAGCCAAGTTCAAAAAGTTAATGCCTGGAGTGAGACTTCTATTTTTCTGCCATGGAAACAGAAAACTAAACCTATTGTCAGTCGCGGCGGATCTTTGTCGATTGAAACATTGTAGGTATGTGCTTCATCTTTTTTCCCGATAATTTTCTTTATGTTTTTGAGTATATTTCAAAATTAAAAAGATCCATAGGAAAATTAAAGCAGACTTGCGCAGTAGGGTGGCCAAGTTATTTGGTTCAGGCCTTAATAGATAAGAGAATACACGCTATTAACCTATAAAAGTGTTCTCATTAAGAACTCTTTATCCTGTCGTTTAAAGATTTCGACAGGAATTTGCAGTTCTGCAGTTTCAATTTCCACATCTCACAAATGTTGTAATGATTGTTCACTTGAATGTTAAATGACGTGGCTTTGTGGCACTGACCTCATGGCAAAACAAAAAAACATTTGAAGCCGATACATTATCTTGGCCAATTGTGTGTTGAAACTTAATGAAAAAGATCTACAAACCTATTCTGAGTGATGTGGATCAGGTAGTGTAAAATATCCAAGCAAAGAGATCGACCTTCTCGTCCTTCATAGAGTTCGATTTTGTATCCAGTAAACTGGCACTCAAACAAAAACTTTTTGGACGTGTCAATTCTTAATGTGCATGCTACGTATTTTTTCAGTACTCTTGTTTTATTTGTATTTATTTTATAATTAACATTTGCAATTAAAATATATATTCTTTTTTTAATATTTGTTAAACTTTGTATTTGTGTATGGTGTTAGGCTTTTATTTCTACTGACAACTAACACCACGCTAAATGATGACTGTGACAAGATGGGTATTACTCTCTGAGTAATACTGTCACTTACAATGCTTGTTTTATAAGCAGTACTGATAGCGTTCATAGAGCTGTAGGTACGGACGGTATACTTCTACCGGTTGTTTTAAAAATATAATAAGGGTACACTCCGAAACAGTGGAAGGAATAATGACTGTTTTTCCTCCCAAGCACAGGAAAATGTCTTTCATCAAGATAATGGTATAAATCTATTGCTTTCCCGAAAACGTTTAAAGGATCGTGATAACCATAAAAATCTAAATGAAAAAAGAAAAAACACCATACCTAAGAAGTTATTGATACCCGCATTTTAATAATAAATAAGACTATAAAAACGAGATTTTAAGTTTTAGGATTGAAAAACTGCGCTTAATGATAGGAGTGACAATATGGTACATAAACCTTAATCTCCACTCATGAAGACGTTAGTGAAATTAACAGAGGGAATGAACAGGAAAACTTCATCTGCCACGATCCAACAGTTGCGAAACTGTCTCGCAAAGAAATGAGGCAAACATTAATACTGCGGTTTCTATAAAAATAGATGGAAAGAAAGAATAATCTTGGCAGGATAGTTCCTGCAGACGGACAGTTTTTTTAGTCTAAACAGCCACACAATCTAATCTCTTTGGAGACTTGACAATCGCTCGGGAGAAATTTTGCCGTGAAAAGTTGCTAGCTTGTGCCTCCCGTTGTTGAGCCAGAACTTGAAGCTGCCATACCATCTCAATAGGTATTTCCCTAAAAAAAAATCAAAATAAAGAACGGGCAATAAATGCAAAGTTTAGGACATAATATTCTCTCAAATATTGAGAATACGATAAGTTCGACTATTTAAAAAAAAAAAAGTGTACAAGTACATGTTCAGCCAACCCACAAATGATCTAACGCAGTTTTCACATTTTAATTGCTTTGGCGTCTCAGATTATAATATGTTACACTTAATTTACAAATGCTTTTGATTAATCTTCTCATTGCGTTAACTAGTCGGCAACTCCCAGCTTTACGTTCCCAACAAAACAAAAAAAAAAACTATGTTTCGTTCAGAGTGATATCATTACAACAATTGCGTTTTCCATTCTCCCAAACTTCACCCACAACGGGCCGCATTAAGGCTAACATATCACATTTCATTGTTTCGCAAACGAGCAATAAATTTAAAATATCTGCAGCAGCGTTTGGCCAAGCATAAATTCTGGCAACGCGGTAAAAATCCCGTGCCCGAAAGTGCTCCTTGTAAATCAACAGCGCCCGCTTTAATGAGGCAGGCACTGAGTACGTGAAACTTACTCTAATTAAATTATGAATTATGTGTGTCCTTTTCAGTTTGAAAGGACACGCACATGAGGTCGCCAAAAAGCAACGAAAAGCCGCCGAACAGCACCGCGGACAGAGTGGTATACATATTCATCAAAAGGGTCAATTTGTCGGAGGCTATAAGTTTTTGTTTCTTTTTTTTTTATTTTTGTTTTTGTGTCCTACTATCGCATTAATTTGGTAATTTTACCCCTCTCCAGCGTCTTTTGTTTCTAATTGAATTCTACAAAACATTAAACAAAAGAAAATGAATTTACGCAGTAAAAGGAGCAATAAAATCCGTTTAATTTTCACTTGGACACACGGCGCGGTGCAAAGTACCGTCCGTCAGTTGGCCAGCTGAAATTGCCAAATAGTCAAATTGATTGGTGGCAAAACAGAAAGGTTGGGGGGTGAATGGTGTGTGTTTTGACCAATATGGATCGTGGCGGTGGCACTTTGTTTCCCTTTCATCGGGGTCGTCGACGTCGGACGAGTGCGTGAATTGGTTGGCGTAATATTTTTTTTTTCTCATATTTTTACATTTTCTTTTTTAGTTTTCGTGTTTTTTTTTCGTATTTGCCTTCTGCGCCGATAGAAATCATAATTTATTGCGGAGGAACTCCTTGCGTAGAAAGGCAGAAGGAAAAGTAAATGTTGAGATAATTTTTCATCCCTATGGTCTGTCGCCGCCCATTTGAACGCGTCCGGAACAAAAGAAAATACCACTCAGGCCAAAACGGTTCAGCGGGGCTCTCAACACTAAGACAAGAAATATGATGTACAATTGGTAAATATATTGAGCGAAAGAGAAAAATTTGTCATCGAATGAAGCGACCGCTTTATAGGGTAGACCATTTGTCAGTTTACTTAAAACAACTGGTCAATATTTTTTTACCGATTGTAGCTATATTAAAGAGAGAAAGCTTTGGCAGCAAGCCATCATGTCGACTCAATTTGTATAACAGTTTTGATGGGTGTTTGTTCTGATTTTGCGAAAAGTTTACCCAACAATGTTCTTGAGTGCCTTTTCCGTCTCTGGATTCTTCGCATAGCATCTCCACAAAATAATGTCCAAAGGCGTCAAATCACAGCTCAGTGTTGCCAAGTAACAACACCAAAACAATCAGTCATTTTGGGTCTTAAAGGTGGCAAGTTTTTGAGATGTTTCATGTCGTGAGTCTGTTAAAATTGTCAGAGCCAATTGATTTCAAATCATTCCCTTCTTTAAAGTTGAAGTTTGAAGTTTTGGGTGCCAAGGTGCTGCGATCAAAATAAAGAAAAAGATAATCAATCAAAAAGGATAAAAACTGTAATTCGCGTTATGAATTACGTAAAATCGAGCGTTTCCATTTATCGCTAAGCTGTACAACATACTAGACTTTGTGGTCCCAAATATCAAGCATTGATGTATTTGTAACTCTAGAGATGCGTCTCTTAAAGTTAAGTCGGAAAAATATTCAACATTGACTTAGATTAACTGGAAAAATATTTTTATTTCAGCAGAATTATGACCTTAAACATATGAAGCTGTTTTGGGTGGAGCTGGGTCTGGAATCCTCATCACGTTGTTATCTAGAATTCCAAGAATATCTAGAGTTCCAATAACTGATCTTCATTTTTCTGTCTAAAAATATTGAGTTCCAATTATCATCTCTCTGTGTAAAATGTGCGGTAGCCAACCATTTTATAAAATCTCGATACAAAATAAAATTTGTCGACCTAATTGGTTTTAAGTATTTCGTTTTTTTTTTACAATAAATTCCTTGTTTTCCTTCATATTTTGGTTTCGTACACGACAAACTTTAGGATATCTCTCGATATTAAATTCAGCTTAACACTTTTCCCAGGAGCGTAAGCGTATATCTAAATTTTTTTTGTACTTTTACTCCGTTCATTTTGTCCCAGACGAGAAATATTCGCATATCTTGAGAAGTTTTGCAGAAAATTCGATCAGGCAAATTTTAGTAATAACTGATTTTCCATTTGCCTGAAATCGTTGATGACACGACTTTCTGTTACAATTATTGTAACTGCCCTATTGCATTTCTCTACTTTAAAAACTCAGATCTTCAATAGCGAAAAAGTTTTTTTCAAAAACTATGGAAAAATGTTTTCATCATCCACGGTTGCACGGAAAAGTTAACCGTGGCGGCTTAGTAAATTAAAGCCAGCCAAGAATCCAACATATTTGACAGTGACTTCATTGTCGCATTTTAATGATGTTTTAAGTGCACGCATGAGTTCTAAGATTCATGTTTATCCCGATGGTAAAAAAATCGTTAAAGGTATCAAAAATAAACTTGGCTATATGTTTTTAAAATGAAAAAAAAAAATGATAATGAAATAAATAAAAATAAATATAAAACTATTTTGAATGTATGTATCTTCAAATGCTCTACGATATCCTGTGGCAATTTCCTATGATATAAACAACTCTGTACTGGCAAAAGAGAATAAGGGATATAAAACTGCCAAAATCATAGGAAAGAAAGCAATCCGACTTAGGAAATCGTACGGCTTCAGGAATTTCTAGTATGGAAACGAATTAAAACTCAAAGACTTTGCGGCATATTATCTTAAGTCCGTTTTCATAATTTTGTGATGAAATACTCCATCTTTGTATATTTTTAGTAGAAAAGACTGTGCATTTTGGAAGACTCAATGTTGTAAAAAAGAACCGAAGAAGACGGCTTTAGATGAATGCTACACATAAATGAGTCAAATGAATATAAATTCAGGCTGAGGTTTTCGGCATTCAAAAAGCAACATGGGTCTTGCTAACAAAAAACAGATCTCGATCTCACGATTATAAATGACAATTTAAAATCGAAGATGGTATCCCACTCAACGATATACCCGAACAACACCAGGTCAACATCATATGAGTCTCTGGACACAGAAATCTCGAGAGCAATGAAACATACCTGAAAAAGATCGGCACTAGAACAAGAACATGTAAACAACTCAATGAACATTCCACGATGCGAGAAAAATATATAAAATGGCACACGACATCAAACAAATAGAACACGGATCTGAAGGGATGTCTTACTTATCGGTGCCTAGCCCTATAGAGCTAAAAGTTTCTAGATCCATCTCTTGCTGGACTCTTCAGCATTGACCCAATGGTCCCCAGACTAAACATCACCTTTAACAGCTTTAGTCCATTAAACACTTTTTCAACCTCCAAAAGGTTATTTCACTTGTAAAAGCAACTATGACTCATGTCTGAATGTCCTTATCTACTGATGCGACATTTGCTCTTTACTGAGAACAGAAATAAGAAAGAACTTCGGGCACCAGTATCTTAAATAGAAGAGGTTGAATTTTGACCTACTAACAAACAGTTTTTTTGCCACTAGAAAAGTTAAAAAAAAGTACCATCTACTATTTAAAGCACAAGTGAAATTCTCGTCGTATGAAAATCATCTTGAATGCCAAATAACATCTAAAAACTCACATCAATGAGGCACTCTGCGAAAGTAATAGCAAACATGCGCCCTACCCAAACTGCACCCTCAACCGCTCATGTTTTCCTCAGCTCACAACCATATCCCTTCCACACAACAACTGTGTCATTAAAATCCCAAGTAGTTCACCTCAGCGCGGCGGCTGACGAAGAACAACTTCACCCCCTCGGGTTATTGGTGCCTTTATGGGTTTTATCTAGGGTAGCGCATTAATTCATCATACCGGGGAAAAATGGCTGTGGTAGCGGCAGAAGTTCAAATTAGCCCAAGTGACTGCAAAACAAAAAGAAAAAATAAAACGAATGAAAATAAAAAACGAAATAAATAAACAATTTTTTATTTTCCACTCTTTTTTTTGTGCCATTAATTTTTATTTTAATTCTTTTGGCCACTATTATTTGGGAATAAATTGCGATTTTGCCGATAAAACAAGAAAGTTTTAGTGGCGTTCATAAATACCAAACAGAGTCATTTTGGCAATTAGTTATTATTTTTTTATTGGCATCCTACACTCTGGGCACTCTGGCACCCTCCATCGGGATGTTAGCCATTAGGACCACACACTTTGAATTGTGTCGCTTGTGTAAGATAACGATTTAAAGCTGCGCTGACGAGGTGTCATATTTCCATAACACCCGCTTATAGATGTCCAACAGTCCAGCATTGATGGGAGATTTAACTTTTCTTGTGGGAACCTCGGAAATGCTGTAGATGCTGCGGCAGATACTTTTTCTCTTCTTACCACTCACCGACAATGATTTTAATTTGTCTAATTACTTCGTGTGTGCCCTGGTACTGGATGGTAGGAGAACAACAGCACCTTTGATTTAATTAAATAAGTAACTCAAGAGGAGTCGACGCTTATCGGGTTGCATAATCTTTTCACATGAAAATATTACCCGACCCATGGAGGGCGGTTGGCGAAGTTGGAACAGTGTCTGCTTTGGTTGGGTGAAAATTCGTATACATACATAACTACATATGTGTATTTCACTTTTATGAGTGGTTTCACCGATGCGGTGTGTTCACAATCTCGGATTCTTTTGTGTCGGTGTGGTAAGTTTCCCTAGATTGTCAGTGGAATTACTGTAATTTTGACATGTATACGAGTAATTTAATTAAAAACTTCAAAAGTGCAAATAAATAACGTGAAATGACATTTGAGTTTGACAAATGTGGAATTACATTGAAGCAGTTACACAATTTATCCAAAGTAATGCGAGGGAACGCGCTTTGTGTAAATGTGTCATGCGAGTTGGGAAATTTTCGTAAGACGTAATCAAGTCAACATCTGACATGCCAACCGACAATGTGCTGTGAGATCTGAAAAGCACAAGGACTTGAAAGCAAAAACAAAAAATTTAAGGCTCCATGGTTTTTCAAAAAAATATGAATGGACTTTTTTATTTTCAAATGGTTATTTGAATAACAGCTCGATGTAGAATCATATAAAAGCTTTAAGATATTCCTGAGCAAATTGTTGTAGTAGATCCTTGAGAATCCGAACATAAAGCCTTAAGCGCGCTGCTTCCAATTGATGAGGTCAAAATAAAGATTCGGTCTTGCATTTTTTTCGTGAAAATTGTTGCTCCGGTTCGAAGACATTCTTAGCAGCACATTGAGGGCGTTCTCACAGGCCGTATATCCGAAGGACAAAATTTTCTTTCGAAGGTTCCTCAAATCCGTCCTGCTTTTTAGCTTATCGTCAAACAATCGTCTTCATTTAAAAGGACTGTAAAGTTGAGTGATTTCTCCGAAAATGTCGTTTTTAAAGTTGATATTTTGTCCCGATTTTTTGTTTTTTGTGCCAGATGATGTTTGACGAGTCGTTTTCTTGTCTTCGGTATATGGTGCAAGTCTGGAAAAACTGGAAGTTTCCTGGTCCGCGAAAATCGAAACCACAAGCCATACTGATATTGGCAGATTTGAGTGTTGCAGAAAAGCTTCAGACAATGTACTGAAAACTTGTTGGAAGATTAGATTCGTTGCTTTTTTTGTAGATGGGACCAACGGAGCTGATATTTCAGCCGTCGGGCATGCCTGACCAACCAACTAGCCAAGCTATCTGAACCCACAAGTTTATGTTTGTATGCTTTTGTATGGCCACAGTAAAGGTAGCTCGTAATTCCTACCCTAGATTTTATTCACCATTTTTTATAGTTTACAGCAATGCTTTGCTTTTTTTTGTACAAGTTGAAGATCCTTGTTTAGTCTTGAGCTGTGAGACTGCGTACCTTCTCTTCTATAGCAGTACTTTTGCTTATCGTCCTTGTCCTTGCTGCTCGAGTTTCTTTTTGCAACTTCTTCGGATTTGCCTCATATGACAGCTTCCTCAACTGGTGTTTTCTAGACCTGAGAGGTCTCAGCTATCTACTCAATTATAGTGAGGTATTGCAGACGTTTATGGTAAAGAATGACTCATATGAGTGTCTTTCACTTTGATGCTTCCTGTAGGCTCTGGCTTTTCCGTTGTTGTGAAGCTGTTGCAGCTTTCCATCATTATAAAAAGAAGTCAGAGTCGCCATCACATCCAGATCCTTTGAACGATTATTTTGCGTCAATCAGTAGGTGGTTAATTTGATTTTAAGTACGAAAGTCCGGGGATAGCCAGATAACCGTGTGCATATTTTTGTGAGGAAATCTTACTTATTGTTTCTTGTTACTGAATTTAGTACAATTTTGGACAGGCTCCTTAGGCAACGTCCAAGAGGTTATAGAATTCCTCTTTCATTAAATCTTCAGCTTCATTGGTGAAGCTTGTCAAACTGATAGATAGATACCCTCATTTCGAAACTAAATTTAAAATGTTGGGGTTACCAAACATGCTACTGAAACATTAATTTATATTGACGAAAATTCGAAAAAAAAACCTTCACTGAATAGTTGTGCAAAACAAAAAAAAAAATAATTAAAATTAAATGATGACTAGATACAGGAATGATATGTATTACAAAAATATCAAACAATTGTTGACATCGATATTATAATACAATGATTATATAAATAAATAAATAGATAGTAAAATAAAAAAAATTAATAATTAATTAAATAAGCAAATAAATAAATAAATTAAATAAATATAAAAAAGGAAAACAAGAGAGTATAGCCATAAATAAAGAAACAAACATTAATATAAATTTATGAACAAATAAATAGTATCTAAAGTATGAACCACTATGGTAGTAGTACTATATATAAGTAATAGTTATAAGTAATAACAGTAACTCAAAAGATAAATAATTAAACAAGGATTTTACAAAATATTAAACAAAAAATTGCTCAAGATTATAAATTCGGTACAAGAGTATATTCAACAAAAGCACATACATTTTTGAATCATTCAGTAACTTTTTGTATTCTTACAGAAATCATTTCAACATTAGCTCCTTTATTCAGGTTTAACGTGGAGTGATACCAAGGAAGTTAAAGCATCATTTAAAGTAATTTGTTTTGTAAAAATTTGTAATATTTGTCATTTGTAATCGCGCTAAGCGAGATTGGTTGCGTAACATGACGAGAACAGTTGCTAACAAAAAATGTGGATCAGAGCCAGGCCAATAATTTTATCAAAGGTTTTTAATAATTTGCTTTAACAATTTGGTTTGCTTTTATTTCGATCGTCTTCATTATCTACAGCATAATAATTGAAAAGTTTGCACACGGTCTAGTTAGGTAAGTGTATCGTTTCAACAAAGAATGGTATACAAAGGAGTTGCCCTACTCTATCACCTTCCCATAGTTCTTTCTCATTCTTTAATAAAAAGGAAAAAAAGAAAATACAATGGTATGCGAGCGCATAAAAAACAACCATTTTTTAAATCAGTGCAATGCCCTGAGGCATTGACGGTTTGTCAATCTCTAAATGGCCAAGCTAATTTATTCTACTACGCTACCAAAGTCGTTTTCTTTGCCTTTGTTCGAGCATTGTTCTTGCCCTTTCAATTGCCAAAGAGCCCGTGCAGCTTTTTTTTGGTAATGTTATTCAATTTTCTATAAATGCGCAAAGATGTTGGCGAATTCAAAAGAAGCCTTAATAAGGATTGTTAACAAACGTTCACTCGCAAGCGTTATGTTTAAGGCTTTTTGCCTAAGTCTGCCTCTAATGACAAATGAAAATCCAGATTTGCCTGCTTTTGCTCCCTGAAGAGATTTCCGGAGCAGATGTCATGCATTTCTCTAATGCGAGTGATATATGGCCTCCACGAAGGAAGCAGGACAACTACAGATATGTATTTATAACTAAAAGATTAAGAAAGCGCTGAATTTGTAGAATCCATGAGACTTGCTTGGGAGTCCGAGCACGGCCGGCCATCGGTTCCAAGCCAGGAGTACGTCCTGAACTTGTATATAGTTTTCGAATATGGCAGAATCAGCATTTGCAATATGGTTCAAATAAATGGTGTCATCAATAAAGTGCTGACATTATCCGCAAAAAAAAGAATAAAATACCGCATATCGAGTCGATATCAAATTCTCCATGCAGCATTCGCAACCAAAAAAAATTAAGGTCCGAACTACTACACAATCTTTTAAATCATTATTATAATATTTCTGAGTTGAATTAATAACGTTGACGTCTTCAAGACTTTTATACATAACAGTGAGACTAAGAATACTTGACTTGTTCTTCTTTTTCATTCATTAAAGGGACACTCTAGGTAAGATCTCTGTTTGGTGAAGGGTCACATATTAAAGAAACATTCTAAATAATGATTCTACATTGCGTTCCATGGTCTATGAATTAAGTTAAGTTGTTAGCTTTGCTTGTAGAAATTAAGTTAATTCTTCTATTTGCTCGACACTCAAACTAAGCAGAACACTTGCGAAAAAATGGTCTAAAATTGTTAAGATAAAATTTTATTGCATGTTTATTTAACTAAAACAATTAAAAGAATTATGTATCTGTTATATGCATTTAAACGGAAACGTGCCGAGGGACGCATTTTTGCCCAAAAAAAACAAAACAAAATATTCTAAATATCTGGATAGAAGCACGAAAAGTATTAAAATACAGGAACTCCACAATCAACGTAAATCTATTCAAAATTACACTAATCCGAAATGCCCCTATTAGAGAAGTATTTGCCGTTCATAATAAACTCATTTATTAAGCAGTGTTCAATTGATAAGGGCCATTATTAAGGCGACTAATGGCGAAACGCGTGAATGAATACTTTAATATCGACCCCAATCCCAATATCCACACCCGCTTTAATAGAGCTTGCAATTTTTTTTTGTATTCGTCGTTTCTTTTCTGTTTGTAAATTCGAAAAAAAACTGCGCATGTCCGTGCTAACCGAAACAAGGGTGCCATTTTCCAAACGTCTCCTGCGCCCCACTTATGTATGTAGGGCAGACAACAAAAGTTTTCCAACGATGAGTAAAGCAACAAACTCCTTTTGTACATACCGTCTTTACCAAATTGACAATGCATTACACTCTTCCACCATCCCATGGGTAATAAATAATAAAACAAAAAAATAAGCAAAAGCAAAAGAGAAACAGAACGCTTTCTGTGCCTGACTGTAAATAAATTAGGTATCAACCCCCTTAGGTTGGTAACCTTGTTCTTCGAAAAAGGAAAAGATACACAGACATAGACAGAGACGAGTACGGTGTGTAAATATCGACATTAGAACTAAACTTATAAATTCTTTTCGAAAGGGGGTTTCACCTTATGTAATCCCATTTCTTAAGAGTGAATCCTCGCCGGGGGTTGTTGGGCAAAGAGATAAACAACAAAGCAAACGCGAAACAAAAAAAGCAAAAAAAAAAACACCCTTGGAAAGTATCTGCGCAGAGCAAAGTTGGGATTTATAACATGGGAGGAGGAAAAATTCGATAAAAAGTAAAACAGAGATCCTTTTCCCGGGAATTCGAACAAGCAACGACGCCATTACAGAGTTGAGATGTTGGAAAAAATTGCAACCAAAATGGCGGACATAAATATTGACATTTCCATCAAAACGAATTGTATGTGTGGAATGATTTGTTGAAAAATCATGCTGTCGGTGTGACTTGACTTCTTTGAACTGCTGCCGTTGCGTCTCACCCATATATCAGCTGTCAATGATTGACATGCTATATCTTCTTGATACGATATGTTTTGTTATGTTTTTTCCTTCAGGAATAGGAAACAAGGGAACACAGACATGCATGTTTACGTTTCTTTTAGAAAAGTCAACTTTCGATACACAATGCAATCCCCCAGTTAGCTAGAGGATGTGTGTCTAGCCCCGTCGGTCGTAGTACTACTGGCATGTTTACTATTATGTTGTACACTATGGTAGTAGGCTCATTTGTATCTCGATCGTCATGTCACGCAATGGCGTGACCGTTTGCTAACAAAACTGGGCAAACTATGCTAAGTTTGATGCACGCAGAGCCGATTTTAACCGCCGTCGCCGCCGACGCTGCCACCATCATACTCGTAGACGTCTTCGGCTTCGTTCAAACACATGTGATACTAGGAATCTCTCTTTGATTGCTTGTGTGTGTGTGTGTGTGCTCGACCTTCCTGACCAAATGACCTTGTGTTGGGTGTTTAAAAAAACAAAAATAATTTACTCAAATTCTGCGAGACTGTGATTTCTGTTGGTTGCGGGGTTAGTGGAAGACAGAAGCCAACCCAAAAACAATTATTCATGGTGGGAGTGGGAAATCGTTGGCCTAGTTAAGCGTTTTTTGTTATTAATTTTTTTCTTTTTTGGTTTGGTTCTCAAGTTTGTTCCGAAAGCTATAATGTCTCAATTATCATTACGATGCATGTTATCACAACAAAGCCATGTAAATTATATAATTTACAATTTAACAAGTTAATTGCGATTGGATTTCTATACAGGCAAAAAAAAGAAAAACAAGCAGAAAAACAATATAATTACTGAAATTCTCTGTGATTGCAGAAATTATGTATTTTGTTTTTGTTTTTTTTTGTGTACGAGTACAGCTTATGGCGATATTTTTGCAATTACAATCGGTTTTGATAATATAATTGTGAAGAAAAAATATTAATGTAATGACAGGTGATTGGATTAGAAGGTGCCCCATCGAGATAAATTATAGCAACAACTGCATTAACCAAGAATACATGGATGTGTAAACGCACTGATTGGGATGGTTTAAAACAATCTTTGGAAGGCAAAATCAATCTAAGGATCCCCTACGAAATGCAGAGCAGTTAGAGGAAGAATTACAAAAATTCTTTAAAGATGTCCGTTAAAGACGTTCTGTCTGTCAAAGCACACCGCAAATTAAACGAACAACCAAAGGAAACACTTAGCCCAGACAGATTAAAGAACTTCTAGTGGAAAAGAGAAGAGCAAGAAGAAAATGGCAAAAAACTTAACACCCTTACACAAAACTGTTTATTCCTTATGGAAGTTAACCAAAAGCATAAAGAGGCCTATTATGCAGGTTTTTACATTTAAGAAACCTTATGGGGGTGAACTAGACGCAATGAAGATAAAGCTCATAATTTTGCAGAGCATCTCAAAAAATTTTTCAACCTCATCGAAAATGAAAAAATAATATTTACAACGCGAACTGAAGTTATGAATATAATTAAGTCAAACATAAAACCGACAAAATCTCCTAGATACGATCTTATAACGGGAGTGGTTTTAAGACACTTCCCGATGAAAGCATTAGTAAAACTGACCTACCCCATAAATGCAGCTTTTAGGCTTAGATATGTACCCAGCTTGTAGAAAATTGCAGAAGTTTTAATGATCCTACAACCAGGCAAGCCAACCAACAAAACAGAGTCATATTGACCAATCTCGCTATCACCTATTATGTCTTAGGTCTTCGAGAAAGGACGATGATGATTGCTTATCATAAATTTGGTTTCCGAAACAAACATTCGACGATCGATCAAATTCATGGGATAACTCAAGTAATTGAAAAGGCATTAGAAGAAAAAAGAGTCTGCTCCACGATCTTTTTGGATGTGTCACAGGCTTTTGACTAAGTTTGGCATGGGGGACTAATTCATAAGCTGAGAATTAGAATTAAACAAGGAGACTCTTACTCTGAACTAAAAGAAGTCAGAGCCGGAGTACCTCAAGGCAGTGTGCTGGGACCAGTTTTATGATCTCATTTGGTAACGACAACAAGGAATTCAACAAAAAAGCTTCAACTTGCTGTCAAACAAATACATAGTTGGACAAAGCAATGTCGCATTAAACTAAATGAAGCTAAGTCGGCCCACGTTGACTTCACCAACAAAAGGTTGAACTAATCTACTTATCACTATAAACTGACATAAACTTGGCATGACCCTAGAAGCTTAGTTTCGTTGGAAAGAGTACATGAAGAAGAAAAAAGAATAACAAGCAATAAAATACAGGAAGATGTATTGGTTAATAGATAGAAATTCAATAAGATTTTGCTACACCAGCAAATTTTAAAACCGGTATGGGCCTATGGCATCCAGCTTTGGGGCTGTGCTAAAAGGACCAACATGGAAATTATCCAACGATTCCTGAACATCATCAATGCACCGTGGAACATCAGAAATATTGACCTCCATTGGGACCTAAAAGTGGATCTTGTCGAATCGTTATAAAATTAAATGCTAGAAGACCCGAAGGAAGACTCCCACAATATGATAATATGGAATTAAACCAATTGAGCTGGTGTAGATGACCAATAGTATACTGGACACCAAGAGACGCCACAGGGCGATTAGATTAAAATTGCTTATTTGTCCAGGTGTCTTGATTGTGATATGAGTTAAGGTTTGAATTAATATTTAATAAAAAAAATCTTTCGATGCTTTGATTGCTTATCAAAACTTATTGTGCTGGAATTGCTATACCTAACTTAACATTAAGAAGTTCATGTAATGGTTTCGATTTCGAAATTCACCACGTTTCGAGTTTGGGCAAGCTTGGGACAGAAAAGCCGGGCTAACACGCATTTATGCCAATGGCTCTCATAAATAAACTGTAACCTTTTTTGCCTAAATCGTCTTGGAGCAGCTGGAAAAGGTTGCGATGATCCTTCTCACTATAGAATTTGCCGAAACTCCACCTATTATTATTTTAGCAAGTTCTCGAAATACCCCACCATATTCTCATATATGAATGTATATTTCTATTTTTTACACAAACTTTAAGGATCTTCCTAACATTTGAGTCAATTTGAAAGCTTTGAATAGATAGAAACTAAATATATACTATAACTATGTGTTTTCCATGTTAGTTTTACTATACACAAGCAGGCCATTTAAAAACGAGTAGTTTTATTTATATCCAATCGTTGGCTTCACCGTTTTTAGTGGGTTCAGCGAACGTACTTTCGTCATATGGACCTTATACTGATTGACCTTTGACATTTAGTTTTGATGTACCGTGTAATAATCTGTAATGTGTATAGAAGTACCAAATCACTGATCACAACAATAAAACCTACGTCAACAAAGATACAAACATAACTATGAATTATTCTCATAAGCTCTATTATTGACTTCCCAATCAATCATTCATTAAAAATTATAAGTGAGCGAGAACAAACCATCCAGGTCAAGTACACACAAATCATTGCATCAAAATCGGTCCATCCATTTAGAGGAGGTTTAGTAACATACGCACGTACAGATGAATCGCATTGAATGTGGAGAGACTCAGTGGCAATATCGCAGTGCTTAGGTAAAATGGAACATTGTGATACAAGTTCTAAATTCTTGAATGACAACAATTATTTCTTTCAATATTAGCTCTATAGAACAAGGTAACATTTGGTTGATATGTTCTAACTTCAATATTGAATTTTCATTTTATTAGAAGAACCACTTCCTGCCAGATCGGCAACGACATCTCCATTATCAGAATTATAAACTGGTGGCCCTACATTTGCTCCATCTACAGGCGGCTTAATTGGCAAAAGCCGAAATTGACACAAAAAAAAAAAAAATTTCAACAGATTTTGTGGAAAACGGTTTTGCAGCTCCATGTCAATGAGGTAACATTTCGAGGCAAAAGTTCTTTGCCTCTAACTATAAACAATTTAGAAACGCCCCTACTATGCCTCAATCATTTTTTAAATGGTACTATGTTTTTAGTTTCAGAGACAGACATTCACAAGTTTATAGGCATTCTGCTGTGTATGCAGCTTTACCGATGCCCAAACATGGAAAGTTATTAGAGCAAAAATGCGTTCGAACAAATACAAAGCACTATGTCTTGCAGACACTTTGAAAATATAAAATGTTATTTATCATTTGCCGACGAAAAATAACGCATTAAGAGAAGTGCAGATGGTTATGACTCTTTATGTCGTGTGAGGAGCATTTTTGAACTTTTCCACAAAACATTTGACTCAGTGCCGAAAACAGGACGCCTGTGTTTTAATTTATATAATTTTTAAAGATGAAGCATATTCTACGGCAGTATATGCCAAATAAGGCTCATAAATGGGGTATAAAATTGTTTGTTTTTTGCGATATCTTGAAAGGAGCACCAGATCTTGGCCCCACAGCAAACGTGGTCGTTCGTCTCACCCAATCGGTTCCTGACCTTCAAAACCATGTTGTTTATTTTGACAACTTTTATACCTTACTACCTCTACTTACTATATTTATCTACCTTCGCTCTAATCGAATTTCCAATTCCAAGTTGCCAAATGAAATAGGCGAAGAGTATAAAAAAGCTAACAGAGGACATGCCGTTGACTTTGTTGGCACAGCATATGGTGTGGACATATCAACTGTACTATGGAAGGATAATCGAGCAGTTCCACTTGCCTCGACATATGTTGGGGTCATACCGTTTTTATAGAATAGTCCTCCAACACATCCAAACAAAGAAGAATTAGATTGCCCACAAATAATAAGAGAATATAACAGTCATATGGGTGCAGTGGATATGATGGATGGATGTCGTATTCGTCTTTAGACCCGCGATCCAATGAATCGGCTCTTCTATCAATTTATAGAATATATAAATGCATATATTCTTCAACATCGCATTAATCCAAGCAAAAAGATTAAATTGCTAGAGTTCCGTGAGAAAATTGCATATGGGCTTTGTACTTTTTGGCTCACTCTGGTTACTGATCAGAAAACTCTTGTTATCTAAAACTGAAATTATGGTCGATTTCAAAGCATTATTAAGAAATACGGTTAGAGTCCTAATTCAGGAAATAGATCAACTCTATATCCGCTTAAGAAAACAAACTCAGCACACGTGTTATGTACGATGAGTAATTTTAATATCCTCAACATGACGGCTGAACTGGTAAGCATTGATTAATGATATTTCGTCCAAAGCCTTCATTCACATAAACATCAAACTCGGCGCTGCATTCACCGAAACCAATTTACGAAATTAAAAAGTCATTTATATTTCATTCGAGGCGCATCGTCTAGATTAGCAGTATCCTCACATTGTTCAGTTTGCCTCGTTTAATGAGGATCAACCTAGAACTCATAATGGCATATATATTTCACAATAGCCGTAAACTCAGAAGAGCACAACAATTTGGTTGATTTACAATGGCATATGTTTCCTCAAGAGGATCAACCGGACGACCACGCGTCCGTTGCTCTGAATCGAGCTCAGTTAATAGGCATTTCCAAGGGGGCAATGACTCTTCTGGCATACGTACCAATTCATAACAACAGCACATACCTTTCATGTGTTGTTCTGTTGTTACCTGCATTCGACCGACAACCGCCGAAGCAGGAAGAAACCCTTCCTAGGACTGGCCTCTAATACGTACCGTATGGTCGACTAACTTCCCTTTTTTTTCCAACGGGAACAACGACATACATTCAATGCAATGTTCATTTACATTAGTCCTTTTTTCCTCAGCCTTCGCTCGTTAATAGCGTCGGATAGAAGTTTACAACGGCCCAGCAATCAACTAAAAGTCCTTTTAATCCTTGGAGAGGAATTAATGACAACTATCTGGCAAATGTACTAGGTTTGTGCGCATGGTCTAACGCTGCGACTGCATCGGCAAGGTTTCACCTATCTATTTAGTGAATCAGCCCGTTCTGGTCCATTAACTCTTTTGGGTTTGTTTTGACTCGAAACGCGTGTCGTCGACTTAAATAAACTCGTGAAATGTTTGTATGCACTTTGGTGTTCTTTTTGCTTGTTGGTCGTTTGTGGTGTCCTGTGGATATTAACAAAAACAAATTTTAAGTAGATGGACGATGCGGTTGGTGGCGCACGTCGTTGTGAGCGATTTGCACAGTGGGTCCAATTTGCCTCAGAAATTGTACGTATTACAAAGAAATATTGTGTAAATATAAATAATTTTTTAGTTTATTATAAAACTTTATAGAGCACTGGTTCACTGTGAAAGTTAGTTATATAAAGCCTACATAAAAAGGTCGCTATTTGTATATATAGTTTTTGAAAAACTGTGGTACAAAAACGTTCTGCGTGCTCTTACAGCTTCATAAAATTTTATCGGATTCTCAGTTCCAGAGCAGCTTTCAATGAATAGTTCATGTAAACTAAATATTTGCAATATCCAGGACGTCATTTGAAGTTATTGTCATAAAAAACATGTGGAGCAATGGGTACTTTATTATGAAATATGATGAATGGAAATATGAAGAAAAGCTTCCAAACAATTTTGCAGTTTCATGACGAATTTTCAAAGACAATCATCCTCAGTTATGAGGCACATGTCCATCTCAGTGACTACCTGAACTTTCAAAATGGCCACGTCAAGAGTAATAAGTAATAATAAGAATAACCTTTTTTATAGTTTCAGGGTTAGAAAAGCCATTGCATCTAAAATGCTATCAAAACTTACTTTTTCTGACCCTATTACGATGACATTGATATGGACAGTAATAGGTTCCAACAAGACGGTGCTTCATAACCAACAGCCTTTGTTTCAATGACTTCATTTCAAACCCGCATTTTTAGCGTAAGTGACAAAAAACTT
Organism: Orthonevra nobilis; assembly: GCA_963555765.1. Classification (NCBI taxonomy): domain Eukaryota; kingdom Metazoa; phylum Arthropoda; class Insecta; order Diptera; family Syrphidae; genus Orthonevra; species Orthonevra nobilis. Next base: position 48,265,420 of record OY743227.1, on the reverse strand, counting down.
TTCTTAGTTTTCTTCTTTACTTAACAATCTATTTGGCTTTTTTTTAGTATTCCGTTCATGGAATTTAATGCTAACGTTTTACGGCAGTTTTTGTCATTTGCGATATTTTCGCTTAATGGTGACGATAAAAGTAAAAACCAGCATAGATTTCAAACGAAATAGCAGTTTTGAATTAATTTTTCAACTTGAAAAGACTAGTTTTATTAAATAATAAGCGGTCTCCTGCGACTTCACCCGCGTATATTTCGTAAAAGTAGAAAAATTGTAAAGCGCAAAAAACTATATTCGCCGTCTGCTAGCAAAAAAGCGTACTACTTGTCTAACAATATTGTGTTATACCCAATTTTTATCTTATTAATTGGATAAGAATAATTTAACATTACCAACTTAAACTACCCCTGACAGATTGAAATTTATTTTAAGTCTTGTTTTTCAGTCATACATTAACAATTTCACTATGAACCTTAATCTTTAGAGGTCCTGGAATTTTTTACAAATCTTTTTGATTTTTAAAACATTTTTGAAGAACTCTTTTAAAAACTATCTTACAGTTAAGTTAACGTTCGGAAAAAACGCATTCGCTCGACCGTTCTTCATCGACTTTAGTTACAATATGAATTGCCACGAAGTGCCATTTTAGTACGAGAATTGGTGAGAGTAAGAAAATTTGAAATGAACGTGTAGTTTAGAAGATAACGTCTTACATATAAACTTATAAACTTAACATCTTTTTCATATTATTTAATCCGGGAATTTAATTTATTTCTTTTCTTGTTGGAGCTGCAAAGTTGAAAGGATATGATGTTATGGATAGATAATATACTTTATTATTATAATTATATTATTATTGTTTAAATATTTTGAAAGCACGTTTGAGCAGACAGGAGTTCATTTAAAATAATATCAAAATACTTCCAAATCGAATTAGAAGCATTTTGTAACAATATGAAGTCAAAAGAAACTTGCATTTTTCCACCTCCGACTATGTAGGGTACTAGCTTATTTGAGCTGATAAACTTGATCCAGATAAAATGTTAAGTTCTGCCATTGCCATGGATAAAGACTTTTATGAATTTATGCGCTTTACTCTTCTAACACACTAAAAATGGAACCTTATATTTAAACAACAAAAAAACACGACTTATTGTTTCATCAACTGAAGGAGAAAAGGCAGTCATTCCTCTGCACAGCGGATATTTGAATGGTACAACAGAATAAGTTTTTGCTGCCAGCGCAGTTTAGCGCAAGCGACACCTTCTGCGATAGAAATACACATACTTTTTTATCGGATTTGGCAGGAAGATGATAAGGTGAACAGGTAATACAATAATGTGTAGCTTGATGCTGAATATAAAAGATAGCTTAACTCCGGTCAAATTGGCGCTTACGATAAATTTGTAGTCTACGAGTATACCAGAAGCACAACAAAAAATGAAGCGGTAAAGAATGAGATAACATGGCATGTAAGCAGATTAGATTACCAATTACGACAGGATTGCATCATAACTTTAAACAAGCAGATTGATTAGTGCCGCCGAGGTCATTTTGAGCATTTGATCGATATTATCATTCACCCGTAAACGCCGACAAACACTAACCATTATTCAATAAAAAATATCATCATGCAATTATTTTTAATTTAAAATTTTCATAATAAACATCCTTATTGAAATATATGGATTTAGCTTAAAATTAAGACAAACAACAAATATTTCAGTAAGTTGGAGCTGTGAATATCAAATGTATTCTCAGTAACATCTGAGATAGTACAGATTTTAACAGAGACGATAGGATCAAGTAAAACGAGACAATAAATTTTATTTCAACAAACTTGAAGTAAATAAAAAATAGATAAATTTGCCTTGGTTCTTTTTATCCAACATTCACGCAAAAAATAAAGAAAAAAAATTCCTGTTTAGCAACGAACTTTATAAAGGTGAATAAGACGTCAATCAATATAGTTGTAAGGCAGTTGAAATTGATCAACGATAAAAACTTATTTAAAGAAAGCTATTATTTTCATTGCAAAAATCCCTTTTCGACGCCACTGTGAACAACTGCACAAACTCGGACTTCGGACCAATCCCAAATTGTCTTCTTCTTGTCCCCATTACGTTCAAATGGCCGGATGGGTTTTACTATGAATATCAGGAAATCTATTAAGCAAAGAAGACTTTCCTCTGTCCGGCAAACTGACCCCAGCTTAGACAGTTAAATGTTTGACACGTGTCAAAGATGTGTACAACTTCTCGTCTCTCAATTTCTCGACTCAAAGCATACAAATGTGTTGATTGTTTACCGCAAACAAACCCACCACAAAAAAAAAAATAAAGGTGAATCTCCAAACAAAAAATTTCCCAAAATGTACAAAATAATTACCGCTGGTCTCCGAGGGCGGTGGTATGGGCGCTCGTGTCACCCACTCCAAGCCTTCGAGACTTCGAAATTGACAAATTATCAGACTGCTTGTAAAACTAATAAAAGGCAATTAAAAATAATAATAACAACTATTTTTTCAAATAGAACTCACCTTGAAAGTAACTTTTCGTCCTTAAGTAACTAACAGACAGCCTTAGTATGCTCAGTCGATCCAATTTGCTAAGAATATTCTGCTCGAATGGCAGCAGCGACGCCAGCAAGTCCAGTTCGGCATTTAAACGTTCCCGATGTCGCTTTGATGGATTACTTTTCGTGACGCCATCTTTTGGTGGAGGCTTTAAACTGCAAACAAAAGATGAACAAAATGAATTTGCGTAAGCAGCAATTAACAATTGGAAGTTGTTTTATAAAGAAATATTGGTAAGGGTAATTGCTGACTGAGCACAAAATGACTCGCAGCACCACTAAAGAACACTTAAGGGTCCTTTTAAGTCATTCCATTGTCCCTCAGTTCATGAACAACTAAAATGGATATGCATACTGTTTTGTTGTCATATTCGGGGTGTGAGACAACAATGGCAACATAAAAATAAAAACCCTGCAGTCAGGGGTAAAGGACCTCGCCATGGGGTGAAATCGATTAGCCATGCCCACTTGATCTCATAATTACAACATAAGGTTGTTCAACATAGACACTCACAGGGGTTAATGTAATCAATATCCTATGGTTTCGCAATCTGTTTATTTTTTTTTTTCGTTTTGAGATTTTCAAGGGGTGCTGGTGTTTCGGTCGGCATTGGCATTTTGAGGGATTACGGGAAGAGCGTCAGCGTACATCTATTCAAACCTGGATGTGAGCCAATCCCAAAAATGAGCCCGAAAACGGTGTGGTCTGGTGCTATAGTGGAACAGCTTGAGATTTTCCTATTTTCTCTCATAATTTAATTATGAAGGTGTGGCTGGTGTGTTGGGTTTTGTTTTATATGCGTTTTCACCTTGTTTTCCGGCCCGTTGGCTGCGAGGATATGCGAGGGATTATAATTTATCCTCTGTCAAAGTTTGATAATCCCTTTTGTTTTGGGTGTCATATTGAATGACTTGGGCAATTGTCTTGCGGTTTGGCGTTTCTTTTACACACCTTTACGATTGAGTGTCCAAGGAAGAAGAAAAAGTTAATCTGCAAAGTTAAGGAACTCTTTAAACGTAATTTGCAAACAATTACAGGAGGAAAATCCGCATTCGAATTTCTTAAACGCAGTTTTTAGCTGACCCTTAAAAGTTTTCAAGATCTTTAGTTTGGATTTAAAAAATTAAAGAGAAATTAAATGAATTGAACTTATGTACAAATTTTCATTACCAGGGTAAGCACGATCGATGAAATAATTAATTGTTTAGGTGCGATTCGGTCTGCCCATGCCAACCCACACCAGTTAACCATTGTAAAAAAAATGTAGTGTCGTAAATCAATATTTGGGTTCGGTTAAGTTAAGTAAGAGAAGGGTTTGTCATGACTGCATCCGATCACTGGTAGACGCAAGCGCCTGAAACCGCTCGCTTTACCAAATGGTTTGTGGACCAGTTGTTATATTTATGAATTGGAGAGTATCTTGTATCTAAAATTGCCATGTCTCTCAATTTCGTTTTACAGCCTGTCCTCTTATGCATCGAAAATAAGATTTTGAATGGTTTCACACTCAGCCTTATGAGCGCAGCTTCTGTAAACATTTCTATGAGCCGTTTATATGTGCGAATCATATTTCCAATAACACAATTCCCTGATATTCAGCGTTATTTTTTGTAAAGTTTAGCCTTAAATAAAAATAGAATAGCACAGTCCTTTCTTAATCGTCTAGAACGTCATTGTACATAAACTTAAGTGTATTGACGACTTCCAAGAACAAGCGTATGCAAATTTTTCCTTGTTGAAGCTGGCTATAAATCTTGTATATCTGAGAGTAAGTGATAAGTGCACCCTATTGCAGAGCTTAAGATACCCCACGCATCGTGAGAAACTGGCAATCCGTGGACTTTGGTGGTTTGGAGTAAGCAAGAAACTAACTAGAAATGTCAAAGCTGCGAAGTGACTTCAAAAAGAACTGTCGCGCCAAGATCTTGTCTCATTTCCTATCTATCACTTTGTTTGACTCCCAATATATGACACTTGTGGATACAAGTTTCCATGCGTCGGAATTTAAAACTCTGGTGTAGTCCTCCTCCCACCTCTAATACTAGGAGCAGTCGGTCTTACAGTATTATACAGGCTGATTTGCACAAAATGCGACAAAAAGCTTGAGCAAGTAGGTTAAGTCAAACTAAGAAAAAAATGTTCAAAAGGGGCATCTCTCTCCCCCCGGTAAGGTGTGAAGGTTTTTTTTTCAAAATTCACTTAAAATGGAAAAAGTTATTAAAAGTCAACAATAATTGAATTTAGCTTCCTCTTAGTCCAAGATACCATTCGTTTGAGAAATTAAAAAAAGCAGGTATTTTTCTTTTTCTAGAAAACACTTTTTTTGGTTTTTCTACGTTAACCTTAAAATAAATTATTAACTGACCGAGGTTTCAGTTCTCTGCATTTTGTCAACATTTTTGGGATTTGACTTAAATTTAGTAACAGTGTTGAATGTCAAGAAAATTCTTTTTTTTTTTGTTCAAAATTTTGGTTTTGAAATTTTATTTTTCAAAAATGATTTACTTTAGCAACTTGAGTCCAACACCATATTGAAAAATGGGATTTTGGTTTTAAGGGAAGCCAAAATAAATTAAAGTATGGGCGGTTGATTTTTAATTATTTTTTTTCGTCACAAGTCAATTTTTCAGAAATTTTCCCCCTTCCATTTAAACAAGGGGAGATAGACCCCTCCGTCTTTGCAAATGGGCGATCTGAATTTGTGATTGAAATTATTTGGCCCAACCAACAATATCACAATTGGCCATTGCGAATTTTATTTAAATGTTCCGAAGAAGAAAAACGACGGGACAAAATCTATGCCTTTGAGAAAAGATTGTTTTGCTATTTCAAAATTTTTATAAATAAAATGTCACAGATTCAATTTTATTCACTATAATTAAGACATTTATTAACTGAGTTAAACAATACCAATTTCAATTTCAACGAGTACTTATAGAAAATAGAATACTGAGAATTACGTGAATACAAAAACATATTAATTAACATATTAATGTATATGCGCGTAGTATCAAACCAAATCGAAAACTTACAGTTTAATTAAGACTCTGAATGGCGTAAGAAACTTGCTCAGGTCAGTTACATTATTTGGAGGATCACTCACAATCTTTTATAGCGGTTTATGACAAGTTTTTTTTGACTACTTATTGAATATAATCATATCACTTGATCGATGTTGGACATTACCATTGAGCGCTTCAAGAGTCTTTGGCTTGTTCTCAGATACCTTAAAGAAAGTAGTCTGGAGCGGTTTTATTGAGTAATTATTATTATTATTATTATTCTATAAGTCTTACCATTGATGTACAGATAATAACTTTAAAAAAACTAGCTAGTGATGTGGATGTCGGGTGGGACAACATATGTTATTGAATGGTTATGTAGAAGTGTGGAGCTTGAAGTAGAGATTTGAAATTATTACTAAAAAGGGAATCGCAAAGTGAGTTTATTGTACTTCATTCTGTGGTAAGGTGTTTCATGTTTTATAATTTATTTGTGTTACAAAATACGAAAGCGGCTATGTGTTAACTGTGTATGTACAAGTCGGAGGTGTAAAAAGCATCTGTTCATCTTATTTGTGTTAGTTATTTGGTATCCACCCGGACATCTTTTTGGACCGTTTAAGGACCAATGGTGTAGTTATTGACTCTATTTGTTTTTTGTTTTGTTTATTTTTTTTGGGCTTATGAAATCTTAAGGAAGTCGTTTTTAGAGGGTTGATATTGAGTTTCTTCTACATTAGAATGTTTTGATATTGCTTTTGCTTCGTGATCTGCAAGTTCGTTTAACTTTATTCCAGGACTTCCTGGAATCCAAAAAAATGTCAGCTTGTATTGAAGGGAAATGATGTTGTCCCGAATAATATTTTTTATTTCTGAAAATGCCATTTTTGTAGCTTTGAGTATTGCTATGCAATAACTTCTGCCAAGAAGATTCATGAGTATTGCGGAAGTTTTTAGCAGAGTTTACGAAATTTAAGCTTCGGAGATTGTCCGAGCGTTGGTTTCATGATCTTGATCTTCGGGAAAGAGTCAAGAAAGATTGTCTTCGACAGAAAGTTATTTTTTATAATTTATAATTATAATAGTGCAGACTAAGAGCCGATGGCATTTTAGGGAATTTCTTGCGTCTAAAAACGTTCGCAGTTTTCATACATTTTTGGTTAACATTTCTCTTCGGCTTCAAATTGATGAAAAGCCACCGTCTATAAGCATTTTTTTGATAGGTCATGTTCTGTAGAATCCTAATGTGGATCTTATTTTAGTATTCGAAGAGGGGTTGAGGATTTTTAATGTTGATTGAACAGACCTTTCGTATATGACTAATCCATTTAGTTACATTTAGAAGTGTGTTAATATGTATACAACTTCTTTTTGCTGATGAGTATCTTATCAAATTCAGCCTGAAGGTTTTTTGAAATTCCAAACAATGGTTCTTAAGGCTAAACTTATTGTTAAGTAATATGCCTAGGATAATAAGGCTGCAAACAGATGGTTTTATTTAAAGATATCATGAAACCGATTAATATTGTACCATTTTGACATTTATACATTTCAATTTAATTAATATCTCGCGTATTTCGTCATAGACTAGAAGATGACAACCGAAAAGGAAGATCGTTGATGTATGCCGGTTTTATGACAGCTGACGAAATAAATTCGTCAATGTGGAGAAAGGATTCTATTACACTCCGACTGAGTTTGGAGGCAATCTGGTAAGAGTTTATAAGGGTTTTTTCTCCATGACCACAGCAATCTTTTTGCAATAATTTTTTCTATAAGTTTACAGGTGCAGGTCAACAGATATATGGGTTTATTTCCATTAATTTCGGTTACGAACAACAGTGTCACCTCGATTAAATATGCACTTTTATTTGAGATGGTGCTTTTTTTAGTGTCGGATTTGAGATCCCATCATTCCTGTTGAGTTTCCTTTCATAGAGCATAGGCAAGAATTTAAATGGCTGCTACCATGAAGGAAATCGTTTCTTTCCCAGAATGAATTTGGTTGAAGCTCTGGAAATTAAAGGTGAGGTCTGCAAGTGTAAGAGTTCAGGGTATTGAAAAATGGAGGATTGAAGTATTTAAGTATAAAAGGTTCATTCTCAAGCAATTATTCTGCGCAAATAAATCAAGACAGAAGGTGAATCTGACTTCGACTTTCCTGTCCCCCAGTTGCAATTCAACGCATGGTATTTCAACCTCTTTTAAGGTACTTAGCGAACCCTCATGCAGGTTTTCCAGATTATTTAAGAAAAACAGCAGAGCACACAACGTCACTAACGAAAAAAGTCGAGCTGTTTAGGAATTCGTACTTAACTTATTCTATTTGTTCTTCTATTAAGGGCTTATTGATTAACGAAAGGAATCAGGGCGGCGAACGAGAGAGTAAGAAAGAAAGATACTTTGGTAAATAGAGTCTTATGTAGGTAAAACTGACATTCCTTTCTGCTGTGCAACGATGTTAAAGATGTCTAAGAAGATTACAAAGCTTGATTACATTGACACAGACTCATCGAACAAATTGGCAACAATGCTCCCAACAGGAATTTCGATCATCGCCGTTGCAAGGTACAAATTGATTGCTGTTGTCTCTCAGACATGTGTTCTTTTGATTGTTAACTGAGCACGTTTTCTCTTTGAACTAAAATTAGTTGCAATATCAATTTATTATTTTCTTGTCATAAAATGTAATGTAATGTAAATCAAGTAATGAAACGATTTCATTTATATCGAAAGCCGCCGCCGTCCAATTTAGAAATATGCCTTCTTGCCACTTTGACAGCAGATAGACCTATTTCGGCCGATTTGGCAACATGACAATTGTCTCTCAAACCGATGCACGTAATTCCAAAACCAGCAATCACTTAATTTCTACGATCACCTATGCAATCAGCACGATCAGTCGTTAGTTTCTTCTGTTTAAGCCCATCAATTTGGCCACGGATAGCGACTGGATACCGTCCTCGAGACCGTTTCTCCGCAGAAAAAAAAAGAAAACGAATAATGACAAAATTATAACAATTCATTTTGATTTGGCAAATCCTTTTCCCAACAGCACAACCACTGCAACGAACGCTCCAGTTTACTATTTCGCCTTAAATGCCCGTATTAAGTGAAATTAGTGGGACCACTATCTCTGCCATGTACATACGTTTCTAAGAAGAAGAAAACAACAAAAGAAAGGAGCCAGCGGACTTTGGCCGTATATTGTGTGCCAGTGGAATGAGATCCCTAAATCCTTTTTTTTTGTTTAAGAAATTTTTTATATTGGCTGTCTGCGGGTAAACCCCTCGTCCAAGAACACACTCAAGGTCTGCAGATAATAAGAAAATTATACATTTTATACATACCCTCGATTGTTCTGCAATCCCTTATTATTTATGGTTAACTGTAAAAGCAAACTCTTAGGGAAAAATGGAACGAACTAGGAATGAAAATACCACAGCGGGTTGGGGAGGCGGGACACCGAATGACGTGGAAATATGCTTGAAAAGACACGAAGAAAAACAAGAAGAAAGTGAATTTCGGTGATGTGTTTTCTGAGGAAAATAAAACCAAGAAGTACAGAGCAATACAGAACGAGGAATAACAGACGAGTGCGAGAGGGTTGGTGGTAAGAAATGTTAGAATGCAAAAAGAATGCTAGCAATTTGGGGCTTTCAAATGTGTTTTTTCCTGCCCCTCCCTAAATCGCCCTTCCTAAAAGTTCACCCGATATTTCTACTTTGGCTTTTTTTCTTTTCTCCTTTCTTTTATATTTATTTCGTTTATGGTGAGCTCTTACAATCTACAAAAGTTTGCTATCTTCGACTCATGTATTTAGACTTTTGTCGGAGTTGTTAAGCGGATTTGGGAGCGGGAGAAATGAGCGGAAGGTTAACTGAGTTTCGTCCGAAAAAGGAAAGAATTATTCGGAGTGTTTTTCTTTTCGTTTTTTTTTTTTTTATTTGTTGGAAGATACTTTTAGTGAATTGCCAAACCGTGGCGGGGGGAGAATATATAGGAACCAAAGGATGGTGAAGGACAAAAGCAAAAAAAAAAGATGGAGGTGTATTGATTTCTTCTTTCGCTCATTGTTTTTGGGGAAGTTAGTTATTTGTACAAACAAAGAAAGCATTTTGCTTTTTAGGAAACGCTTTTACAATGTTTTGGATAAAACCATATGCAATTTTAACCAATAATAGAAATTGAAGAACTTATAAACTACAGTAGCAAAATGGAATGCTGTTAATTTCGGAAATTTTAAATGACAAATGGAAGAAAGATGTTACTTTTTTAGGGTCCCCTATCCAAAGGACGCCAACGGAACGTCACATGGAAATTTCGCTGTCTGTCCGTCCTTCTGTCTGCAGGACTTTAACAAGTGAATCTTAATAGGTAGACACTATTCTCAAATTAAGGCTCAATACTATGCCAAGTAGGCTATGATAAAAAAAAAATTGAAAATACATATATGTACCTATATATTAAGTTGGCCGCATTTTTCTGTATGTAATTTGCTTGCAATCATGGGATTTTGCAACACTTATACCGGATTTACACAGAGTGAGCAAAATAATTAGGAGGAAAATTTATCATGGACAACCACGAATCAATAATTTGCAAGAAATACGCCAATGACGTAAACATATCTTGTTTGAACTCTTCACATCGCAAAAATATCAACTGATGATCTACACTGGAGGATCATTAAACAGCAGAAAACCTTGACAAGTTTATCGTTGATCATATCTGAGATGCAAGATCTATTGGATTTCATTTCGTCATCTCCACCATCAATCAATAAACCAATCATAAATATCGAAAATCTATTACAAGAACAACATTATATTGAGCTACAAAAACAGCAGCAACTGAGGTGAAAGTACGATAACTTGGGCGCCAAAAATTGAGAACGATCTCTTGTAGAGGTGCCGCAACTGATTTCAAATCAACAAAAATAGATACAGCAAATACAACAGCAATTTAATGAGCTACGTCATAAAAACACTTATCTATCGCTTCAAATCAACAGGAACTGAAGCAGAAATCTCAACGGAAACTCAAACCACAGCAACAACAACAACAGCAACAAAAACAACAACAACAAAATCATCTTCAATGTGATTCATCCCGAAACTTACGATCAAATTCAGCAAAAAGAGTTTATGTTGCTTTAAGTATTGATTCAGATAAACCTTCAACTTCTTCCTCTTCAAATGAAAAGGTTGTTCCTTTGCCAGCCCTCGAAACCAAGCCTAAGTCCTCGGATAGAACTTACAATGATACAAATATTACTGACAAGCGTTTAACTGAAAATTGTTCGCTTAAGGTAGTACTAAGTCTACTGACATCATAAGCTATATTGCGGAGAGAGGTATTAATACTTCTAGGATAAGATGTCAATGTTTAAATTTTCAATTTTATAGAAAATACCGTATTATGACAGGCCCAATGACGGGCAATCTTTACTATTCTGACGACACGAACTTGGATCACTAGCCGATAGAATAATCCCTACAACACGCCCATCTTCTTATTCAGACTTCTAATAATAGTCGACCGCTCTGGTGAAAGTAGTCGACCTTTGCAGGATGTGAGTTTTAGCTTATACAGTTTTTTATCTTCATGATCACGGTCACACTGTGTCCAAGTGGTTATACCAAGCTGCCTGGCATTTGATAACATGAAGCCACGAAAGCCATTCTTTGACGGTTAAGCTGAAATTATTTGAGCATGTTAATATTTCTTTATATCGCACACATCCTTAAGTGTCAATAAAAATCAATGAAAAATTATTTATTTGAGGAAAATTAAAAAAAAAAACTTTTAAATAGGGGGGGGGGAGCTTCGGGACAATAAGAATGACATAAGAGCGCTCTCTGTAGTTATGTTGATACTCTTTTCATGTCATGTTTGATAGAATACAGTTCATTCAATTCCTATAAAATATGGGCAAAAATAACAAGTAAATGACGTACATAAAGTATCCCGAAATGCAAAACCTTGGCGGACAATATTAATGCTGCGCATGGGCAAACTTGTAACAGTTATTCGGATTATAAGGATCGAGTGTTGGGCACCGGGGTTGTGAGTGCTTGCAGCTAAAAAATAACAGAGATTACCAATTAGTAAAAGATAAACAGAGAAAAGACAAAGCGCTTATTAACAACACGGATAAGTGTCTTATTGAGGTTATTCAAAAAGTTCATATTAAGCTCAGTGTAGAGCACAATATTTTGCCCGGAAGAGAAAAATTGCAACAAGCAAAAAAGAGTTATGTTAATATAAATAAAGAAAGCCAAAATAATGGTTAACGATGAGAAAGAGTTCTAAGTTTGGTAAAAGTTTTCATCCAATGGAAAATCGGAAGAAGCTCACCTCTTAGTGAAATATAGACAATTAAAACGTCCGGCGAAGGAGTGCACATTGATCCAAGCAAAGAGTATGAACAACTTGAACACACGTCCAAATATCTTCAAATAAGCCGCATAGAAAATGTTTGCACAAAATTTCGTGAGCATGACAAAATTCTTCACAGGTGGCGACAGTATTTTGAAGGAATTTTTAATGAATATTTTCTCATTGCAATCAAAGAAGGCTAAAAGGCAGTAAAATGGCAGTGGTTGGGCCACCCATGATATTGTCTGGGCTTTGGAAAAAGATATACCAAACTTTCGAAAATTTGGAAGGAAGAGTGATCATGATTATTATCAAAATTCCCTTCAACCCTTCAAGGTGGCGGTCACTGCGATATAAGAAGAAATAAGAAATTTTGTATTGACTTTTGCACTTTGGTTTTATTACTGGATTCGATAATTTTACTGCACATGTTTGGAGATCGATGATGCCAGATCAATTTTATTTGTTCGGTTTGATTCCCATCTTTTTTATAATATGCGCACAGTGGATAGTGTATAATATTTGAGAAGATCTTTGATGTGAATTTCCTGTAACATCCAAGTTTTACCTCCTGATTATCGCGAAGAGAGAATCTGTATAGAATTCGATGTTATGACATACCCAAGAAGAGTTGTAGCTCGTCATCAAAAAATTTCCAAACAGTCTTATTTCGAAGTTTAAATGAACCAGAACCTATGAGAAGTGTCACATCAGTTTTATTTTGATTTGCGCTTAGCCTACGGCTTATCCGTATCCATTGAAGGCCTCGCTATGAATCTTGAGACACAACTATGATTCTTAGCAATGGTGACGGTAGATATTCTATGAGTGAAAAGTGGAGCTATCAGGGAGAGAGCATTGAAAACGTACACAAGAACAAATATGTGGGACTTCAGCAAATAAACAAATACATTTTCGTATCATAGCTCAAAGCAGAAAGTACACAGTGCAACTGCAAAGTCTATACTTTTATATGGAGCACTTGCGCTCCATGGGTATGGTACATTTTAGGGAGTCGAAAAGTTCTACGTTTTTTTACTTAACGACTCTTCTTTGACCTCTTAAAAAAAACGGTCCAAGAAAAACACCAGAAACTTATATTGGTCCAAGTTCTATTTTCAAAATCAAGTTTACTGTATTTGTTTAGGTGTTATTGCTTTATATGAGCTGAAAATTCTACCTTTCTGTTTAAAATCAACCTAGGTGCTAATAAAGTATTCTTCTCTACTTCTAATGACGGCTTTCTGAATCGTTTGGAAAAATACATTGTTAAAGCAATTGTTATTAAAAGCAAAAATTGAGTTATTGTTCAGAAAATTAAAAAAAAAGGATGCAATATTTTGAGACATCTCTTTTTCAAGTTTAATCATAAGACACTTTCTATCCTTGCTCAGGTATCAGATAGTGGTAGTTACGGTTATACTTAAATCCGAACCTCGCTAATCGCTCGACTGTTTCAACTCAAATACATGTCAACATAATCCCTGTCTAGATATTGTAAGTAAACACTCCAATGACATATACGCATGGATAAATGTCCATTAACCTTCTCCGCAAAACTTAGGTTTATACCTTCACTGAAAATCCCTATCCTAGCTTAGGGATTGACTGTGATAAAATCCTATTGGAACAGGTCGTTTAGAGCCAAAACTCAATCTTGTAATTTTAAACCAAAGCAACAATTTCAATCGAACAATCACATTAAATCCTTCATCGGTATGTCCAGCATTTACATGTTTACTTGACAAATACACAACAAATCTCCATTATCTAGATTACTGAACGGATTTTCCCCCACTTAATCCATTTTACACCTCAAACTTAATCATTTTACGGAAATCGAGCTCGAATTACATTCCATTCAATCCACAACCACACCTCCATTTCACTCCACCCACCATTTTTAATCCATTGCAAAAACAAATTGCCATTGCTGTTGGTTAAATATATATGTATAGTTTATAAAAAAAAAAAAAATACTGAGACTAGAAAAGTTTCATATTAACATAGTAAACCATTTAAAGCCGTCACGGATTGCAAGGATTGATTTACCCATTGACAATAAACCCCGTGTGTTTCCTTATGTTGTTGCTTGTATACACAGTGTACGAGGAGGATATGGGGTAGGATAATGCCCCTTCAAGGTTTTTACCTTAAACTCAATTCTAACTCCGTGGATAGTATAAAACAATTAACAGTCATTCGTTCATTCATTATGTTTTCGCATTTTATTCTCATTATTTACTGTTTTTGTTTTTGCTATGCTGATGGACTTTATGGCTTTATTAGCTCACATCCAGTCATTCATCCACCATCCATTCGTTCGTCCACTTATTTAACCGTCAAACAGTCATTTAGCTGGTGTTGACAGACGGTTTTCCAAGAAATCCTTTCCGTAAAAAATATTTATATTTTGGCTAAATGGAGCTGCAAATGAAGAATTAATTTGTTCAAACTCAAAAATTGCAATCCATACTGCAAGAAACAATAATAATTATCATTTTGGATAAAAGTTATTACCTTGGAGTTTAAACTTTAAAAAAAAAAACAAAGATACGCGATATCTGTTTTCAGTAGAATACCAGAGTCATTTCAGTGCGGCTAAGAGCTACAATGGTTATCCCATTAGTGCCTTTTATAATCGATGTTAATGTGGACCTGCCAAACGGTAGAGCATAGTCATTATAGAGCTCTAGATTTATATGCACACACATATATGGTGGGTATGTAGTTTTCAACATGGCTACTAACAATTTTCACTTTTTTTTTCTTTTTTTCATTCAGTTTTTCTTTTTTTTTTTTGTTATTATTGAGATGACCGACCACTAAAAGCCAACTGAACGACTGTCATTTATTGCTGTGGTTTTTAAATTGCTGTCGGCACGCTAGGCGTTCGCGATTTCAGTGAAGCTGAAGGTAAAAAAAAAATAAAACAATGAAAACTGGTGACGTTCAAGTTTTTTTTTATCAGGCTTAGTGAAGCCGGTCGGCAATGCTACTGGAGGTCCATCAAATGAGTCCTGTGGTTTTGAGCGTTCCACTCAATTGCTGGGCCATATAGAAGGTATTTATCTTCTTAATCAGGATATTTTTCCATATATTCCGCTCGATTTTATGTATCGAAAAGGTGGAAGCAATTGAAATTTTAATTATTGCTGGCAATACGGGCGCCAGTTGCGGAATATTAACGTGAATGATGCCATTAAGGAAGTATTGAACAATAAATTGATTGCAATTACCATATAAGAGTTTTTTTTGAAATTTAAACTTGTACTATTCATAAATTTAAAAAACAATTATTCAGAATTTTCTTTGGCGAATCCAGACTTCGATGTCGATGAGAACTAATTCAACATTCTAGTCTGCATTTGTGAAAAGCTGATAATTTTGTCTTAATAATAAATCAAATGTTTAGTTTGTACTTCAGAAACGTTTATGTCAAAAGCCTCCTTAACAAAATAAAATAAAAGTAACAAAATAAAAATCGCACATGTACGAGTCGGACTCGCTCAAAGAAGGTTCCATACAAATTTGTTGACATTTTTTGTTTTAATTTTACGATATTTTTTACACCCTTGGCTAATCTTGGAAAAACGAATTGCACAAGGAATGAAGGATATACTATGTATTGTGAAAAGAAATGGGATTGAGTTGATAAATGCAATTTAATGACGCTTTTCCCAAAGATGTAATAAAATTTACCATTTTTTTTTTGTCTCACTTGAAATTGTAGCTTTATCTACCTGTAACCATATTTTAAATTATATAAAAAGATACTTCGAGTATTAAGGAGCTTAGTTCAATAAATAACTTCATACAACCCATAACAAAGGATGGAAAAGACCGTAAAGGAAGAACCAGCAAAGCAACAACATTTTAGGAAAGGCGCTCGATACTGAGAGCTGTTTCAAATTCAAGGCTCTCCGTCAGTAAAATTTAGGCAGAAATTTTAGTTCATCGCGTGATACAGAAGACCAGCCATATAAGACGATGTCTTAGGGCTTGTCTCCATTTATATAGAACTCTAGAGTCTGAGTACAAAAAATTCTATAGTAATGAAGTCCTGTACAACGGGGCCAACCTGATCAGAGTGGATAACTTTCTGATAAAGCTTATTCGAAGTCACATTGCAAGAGCAAAGACTTCGACCAACAACTTGATCTCTGGGGCTTTCTACCCCAATGATATACTATACACCATGAAACTGTGCGCTTTAACGGCCTTATTCCCCCTGAAGCGTATCTCTATTTAAATAGAAAAAGTCTGGTCCAGGATAGATTAGCGGTGCCGTTAATCTTTCACGTGGCCCGTAAAGCTGTGGAGGGGCGAGTCAACTACAACCAAGACGTCGCAACGAAGACTCTTAGGTTCAGTAGGGTGGTATCAGACCGCGACAGAGCAGACGTCGTATGGCAGCGTCGACACTATTGGTGGTTAAACGAAGAGTAGAAGTCTGTCGTATGTGTAATTTTTAACTTGAGGGCCCTTACGGCAAATAGTACTTAGGTCTATTTAGTTTAGGTAAGTTTATAGTTAGTACTTAGGTCTAGTATAAGGAAAACATAAAAAAAAGTTCCGGTCACTAAGTTTTTTTCAAAAAATAAATATTTTCTTGGTTATTAAACACTGTAATTTAAACTAAAAACAAAAATAATAATTAAAGTCGAAAGACATAGTTAAATTGTTAGGTTTAGATTAGAGCGCCCGCATAGGGCCAGTAAGTTAGTTATAAATAGCGAAGTTAATTAAGCTAGCTTTAAGCGTTTTTGTCTAGCATGTAAGTAAAATGAATTTATAAAATAAAAATGCATTGAATTGAAAAAAAGGCCAGCCAAATTCGCCATGAAAAAATTAAGAGAAAAATTAATTAAAATTGAAAGTGGTACAGCGGGCAAAGGTCCAAAATGACGGCGATCACTTACAAATCGATACTAGAAAGAGCATTTCCGCAGTTTCCGCAGATATTTGGTGGAAAGCGATGGACTTTGCAACAAGACAATATATACCGCATGGACAACAAAAGCCTTTATTCATAACCAAAACGTAAACTTACTTTCATGGCCGCCATATTAACTCGACTAGAACATCATTTAAAACGGGTGGGGTTGGCTTTTAAGAAAAGTCTACGAAGGAGGAAGGCAAAATTATGAAACTTAGAAGATTATTGAAGCCATAAAACGAGCCTGGTTTCAAATTTCGCTAGATTATTAAACAGGACTCAATGCATCTCTACACAGCAGGCTTCTTAAAGTGATTCAGCGGTCACGAGGACTATTACTACACTTCCAATAAAACCAACATTTATTTGTATAAAAAACATTTGTATTTTTTTTTTAATATTTTAAGCTTCTTAAGTTACTTAAGTGCAAAACGCAAACGACTGACAGAAGTGGAAGGAAGTCATAATTATTTTTTTTTTATTTCATAATAATTGAGTTCTTAAAACAATTGCGTTTTACATAGTTCAAAAAGAAATAAAATAATTTAGGTGACATTTAATATTTGAAATACGTAAAGTATAGAATAATTGTCAAATGCCACTTCAATAGGCTAAACTTAAAGTATAAAAAATATATGGGTGGGGTGACCCTTATTAACTTTACTCAAAACAATAAAAATTCAAGTTAATTTGAAAGAAAATGGAATAAAATTAGAAATACCAAAAAAGAAAAATAGATGAAAATGTTAAAAAAAAGAAAGAAAAGAAGGAAAACCTTAAAATACTCTATTAATTATATCAGAATGTTAGAGAAAAGTTTTGAAATGCTGCCAAGTTAAGATCCAAAAGCCACTGTCCTAAACAATTTACAAATCCTTCAGTAATTGTCAAAGCTTTGATTGCAGGTGGAATGCAGGTCTATTAAAAAGACGACACGATGAAACTAGGTAAAAATTACGAAATGCAGTAGTGCGAAAATTGGGCACAGAAACAAAATTCAAAATATTTCTACGCAAATTGTAATCTTCAATTAACCTCCAGTTGAGGTATCCCGATCTACGTTTTTAGGATTTAAAAACAATATACGGACTGGAAGAACATTCATATCACGAAACAAAGGATAACTGGGATGACGACGATGTTTACGACATATAATCCTCAAAAGATTCTTTTGCAGGATCAAAAGAGGCATAATGTTGTTCATATATGTACCTCCCCAACCAATTGGAAGATACCATAAAGAAAGATAACTCTAAGTAGTTCAGTTGAGCAAACATTTTTCATATGAAAAAAAATGCGGAGAGTGCAGCGGAGGTATTTCCTTAACAACAGTATGGTTAGAAAAGCTCAACCTGTCATCAATAGTTAGTCCTCAATATTTGAACTCATCGACTCTCTCAATAGGAAAACAGTTATCGCAGCAAACTAAACTACTACATTAGGTACAGTGTGAAAAGTTTGAAGAACAACTGCAACCGGCAAGTTTGTATCTTTGACACTCAGGCGCAAGGAAAAAAACTTCAGGATTAACGTAAACTTTAAATGATAAGTTAAAAAAACATAATTTTTGTTTTCCAACTTATGTTCAATCTGTGTTCGGCGAACCAGGTACTCAATAAATCACATCCCAATTGACAGCGGCATTTAGAGCACTGTCAGAATTATAAGAACAGCCAACATCTTAAACGAAAGGTATAAATGTACATGAGAAACAAAATAGGTCCCAAGACAGAACCCTGGGGCACTCCAAAATCAATAAAAAGAATGTCGCTTCTAGTTTCTCCAATTTTTCAGTTCGTAATCAAGTGAGACAAGGAAACAGGTAAATTTTATGACCTCTTTGGGAAAAGCCTCATCAAATTTGCATTTATCAACTTAATCCCATTTTTTCTTACAATATAAACATAGTATATCCTTTATTCCTTTTGCAATTATTTTTCCAAGATAAGCGAAAGGTTTGAAAAATATCGTAAAATTAAAATAAAAAAAATGCATGTTCGTAATCAAGTGAGACGGAGTCTAAAAAGACTTATTTACCAATCATAGAAATTGAGTCTCGGAGAGTTTTCCCGCTTTTGTTTGTATTTTATTTAGGATTAAGCAGTCTTGATAAATTGACTGCGTCGATAAAGAGCTCTTTGGGACCGCAGTCGTACGTTTTTGGCATTATACTCAACTTGATACCTCCACGCATCCCTGAGAAAAAGGGTGGTGACAAACAGACGGACAACGGAGTGATCCCATAATGGTTCTGTTTTTAACTTTTGAGGCACGGAACCTTAAGAACAAAGTTATATCAACTTCAATAAAGTATAAAAATATATTAATAATTTGTATTTATAATAATACAATAATAATAAATTATCTTTCTGTGAAGTCACTTTTTTCAAGAACCTCCTTGCGATGGTAGCACTGTGAAGTACTAAGTGTTACAATAAATTGTTTGACCTAAGTATATTTCTTTACCTTTTTCCGGGTAAATAAATTATTAACTGCATGTTCACAAAAAAATTCTTTTGTTAACGTTCGCAGGAGACTTTTGTGTAAGGTATTTTTTTTATAAGCTTTGCTTCGCAGACGAGCCTTTGAATCACTTCTCAAAAGTTTGGTAATAAGAGTCATGAATTACTCAGGCGACTTTTTCCTGAAAACCGTAGAACATCTCGTTCAGTCCGACTGCTTTGGGTTCTGTTTAGCTCCTCCTACTTCTATGAAGTTTAGTTTGGGACAACTAGGAAGATAAGAATGTGAATGATCTAAGGAGAAGCAATCTTCTGAAGTCTAGACGCTAATTTTGAAAATAGTTGAAAAACATGTTTCAGAAACTCCTGCAATGCGATCTGTAACGATAAACCAAAGAGAGGATTAATGCACGCACCTCTCCCTAAATTTGTCCAACCAAACCAAATGAAGCATTCATATATGTATATTGAGCTTTTATAATTTCCTGGATCACAAAGTTTCGACTCGAACAACCACATGATCTTCCGGAAAATGTTTCAAAGGAACAAACAAGATCAAATTGCTGATTTATATCCGTCCTGGAAGATTAGCTGCACTACCAGACTACTCTGGATTATACTTTTTGAATCGAAGTGGAGCCATTTTTAAGGAAGGTTAAAGTCTTATAAGTGCAGTTGGAAAAACACTATTTCTTAGCTTTGTTTTATTGAATATCTGATACCATGTTATACGCTACATACATGACTTCATGCCAGACTGCAGCACCGAATTGGTTCTTAAAAAATACATTTTTGGCCACTTCCCAATCAGTAAGCAGCTTTTTTGAATACCTAGCTTATGGTTGCATTCCAATTTTGAACAGTACAGTAGATGTCAATTAATTCCAAGGGTGTATAACAATATACAATGTTAAATAAGTCATCGAAGAATTCAGGAGTTTCCGTTTTCATTTGCCAAATCATCCTCATTGCACTTGGTGAAACCTAGGATCTCTGATCGCTTGCATGGATACCATGTCATAGTTTCAAATTATGCGAAAGGGTATGAGCCGGGGAACGGGACAATTCTAGACTGGCGTACCCAAAACATTTGATATAGTTAACAAAAACCTGAAGAACACCAAGGACGCCGGCTCTGATAGCCTACTTGCGCAGCTTTTAAAAACATGGTGATGTTCATTTTCGTTTCTCAGCCAGGTATGGAAGGATTATGTGTAAAGGATTGGAGATCCTATATCTCGTAAGAACAACCGATGCATATCACTGCCTTATGTTCCACATAAGCTCCTATAGCTCCATAAGCATTTTTTCTATACACCACTGCAAATCCTGGAAAAGACCACAACGAATTTCAAGTCATGACTCACCATCTCTTCATCAGCTTCAAAACAAATTTTCATTGTCTTAAGCTATTCAAGGTGATGGTCGGAATCTTGCCCAAACTGATCCAGCAGTTCCAAACATGTAAATCTCGAGCTCGGCACATGCTAGATTTCTCAAACACAGCTGCACAGCAGTTGCGATACGTGAACAATATCGAAATTATCGATCGCTTATAGCTTCTACGGCAATTGAGAAATGGGCGAACATTCAAGATCAAGTGAGAAGAGAACTAGGCATATGTTGTCAGCTAACAAAAAACAACAACCCGTCTTACGCATAGAGCAATATCACTATTGGCAACAGGAACTTCGAAGTGGTTAAGGAATTCATCTACGTACCTCGGAATGAGCCCGGCCGTACGTTAAATAAGTGAGCACGAACATCGATTTTCATCAATCGTCTTTTCGAATAGTCAAAAGCCCGTGTGCATTTAGCCTCAATGATTCATTATTAGCATTTGAAATTATGATACATCGGCTGAATCTGACTTAAACCACGTACCTTATTCATTGCGTCCAACTTCAGATTGATCATTTGAACAATTCTGTGTTTTATGCATGCATATGTTAAATAGTATCGCATTACTCAGAATAGTCACCCAACGACACCCTTTACCAAGTCCTAGAACATTATAGTTCACCTGTTATTCTGACCCGATAATAATAAGAAACAAACCGACAAACTAACAGATACATAGCGCACTACAAATGCCAAAGTGAATTTTATCGATTAAACATTCGCGATTTTCATTACAGTATTTTATTTTATGCTCTAGTATAGTTAGTTAACGGCATACATACATATATATACTATTCCCCGTATTCAGGATAATAAATAACGACAACAGTCAAGTTGTCCTTAAAGCTCACCCTTAGTTTGGATCAGAACAACAACCCCAAGCTGACTTCAGGTTCGAATGATTGCCGTGGTGGTGTGGTACTCAGTGGCGACAACAACGACGATGACGGACGGTTTAAGCAACCGTCGAACAAAATAAAAATGGAAAGTATCTGTAACTAATTTTGTTTTCTTTTTCTTATGGTTCTTTCAGTATTTTAGTAGATATCGCGTACGACTACCGCCCTTCACTGCGCCATAAAATAAAATACCTTTTTTTCTGTTTTTTAATGACAGATAATAGTGTGTGCTGCCTCACTGTAGTGTATGTAGATATTTCGAGAACCAAAATGAGTAAGTGACTTACCCCCAAAAAGGAACGGCCTAAAACAAAAAAAAACGAAAAAAACAATATCACCTGCTCCGATACGCGCGATAGGACAGAGGCAATTCGTCGTCATTGCCTTCCTTTCGTTTATGGATACAGTGGTAGTCAAAGTTGCCCGTCCGTACGAGGGTAATTTAAAGTGAAATTCTTTCGAAAACTTTAATTGATATCTCAGAACAGAAATCAGATACATTTTCTTTCAATGAAGTAGTTTGTTGGTAATTTGAATATTTTATTTTTTTATATTTACTTATATTGAAACGGGTGAGGGTGACCATCCGTTAAACTTTTATTATCATTGAGCTCTTGTTATAAGGGTTTTTTTTTAAGGTTGATATAAGTTCTTTTATTGCAGCGCATTTGATTGAGAGATATGCAAGTACCTATATTCGGAAGGACATCACAAAAACATTAAATAAAAACCTTTGGTATATTAGCTGAGCCTTGCAGGATTTGAGCCAAAGTGATATAACCAAACAAATATTGAACACTAATCGATTTTAGAGAATTAACATTGCGGGGTGATGAAAGAAAGTGAAATAAATTATACAGCAACATAAAAAAAAAGTTTGCAATGAAAAATAGGTGGCTGATCAAACACAGGAGATAATTCTGTGCAAGGATATGAATTTGTTTGCTTGAAAGATTTATCCTATAGACTTGCTTATCCGGTTGCAATTTTGCTATAAGCTCCTTCAGTAGACCAGGACGAAAATATGCCTGACAATCTTTTATGTCAAACGAAGACCATTTCCACGTTGATATTAACAAAACAAAATAATCGTATATGAAGGGACTTTAGCCTGGAGATACTCCGTAAGACGCAACTACACCCAGCTCAAGTAGGTAACAATGTGGTGTACTGTTTCATCAAGCTGCATTGTCAAACTAACCTTTTTCGAAGAAAACGATCAAAATTCACAATCGTTTAAAAATTTAAAAGGAAATCTTCACGGAGCTACAAGAAATAGAATCCCTTTTAATTCTGTGTGGTTTCAAAAAGATGAGGCACATGCAACCAAGCCAATTTTGGCAGAATTGAGAAGAAATTTCGACGACTTGATCATGGAGGGTTTTTTTCAATCAAATGTTAAAAACCACACTTTTATTGGTATTTGAATCTCAAAATGGTTTTCGGAAAGACAGTGACAGTGACAGAAAAAGTTAAAATACTATAGGTACTTCAAGGATTCGGAAATCTCCACGATATAGAAAGCAAAAGAATAAAGAAAGAAAATGAATAGAAGTAAGACTGCGGATCCCTAAAGCTATGGGAAAAACGCACAGTTGAAGAACCCACATCCTGATGAACGCATCTTGCGCCAAATTTTCCTTAAACAGCGAATTAAATTGCATCCAAAACAGCGTATTTGCCAGAAAACGACAATCAGAAGGATAAAAATTGTTTGACGGCATGCAATCCAGTGTACGAAAAAGACCATGGTCATTTCAAACGGAGGTACTTCGTATCTGCCCCAAAGGAAGAATGCGGTAAAGTAAGACCTCACATTCGGTGGAAAGGGAATTCAACCAACTTTCTGTGCTTCGGCTAAGCTGAAAGAAGAGATTTTTCGGTTGAAGCACAGATCTGCCAAGGACCAGTTAACTCCTAACCATCTTCCTGTTTCAATAAAGATCATGTCATGCAGTATCTTCATCTGCTGCTGAATATATTAAATATGGAGAAAACTTCAACGTTTTTCAACACTTCACTTAAAGCAAGCAAGCCAGAAAATCACTGGTACTGCAAAAAAGCACTTCGGTACTATATCGCGTCACTTTTGTTGGGTTTTGTCACGTAGTTTAGAAATGATATTCCCCCATAGTCATACCTTTTGGTTCCTGGCTAAAGAATTCTCTGATGCGTAGTTTACTTGAGCTTGCGTTGTATGGGATAACCATCTTTATGGATATTAAGGACCATCTTAAAACCCCTTTTTCCCTTAAAATTCTAAAGTTACAGACTACAATTTTGTGGAGTAAACCTGGAGAAATTACAGCAATAAGGAGTAGCCCTTCTATAAGGGTGAGATCATTTCATCCAGCCAGCGATCCTGGAAATATCAGAGCCTTAGATAGAACCGCCCTCAAGTCCGGACGATCCTGAGCATGGTGCTTTCAGTTGGTTACACCAAGCTTTCAGCGTCGGCGCTTGCTTGATCCTTGAACTAGCGGTTCGGTCTTTCCGCCCTCGAACATTATGGATTTTTGCCTTCCGGCCTTACTCCATATCTTTCTACAGCTCGAAGAATTCGGGGTTTTGTAGACCAGTCACCGCTATTGTGAGTGTCGATCATCGATCGTCACGATCATTATCGATTGCGTCGATTGATTTTAGCTGAAGCATTGTGTAACTCAATCGATGGGTGAACAGATTATTGTGAATAACATTTTTAATTTTATGGTTTAGCGATTCAAAAGATAAAAATGAAAATAACAATGTCTTAGACAGAAAAAGGATAGAACTGAGATTTGCGTCTAACACTTTAGAGCTGAAAATAAATGCATGTTGTTTATTTTGTAAAATGTTCCTCGCGTCCAGATAACAATGTACAGATTTTTGAACTATTTTCGACTATCTAAAGAAGCATTTAGAGATCTATTGATCGCTTTTTCGCTTGGATTTTCGTGCAAATTTCCTAAGCGATATCAAGGTTTGCTTCCATAAGCCTGGTTAGAAACTCCAATTGTCTTTTATTTGTGAACAACTTTGCCCTGAAATTTAATTCATATTTGCTATTTTCTTAAATCTAAGTATTTAATGAGAATAGAAATATTTACATTTCGGAAATAAAACCATCGACCAGTGATCGACAAGTGATCGACAACATTCGGCTGTCAAATCGACAAACATCGTCCGCAATCAAAATACCCAATACATGCACAATCGATGACCGACTATCGAAAAAGTCGTTTATCGATCAACGATTGTTATACGCAATTAGGGCCAGTATCTTTGGACCTCGTGTAAGGAGTTTGCATCCTTGTTATTTTGACAAATCGATGCAGCCGCGGTTGCCTACGTTTTTTCTCCACTGTGGCGTCGTTTTTGAATGATATATTAGTTCGTTTACTATTTCAAAAGTGTGACTGTCAATAGTTATGATTTGACCGATGTGATGTTCGAGGGATCTATGCTTTGCTTGCTCTTCAATCATACTTCCACTACGGCACTCTGCGAATGAGCGATGATGGGCAGCCTTGAAAAAGAAAGTACCTTCTGTGTCGACACATGCCCGCCGTACTATCTATTTCAAGACAAAATTGAAGAAGTCACATGAAAGAGTTACTCCTTGATAAAATCTGGTGCATGTTTGGAATAGTTCGGAGGTGTTCGGTCCAAACTATACGGTGCATCGTGTATTTTCGAGTATTGTGCGACTCAACCGGATTAGTTTTTCCGAGCCGCACTGGTTATGATATGATGTTACGAGCGACATTGAGTAGAGGTATGCATCGGTAGTTGTAGGTTAACAAAGGATCGCTGTTTTTGTAAGTCCAGTCGTCGAGCATGCTTCCATCTTCCAAAACTTTGCAGATGGTCTGGTGCATGCAGCCTTGTTGTTCTTCAGCTCTTTGATAGCTGTGCCGACTGCTTCTAAGATCGGTGGAGGAATTTATTCGTCGACCAGCTTTGGCTTCTCGTCGTGCTCTGTCACTCTCTCTTGCTCAATTTTCTATGGCCTGAGTGACAGTTCCATAGACTGCGGTTAGATATGCTTTATTATAAAAAATTCTGACAACATATCGATTTCTAGACATGGTGAAGATAAAGACGATCAAACATTTCATTTATGAATTTTGTGTCCTCATCGAAATCAGATTGGGCCACTTAAGGCCCCATATATGGCCAACAGTAAAATGCGGTCGCAAAAATTCAGTAAAAAAATACGGTTCCTCTCTTTCAGGCCATCGATCGCTGAATGCTTGTTGGAATCCGAGACTACTTGATCTTTGAAATGGAGGTTCGATCTTGTAGACTGCGCGATTTAACTTTCAATTCCAATCGCCTTTTTTCGGATCCTTGTTCGGAGCCTTCTTCCAATCTACAACACGGTGTCGCTTGTGGAACTGTCAATTATCGAGATAAAAATAAACGCTTCATTGTTAAAATTTTCGATTGTTATGTACAAGTCGGTAATTGACGGATCGATTTTGACAAAATGTGTTACTTAAAGCTCATTAATTTGAAGACTTACTCTCTTACGTCGGCACTTGAAAGTCACTATATCCCTTCAATAATAATTTTGAAGAAAGCAGATAACAGCGAATATCCTAGCAAAATTCTGGAGAACTTCGGAAGTTCTTGATTGTATTCGAGCTTTGTGCGCAATAACAAGAACAATTTTCAGGGATCCTGAATTCGAACATTACTTTGAATAGTTGAGTGCGAAGAATGTTGTCATATACAACTTTGAACTCCGTAAAATCATACGTTTAGCATGGATATGTCTCGATAGTTGTTGGAAGACATATGTTCGCCTTTTTTGTATATGAGACGGACAAACTTGTTTACTTACTCCTTAGTTGCCTTTTTTTTCTTCACACACCTGTCATCAAAGCGGACAAATTCCAAAACTTTGGACCAAACGGCCGGCAGTTCAGACCCTTTTTTCGGGGGTGGGATTTACTATTTGATTCTTCCATGCGATTTTTGCAAACTAAATTATTTCTTCTACGATTGTTTTTTTTTTTCAAAATACATCTGCCGTTTGAAAATGACAATTAAAAGTCTGATCCAGAAATGTCAATACTATCAATTAAGGACAAACAGCAATGATCCAAAATCCAACAAGCAATTATTTAATCAGCAATTTAAGAATAAAAATTTAGTTGGTGGGAATTTAATAACTCCAAGAAGGACATAAACTATCGACCAGCACCTGCAGGAAAAATTCTCCCTTCCACTATTTATGGTGGTGTGAATAAACAAAACTGTCACTTTTGCCGCGACGATCTTGTCTGCTTTATATGAACCCTCCAAAACGGAATATTTTAAAATCAAATTAATATTCCGAATAAATAATTAGGAGTGAATGAATGGGACACATTAATGTTCTCGGCACCACCACCACAACCGCGACAATCATCACAGAACCGCTGCCGACAATCGATGCCAGGAACAGTGAAATCCATTTCCACAAGACTGCCGATCTGGTGACTAAACGATGAGCGCCAGAGAAGCTTAAAGAGCGGCTACTGTATAAACAACGATTAAAATATTTATCTGCCCGCTTCTGATGTGGACACCAAGGTATTCCTGTCTCGTCCTTCGATGTTGAGAAAACCAATAAAAATCGAACAATGTCATTAATTTCATGTTCGCAATGCCGGAGAACACCTCCGAAAAAATATTGTCAACGAGACGACAACAAAACAGGGCGCACAGATCGTGAGGACCAGTCGAGACAAATGCACCTTTGGCAACGTTGGTTGCCCTCTGCTCCGGATACACATGTAGATACTCTCCAAAGATGTTTCACGGATGTCTGCGATTTCTGCTGTTTTTTTTTTTGTGTTTGCGAATTCTTTTAGAGCCATCGAGATAATTTGCCGATAACCCTTCTCAATATGCAATGCAAAACGGGAGCACTTTTCAGATCACCTCAATACTTGTCTCGCCAGCCAGAGGACACGAGGACATCTTCATCTTCGGCAAAGTAGCTGCGATCAGACACAGACACTTTGTTTTTCTGCCACTGTGGTGTTAAATGGTAGGAACTGTCCACTGACTTTAATGTACATTTTTTGTTCGACATGTCACACTTTAATCGCTGAGACCTTTCCGGTTCCCTTTGTTTTTTCTTCCTTGTATTCTTCTTCTCTGGATTTTCGCGTTGACTAAGGAATATCCTTTTTGCATGGAGAGGTGCCTCTGAAGAAAAATAAAAATTTACATATAAATTGTAAGAGAAGCACAGAGGATCACACAAAATGCAGGTGCAGACGTATTAACGCATCCCACAGCGATAAAACGTTGCGGCCTGTAAGAGCCGGGGGTAAGTCTTAAAACTTTTATAAGTGGTTTCAGACATTTTAATGTTAGTGGACGACAACATATGTGACACCAAGCATAGATAAGTGATAGGCTCCAATGTACATATTATGAATAATTAGAGTGTAAATATCGTAAATACAGTCGCACAATGATAGTACTTAAGCCGTTTGGCAGCGTAATTTGTACGTAAGTATACTCGTACTCTGCCGAATACTGAGACGCAAAACGAGCGAGTAGTTAATTGTGCATTGCAAAACAGGAAACGAAGTTTCTTCTCGAAAAAGCGTAATCGCATCTTTATCAAAAGAAGCTTCTCCACCTTGACTTCATATTCCTATCTTATAGATATTATCTGGCCATGATGTTTTGGATCAATAATATAATAAATTGAATTTAAGCAAATGATCAAAGATCAACATTAAATTTACACTTAAAGTTCACTTTATTATTATTATTATTATTATAATCTTTATTGTTATGGAAGTTAATTACAAGAACAATATTTGCTTAACCAAAGCTACCAGGACTATCAGCTAAATATTTCAATAAATAATACATGGATACTTATATTTAACGAGGAGTAGGTATAAGTTAAGAAAATATATGTATATGTTTAAGTTATGATTGTATGGTTTATAGTATTAAACAGAATAACAGAATTGGTTAAATGTTATTAATAATATTGAAATACTTGAGAAGCATAAATGTTTTCTTGATGTTGGTTTCTGATGGTGTCATGAGTAGTTCTTTAAGTGAAAGAGAGCAAGATGTGCTTGTGAGTGCTTCCTGAATCTTCTGGCAGTCGAGGAGATGTTGCATGGATTGGGGTGTGTTTTTACAGCAAAGTTGACAGTTGGATAGTGTGATTTTGTTCAGGAGGTACCCATTAGTAATTTGGGTATGACCCATTCAGGTATGATGGGTATGACCCATTCAGCAGCAGTTAAAATACACAAATTTTTACACACTAACATTTATTTTATGAAATCATTTCTGAAATTGGTGATTCCCCTTATAAGTAGAGTAGAAAAGTAGTTGCAACTGCACGTATTATCTTTTTTATTTATGTTCAGTTGCTTTTTTGTTCTCGCAAGTATCACATTACCAAAATGAGCTCAAAAAAACCGAAAGTGCTAAAATTACAAGAAAAGGCAAATATTTTGGACTTATAAGGAAAGGGTACAAGTGCGGTAGCTTTAGCGAAGCAATATGGTGTAACAAAGTCAACAATTAGCAAGATAAAAATGAAAAAAAAGAAGATTTTGGACTGTGTTAATAACACACTATCCGGTCCGGGAAAAAGAAAAACATTAAGAGCATCAGAGTTGCCGAAAATGGAGAAACGTCTGTACCAGTGGTTTGTTAAGCAGAGAGAAAGGAATTATCCGGTAAAAGCATTAGCGCTCAAAGAAAAAGCTAAAGAGATCCATCTACAACTGAAAGAAAAAGAATGCTCGTTCAACGCAAGTGATGGATGGTTGCAGGGATTTAAAAAAAGATTTGCAGTTCGTCTGCTTAAAATCACTGGGGAAAAGCTATCTTCGCAACCTTCGCTTGTCGAACCATTTAAAGTCAAGCTGAAGCAAAAAATTGAAGAAATGGGTCTATCCCATGATCAGCTATACAATGCTGATAAATCTGGATTGTTTTGGAAAATTTTGCCAGAAAAGTCTTACGTATCAAGGACCGAAAAGACTGCTCCGGACGTGAAAACTGAAAAACAACGAGTCACTTTTTTATGTTGTGCTAATGCTTCCGGAAGTCATAAACTTAAATTGTTGGTGATTGGGAAGGCAAAAAATCCACGAGTTTTCAAAAATTTCAACTGCCCTACGAAGTATAAAAGTTCCAAGTCCTCATGGATGACATCAGCCATTTTTAGAGATTGGTTTCACAAATCATTTGTGCCGCAGGTTAATATTTTTGTGCTGCAGAGAAAATATCGTTTTCAGTAGCTAAGATTTTCTAATTTTAGGTAACAGATTTTCTTTTAAAAAAGAACTTGCCAGTTAAAGCGCTCCTCCTAATCGACAATGCTCCGTCTCATCCAAGTGAAATTGAGCTTAAAGCCGATGATGGAAACATAATTGCAATGTTTTTTCCTCCAAATGTTACCCCACTTATCCAACCAATGGATCAGAACGCAATCAAAATAACGAAGCTGTACTACAGAAACAGCCTCTTAGCCATGGCAAAAAATTTAGATCTAGTAGAGTCAATGAAAAGTGTTACATTAAGGGATGCTATTACAATTCTAGAACCCGCATGGAATAAAGTAAGCAAAGATACAATGGTAAAATGCTGGCAAAATGTTTTACGTTTCACGGAAAATGAGACAGATCCGGAGGAAGATATTCCGTTAAGCATACTGAGAGAAAATATGAACTCAGAAGTTCAGCAACAAATGGAGCTTGCAGTTGATCTGCTTAATGAACTAAACCCTCAGGTTTGTCGATTTTTACAATTGTTTCAACAACACGACAGGTCATTTTTAATTTTTTTCTTTAGGTTGACTATACAGTATCATACATTCAGGAGTGGAATGGAGATATTTTGCCGGATAATGTTTCTAATTCGTGTGAAATTGAGGAGTTAGAAGTGCTCGATGATGAGGAGAACGATTTAAATACAAATGTGCAGACAATAAAACCAAGCGAAGCCGTCGAAATATTAAAAAGGGCTTTGGATTGGGCTCAATGCGAGAATGTTGAGCAAAATGACTTAAATGTATTAAGACGTTTAAGAGAGAAGGCTCTCTTCCAAGTGTTGGAAAGAAAAAAACAGCAGAAAAAAATAACCGATTTTTTTTAAATGCATATGTGTGCATGTACAATTAAAAATATGATCTCATTTAAAATGTATTCTTTTGGTTCTAGTTGTGTTCTATGTTTCTAGTCAGGTTGAATGCCTTTTTTGTTTCCTTTTTGAATTTGTTTATGTTTGGTTTTAGTGTATAATTAATAAAAACTTTTAAAAGCAGATGTTTTTTATTTAAAAATTTTACATTCGTAAACGTCAACACCCGCGGTTTTAATTAGTTGACGTTTTCCCGAGTGCACAGTACTATCGAAAGGCCTTGACAGTAATGATGGTTGTAGTCTTTCCAAGATGTTTGCCTTTTAGTTTCGAAGAGTCTTTTGATTTCTCTCTAAAAGTCAATTCGGTTCAGGCAGTTGAACACTTGAAGTGGTTCTCTAATCGCCAATTTTGCTACTTGATCGGTGTTTGCGTTTCCAAGAATTCCCATGTGCCCAGGCACCCAAAGAAGTTTTAAAGAGTTTTTGTGTTGTAGCAGCTTATCCCTGATGGCTTCGATAATTTCGCAATTATTGCTTATGTTTTTTTAAAGCTTTTAATGTAGATAAGCTATCTGTACAGATGAGTGTGGTTTTTTTCCCGGCATCTTTTGTAGCTTGCAGTATAGATCTAGCTTCTGCGGTGAAGGTTGAAGCAAAATGCGGCAACAAACCTTTTGTGAGGACCCTTTGGTAGTCATCGACGACCGCAAATGAAGTGCAGTGTTTTGTCTTAGAGAGATATCAAAATTTACTTTAAATTTAGATGCACGATTGTACTTAATAGCTGAACAGATTCGGATTAAACAAGGCCCTGGATGAGGACAAAAGACTGCTTCCATCCTGTTACTGTGCAACGTTGGAAACCATCGCCACCATAAACAAATGTACCTATAATAGATGTTAAGTTGGATATAGCCTGCCTCCGCTATATGAGACAGGAAACCAACTAACAAGGATGTACTGAGATTTTTCGTCGCAAACCAAAGAAAAAATGTCCAAAAATCTGTCATCCTATTTTAGATATACCTTTGGTTCACCAAACTTTTGTTCTAAGTTTGAATTTTCGAAAATAATCCACAAAATAAAATGGGACAACATAAACTCCGCTTCAACTGAATAAGCACTTACATTGGTTATTATAAGTTGTTAATTTTTTCCAAACATTGTGCATTAATGTATCATATAATGACGCGTACTGTTATAAATATTAAAAAGTTTTGAGAAATTTTTAATTTTTTTTTTTTGAAACATTGCAAATCGGCTTATTGACTTACTGACTCTGCTAGAAAAATGCTTAATAAGTTTGATTACAATTACAGGATTTATTTAAATCACCGCTTACCTGATGATACAGAAATTTCAAATACATTAAGAATGGTGCGAGAAACAGGATAGTTTTCGTTCGGCACGGCGACTTAAATCGGGTAAGGACAAGAAAGGCATTTATCAAATAAAGAAAAAATACTTATCAACGACTACTCGTATATTGTATCATCTAAGAAAATTGTTTTCCAAAAAACTTTTAGAAACTGTCTATTATGGTCTATTCCAGTCTAAAATCCAAAATGGTTTAGTGTTTTGGGATGGCACTTATAACTACAACACACAACCCCTGATAGTGGCGCAAAAACATATTTTAAGAATTATGTGGAAAAAACGACGTCGAGAGCATAGCTTCCTACTTTTCTTGTGTTCCGGAATTCTCCCTTTAAAACATCTCTACTTTTATAAAGTGCTCAAGGTATTTCTGTAAGAAGCGGTAATACTCTTAATCAAGAATCTACTTCATACGAACTACGAAGTAATGAAAGCTGGCATGCTATTATTTCAAGGCATTATACGCAGCAGTTCCTGAATTTTTATTCTTCGGTAGCACCTAGGCTATTTAGCAAGTTGCCCCTGATTTAAGAAGCAATTCAAGTCCTTTTTCTCTTCATAAAAAAAATCAAAACCTGGTTATTTTGCTTTGATTTTGAACAAATCAATAATCTTATCAGCTTAGTAGTATAATAAGTATAATACTAATATCTCCTACTATTGTTTCTAATATTACTTAAATGTTTGCTTTAATGTATTTATTTTTGTTTTGCCTTCTTCAATCTGCTGGTATCTCTACTAAACACTCTACAATCTTTAAATTAAATATACTTAAGTTTATTCTTCCACACAATACATTCGATACTAGTTAATTAAACTAAAGAATGTATAAATTTATTTCTCAATAATTATTGTATATGGTTTTGAAATCTTAAATAAAATTAATTAAAAATTCAAAATGAATCATTTAAGAATAAATGTATCCATGTTTTATGTGTGAAATAAATAAAATTGAATTGAAAAAATTGATTGAATACTGGAAGGAACAAGTGATCTGTCAACTAGCCCTCAATTGTAATTGTTAAATGTTTCCCTATTGAAAGTTGGGAGTACACTCTTTCATCCATACCACCACATACATCTGTGTAAGAACTCCTATCAAATGATAATGAACAATACCAGCTTTATTTTGTAAACCTCCTAGACATATGAATCGCAATTAACAATACTAAATATATAATATTTTTACAATCTTAAAAAATGTACTGAAAACAATCCATATTCTAAAAAACAGACTCATTTTGAATGTATGAAGCTTACAGGTTATCTACCAAGTACACTGAGCATTGCAACGTGCTTGGAATTTTTAAGCGCAGACTCACTCTGAGTTAACTCAGTGTTAGCTAACTCCGGAATTAAATTAATCCCGAGTTAACCAATGGAGTAGTTTTTCAGTGCAGGGTTAAGTTTGATTCCATGTTATCGATTAAGTTGAAAAAAACTATCAACATCTGTCTATTCTGACAGTTGAATTGTTACTTTACAAAACAAGAGAATTCAAAAATAAAATAAAAACGAATTGATTCTTTCATAAGTTTTAATGTTCATACAATTTCCATAATAATAAAATGTACTTGATGAACCCGCAACTGTTGACCTGCTATTCGATGAAAAACAGATCATATCCTGTTTGTTTGAAGGAAGTATTTTATTCTCTGATTAGAGTATCCATTCAGCTCAAAGGAAAAATGTTTGCAGGTTTTATGCCAAAGACTTAACACTGGCACGCAAATTTACGCAACCAATGACGGATACACACAAACCCAAGATCTTATGTTGCACCAATTGTCGCAAAAAATGTAAAGAAGCACAAAAAAGTTTCACACAAATAGGAATGAAATCAATTTCTTCGCTTGCTTTTTCAGTATTTGTCAAAAAACATCTGTTCATTTAATCCGGAGTTAACTAACCAAATTAGCTGAGTTAACTCTTTCCTGAAAAACACGTTTCTGGGGTTTGAAAAACTGGGCCTAAGAGGACATTCCCTCCGACACAGGAGCTTCAATGATATGCAAACATGACAGAGCTCACATTCACTTCAGTCTGGAAGTCAAGAAAGGAAGAAACGATTCTGTCGTAAGCATGACCCCAGGTCTTTCAGCCGAAATTTATTTCGTGTGTAAAAGAATGAAAGTCCTTGTTTATAAAAGAATGTACACTCTGAAGTTACAACATTCTGATGGAAGCAATCTTAAAATGTACATGAAATGTCGTTTTGGACTGTAATACTAAATAGGATGAGAGCGAGGCACTTTTTCGATTTTCCCAAGGCACAGCCATTCTGTTTTAAGATCGTAAACATTGCTTAGCAATATGTTAAAAATACAACATAATTTATGATCTTTCGCTTTCTTCTGATTAAATCAAAAAAATAAAAAAATAAAATTATTTCATTTTTTTCGTTTGTAAAGCTTGTGTGTGTGTATTTTTTTTCTGATACAATCCCTCTGATCCGAACGCCGAACCATATGTCTGGCAAGTGGCTTAATTAAATAACACTACCGAGGCAACATCGCGCTTTAACACAAGAAAACTAAAATAACGAAACACTTTCTATACGTCGTTGATTATTTCAGTTTTTAAAAATTAATTAGCATTCCTTCGCGCCGCGTCGCCCAGCAGGAGTGCCACCATATGGAGTCTCTTGCAAACGACCACAGGATTGTTTTTGTATGCCCGTCAGATACATAATTACATTGGCAATGCCAACCAATGTTTCCCAAGTGAACAACATTGAATAAAACGAAGGTCCTGCCATATGCCACGTACATACATTCAGATACTCGTACGCACACAGACAATAAAACAGATAGGTTCCCTATTTTATCCTACCGGTCAATGGACATAATAATGAGAAAGGATACTCAGAGTCAGATACTCTTATCGATGGTAAATTGCAGCCTGACAAGCGGTGGTCGTATAAAATTATACATTATGCTTTGGTGTTCGTTTTGAAATTGGTGCACAATGGAAAGTGTTTCGTCATCTGGCCACAAGTTGACCGGGGTTGCACGTCGTCGTCTATCGTCCGAAGAAAATTGCAACACAAGGGGGGGCGCGGGGCGGAGGGACCAGTCGGTTATGTCTTCTTGCCAAACAACTTGTGTCCGATTTAAGCCTGACCCAGTAAACTGAACTGAAAATCGAGATGGTTGTTGTTGTCTCGTACGGAACACGCTACTTTGCGTTTTCTGCCCTCATTGTGGCTAGTCAGTCCATGCGTCACACGCTCGCACGCTCGACACACATGCCGACATTGATTCAAAAAGTTGGCGCCTTTTGCACAAAATGACATGACATCCCAAAAGTGAATGAACCGCCATCAATGAACGAACTACGGAGCGCCTCTTCAACTTTGCACTATATCCCGTCCGTCGTCCGTCGCACGCTATATGATTACATGAAATGCAACCCTTTCGCCCGACAACCGACGCACAGATACACGCACGCACACATCAAACCATCGGGAGCCCCAACGTACATGTATCTAGATACTTTTAAACGCCTATCGTGTCCAACTACATAGAAGAAGATTGCACAGATTTTGGTTTTCCTTTTCCGCATTTTGTTGCTGTCTTTTGGTATAGAGAAAGGATTGCGTGATATTTGTTTATAAACATTTCAATCTAAGTATAGACACATGAGTACACTCAACCCGCACCATTGAGGTTGGACTGTTGCTCGACGATCAAATTGTCACACGATATGCTCATATTTGTGATTGCAAGCGCGTTTCTGTTATTCTCTTAATTTTTTGCTCACACTCGTAAGTTTTTTTTTTCCTTTAAATAGAAAACGGAACGCGATAAAAAATTTGCTTAATTCGATTTTAAATACCCGCCGGGACCGGTGCGGTCAATTTATCACGGACCAATTTAGGTCGAACGTGTACCTAAGTTCGTATGTCGCTCAAACGAAACCCACAGGTAGGAATAAAACTCAAGTCACCGGCGGCGGCGACAACAGCCCCTGCGAATGCGATTTGAGAGGCTTTAGCGCGACGGCTTTATTTATGCTCCTTGATGAATGTGCAAATTACATATGCATCTACTAGTGGAGCCAGTGGGTGGTTTTGGTAGAAAAAAAGAGTTTAAGGATCGGACCAACCCACTAAATTGTTGCTGTTTGGAACTTTCCAGTGGATGAGTGGTGAAAGAGGCGATATTTAAATGTAATGAGATTGGAAAGAAAATCGTTTTAGTTTTCCTTGCGCTTTCTGATGGGCAATTTAACAGGAGTTTTGAGAAGCTAATGGCAAGTTTTAAACTGATTCGACTGCATCAATTACGCTGAAAGCGATATGGTCATTTCACTGGCAATAAGCTGTGCCATAAAATATCTTAAATATTACTCATGGAGGGCTTCAAATGAGTTTCAATCTTGTTTGATCTGGTGAAAAATGCTGATAAGATATTTTTACTTTTAAAAGATAATTTCATTAAAAAAAACAGCATTTTAAAAACAAAAACAAACAGATCAAAACTAAGTACCTACTTTTATGATACAGATGTTAAAATAGACTTACAAGGTCAAGGGAGCATGATTACCCTTATAATGCAATATGCACAGAGTGAGCAGAAGCCCTAGCAGAAGAATTGGAAAATTGTTTGAAACTCGGATATATTTTGAGTTTAATTACTTGCTGCATGGATTCCAAATTGGAACACAGAATTTGATATCGACTAATTTACATTCGCTTAATTCGCAGTCTTTTTTTTCGATATTTGTTGATATACAAGAAAGCTAAGATTTTGGAATGGTTTGGTTTATCAGCCTGCTGTGAGAGTCATGCCTTCATAATAGACCCAATCACAAATTGTCTAACACGGTGACATGAGAATGGTGTGAAGATTTCAACACAATATTGAAGAGGCTTTCGACAGTAAAACGTTTATTATTTCTCCCCTACAATGATTCTTTCTCAACCTAAACTCTTTCTTCACTTCAATATCCTTAAAAACGTTTTTGAGCTGCACACGAACGATGCTATAAACATTCTGCTTAAGTTCAGATTCTTGTCCCAAATCATGGCCATTTATGTTACGTTATAGCGTGATTATTGTATCAGAAAGAGGTTTTAAATTGAATAGCTTATCACTTGAGCATTGGTCAAAAACTAGCTGTAATTTTTAGAAATACATTTGGTTTTCTGTGGTTATTTCTATCGTCACAAAGGTTCACCATCTTTCACACAAGCAGTTTAGGAAGTTCCAATGGTCTATCCATTGAAAAAGAAAAGTTCATATAGTGCAAATTTTTTTTTCAAAAGTAAGAAATGATCCGTGATACTGGATTGTCTGGATGTACCCAGCAAAAAACGTTGCAAAATCTAAAAGGCTAAGGGAAAAATAATGGGAAACGAAAACTAAGGTATTTATATGATCACAATAGATGTCACTTATAAATGCCGCATTTTTTAATTCAAATAAGGGTTTCGTTTCTTAAGACTTACTTAAGCGTGATAAGAAGACTGACTGAATTTGGTAACTTCTAAATTAAGATTGTTAAAAGTGAATTAATAAGTTCTTAAAAGTGAAGTGGATTCAAGCCGGTTATATTTTAATTGCATTAAACGTAAAAATTAACGGCTGACATTGCCGAGTTCTTGAAACGCCACTACAAGCAGCTTGTGAATAAAATTGATATAATATCCGATGACGTGGTGGAAGATTTTTTAGCTTCTTTGTAAACCCACTGCCAACATTTATGATTTTTCCGATCAAATCCTTAAGCAATCGTGAAGATTTCGTTGGAAACATATTATCTGAACATCGATTTGAAGCAGATCTCGTAAGTAAAACACATATAACATTTTGTTTTAATAGAGTTGTATTTATATTTGCAGAAAATATATTACTTTCAACCAAAATCCGAAGGCAAAAAGAGAAAAACTTCAGCGCCCGGAAGACTTACTGTCCGAAATAAATTGGAACGAGCCAATAAAATAATAACGCATAAAATGCGGCAGCAAAAGCGTGTACCTTATGACCAATAACATGGCCATGGTGAAATAAGGAATAAAATAAGGTATACTGCATGTATTCAGAATTGCTTATAAATGATAAGCCTTGTATTTTAAGGCTTGGATTCCATTGTAACAAGCAATATATATTGCTATCATTTTTTGCTGAGTACTTATGAAAAACTGGAAAAATAACCACCAACTAACTTTGACTGAAATTATATTCCGTAATTAATTAGAAAGTTAACACTGCTCAATGATAACAATTTTTGAATATAATTTGTGCATGGCCTTTTAAAAAGAAGCCTTCAGGTGGTCCAAATCATATAAGAACCCTTATCACGTCGGACTTCCTCAGTGCATAGGTGGCATTTAACAAAGACAAAACCTTAACAGTGTACTCAAAGGTTGGGTAGACGAAATGTTAAAGAGTTAATTCGTGAACTCTATTGAAAAAAGGTGGTCTGCAAGAGCACAACTAAAAATCGGAGCAATCTCTCCAATATTGTACATTCGTGCCATAAAGCAAATCTTAACTGAAATATAACCGCACACGTTGATGACTAAGTTATTCGAATAACAAACATATTTTCCAACAACGATAAGTAATCTAGCCCAAGCTGCTTGGTGGAAACTATCAAAATATGCTACAAAGCCCGAGTGCGATGATGAAGTTACTTTTACTCCCAGAAAAAAACAGATCCAGAACTGCAAACTATCTTATCTGGGAAACATGACGTGCTTCGAAATCATCTTGAAAGGAATGCAGAAGAGATGTTAAAAAAAGGACTCAATATTTTCGAGCCTGTTCAAAGCCTTTGCCTGCACTTCTTCGGCAATATCAAG
Organism: Orthonevra nobilis; assembly: GCA_963555765.1. Taxonomy (NCBI): domain Eukaryota; kingdom Metazoa; phylum Arthropoda; class Insecta; order Diptera; family Syrphidae; genus Orthonevra; species Orthonevra nobilis. The sequence continues at coordinate 48,226,481 of OY743227.1, read as the reverse complement.
ATAATGGACGATAACGCGTCACTTAAGAGAGTCTTCGAATAACAATTAAACGATTTTAAATCTTTAAGTAGGCTTTGACGTGACTTGTGGCTGAGAAATTGAGTTCCCAAAAAAGACAACTAACGGCATAGTGTTTTTGTGTGACATAGTAACATTGTGAGTTAGAACTGTAAACTTTTAACAATACTGCTTGCGATAGCAATTGACTTTTCAGGAGGTTTATCGGAGAAAAATATTCATTAAAAACCGTTAATGAAAATGTGCATAAATCGTAGGCCATAATTAGTTCTAGTAAATTCTCGACATAGACTTGCCAGTATTTTTAAAGCACGCTAAACTTAAGTATGTAGACAGAGTTACCGGTGTCGGGCTTAAGATAAACAGAAGCATTACCACCACAAATTATGTTAACTATACTGTTGGACACACTATGCAAACTTTGGCTGTCTGCGGCATTCACTCCATAAGTAACAAAATAAAGATTGGTCAAAACGCTTATTTTACCAATTATCTGCTTCTATTGCAAGCCCGATTCCAAATACAGCATAAGCTATTTGACGCATTCAATGACACTATAACAAAAATGTACTCCCCTCAGATTCATACACTTGTGTACAATGTTGGATACTTTTTGTAGCACGCCCTGGCTACGGAAAATTTCTAATCAATAGTTTCTAAATATTAAGGAAAGCATATTTCCTTCTTACATGCAATTTAAATTAAATCTATAACCAAACTTAACAATTGACTTTAACATGCATATAGGTAATTAAATTAAAACTTATCCGAAATAACTGATCATGAGACAATAGAAAATCTGTTGGTAAAAAGCTGATCTGTTGTTGAAAAGTTTAACTTTAAGGCATGCTTCTAAAATCATATAAATTTTGATTTTATTAAATGTTACATAAAACCTCGCTTTCATAGCCTTGTTGCTAACAAGTTTCTCTTCTCCCTTGGGTCTTTAAGATGAGAACCCAACCATGCAGGTATTATTTATTTATATAGATAGTAATTTCTCATGACCATGAGCTGATTCTTTTGCCATCAACTCGATGCTCGATGAAAAATCTCACCGCGTCTTGCCAGTCTAGTGCTAATCAACTGATAAGATCGGCTTCGCCAAGCTATTATAAATCTTCGCTCGATTAGAACCCTCCTCCCCAAACAGGCCTGGTCCGGTGGGTGCCAATGTTTCAAGCGATAGGACCAAACAATAACACTTCTGGCTATCAGCTCATCTCATGGACTCATGCACACTGAGCATTATTCACCGTCGTTTGCAGCCATTACAAGCGCGCCTAACAATTATAATGAGAGAGAGCCCAGTCAATGGGGTCGGTAATGAGAGTAATTGCTTGGCTGCCCACTATAAATATTCATTGTTATCCTTTTGCTCTATCCCGTCTGCAATTATGTCAATAACAATATGTGTGATCTGCACATATCTGCGCGGAAAAAGGGTTTCACCAAAAAGATACTTCAAAAAAGAAAAAAAAAATATTATAACAAAATAAAAATTATCTTTTCTGTTTTCATAATTTTAGCGCAACGCCGCAAAGTTCAGGTATATAATTGATATGGGGACGACATGTCGGGGTGATGGAGTATGCAGATGTAGTTGCTGCAACCGACCGGCCGTTGGTGGTCGAGTCCTATGCGATAGGACCGCCGAGTAGTCATTGAGCCTGGTTTAGTGGAAATCCACACCTGTAATTAGAGTTGTCACCCCGTGGTGGCAGAAACGAACGTTCGTACACATACACAGCGCCACATGAGTGCACACAATTATTCAAAAGACGTCAGACAGACATCAACGAGAGATAGACAGATAACTGGCGGTGCAGTTTTATAGCAGCAGTCGCAGTTGAATGCAAGTATCCGTTGGCGTAAAAATAGTGGATCTGTAGCAAAGGCTTTCAGTTGGCAAGAAAGTTCTGTCAAATATCGTTTACTATCAATTTGAGTTTAATATTTCTAATTACGCTAAGTGGTTTCCAGACAGACAATGAAGCAAACTTCAAACCAGTCTGGACTATTTGGAATGGAAAAAGACATTGGGGCAAAAGTTAAATTTTTTTTTATATTCTATAAAAATATTAAAGTGCCTTGAAATGACTGCATTTATCATAAGTCAGCCGCATTTATCATGAAGGAACGAAGTCCTTGCAAAACATGGCAGGATGTTTTTAATGTTCCACGTTCACTCTGCGTAGTCCACACCATTTATTGATAATATAAATCAATTGGCATCAAATGGACGAAGAAATCGGCCAAAGTAATATAAATTTATTAGACAGGAACAAGGTTTTATTAATTATGAAAAAAATTGAGAATACGCGAAGTGAATTATTTTGTTATCGGGGTACCAAAGCCTCAATTTTGATTTGACCTGTCTCGATTTTTTTTCATCGGGTACTGGAAGCATAAGGAGTTTACTATAAAACCAACCACAACTGTGATGCTTATGGAAACGAAATTGCGGAGATCGTTGCAAAACCTTCGAGGAATTCGCCTTTGCGTCAGAGGCGCCTACATTAATTTCTTCATCTATATGTCATCTTCCTACCTCAAGATCAACACATAGCCAAAACTACTTAGTCTAGAGATTTTGGGAAATTTAGGGTAAAGAATTTGAATGAAATACTTTTCAATGGCATTACTTAGTTAGATGTTATTTATCATATTTTGGTATTAACCTTTATTTGTACGAAGCTTTAACACCTGCATATGTTTGTACATATATATGAACGCGGCTTTCTACTCACAGCCCTGAAAACTGCCGCCACATGAGCAATATACTTAGAGGGATGTGACACGTTTGGTTATCGGTAGGGAAAGAAATTGCGGAATTCGCAGACATATCTCTATATGTTAAGGATAATGCACAAATTGTTAAAATATGACTAAAAACTATATCACTAAATATTTTTATGAAACAAAGGTCCCCTGCCTCTCTGTTTGTTTGTCTGTCTGAACGCGATAAACTTAAAAACTACTAAATGGAATTTCTTACAATTTTCACCAGTGGACAGAGTGATTCAAGAGTGATTATTTGGCGGGCGCTGCAAAAACTATTCACAATACATACAATAAAGGACTTAATCCGTATGATACACCTCATTACCCACAAAAAAATCAATGGAACCATATGCGTTGTTATTATACTGTACTTGTCACAATAATAAAATTACTTTTTAAAATAATATAAAAATCAGACCTTTCGTTAAAACGAAAGAACGGTTCTAGGCTTAGTCTAATAGTTCCTATAAAATTTATAATGAACATATATCCTAATTATATAAAATCTTTCTGCGTTTTTTTCTTTCATCCATATTTATATAAGAAATGCGGAAACACCTTATCCGCGGGACCAATTTCGAAGTTTTTTAATCACTGATTGAATGGCCCTGTAGAACTTTGAATCGCGCTTTCCGATTTTAGCAAATCGAAGAAATTTTTTAGAGGAAAAAAATTTATGAAAATCGAAATTCAATACACTTTTTGCATGAGGAGTCTATGGTAGGTTTTGATAGAACTGTTATTTTAAAAATAATCAGAGCTCCGAAACTTCGAAAGACTCCTCAGAAAAAGGACGTTTACGACTTTTTGATGAAAGCAACTGGCGACCGAAACGGAGACATTATGATTATGAACATATTAACAGTGGGAAGGTGAGACAGCGAGTTCGTACGATAGTACTTATGGAAGGAAAAACTTTTATTCTGACGGGAAAGAAAGATTAATTAAGGGCACAATGTGGCAAAATGTTTTATGGCGAAAAAAAAACGAAACAATCAAATTATTTGGAAATTTTAAACGATGTTTCAACAGTTGTGGGGTAACTATTTGTTGGAAATAACTTTATGCTTCAACACTCTAATGCACCAATATGAAAAAAAATAGTTTATGTTAGAAATATGCGTCGGAAATTTCGCAGGACGTGTAGAAATGGCCACCACAGAAGATCTTAATGTAATAGATGAAGTTTAACTGGATCGCATATTGTGTCAATGACTGCATAGCTTATTGAAATAATGTTTGCTGAAACCAAGCCAACGATTCACAAAACTTATGTAAACATCACCTTGAGGTCCCGCTCAGAAATCGGGAAATACACGTTTTCATCAATGCTTGCAGAAAATGTGGATGTGATATGAAGTCAGTTTTAACTTTTTCATAATCACTGCAAATAAGTAAAAGTCAAATTGGGAAGAACGTCAGGGTTAAGATAAAAAAATTAACTTTTCAGGCGCAAGGAAGACTACTTCAAAATCAAATCTATATTTCTTTAGATTTAGACTCTACGAGCTTACATAATTTAAGAAATAATTATAACTTTCAATGTACACTACGATTTTTCGTTTCTAAACTCTCTAAGCAAATTTTTGTTTTCCAATGCAAACAGTTGAAATTTTAAATGTCTTGTATTAAATGTTTTTTATTTATTTTATGCCCTTAATCCATTTTTACAATTTTGTTGAGAATCCAGAAAAGCTGGGGAAACAGGATTTCGCTGAAATCTTTCATTCATTTCATTGCATCTGCAAGTTCGGGAGCTTTTAATTTGAAAACAAAAATAAGAAACCATTGTTATGTTTTTGCTTTCACATTTAAACTGTTAACGTGTACCGAGATCTATTCTTTCTTATCCTTTACGATTTTAAACTGTGAAGAATCCTTAATTTTTGACATTTTTAAAAACACGAAAGCTTCGTGGAAAACGAGGAAACGGTCCTCTGATGATCAGTGAAAATGGAACTACTCTCTATTACTGTCAGGGCAAAACTCATATCTATTTTACCTCGTATATACTCGTAGATTGTGAATTGTCTTTTGATAGTTTTGCAATCACATTTCTTAGAAATCACTTAATTTGCTCGGCAAAACTTGCCCATTGTTTTAATTCTTATGTACCTCAAAACAGTTTTTACAAAGAGACAAATGTGGGTGTACCACAGGATTCTATATAAGGACCTATTTCTCTTGTCTCCATCGAAAACACTATAATTGTAGACGGCATTACTCTAAAGCTTATATCTTATTGATCAATGAATAGTGGATAGCTTCTTAGCCCGAGAAAGTACCCAGTGTCACCTACGTATCGGAAATCAATTAATTTAAATTGACTGATCGTCTTTTATAAGTACTTAGATTCTTACTAAAGATACAAGTTGCATTAAATGAAGTGTCCAGATTCATTTGAGACACACCTGCTGTAAGAAGTTCCGTGGGTTAAACGTTTAGACATAATTAATATTACAATATGCTGTGTGTTCCTCTACAGTAAAAAACTTAATATAAATTACTCGAGTTTATCCCACTGATTTTTTGACTTATTGTGAGTCAATAAAACCAGAAAAAGTCGTTATTTTGAAAACATTTGATTTAGTTACTTTAATACCAAAGTGATAAATTTATGAGGTATTTACGCATGAAATTTCTCCATTTTCAATAAGCTCGTTCATAAATTAACTTTCTGCGCTATAACTACCAACGAAAAGCCTTATTTTATCATAAATTCAACAAGGTACCATCTTCCACATTAAACTCAATACCTCTTGACGATTCCTCGACTCACAATATACGAGTATGTAATAATTCTGCATACGACAACGTGTACCCTTTTCGGTCCCGATAATCGATATCAAAATTATTAGTGCGCTGCCATAACTACAGCGTCGTCGTTTTACGCGCGCAAGGCGCGGAATTACACACAATAGCAGGGCACATGGACACTTAAAGTCAATTGCCTCCTCTCAGTAGGCCAAATGTATGCACTTTAACGCAGCCAATTGCTCGCTACTCTTTCCCATAACCATGACTGCCCCAACCGCTGGAGGCACAATGAACGCGTGTTGCAACAGTAGCCAAGCAAATGCATTCGAAATTAAATTCTAATAAAATTTTTGCACGCAATGCAAATATTTGAGTGGGGAACCACTCAATTTGAGAGATGATAACGGCCAACAGAGGCGATAAATCGAACCCAAGCGATGAGTTCCCGAAGAAAGGATAAATGGTGGATACCACCTGTACGCAGCACGGGACAGGATCCAATGTGCCACTGTGTCATTAATTTCACGGCAAGACAACAAAAAGGAACAAGTTAAAAAAAAGGAAAGAAATTGTCCTCGTCAACACTTCCGACACATAGTCAGAGTCAGGATAAGTCATCAAGAATCGTCGACTGCAAAAAGGGATAAATATCCCCAGTGTGAGATGTCCCAACATGGTATTCGCAGCTCTCGTACATGTCTACATTGCCGCCGCCACCGCACAGATTGATGGATGAACGTGGACAGGCGATAGCGCCAGCAGGTGGGCACACTGCCACTCCTGTGGCCCCCATAAGGCGGGCTAATGATTGAAATGCTTCAATCTATTTGACCAGACTTACTGGCTAAGGATAAGGGTGGCGGTGAACAAATGTATTCCACCCTGCTGTGGTGAGTAAAATGAGGAAAATTAAAAAAAAAAAAAAAAGTGCATACATGCATAAAACTTACCTTTTGCCGTTGCGTCGCCGCCGCTTTGTGGCATAAACGGTGCCCAGCTGGCTCATTGCGAGGGCGCTGCTGTTTGTAATTGTCGCCGCCGTTTTGCCTGATTTTTATGTTCCCTTTTTCTTCAATGATCTTATTGATTGATTTTTTTGTTTTTATTCGTTCACGTTTTCATTTATCGGAGATCATCGTGCCTCCTATAACAACCTGTTGTATTTGATTAGTAGTTGCATTGGCTAAATGCATAAATTTTCCTGCAACAAGATGAAGTGGGTTTGAAATTAACGGTTTCACAAAACACAAATATGAGCTCCCGTCGGCATCCCAATGTAGTTTTCTAAGCTCTTAATCTGAACAAAGCTCTGAGCTGACTTAGAAACAGCCTGTTTAATGTAAAAAATAATATTATGTTTTTGTAGTCTTGGCTTGTATGGCGTTTAAGTAAGCCCTACTTCCATAAACAATTTGTTCAATTGAAGTTAGGTTTAGATATTTTTGGACGTTATGGAACCTTGCAGCTGTTTTTTTTTTTTTTGCTTAAAAGAATATATTCTGTTGAGTTTTTGCTACAGAAGCTGAATAGAAATTTAGAATGAATTGTGGATGAATGACATACGGGTATGAAAACCTTTATCATGGTATAAAAAATTAATAACTCTTTTTTAGTAAACGATTGGTATTGCCTGGGTTTTCTATTTAATGAATTAAACCTTCATTTAGAAACGAGTTTTCAATTGAATATAATGTTGGTTTTTCAAGCAAGAAATTACAAGTGCAAATTACTCGTACATTTTGATTTTTCGTTTTTTTGTTTTTCTTGTATTAAAATATTGTGTTGCCATTCTTTCAAGATAAACTACATAAATAATTGAGTTTGTGTCTAAAGAAGCTTATTCGAAGCCCATTTAAGTTGAAAATGGCGGAAAAGTTATCAACAAGACTGTTTGCCGTGAGAAACAATTGAAAAAAGACTGAATGTTGTAATTTTTTTGAAAAGATTAAGTGTTTTGCAAGTACGACATGATTGTAAACTTCTACCTTAGCTATATGCTAGGGTGTTTTCTTCTGCTGTACGTATTGTACCGGAATACAATTCACAGTTGCAGCATTGGACAGATTAATTGCAAAAATGCTTTGCATGACAGGAAGGGTAAAAAAACCTGATCGCATAAGAAAATCTTTTCGTTAAAAAACAAATGTTAGCATCAACTCGAAAAAGAAAAGAAAGATATCACAAGGGCTGTAGAGGATTGCAATCTTGAGTTATTGTTAATACTTCATGTACATTCAATAAACAACAAACAAACATAAAATAAACAACAATTGGTTTTGATGGAGATTTGAAGTCAAATGAATACAACTTCAAGTGACTGAGCCGCATTGTTTTAAGCAAACATTTTAACTGACACCTTAATCAAAGTTATTTTTTATTTGGCCAAAATCAAACAGTGGAGTCCAGTTTTTCTATACCGATAAATACGGACTCGGGCAATTATTTCTATGATACCAAAACAGCTTCGGATTGTACAAAAATCTTTCTGCCACCGATAGCAAACGGAAAAAATACAAGAAAGAAAGAAGAATTTAACGAAACCACAATTTAATTGTTCTCGTAGACTTTTATTTTGGTTCTACTCGTAGAATAAAAAATTTTATGTAGAGATTGTTAAATTTTTTTTCAGTAGGCAGAATTTCTTACCTTCGCTTAATAAACCAAGTTCAATGGATGAGTAATTCAGTCTTTGTGAAGTACTTGAAGAGATCAATATGAATTATGAGGATATTGTAAGGAAATACCAAAATAATTGCGTTGACACTCCAAAATTGAAGCAAACGAAGTGGCAGACGAATTGGTCAGAAATGATTGAAATATACTTCCGGAAAATAGTGTTCTTATTAAGCCTCTTGCACGTCAGATAGGGTACTGAAAATAGCCGACCAACGATCTTCAAAATCAACTAAAACAGTGTATTAAAGACGTTATGCCCTGCATTCTTAGGCTAAGTAGAATACAGCTGTGGATAGCGGTGGGCAAATCGTTAACTTGAGCGGATATTACTCATATATTTTGCGATTGTTAGGATATAGCTAGAAGTCGTTGAAAACGTTAAGGCAGCTACTTTTATGGAAACCTAGAGGAAGTAGGACACAAAAACTACAAACAATTTTTTTTTTACTTTTGAAGGTAAATAAATTGTTTTAAGAAAAGTGTCAAGACTGCTTCAGGGATCGCGATGGGCCCATTATGGTGGCTAGCGTCTTATAAAGTTAATAAAATAAATGCTATTTTTGTGTCTTGCGAATTTTGACTCTAAATCAATTTTTTTTGAGAACTTAAGATAAATGCCAAACATTACTTGATACCTTCAGTATGCAATCAGTTGATCTTCCATTTAAGCGATATTTCAATTGAACGTCAACTGTTACTTAAGATAGGAAGTCCTTTTTAAAAGTGAAAACGAAATTTTCAAAAATTAACTACCGAACATATGCACCTGCTCGTATTTACAGCAAAAAAAAAACTTCAATGAATAGGCCTTACATTTCAGAACAAATAAACGCTCTGGCTTAGCTCCGATTGCATTGAAAAAGCCATTGACTCAAACAAAATGATTGAGGATGTTGATCGGACAAGATATCGAAAAATCCTGGCAAAAAGAAGAATTGATGCCGTGAATAAAAAGTCTTCGATTCTATACTTGAGCTATCACGCATCACATTCAATAGCGCACGAACGAAAAGAGACCTAAGCCTCATCCTCATCTGAATTAAGAAGAAGAGTTGTACTATCTCATAGCCTTATAGCTAACACCTGGTGAAAACGCCGCAAAACCTATTTAGCTAAGAGGGTTGATTATCAGTTTGTGATTTTTTGGTGTCCTTTCGGCTTTTTCAACTTTCGCTCATTACACCACGTTTACTCTAAAAACTTAAGATGCATATTCGGTTAATATCTAGCTTCTAGAATAAAATCTAAAATTATCTGATCTGAGCAACAAAAAAAATTACAGAATTTGTTCAGTGCTCTGCTCGACAAGCTCATCATATTTTAATTACCACGCTTTAAAAATAAAGAGAATTGATCTATTTTGTGAAACAACATTATATTCGGATAATATCTTTTTTGTTTTTGCGTTGAGGCAAAACTGTTTTTATAAGTCAGACTTAAAGTTATTTCTGATGCTTATTTTTGAGGACGAAAGTGGTTTTTGTTCATCGTTGCAGATTGATTACAAGTACATCGTATTGAATATCGTAAGCTTATAAACAATAAAAAAATATTACGAAATGATTCTCGAAGAAAGATTTTTTACCGATTTTTATTTATTTCAAAGAGGGAACAATTTTACACTTCATAGGGATTGTTGAGGAATTAATGTGAAAAACAAAGTTATTAAGAGTAAACCCGATTTAATTTTCGATAGCTTTCTGTACAAAAATTGACGGGTCCTAACAAGAAAGGTCTCTAGTAACTATTCATAATTCATCTGTGATGAAAACCTACATGTTTGCGGCACCAACATTTACTAAATTTTAAGTCTCATGTTATTTCCTTTTTCGAAAGGCAGCGGCAACAACAAAAAAATAATGCAGAAATAGTCTATTCTCCACAATATTAGGGTCTGTAGTTGCACTCTCTCATCTTTCTGTTTTTAATGTAAGTGTAACTGCACTCGAAAAATATCAGAATACAATGATAAATTCTGAATTAAAAAACCATGGCTTTTTTCCATAATACGGCTGACATTATCACAATCTATTTTATGTTATCAAAGCTTGTCGACCGGATATTTCACATTGGTAAAAAGTCCTTGCTGATCATTTACAATCAACAATTTGCAAATATGCTAATCAATTGACTCTTATACGAGGTGCAGGATTTGAACGTCTTCTTGTCGGATTTCAAAGTTCGAGAAACATGCGGATAATGGACGTTGTATCCAACACAGAATAAGCGAACCTTTTGGATGAAGTTAGAAACGATAAAATTGTGACGCCAAAGAAGTTTCTTTTCAAATTTTATCGAAATGTCAAATTAAAACACCAAATTCGTATCTCAAGGTCTTAAAACACCTAAGTGTGTTTAGCAGGCTTAGAAAATGTTTTTTCTTTTTATACACGAAGGCCGTTCGAAAAGTCAATGATTTTGATGCAAGATAGCGCTTGGATCGCAGAGAGAATTTCTTTTTATGTTTGTTTCTTTTCTGCATATAAAAAAAACGGGTTTGTCAAACACTTGGCTTTTTACAGTGATCGAAAGAAATTTGTTATGTATGATTAAGCCAAGATGGAAAAACGTTTGTCTCGTGTTTTAATAAAGCACTCATTTTCGCGCGGTAAAACTGTTAAAAGAACTGAAGATGTTGCGGCCTTACGAGAACACAAGGTGCCGAGCGCCTTCTGACGTCATTTCAACGGAAGAAATGGTCAGCAAAATCCAGGTTTTTTGTGAAGGACGTGCACCAGGTCAAGGTTTTTGAGATAGCTGAGATTGTAGCGTTTTTAAATGATTCCACCATTTGAATTCTGCAACTATTTAGGTATGAAATAATTGTCGGAAAATTGGTACCCGCTTGCCAGAAAAAAAGTTTTGCGTCATCACTATATTGGACCGGCTCATTCGTCAGCAGTAGCAGCAGAAAAATCAGCTAAATTGCCATATGAACTGCTTCCTCATCAGTCCTGTTCTTCATTCATCAACCGTCGTGCGCATGATGTGTGCTACGAGAACTTACAATAGAAAAAATAGCATCTAAAAATAGATTCTAAGGCGAAGGAACAAGGATGGAGTGAAAGGAAAGAATTCGCTCCAAAGAAACCGATGACAGTTTCGTCCGCAATTTATTTTTTGGAATAATTACATTCGTTATTGAAACCACGTGATACGTGGCTGAGACGTCTTCATCGCCGCCGGCTTTTTCATAAATTCCATAACGGTAAAAAAATCTTCGGAAAGAAAACAGACAATGTGAATGAAATCTAACAAAATGCGTACTTTTCGAAAAGCTTGAAAACATGTTGCAGTCAGTTTTTAATTATCAACGAACAAACCAAACAGACACCACAAAAGGTTGACAAAACAACATTTACAAACCGAAGGGTCAAATAGGATATCCTTCATAATTAAATAATAAAGGCAAAAATACTTAAGTTTGTATTAACCAAAATATTGCTTCAAATTGAAACAATATATTTGCCTCGAAAAACATTTTAAAAATAAATTTAAATCAGTAAATCAATCTTTATATCACGCAAAATAGACAAATCTAATTCCCAAAAAGATTTGTGCAGACACCTGAAGAAATATATATTCAAAACGCAAAAGAGCGATATTGCTGTGGTTAAAATTGACGATAAAAATAATAAATTTAAAAAATATTTTGTCCATAGTGTTAACTAACTGAGTCAATCTGTGATATTTTCCGAATATGTTAATGTTATTGAAGGTTGCAATATCGATTTTAAGTTTCGTCCAGTCACTGATAATTGTATGAGTATATTTAAAGTAATGAATAAAAAAGAACTATAATTTGATTAATGTAGAAATATTAAGAAACGCGTATAACATTATTGCACCAGTGATACTTCGTTTAATAAGCTCGTCGCTTAGTGCAGGCATATTTCCAAAGACTTGGAAAGAGTCAAGAATTATACCAACAAAACAAAGTGCATATTCCATAAACTGTGAACTATGATTATCGACCAATAAACATGGTATTAATTAATTAACTTATTATTCGTTCAAACCATTCATGCGAAGCTTGTAAAAATTATGTTATTATTAATTCGAAAAAAAAAATTGACAAAAGACATTGTGTTATAGCTTTAATCCTTGAGCTAAAACGTGCTTTTGAGAGCGTTAATCACACTATTTTGCTCTCAAAAATCAAAACAAAATCAACATATAGTATGTTGTTAAAGAAACAGAACTAAAGTGGTTTAAGACATTTGAAAACGGAAGATGTCAAGACACAGTGGTTTACGACAGTGTATCATCGAGAACAAGTATAGAGGTATAGTATATAGGTATACCACAGGGCTCAATCAAAGGTGTTCCCCTATTTTTGCTGTTCATAAATCATGTGGAAAAAGTTGTCAAATTTAGAAAGTTGGTCCTTTTCGCAGACGATGCTCTTTTGAACATATTGGGTGAAAATTTCCAAGATTGTATTAACAAAAAACACTGCGGTCTTAGTGCACCGACTCATTTTAAATACTGACAAAACTAAATACATGATTTAAAATGGCTCTCCAAGTCAGTCCACATTCATAATAATGGTGGATAACAAACAAAATTAAACTGAACAAAAAAATATTCAAAAAGCTGTATGTCCAAAGACAAATTCGTCGGTATGTTTCACAAGCAAGTACTTTTAAAGTTTATTATGTTACTATCAAACCCCACTTCGGGTATTATTCAAATATCCTGTATTTGTGTACTACAAAATAACGCTAAATTGGCAAAACATCAACCAATGCCTATTCATGATGACTTTGATATTTGTGTACAAAATGAAGCATTAAATTTGCCCACAATAACTATGTTCGAGTGTGCCTGCTATGGAAGAATTTAGTGTTGAACGGACAATCCAACGTGTACATATGTACGTACGGACTTCTCTCATTTAATCACCTTTCTCAACATATCAGAAATTCAGATACTCTTTTGAGTTTTAAAGTAGCTTTATAAATATATTGTAAATAATAATTTATTAGTTAAAATATATAACTTCAATCTCAAAATGTGAACAAGAATTATCTTTTCAAGAAACAAATGACAACCAGGCCAAATAACTCGACTAAGGTATTTGTTTATTTCTGTATGATAATGATTTCTAATTAATTGAGGTAATTGTTAAATGATAAAATGCTTCCCGAAATAGAAAAAATAGTCAAATCGTTTTAGAACACAATCTTTCTTACATAAAGGCAAAAAATCAGGGATTTGAAGTAGGTGCGAGTAAATCCCGATTTCGATTAAGAAACAAGCAAATGACAAATGGTATAGAAATATGCAAATGAAGTACATTTTTCTGAAGTACATCCGGAGTAACACAATTTGGTTTTGTAAATATATAAAGCATAGATAAAAAGTCTCAAACTCAGATTTAAAAATCTATTGTAGAAATGCTTAAGAAAGTTGAATTGTCTCAAATAAGATAAAATTTATATCCAGAATGTGACTTGAGTTTTTAGGCAAGGATTATTCTATTCGCCTGTCAAACTAATTTTCCACTTGGTTGAAAGGCGAAAATTCATTGTCGCATAATAAAGAAAATCAAATTTTGTTCCCATGAATATCATCAATCATCTTAAATCAAATGGAGATCTGCAAAGCATTAGTAACTGTGCTAAGTTCAACGTTTTTGCTTGAACCACAGAAAATAAAAGACTCTGGTGATGTATTGAAATATCAAAGATTTAGACGTAAGCATTGTCTGAGTGAAACTTGAAAATAAAATAATCATATCGATACTACTTTTAAGACAAGTTAACATGATGTTTCAATGTATTCTCTGGATATCGCAATTAATGTGGAATATGCAGCGTTGTACTGCTGAAGGCAGGAACAACCTCAGAGATTAGATAATATTCTCGGATGACATGACAACTTCTTTAAAAACCACGGTTCTCTCTATTTTAAAGCACTCTCGCACTCCATCCTTCCGACTTTCCTTTCACATCACAAAGACAATTTTTTGTTTTCCAGAATTAATTCGGAATATCCTCATAGTTGACGTAAACGATGAACGATAAACTATTTGAGGTTATGTTCATAGGCTATATTTGTAATTTTAACGCTTTTGAGACTTACTCTGGAAGGTAATGCAAGCTGTTTTTTGTTAACTTATCGTATAGCCAATTCAGCAAATTCAACACTCAAAGCAAGAACAAATTTAGAGCCGAATAGAATTTGGTCAGGAATGCAGCTAGACAAGAACAATAAATTGTGAGCTCAGGTTTCACGTAAACTGGTATGTATAGTTAAAAATATATCAGTGCACTTTTTGTTTAAACGGACGTCTTTCATGCTTTATGCACTCAGTACGAAAAAAAGGACGACCCGTACTTAAAATGAATAAATAGGCTTGCATCAGACTTTTATTCAAACCGATTTCAAAAACCCGTCTCCAATTTATGTGAAAATTAGGCAATTTTATGTTTTTTCTTTGTTATTGACCAAGCTCTATTGCTGGTATTGTTAGAAGAATTCAACATCAACATTTGAAATTCTGAATTCGGCATCGATCGAACGATCGTTTTTCGTGAACTATGCTGACAATTTGTGCATAAAATGAAGCCTTGTGACTATATTTTACATCACAGCAACTTCCATTGAGCTATTGATCAGCTTGAATAGAAAATATTGACACAACTAACTTTGGACTTGAGATCAAACGACATTGCCATTTCTGAAGTAAGGCAAGTCCAAAAAAGATTTTTTAGACCAATATGGCATCATCGGTACTTGCCTTTGAAGAAAAATATTAAAGCTCGCTTTTCAGTCAATGGCAATTGAATCTTGGGAAGTTTCTCTGGCTGTGGAATTGAGAAAAAGAAAGCCGATGCACCACTTCTAAAACCGAACTATTATGATATTTTATCAGTCAGTTTTTAGAATCAAGCGCTTCTGTATGTAAAAAATTTAAGGAAAGCAAAGCTACTGCAGTATTTATAAACCTTAAACGAACATTTGTCATACAATTTAACTTGACAAAATACCAAAACTCGGAATTGGAATTCAGTCCACTGAATTTAACATTCGCGAATAATGAACTGGGGGATGCTTATAGAAGCGCCATAGAAACATATTTTGATAACATATCAAATTAAAGAAAAACGGGCTTGCAATGAAAAAATTAATACTAAAATCGGCGAAGACTCCCAACGAAATATCGTAAGCAATGTTAAAATTCGAGTTCGTCTGTAAAATCAAATATCCTGGTTTTATTGGTGATGAGATGCTTCAATTCAAAGACTGTATTGACTACATTTGTAAGACGATAGCAACAAAGGCCAGTGTATCCCAAAAAATAAGGAAAAACTAATCATTAAAAAATGCTTTGATATTAACATGCTCACCATACCAGATGTAGTTCTCCACTAAAACGCTGTTAATTTTGAATGGCAATTGGAACTTTTTGGTCAAAAGTTAGCGCATTCAGCTGAGTAATTGAAAATTGAAGCCCTTTCAGGAATCCTACAACACTCATGCATTAAATAAAAAATGGAAAATGGTCAGGTTCACAATTAAGGAACTAAAATTTCGTTCACAATTTTAATTTCTGAACGGAAAACTGACTACAAATTCAGTTGACATAGCCAGATGTCAGATGCAATTTTACTTTCAAATTTCACTTGAAATTTATCTGTGAATTGCGTTTGTTCAAAAAATTAGCGGGAGATAATATTTTCAAATACGAATTGATTTAAATGAGTGACACAAAGAAAGTGTGGACATGTGTGCCAAGAAAGCGACCAACAGAGTCAATTATAAATTTTGAAAAATTAAGCAATGTTTGGATTGCGTGAACACCAAGACGAAATCGTAAAACACTTAGAATTTGAATTTCCTCGGTTTCATTGACGTTCATTTTATTGACTTCAAAAGCAGCAAATGTCAACCAGGTTTCCGGTCAAATTCACGGGCTCTTGCCCGATCAGAGCCGGTTGACTAACTAGCTGAACGGGGCCAATGTCCAGCATTCTTGAGAAACAATCTTTCGGTATGCGATGGTGACGACCCACGGAACACACTTTATGTACTATGATATATTATTTCTGTTAATCGTGACGAATGGATCAGTAAAGAGGTAATCGTGGTAGTCTGTTTTGACTTCACTTCTTTATTATTCAGGCCTTGTAAGCCAATACTTAGCGAATTTTTTGTGAATGGTTCAAAAATGTACCAAAAAGATCTGCTTCGTCAAATTCAGCCAAGTAAACTATATATCTGAGGTTATTTTGTTAAGATTTTTCATTCATCACGATTGGAGAAGAACCGCTCTAGAAAAAATCACAATTTAAACCTTGCAACAAAATGCAAACATTTTCCTTGTAAAAATCTGTGAGTTTCCGACACCTGATATTAGTTTATTTATTTTTATTACTTTTCTTAAAACTCTATCATTGACTGCTACACAATTAAAAGTCTAATGTTTATAGTTTATTGCATCCCCTAAGCACGAGTTAAGCCACCCTAAATAGGGGTACTGTGTTGGTTTTCGAATGAAGCTTTGCTAGACATATAAACTCCGAAAAGATACGTAAGGACTTCGTGACGGGAGCTCATAAATGAAAAATATTAAATAAACAATTTTAGCGTTTGATATCCTTTATTTCTGCACTAAATTGTCGCACCTTCACTTTGCTAAATGACTGCGTTTTATTTACGAATTGTAATTATCCTTCAAACAATTTATTTTTATTTATTCTTTTTTTTTATCCATCAATTGCATACACAAAATTTTGACACATTCAATTCAATGACACACGATTTAATAGATTGAAGACCGGTAAACTCTAGTTTAACACAACATTGAAGACAACAAATACAAAATAAAAAAAATAAAAACACATCGGGCCACGTTGGTGTTAACTGCACGCACTCACGCTAACGACACGCAATCTAAGGATCATTGATCCTCTCCGATGATTTTTCGCGACCAACTTCGATGACATGACATTCTGTCATCATTGACACATATTCGTGATGAACTTATATATTTGTATTTTGGAAACATGCACTATAATTAAAAAAAAAATCACACACATTTACTTAAAGGTCACAGCGCGCGAGAATCCTTAATTTATAAAATCGCGTCGGACATTCAAACGTTTCCGTGTTTTCTTTGCCTCGGGGGCGATATCCTTCGTTACACAATGTTCAATGTATCTGAATACAAAAACAAAAAGAAAATGTTTTTTTTTTGAAGCGAACAAGCGATTGCGTTATTGTGATTAGGAAAGGCGGCAGGCAGGAAGGAACAACCGACAATAAGATAGGTACACGTAAATGAACGGCGGAACTGTTTTGTTTTTGTATGAAGCCAGGGTACGAACTCTTTGGGAATCCAACAAGAACTAAAATGGAAAACCAGTCCTGCGAGCCATGGGCGAGTTTCGTTTTACACAATTCCAGTCGGCGGTCCGTCCTCCTGGTCCGGTTTTCGAATCGAATCGGCCAGGTATAAGGAGCTAAAGAGACAGAGAGTCTGACGACCTGCCAGAGTGTAAGGGAACTACTGGACGAATGGCGTATGCTGGAAGAGTTGAGTGAATATGATAGAGCACCAATCTAATTGGTAGGAGGGTCTAAGCAACTGTTGGAAGCGAGACTTGCATCTAGATACAATGTATTCGGCATGGAATTGAAACAGCGTTCATTGGAAGATAATTGGTGTTTTCGAAACATGAAGCGAGACAACTGCTGGTGGAATCTTGTCTTATTAGATGTCGATGGGGGTGGAGTTTGCGTGGGAAATTAGAAAAAGCTTTGGAAAGCAGAAATGTATCTCAGAGATACCCATTCTAATTGGAGAACGCAGTGGAGTGGGATCAGATTGGAAAGTGAAAGTTTCATAAGCATATATGTGTGGGTGGATGTGATGCGTTGACACATCATTTCATACGTCAATCTAATTTAATTTTCGCACAATTGGCTATGATTGTTGATGCCAAGGTGAACCAGTAAATTGACAGGCGTTCAAACGACACGACCGACATTAGCTGCCGACTTCGGCAAAGAACTATGTACACTGCTGCATGTCACGCATGTGCAGATGGCTGCGTTCTTTTCCATTTCTTGTGTTTTTTTTTTTTGGCCAGTATGACGTCAGTTTACATTTGCGTGCTCGATAGATGGTGAGTAAAGATTGGGCAAATGAGTTGTTTTTGCTTTTTGTCTCTACCCCGGTTGGGATGAAATGCAGCAATCAGCAGGAGATGTTGGGGACTGCTGACTGCAATTCAATGTGCGGTTTTCATAGGTTTTAAGACGCTATCGCACATTATCGCAATATGTCAGCGCACAGTGGCAGTGACGTTTTCTCCCCACATGCACACATGCCGCGTATTTAATTTGTCAGTTTATTTCCCTTTTACACTGACTGAAACTGAAGCCGCTGGCTTATACTGGAATTCCTCTGTGTGCAGCCAATTTACTTGTCACGTCAAAAAGTCTGGAATTTTGACATAACAAAGCAGGTGGTAGTGGTGCATATTATTTGTTAGTAAATTTATTGGAGTCTCTGTATTGTGAAAAGACGAAATATTTAAAATCGAAAAACGAACAAATTGTAGCCAAAGGCTTAGCTTTTACTGACTCGTCGTGTCATTGTGAATGGAAGATATTTGTAAATTCTGATTAACAAGGTCACGACCAGACAGTGGCACTTATTTCGAGACATATAACCTCCAAACGATTCAAAGTTCTTTCACTTCAAGTTGAGTGATTTTGGTGGTGAATCAAAGTTTTTTTTTCTGACTTTTTTTTGCGTTGAAATCAAAATAGAGTCTAACAACAAATGGGGATAATGTTGTTGGCTTGTTTATTCCAACTCACTGGTTTCATTAAACGTAATGCTAAAGACCTTAAAGATATGTTTAGTCTTCGATCTTTGTATATTTCATTGATTCGATCCGTTCCAGGAGCAAGGAATCCTTCCCTAGTTACTTACGCTAAACGCATCGAAAAGGTACAGAGGCGCTTTACGAGATTCATTTTTTACAAAATGCGTTGGAATCTTATGCCAGATATAAAGCCGATAGAGCCAGATGCCTCCTGCTTGGTCTGAAGTCGTTGGAGTCTAAGCGTTTGATATAACCTTTGTGCGTTACCTGTTATGCTATGACATCAAGTGCCCAACTGGAGATTAAGGGGTTTTCTCTTTCAGCGTGCCCACAGAAAAACTTATGTCCAAAATGATGTCGAGAGCCATAAGGTCTTTCAGTGAAATATGTAGGGATATGGAGCTTCATACATCTCGGCTTAAATTTAAAGAGTTATTATCATATCCTTTTGAATTTAAATTTTTTTGTCAGTGTTTCTTACTACTTTGAATGTTATAAGTAAATTGTTTGTTCTAAGTTTAATATCTGTTAGCTAGTAAGTTTGTAGATTCTAAATAAAATAAAATAATGAGGTCCTTCTTAATGGCTAAACCGATTTTGATGCAATGCTTTGTGCGTATTTGAGCAGGTCGCTGGATGGTCACCAATATGAAAAATTTACCGATAAGCCTTTTGAGAAGCCAATAATAAACATTTTGAAAATAATTCACAGTAAAGTCAGTGTAATTTGTAAGAAATTCACTGAGTGTTAAACATATATTATTCAATTTAGATGGCGATTCATTAGTCAACCGAACTGATACTCAGACACACTTCAACTGAATTGTTATATTATCCCCAACTATCGATGGTTAGATAGATATCTTTATTTCGAAACTAATTTACAATATTGGGGTTACCACACATTTTACATTACAGAGATTCGATATAATGCTATCTTGCTACTGAAACATTTATTTATATTGATGAAATTGAATTTTGATATGAACAGAGTATATCACGGATTAAAATTCGAAAAAAAACCTTCACTGAATAGTTGTAAAAAAAAAAACTATATAATAATACAGATATAATGACGATACAGAAATGATATGAATAACACAAATATTAAACAATTGTTGACATGGATATTATAATACATTGATTAAATAAATAAATAAATAAATAGAAAATAAAATGAATAAATTAATAAATTATTAATTAAGTAATAAATAAATAAATATATATATGTATATAAATAACTATATAAATTAATAAAGAAATTAATAAATATATATAAAAAAAATAAACTAAATAAATAAAGGAAAAAAGAAAGTATAATTATAAGTAAAGAAACAAACCTTTAAATAAATTTATGAACAAATCAATAAATAGTAATAGCGGTAATAGTATATCATAAACGAATAAATAAATGAAAACAGTGACTGAATAGATAAATAATTAATTAATTAATTAAAAAAGGATTTTACAGAATATTTAGCAAAAAATTCTGTAAGAGCACAAATTCGGTATGAGAGAATTTTCTACAAAAGCACATTTATTTATGAACCTTTCTGTAAGTTTTTGTATTCTTACAGATATCATTTCAACATTCGCTCTTTTATGCAGGCTTAACGTGGAGTGATAACAGGGAAGTTTAAGCATCATTTTAAGTAAATTGTTTTGTGACACGTAATTTTTTGATGTGACATTGTTCACAACTACCCCATACTTGGCAACCTATAGAAAGTATTTCCTTTTTTAAACCACACGGAATTTATTAAATTAACTGTCATATTGGCATTCATGATAATTGCCAAATTTAAGAAAAGAATAAAAAATAAGAAAACGTTTTCGAGTGAAGATGTCTAAAATTAAGTTAGCCGAACGACGTCTAAAATTTTACAAGTACGAATACAGAAGCCTTTCACAAACTTTAAAATAAAGTCACTCAATTCATCAGAACAGAAGAATTTTTGAAGGTGGATGCATACGAATACGCCACTCTGTATAACTTACATTTACATTTCTAAAGGTAATGATTTTGAGGATATGACATTTTTTTACGCTGATGCCTGTAAGGCCATAATATCGGTACTAAATGAATACATAAATTTAACATAATTTTTCAAATAAGATGAAATTCTATATTTTATTTATTTAGCAACCAAAAACTGCTTATGCAAGAAAAATTCAATCCGAATTTTTTGGCTGCGAAGTTTTTGGCTGCACCACATCTGCTATAATATGGGAGATGAACTCATTATATATGTACATACATCCGGAGGAAGATCATTAAAAGGATCAATTCAAAGCCCTAGTCTTCTTTTATAAAAAATACAGTAATAAATACGTATGCTTCGTCTCCTGAGAAATTAAATTCTGTGAGTTGTATCAGTAAAGGTCTTTAAGTTAAATTTTTTAATTAATGCTTCAGTTGAGCAAGACATCGTATAGAAAATGCTTTGAACATTCTGGCGCAGCGCTTTGTTTTAGGCAATAAACTTGTGTCCTGTAAATGCTAGCCTAGGTCCCGATTCCGCAAGCGTGAGTTTTTAGACCGTGTACACAACAACAGCATAAAACTCACATTCACAGCCTATGTACACCAATGTCAATTTTTGCGATTCGGCAACAAACTGTGAGTTTGAATATGCTTGTGTGAATAATTTTTTGTGAGCAAAGTGCGCTGAATTCAGTTTGACATTTGGTTTTTCATTTATATCGAGGATTTAGAATTTGACTCTCGGGATCTTTTTGTTTGCAGTTTTATTTAAAAATTTAAACGAAAAAATCGTTTTCTAAAATTGTTTCTAATGAATTTGTCGTGTTTCATAATTTATATTTACTTCGGAACAATTCTTAGAATACATCTGAGAATCTCTTGTGATGCATTTGAGGAAACAACAGAACAACAATTCATGGACTTGTTTTGCTTCCCAAAATTCGGCATCTTTTTTATAAAAATGAGCAACAACCTGCATTTATCGTATTACACGGTATCATGGGACTTATAGAGGGAACTCGCATTAAAATAACTACCCCAAGTACTGACCTTGAATACTCATATTGTATTATTGTCGTAAGCGAGGTCATTTTATGAACATGCACTTAGTTTGGGTTAAAATACTTTATTCGTTATGCGAATGCAAACTTTTCAGAAACCTCACACAATGCTTATATTTGGCGCAGATCAGCTTTATGGAAATATTTCAAGACAATGTATCAAGAAGGAAAAAGGAATTGTTGGTTGCTAGGGGATAGTTGATTTCTACAGCAGCCGTGGTTAATGACGCCATGTAGAGCGCATAAAACCAAGTCTGTATTCGCACAGAATACTAAGCTACTATCCTGTTAAAGCGAAAAAAGTTATAAATGCGTGTGTTCTTCTTCACAACATCCCTTCAAAAGTAAATATACTAGTCGACTCAATAGCAAGTGAAGAACTGGAAACACCAAATAACGATGGGCAACTTTCTCATTCAAACAACGCAAAAACGTTAATACAAGGACAAATAAAAAGCGAGAATATTATTGAAACAATTTGTTCATTATTTGTTTTCTTTTTTTTAATTGTAATAAATATGAATTAAGATATTATTTTGTTTAATTTTAGTTATAATTCCTTCTCCCACACTAAAATTTCCCTTTCTCTAAGTATGAGTATCCAGATTTCCCTTGTATTCCTTTTTCGAATTTAGAGATTTTTTCTTCCCTTCCAAGAAAAATATTTTTGGGCGCTTAATAGCGCCTTTTTCCTCTTACAATGTGTTGGTCTCTGCGCAGCTGCATATCTGTCCTGTTACAGCTTCCACCGCCGCTTCAGCCTCAGCAGTTCCCATTTGTGATGGCTCAATAGTAGAAGCTATCGTCCTTCAAAAAAAAAAACAAATGCAGAAATAAGTCACAATAAAAACGTTAACTCAGTTTTATTATAATAATAACACGTACTATATCAGCTTGCTCTTCAGGTAAAGTGAGCAGATCCGGAACATCTACGCCCTTTTTGCTTTGCTAAATTAAGCACCAGCGTTTGCCATTTAGCGTCTCTTAAATAAATGTATACAAAATAATTTAATTGAATAAACAAACTCCAAAATGTCTTCCATAAAGCTGAATTTATATTCATTCTGCTCGTTACTGGCTTTCTTAATGTTTTTTGGGTTCGCCAATATTTTTCGGTTAAAAACGTCACCACTTAAATTCACTGCCAAAACAGTGTGAATAAATTTCTTCAGTTGTGTACACGACAACTGTCAAAAAACGTATTCTCATGCTTGCGGAATTGTAACAAGTCTGTATACACATATTTTCGTGTACACAGCCAAACTCAAGCTTGCAGAATTGGGCCCCTGCTGTTTCCGAACAACTAATATATTTAAAGTGGAAGAATAGAAAGCTATAGCGTCATTGGATAACCACATTCTGATCAGATTCGAATCCACAGCAACAAATTACCATCTTACATATAAAATATTAAAATACGACGTCTAATTAAATTTTATTTTATTTTTATTGTTTTAAAAGCATCATCTACTTACCTGTTTTTTTTTTTTGTTGCCAGCTTTGTAATCAACTGATTTGCCCACACACTTCAATTCAGGTCAAAAACCTGCAAATCAACTTCCAAAAACGGAAATCTTTTGATTTTTCTTCTACCAAGTCGTCACCCATCAAATCGATCAACTGGGTTGAATCTCATAACGACAGCATTAGCAGCTCATCGAAAATAAAATATAAAACTTAAAGTCAAATATCACTAAGTATAATATTTATCGAAAATGCGAACAACGAAAGTCGGACCCGAAATTAACTGGCAGACCAACGTTTGATTTCAAAATCCTGTTTAAAGACGATTGGAAAAAGTCCGCAAGGAATCTGTCGGCCTCAGACTAGTCTTTGACATAGTTCTTGGTGATAACGAATTTTGAAGAGATCATTCGCCCTTATAATTAAAAACTGATTGTTAACATAATAAGCATTGACATTGACAGCTCCCCCTATACCCCTTCTCGCATTTGTTCTTGGTGCAGTGCAGTGAATTTGTTAAGCACTCTTGTTCTGCCTTGGTAGATTTAGCTTTGATGTGCAGCGTTCAAAAGCGATGACAAATCCGCATCTGAATACAAATGTATGCGTCGACTACCATTCAATTTCATCGGTGGAAGGTCCCTGCCAACAGTTTTTCAGCACACTTAAGCGATTACTGGCTGATATATGAGAGGCATATTTCAGACGATCGCATCCGTAAGAGTTGTTTCTTGACACTTCCCGAAAATGATCGTTGCGATGTAGCATTTGTCTGAAAATTGATATTTTTCTTCCATTATGTGCTATTAGTGAATATGGATTCACTTATAATTTCTTCCCAAATTCTGATTGAAGATAGTTTTCAAATCACAAACTTACTCCGAGTCAATAGCCTTAAACGTCAGTATTCCGACTAGACTTGGTTAAGCTTAAATTCAAATTATCTCAAACGGAACTTGTCTGGAAACCAATTGCATACAAAGGTGCTTTGGGCTACTCTCTCGGCCGTACATTCATATGTCACCCACTCGACGCCGATTATAAAATATTGCCACCGATATTTTTTGGATCCCAATCCACAATTCCTGGCAAAGTGCAGGGGACAGGCTATTCACAATCTGCGCACATTAACACACAACGACGATCGGAACGCTCAGGCTGGGAAACATCACATTTTGAAATATCATGACTCCCCATTGAGGCAGACATCCGATATGTAATTAATTTCGTTTGCAGTGTTTAAAGACCAAAACATTCGTTAGCCCCGGTTACTCCGGAACAAGGCCCTCTCTTTTGCTCCCATGGGTTTGCTTCGATGGCGCGGCGACGCGTTGCGCTGTGGCTATTTATGTCGGCAACTACCGAATAATTTTCGACCACAGAAAGAACAAACGCTGAAATCAATACCGAGGGCAATAAATTCTGGAAAAATGTTCATTAAATTATGATTCGTCTTTCGGTGTGTGCAAGTTTTACCGATCTCTTTCACTCCTGGTGCCAGTCTTGCGTCACAGTTGAGCGCCCGCAGTGCGGGGCCGGGATGCAGGCCACTCTTATCCCAGTAGTCCAGAAAATTTGCTCTGAACGAGGGATGCCCTCAATGCCCAATCTTCTCCACGGTAGAGCGCTTCATTTAATATAAAGAGAAAAAAATCTAAAAACAAAATTATGACACCGACATGTTGAAAAAATGTTGTAAGCTCAGTCAAGGCAAAGCAAGCAGAAAGAGAGAAGAACGTCCAGAAAGACAGCCGCTGAGCGAGTGAAGCGCATACACAGGGGGTGTACGTTCAACTACATGCGAGTAAATCAGCGAGGAGCTCCTGGCAAAGATGAAGCCACCACAATCAGAATCAGGCTGGGTCAAGCGCGCCCCCCGTTTAGCTGCTCAGATGGAAGCTCTACACAAATAAAATTTGTACCGCGGTACGATCACCGGATCGGAGTCATGTTGTTGTTTGCTGGAATGTCGAATGAGTTGTTCCTTGACCACTTGGAGTGGGTTGGGGAGAATCCACTTTGACACTGATGAGCGGCGTTTGCGAGTATGCTGCCATATGACCGCATCCTGTTGAAGCGTGCGAATAGCAAATTAATTGCTCTTGTGTGCGACCAGTGATTTGACTCAAACTCAACACACAAACGAGATCAATCAATCAATTAAACACAATATTTATCTAATTAATTTGATCGTCTTTCAGAGTGAATAGTTTGTATAGTAACTTTGCGTAAAAGCGGATCTGTAAGGAAAGGCGGCCCGATAATGCAATGGTAATGATAAGGTAGGACTGAAGCAATGAAATTTATTGATCGCAATCGAAAAACAATTCCTATAAGACTATAAAGCCAATGGCATTCTAAGAAATAAACTGAATTTAAGTTGATTTGCAGGCTTTAGATAGCCATCGATAGCCTAAGAAAACAATCTTAACATGCGCTGAAGGGTGAACTATCAAATCGACAATTTTCACAGTAAAAAAGACTAACGAATTTCAACTTGATCCTTATCACTTATTCATCAATTTCGGTTTGTTATAATTCGAAGTCTTGCTGCATGAAACCGAATTTTGAATGATAAACAAGACGGCAAAAAAGATTTTAGGGACCTATGAAACTGTCCTGTCTGCCAGGAGTGCGAATGGAGGAGAAAATACAAAAGCTGTTCAAATCCATCGACTACAATGGTCCTTTCACGTTTAGCAAATAGGCAACAATGCTCCCGCATGAAAAAACGAAATATCAAATCTGTGGTTCAAAGATTAAGCCGACACAAAAAGGATGTAAAGCAGCTCAAATTGACCGTTTTTGGAGATCCAAGCAAGGTTAGATAAGGTAAGTGCGAATTGGATTATGCGGTGGTTCTTCAAAAATACATAAGGCACCATGATTGGCCAAGGGCGTTCTTTCTATAAATCAAAGCACTTCCCCCAACATATTGCCTTACAACTTTAAAGATATAGTCTCATGTTGATTCGTCTAACTCCCTCCAAGTTTTCACAAAACAAAAAATGTGGCTAGGAAATTATTATAGATTGAGAGGATGCTCAACTATTTGTCTTGAGTTTTCATAACCCCGAATACAACAGTTGATTACCCAGACCAGTAAAAAGAGGCAAATGTTCGTATACATTCACATCCAGTCTCCAGAATTTGGAACGCTCACCCACAATCGGATATCCTACCCATTTCATTTAAAAAAGTTCTTTTAAAAATGAATGAACATCAGTACCTTATGTACTATCATTTTAAGGACATTCATTCCTCTTGAATTTTTATATTACAAAATAGAAATAAATATTGTTTTTTTTTGTGTTTCATCAAAAATGAGAGTATTTACCGCAGTTACGTTTGGAAGACGATATCTACACAAGTCGGTTGTCGGATCGGGTCAGTAAAAAAGTCTACCATCTGTACTTTATTCGACCGAAAAGATGTATAGTAGATAATTTTCGACAAGCTGCACAAATTTTTAATTTTTACAGATCAGATTTTGACAGATCACAAATCAAATTATTGAATTGTTCAGAAAATTCTTTGTTGGGTGGAAATATGGAAATATTGAGCCTTGAGAATTAATATAAGTCTCATTTAGTTGGCAAAGTGAGTGATGAAACAATGATCTGGCTAACACTTAAATTTTTCTTCACCTGTCATCACCAAAGAATAACCTTTGATAACCTTCTTTTCTTGCAAAAATGTAATTAAAATCTTTTTCTTTTGTTTTTGATTTTCATCAAAAAATTTTCAATAAATTGGAGAGGGTCAATTCGCGTTAAAAAATGTAACTGCGATTTTATTTCACGAAAAAGAAATTAAGTTCAAAAGAAGCCAACTTGTAGATATGTTAATAGATCATCAGGGAAATTGAGTCTTTAAGAGTTTTCCAGTTTTTGTTTTTATGAAGTAGCCTTTTGGTTTTGATTCAAAATATGCGGAAAAAACAGTCATATATTTTGACTGCATTAATTTAGATGCTTGATTTTTTTTACAACTATAAATGACAGCAGTCATAGGTTTCTGATATTTATTTCAACTTGACAGCTTCAAGCGTTCCTGAGAATATGCGTGGTGACAGACAGATGGGCAACGAAGTGATTCTATAATGGTTCCTTTATTCCTTTGAAGAACTTGCTACACACAGGAGAACAGATCTCCTTGTCGCAGTCGTGTATTATTTTACTTACGGCTCCACAAAATATTTATTCAACCGCCGATCGACAATGGAATACCCACATAAGTCGGACAGACTTCCAATCTGATCCGCCAAAAAGAAACAGAAAACACGGTTCTGTTTTGAAGCGTTTCGGTGTTGCTTGTCGAAAACGCAAAACTGTTTCGAAACAGCGCTGTTGTCGAAAATTGTTTACTTTCTTATGGCACAACACACACCAAATGAAACGAAACATATAAAAACAAAGCAAACCAGAAAACATGTTTTGTAGCCGATAGCTGGCTTGTTGTTTTTGAAAAATAAAATTTTGATAAATCGTTCTGCATTGACTCTACGGCTGCAGGAAGTACGAAATCTAGGTTCTCCTAGAATGAGTCCAGTGCCATCCAAAACGGGTAGGACTTCGGCTACACATTTTTTAACAGCACGTAAAGCTGTTTTTGTTTTAATTAAAGGCACACCAAAGTGGACACGAAAACAAATCGTTTAGTTTTGTTTAGTTTCGATTGGTGTGTGTCAAAATAAAAAAACCTTTTCTTGAACGAAAACGGTGTGTTTTCAGCTTTCAAATATCTTTTCCCTAAGCCGCGCCTTAAGCCGGGAAAGTAAATAAATGTAACGTAAGGCAGATCTTTAGAATAGGTTGGGTTTTCGAGCAATGCGAATCCCGCTGCTAGAAAGGCATTCATCGCAATTTTGCCCTTGTGTGTTGGTGCGTTGTTTTTGGAAATACCATTTCAATTTCCTCGGAACCTTGAACTATGGACGCGAAAACCTCTTGCGCCAAATTTGCGACTTTGAAGTGCTTTAATGTCGGTAAAGAATGATGCTTTATCTCAGCTCTTAAGTGATAAATTCCGATTTTTTTATATATGCAAAACGACTCATAAATTTATTTATTTTTTTTTCAAACTTGTTTATTTCCACCATAATTCAAACAACTTTCTTAACGAGAAACAAGATAACCGCTTAATCAATAAATTTCCATTTTCGTAAATGGCCAACTAAAAATTGGCTCTCATTACATATAATTTTATAATAATTACTTAGACTAAATTACTAGAACATATTTTGATTGAGATATTTTATAATTTAGTATTAGTATATTTTTTAACAAAGAAAAAAAAAACGAAAAAACAGTACTTACAAACTAAGATAAAACGACATAACCTAACTTAGCTTAAGTGTTAGCTTCTACCCAATCTAGCCACCAGTATTTATTTAAGTTTGACCTATTGTCATTATTAACATCTCTATCAGGTACGCTCATGCAATATTTCCAAATATTGGTTTCATCCCTTGAGCGAGCAGGCACATGGAGGATTCGTTTATCCGTTGCTCTTCTGGCAGCATGATATATGATAGGGACATTACTCGAGTCTGAAAGATAGCCATATGCATCCAGATAAAGGAATGCTTCAGGTGGTATAAGTCCACTTATCAATGAATTTCTAAAATACCTAGGGTAAGGATAAAGTAAACCCGATATGAATTCATTCTCTATAACATTACTCGACCGCGCAAAATGATTCCTCGCAAGGTAGCCGGAAGCATCCAATAGTCTTTTGTTGGAGACGTAATGCCGAAAGTCGGAATGAGCGCTTCTGTACATTCCCGTGCATGGTCGTAGACATTTGCCCTCAAAAATTCTGTACTTCTCCATATAAGATGGGCTTATGTTCCACCACACTGGACTCGCATAAA
Source organism: Orthonevra nobilis (assembly GCA_963555765.1). Taxonomy (NCBI): domain Eukaryota; kingdom Metazoa; phylum Arthropoda; class Insecta; order Diptera; family Syrphidae; genus Orthonevra; species Orthonevra nobilis. Next base: position 48,197,018 of record OY743227.1, on the reverse strand, counting down.
ACAAAATTGGACGCACAAAGGCTTGGTAGCGAATGACCTTAACATCTGATCTGAAATAGTTGCAATAAAAAAGTTTCTTCAGCGACATAAATGCTGCCCTTGTTTTTTTTTAATTTGATATTTACATGATCATTATAATACAGGAATTTATCCAAGTAAACTCCTAAATACCTCACAACAGTTTTTAATTCGATTCGAAGGTCATTTGAAGATGTTATAACCAAATTTCTCCAATTGCATCGCAAGTCTGAATTGCCCGGTTCAGGGCGTAAGTCTGGGTCGAGGTTCATGACCCCATGACGACTGTGAGTCCTAATGTGGGCCATTGGAAATACCCTTAAAAGATCAAACCCATTCATGCCTATGATTTGTTAGGATGGGGGAAGGCACTTGAGAAGAAATTCTATCTTGTGAGTGCCACGACGTCGGAATCATTACTGGATCTAACAATTATCGATATCTTCTGTTTCAAAAAAATGGTAAGGAGGACGTTGAAATTAAAAACTGCAGAACAAAAAGCCCTAGGACACGCGACACTCCTGCCGCGATGCCTCAAAGGGAATAAGGGAAAAAGACTTCAATTCCATTTTGGTCTTTGACAAAAAATCTCATAACATACGTTAGTTGATGGAAGAAAGAGTCTGCTCAATGCAGAGCTTTACCTTCTAAGCTGAAGGTTCCAAGGCGTCCTCCCGAATAGGAGATAATGTCTTCAACGAATGAATGTTGGACAATGGTCTCCAACTCTTCATTGAGCACTTCGCGGAAAATTTACACTAAATTCGAGCTTCTCGAAATGTGACTTTAAATCCTAAAATTGTATCAAAAGCAGCCGTTTGTTAAGGTGCCCATGGGTAATCTCCATCTCCATCTGCCACAGCCAGACTACTGTGGCCAAGTTGCAGATGGAATCATTTCGTTTATTTAAGTCATAAAGATATACGAGTCAACCATAAGTTTTGGCCACTTTCTTGTCGGCATCCATTTTGGAAGAACTCGGAATACCCCACAGCTGCAGAGACGACGAGGACATAGGAAGAAATAACGATTAGAAATAAGAGCCTTCTAGGTAGTAGTTTCTTCCAGAGACTAAAGGAAATTTTGAAACTTGTATCTGGATTTGGCAGATCTTGATGATGTGATAAGCCAAAAATGCTTCTCTATGTCTGTAACAATATTCAACTACAATTAATTAAACTTTATATTCTCATATCGTTGTACACCTTTTGTCCTTCTCGGTCACGTTTTTCAAGTGTTACCAACAATATTACAGTAGCAATTTCGAAGACTACACCTGCGGCGATGACCATTAATGTACCGGATAAATTGTCGCCTCCAAAGACGTCTGGAAGCAAATTAAATGCCACGCCATCCAAATAACCCTTAAACATCATAATTTGGTTTACAAATTTTATGGGAATCATCAGCTTCACAAGAGTATCCACGGCCAACAACATCGATGAAAGTTATCTTAATCTTCGCAAAGTGTCGTGCTCCGGTGATGCTTCATTGTGACAACAGAGTGTAATGCGATACTTCTGCTCGCAGTAGTCTGTATTGCACTACATCACCCCAAGAGATGACATAATGACAAAGTAAGCCACTTCATTCTAATTGCAGGCCAACCCGAACTCAAGAAGGCTAATTAATTCCGCTTTGTGTTCCCAGCAGCGGATCAGTTACAATGAGGGTGGATCCTCGATGGATCGTGCCATCACACCGAAACCGCAACAGGTCGATGTCACCCGTGACAATCAAGGAAGCCTGGGGTATCTTTTGCACAGCGCTTGTAAGGCTTTGTATATCACTCGGCCCATTAACCAATTAGGTATTGAATGTCATTTGTGTGGGAGTAGTGTCAAACCTCAGGGAGAATCCTTAACGGAGCGGATTACTTGAGACACAGTCAACTTGTCGCGGTATGTTTTGCGGTTTGGTGTGCTCATAGCGCTTCAATATTCGAAATGCAATATCTTCGGCTGCGGTTTTTGGCAGAACGGTACTTCGATTTGCGCCCACACAACGCGGATTCTCAAGCCCCAAAAACACACAGAAGCAGTCATGTGTCAGTGATTTGTTTTTTACCCTTCTCCGTAGAATCTAAGCCAATTCTCTCTTTCGACTCTTTCGACATTGTTTCGCTGAATTTGGCGAGATCTACCTGAGATCTCGAATTAATTAAAAATCGAGCTGCAAAAAAAGAAAAAAACTGCGAAGAAATTATAATTTGAATTCCAAAATAATTAGAGAGACCTATCGAAAATGAGGGTGACTGGAATGCACTTAAAGCAAACATCTCACGAGAGCTGTGACTCGGACAAGAGGACGCGACGGACATCCATTCGATAAGGTGACGACTGGGCCGAGAGTCGAGCCCATTGCTGCTGTTATTTTGGTCGACAAACGTAATGCAATTGGCATTAGTTCGATGGTGTCGATGCCATAGCTGCCTGCTAAATTTATATCTTCCTCAATGAATGTGGAAGCCAATTATTTTTTTTGCTGCAACCTTCTTTTTTTTAACTCGATTCGAAGTAAACGATGTCGTCGATGTGTACCTCTGGTGTGGATGCAGCATAACCGGCATCGGCCCTGCCCCAATCCATTGGACCCATATACTGCTGGTACACCGATGGTGATGAAGACGATGATGATGCTTTAAAGTGGTTTCGGGAATCACTTGGATGCATCTTTGGGGTACATAGTACCTTTTAAGTTTCTTATTCTGTGTCGATGATTTTTTTTTTGCGATTTTGTTGGAAGAATGAATGTGAGCAGGCTTGGATGGAATTGTGAAGTGGCTTGTAGAGTTTTGTACAAACAAACATTCGTACATACAGTAGCAAAAGTATGGTGTGCAGGAACGATTTAAATGACGTATTAAAGATAAATTTTTTATGCACACTTACGTGTGCCCATATGCTTGCTCAAAAAGGACATTTTAATAGAAATTATATTTTTTTGTTTGTTTTTCTTAAAGATGGCTTCTTTCTAGGTTAAGATGTATGAACGGCGTGTTAAAAAATAAGCTTCCATTAAGGACTTCGAGTCAATTCATAGAATCCTACTAATTTTTATAAAATAGTCAACAAATGATTTTAAGGACTAGTTTCACCGATTCCTGATAAAGTTTCAGATGGTTGTCTGACATAGGAATATGCAAGGACTTAAGGTCATCATCAAACTCTCTGATACGTAGGCTGCTAGATATATTTCTGGCCTAATAATGAAAATGCGAATATTTATCATCAAAAGTAGTTTTCTTGTTTTTCAAAGTATTCTCCAGCATGATTTATACACTTTTGCATGCGCAAAACACTTTTTCCACTCCGATTGAGACACCTCCAAAGCATGGTTTTTGAACGCTTCAACAGCATGTTCTGGCGACGAAAATCGTTGACCAGGCATTTTTTTCTTGATGTGCTGAAATAAAAAGAAGTCATTGGGTGCCAAGTCAGGGCTGTACGGCAGATGACTCATCGATTCGACGTTTTGGCCGGTTGAAAAGGCACTGGTTTGAGCCGATGTGTGAGAGCTCGCATTATCATGGTGAACAATGATTCGTCTTCTCTTGTTCGTTTTTCGAATTTCTCCGAAGACTTCAGGCAAACAAATTGTGGTGTACCCCTCAGAATTGACCGTCCTACGTTGCTCTAACGGAACAGTCGCCACATGAGCAGTTTTGCCGAAGTAACAGGCGACCATTTGCTTCGAAGTGCTTCTTCCATGAACAACTTTTTTTGGATTTGGCTCGTCTTCGAAGACCCACACGGTCGATTGTTGTTTTGTTTCGGGCTTATACGCATAGATCCATGATTCTTCACCTGTGACAATCTTATAAACGTCTTTTGAAGCTTGCGATCGTATTTTTTTAACATTTCTTTGCACCAATCGACACGAGCCTTTTTTGAGCGATTGTCAAATTGTGAGGGATCCAACGAGAACAAACCTTTTTTACGGCCAGGTGTTCATGCAATATCGAATTTATGCTGGTGGGAGAAATGGCCAGGGATGCCTCTATCTCACGGTATGTCACATGACGATCTTGCATTATCAGTTCACGCACGGCATCAAAGTTCTCTGGAACAACCGCCGTTTTTGGACGACCTTCACGGAACTCGTCTTTGAGCGAGCGTCGGCCATAACTGAATTCATTAAACCAGTTTTTCACAGTTCTATAGGATGGTGCTTCCTCGCCTTATAAAGATTTAAGTTCATCAATACACTCTTGTCGTGATAGTCCACGTCGAAAGTTGTGAAAAATGATGGCACGAAAGTGTTTACGAGTTAATTCCATTTTTTTGCCGAGATGAATTTTCAAGTCTCTGTAAATAAAACAATTCACGATTAAATGACAACACGTTCTGAGCGGTGTTATGCTAAAAAAAAAAGTATGTGTTGTTAATACGCATTTTGCGATACGAAAAGATCTATTTATTCGAATGAACTTTGAATATTTTGGTCATCAAACGAAAAAGGCTATTTGTCGATTAGTAACATGAAACTCGATGAATCTCATTTTCGAAATTCACTGACATTTCTATTTGAATAACTTTAAGCAAACCATTGAAAAATAAATAACAATTGGTTTATACATGAGCAGTGAAAACTGTGAGGCTGACTATATCAAACCTATCCTACACTTCGAATTGGGATACAAAATACTGATCCCAGATAGGGATGACTGGTCGAAAGATATAGTCAGAAATTTGCCAATCTGAAAGTTTATACGGACGGTTCCAAAACGAACGAAGGCACTGGACTCGGAGTATCTGCGATCTCGCCGGAGATCTCCTTCTCTCTGTCCCTTCGATTGCCCAACCACTGCAGTGTATCCCAGGCAGAAGTTAAAGCTATCCAAGAGGCTGCCCACTTACTGTCAAGGAATCCGATAGAAGGGTTATCTATCGTTAAATACATAGACAGCCAGGCGGCATCAAGGTTCTGGACACACCATCAATTAAATCCAAGATGGTAAAACTTTGCCGCCTATCTTTTAGGCAGATAGCGGTCAGATGTCACCTATGCTGGGTCCATGGGCATAATGTTATTCCAGGCAATGAAAGAGCCGACGAGCTACCTAGAATAGGGGTGAGCTTGCCTCTGGCAATAAATCAGGAGACCTCTTACCCATCAATTCAAGCAATAAACACTATGCTAAATACAGATGCCACCAATAACACCAATCGAAGATGAGTGGAACTAGACTCCTACGAGGCAAATTTTGCCTCTCATTAATCCAAAAAAAGACAGGAACGCTCCTTAGCCTTCACAGAAATATAATAAGAAAGGTCGTAGGAATTATCACAGGTCACTGTATCATGGGCTCACACGCATTAAGAATGGGTGCCCCCCATAACGACATTTGCAGGAGCTGCAGGGACGAGGAAGGAGTACAAAGCATACTACACTACCTAGACACCTAGACATTTGTACCGCCCTCGCAAAAACGGGGAAAAGCACGGGAGGAAGCTACTCATTCGGCAACATAGAAGATGTGTAAAGATTCAGAACATATCAAAATTCATTAAGAAAACAAACTGGCTATAACCGATAATAAAGTGGACAATCTCTACAGAGACCACTTGGATACCAATCAGGTATTTCTAAGGTATCAGTTGGTGATAACACAATGGATCCAAACAGGATTTAAGTGGGTCACAACTGTTTCTGATGTGACAATCATACCTACCTACCTACCAACCGTGACAATTCTATTCTGTAAGTGTATTTACGTAGAATTTGATACCATTCCATAAGTTATAACTACATATGGTATATCTTTTCTTTGAAGATTGGTTAATAAATTTAGGTTGAATAAATGAGGTTTCAAACATGCGTTGGACAAGCTGGTCACCAAAGTTCAAAGAGCCACATCTTTGTCTATTCCTCCCATCAAAGCTAGCTTCCTAGTTGCGATTTCTTGCAGAAGGCGAACACCAATTTGGAGTAGGAAAGGATGCTTGTAATTTGACTGTCTGAATCACCATTATTAAAGTACATACAAAATGTGATACCTGCATTAGAAGGATTGTAAAGCTTGGGTATTTTAAGTGTTATAATTGTTATATAGTATATAATTATTATATATACCATTTTTGAAGTAATGGTAATTTACAATGCTTTCTGCTGAGAGTTCTGAATCCTAAACTGCAGATTAGGTACATATAAAAATGCCTCTCACCCTGGTGCAACAGATGAAGCTTTAGCTTTATCGATCCCCTCATTTTTAAACAAATCTAACTTCTTAAGGTAAAATCAGTTTGTGATTAGAGCAAGTTTGCCATCTGAGGATGCTATGTTAAGGGTGTGTAGTCAGCTTTATGGAAGCTTAAATACCAATAAAACAACTATTTATTTATATGTCAAAAGCTTTTGATCTGGTGAACCACGATATCTTGCTTACCAAACTTTTTAACGGAATAAAGAATCGGGACGTGATACGACTATTTATATACTATATGTTTTGACTTATTTTATAGAACCGACAGTGGGAGTCGGAAGACAGTGAAAGTGCCGCTTGTATTTCAGTTTTTCAAGACACTGAACCTACTGAAGATGAGAACGTTTCCGAAACTTCAACAAACAAAAGAAAACGGATCGCAAAGGATGATGAACTTCTTGAGTTTTTAAAGAACAAATCGGAGAAAGATGAATTGCAACTTGCAAGAGCTTCTTTCCATTGAATGTGAAAAAATACAAATTGAGCGCAATAGACTGGAACTTCAAAGTCTTCAAAATTCTTTGGGCAATATATCCTCATATAATACTTTGTGAGTAAATGAGTTTTTTGTAAGTTTTTTGTTTATTTTTTAAATAGTTTTTTGAAAAGAATAAAATACTTCGCAATTCATTATTTTATTTACATATGTAAACAGTTTATGAACAAAACAGCAAAGCAATTTTACTTCTCTTTGATTTTGCTTCATCGGCAGTGGTAGAACTGTTTTCATTTAACTCATCTTGTTGATTCTTCTGAGTTAATTGTTTCAACTGTATTATTTTCTAGCACATCTTTCTCTATAATAGGACAATATATTTCAAGTACTATAGTTTTCTTATATCGACAAATTTAAGAATTCTAAAGTTTTGTTTTAATCTGCCAAATGCCTGTTTAATGCAGACTCTGGTGGAACTGTGAATAAAGTTTAAGTTTCTTTCCATAGGAGACAGAATACCGTTATCTCGGTAAGTCAAAGGAAGATAAGTAGTAAGTGGATACGCTGAATCGCCTAAAAGATGTCCATAGTCTACCACAACTGTGGAGTAAGAAATCAGTTTCTTTCCAATTTGACTGTTTTGCCAAACGTTGGCATCATTACAGCTGCCAGGTAAACCGAAAAATATATCCAGAAATTTATTTAATTAATTTATGGTGCCTATGAATTATGAGATTTGTTAAAAAATCTTTTTTAATTTAACCACACATTCTTACCTGAAGATTACTGGAAGTTGTTCCTTTTCTATTGTTGTAGCTAACCTTATCGTTTTAAGGAGAAAGAATGGGAATATGACTTCCATCCACGCATCCAAGTACGTAAGGAATTGGATTCCTTCGCAAGTTCTGAAAATCATCCATTATTTTTTTTCGTTCGCTTTTGCTTGAAGGTCATTTAATGATTTGTTTTCTTAGGGCATATAAAAGCTTAATTATTTGCAGAAATTAATTAAATGCAGCTCCTTTTGCCACATTAAACAGATTCGCTAATTCCCTAAAACAGGATCCATTGGCCAACTTCCATAAGGTTAGGGACAATGCTAACTTCAACGCTGCTTCTTTTAAATCGTTCACAATTCTTTTAACTCATTTTCAACAAACTATAAATAAATTTTGTTACTAATTTTTTCCTGTATTACAAGCAGAAAACAACTTACTTTGAACGTGGATGTTGACATCCTAAAATGACTATGGAATACATCGTCAGGATACTCGGAAATCAACTTCATAGAGAAAAGATTTCACAGGCAATAAACGATGTTTCTTCATGTAGTAAATCCCTTTCCTTATCTCCGACCGAAACATGATTTTCAGCCGAAACCGTAACCGAACATTCGGCCTCGGTCTTAGTTTCAGCCGAAACCGAAACCGAACCCTTTTTTAGACAAGTCGAAATCGATTATGTATTTTAATTTTTATTATATAAATTTAGTATATATTTAGTATTTTATCTCGTCCGAAGTCACCTGATACGTCACGCAAGCACTTTCCTAGACATATAAGCACGAGAAAATAAACAAATTCAAAAATACGGCTCACGGACCAAGAACTCGCGCGAAAATAACCGTGCTAGTCAAACAACAAAGTCTATGTTGTTAAAACTCAATGCAATCTCGCCATGCACCAGAGTTGATTTTGATCAGTCCTCAACCTTTGGAGTAGATTTCCCTTCCAACAGTTATAGACAATAAACTCTCAAAAACAAAATTTCCGATATGGGACAACCGATGGGTCAGAACTCAAACAAAAAGTGGAAGTTAATCTTTTTGAGTAATCTTAGTCTAGAGCTCCGCTTCCATGTTTTACCACGAACGGGAAATCGCTGTTGCATTTCTGGAAATATTCACTTCGACCGACAGCCAAGCTGCCATAAAATCGCCATTTAAGCTTGTCAAGGAACGACGCGTATCCCTTTAGGAGATAGCGGACTTTTTAAAGGTTCACCTTTTCGTGGTTCAAGGATATAGGGAAATCCACGGAAACTGAAGAGCAGATAAGCTTGACTGTGAAGGTACAATGCACCCTCACAGATGCTCCTCACAATAAATTGACATACCATTAGCTGCGGGCAAACTAAGCATAACAAATAAAAACACCAAATATCTTGCAGCACCACCAGACAAACCTGGAACCTCCTTAACAAACAGAGAACCAGAAAGCTACTAAATCTCCGCAATGAATGTCCACTCATAGCAATTTCAGAAAGCTATATTCCCATTTCTTCACAGCCTTGCCCCAACTTGATAAAGTAAACCCAAAAGACCTCACTCAGTAGTTCTCTCCACCTTCTCCTTCTTCAGAGTCCGGGAGGAAAACCGCTCAATACTCACTTACTCCGCAATATGGGTAGATACGGAAGATTGAGTTTCGGCCGATTTTTTTTCCGAAACCGAAACTGTGGTCGAAACCAATTTTTTTTGGCCGAAGCTGGCCGAAACCGAAACCGAATTTTCGGTCGGTCACTACTTTGTTATTATTGGCGAATTTTTTGAAATGCCACCCAAAGCCTAGATGGGTTTAAATTCTTCCATCAAAGCAAAAACCTCTCAACCCTTTTTTATGTTAAACCGTCATAGCCTTTTGAGAATGAGATTTTTATTCATCATTTTATAAGAGGAATTCGGGAGGAAGCAAACGCCGGTATCACTCAGAAATTGATAGAACTGATTTGTAGTTACACAGAAGAAAGTTTTGCTTTGCCTTTTACACCAACCACAGTGACGTTCGCTTTTAATTATTACTGTCGGAGGTAGCAGCCATAAAATGGGTAAGCTTCTGAGCGCACCGCATCGTCGAAACAAATCAGCGTTATCAATGTCAAACCATTGCATACACTCGATAATTTGCATAAAGAACTCTGGTTTTGATTCATTACACCGCACCTCCACCATCTAGAATGGATCGGCAATCAACGAAATTCCACGTCCCAAAGATATCATTACATCGCCCAGCTAATTTGCATTTTTGCACTTCAATCAGAGCCTCATGCTCGATGCTAAAAGTGTTTTAATCTGACACTGATTCGCCAGCCAGCGCCCTATATCAAAGTGGCGTCCGATAAAAACGAAAAGAAAAAAACAAAAAAAAAACATCAACCGACAACCATTGCACGATATCGTTTGTCCACCACTGGGGGCTCTAAGCAGTTTTTTCCAAATGCAGTTGCACGAAGTAAAAACCCAAAACCTGGCCACTAAGCTGCCGCAGGTTAAAAAAACAAAAAACAACTGACGGCCTCAACACAGTCCAGATTTAGAGCTCAAAGTCTACTGCGGCAGAGTCCTGCAAAAGCACACACACACACACATGTACATGCATAAATATATGTGCGCTCCCATGCACAAATGTGCGTGCTCAGTGATTCATTTCCGCATCGGGCATACCGAGTTGCAATTTCTGTCACGTCACCGCATCCCCAAGCATGCATTTTGAATTGGTGGGTGGCAGGCGATGCCCTTGGATTGGAGGGTGTCCTGAGCGTAAACAAGGCCTCCTCACACCACCAGCTGAGATTTATGACAGGCACACATCAGACTCTGTGGGGCGAACCGCAACAAGATTACCAAGTTAACAGTGGAATAGGCCTTAAATTGTTTAACACTCACAAAGACTCCGCGGCGGTTAACTCTTGTGGATCATTCAAAAATCAACTCCAAGCAATTTCAGTACTGTCTGCAATTTGTCCTTGGGACTAAAGTTAAAGGATTTCATTAATTTGGCTATACCGCCGAAAATTGGCATTGACCATCGAATTTCGGAGAACACAGGCGAGTCAATTTTGTATTTAAGCTGTCAATCACAGAGTTCGAAGTGGATTTTGGAGCCAAGATGCCTCCACTTCGAACTTATCAAAATTAACCTTACGGTTATTAGCAATTTGGATTGAGAGAATGACGAAGACGATTGATATGAAAATTATATATCAAACCAAATGTTGGACGGAACTCTTTGGACTGGTAATGAAAATTCGTAGAACTCTTGAGGGTGACCTTTGTTGGCGAGCTATCAAGTGTCAGAATGTGTTTTGTAAAGTATGGCAATTAAGGAGATCACGTTGGCCTTGACAATGCAAGCAAAAGCTTCTAGAACGGCTTTAATGGTGAAAGGATTGTCTGTTAATAGTTTAATGGTTTACAGGAAGTTCAAGTAAGCTTCTTTTAATATGAATAACAATAACGTTTGAATGATAAAATCAGTAAAATATTCACCACGGCTCCGGTATCATATACAGTGGTGGTCATGGAAAAAGAGCCAACTCGCCGCTACTTGGAAAAACCAACCTACTTTCTCCTTAGTCAATGATGTCGGAGTCTGTTGGAGAGAATGTGCATATAGATATGTATAGGAATCGGATTGAATAAATATAAAGACACTTTCAATTTATAATGTTCTTTTATTAAATTCTTTGCAATAAATTTTAGTACTAATTTATTTTATTTCATCTAACAATTTAATTCACTGTCTCAGAATGGGTGTCGATGGCACCAATCTTTACTACACTAATGACTTTACTGCACTCATGACTTTACTGCACTCACAACTGTACTGAACTAAATTCTCCAGCTTCGTCTTTTAGGAAGACGAAGTTAGAGCGGCAAAACAAGGCGGGGAGCTTACGCCCTTGTTTTCAACCGAAAAAAACAAGTGCTAAGAGAAGCCAAACCGGAAAAAAAACAAGATGGGCGAAACCAAGAGCCGGAAAAAACAAGCTGAGCAAAAAAAAGAATTGCGCTCAGTTTAATCGCAAGGCTTAAGTTAGGAGTTAAGCTTAGTGCATGAACAATGTGTTGAGGAAATCATCGTACTTCTACTGAACGAGCACTGATCTTGACATTGCGAAATGATGGCAAATCGCACTGCACAATTGAAGTCGAAGAAGATGGTGGAAAACGTTTCCAAAGCAATGGAGAATAAAGAAAATCGAGGCGCAAAAAGAAAAACCGCATTTCGACACGATCGAAGAACTATTCGTATCTGTGGTATGAGATTGGCCCAATATACTGGATGGATAAACACGAATATGTCAGTATACTCGAGAGTGTGATGTTGCCTTAAGATGGACGTTTCAACATACATACCTCGAGAAAGGCAAAAAAATTCTTTGCAGATCACAAAATGACAGTTTTAGAATGGCCAGCTCAATAACCTCATCTAAATTCGATTGAAAATTTATGGCGGGAACTCAAGAGTTCAGTAAGTAAGCATCGTGTTAAGAGTGCAGTAGAATTGTGAGCCGTTATGCAAAAAGAGTGGATATCAATATCTATGTCAGTCGCTAGTTAATTCAATGCCCAGACACTGTGAGGCGGTCATAAAAAAAAGGTTTTACAACAAAGTACTTATGTAGGTCTTCCAGTAAAACATTGCTCTCAAAATTATTCTGCACGCTGCCACTTTATTGCCAAAAAGGCAAAGTGGCTCTATTTCATTTTCCAAAAATTTCATCCCAATTTTTATTTTTTCCACTTTCAAATCACTTTTTTTACATTATGAACTTATATTTTTTCTTTATTTAATTAACTTAATTGCGCTTAAGTTCTACTGAAATATTTTTTTCTTTTCATTCTTGTTCTTAAACAATAGTTTTTAAAGAATGTTATGGACAACAGAGAATGACTCTATTGCAATGACCACCACTGTATGTATGGATAAATCGCTTGCTCCTCTATTTCAACCAGGTCCTTAATAGATAACTCGATAGAAAGAGGTCCAAGGGCTGTAACTTAAATGGTATCGGGGGCTAATCGACATTACTGTTTCGTGGGAAAAATCGTCTCACATTATTTATGCGTTCGCTTTGTCATTTGCACAGCTTGGTTAAAATGACATTTGCCAGCTCAAGACAGCATTGATAGGGCCTAATTACAATGGTGGAACTAAGACATTGAAAACGAACTATAGACCAATATCAATACTACTTATTATCGAGTAGTTGTAACAAGGCGTCTTTGCAAATACATCGAACAATATGGTATCAAATATGAAAATCAATACGGTTTCCAAAAAAGAAAAGAGTACCAATAAGCTGCTAGGAGAGATAAAAGAGAACAAGTGTTAGTGCTTTTTGTAGACTTCAGTAAAGTATTCGAGACGTTAAATCATGAACGACTCCTAGAGGTTCTTGATCGTACCGGAATTAGGGGAGTACTTGATGACTGGATGATGAACTACCTGCAAAACAGATTCTTTAAGGTAAAGATAGGTAAATGATACAGCGATAAGAAAAAAATCACGCACGGTGTTCCACAGGGATCAAAGTTAGGGCCAATATTATTCATACTTTATACCAACGAACTCCTTCGAATAAATAAAAGCGGCACAGTATTTGCATACGCTGATGATGCCGCAATAATTGTTATGACAGCGATAAATTTAATTCAGAATGAGTTCGATAAGATAGTGAAGTGGTGCTATGATATGGGCTTAGTTCTTAATGCGCCCAAATTCCAAAATAGCTCTTCGAAACTATGATTGTCAACAAACTCCTTCTCAGCACAAAGAATTGGTCAAAAACAATAAAAACTTAAAAATCACAATCGTCGATGACTTCAAATGGAAAAGTCATATCCAAAGAGTACTAAGTGTCTTAAATCAAGTTAATTATGAGGGTAGAGTCGAAGTTGCGGTGTGGAATACAGGCGTGTGGAAACGCGTCTAAAACGGAAATACAAAAACTCCAAAAACTACAAAATCAGTATTCAAGATAATTTCCCAAAAACATCGACAAGTACGACTTTGATTTTCCTCCATTTCCTTGTAAAATTGTTAAAAGTTTTGTCTCAACCCGTTGTTATAAAGTGCATGTTAAAAATTGTGTTTCTGATCTTGTCGAATCTGATTTTCCTGAGTTACCTAACTGTGATATAGCAAAATATGCTGACGATACGGCAATTTTGTCATCGCATGAGTTTAGTCTCAACATTGAGACGAACTTAACGAATGCGGTAACAATGTTGACACAGTACTTCACAAAATAGAAAACAAAACTGAACGCCGGTAAGATCCAAGCTATCTTTTTAAGAGAAAAAGAAAGTCTTGCTTCTTACCTGCAAATCAGCTTCATATAGTATATTGGAAAACGCAATAACATGAGAGTGAGCATTGCTACTAAAATGTTATACCCTTTTATTAACAGAAAGTCCTTACTTTCCACTGAAAATAAAATAATTATATATAATGTGGTATTTGAAGCAATTCTCTTATATGGGTGCCAAGCTTGGGGAAAATGTGGGAAAATTATATAAGAAAGCTTCAAATTGCACAGAAAAAGATACGCAAGATGATGCTTAATCTTCGTTGGCATCACTCTACCTTTGACTTGCATCATAACGCAAATGTTAATTTGATCTTCGACAGAAAACAACAACTTTCTGAATCTTTCAAAATCAGATGTGACATCCCGGAAAATCCCTTAATTAATGAACTAAACTATCAATTACCTACATTATTGGTACTCGTTTGTCTAGGAATTATAATTTGTAAATCTTATATCTGTGAATATGTTCTTATTTATGTTCATTCTTGTATTTATCTTATACATTTAATTAATTAGGTTAATTTCATTTATCTTATTTATTTAATTTATTAATTTTTTCATTATTTATTACGTAATGTTATTTCTTATTATATTTGTTAATATATTTATTTATTTTTTTTTCTTTCATTGTTATGTTGGGTTTTCTTTTCGTATTTTTCCCAAAACTAAATCTATGTTGAAATTTAATAACTATCAATTATGTTAAAAATTACTTTTCAATGGAAAGATTATATACTTAATCATACCTCTGTGTAAAAGAAATGTAAATTGTGCGGCAACATGTCATTTGAAACGAAATAAAGCAACAAAACTTCAAAATCGACAAGTAAGCGAGAATTCTAAGGCACTGACGTTTGGTGAAATTTTCCAAATGACAGCTATACTGGAGTTTTATGAAGATTCCCGGTTTCATATACCTACTTAAAATCTACTACACAAATCTACTTTAAATTTCACTCCACAAGGTTGAATACGGCAAGAGAACACTTAACCATACGATTCCAACAATATTTAATAAACTACCACAAAATCTAAAAAACATTCAAAATGAAGTCTTAAGAAAAAAAAAATGTTAAAGAAATATTTTTTGTCAGAAACATGAAACAAATACAGTTATAAAAAGAGTTTTACCACTCTCAAAGTAACTGATTATTATTATTATTCAAATTTATGTGGTTTCTTCTTCCGTTTTGGAATTTTTGAAAATTTAATTTTTCTTTTTAAAATTTAAAACAAATGCATAGGTCATTAAACTCATTTATAAGTTAACAATAACACTCTGCTTGGGAGAAAATTTTAACATATCAAAGCGAAAAATGAAAATAAAACCTTAAATGAAAAATAATTCACCACAGTTACAGTAATTATTCCAGTTAATGTTGGTCTTCTGTGCGTGCACTAGAACGATGTTTTTCAAAAGGTCTGAATTTGATATCTCAGAGATAATCTACGATGGGAAGATCCAAGACGAAAGGATCACCATGTAAAGCTAGTTCCTGTCTGAGTAAATATGAAATATGACTTTCATTAAAGTTATCCTCGAAAAAAGAAAATTATACGACTGCAGTCCCTTTAACGATGTTCTAAAGATATGGTATGTGGACTATATTTCCGCACAGCATAATTCTCCACAATTCTTTTTCCTGGTTGAAACTTCCAACGATCGCATCTTCTCTATCCAGGCACTCAACAAAAATAAACGAAGCATTCGGAATAAAAAGTCCATCCCTTTGGCGACTTCATAAAACACACATTTGCGAGGATGAAGGAATTCTCCGTGTCCACAAATGTGCAGCATAAAAAGCATCAAATCACCAAAAGCCAAGACGACAACGTCCTCCGAGATCTTCCTCGGTTGATATGACATTTAAATGGTTTTCCTCATGACTGCCCACACTTTGGTTGTCGTGGTCGTCTCCTGCTTTCTGCTGGAAACAGTGGTTGCTGGATGATTTCACGAATCCAAACACATTGTGTAGCTTCTGTATTGCGCTCGTAGTAAGGTATCAGATAAGTGTCGAGGTCTGTTTGTCTTCTTTTTTAACCACTGCACTGTTTCTCTTAACCAAATTTCGTCATTCGAGGTGCTAGTGCGCGTACATATATGTATCCACAGCTGCTGCGGCTGATGAGGACCTGATGAATGAATGGATCAGAGTACTCGCGGATCGAATTTGAATAAACGGCGGCCTGCATTGGTGTTAAACAAATTCGAATGCAGTAAAGCAGAAATGTTTCCAGATCGCTGGATGGCGATACCGCAACAAGGGGCGATTTCGTTTCTTCCCCGTGTTTTCCTGTATATTAATCAAATCTCTAATTAATCAGACACAACCCCCTTCATTGGTCGAGTCGTACCTGGTGCTGTATCAGATGGAGCCAAGAGGTCTGCGCTGATCCATCGCACTCTGTCCGATACCTTCTAAACAAGAGGGTGTATGAGCGCGTACTGGGAGTGCGGTTCGGCATTGGGAGAAGAAGCCAACTGCCATCTGATAAGGAGACGTGGAATTATTTTTCAAGCCCCTCGCAGAAGATGGTGCACATAGGCAGGAGAGTCAGGTTCCCTAAGTGATCTGTGGGGGTGATTAAATTACGGTACGTTTATTAAATTGCTCATGGCTATTTTGTGGTTTGCTGTTTGGTTTCCTATGACACATTTGGGTTAGTAAACAAACAAAGCGGTGTCGGCCGTAGGAAACTATGCAGTCGTGCTCCTAACGCAAGCTTCATCGTATAACACTTGTCCTCGGGCAGAGACAGAATACGGAAACGAGACTCGGATTCGCGCAATGTTTCAATAAAGCATTGCGCAGACGCGCGCGCCTGTATTCTCCTAATCGATTTGGTATGGTCTGGATTAAATCAGTTACCGGGCACCTCGGTTATTACACCTTGTAGGTTGGAGAGTGCGAGTGCGCACTTGAATATCACTATTGTACAAGCTTCTATGCAGGGGTAGTAAACAATTTGATTTTTGTTCTTAATAATTGCGAAAATGATGACAATTAAATGATTAAATAAAAATCTTGTGTATGTGTTTATTTTAAAATATTATAACTTAATAACGCAAAGTGTACGAAGAATGCGTTTTTAATATATCAACTTAATTTCGCCCAATTGCCCAAACAGACTATGAGTTATCCCACCAAACTTTTGAGGCAAGGTCTTTACGATCACAGTTCAAGGATAAAATTTCAGTTCGGCACAAATCTTCACTTCAAATATGTTTTGTGTGTCCAACACCAGCTCATTTCAGTATGTGAAGAGCAAGACTAGGAAGCAGAAAGACAAGCGTCCCGCCATAATTAAATGTCGGCTAATTTTATAATTTTAAATGTATGTGATCTAATTTTTAAAATACCCACAAAGGTAGTGATATGTGGTTACTATGCAGGAGTAGTGTCAGTATGTAAGTAAGTTAGTTACCAGCATAAAGAAATCGATTTGGCCAACGAGCCACTATTATATGCCCCTTGAAAAAACCCATTCATTTTTGTTAGGTTTTTTAATGATCATTGTTTCGACAACCCAGAAATCAATATGATGAGACACGGTGTACATTCATGCAAACTGTAGACTTACTTATTCCTCACATAGTTGCGATTCCACGGCGCTGATCTCTACTTCCAGTCTACACCTACTATACGAACCTTCCACGTCTTCAAAGTCCTTCGAAACGATTCCTTTCAAATTTAATATTATATTCATGAACTTTTTTGTGCATTTTATAAAAAAACTTTGCACAATTTTAAATTTAAAGTACAACTATTATTTCAGTGGCGAAACGAAATAAAATACTTCCTTGCAAGCTAAGAAAACAACTTTGCACTTTTCAAAATTCTATATTCCAGTTTTCACTTTGCAAATGTCGCAAAAATAAATTAAAAATTTGCAAAGTGGAAAGTGGTTGGTCAAATGTAGGAATGGAGTCCTGTCCTCTTCCTCCAACGGAAGTAAAAAATGACGTTGCTAACGTCTGCATGCTCCTCGACCCCAAAATCGTACTTGACAATTTGAACGCGACGATCGGCAAAGAAAAATGTTTGTAGCGCAAAATTAAAAAATCATATTTTTATTTTCGTTGCCGGATGCAATTGTACTAAAGCAAGCACATGCTTTTCACATCTCAGTATCGTGTTGATCCCTTGACCAAATCGTCATCCGCCAATTGATCACGTCAATCTTTCGGCTCCACTTCACGAAGAGTTACCGCGGTGATTATGTTTCTTTCCTTTACACCATTGCAGAAGACCATTGGCAGCACAATCAGAAAGCAATTAAAGATACCAACTTGAATCTCCAGATTTTATGAAGAGTGAAGGTGAGCGCATGCAGCTTAACATGAGGCTCTGAGAAGCTCTACGAGCAATGAAGAAATGATGAATATCTACTTCGGAAGCAGAAAGTTACTTATTTTCCGGAGCGTGAACTTTTATCGAAAATGTTACTGACGCGACGGTTCAAACGAACGCACCAAGTCCTTAAATTATATTCCAAGAGCAGTATTTTTGAGCTCAAAGTCATTTAATCTGGTTTTGAAGCCCGCCATTCATTAGAGCCATTTTTATGCGAGGGTAACAAGCCAAAGATTGATTTTCTAAAATTAAAAGGAATAGGGTCACGGACGGCGTCTTGGGCGGTCCCAGGTTTAATTTCGATGTAATCGCTAAATGAATTACTGTTTTATTTCTTCAAACTTCTATGATTCTTAAAACTTTCGATAGTTCTAGAATTTTCAATATCTCTGCGAAAAAAACTATTTCCTGATGAGCTTTCTTGAATTAGATAGTAAATTTTACCATAAATATTGTTATAAGAGCTTGCCTTAGTGACAAAAAAACGTAACTACATATTTCACGATTTCTGATTGGGTGTACAGCTTTGCTTAAAATGTGATATTCTAATATTGTGTCAAAAATGTTCATAAGTTATTTCTAGTTATGTGTAAGGAAGTGTTCAAAACTATAACAAAATAGTCGAAGTGTCATACATTTTGATCTACGTTTTTTTGTCACTAGGGCGATGATTTTTAAAAAATCTTTGAGTATTCGGACATGGCTCGGGAAAAACTAAAATTGCGTTGACCCTCATAACTTGATGCTGGATCATCTGAAGCCAAAAACTCAAAGTTCATTCGTAGTACAGTAGCTTTTCCCAAGTAATGCTTGGAGGGTTTTTCGAAATTCTTTAGGCTAGGACTTTTTTGGAACATTTTGAAGGGAAAAACGCGAAAAAATGACCTAGTTTGTTATTGTAAAATGAAATTTATTAATAAATTTGAAATAAAAAACTGTCCAGCGTTACCTCGTAAGTTATGTACAGAAATTGATCTCAAAATTTCAAAAGAATCGGTACAGTAGTTTTGTAGTGATCGGGGAAACTTTTAAAACGTGAGTAGTGGGGAAAACGCTTATTTTTATTATTTGGATATAAATACTCCTATAATGCGTGTAGCTTAGAGCGAGCGGACGAATTAGGAGAAGAATGAAACTGATAAACTCAGGTGTATTTGGTTTCAACTCACTTCCGTGGGCGAAATCCGACAGGACGAACGATTTTGATATCGACCTATTAGCTTTCGCCTAATTCGCAGTATTTTTTCGACATAAGTTTGATATATGTACTTTGAAAGTTTGGAAGATTTAGCTAAACAACTCCGCTGTTAGTGCTATGTCTTCACAGCAGAGCCATATTCACACAATCTACACAAACTATTTTGACAACACGAACTAGGAATTAAGCCGATTCAACAACCACTACAACAACGCCTACCATTAGTCATACTAATATCGCTGGTCGACAAATCCAGTGATAGGGCCATTCACTTTATCCCAATGGCCAAAGTTGACTCGACCAGATTCGAAAAACTAGACCAATCTAGGCATCGAGCCTGGAAAGGCAGGCGCTCTACCAACTTCACCACCCAGCTGTTAAAGTGTGATGGTGATGTGTGTGTATCAAAGGGAAGGCCGTCCATTCTTTAGGCTAGGATATTCCCACAGGACGACGACGAGGACCAGGACGGGGAAATGGACGTTTAACTTTTGGGCTGTGTCCGTAGAATCGCCTTAGGGGCTTTCTCCCGAAATCTCTGGCCAGGAAGATAGCAAAGGCCTAGCCAGAGCCAACATCGACTGGCTGATCCATGGGACGGTGCTACCCTAGATGGCGGGTCCGGAGTGAGAGGGTAGGGATCAACTAAGCTAGGACTCCCTAGGTTAAGACTTAGCTTAAGTTTTTTTTTTCTAAGTTAATTCAGAGTAGTTCGGCTAGTTAGTTTAGCTCGCCGATAGGATAAGTTTTAGGTAGACTAGGATTAGGATAGTGTTATAATAGTTTTTAGCAACCACAAGCGTGCCGCTAGACCTATATCAAAGATGCCTCTGTGACCTTCACAACAAATGCCATTCTTCTGAAAAAAGTGACTCTAACTTCAACAATAACGAGTGATGGGAATACAGTAGGTAACAAAATTATTTGCACATGGCACAAAAGATTGATCCTATTGTATACTTTGCTCATTGGTATATGTGTATAAATTAACTTTTTACCAAAGTAATAATAATAATTATTATAAATATAAAAACTTAACATATTCCATAGATAACTTTAAAGTTCTTGAGAAAAAAGTTGGCAGAATTATTTGTACAGGTTCTTCTAAAATATTAAGCGTTAAAGTGACTGATAAATCTTTTGACATTGCATTGATTCGGAGCGGCAGGAACAGGTTCATTGGGGAAAACAATTGATTAAAAGCACATTGAGTCACAGACTGAAACAAAACAAGATAAAAGTATGCATCATTTATAAAAATCTTTTATCAGTGATAAGAACAAAAAAACAAAAAAAAAAACAATACAATTTGCTTAAATGAAAAAAACACTCATTTTTTGAAGAAATTTTCTTTGGACGGAAGAAACAGCTTGTTCTTAGAGTCTTCTTTACTCTGATACAAAACAAACGCTTAAAAATGAATTATAAAGCACACTACGCATTTAAGTGGAAGGAATGTTATGACAATGATATGGGGATGTGTATTGTTGAGTAGACGGACTTGTGGGGTACCCGAAAAAACAGTCCCATTGTTTTGATATATGTTCTAAATCATGTTTATCGGGATTTACCGACACTAACAACAAAAGCATTTTGTCGAATTCGGTCAAGAAGTTTTAAAATGGCTTTTGCAGTTCTTGGACTTAAAAATTATTGAAAACGTTTGGCATCTAGTCAAATCAAAAATTACAAGAAAGAATCGGCGGTTACCTACCTTGGTCAAAAATGCGAGTTAGGCTCGGACGAGGCTTAGTTCTATTCTATGCCCTTTGGTTTTATTGCAATCTTGTCATCCGTACTAATTCTTTTGTTTTTTTTTGTTACTTTCCAATGAAGGATCCTTCATATTGATTCTTATCTCTCCAAATCAAAACTCTTCTTCGTAGTTGGCGTAATAATTTGCACTGATCCAGAAGTTGTAACTTTAATGTGATGTTTAATGCGAAGGGTATTTGCGCCGAGTTTATGGTAATTGGTAGGCTATTATTTTTCATAAAAGCAGAATTCACTTGAACTGATTGCGATTCATACAGGGCGATCCTCCAGACTCTCAGTGCTTTTTGCAATTTCGCAGTCATTTCATCGACTATTTTTCCTACAGCTTGGATAGCGGTGTCATCAGCAAACACGCAGCTAGTGCGGTGCCATCTTCTTTTGGTATAGCACGATTTTATAGTAGGAGTAGAGAAGGGGCCGCAGAACCTTTCTTTCAGGCAAGCCGGCAGGCAAGCTCCGAATAACCGTATCCATGCCTCACACGAAGGATCCTGTTCTTCAGATATGACTTTAATATAACATATAAGCATTTGGGAAGAACTTGTCATAATTTAGCTTAAAGCCATCGTGCCACACCATATCAAAACAACAAAAAAACAGCTGGGTGGCGAAGTTGGTAGAGCGCCTGCCTTTCAATCGATTCAATTGATAGACCCATTGGGATCAAATTAATGGCACTATCACTGGATTGGTCGAGCAGCGATAGCAGTCTGACTAATGGTAGGCGTTGTTGAAGTGGTTGTTGTATCGGCTTAATTCCTAGTTCGTGTTGTCAAAATAGTGGTTTGTGTAGATTGTGTGTAGATGGATCTGCTGTGGAGGCATAACACTAACAGCTAAATCCTCTAAACTTTCAAAGTTCATATATCAAAACTCATGTCGAATAAAATCCTACGAATTAGCTGAAAGCTAGTCGATATCAAAATCCCTCGTCCCGTCGGGTTCTACCCACGGAAGTAAGTTGAAACAAAATACACCTGAGCTTCTCAAATCACTACATAATCTTTCATTCTTCTCCTAATATTCCTCTTGCTCTAAGCTACACGCATTATAAGAGTGTTAGTATCCTCTTCAAGAGCGAGCAAATAATTTAAAAAAAAGCTTATGAGACGTCAAAAAATACAATTGAGCAAATCTTTTTTTCTTCGAGTGCTTCGAGTTCGACTACACTATGGACCTGGTCAGTTGAATGCTTACATCTGAACCCAAACTGGTGGTTTCCTGAATGAGATTTTTCCTTCTATTTACGGTTAAAGGCACCCTAAAAGCATCGATTATTTTGGATATGACTAGAAGAAGCGAAATTGATCAATTTGATTTAATCTCGAGTTGCGATTTTCCGAGTCTTAGGATCATTTTACTTCTACAAATTTGCACTTGCTAGACACGTGTTTTAATTTAAGACCAGCATTTACTTTATAATGAAGTTTGCTTAGTTCTGTTCTAGGAATGAATTCTGAATTTCCCCGGTATTTAAATCATACCCTGGAGCTTTCCTTTTTTTTAACTACACAATATCATGTTTGAGTTCTGGAAGCATTGCATTCGTTATCCAGGTACTGCTGTGCTTACAGACTCTTTGTAAATGTAAAAACATTTACTCTCTTGGTCTTTCAGACCAAATATTTTTATCACTTTTTTTTATAATTTGAAATTCTTTTTTTTACGGTTTTGAAAAAATTTTGAAAGTTTGTTATGCAAAATAAATAATATATTTGTTAAAGGGAGCTACAGTATAAACATTAGCATTTGCGAATAATGTTGCCACGACCTGTAGATGCAGGGTGATTTGCACAAGATGCGACAAGATAATTTGCCGAAAAATTGACTTTAAATTGAAAAAAAAAATTTTAAAATCAACGGAAAAATAAACGATAATAAAATAAAGTCAATATCCCATCCTTAAATCAAGTGTTTGACATGAGTTATTTTCGTAAATGATTTATGAGAAATAAAATTTTCAGGTAAAAGCGATATAAAGGACAATTTCTTTTTCCAATATTCAATGCTCTTATTCATTTTCAGTCGCATCCAAAAAAGCTGCTGTAAAAAGTTTCTTAATTTTTGAGAAATTAAAAAATAATGAAAAGTACTTTTTTCCCATATAAAGAGACTTTTAGGTCAATAGAAATGTTGAACGGACTATAACCTTTTTTATTTTTATTTGTATATCAAGTTCTTTAAGTAAATAATAAAAAAAAAAATAATTATCTAAATTTGACCCTTATTTTATTGGAACACCTGTTATAAGTAATTAAAAAGTTTGTAATATTTTAACCTAAAAACCCAATGTTTTTTTTGCAAGGACATTGTATTGGAAACCTTTTTTAATTTTGCATCTCGTTTATACAAATCGTTTATTCAGAACGATGGCGAATTCAAATTACTCTCAGAAAGGAGTTGTAACCATTCTTCAATATCACTCATCATTCACTTTATTCAAGACTTCACAACCGTCTTCGAGAACGACGGGTAGTAATCTCATCTGCTGGATCACTTAGGCGAAAGTTGGTTATAGTGCGACGAAATACCTAGGTGGATAGATAAATTTTAAAAATGTGGAAATTCTGTCATTTAATAGTTGACCTAAAAGCCCAAGGGTAGAAAAATGTGTACATGTTTTTAAAAATCGTTCAATGTTTTTTTTATGTCGATTATGTCTTCGGGCTTTTTTTCAATAATTTTTTTTGTTTGAGTTTTTTTCGAACATACATTCTTTTAGAAAAAACGCGTTTAACATATTTTTTTAATGTTCGTTCGGAAGTTGACAATTGTTAATTCCCGCTTCCTCATATGTGAAACTTATAGATTTCAAAATCTATTATTTTTTTTAAGGACCAAAAAATCGAGCCAAAAAATATCAATAAAATTTAAAAGGTTCCGCAATCAAATGTTTGCCAACCTGCGCTCGAACTATTATGATGCACTTATTGTCTGGCCAAAAACGCATGCATCTCTCTGGGCGCCGGCGATCGCGATTTGCTGGGTTATTTATGACTCATTGTTTGCACAAGAGCCACAGAACGATCTCTCCGGTAAACTGATTTTGGTGCTGCAACTCGCACCATGGCAACGACTGCCGACCCCGTTCACCGTTCCCCAAACTCTCAATGGCAATTGCACCGATATGATGGGGCCACTTGGCTGGGAACCACTTTGATTCAAAAGAAGATGTTTCTGTGTGTTTATGGAGTAAACTTGCACTACGCAGCGTTCCGGCCAGCGCAACAGCTCATAAATCATCCACCTCATCCATCCAGATATTGCCTTTAACCTCTTGGCCGCACGGCTGGACGGCTGAATTGGTTCTGGTTCGTTTGAGTTACTAACTACTCAGAGTCGCCTGCAGATCGATCAGTTGGTTTTTGTGTGCAAGCAGCTAGTGCACTCTCCCTCTCTTGCGCTGTGCAAATTTCGTAATAGAAATGCAGTTCCTGGCCACTTTATCGGATTCCCATGCCGCGCATGCGCACCCAGCGCACATTGGGAATTAAGAAATCTCCACTGGGAGATCTGTGCGCGCTCGCATCGCCAATTGACCTTCGGGGCGGACAAAACAACCGCCAGCCATTGTAACTACACGTTCGCCAAATGTACCATTAGCCAGCGCTCGTGATTAGATATCTAGGTAATGGCATTGCGGCCAACCCCCCTGCTTTGGAACTATGCGATACGATTTCTTCTTGTTCTCTTGGTACTCATACAACGTAGTCGAGTTGGATTAAGTAAGACAAATACGCGCCGCCAATGATGACCGACGATTTAATTGTTAATTCTGTGGAAAAAGGAATCCGCTGGTGGTGGCAGTGTGACAACTGACAACCGTTTTCCCGCTCAGCTAATTACTGTCGGTCAGCGTTGTAGTGACCAACAAAAGCCACCGCCAGCGTCTTGCCGATGCCGCTGAACAAAGATTAATTATTGTGGGAAGACACATAAATCATTTTGATTGACAGTACGGCGCATTGGCTGCTGTCGCATCGCATCCCTTCTATTTAGCTGTCATTGTTTTTGACGGGTGGCGGTACAGGGAGGTAACGAGGCAATTTTGGGGAGATCAAGCCGCTTGCTTGTTGAAGTCCTTGTCTGTCGACATCGGTTACTAGTACTGGTGGCGCTTAACCGAATTTTTTTGTTTTGATGTCGATCGGCGAGCATCGCTCGTAGTTGTCAGTCGGTCATAATTACAGGGTGTGAGCGATAAGTTCAGAGGTTCCCGTCATATGGTGCAGTGTGATGGAATGACTGATTGGATGCTGGTTCCGATTAAAAATGTAATTTTCTCGCAAAGTGATGAGAGAGGCAACATGCCTTCCATTGGAATTGAAAATAATTATCATGTTAAGACAACAGCGAACAAACTAGCCGAAAGTTGTGTTTAGAAAAATTTTCAAACGATTTTAGGCTTTATATTTGAAAAACGGTTAAAAACGAGTTTCAATTTAAGTGCATTATGAGAATATAAAGTAAAAAAAGCGGCTTTTTCAATAAGTTCTTATATTAAGGTTTTATGCTCTCGTGATACTTATTCAGAGATCTTGGATCAGTTAATCTCACCCCTATAAACGATGACATGACGGTGAATCTTTCAACTCAATGTACAGATAAAACAGGGTTACAGAACTCAAGGCGAAGCCTGCGAAGTTTGAAATGGAAACATCATAGACGAATTGCCACTGCTGAGGATATGAAAGCACCAAAAATGCCGTCTACCCGACCTGGGCGAAATAAAGATAGCAATGTCTTCGGTTAAGTCTAAGAAAGCCACTTGAGCTGACGGATAAGCTGCCGAACTTTTCAAAGCAGGGGCGATGACTTAGTTAGGAGCATGCATCAACTTATCTGTAACACATGGTCTGAAGAAAGCACGCGAGACGAATGGAATCCCAGTATTGTTTGCCCAATCCTGAATGAAAGGAAGCCCTCTAAGCTGCATCAATTAAGGAGATATCAATCTTCTCAACATTGCCTTTAACATATTTTCTGCCGTATTATGTGAACGTCTAAGGCCGTTCGTTCGGTTTCTGTTCCGTCCACTGAGACGAGATGTATGAAGCCATGTCTAGGTTTGGCATCTCTGCCAAGCTCGTGTTTTTGTTCATTAAGCTACTCCATTAAGATCAGCAAAAATACCACCGATACACTTGATGTCAAACAACGTTTTAGACAAGGTGATGTACTGTCATGCGATTTCTTCAATATCATAATCAGAGAACGAAACTTGATGTCAACAGTGCGTATATGAGCGATCAGACAGAAACGGCGAAGATGGGTTTGGCGTAATACGAGGGCAAAAATGAACATATGCTGTCGTCAAGAAAGGACAGTCAAATCCCAGACCTTAGTTAGGACGTTGCCATAGAAAGCTTCAACTTTGAGGTAGAAAGAGACTTTGTCTGCCGCTGCAAACAAAGATAGTTACACAAGGGCTGAGATTAAACGATGAATACATCATGCTTATCGCTGTTTCAATTGAGTTCATCCCTTTCTCGAAGAGGGAAAGTGTCACTCTATAAGACCCTTATCATCCCCGCCTGCGATATGGTGCTCAAAAAATAATTGTACGAGTTCTACAGGGACAGGAATAAAATCCAACGGCATACGGGCTCTCTAAGCTTAATGTGACGACTTCAAAAATGCTTTTCAACGAATGTTTATTTATATTCACATATACTTAAATTTGTCATTTTTTATTAAAGAAAAATGCTGTCTGTTGAAAAACAAAAAACTTTGTGTATTCATAATAGATCTAAAAATAACATAAAAAGCTACTCACTAACTAAATACTTACTACTTTCACTACCTTAAGCCTATGTTAGCCGGCCAAGGCTAATTGGACATGCCATTTTTTTTTTGCTTTAAGGGCACCCAAGATCAATAAAGGACGACAGAGTTCTACCCTTCGTCCAGCCACCAAAAGTGTCGATGTTGCATTAGTCTTGGTTGCGAAGTCTTGGTCATAGTTGCCTCACCCGTCCAAAGCTTTTTACAAACATGAAATATTATCGGTACTGTTAAACTACCGTGACCTGGACCTTTTCTATCGAGATAGAAGAATGCTTCAGGGGGAATAAGGCCGTGATGGCGAACTTGAGATGACTAGGTCATGCAGAGCGAATGGACACGAATGCTCCGACCCGAAAAGTCCAACCCCAGAAACAGCGCAGTAGAGGACGACCGCGACTCAGGTAGCGCACACAAGTGGAAGGCGACTTGAACCAAGTTATCGTGGAAAACTGGGAACAGCTACCTAGGAACGGGGTGGCTGGAGAAGCTTGTAAGTTGAGGCCCTGTTTCGCCACGGACGGTAGCGCCACCTCAAGTTAAAAGTTTTATAATTAATGACAAAAATCTCCGACTAGATATCAATGTTTAAAATACGCAAAAAATATATTGTAAAATAAAAAATCATATAAAGTTTACACTAAATTTCTTGAAATATTTATAAAAAAAAAATATTTCTTATGGAAAACTAAAAATCCGATTTTTTTTAATAAAATGTTACTAAATCGAAAAAAAGTATTTCCAAACTGTTGCACTGATCACTTAAAATATTACCAAAATGTTTTTATTTAAAATAATTCAAAATGCGAAAATAAATATATTCCTATTGGCAAGCTTAATAAATATGTACCTTTTGTTTTTTGTTGCAATGCATTTGTTTAGGGAATGAATGATGTTTTTATAACCCACAGTGAGGTTGATGTTGGGGGCAAATAAAATAGCACTTGCATTTTCTTTTCATCTTGAGATGGAAAGTTCATGGTATAGTCAGGTCTACTTGCACCCAAACCTTTTATTTTTGTTGGAAAGTTTTATCTAAAAACATATTTTCGGCTTTTTCTTCGTAACTTTGTTAGAAGTTAGAAGTAAGAAAGTGTCAAAGTAACGTGTTTTTTTTTGCATATATGCCCTAATAAATATTAAGAATTGTCATTATCTTAATTATTATTTAATCAGCATTTCTAGCAGCTGTCAGATGGGTATGACCAAGAACGAGTGATAGGGCAAAAATCTGATCGACGAAGTTGTTCCCCAAACTACCTAAGGAAAAGTCGGCTCAGCTATCAAAACTCAGACACATTGCCGTCTTAACTTTTTTTATGAGTCAAGTTTGTATGCAGAAAGCATGCCCAATGACAGGAATATCTACTCTTTCTACCCCATCTACTATAACTGAATTCGGGATCCCGGTAAAATTGATCCGGTTGTGTCACACAATGCTCGAGAAAAACACGATGCACAGTGCAGTTTGGACGCAAACCTCCGAACTGTTTAAAACAGGCACTGAATTTCGGCAAGGAGATAATGTCATATGGCTTCTTCAATCTTGTCTTGAAACAAATAGTACGACGGGCGCGTGTCGACCTGGAAGGTACTATCTTATTCAAGTGATCTCAGCTACTGCAAAACGTAGACGATCACGGATTCCTCACTCGTTCCCAGCGTGCCGCAGTTGAAGAGTCCCTCGCGATGGAAGAACAGACAAACCGGGTTGGTATAAGAATCAATGAGGACAAATATATTCTGCAAACCGGAAATAGATCCATTCAGCTTCCAGCATCACATCGACTAAAATAGCTAACATTTTGCGTAACAACGACACCACAGTAGATATAAACCCATGCTAGAGTTTCTTCTTCGGTCTGTCAAAACAACTAGGGTTTAAACTTCTAACACGAACTAAATACTGCCTGAAGTCGAATACTGGACGTTAAGTAAAGCAGCTGAGCAAAGCTTGGAAAGACAAATCCTTCGCCGGATATGTCCTATTTGCGAGAATGCCAAATAGGAGGCGAAGACATAGCAGCAAACTCTACGAGATTTATAAATATGTGGATATAGTCCGGAAGACAAAAATCCGTCGACAACACTTACCATCGAGAGAATGGACAAAAATGCTTCATCCAAAAAAGTCTTCGAAACCAGGCCACCAAGTTAAAGAAGAATGGGAATACTGAACCTCCGGTTAAAGGATTAAGCAATCGCGGATGCTAGAAAACTTTCTCTAACCAACTGGTTGCAGCGTGCTCAGGACCGTTAGATCTGGAGTACAGCAACAAGTTTTTGCCTCCGAAGAAATACAGTTTCCGAATGGGTTCCTACTAACGTCCCCATCCTGAAAAACATGTCTAACATAGTAATATAGGAATAAAAAGAAAGCAGTCCCCTTAAGCCCAAAAAAGCTTAATTTTTGATTAAATGCAAACCGAGAGAAAGGGAAATTATACAAAAATTTATTTATTTATTTTATGATGGGTGGCTTGTCGTCCTGTGGTCTACTTGAATATTTCTTACCTATTCCTGTCGATGTTATTATTAAATTGTACTTGAAGCCCTGGTTCGGACCTCAACTGTTGACTTTTTGCCAATTTGTTTGCTGGCAGTAGGGAACGATCTTTAACATGTGACGCCTCAGCAGTTCAGAAATAGCCAAAGCCTACATAGAGAATCTAAGCGAATGCAAGCGACAAACACCCTATTACAGATGCATATATCTGGAAAGCCCTTAGATCATATAATACAGCTAAGTAGTGAGTTCAAAACCAAATGATTATAATGCATCAGAAGAGACGGGTTACAAAGGCAGCGGGGGGAAGAGTACGTCTCCAGTTGAGTAGGAAAGAATAAATAAGTGCGACGAAAAAAGTATACTCAGCAAACATAATTAAAAGATTTTTAAAAAATCAAGTCGGACACGAAAGCGAAGTGTTCCGTTAAACCGAACATTAGTTCATTTAACATGTTTTTTTAAATACTCCAGTAAGAAAATTCAGAAAAAAATGGCGATTTTTGTATAGAGGCCCCCTTTTATTCTTAATTTTATGTTAATTTTATTTGTCTTTCTATAACGATTCAGAAGTTGCAATCATATGAGAGCCGGACGGACAGCGTAGCCCTAGATACGGGTACGGAACCCTTAAAAAGAACCCTTAAAGAAAAAAAAATTGATACATTTTGTTTTCCGGTTCCCGGGGAGATATTGGTTTTACAACACTTTTATGCTGAGCAATTGCTTTTACCACTTTGAGGAAACTCCAGCCAATTTACCCGTTCAATTGAAAAATGTAAGATTTCTTCCCATACCTGGCTTATTTACGACACTCGAAACGCATCTTACACCGCTTACATTGAAGGCACACTCGTAATATGTTCAATTTCGAATAGCCAAACAATATTGTAACAGTTTATGTCTCTGGTTTATATAAGTTTTCGTAGGGGTTAAGAACATCGGGGGCTTAAAAAGTGCTTTCGAACAGTCCTGATCTGTTCTGATTCATAATAAGACAATGTTGCAAGCGTGCTCCATTTTAAATAATGTTAGCATAGCAATCAATCTTGAGATGATAGCACCTGCTCCAACACAAATCATTTTTATATGACTTTGAGCTAATGATTGTTTATTAACAGCTTAGAAGTCATAACAACACATCACTCAAAGTCAATTTGGTTGCCTGCAAATTGCCAACATTTGTCTGATTGTTATGATGTCTTACGTAAGGGCAATGATAATATGTATGATAGTAAGTCAAGGGTAGCTACACCCTGTACAATTAATGAACTATGACAGAAAATATGAAAACAATAGTCGCCAAAACTCCCTTCCTCGTATAGCTCGCCATTGGCAGGTAATGAAAGAAGATTCCCCATACCATCAACAAAATGGGCTTTTGGTTGTCTCCTCCTTCTCAGATTGTGTCACACTTGACCGAGTCTCATTCTCATTGTCATCGTTTTCCATTGTCATTGTTTTAATGCCGCCAAACAACCATGAGTCGTAGCGGTCCAATGTTCAACAAGTAAAACGCGTATAAGTTATTTGCGACGCGATAACCAACAATTTTCCCGATGACAGATTTTCTATGTGAAGGTAACGTAGGACGAACGACCTATAGTATGTGCACCGGTACGCCGGCAACGCTTAAATCCAACATCTGATGCAACAACGTGAGCCACGTGTTTGTCCCGCATTCAGGTTTATAGGTTACGCATGTACACAGAAATTACTTGACATGCAATTGACGAAACCATGTGTTGTGGAAATATGATTCTTATTTTCCTCACCGCAAGCACTGTGATATTTTGAATGAAAATGTGAAACTCGCAAATGTGCGAGTGCTTTTCTTTTCAATTGCTTAAGAAGCTCTCATAGAGTCAATGTTCTCCGCAAAGTCAGCGGCGAAAAGGACAGTTCTTTAATTTGCAAATCGGACTTTCTATCGAACCACGGATCTGCGGATTTTTTCGTCAAGCATAACTCGAGAATAAATCAAGCTTTCGATACCAACTTATTTTCCTTCGAAGCGTATGTGCATTATGAAGAGCTGAAAAGCTTTCGGGGTGGTTTAAATTTAATGACGAAATAACTGTCAAAAAAGGGACAATTTCACTTCTCCGATTAAAATCAATTAAATTTTCCAACCAAATGAGTTCAATCAATAAAATTTATGGTTTTCAACTACCAAACAAATAAAAAGGGGAGAGTACCTACGATAACTTGGGCGCCAAAAATTGATAACGGTTTCTCAAAAACTAGAAGACATAAAGCCATTCGGTTTTTTGTGTTCTATTCAGAATTGATACAAGCATTGACTAAAATAAGCAAATTTAGCACTTTATTTCACAATATTAAAAAAAATTGGTCTAAACTTGTTTTTTTAAATTTTTTTAGCAAAATTTTGAGTTTGAATGCGAATTTTTCAAAAACTATTAAAGTTTACTATTTTATTTAAGCCCAGGATTAAAGAACATGTTTCTGGCTTTCAAAGCCGTTATAGTACTTTATTGTTAGTGTTGCCGTTGTTGTTGTTTTTATTTTTTTTTCATTTCCATTCATTTATTTTTAAATTGCCCCTAACTCCTAAACGGTGAGAGATAGACCCCCCCCCCCTATAGTAAAAAATGCTTGTTTTCGACCCCTCTACAAAAAACCGTTATCAAAAAATCTAGAGATCTTTCAAGAAAATGAAATAAATTTAAAAAAATTCTCGAAATCGGCCCGGAAATAACTATCCGAATCTCCAAAGAAAACTGGACTGAATGGAATCATCTTGGAGCCATCTTTTAACCAGAAATTAAGAGATACGATGCTGAACAGTTCCCCAGCTCGCAAGGAAGAGAGATGGTGGTAATCTCTCGTCTAAAACTATGTATTTTTTGAACTTAAACGACATAAACATAATCACGGTTCAATTTTCCCAGCAAACCAAGTGCATCGTACAAAGTCGTAGAAATATTTTCGAAAATACATTGGACGAGTAGTCGACATAAGCGGTTGCTTATATTGAAACATCGATTTAAATTCCGCAATCAAAAGCCAAACTCTGTTTACAAATTAAACTTTTTCTAATTTCAAAACCACTTTCTTAACTTTTTTTTACTAGAAAAGTAATAATTTGTAAATGACGTTCGAGTGTTAGCTCTTATTGATTCTTGCTGTCAGTTCGTAACGAGTTAAAACACTTTGTTGATGAAGTTGAAAAACAAATTCAATTGCCAATGTAAAAGTTATCGTAATATAACTCCGAATTTGACACGTCTTATCTTAACGTTCTATGCTCTTAGAGCAATGCTTGATGCCGCTTTTGCCCACAGAAGTCTTGCCAAGAATTTTGGTCCTTGGTCCTATATTTTTTCTAACTCGATTGGTTATTTCTAATTGTTCAACTTATAACTAAAAAAGAATTTCAATTTAAATCTAATATCTAAAAAACCTTCGTTTTTATTCTTATTCTTTCATCTGTGTTCTTTTTTAAGTAAAATTAGGTACCGAAGAACAGCATTTCTACCTGAAGTACGATGAATTATGTCGATAATTTATATTTGCTAGTGTTTTTTACAATAAAAATAAACCCTTAATGATCGTACAAAACTTCGTATTACATATGAACCTAAGTTTCTGAATCTCATTTCATCTCTAGTGATCTTCTCATACAATTCACCATACACTTTGATTGAAAAACAGAAAAGAAAAGGATCAATAATAATTGCCATCAAAACTGCCGCGACCGAACGCCATCATCATCATCAGCAGCGGCATGTCTGGCAAATTACGGTCCATGTATTCCACTGACCGCCAATGTGGTTAGCTACTTTGCGTTGCGTGTCGAATTTGTTTACATACAAAATACAAAAACACATATGTATGTAATCAAGCCATGACTCTATGTAAGGAGGTTCTAAAAAATACATGATACGGCATCAAATGAAATAATAACCACAATTAAAATAACTGTTTTCCGTTTCCAATCGAGAAACGAAACAAACATGGACGGATTGATGTCGTATTTTGAAATATATTTTCAAACTTTTGTTGCTATTTCGTCAGCTTTCGTGGTCGTATTTGGCCAATCAGTGGCATTTCGAGAGTACGAAAAAAAAAATGGCGACTGCAGACATACGGTAGCAAATAAGCGGAGCTTCCAAAAGAAGGATGCTGTGGCAACCTCAAAGAGAGTGTAATTTTCAAAATTGCCTTCCAAGGTAACAAATCAAAAATTTCTTTGGAAGCCATATTTATGTAGTTTCGTTGTTCACAGTAGCTACTGAAGGACTTTTACGTGCTTAATTTTTTTTTTGTGAGACTTTTAACGATGGAGTTTAACTGATGGTGTATAAGCGGAAGAATAAAAAACAGCATGTGCCCTTGAACTGAAAGTAAATGTTGGGAAAAATGTTCTGGTTGGTTGGGCAATTTGTAAAAAAAATTTTGTGAATTAAATTATCAAATTAATGTGTACTCAAACTCTTTTTTTCATAACTTTATTGTACTAAAGATTTAAACTAATGCTTTGCTTTAACCAAAAAGCAGTTTTTTCGCTTAATATTCTTTAAGGGGGGAAATCACAGTAGCACACAAAAAATAGGCATATTTTCGGGAATTAATTTTGGCTGAATAAAAGTATCAATCGAAAATCTGTAAAGTAGGTTTTATAGCAATACTAAAAAAGTACAAAATGGCGGCTGCGCAGCGCCCTTTTTTTGAAAGCGTGTCGATGGTCGAAGACGTAGACTCCTTAATTTTTGACCTGGAAGAAAACACCAACATTTTTTAGTTTTTATATAACAACAGCTAGCGAGCTACGTAGGATTTTTTTGATATATTGATTTTTTACAAAATGGTGCATGTTTGAAAATAAAGTTAAATTTTTAACAAAAAAAAGAACGCCATTAAATCGTCGATAAAAAAAATTAAGCCATATAAAATAAAAAATTCTACGTAGCTCCTCGGTGAAAGATATTTCGAAGCTGCTGTCAAAATTTCAAGTCGATCGGTTAAGATTTGCTCGAGTTATGTCTTCGGCGAGCTCAAAAAAAGTGGTTTCGAGAAAAACGCGTTTAAAGTTTTTAGTACTGAGAAACCATATGAAATTATATGAGCATACCGGAGAGGTGTTACCGTAGAGTGAAAAATTTACTCACTCGGACACTTTTGCCGTATTCCATCATTTGGTATATTATTTTTAAGACCCTAAAGCACCTTTTAGACGGCCACGTTAATCCTTTTCTTCATGTAATATAAATACCCTTAGGAATTTTCTTAACGTGAAGATGCAGATACAAGCAGATACATGTCCTACACATAAATTTGATATTTTTACACAAAGCCTGGGATGGCCGAGCACTAAAGAAATGCACTATAACTTAACTTATCTTTTGACGTCCAATATTGAAAGATTATTTATGAATTGCTCTGATTGTTTGAGAAATTTTAGTGTTCGGCCGGGTACTAAAGTTGTCGGCGCACTGCCGCCCCATTATTGAAATAACGAAGTTAGTGTTCGGTCGCTGAAGCTTATTTCGATTGGTGTTGGCTATTTGTCTAATTTAATTCGATTTAAACAAATCGAAAATCTTGCCAATTAAAAGCAACAAGTAAGTCAATTAAAGTTCCAAATAAAGAGAAAATTGCCTTGACTCTTCGTGATTTAAGAAATAATACTTTGAGCAGGACAACAATTAAAGATCGCCTTCATGGCAGAATTTCTAAAGACGTATGGAGGTTTGGACCAGAATCTTACCTTTT
Organism: Orthonevra nobilis; assembly: GCA_963555765.1. Lineage (NCBI taxonomy): Eukaryota > Metazoa > Arthropoda > Insecta > Diptera > Syrphidae > Orthonevra > Orthonevra nobilis. The sequence goes on along the minus strand of OY743227.1, from coordinate 48,161,906 downwards.
AGCAGTTGAAGAAAAGAAAATTACAGAATGGATAGAAAATCCAAGTAAGTGCGGGTTCCCTCTGAAGGGAGACTATCTTCTTTACACTGTTCAGAAGAAAGACAGTAAAAGGAAAACACCTTCAAAGATTGCAGAACTGGAAAAACTTGGTTTTCTTAATTTTTAAAACGAAATCCTGTACTTGCTTCAAGGGAAGCTGAAGGAAAGGGTACAAAAATGTGTATCATGGACATAAGTCCCATCTACCAATGGAGTTAAGACAATTTCGCAGTGAGAAAAATATCATACTTTTTGCCTTGCCAACTTATACCACTCATATTCTGTAACCTGCCTGATGTTAGCCTCTTCAAGACTGTAAAGTCTAGCAAAAAAAAGAATCATGGTGTTATTCTTACCAAGAAATATTTTTGTCCTCTGTAGCAAAAAGCGCTTTCCGGTAATAAAAATATAAATGAAACAATTAAAAATGGATTCCGTAAGTGTGGCATATACCCATTAGATCCGAATGCTGTGGATTTTAGTAGGTATGTAAAGACGTCTGCAATCAACGTTTACAGTAGCATTCAGTCTGAAATGTGATTATCTCATCTCTTATAAAATTGCTGCTGAAGTTATTTGGATTTGTTCCAGAAGTTCAACCTCAGTTGCAAGCAAAACCAATAGGAGATCTGAAGGAAATCATTCCTGCTCAAAAGGAGTTAACCCACGCCTCAGAAGAACATATACAAGGAAGAGCAGCCTGCATTCCAGAAGAAGGACCTGACAATGAGGAGGAAAAAACTTTATCATCAATCTCGCTTTTAAACGTTAGACTAGGTGATATTGAATTACCATCAGGCTTCTCCGATGTAGACGACAATGGAGTATTACACATAGCTGAAAGGACAAAAAATCGAAAAGAAGATTTAGAAATAAACAAAATACCGTCCTGTTAAACTCGAGATGTCAATGTACCTACATCACCAAGCGCACGTTCAGACTTATGACATGCATTAGCAACCCACCTTTTTTATCCTAAGCCCATTGGCTTTGAAAGCAAAAGGAAATTCAAGGACTCTACAAGATCTCCAAGTGCTATATCGTCACAAGGTTGGAGGGACAAAAACAACTGGAACAGGAAGCTCTATAACAGCGGAAGGAAGAACGTCTGGCCAAGAAGCTTCTTAAACAGAAACAACCTAGAGGGAAGCCGAAAGGAAGAATTATACCCAAACAAAGTGTAACAACAACATCGGAACTTATAAGTGATGTTGAAGATGATAATCTGAAAAATATAGGTTGTGATTCTTGTCCTTCGTGGTTTCACCTCGAATGTACTTCCTTGAAAGAACTCAGTTATGTAGAAGCATCAAACTCAGATTTTATCTGCCTGTATTGTGCAATTTAAATTATTCGATTTTAAAATTTAACTATAAGCATACGCTCTATGCAAACATTTTTTAAGTTAATTTTTTTGGTTTAATAGGTATTTTTTTGTTTTTTAACATTATTCATCTCTTAACCAATCCATAAAATTTTTTTAAGTTAATAACCATATTTAACTCATTACTCAATAAGCAAAAAGAAAAATAAATATAGTATGATTTGATACCAACTTAGTCTTTGTGTCAACTTATTGTGTTTTTGTTTTGTTTTTTAATCTTTGCTATTAAAAATAATAAAATATTTTTGTAATATTAATTGTCTCGCTTTCAAATAAACCGTCAACTGTTTGTTGACCTTGTTCTTTTCATTGATTGATTGGACCTGGCCGACTACTAGAAGTTTCATGGTCGACCACTTGCGCAATATGAATTTTTTCATTTATTTGCTCGTTTCTAGAAAACAGTGAGGGTTCAATTAAAATTTCTCTACTATCTATTTATATTTGTTTCGATTTAATTTTTGTTAAATATTTCGCATCAAATACTTTTGTAGCTGGAGAGGTGCAAAGTGTAAAAAAAAGTTACGTGGCCGACGACTAGAGCCGTTACCCTAAGTCGAGAGAGCGAAGTGTCTATGACTTTAAGCTTGGAATTAAACTTGGAGCGCCCATAAAGAGCCTATTATTGAAATGCCTTTGATTAAATGGTAATAGGCAATCATGAATTTTTCTGTGAAGGAAGAAAGTTCGTGTTGATTTAAATTTAAAAAAAATTATTAGAGATGCTATCGAATAGCAAAAATGGGTGGAGTATCATAGATGGTCTTTAAATATTTCCCAAAATTTTACCAAAATCAAGCTAAAAACTAAAGTAAGACATAGCGGTGGAGTTACCAGCAAGCTGAGTAGGCTTGAGCCTAGGGCAGCAGATTTTTGGGGCGGAAAATTTGGGGAAATCAAAAAGATTTTTGAATGAAAGTTTTCTGATGTCGCAGATGGAAGTCTGCAACAAATTTGTCTTTGTGTATGTCTGTAATATACAATGGTTTACAGGCTAAAATTCAAAGGCGAAACAGTCAAGAGATTGAGCCTCACGCATTGGTAAGTTAAAGAGGATGCATGCAGAAGTTTTTTTTGAAAGAATAAACAAACTAAATGTTGAAATCCAGGCTTCTGCCGTAGATTTGATTACTGTAGCCAATCTTTATGAATCTCTTCGCAACTATAGTATTTCGAAGAACTGGCAATGGAATTCAGTGCGTCGAAGGAGTACACAAAAGATAACCAAAAAAGGAAAAAAATTACTAATATATCACCCGATGAAGAAATGAGTATGACCGCGTTTGATACTTTCAGGGTTAATACATTTCTCGTCATCATTGACAGACTCGTATCCCAATTAGAAAATGAGCGAATTGTCACCATAAACCGTTACAAAAAGGCTCTGTCCTTGGAAGAAGTATATTTTATTGATTTGGAGACTAAGTTCAAGAATGCATACAATTTCGAAGCCACATATCTTCGCAAAGCATTTTTGTAAAACCAGGTTGTTCATCATTAGAGAGTCTATCTTCCTTTCTGCGAAAACAGAGTCTGCAGAACGTTTAACCAAAATTGGACATATCCTTTCGTATGGCCTTTTCTACACCAGCGACGAATTGTTCGGGTGAGAGAAGCTTCTCTTGTTAAAAAGAGTGAAGATTTTCTGAAATCCACCTTAAGTTATTAAGAGTCGGAATTAATGAACAAAATTATTAACGACAATATCATGGGGGATTTTGTCAACAACAATCACGCAAAAAGGTATTGTTATAAAATAATAAACTTACAACTTTCAACGAAATTTGGATAGGAAATGACAATCGTAGAGGCAAGGGCGGCAAAAACTGTATATACCTTGAAAATTTGTAAATCCGCTACTGGTAAAACATGTAATTCCTTTCAACGAACTGATACCCGATGACGTAAAATTAATAAACAATCGGTCATGAGTGAGTCGGACTCGCGCAACGTAGGTTCCGTAGGTAGGCTGTAGGCTATTAAAAAAAATGTGGTGTAAGATTTTCGGACTTTTCACTTTAATTGTGTATAAATATAGTTATATAAAAATATATTGCTTCTTGCCAAATTTCATGATTCTAGATTAACGAAAGGCACCCTATAGGTTTTGATTAACTTGCGAATATCGAAATATGCGCCATGAACAGCCGTATCTTTTTGGCTGAATTGTTTTAGAAGCTTGATTTTAATAGCTTATAGGGACCGCAGTCACAAGTATTTGGTCTTGATTTGAACTAGAAGCCTCTACGTCGTGATAGACAAACAGACGGACAAAGTAGTGATGCTATAAAAGTTTCGTTTTTTCTTTTGAGACATGGAACCTTAAAAAAAACAGTCCAGCGATGGAAAAGCAACACCACAAACATTATTGATTAACGATTGCTTAGTTTAATAATCGTAAAATGAATGATTAGCAATAAATCGATGGATAGATAAAACTTTACTGTGGCCATAATATGTACAATTTGATTTTTCTTTACAAAATATTTATTGCTCCCCCTCATTTTGGATTACATACCTTACAACTAAAATATATATCATAGAACAATTGTTCTGAAGGAAAAATCACTTGAAAAACCCTCATCAGATTTAAATTGCACAGGGAAGGAGAGAAGAGGATTCCGAACAGTTGCTGAGAAAAGTAAACCTTAATGCCAATCATAGAGTTGGTAAATAAATAAATAAGTTAATAAATAGATCAATAAATTTGTTAATAAGCAAATAAGTAACTAAATAGATAAATAAAAAATTGGTTTGGGTGCGAGTAGGTCTGCCCATACCATGAACTTCCCATCTCGACAAAAAATTTCATTTCCCACCACCATCAAATTCCATTTTCGTTATGTTAACATCATTCATTCCATAGACAAATACATTGCAATAAAAAAAAAGATACAGATATATCTTCTTGAATAGATTTTTTGAATCATTTAAAATACGATTTGCGTATTTTAGTATCATTAATAGATTATTCGAATAAATTATTTCGAGTGATCAGGACAACACTTTGGAAATACTTTTTTTTGATTAAGTAACATTTCTACTAGGAATAAGTATTAAGTTTAATAATATTATTATATATATATATATAATATATATTATATTATATTATAATATTTTTAGTTTGATAATATCACTAAAAAAATTACTTAATAAAATTTAAAATTATGTTTTGCGTTTTTGTTTAATATTGATAGTTAATTGCACTTTTTTCGTCATAAGCTTTTTAATTAATAACTTGAGGACTGTAGCGCCAGTCCGCGTGGCATTGGAATTTTATACTTATTGTTAAGTCGATTTCGCTGTACAACTCGTACCGTACATTGTTGAATCTTCTCCTCCACTCACCGTCAATGCAGATCACACTTTTCTCTCCAAACAACCTTACGCTCCTCCATCCGCTTTTAAAACTGTCCATGCTTCTGCATCATATACCATGATGGGATTGATGAGAGTCTTATAGAGCGACACTTTAGTTCTACGAGAGAGGACTTTACATAATTGTTTTCTTAGCCCAGAGAAACAGCGATTAAGAAGAGGTATTCTTCGTTTGATCTCAGCGCTAGTGTTATTATCTATGTTTACAGGAGAGCATAGGTAGATAAAGTCCCTAACTACCTCAAATTTATAGCTGTCTATGGTAACGATTTGGGTGTCTTTTTTTGATGACAACATATGCTTCTTTGTGCCCTCGTATACCGCCAAACCCATCTTTGTCATTTCTGTCTGAATCCTTTTATATTAATATCTTCGCCGTTTGCGAGTTACTGAACAGACCTTTAAAAAATAGTGCCTCTGGTGTTGACACGGGACTTTTGCAGCTAAGCCGTCCGCTCAAGTGGCTTTCTTAGACTTAAGCTTAAATATTGCTGTCTTTACTCCGCCTAGGTCGGGTAGATATCATTGTTGGTTCTTCCATGTCCTCAGCATTAATTGCCATTCTACTACGATGTTTCCATTTCGAATTTTGCAGGTTTCGGTTTGGGGTCTGTAAGCATGAGATAATTGTTTTCTCTGGTGGTAGAATTTTCGAACCTTATTCCTGTTTCGTAATCTCTAAACATCCTCAATCGGGAGCTTCTCATGCTCTACCAAAGACGCTGCGACCATGGCATAGCTTGAAAATGTTGTGCACGAGATTAAAACTTTTGTGACTTCGTATTATGAGTTGTGTCTTGGCTCTGAGAAATTACTATGGCTTGCAAAAACATTTTAGAGAAAGTACGAGTTATATCTTGTCGAGCTTCATGTTAAAGCTGGCTGGCTGTCCATGGCTTGCATTACACTACTCAAAGAAAGCATCTCTTCCTGTTTAAGACAAAAAAAATATAGGACCAACGACCCAAAATCTTAGCCAGTCTTCTGTAGGCACATAGTAGCACACGGCCATCCCTCTAATATATCCAACTCGACGTGAAGATATTTTTTTATAATTTGCTCGCTCTCAAGAGGTTATGAATACTCTTTTAATGCAAGTCGCACAGAACGAGTAGAAGAATTAGGAGAAGAACGAAAGATTTTTGTAGTGGTTTGAGAAACTCAGATGTATTTGGTTTCAATTGAATTCCGTGGGTGGAGCTCGAATTGGGACTGTTGATTTGATATCGACCTATCCAAAGTTTGGAAGATTAAAATTTTAATTTTAGAGTTGATTTCAACAACTTTAACATTGGAAGTTAAATTTGTATTCTCTTTTGGCAGTTGTTTTCCAACTTCTTCAATAAAGTGTTTTAAATCAGACAGTCAGAATTATCAAATATTATATAGCTTAGTTTCAAAAGTATTACATTTTGTAAGATCTCTGTTTATAGGGATTCATATTTTAAAAGTTTGAGGACCAGTTGAATGGTAACACAAACTAAATTTCAAGCATGATCAAAGGCTCGGTCGCCTGGAACTGTTTTTTTTTTTGGAATTCAAATTTGTCTGATTCGGTTGAACTCTGCAATTTCTTTGCAAACTTTCCGTTCATCAGAAATCTTTTTATTAAAACTTGTGCTGAGTTATCGCTGAAACCTGAAACATCACTTACAAATTTTTACTGTTACTAATGCTATTATAGGGATAAGAATTTTAAAAAGTTTTTTTTTGAAATGAGCAAAAAATGAGGCCGGTTTCGAGAGATTTTTTATCCATGTGTCATTTTCTGGAAAGACCTCTAGGATTGCGTTCATGATAAGAAACCAAAGCAGTGGTAAACAAACTAAATCGGATGTTATGGTCTTCCTTGCAATATACGAGTTATGCAGTTTCATCCATGTGTTTTCACTTTGTCAATTAGCTTTCTCTCGATGCTTTTTCTTTGAAGTCAATTGCCTCATGTAAGTTGCGCCATGAGCTTCTTTTTGCTAGTATATTATAGTATAACGATAAGCGTCAAGCTACAACCGAGCAGGTTTTTAACAAAAAAACTGGTGGCTCCATAATTTTTTAAGGATGTTTTCATGTGTCAGTGTTGCAGACGTCACTCTGAGTCTTGAAAAATGGGAAAGACTTACAGGATTCACATTTCTGAGACAATTTTCAAAGAACTTCCGTGGAAATTTGGATCAGGAAATAGAGAAAGGGGCACATCAATGTATGAAATGGCCTCAATTAAATACTGTTTTAACCTTTTTGGTAGTCTCTTTAGTTAGTAACTTACTAAGTTTAGTCAATTGGCTAAATGAACATAATATTGATGAAACTTTTGGCATTAAAACTGAACAAAAAAAAAATTTTATATGAATTTGTCCGGAAACTTATGAACAGCAGTGTATATATTTATGCATATTTTTTTTATCTGATAAGGTAGATGTAAACTATAATTTTAATTAATTTTGAACTTTTTTTATTGGAAAACTAAATTGATTTTAATTGAAGAAGTGAAAATGTCCCTTTTTTTGACAGTTTTTTCGTCATAAAATTCAAACCACCCTGTGAAATTTAACCAAAAGCTTTTCAGGTGATCTTTATGCATACACGCTTCGAATGAAACCAATTTGGCTTCGATAGCTTGATTTGTTCTCGAGTTAGGCTGTACGAAAGAATCCGCACAAACGTACGTACGTACACACACACACACAGACATCTTTCTAAAAATGATGGAATCCGACTCCTGGGACCGCCAAACGTGGAGAAATGTAAAAATTTTGAATTTCGAAAATCGGACCGATTACAAGAACTTCCTGATGGGAAGTTAAAAATAAATAAATATATAAATAATTAAATAAATAAATGAATACATATAATCAAATAAATTAATTCATTAGTGAATAAAAAAACAAATACATTTGCTCCATACACGGCATCCATAAAACATAATTGCTTTGAAAATCAGTAATTTGTTTTCGTTGCCGAGCTTTGATTTTTCGGTTAATAAACGGATAAATTGTTTATTATTGTCTTGCATGTGAAGATTGTAGGTCAAGCGTTTGTCCAAATGTGCTCCAAGATACTTCGATTGCTGTTTCCCCTTGACTTGTGAACCATCTTTTATAAGTCTGTTGCTTGCAAGTAAACAAGCTTTTCTTCTACAAGTAAAAAGACAGCTTAGGTCTTAGAAGCATTGATTTTCATTTTGCACTTGTTATAGTATGCTTGGACTGTATTTAAGGCAGGTTGTAGATCTATTTCAATATAAGGACCAATATCATCGGCAAAAAACCCCAAAATCACAGTTACTCAGGTGAGGGAAATCAAGGATGTACACATTGTAGAGAACATGACTGAGCTTGAGATGAAAAGTTCAGTTTAATGGTGAAAAGTTAAATACGAACGTTAAGTTAAAAGTTACACTATTAATGTTGGTTGGTGTTCTTCTAAGAGGAGGAAAGAAAGGACTGCAGTTTTTTACGGAATCTCATTTCAGTACCAGTTTCTCTGATGTGATTCGGGAGACTATTCCACAACCGAGCGGCTTTTACGACAAATTGTCGTTCAGATACCAGACATGAGAACACAAGGAGATAAGTAAGTGTTGGTGATACTTAGAATTGAAATCAACAAAGAGATACGAATGTCGGCGTGATGTGAGAATTGTAAACAACAAATTATGCTTTCTGTATTTCAATAAGTTGTCAAAACACATACCGTTTATATTTTTTGAGAAACTAGACACGTGATCGAACCTCCTCAGGCCGTAAATGTAACGTGTGATGTTATTAAATGCGACAGTGAGCTGCCTTCGGCCTATTGAACCGCAATCTGCAAAAACCTCGCAGCCGTACATCAGAATCAGAGAACCGCAAGCGTTTTTCCAAGCATTTTTCGGGTCTTAAAAGGAGTGTAGCGCGCGGAGAGCGCCATATCCTTTTCCAACAATCTTATTTATGTGGTCATCTCAAGTTAAATTTCGATTAAAAACGATACCTAGATTGTTCACAGTATTAACATATTCTATCAGAGCACTACAGAGAAGAATTTGAAGAAAATGCGACAGATTTCTTTTTGAAGAAACAATGCACTTTGATTTTTTAGGATTAAATATAAGACCATTGGAATTTCCCCAATCATAGATTTTTTGTAAATCGTCGATAATATGTAATATACTATACATACATTCATCATTTTTTATTTGATGGAAGCTACAAAGAAGTTCTGCATCATCTGCATAAAGGTTAATAGAGCAATTCTCAGGAACACCTGCAATTTGATGAATCGGAGTAAGAGACGAATGGTAAAAAAGGATATTACAAAAGCACTCGCGAATCACACGATAAAATATTTTGGGGGATGTGTTTTATTCCGCCTAATGTCTCGTTCTGTCGATTTGTACTGGCCGACAAGATCGCCGATTTGAGTATTCCATATTTCTTTCTTTGATCTTTTTTTAAATCACAAGTCTATGAAATCTGTAAGCTCTCAAAGTAAATTTTCGGCAAAATGATTCCAATTGGAGTAAAAAAAAACTCAAATGTGGTATCATCTTCAAAACCAAATCAAAGCAAGCTTCAAATAAGCATTTGGACAAAATAAATGCAAACTTGAAAACGTAACGTTTAAGGGTTAAGTCTGATCATTGGAATCAAATGACTTCAGATTAAAAAAATCAGAAATGAATTCAAAAATTCTTTTACTAATATCTTTTAAGAATCGACTTTCAGGGTGGACATAGACTATTTATTATACCGTTTAAATAAAAGTGGCTTTCATTGCGACCAATTGCGCAACTTATCTCGACGAAAAAACGGTCGAGCGAATATGATATCTGCGAACACTTACTTAATGTTAAAGTCCGCGACGACATATCCATTAAGTTTAAGGATAAAGATATTAATTTCAATCCGTCCGGGTTAATTGAAGTACAGCATATTAAATTATTATCAAATTGATTTTTTTTATCGTGGCGGAAATTTTATGTAGATAAAAATTTTGTGTTCAATTGTTATCATCGAGAATCAAATAAACCTTTTTGGGGTCTACAATTTTACTACTTTCACGAAGTCAAAACAATCTTTTTGGCATTCATTCGCGGGATTTTAATCAAAGAATTCAAACTTTTGATCGATGCAATTAAACTCAAAACAACTGTGAATTTAAAAAAACTAAAATCACCATTCTTTTGAAGCTTATACTGGTGCATTCAATTTTCAGTAATTATTGAATTGAAATCCTTTTCGGAATACTATTGAATTCAAATTAATAAGTTAAAGTCAGTGTTGAATTCAAATTTTTCCTTTTGAATTCACTGACTTTTAATCGGTTGAAGTCGGTGAATTCAACTTAAATTGAATGAATTATTTTTAAAGTAAGTCAGCATTAAATGATTTTGCAAAACGAATCTTCTTCATCAGATTTATCAGTGAGGTCGTGATCGGGACAAGAGGGATCAAAGCTTTAATCTTTGCTGCACCCCTATTGGTCCGCCTTTTGGGTTCGCCGGCTTACCGGTTTTGCAACAAGTATATCCAACTAGGAAGATATTATATTGTATTGTATTGTATTGTTTATTTTTTATTTGATTGTAAAATTATTATAATGGTCTTAAGCGAGATTACTTGTGAAACGTTAAACAGTCATCGCACACAGGGTGTCTATTGTGGGCTACAGTTTAAAACTGTATGCAATTTATATGTTAATATTTCATTTTGATTAATTGTATGTAAAGGTTCATCAAATCACACCGTACATCTAATCGAGGTATATTCATAATATTAAGATTTTCGTAAAAAAGTAGCAAAAAGTGACCGAAAACTTATTTCGAAACACATCAAATTCACTTCGATCGCCTTGCCAAGACAAGACATCGTCTTATACGAGGTTTGCATATATATAAGTATATAGCTCGGATCATAATGTTCAAGCCTTACATTATTCCCCGCTGTTCAAAAGAGTTAAAATATTTTCTACTGAATTCAGTAGCTTCAACTGAATTCTTTGCGGACTTCAGCTAACATCAACTGAATTCAGTAATGCAATTATTAGACTTAATTCAATGACTTGTTAAAATTGAATGCAACAATTACTGAGCAATTAAATTCAAATCATTCTGCACGAAATTTAAAGAATTATCTTGTATCAAGTATGGAGGAGCTGTGCTAAATCTCACATCCAAAAAATGCAAGTATCGCAAAACAAACTGCTCAAAATGATGCTAGATCTTTCTTGGCACCACTCTACCTCTGATCAGCATAAAAAAGGGAATGTTGAATTGATTACCCATAGTATCCTAAAGTTAAAAAATACGTTTTTGACTCCATGTGCGTTCGCCGACAATGTTGTGTGATTTTCCTTTTTTAGTTAATAAACCATTTTTTTTCATTTTCATTTATTCTATTAACTTACTGTATATTTATTTATTTCATTTTTAATATTTACCTATTCATTTATTTATTTAGTTATTTATTCATTATTTTTTTTACTAAATTGTATAAATATATTTATTTTCTTATTTATTTTTTCATATTTTTATTTATATATTTATTTATTTATTTATATAGTTTTGCATTTATTTTTTATCTTTGATTTTTGGATATTTCATTTTTATTCTTTTATGTCCACATTAAGTGGACAATTAATTTTTTGTTCTTGTTTTTTTTTTTGTAATTAAATGGAAGGTTTTTCATGGCATTTTCCTTTCAAAGTTCAATATTTCTTTTTCATATTTCTTTTCTAACCAGTCATCGATATTTTCAGTAAAAACATAGTTTATCAAACCTTTGTAGTAAAATATGCGGTATATATATATAGTATACTATTTATAAAAGAATTATCTTGCCAAAAGGTTATTTGATCTTTTAGCAGGATATCACTTTTATAATTCTGCTTCGAGTTCGTGATAAAATGAATGTGAGGCAAGACCTGCCTCTGTAAATGAATAACAATCTTCCACCATTTTTCTGAAACACTTTAGAAAATATAGAATATTGTCATTTATACATTTAAGCAGGTGAAATTTTACTTAAGTTTTTTGCGCAATACATTCGAAAAAGGCTAATTTTTTATGTCAATTTGAAACAGTCCAAACTACACACGAGTCTATGAAACATCAACTCCACATTAAATTGAAAATTAATTCTTCTGAACTCTGGTTAACAATAAAGAATACTTCTCGTCATCTCCTTTCCGCATCACTGCGCATGTAATTACATCAAACTTGGTAGGTTCTTAAAAAATTTACACGCTCAAAGTTAGCCATAAATCAAATACCATTTAATTACCTACTTACCGCTAATTTATAATGCCTCAACAGCAGCTTTCCTTGCCATGGACTTACTCCCCGCTCGCATGCAGCATTATTTCACAATGCAATAAACATAAAAGTGTCATCCTGCGCTTGAACTGTCACTGCTGACCAGTGACCATGTGCCAACATGGTTTTTGTTTTTTGTTTTGATAAACAAAAAAACAAAAGTTTTTCGATTCCGTTGGCTTGTTGTTGTTCAGTGGCCATGACTGGAAGCTGGAAATGAATTGGCAGTTTATTCCCAAAGTGTTTGAGGAACGTGCGGAATCGAACTTGGAAGGACTGAGTGCACACATGTGTCTACCATTCCAGATACGCTGTTCTCACTCTCTCGCAACATTAATCATAAAACAATGGGGTGGAGTTGTTTCCTCAACTATGGCGAACGGGAGGCGTGACCGTCGCCTCGCCAGGATTCTCATTTTCTCTCCAACAAACAAAACAACAGTTTTCTATTTGTATATGAGATTTGAATATGTTGATAGCCTAGCAAAGAGAGGGGGAACATAAAATATATAAGTATGTTTCCGAGGGTTGTGTTCGTTGTGTGTATAGGTGGAAGAGGGATTTCCAACAATGATAACAAACTATCATGGCTGCCGTCTTTCGGTGGTTGTATGATGAATATGGGAATGGAGCGGCACAATCGGGAAAAAACAATGAAAATGCCAACGGAATTGTTTTTCTCCGAAATATGGGTTGATGTTTCGTCTATGTGTGGAAAATGTGAAAACCTGGTGCAGAATGCGATTGCGCAGTATGTTTCTATATACGCTTATGTAAGTTTGTATGCATGCGTTGTTAATTAAGCGATTTGCGCATTTTAATTCACAAAAAGTGAGTGGCGAACTGTGACACTACGAAGATGGTCAGCGGTGTTTTTCAATGTTAAACCATTTATATTGTGCTTATCCCACCATAAAAATATTTTTAATTTACTAAATATTCAACGCGGAAAGCGAAAGTAATTTTAATTTGGTAGGCATGAGCGTTCGAAAAATTGTTTTTTATAATTTTATAAGCACGCCCGACGGATAATCAGAACAGTTGGCTTAGCAGGACAAATAAGGAACGGAGCGTATTGTTAAGCTTTATGTAAAATAACGCAAGAAAAAAACAGAATTTTCATTCAGAGAACGTTAGATCCACTGTGAATCTCCGCAAAAATAAATTGGTAGCAGTAGGGTTGGTTAACCAGTACCCGTCTCTTCTATCCGGCCACTTTCAATCAAGAGATTGTGGCCCAGTTTTTCAGTGCTGAGTTAACTTTGAGTTAATTTTACTCGGATTTAAACCCGAGTTATCCCCAAAAACGTGTTTTTCAGTAAAGAGTTAACCCCGAGTTAACTCAGCTTATCTGGTGAGTTAACTCCGGATTAAATGAACAGAAGTTTTTTGACAGATAAAAGCAACATTGACGTCATTGCTGTTTGTGTGAACATTTTGTTAAAAAAAAGGTATATACATATGATATTTGCGCTGAATTCAGATTCCGCATCGCTCAGAATTGTTTTAAGTAATTAATTTAACTATTTTGGCAAGGAAAAAAATTCGACTGTTTTATCAACAAACAACTGATCGGTCAGAATTGAAATATTTCGATAATTTTTTGACAAGTTAATCGATAACATGGGGTCCAACTTAATTCTGCACTGAAAAACGGCTCCATGGGTTAACTAGTGATTAATTTTATATCGCAGTTAGCTGACACTGAGTTTACTCAGAATTAATTCAGCACTGAAAAGCTGGAGCTAAGAATACGAAAATTTTCAGTCCTATTTTACGCTTCGCCAAAATTTGACCCAAATGTACGACACATATTCTCGTTAAAAAAATTTTACAGTTTCGAATCTAGTTAGAAAGCAAGAAGCGTGTTTTTTAATGAACGAGTACGAGTGAAAGGAAAAAATAAAAGGGACAAGTTCTGGTAGATATGCTCTGTGAGTAAATATATTAGTTTTGTGTTTTCTTGTGTATTAATTACTTTAAATTTATAAGGAATTTATTGTTTGAAATAAATGGTGGCCGATAACTAGAACAAAATTTTTATTAGAGTTTCAAGTAAACGCCGTATACTGTCATAGAATTTTTGCTTGAAATAAATCTGATTATTTCTTTTACGCTAGGTATACTTTACCTAGGTATACTTTTGCCTACCAGTCAGAATGTAAAAAGCTTTTTGTGATTTCAGAGTCCGACCACTAAAACAATGTTCTGTTTTTAAAATAACCAGTGCCAGCTTTCGGTCGCATAACTACAATATTTGTTTAAAAAATCATATCTTTTAATAGACAATGAACTAAGAAACTGGACAAAAACAATCAAAAGACGTTTCGAGAACGCGAAGAGTCGACTAAACGCGTAATCATATCTGGTAGAACAATTTAAGCCCTAGGAAAGAAGCTTCAAAATATAACGTGCCACAATGAGCCTTGCAGGACAGTTTGTAGGGGAAAGTTAACGAAGCTAACCAAACAAAAACTTGTCAGAAAGAAGCAATTGAATGTGGACAGACATCTTAGCAGGACTGATTCTCAATTGCAGCCTCAGTTATCCCTGAAATCAAGGACAAACTTGAAAACGAAGGCATTTGTGCCTGTAAGATTATCAATGTTTTAGAACCGTCAAAACCGACCTCCTTTCAAGGATCAGTAAACATAGATCTTGTCATTCTCCCAATCGTCATTGTTCTTGATCTCTACGAAGATGTGTCGCATTAGTTTGTTGGCGATATAGATTTACACCAGCAATCATTTCCAAGCCCGACCCTGTCAACTTTTGCTAGAAATATTTTTTATTAAAATCAAATCACTTGGTATGCATATGCTCTTGCTCTTCCGGCATCTTTAGGTTTTCCAGAGTCGGGAACTTCTGGTCCTGTTCATAGCAGATACCCCTACTCTTTTAGAAAGAAATGTAGAATACAGTCTTGCTGATGGCCTAATGCAATCTCTTCACAGATTTGAAGGACTTTTTATCAGCGTAAGGAATGAGTCAAGCAGAAAAATATGAATGCAATAGAGAAAGGCGTAAGATTGCAATTCTTCTGCGCAGTTTTCTAAATATTTATTAAAATTTATTAAAATTTCTCTTTAGTTTGAAAAAAAGCGCAACAAAATAAGATAATTTTCCACCAATGCGGCTTCGATGCGACTTAGAGTGGGATTCGTTTTCTGAATCCGTCGGAGCAGCGTTGTCTCTTCAAAAAAATTGAAATTGAAGCCGATTGCAAAAATAGTGAAGCATATTTAAATATAATTATAATTTTGTGATGTTTTCAATGCTTTGTTATATTTATTTTGAAAATGTTATTAATCCGAAGTTTATGACATTACCTTAAAGAGTAAGTTATATAGAAATAAATATTAAAAGTAATAAATATTATACTTAAAATATATTATTTCTATTTCAACACGTAATTTCCTTCCGTAAATTAAAATTTTTGAAAAAATCGCTAAATTAATCATGTATTCTGAAATTTCCTTAAACATGGGTTTCTCAAGAAGATTATCAGTTCTAACTATGTCATTTCAAAATTGAACGATGTCTGATTCAGGATTAAAGTTTCTAACGAAAACAATAATTTCTTTCATCATCAAGGGCCACTTAGAATTTAAAATCTCTAAATCCTTACCAGAGTGAAAAGGAAATGCTTGAACGAGTGGTAATATTGTGCGCACACTTCTTCCTTGAATATTTTTTGGATTCAAATATTACAACATTTTTAGATCGTTATTTTCAAATTCAAATTGCAAAAGATTTCATTCAAATTCTTCCTTTAGAGCAGTAAATAAAGGGAATTATTGTACTTGAAAAAAACTTGCATATGTTTTGCACACTACACCTGTGACCCAGGACGCAAGTTATAGATAGTTGAGGGTTTGTTTCTAGGTTTAGCACCACCTACCTGCGGACGAAGGTTTTGTGCTGGAACAATAAAATTCACTCATGCAATTGCATTTAATTTTAAGGAAAAACAAAGTTGGGTTAAACATTGTAAAATTTTAGAAATAAAACTGTTTTAACGGACCGTTCCATTCTATCGAGTCCTCTTGGAAAACGGAATCGAGTTATGTCTTGCTTGAAAGTAGAAAAAATTCTAAGGTGACCGGGTACGAGTACCCTTACGCTGCACTGTTTATATCATTCCGGCGGCAGAAGAAGAACTGTGCCTAAACTGTGATGAATTTCTAATGAACAAATCCTCAATTCAAACAATTACAACAAAAACGATAAACACAAGAGCTAAAGCTTCAAGAACGACAAACGAAAAACTGTAACCGCACATGGATGGGAGATATTCTACAGAACAGGATTTGCTCATTCGTATTTCTCTTCAAGATTATATTAACGATTAACGACGTTGAACACATTTTAACTCACTCCGATCTGTCCATCTATGCCAGATCTATGATCTATGATCTGAGAATCTATGATATGAGAATCAGCAAACATATATCATTCCCTTCCGATCACTTCGAACTGCAATACGAGCTGAATAGCTTTTGCATTTGGTGCAATAAAAAACACTTAGAGCTGAATGTTGCTAAGTGTAAGACCATCACTTATTTTCGTAATCGTCTTCCTCCACCCCCTTGTTTTTACTTTTTTAACGGCGAACTTATTCCCACTGTTGACTCAATGTGTGACCTGGGAGTTTTTTGTGATAGAGAACTTAATTTTCGTTCTCACATCGATTCAATCTTTCGCAAAGCTTATTCTACCCTGGACTTTATTAAAATATGGTCGAAAGAATTCTTAAATCCATATGTTACGAAGTCTCTTTATACCCTTTTACCCCCTTTATATACCCCCTTTTACCACGCCCATTCCCTTAGGATTGAAGCAGTCCAACGAAGGTTTATTCGTTTCACACTTCGCGGTCTTCAGTGGACTGACAATTATAACTCGCCATCCTACCAGGACCGAATTAAACTGATTAACCTTCAAACCTTTTTAAATCGATGTAGTAGATGTAAGTAGATGTTTGCTTGTATTAAGTTAATAAAGGTCCCGGGCGACAAACGAAAAACAAAATGATTAATCTTAGTCCGTCAAAAGAGGCAACACCCGAAGGAAGGTAGGTATGTTAAGATCTTCGTAACTCTGCAAACATCCTAGAGATGATTCTTACCCATCAGAACTAGAAGAAATTCCAAATGAGAGGTGAAAACAGTCAAAGAAGGCCTTAAAATGAATACTTGGTGTTTGTGTTCTTTTTCATGCATATATGTATGTAAGTGGACATCTAGGTACATATAAAGTAGCAATATTTTTTTTTTGTAAACTAACCACTAGTTTCAACACCAAGCTACTAACATAACAGTATTTTTCTAGGTGAAATTCAATATTATATTGAAAGGGCGTTTTTTGAGTATTTGAAACAAAAAGGAAAACATTTATTATTTCGTTAAGCTGCATTTCAAAATATCTTTACTATGTCTCATTAAATGCTAGAGACTCAAGGCTAGCTCATTCCTAATTTAAGTCGATCTTTTTAAAAGGCAATATAGGTCTCGTTTGTTAACTGATCTGCATAAAAAAGATAAAAAAAAATAGCTTGGTTAAAAAAGAATCTTAGTTGGGAAAAACAAATATCAAAAAGTTTTCATGTTGATTTGGAAATTTTTCTTTCTTTTTAGGTTGGTAGTACTGTCAGTGACATCTATGTGAAATTTCATGTCAAAATATATTCAAAGTGTTTGAGATACGCTTCGTTTTGTGAGCTGCTAAAAGTGAGTTCTTCGTTTTTTGCGATGTCGAAATTTATTGAGCAAGAATTTACATTAAATTTTGTTTGCGGAATCAATTTTCTGCTGCGGATACGTTGAGGATGGTGCAGAAAGCCTTTGATGATGAGGCTATGTCTAAAAAAAATGTTTACAAGTGGTATAGTGATTTCCAAGCCGGCCGTGAACGTGTCGAAGACGAAGAGCGTTCTGGGCGACCATCAACCTCAACCAATGAAGCTCACGTCCAACAAATCAAAAATTTGGTGTTGAAAAACCATCGATTAACGATTAGAGACCTTGCTGATGAAGTTGGCTTATCGAAAGGCTCAGTCAATACCATTTTGAAGAATGCTTTGGGCCTCAAGCGCGTCAAATCTCGACTGGTACCGAAAACATTGAATTTTTTGGAAAAAAGGCGTCGCGTTGAAGTGTGTGAAACAATGCTTTCCGACTACCAGGATGTCATGAAACACATTATAACTGGCGATGAGACTTGGATCTATGCTTACGACCCCGAAACAACCAATCAATCGAGCGAATATCGTGGCAAAGGAGAGCCGAGACCAAAAAAAACGCGCAAAAGTCACTAAAAAATCAAGGTTATGTTGACTGTTTTCTTCGATTATCGTGGTATTGTGCTTTATGAATTCCTTCCAACCGGCCAAACAGTCAACAAGGAACATTATTTGAACGTTATGCGTCGTTTGGGTAACGCTATCCGCCTAAAAAGGCCGGTATTGAGGCAAGACAATTCTTGCTTTTTACACCACGATAATGCACCATCCCATACCGCACTCGTAATTCGTGATCATTTCGCCAAAAACTCAACCCATATCGTTCCGCAACCACCGTGTTCACCTGATCTGGCGCCGTGCGACTTCTGGCTGTTCAACAAGCCCAAAAGACCGCTCCGGGGACACCGTTTTGATACGATAGAGGAGATTCAAGCCGCAGCGAAGACGGAACTGAAGGCCATCCCGGAAAGTGACTACAACCAGTGTTTCAAAGATTGGAAAATCCGTTGGCATAAGTGCATTGCATCGGGAGGGGATTACTTTGAAGGGGATGAAATTGATTTGGAAGAATAAATAAAGAATTTTCAAAATAAATACAATGTCACCTTATTTTTTGGACACAGTAGTATATTAAAAATCTCGAAAAAATAGGTGCAAAATCTTAAAGCGAAAAGTGAATTTCGAAACAGATTTTCAAACCGTCCTTCGCCTCCAAAAGGATATCGCGCATCATATGGAAGCATCGACCAAACGACTTGTCACGCAATCGGCCTTCACGTCACACACAATCAGCTACTGCGTCGAGAACATCAATCGCGTCTAAATTCAAAATGAAAGACCAGGTCCATTTCCATCTGAACGGATATAATAAAAAGAAAAATGAATTGATGCTGAGCATAGTGTTAAATTTGCGCCAGAGGCGTCTTCGGGCACAGTTTTTTGCTGACGTCTTGAATAGCCAGGTTATTATCGTAACTGATACAGGATCATGATGAACGAGCTCTTATTTGCGCAACTTTATAACTAGAAGTGCAGTCTCACATTCAACACCCGCGACTATGGATGTTTTGAAGAATTCGTGTCACCAAAAGTATCGGTCTTGAGTTTTTCTCTGGACGTCCGATCACCCGGTTTGATCGCTTAAGGCTTCTGTCTTTGGGGCTCTTCAAGTCACCCAAGCTCTCGCCAAAACGATTCAAAATGCTGTTTAAGGAGGTCGAGTCGTCATAAAATATTGTGACGCAGTTATTTCAAATGAATTATACGAAACTAATCATTCCATTTTTCGGATAGAGTAAAACAACATCGGATGAATGTTTTTGGGCCAAGCTCTATTTGCAAAAACTGAATTCTACCACCCACAGTTCCAAATACAATCAAAATAGTACGATTCTGGTTCTCCCTATTTACATTCATCACTTCAAGATTTAAAAAATATACTTACTTGAATCATAAAAGCTTTTATTTAATTAAATCTGCTGGCCAAACGTCATGACTCATGAAGTAAACAAAAAATAAATAATTCGAAGTTTTTTTTTTTAAATAAAAAATGTAAACGTTTTAGGCGCCGAGACCCCATGTGCGCTGTTGATTTCGGCACGACATTCAGCGATAACCAAACAAAAAAAAAATAAAAACAATTCTCACCATTTAATATGTATCTCGCATCGATCTACCTACCAGGACCAGGAGATCAGTTCATATGACAAACAATTTCAAAGCATCGTTTGGCATCTCTTCGGGTACCTACACCAAAACAAGCCACTAAATAAGCCGTAAGGATTCCAGCCATGTTTTAGCTGTCCTGTAAATTAGCCGAAAACAAGTTTATCCCAAGCAGAGCCTTCAATTTTGCTCGCAACATGTGGATATGCATATCGTGTCATGTTCAAGCCTTTCCCATACATAACACAGATCAGAGAAGAATTCCGTCTGGGATTCGTGTTGCTGCGGTCACCAGAGAGAACAGAGTATTTTTCCCTTGGCGATGGTGTGTCCAGTGAAACGTCAGAGATTATCCTTTCTAGCAAGTGTACCCCAGTACCTATATTTGTCGCATCCTGCGGATCCGATGCTGAACGTCTGCTGTCGCCTCTGCTGTGGTGATGTGCGTACTTTGTAACTAGTCCGCATATTGATTGATCATAATTGCAAGGCTCTCCATGTTGTGCCGATTGATCCGCTTAACGTTTCACGCCATCTGTGGTAAGGACTCTCTACTGTTCAGGTAAAAGGAGCTAGCTCTCTGTGCAAAATACCACCCGTCGAGATACACGTAATAGTCTTCTAGTGCACTGTCGTGCTGTTACAATGAGTTGGCGAGTTATCGAGCATACGTTTTATGCTCCAAGCCAATACGAGAAGCTGTGAATTATTTTGACTACCAGCACAGGATGCTGCCAAAGGAACTAAATTACGTATTTTTTTTCCATGAAAATAAATAATTGCAATAAAAAAGCTATGAAATACAAAAACGTGGCTGCTTTCTGTTAAGTGTTAAAAACCAGAAACTATTTTGTTCGCCTTATGATCGCCTTTCACGTAGATTTGGCCCTTGTTGTGTCGAGCTAATATATGTAAACTTAAAAATCGCTTGAGAATCAAAAATCTAGAGTAAATATCAAAGGCCACGTATCTTACCCGGATAGCAAAGGCTCATTGCCCGGATGGCAGAAGCTCATCAACGGTTTACAACTACCTTTCAATCCAAGTTGTATTGGTCGGGTCCAAGTCCGCTACCTTTTGTCTCCGACTCTCTTTTTTAGTAATGGTTAAACAGAGCCCTAACTTAATACACTGAGGACAAAACGATTTATCTGGTTCGCAGTTCGAAAGACAATAGACATCAGTGATCCAATCTCGACCAAGCTCGCGCATCTATGCAGATTTTAAAGGAACAAGCAGCAATTGAGAACATGTGCATCTCTTTCCCGGAATCTAGTTTTTTTTCTTCGTCAACTGCATCGTTTAACCCTTTTTGTAGTTTTCATGAATTTCAATAAAAGGTTGAAACGATGCAGTCCACTATAAAAAAGAGTCCGGTCTGGAACTGTTATTCAACCCTGCCTACATTACAGTATGATGAATGCTGTCGCTTTTGAAGTTGATGACTAGGGTGCGAGTATCGACTTGAAATTAAATGCTTTTTCCTAGCGCAGTTTGATCCAATTTTCCGAAACTTTTTGAAAAACTAATTAAAGTCAAAATGCAAAGTTTCCTTGATCGTAATTATTTCTTCTCTATAAATCAATTTGGTTTCAGGTCCGGATTATCTACAGAGGATAAATACTTAAAGCATGCAACCAATATGAATGCTTAAACAGTAATCAAAACAACTATGGCTGCTTTTCATAGATATGACAAATGTTGCTGTAAATGGAATTTTTAGTAAAAATGGTGTCCCCCAAGGTTCTGTTCTTGGACACCACGTATTTTTAATTTACATTCGGTTTTCAAACAGAAATTAAACTGCCTTGTTACTGCGTACGCAGATGACATAATTCACTTACATTTGTCAAACTGATTTTGAATGTTTTGCTTATATTGGAGAAGACTTAGAAAAACAAAGAATGTGGTTCATCGCTAGTGTAGTTTAATTATTAGCGAAAAAATAGATTATTGAACTTCAAAATCACTGGGAATATTTTAACGGACTCTTTTTTTTCATACTATATATTCAACTGCAATTCAAATTCATCTTACCATTTTGCAATTGTACTACTTATATATGCTGTTTCAAAATCAATTCAGCTAAGTGTTTTAAAAGATTATAATATTAACCGAAAAGATCTTTTTGGGGGGACAAAAGCAGGAATCAATGCCCGACAACTTATCAGAAAGAGAAAGATAAGATAATTGATATCGTTAAGATAATTGAACGTCTTTTTCGATAAAGAATGATCTGCTAGCCTGTGTGGTTTAAAATTTAAGTTACTGTTTAACTGAAGAAAGGTGAAATAAGAAACCTTCTAAGATATGAGTAAATCAACTGGGTCTCATTAAGCAAATAATGTTCCAATGAGCCCAGCTTTAAACAATGCAGCGTGTCATGCGAATAAAAACTTTATGAATCACATTTTTTATTACATAATATTTTAATCAGGGCATGAATTAGAGTAAATCTTTGCTTTGAATATTTGTTTCTGAAGATGAAAAGAGGCATCACTCATTCATATAAATGGAAGGTTACCCAAAATATCAAACATTGCGCCGTCACCTCACTCTAGAAGCGATAGAGATTTATCCGAACAACGTAGTTCAACAATGATTCGAACTCTTGAGAGACTATATCTTATCATTTCTATTGATGCATATAGAACTTCCGAGTCTCAGTACAAAGATGTCCATTCTAAAAAGGACGTGCATTACTGAGCCAACCCAACCGAGTTCAAAAGAAACAATAAATTTATTTCACAAGAGGCGTTCTTCTACTTCGATTTAAAAAGTCTAATCCAAAATAGAAAAACGTCACCGTTGATCTTTCATACTTTCCGAAAAAGTGTGGACAGCCAACTTAGCTACGTTAAAAAAACGTCGCACCGGAGAATATCATTAGGGCGGCATATGCAGGAAGAACCACCAATTTTAGTGCCTAATTGAGAAAGAAAAGGCTTCTTCGTCAAATTCTTCATGATAACTCACTGCATTAGTTCGTTAAAAAAAACTGAATTTACGTACCTTGCAGATTGGCTGATTTACAAAGATTCAGGTAAGTAAAGGTTACTTAATTTTAAGGTTGATGGAACAAAAAAGCAAAAGCAGCTTAAGAAACAAAAAAATAACATATGTTTGCTTGACTAAACATATGTCTCCGAATAATTGCTTAAGAGTTAACTGTTAGGCATTCCTATCAAGCCCAGTCTAAAATTAAAGA
This sequence comes from Orthonevra nobilis, assembly GCA_963555765.1. Classification (NCBI taxonomy): domain Eukaryota; kingdom Metazoa; phylum Arthropoda; class Insecta; order Diptera; family Syrphidae; genus Orthonevra; species Orthonevra nobilis. The sequence continues at coordinate 48,138,697 of OY743227.1, read as the reverse complement.
TTTGGGTGGTTGGAACTGGGCTGAGTCAATGGAGCCGAAGCAACATAATTGTGGGAGAGGCGGGACAATTTGCGTCGGTATTGAGGTGAGTCAAATGACTTCTAATTTTTTTGAATACTTTCGAACATGCACAGGATGATCATGGGGGCACCTTCCCTCATATGGAAGGTAGACATGTTCTTTTTTTTTTTTTTTTTCAAACTTGTTTATTTCCACCATAATTTTAACAATTTTTTTAACGAGAAACAAGATAAACGCTAAATCAATAAATTTACATTTTCGTAAATGGCCAACTCAAAATTGGCTCTCATTACTTATAATTTTATAATATATACTTAGACTAAATTACTAGAACATATTTTGTTTTGTGATATTTATAATTTATATATAATTTACTTTCGAGAAGAAAAGGTGGAGGTTAAAAAACTCCTCATAATAATATATTTTTTAACAAAGAACGAACAAAAACAAACGAAAAAAAACAAAGACCTACAAACTAAGATAAAACTACTTAACCTAACTTTGCCTAATTGTTAGCTTCTACCCAATCTAGCCACCAGTATTTATTTAAATTTGACCTGTTGTCATTATTTACATCTCTATCAGGTACGCTCATGCAGTATTTCCAAATATTGCTTTCATCGCTTGAGTGTGCAGGCACATGGAGGATTCGTTTATCTGTTGCTCTTCTAGCAGCATGATATATGATAGGGACATTACTCGAGTCTGAAAGATAGCCATATGCATCCAGATAAAGAAATGCTTCAGGTGGTATATGTCCACTTATCAATGAATTTCTAAAATACCCAGGGTTAGGATAAAATAAACCCGATATGAATTCATTCTCAATAACATTACTCGACCGCGCAAAATGATTCCTCGCAAGGTCTAGAATGACATTGTCAATTCTAGACACGCCGGAAGCATCCAATAGTCTTTTGTTGGAGACGTAATGCCGAAAGTCGGAATGAGCGCTTCTGTACATTCCCGTGCATGCTCGAAGACATTTCCTCTCAAAAATTCTGTACTTCTCCATATAAGATGGGCTTATGTTCCACCACACTGGACTCGCATAAGTCAAAATTGGACGCACAAAAGCTTGGTAGCAAATGACCTTCACATCTGATCTCAAATAGTTGGAATAAAAAAGTTTCTTCAGCGACATAAATGCTGCCCTTGCTTTTTTTAATTGGATATTAACATGATCATTATAATATAGGAATTTATCTAAGTAAACTCCTAAATATCTCACAACAGTTTTTGATTCGATTCGAAGGCCATTTGAAGATGTTATAACCAAATTTCTCCAATTGCGTCGCAAGTCTGAATTGCCCTGTCCTACTGGGGTGCGGAACAGTATGGTTTCGCATTTAGAATTGTTTATTTTTAGTTTCCAATCCTCACAGAATTTTTCGAGAGTATCAAACTTCAGTTGGAGTTCGTTTTTAATTTCGCAAATTTTTGAACCATAAACATACAGAATGACGTCGTCGGCGAATGCTATTGAGCCATCCAAGTCCCTCAGCATTTTAGAAACGTAAATGTTAAAGAGTATTGTTGCGGATACTGTGCCTTGTAGCAGACCATTAATGACATCAAAAATTTTTTCAGTCTTGTACTTTCTATCTGTTACAACGAATTTCTTCTCGCGTATCATAGATACGATTATCACTGTAAGGTGATGGGGAAACTCATATCTGATTAGTTTGTAAATAAGCCCGTCAATCCAAACCGTGTCAAAGGCTTTCTCGATATCCACTAGACAGGCACCTGTACTTTTCTTTCCATTAAAATTCCAGTTTATATCAGATACTAGTTTTGTAACAGCGTGCACTGCCGAGTGATTTCTTTTAAATCCAAATTGATTTCGCGGTATAATCTCCTTTGTTTCGCACACGAACAATATTGATTTGGTAACAACTACCTCAAAAACCTTCCCAATATTAGGCAGGAGACTAATTGGCCTATAGTTCGAAGGATCTGAAGGATCTTTATTTTTTTTTACAATTGGAAATACCTTTGATATTTTCCAACAGCTTGGGAAGTAGCAGTTGTTAAGCAAATTATTAAAAATCACGCAGTATTGCCTTATGATTTCATCAGGTAAATGTTTAAGTACAATATTTGGAATGCCATCTAATCCCGATGTCTTTTTATTATTGAGCTTCCTGAATATTTCAGTCAATTCATCGAGTGTTGTATAGTAGTTGTTTGTCTGTTCCGTCGTTAGTTCGTCTGCTTTCATATCATCAGAAAATTGAAGAAGAGGGTCAGGTTGTAAGTTAAACCGTGTTAATTCCTCTGCTACTTCGACAGATTTTCGACTTGGGTGTTCTGTGGCGTGGATCGACTCAAAATGGGAACCAATAAGATTGAGTTTAGTCATTCCACCATCAATCACGTATTGGTTTTCCACAATAGGACAGTGGTTGTGATCAATTCCAGCTTTATGAATAAGTTGTTGGGATGCCAACGGAATTTTCAATTTCGGAATATTGATAACACTACGAGGCTTAAAAATCTGTTTTATCTGAGGAAACATATTCCTCGAGTCAGACTTCATCACATTTTCGGCTCGATGCCTCCAGTAGTCATTAATAGAATTCCGAAATTGTTGTTTTAATAAGGATCTTACATTTTTCATCAGAGACTTCAATCTTATTAGCTCCAAGCTGATTAAATTATCCGGAACCTGTTGACGAATCCGATTTATCTGAGTTAAAAGAAAGCTTTTGTGTGTCTGTAATGTCATAATGTCACGGTTTATATAGCATTCCAAACTATTTTTGCTCTTTATTTTTTGTACAGCGGACTCCATTGTTGTCTGTACTACGGCATTAATTTTCTCGATAGCAGATTCACACTCTACATTTGTGAGGTTCCTGTTGTTAGGAACATCAGTTGATGCGCGTTGAGACCTATATTTTCTCGCGGCATAACATTCAAATCTGCACCAATCTGTGTTCCTAAAATTATATTTTGGAGCCTCGTGTTGTGTCTCAAATGAAAACGTTGAATCACCTGCTAAGGATACCTCAATTACGATGGCGTTGTGATCGCTATCATAAGGCAACAGCGGTATTTTAGTATCGCGGATTGTTTTGATATGCAACCGTGCGTCCGCGATGCATAAATCTAGATATGAATTTGCAGAGGGGAAACTGGGTGTAACCGGGTTATACAATTTTAATTTATACTCAACTTGATTTTCATCTATAAAGTACCTTAAGCGATTGCCGTTGGTGTTGGTACATGAATTAGACCAAGTTGGGTGCTTCGCGTTTAAATCTCCCGCTAAGACGAAATAGTTGTTTAGACATGTTCTAGGTTGAGTTGTATGTATGTTTTACAAACCAGATCAGTCGAGGTGAAGTGTGACGTAAAGCAGAAACATTCCGATTATCTGGTCATTCATAATTTTTCACCTTACGCGAATCTAGGGAAATGGCCAAGACACATATTCTGACTAAGGTGTAGATTTTGTGAAGTTGAGCCTTGTAAAGTTAGGGCGTATAAAGATAGAAGCTTGACTCTACATGAGATCTGATAGCTTTTTGATAGTGCGAGTCAAATGGTCTCGTCTTGGCAACATTTTACATGAAAATGTTTTTAGTGGTATTTCATTTTTTTTTAGTTTTTTGTTACATTTTTTTTCTTTTTTTTTTATTTTTTTTTATTTGTTTGTGGGGTGTATTTCTTGCACATTAGAGACGCCTTTTTTATAGCCCACTCGCTATCTTTGCCTTTTTTTCTTTGTTGGTTTACTGTTTATAATAATTGATAGATTAGGCGGTACTTGACTCTTAGGCGATTATATTCGACTAAAGCTGACATAAGTCACATAAGTCAATATCTATAAGGTGAACAACTTGCAAATTAGTCACTCTAAAGAGTGCAACATAATCCTGTCCACAAGAGAACGTGGATGACCCAATATCAATGAGAGCATTATTTAAACTTAGCCCTTGGCTTTTGGTCTACTACATCTAAATATATAAGATGTATATCTAAGATAATCGACAAGACAATCGACAATCCACAAGACAATCGACGCGCTCGCTTTCAAGGACAATTTTTTTTTAATTTTAGCTACTGCGTGGACGTAAGAGGCAGGAGACGTTCGCGCACTATTATTTATATTTATATGATATGAAGTATGATATGAATACTATATGATGTGAAGTATATGTCTCGATATATTTCGATTAAGATTAGTTTTTTTTTCATTAATTTTTTTTTTATTTATAAAAAATTTTAAGAAAAAAGTGTACCTTCATATATCTAAGGGCATCAATTTTCAGATCAGATCAGACCTCTAGCGTCAAAATTGCAGGTCTCATATGAACTCCCATTTCCTAGTTCAAGGGGTAGGGGGATAAAAGTTACAAGTTTTATAATTTCTTTGTTGTTTTTGTACTTATACAAGTTTACATATAAAATTTCACCTTTCTAGGACTTTATAAAATACCATACGAATTTTGATGATTATCACTGAGTCAGTGACGAAATCAGGGGTTTTTAGATATCAATAAGAGCTATGCAATTAAAACTTAATATGTTTAATAAGTCCGCTATAAGCAACATATCCCGAGAATTTTTTTGATCTGGCATAGTCCAAACCCAAGTTATAAGGGTTCGAAAAAACGACAAAGCGCTTCGAGAAAGCTAGGTAGTGAGTGCCCTTGCGCTTCGCTTTGGCTCGTCTTGATATATTTAAAATAATATTGCTCACAGATAGACTTCCAGAGAAAGTACAAAAAAAGAATATCTACTATGAATGTATAACTTTATTGTATCATTTGTTTGAAAACAAGAAATATTTTGAAAGAACAAATCATACTTTGACCGTTTTAAAACCGAAATCGTTGCATTCGTGCATATTTGTTTATTTACTTAGTCTTGTGCCTAGAAACGCTTGGCACGCGACGCATCACAGTATTATTAAATATTTTATTCAGAATTATTATATAAATAATGTTCAGTATTATAATACATTTAATAAAATAAATTTTTAATCTGTTTTTATTGCTTATTGCTTACGTAAACTTTGAAACGCCAAAATGCAAGTGCGCATTTTATATTAACTTCCAAACCAAGTATCCATTCATAAAACAGATGCGTGCCGCGATAGGCGTCGGTGAAAAAAGTGCAGTAAAGATTTCAGTATTTCGCATGTTGGCTCTTATGATATGGTGAAACATTTACGGTCAGAAAAACACAATCTATCCGATAATGCCGCCGCTTCAATTTCATCAATGCTCAATTTCTGTAAGAGAACAGATTCACCATCACCCAAGGACTTTGAAGTTGCTGCAGCGGTGGATGCCATGGCCTATCACACTGTGCAGGAGAATCACAGCTTTCGCTCGAGCAATTGTGCGTCTAGTTTAATACAGAAATGTTTCGAGCGAAAGTCCGAGGCTACACCTTCGTAAGGTTAATTGTATAAGACTGCTGCCCGTTAATTTTGAATGCATAATTGTGAAAATTTATTCATATTTTTACATTTACAGCGTTCGTGTTGAAACACTTTAAGAATTCTTTTATGCTTTTGACTAACAAAAACTGATTTAAAGTCAAACCTTATAGTTTGCGTTGAATCCGGTGCTGGAGGGAGAATTGCAAGTGTTTCCGCCTTTAAAAAACTATTTTCTGAGCATTGATAAATGCCCAACTATTTTAAAAGTTTTTTATTTAACAATTTTATGCACGTTCAGTCAGATACATTTTATCGAGCTATGTTTAAGATTCAGGGACAAAACGAATCTACAACAAAGGCCGCTTATGAAATAAATCAGCCAAGAGCTTCCTTCCCAACGCCACCCGTCATATAATGAAGAAGTTACAGGAAACTGGCGCAGGCAGTCAAAGAGGACAATGTTAAAACTGCAGCAGCTGATGTCAGTTTACCTCTGAAGTTGAAATTTTTGAATGGGCGATCATAACAAAAATCCCCTCCTGGAAAGGGATTCAAAAAGTGAAAGACTTATAAATTAAACAGGGCTTTCTCAGTAGAACTCCAGATACAGGAGTTTTTGTTGAGTTTTCATTCATTTTAAAAAATATAGCAACTAAAAAAGTCCTGCCTGCAAGAGGGTTGAATAGGTAAAAAGCTACAACTACGAGCTCTTCAAGCTGTACAATGACATTGTATCTAGTTCAGACAGCAAAAATCGGTCGACTACGCACATATTGAGAAAATGAGCAACAATGCTTCAGTTGAGATTGTCTCTGAAAGCCTGCTACTATGTTCATGAAAAAATGGAACAAGGAACTGCCAGCAAACGCGGATGCCTCCAAGCTTGGTATAAGCACTTTAGGCAGTGTGCCCATGACCGATAGAAAGCAGATGAATTTCAGGCGCAGATTCTACAAGGATTGATGACCTGATAAGTATGTAAGTAAGTGAGCAACTTTTAGCAGGTGTCCTTTCACATATGAGCTCAGTTAATTCAATTTAACTTCAAGATAACATTTTTTTGATTCAATTAAAGTAGAAATTAAACCCCAATTTGTATAATTCAAGAACAATGCAATGATAATTTCCAAAAATAATAACTCGTCTCACCATCTTGCAGTCCAAATTGGCCGCAAACAAAGCAGACAACAATCAAATTCCGTCAGAAAATATTTTTTTTTAATCCGCTCTTTGTTATACGATTTCTTTTGTTGTGTTATTACCCCATAAATGAAAGACACAAAATAACAAGAACAAAAAAGAAACAAATTAACAGAGTAATAACAAGTTATCTCTTACACAAAAGTCCCCTTATTTCCAAACATCAACAACACTTATGATTGACAGCTCAAGAAGCAAACAGTCAGTTCGACTGCAAGAAAACAGACGAAGGATCGGATCGGAAATTATGGAGAGGAAAAAAAATGAATTCAAATTCCAATTTGTTTCCTCCGCTTGATACCTCCTCCTTCCCAATAGCAACCGCATTGACCATAAATAATTATATCGTCGCAACGGTGATGGTGGTGTTGGTGGCGGCCTTCTCACATCATAACAACGAAATGTGTCAATCTTCCTCAAAATGCAGACATGGCGTTATAGGCGTTCTATCTGTACAAGTTTATACCCTTCCGCCGCTCGATCAATTTGAAGGCCTAGAAAACGCCGCCGCCGATTGGCAGAACACCGTTTTATACCGATCCTATAGCTTATTAGGGACAATTACGACCCGATCACTTTGACGGCTGATTGCTGATCACCTAAGTTGGGTTCTATTCTAGTGAAAGGTTATTTCTTGCCGCAAATAGCCGCTGTTGAGACCCGCGTCAGCAGTGGTGAATCAAACTGACACATAGCGCCAATTCAGACTGACTGAGGGTTTCGATCGGAAATTGGATTCTATCCCGCCGAGGGCAGTAAGACAAAACATATGGTAGTAAAACAGAGGAACGCTATTGACAGATACAAGATGGATGTCTTGTCCGATTGTCTGGTCAGTGGCTACATGGGATTTTGTTTTGCCGCAAGAGCAAGTAATTTTAAATGAGTTACCAGCAAAAGTGAACTTTTGGAAACCATTCTCCGATCAAATGCTTTAAAAGTGTGTGCCATTCCATGATGGCAAGACGTCAAGGATACAATTTATTCTGTCAAATGTCACGAAAGATTTAAAATTGTCTGCTTATGAACACAGTCAGTAGACCGGCAAGGGATGTCTATTTTTAAACGAGAGTGGAATCCAAAAATAATTGAACAACGCATTCGAAAAACTTGTATGAATAATAAAATGATTCCGAAAATAAAAACATCTGAAATGTATGACGTACGAAACAAGGGTGGATAAGCGCATGGCGATTTTTTTTCTTTGAAAAGCTTGAGAAAGCTCTGAATTCATAAGGAGTAACATTTCAATTCTGAAGAAATTCGTAAAAAAATGGTAAGCTTGCTGTTGCAGCTCATAAGCTCATAGTACGACCAAAATTCTTTGCCTCCCAACCAGATGTAATAAGTTTCTACTTACAATGTTGGTTTTATTAAAAGGAATCCAAATTAACAAATAGGAATAATAAGTAATTTAAAGGAATAGAGTACTGAAGGAATTGTAGAGTACTGAAGAAATTGTAGAGTACCAAAGGAGGAATTGAAAAACAATTTTAAAGTACTTTTGGTATTGCAAAAGGAATTATAAGTACATTTATGATTACTTGCACTGGTAATTGATTTCTTTCAGTATAAGTACCAAGTATTTGTACTTATAAAAACGAAAGTACGGGGAATGGTATTTGAACTTGTTCTTCAGTCCAAAAATACTTCATTATCTTACAGGTCTGCTCCCAACTCATTCCTACAATTTTTGAAATTTCGAGATGTAAGCTTACTATTTCGACAGCAAGAGGATAGCATTATATAATCATCAGGTCATTCAGCCCAAATTTAACCTGCTTTCCTTTCAGGAGGCACTTTTCTCCAGTTGCTTGATCCTAGAGGCGGTGAAATTTTTAAATTTATTTTTTTTTAACACGTTCACTGCCATGTGACCCATCGGTGGGTCACACTAAACATTCACACGAGGCCGTGTGTACTACCGGTGGGTCACGGTGTATGTATTTTTGGAAGGACGTTTTTTAAGGGACTTGTTGATGAAATATTTTTTTTCTTGCCTTGGCACCTAGCAAAAAACCCCTTCTTTGCAGGGCAAAAATCGAAAACCACTTATTTACAATGCAAAACTTTGACTTTAATTGTTGTTGTTTTTTCAGGTACAAACTTTTGTTTTTTTCCTAACGTGATACAAAAGAAATGAATAAAATGAAAAAAAATTAAGAAAGATGAATGAAATAAAGAAACAAATGAATTCAAAAATAACAGATAATAATATTTGGAAAAATTCAATGTTTTTCGTTAAAACATTCCAAGCAAAAGGAGGGATTTCCCTCGCATGAATCACAGTAAGTTGAAACCTTTTTTGCATTTTTCCCACGTTTCTTCCTTCGCTTTTTGAAATTTCATTGTAGCAATTGTAAAAACGTTTCCATGCCCTTCGATTGGTAGTGTCTCTGGTTTCAAATTCCTTCAGTTCATGCTTGTTAGAGGTTGCTGGTGTATCAAACGTAGTGGTGTAAAGTAGCACGCCATTTGGTCAGAAATACCAATTCCTTGTTTTGCATTCCGTTTCACGTCTTCACCATTTCAATTCCTTTTCCCTGTTAACACTTCCTCTGGTCCATGTTTTGTACTCTACATCAATATACTTCTCGCTTGTCTTTCCATTTTGAGATAACTTTACCAGAAGACTCGCGTCCAATAATCTCATTTCTCCTGAGCTTGGCTAGCGTAACCTCTTTTGGATTCCCATCTCTTTGTTTCGTTCCGATAAGATGAGTCTTACGATTTATTAGAAACTTTGCAAGCGAAACCGAAGTGTAAAAGTTGTCCGTAGCGATTGTTCTACCTTTATCCAAATATTTATCATCCAGATCTATGACAATTTGGGTACTGTGGGAAGTTAAAGGGGTTGGTTTTCCTCTTTGGCTATTGGAGTTATTCTCCCCTGCGTATATAGAGCTTGTATACGTGTAACTACTTGGGTCACATAGCTTGTATATTTAAACACCGTATATGTGGGATTCACCCGGATTGTATTGTCGAAATTATAATCTTCCTCGCCAGGAATCATAAACTCGTCCACCGCTTATACTTCTCCTGGGGTTCTAGCCTTTACAAAATTTCGCTTCAGGATTTCGAGCAAGCCTCTTATTTTGCCTAGTCGGTCAGTTCCAATGCTTGAGCAATTGAAATCTGTTGCGAGACATTATTTCAGGGGCAAAAGAGTTCTTATAAAATTTGTCGACACTCCAATATAACGATATGGAAGGGTATTTCAGAATACCCATAAGCAGGACCAGACCCAAGAACTTTTTTATTTCAGTGACACAAGTATCCTTCCAAGTTTTTGCGCGTAAATTTCGGGTGACAACATTATTTTCGAAAAATTTATTTGCGTTGAGATTGGTCTGGGTCACAATGAGTTCGTATACATCTTCGGTAAAGTGAAAAAAAATCTATAGGCTTCAATGTTGGAATATTTGTGTTGGATGTTTCAGGAGTTGCTGGCGACTCAAAAATGATTTCTTTTAGTGAAATTTTCGTAACACTAACCCATGCATTTGAAGAAGCTACTGTAGAAGTCGAAGGAAGGTAAGGTACATATTCTGCCTTTGAATCAGGGCCATCCAGCATTACTTTTGAATCAGAATCGCTAGAACCAGCATCTGAGGGAACATATTCGTCCGAATCTAAATCTTCAAAATCATCATCTTCGTCATCAGATACTCTCTCTCTCTTAAAAATCATCCATAATGTTTGAAATTAATCAAAATCTGGAACAATATGACGAAAATATAAATAAAAAATATATAAACTATAAAAAATAATAAACCAATAAAGTGACCGGTGGTCACGCTCTTAAAACATAAAAAAAATAACACAAATTTAAAAAAAAACACATTTAAACAATTATATACATAAACATCACTTTAACACGAAAAAACACTTTTGACACTCAAGTAATTTTTATTTTCTCTATGGCGGCAGTCAACGTGTTAACTTTGAAATTTCCTGGGCTAAGAAGTTGTGGTGAGTCAATATAATCAGCAACAAACTGATGTAAAAACACAACACGACAGACTTCCCGACGTTTTTGCAAGTAATCGAGGCCGATAAGAGGATGACGTTCCTTATAAGGTGGAAGGCCAAGAAGATCAGTCCAGCCCAAATGGTGGAGTGCGAATTGTACAAATCTGCGTCGTACGGACTTGATACGGTCAATGCGTCTTGAGTAATACTGTGACCACACATTAGATGGGTACTTAAGCTGTGGCCTGACAAATGAAGAGTACAGGGTACTTGTGATTAATGGATATGAAGTTTCTAATAATGTTCTTTACTAGTTTAAAAAAAAAAAACTCTTAAAAAATCCACTATACTTAAAATAAAGTGCTGTGCAACTTGTTTCTTAAATTTAATTAAATTATTTTCCATCTAGTATTGAAAAATTGGGTTCCCATATATAAAATATTATTTTTAGAGCTTGTTCTTCTATATAGAGGCAGTCTAAAATCACCGACATTTCCTAAATTATAATAATTTCCCACATATTGTAGGTTTCTTTGTAAATAGACAGGGAATAAAACATTATGTAGTTTATAAATAAATTCTAAAACATTATATATTAATCTTTGTCCGGCATTCATCCATTTCACTTCACAAAACATGGTATAAATATTTACTATTAAACTGTACTTTAAAATACACCGTATTGCACGATTTTGTAAAACTTTTAGTTAATCAATATTACTCGAACTAAACAAAAAAAAGACTGACGAACAATAATCGATGTGTGGTATATTTATTGCGCATTTCTTTGATAATCTATTCAAAATTTATATTTTTTGAAAGCTTTGCACATATATCTTATAATTGGCATGTAAATTAAAGCATAGTCTTTTGTCTATAATAACTCCTAGTTATTTAATTTGTTGAGCACTTCAATAAGATTATTACTATCGACGTATATTTTTATATTTCTTTCTCTTACACCTATGTTTGTTTGTACACAGCCACTTGAATAAACTATTAGCATCTTGGTTGAGATTCAGCAAAAAGGGACATTTTTGATAAATTTTAACAATCTAAATCGTTTGTATAAATTAAAAAGAGCAGAACTCCTATCTCTCCCATCTCTTTTTTCTATTCGTTGAGTACCCATACTAAAGCTGATTCCGTCGAATGTCCTTTGCGAAAACCGGATTGCTCTGCGGAAAGTATACCATTATCAACCAAAAAATTTTCTAGCTGCAAACTCCCTGTTTTTTCCAGGAATTTTTCATAGACTGGCATCATATTTACTGGGAGAAATTGTTCGGGTTTTTTTTCGTGCTTTCCTTTTTCCACCGGTATTATAATTGATTTTTGCTATAAACTTGGAAACACACCATCATTCATCGATGAGTTTATGATTTTTAATGGAATCGGAAAAATTTCTTCTTTGCAGTCTAATAAGTTATCAATATTGAGGCCACTGTCGTCCTTTTTATTTTCAAAGCTTTTTATTATTTTTTCGACTTGGAAAATATTAATTTGTTTAAATTTTAAAATATTTACTCTTTCTCTTATATTATCTTCATATTGTATAAATAGGAAATTATTATTTATTTCAGTCACACTTTCGAAAAAAAACGTTATTAAATTGGTTTGCTATTTCATTTTTGTTATTGATTTTTACATTATTTACTTCTATTTCACATATTTCATGTCGTACATCATATGACACATATTTTTTATAGTTCTCCACGTTGTTTTCTGATCATTAGAATTTACTTCTATTTTATTTTATTTTGAACTAATTTTTTCCTCTGTACATATGTTTTTGTATTTATTTCTGACTTTACAATAATCTTTCCAACTTTCCGACGACCTCGTTAATAAATATCTTTTGAACAGTCTTAGTTTCTCTTCTTTAAGTTCACTTAGTTCATTGTTGTACCATTCCACATAATTTGGTTTCGTTTTAAATGATTTAACTAGACTGTTTTAACTTTGTTCGATATACAATTTAAATTGTGTTGCTATATATTTCATTATTACCTAAACAAATTTTAAATTTATTGTTTTTAATAATTCTGTCAAAAATTGTATTTTATCGTTCTTAATATATTTAACAGATTTTGATTGATTTATTCGTTTTTGCACTATTAGATCAATTTTAATTGTTTCGCGATCAGATAGAATCCAATCTCTTTTAAATAACACTTTTAAACTAGATATAGAATCACTTAAAATTTAGTCTATAAGAATGGATTTTGATATTGTATTTCTTGTACTTTTTTTAATTAATTGTTTTAAATTAAATTTGTCTAGTATTTCCATATTGAATGCTCTTTTATCAGCGCTTTCGATTTTATAGTCAATATTGAAGTCACCAGCTATGGAAACACTCTCATTAAAGTTATGATTATTTTCTATAAACTCACTTAATATGCTTTCTTTACTCCACCGTTTTATGAAGCCACAGGCTGAGCGAATTGAACACCCAAGTCCTTTGTCAGTTTATTTATGGATTTCGAATAGGACATGCTTAAACATTTAGATATGTTTAGATATAGTATGTCATGCAAATGGATTTATGTCATCCTGGTATGCAATGCAGTTGGAAAATTGTATCGCCTGCATAAATTAGACCTTTCCTGAGCAAACAACATCGTTTATGGATAGAGTGAATAATAAAGGACTAAGGCACACCTGAGACAGCCTTTATTGTATCCAAGACACCGGGAAACCAGGGGATTTAATTTAGAAAGCAATTAGAAAAAAAAATATATGAATTTGTCCGGAAACTTATGAACGGCAGTGTATATATTTAAACACATTTTTTTACCTGAAAAGGTGGGTATAAACTTCAAATTTGATTGAATTTTATTGATTTACTATAATTGAAGAAGTGAAATTATCCCTTTTTTGACAGTTTTTTCTTTATAAAATTTAGGCCACCCTGTCAAATTTAACCAAAAGGTGATCTTAAGTATACACGCTTCGAATGAAACCAATTTGGATTCGATAGCTACACCATTGACAGCTACAAGTAATTTCGACGCAATCAAGAACAATGTCGGTTAACCATTTAGAGATTGAGGAAGAAGTAAGTTGTCGAAGTTTGGATCTTGCCAAAGATTTGTAAAGATGCTATTGGTCACCTTTGCGCCCGTCGTCTGCCATAAGGAAGCTGCACAATATGTGTCAAAGTTCATTTTCTGTACTTGTTATGAAAGTTATGAAAGTGTTGATACGCTGACTTTATTTTTTTTGGTTAAGTTCATCGGAAGGTAGAAATCTTAACAAACACCATTTAGACATCACAGTAGAGTGTGATTCTAACTCAGTAAAAACTTACAGCTCATTGTAGAAAGCAACGAGGAAACTAACAAAGATGGCTACTTGGCTAGGAAAAATAATGATTAAGAAACTAAAATAGGAAAACGTTTTAAAGATTTATTTATCAACGCCGATCATGCTGCGCACTTTCTATGAAATCTTCCCGACAACCAGATCACAAAATTTTCTGAATAAAGTTAGCTTCTTCTTCAAAAAGCGGACTAAACCGAATAACGCTCGAGAAGATGACTTAATTACCGGAAAGTTCATAAACGAATTACCAAAAAAGCGATCCAATTCCTTAAACAAATAACTACTATACAACGCTATCTGAACTGAAGCGTACTTCCAAAGCATGGAAAGTGTCGCAGATAATTGCTTAACGTTGACTTTGTAAGGATACAGAGAAAACAGCCTCTTAATGACTAATATAATATTATCGAAAGTACCTGTAAAAAGCAACATAATTTGAGACCTGATCAGCAGTATGGACTCGGATGAAAAAATTCAAGAGCACAGTAAATCCACAGGGTGGTAAATAATATATCAACTAAACAGACTTTTAAAAGACACGTTACTATACTTGCAAAATTATTCGGAAACACAATTCTGATAGGTGACGCTTCTAAATCGTGGACAAAATTGTATAATCGAACCAGTTTAATTTTAATTATAACATTGAGATCCGGACTCTGAGGTTGCCATTTCAACACTGCGAAGTTTCCAACAATTTTCTTCATAATCTATTTTTCATTCAAACTGGTGCAGGAGAATGTTGTTATGTTGTATTCCAGTATCAAACATAATGGCGTCGGAATAAACTGCCGAAGCTTAAACTTCAAGCCTTCATGCCACACTTTATTAAAGACTCGAGGAACGTCAAGAAAGACGTTACAACATATTTTTTCCTTCTCGAATTCTTTTTCGATTTCATAAGTTATTTTATTTAACTTGTCAGTCGTCGAATGTTTGATCCCGAAACAAAATTAATTGTCAAGGACAAAACGCTTTTTTTCCATGATCGGTTGTAGATGCTTCAAACACCTAATTCCAGAAACTAATTCCAAAAAAAAACAGACGAATGTTTATTCTTATTCAAAAAAGAAAACTAGTTCAGAAATATCCGATTGTATACATTAAAATTAACAAAAGTACATATAATGATTTAATAATTCAACAAATATGATTACAAGAATTGTATTTCATTCCCTTCATCGTATTTTTTCCCACATTCTTTCATAAAAAAGTGGAAAAGAATCGACAAAATTTTACGTACGTACATATGTAGATACATATTAACTCAAATCACCTGAGACACCACTTCGTCCTCCAGAAGAGCAACAGCGAGATGCGCTTCTCAAAATTCCGAAGCAGCACCACTTCACAGATATCCATCTATTTGGCATTTTATTTAGTTCGGTTTGCACACACGAAGTGCAGTGAATGGTTCCTTAGGCTTTAAGCCTAGAAGCCTGAAGAAATCGCCGCGCACTCAGACAGATTGGCTGGTAGAATGAGCTGCCTGTCTGGCTCCTGACGGTGGCTTACTACATACGTTTCAATGCTCTTCCGCCAGTAGCCAATTAAATTAAGAAATCTGTTTTCGCGATTTCATGCACATTTCCTTTCCACGTTGCTCCTTGCAGCAACTGCTGCCGCAGCAAATCCATACCAAATAACGTCGACCGTAGTTACGGGGCTAGGGACATTTCGACTACTGGGAGTTGAAGATTTGCCATTTAAACGATTTTAATATTTAACATAAATCGTTGCCACTTGACTGGAGTAGGACGACTAGTCGCAAAGCGACAGACAACCCGTACGAGATTCATTTTCATTGAGAAACTTTTTCGAAAGGGTATCCTCATCCGCTTGGTCTTAAGTGGACGAAGCGGGAGACGTCGACCTTTGAAACGGTGGCAAGGAGGATAGCTCCAGCATACAATATATCCATGGGCTCACACTGATGCGATGGGAAAACAATATTTGCTGTCTGTTGCAAACAGCATTCGAATACGTATAAGCCTTAGTGAGGCTATTCCCTCGGCTAAGACGATTTTCACAGGTGATATGGAAACACAAAATGTTAATGAGCAATTTGAGATGGTGCGAAAAGATATGTGATTTTGCTCGCTTCTTTGCTACGGTTTGGTTTTGTTTGTTTTACTTTTTGTGTTGTGGTGCCTCTTTTGCTACTGTAGAGAGGAAAGCAGAAAAGAAATTAAATCTGTTAATGGGAATGTGCAAAATTAATTATCCGTAAGATATTTTTTTTTCATTTTATTATTTGAAAGGGGAAACACACCATCTTGGGTGAAAAATTTTGGACACATACGTATGCAGTACAACAATTAATGCAGATAACAAAGTCAATATTCGATTTTTCGAAATGTGATCTACCTTTTAATAACTGTTCGTTCATCAAAACACATTTTGAGCTTTTTGTAGATGGAACAGCAACTGCAGATGATGAGCCTTTTACTTGCCAGATTCATACAGGACTTGACTGTACACCAATACCTCACTTTGCGTCGTTGTTACGTTCCATAAAAAACACGACGCAAAGTGAATTATGATTTCATATAGTTACAAACCATGCAAGGATCGAAGATAGGTTCAATGGTTACGAAAGTACTACTATTTGAAAAGTAAATTGAATAAAGTAAACATTAAAAAATCGATTTTTTTTATATTTTCAAAGTTTAACTATTCAAGAATATATCTACAAGAGGATTTTCCAAAATTCCAATTATTTTCGGATATATCCGTATTTTGCTGACTCCAAACTGGTTCGGCCGGAACTTTTCTCCTTTGTATAAGTTAATGAAAAACAAATTTGTGTTCAATAAAAATTATTTTTCAAGGCAGATTGCCTGTTCTTTATTAATTTGAATCACACTTAAGACTAAAGACAATTTTATGGATAATTTTTGATAAGGTCAGCTACATTCAAAATATGAAGTCAGGTGTCAGTTGCTGCAGCTGGTTTTTCGTATTTCGTCTGGACGGAAATTGGGTCGTGTGAACGACTGCTATTGAACTTTGGGAATTAGATATGTTTTCGTTAACTTATATATTGTAATACAAGACTTGTATCTTTTATATTTACTTCCAGCTGCTAACAGTTGACTTCTAAACATCAAACCACGTGGACGTATATATGTGCTTTGAGTGAACTAAAAACATTGTGAAATATTTTTTTTATAAAGTGGATAAAAAATCCTTAGCGCAAAGGATTACACGTCCAGATCGACATACAAAAAGGAGTTTTCACGGCAATAGATTCATGGCACAGGAAGACACCAGTTTTACAGTCTTCAACTACTGTGTTTTGGAGTTTTTCACGGTTTTTTTTCAGCGATTTCTTCTTTAGTTTTGTGTACTAATATACATGCAAGAAAGAGATTAAATTTTGGAGAACGTTTTATCGCGGTTGCGATAGTGAACAATATGCACCATGATATCGATTCGTCAACAAATCCTTTGAAGTAAACCGAAGAATTATATTTAATAAGCAATCGGTACATACTACGGTTGTGTCAAAAACATTCATTTGGCCGCATCTACAATGACCTCATTATTTCCAAAGCTGTAAATGAAGAAAAAGATTAAATTTCAGATAGTGATCCTAATGCTTGTCCAACAGATTTTACAGTCTTTGGCGATGGGACATGGGACAATTCTCTATTTGGAGTAACTACACTTATAGCAAAAAATTGCAAGAAGGTTGTACCGCATCTGAAGGTACATTACAGGAGTTTAACCATGAAAATCTTCCTCTGTGTGATGAAGTTTTGAAAAACATAAAGCCAATTTACGAGAGTTTATCATCAGTGGAATTATTGACTCGATGTTTAAGTTCAGAAACTCAAAATAATAATGAGTCTCTAAACTCTTTGATTTGGATTTTCGATCCAAAACATATTCATTCCGGACCTAAGATGAGTGAGATCGCGACATTTATTGCTGTTTGTATTTTTAATGAAGGCTTCATTCCTATTTTAAAAATGATGGAAATAATTTTCATTCCCATAAAATAAAAATTGGCCCGGAAGCTCATTCATTTGCTGTGAAACGAGACAACGCCCGGATTGACCGCTCCAAGATACGAGCATGTAACGCATCAAAGGAGGATGCTCGATATGAAGAGAGTAACGAGGAAAATAGTTTTTTTCGAAGTCGAGGAAGGTCCGTTGCATGAAGTAGGAATGGCTTGTGATGTAAGTCTACACACTTTACGCGAAACTTTAAACGCGTTTTTCAAAGCAATACCCACGATCTCTCAGGTTCTACAAGACCGATTTACCTGAAATTTTTAGAGTCTTTTTTATAGACTTGTCTTTGTCTGGAATTATCCTCATCCCCAAATTTCTATTACTTTTTTTAAAAAAAATCGAAATAGTCAAAAAAAGTAGTACAAAAATTGTTTTTTTTTCAGGCAGTCGCCATTTTGTGAAAAAAAATCTTTTTAACTTTTCTGTAGTTCCAGATATTGCGACATTTTTCTAGATCAATAATTTTTTTTTTGGTATCAGATTGCTAGAAGTGTTAAAATCGTGGGTATGGTTACGCGCCAATTTTTCTGTATTCTTGTTATGTCAATAAACAACTAATAAAAAAATGGATACTAAAAATATTAATTTTTTTTATGACACTTCAAAAATTTCATTAAATTCATGCCTCTAGACTAGAATACCGCCTTTATATTGATTCGTTCCTGGTAGAAACTGTGAGTTCATTTAATAATTTAAAACCTTTGTAAATTAGTGAATTCTGTGAACTAGCTGTTAACAAATTTGGTAATCTGAGGTTATTATTATTTCTAAGTAAATACGGTTGAACATCACTTATATATTGTACATAGTTTCTTAAATAATTTGGTAGAAGATTTTTCTTGATTTTATATATAAATACAAGTGCATGCATAATAATTCTTTGATTTACAGACAACCACTTTAGCGAATTCAACACAAAATTTATGGAAAAATTTTTATTGTATTTTAGAGTATTATTGAAGTCTGTTTAATTCTGTCGCTACATAGAAACATAGAAACAGAATTATCGAACAGTATTCAAAATGTGGCTTAATAACTACGTTATAAATATTAATTGCACTTAAAGTTGAAACATCTTTTCTTATTCGTCTTAAAAATCCTACTTTCTTAGCTATTTTTATACAAAAGTAGTCAAAATGTTTTCCAAAATTAAGTTTTTTGTCAATAATCCCTGGGTATTTTATAACGTCCACTTTCTCTACAGCTTCATCATTTACCATCAGCCTGTCCATTACACGATATTTTTCTAAATTTTTTTAAAAGTAATGATCTGTCTATTGTCTCAAATGCTCGTTTTAAGTCAAGAAAAACACAAAACACACGTTTATTTTTAGCAATTTGTTCTTTCCAGCTGGTTAAAACAAGGTTGAACGCGCTTTCACATGAGTCGTTCTTCTTCAATCCCGACTGAATATGTAATAGTAAGTTTTAACTTTCAAAATATTCATTTAATTGACTGAAAACTATTTTTTCTAACACTTTTTCAAACAAAGGTAACGAATTAGCAGGACGAAACTCTTAACATTTTTTTTGAATTCGGTACTTTTTCAATTGGTGTAATGATGGTTTCTTTCCATGTTTTTGGAAACATGGCCGTTTCGAAGGACTTGCTTATTATTTTAAACAAAGAAGTACCAACACAATCAAAGTTTTCCAGATATATTTTGTAACACATTAATTCAAAGTCAGTTTTGTTTTTCATGCCTTTGAGTACACTTTCAACGTCTTTTATTGTTACATGTTTAAATTTAAAAGTAGATTTAGGTTCACTAACGAAGTTCACAAATGGGACACACTGAATAGAATTTTATTTGCACGATACTGTCAATAAAAAAATTATTTTATTCAATTAATTTATAAAAAAACAAAATAAAAATTAATCACTGTCTGATAAATCCATAGTGGCTGTTGTGGTAAGTCAGCTTTTTTTCACAAAAAAATTTGGTCCAATTTTGCTGAACAGCTGTTTTTTCAACGTTAAATAAATTGTCTGACTGGATCGTTTTTTAAAAAAATATCCATAGCTTCGTCAATCAAACTCATCGCTTTGGAAATTTTTTTGGAGGTTAAATTTTGTTCTTCGCACATTTCTATTAATTTAAAATTGCAATTCTAGTTGCAATAGTTCTTCATTAGACAATTCTCGATTATGCGAATTTAGCAATTCATTGATGCCAGTCTCGCCCATAATTTCAAAATTAGACACTCTAGCTTAATTAGAAATTTCATGACGAACAGCTGGGGTACCATCAACTTCGGCAGCGCATATTTTGTGAACACATTTAGGTCATATTTTGAGCCAAACACCATTCGTGAAAGATGGTTTAACCACCTCCCACGAATCGGAAATAATTTCTATGGCTTTCATAATGTTGAACTTTTTCCAAAACTCTAGCATGGTAGACTTAACTTGTCCTAACTTTAAAAAGACGATATTACTCCCAGATTGATCGGCTGAATAAATGATGTCGTATTAGGCAGCAAAAATACAAATTTCACGTTTTCTGACAACTCATCAACATAAACTGGGTGGCCATGAGCATTGTCTACTAAGACCAAAGCCATGAAGTTTAAGTTTTCTTTGTTTGCAATAAGCTTTAATTTCTGGAATAGCACAAGTTGAAACCCAGTTTTGAAATAATGATGCTGTCATCAATGCTTTTTTGTTTGCTCGCCAGTAGACAGTAAGCAGATTCCTTGAACAACCTTTCGTAGCTCTTGGATTTTCTGATTGATAAATGAGAAATGGTTTAAATTTGAAATCACTATTTGCATTACCACCAAGAAGAAAAGTCAGTCTATCCTTGCTAATCCTGGCGAAGATTTTTCCTTTTTAAGATATGAAAGTTCTATAAGGTAGACGTTTCCAAAACAACCCAGTCTCGTTAAAGACTTGTTGCGGATCATAGCCACCTTCATGAATTAACACTCTTGGGTAGAGCTCTGCACCAGGTATGATATAAGCTCGTTTCTTAAATTATTACAAAAAAAACGAATATCATTTTTTTAGTGAGCAACTAAAGTTGAGTAAAAAATCCAGTATTTCTGGCTTTATATTCCCCAATCTTGTGTTTTAGAAGGCCATTCCATAACAGTAATTTTGTCCGTTTGGAACCATTGCTTTGCTAGTTTCGAGGAGTGCTTGGGATCATTATCCTGCGTAAACTCCCATTTAAGTGCGTTCCTCTTCAGCTAATGGTAGCATTACCGTATTTAGGATGCTTTCGTCGTCTACATCACACATCTTGTTCCTTATCCAGAAAATTGATTAAACAACAGAAGCAGCCCCAAATCATAAGGGTACCTCCACCGTGCTTTACTGTCTTTTTTGTGTAGTTTGTCTTACTAAGAAAAGGGACTCTTCTTGGGCTCCTTGCCATCAAACCTGGTCCACTTAACCTGTTCCTAATTGTTCGGCTCGTTACAGGTGCATTCAACTTATTTTTTTAGTTCCTCTGAAGAAGAAAACGGCTTAGTCTTGCAATGACGTACAAGAAGATTGTCGAACCGAGATGTTGTTCGTCGTTTCCTGTCCCTAGTTTCTTACTTCACAGAACTTGCGGTTCGAAAACTTATTTTTTTATTTTTGAATTACACTTTAACAAAAGATTAGACGTATTGCGATTATTTTCAGTAAAATGAACCCGTCTTTCTCTATAGAATCACTTACGCGAAATGCGATAATCCGTTGTTCCTTATATTTTTACCAATACTGTATCATCCTGTTTCGAGGTCTCAGGAATCAAATTCCATTGCCTCTGTAAGGAAGTCTGTGTGTGTCTATGGTGGCTTAAATTAAATAACAAAAAAAGGATGATTTCAACTCAACAATATTGGATAGTCATGAGCCGATCCTGCTTTAATTCCTTAAGTTCTGAATATGAATTATGGTTAACATCAAACTAAAGAGCCTTTCGTTTAGATGTTTGGTTAGATATGAGGTCAGCGACCGTGGAAGGGTCAGAGCCTGATATAGAGCGCCCGCGGTTACTTGATCCTTGAACTGGAGGTCCGGTCTTCCCGTTTTCCTTGAACCTGATGGCTTGGATTCGAAGACTCTCTTGGCTGGAGAATTATTGTACATGCTCACGATGTGGCAAGGCAGTGTAGACGATATTGTAAAGCTCGTAGAGTTATGCCTTCTCCCTTCGCCCTCCTAACAAATAGGACCAAATATCCGAAGAAGGATTTTTCCTTTGAAAATATCCAAGATTTGTTTCGATGCTTTGCTTGTCTTCCAGCATTCGGATCTATAAAGCCAGACGAGCAAAATCAGTTGGTAAAACAGTATTTTTGTACTTTCGTATGAGAAGTTTGGATCTTTGATGTTTTGACAAACCAAAGCAGCAGCGATTAACTAGGATTATTTTCCCTCGGATCTCCAATTTGGTGTCGTTTGTGAAGGATACATAAGTTCCGAGGCAGTTAACTCCTTTTCTATGTATCTCGAAAGTTTAAAAGTCAAACGTTATGTTTCGATGTGATGTTGTACGGATCTACTTGACAGCTTATATTTTGTTCTTCTCCTCATTGATTGATGCCTCGGTAGTTGTTGCAAGACAAAGGTAGATGGGGTAAGGATAGAGGTGATATAACAGTCGTAAGTCATGCTTTCATCCTCCCAAACATGGCAGATGATCTGGTACATGGTCGCAACCACCATCGCCACCAAATTGGAAAAGTGCGGGCCGTTATGTGTCTGAACCTGCTTGTTTTTCAGCTTTTTGATAGCTTCGCCGACTTCTTCCGAGGTGGGTGGGGAAACTACTTCGACCACCAGGTTTGTATTCTCTTCTTGCCATACTACTCCTTCTTGGTCATCTCCATTTAGCAGCTGCTGTAAATATATCTTCAATTTACAGCAGCTGCTAAATGGATCGGTGACAAGATAACTTTCACGTTTTGGTTTTTTTTTTTAAAAGAAGCTTCTGACAAGATTTAGATTTCTAGACTCTTCTATGCCCCTGAAAGCTATGAGACTGCGAGGGCTCTCTTCTTTTTTCGCAATGTTTTTTTCCCTTCTCTCCTTCTGGCTCTGTGCTCCTCCCATGCTGCTGTCATTTTTCGTTGCAGCGTGTTCTAGTATGCCTCATCTGTTGCCTTCTTCTGCACGAATTCGTCATCATACCACGGATTTCTTGTCGGGAGTGGTTGGTAGCCTAAGGTGGTCTCGTGTTCGTTCCCATACGTTGTTTACGTCTGCGGTCATACGTCATATTGGACTGTCTTTCGCTCATCTGTTCTCAGCTAGTCTCTGACTATCGATGGTTTGCTAAGGGGTTCAATGTTGAGCCTTTTATTGTTGTGGGTGGTGCAGCTTTCTTATATTGGACAATTGAGCTCTGAGTCGGTCTGCTACAAAAAAGTGATAAGAGTTGACATTTGCCTATCTGAACGTTCACACATCCAGTACGTTTGACGAGTGTCTTGCGTGTGGGGAAAATTGTTTATACACGATTCTAAAATTTCTGGAAGTTGTTTTCCTAAAAGCAGTCTAACTTTCTTGCTAGGACCTATATGGTCTAGTCTTAAATAATCGGGCACTCTCAATAGTTTGACTATTAACTGGTGATTTAAGAGCAGGATTTTTCGTTATTCTGTTCAATTCGTTCCGCGATTTTTTTTTGCCAGTAATAAGGAGTAACTGTGTAAAGAAGATGTACCAAGATTTTAAATAGTAACATTGACAACACAGCTTAAAACAGTGTGTTTTAATCGAATTTAGAAAGCTTTACGTGATCGGTGACCATAAGAAATTTAAGTCTTCATATCAAAGGCATTGTCAAACTCTATCTATTTTCCATCATCTAAATCAAAGCTAATGCAAACCAAAATGTGAATTGTGTACTAGTACCAGTACAGTATGGAAGCCCGTGTACAAAGGCATAGTTTACTTTTGTATTTGGTTACACTCTTGGATTCCGCCCATTTGATTTCGATTACTAACTAATACTTGTTACTGGCGCTTATCGCGCTCAATTAATCTGAAATGTGCCACAATGGATACTTAAAATCGGAATAAGCGGACTGTGGCTGCCACCCTTGGCCATCTAGGGATGGTGGCAACGGCATTGGTCACACCAGCTGAGGCATTGGAAATACCATAAACAAACGAAAACTGAAACCTAGTTCGTATACATGGAGGGTTGGAAAATATCTAAAATATGTCTGACGTCCATGTTTTTTACTGGCATAATTACCCTTAATTGGGGACCCTGTTACACCGACCTGCACTGTTTGCATTAGATGTTTGTATGCAGATTAAGAGAATAGCTCTAGCAGAAACAAGACCGTCACTCAGTCATGTGTTAAGGCTAGGCAATGTCTCCGTTTTCATTCAAAGTGGACCTACATACCCGTACGTCTGACGCCATTTTTACATGTGATTTCAATAATATCGGCACTGGCACAGCTCCTGTCCGATGAGAATGGGGTTGACTGTTATTTATTTTTCCTGCTACTAAGGTGGTAATAACTGCAATTAATTAGGCTATTTTGTTTGCAATGCGTGCAAAAATGGTTAAGTAGCTCGGAAACTATACAGGGAATCGGGAAAGGCATAAACTGATAGCATCGTTTACAGTGTTTAAAGCATGTTATCACGTCTGCCGAAGTGTCATCGAGCGATTTCCTTTAAACAACAATTTTTTTTTCACTGTGCAACGCCAACAATCAATTTTAATAATTAAGCAAGCCGCCCACAGAACTATGATTGATCGTATAGATTAGTAATTATATCCATGAACATAACATGCAAGATCTATGCTTACGGATAGAAATGTTTGCATATTTTAAGGTTGCATCAATATTATACAGCTACCGAAATAACGATATATGTAAAATTGTTTTAAAATAGCACCGTCCTTCCGTCTGTCACATGGCTGCTTATTCTGAACCAAAATAGGTAGAAACTTGCACTTTTCAAAGAATATGTACTTGTTCAGTCGCTAAATAAGGAAAAAAAGAAATAGAAATAATATGAATTTGAAAATAGAGGAGAATCCCAACATCAGAAACTCGTATCTTTTAAATCGCAAACAAATTAACGCTTAGAAGTAGACCATTTACGGTGGTGCGGAGCCCTTCGTGTGCCTATCGCTTTTCTTCAATGATTGATTCATATTTAAAGTCTTTGACACTTATCTGGTATCGGTTACCCAATTGAACGAAAGTAAAAAATATTGTAGTACAACAGCAAAAGACTCTAAAAACCATTTAATTTTGTGGACATATATTATATGCTACCAGATGATACTCACTGCTTTCTTGATAGGACCAATAAATGTCTAAAGTTATAAGGGTATATTCTAACTACTACAGAAGGATGGGCCAGAAGTTATCTCCTTACAAATTCGCAAAATTAGTAATCAAACTAGGGACGTAAGGACACGAGAACCTTAACACCAAAAAAGCGACATCGTCGACACATACCGCAACGCAGTAACCGGCGCACTGGTCAAGAGTAAGAGTAGACTTTTCAGGCTAAAAACTTTGTGCAGACAATGCCCTTGTTCCTCGCTTTATTTTGGTATGCGTAGAGCTGTTATCTAATTGATAAACTGATAAATCGGTCCATCAACCTACTGTGAGTGTTATGCCTTCACATCAGAGCCAAAGACGCATCACGTACAAAAATCATTATTCAAGACAACACGAACTAAGAAATCAAGCAGCCGATATACGAACCACAACAAGAAAGACGCGCCGCGAGAAAGCGATGCGATGTGAAAATCGGTGCAAGAAGCTAAACAGTGCAACCTTAATATAACGTACCTCAATATAACGACTTCCTTGATTTAACAAATTCACACCAGCTCCAATGAAGAGGAGCTTACTAAATATTTGGAAAATTTGGATTATTATTTGGATAATTTGGACTTCAAGAATAATCCAGTTTCTGCGCTGAATCAAATTCTGATAGCTCTTCGATTCTATGCAACTGGTTGTTTCCAATTAGTGAGAGCAGATTTATTCGGAGTTTCTCAGTCCACTGTTTCAAGGATTGTTCTTCGAGTTTCCAAAGCAATTGCAGAGCTTGCAAAAGAAGATATACGATTACCTTCATCGGAAGATCAATTGCAGCAAATAAAAGAAGAATTTTATAAAATGAAAGGAATTCCAAATGTAATTGGTGCTATCGACGGTACAAAGCTAAAAAAGAAATACATAAACTTTTTGAAAAAAAAAAATTTATTTGATTTGAAGTCCTTTTGATTGAAGTGCTGGAGGCATTGAATTCATTTGTTAGCTGCTCCCACCATTTCTTCTTTTCCATCACACTTATGCAGTCGGTTTTCTTGCAATTTATTTTGTGTGAATATTTCACGATTAAATTAAAAAATTTATCTTTTTCCGCGGCGGTTAAACTTGGCTTAATTCCTTTGCGATCCATTTTTAAAAATAAAATGTTTGGTTTGAATTCCAAATGACAGTACACAGCTGATTTCGAAAATTTTCGAAATTCTTAAGTTACAAGCACTTAAGAGTAGTTGGGACCATTCATAAGTCTTATGAACGGTCTTAAATCTGCACTAATATTCGTTGGTGAATAGGTTTCTGAAGCTCTAAATTTAACATTGGTCGGGGAATACCGGCCTAAATCTCATAGCATGTGATTGATGTCTGGACAGGTTTTTTGAATAATCATTGTTTTTTTATGGAAAGTAATGTAAACACTGCTGCTCGTCACTATTGTTAAAGATTTAAGTTGAAATGGCTCAGAAAGGATATCGGCTACAAATTTTAAATTTTTAAAGTTAGTTTTCAGAAGAAAGTGGTATGCCTGTAAACAGAAGAAGATTAAAATCACGCGAGTTAAAACAGTGCCAAGACAAAAACGTCACAATTGGAGGCCCTATCCTTCAAGAAAAGGCTCACCAGCTTGCAGTAGAATTGCAACATGCGAAGTACCGTGCTAGCTAGTGGTGGCTTCAAAATTTCAAGAAAACGAAAAGAAATTGTTTTTCGAAAAATTTGTGGTGAAAGTGGTAGTATTAATGAAAAAGTATGTGATGATTGGAAAGACAAACTGGTAGAGCTGACCACCGGATACGATCCCGAAGAAAACTTTAACGCCGATGAAACTGGACATTTCTATAAATGTTAACCTGACAAAACCTTATCATTCAACGGCGATGAATTTTATGGGAACAAATTGTGCTTGGACCTACAAACTTAAGCCACTCATCATCGGAAAATATCAAAAACCGCGATGTTTTAAAAATATCAATAATCTCGCAACAGATTACACGTCCAACCATAAGGGTTGGATGACCAGTTATGCATTTTGCAATTGGCCTTAAAGTCTGCATAAAGAGATGAAGAAAAATTACAAGAAAGTTGAGTATTTTCATCGATAATTGTACTGCACATGAAGAAATTCCTAACCTGGAAAACACAAAAATTGAGTACTAACCTCCGAATACCACTTCGAAACTACAACCACTAAACCAAGGCATCATCCAAATTTTTAAAATGCATTATAGGAAGGAAGTTGTCAGATGATTTTTGCTGATGTTGAAAGCCAAACCACAAACTACAATTGACGTTTTATAAGCCATGTGGATGATCGCCAAAGCTCGGAATCTTATCACTGAAAAGACCATTGCAAACTGCTTCAAGAGAAGTGGGTTTAAAGTTACATGCGAAGATGAGAAAGACGGATAACCACTCGCAGAACATGATAGGGCCTGGCAAAGAGTTAAAAAAAAATTGCATTTTCAAGAGACTAAGCTCGAAGACTTCGTTATCTTTGATAATGATTTAGCCGTCTGTGGAGAACTAACTGATTCTGACATTGTCAAATCTGTGTGGCCGGTAACTAATGCAGAAGCGGATAAGGAATCATTGAAATTAACATTAAATTACCTACACATGTATGCACCCACCAAGATATGTTCCTACTTTTATGAACCTTATTGTTTTTAAATAGAAAATACATACAGTAATTTGATAAAAATGTGTTAACATATATGAGTAGAAGTTGTTCCTTCTAACAAGATAAGTACGTAATGTTAGGGTGAATAAAACTATTTCTTACCTCTTTATAACGAATTTAAGACCAACCTAACCTCAACATAACCAACCTCAGTTCAACGAATTAATTGATATAATGAATATTTACTTGTTCCCTTCCGATTTGTTATAACGAGGTTGCACTGTACATGAAAGCTGCTCTCTGCTGTGTGATATAATTTTTTTTTAAACTCATTTATTTTCCACAATTAACACTATAAAATTTTAAATACAAATGAGAAATACTTAATTCACTAACTATTAAAATACCATGTAAGACCGAATATCGGTTCGCAACACATAAAATTAATAAATTGATACTTATATGTAACCAGTATTAAACTAATAATATATTTTTTTATTTATAATAGTCTTGAACTCTAAAAAGAAAAGTGGAGTTAAAAAAAACTTTCTCCCTTTATTGTTATTTTCTTTTAAAAAAAACTAACCTTATTTAACCTAACTTAACCTTATTTAACCTAACTAAACTTTATTTAACCTAACTTAACCTAACTAAACCTAAGCGTTAACTTCAACCCAGTCAAGCCACCAATATTTTGCTCTGTTTAATCTATTTATGTTACTTAAATCTCT
Source organism: Orthonevra nobilis (assembly GCA_963555765.1). Classification (NCBI taxonomy): domain Eukaryota; kingdom Metazoa; phylum Arthropoda; class Insecta; order Diptera; family Syrphidae; genus Orthonevra; species Orthonevra nobilis. The sequence goes on along the minus strand of OY743227.1, from coordinate 48,110,146 downwards.
TTCAGGCACGCTCATGCAGTACCTCCAGTCAGCAGATCCATCCCCCGAGTGCATTGACACACTGTGAACCCTTTTGTCTGTTGCCCTTCTAGCAGCATGGTATACTATATACTAGGAACATTGTTCGAGTCCGATAAGTAGCCATGTGCGTCCAGATACAGGAGTGCTTCAGGTGGTAAATGTCCGTTTTCTAATGAATTTCTAAAATATCCCGGGTAAGGATAAAACAAACCCGATATGAGCTCATTCTCAGTAACATTCGCCGACCGCGCAAAATGATTCCTCACAAGGTCCAGGATAACGTTGTCAATTCTAGACACGCCGTAAACATCCAATAGTCTTTTGTTAGAGACATAATGTCGAAAGTCGGAATGTGCGCTTCTGTACAACCGTGTGCAAGCTCGCAACCACTTTCGTTCGAATATTCTAAACTTTCCTATATAAGATGGACTTATGTACCAAGCTGCTTTCGCTTTTTCTAACTGAGTATTAACGTGTTCATTGCAGTACGAAAAATTGTCTAAATGAACACCTAAATACTTCACAACAGTCTTTGACTCGATGCGGAGTCCAATCTAAATTACCCTGTCCTACTGCGGTGCGGAACAGTATAGTTTCACACTTGAAGCTGTTTATTTTAAGTTTCCAGTCTCGACAGAATACCTTAAGATGGTCGAACTTAGTTTGGAGATCGTTCTGTATGTTTGTTATTTTAGAGCCATGAGCATAAAGGATGACATCGTCGGCAAATGCTATTAAGTTATCCAAGTCCCTAATCATTTCAGAAACGTGAATGTTAAAGAGTATTGGTGCTGATACTGTGCCTTGCAACAGACCTTCAGTTACATCAAGCTGTGTGATATCATCAGGAGAAACAAAAACAACAATTAATTCTTCTCTCATCGCATCGCTTTCTTGCAGCACTGTGTGCGAAGCCTTGGTCCAATAGCCCAGTGCTTGTAACTCTTTGAGTCTTTCCTGTTGTCTGTTGGCCCACAACTCGACCAAAAAAGCTTTCCTTATCATTTAAGTCCTCGTTTAATGACGTAGAATTCCTCTTCATAGAGTCTTTATCATGCTAGCAGCAGACAACAGCAAGGCAATCGCATTACGGCTTCAAATTTATGACCTTCGTTCGTTTTTACATAGAATCCTTTCCTTCTTCCTTGTTCCGGATCCTGTCGATGGCACCTACTTACGTTAGTATCAGTGTGAATTAAAGTTTCAAACTTTTTTAAGACAATGTTTTTAAATTTCGCCGGATGGTGACTAGCTAACTCTTAGTTCAAAGCAACCAGTACTTTACCATTTTGGAACATTTTCAAAGTGAACTCTCTAACTCAAAATAAGGTTGTGAAAAATAGTGATCGTGACTGTTTCGGTTCCTACCCAAATGTGCCATATTTACACCCTGCAGGACTGTAAGTAAATACGAGTATATTTCCTTAACTTGCCTTTAGGTGAGCATTGCTATCAACAAAGGTCCTTTTATTTCAAACATATTACCTTTTTACTCCACTCTTGTTCTTGGCCAATAGTATCAGTGGTAGATCATTCCACCGTGATAAGAAGTTCCGACATGTGCCGTACCCTTTTTGCATTTCCATTTCAGTTATTTCGCTTACCCTGGGCTGCCTTCAGTGGGATAATCCCCAACCAATGAATGAATGGTCTATGCATAAGCTTTACTGTGCCCGCCATTTAATGAGCACGTCCAGGTTCACTTGGTCTTCGCACACGTAGGTACATATTTCAATTTCGGGGCGTATTGGTTTTGTAATTTAGCTCAAATTATCCATGCAGAGACCTACCTCCCAGAAGTTGTTCCACTCTCCACATATTAAGTTTGGAAGTGAATTATTTAGAAGTTGCCACAACACAGGCCAGCTACTTTGCATAATGCAATTACACTGTTTCCATTTAACATACAAACACATACTCGTACATACGTATGTGGCCAACTCTTTGATGGCATATCAATAACATGTTTTATGCGAGTACGCATGGTGTCCGACCCAAAGTGCCAGGCATTGCAGCAACAAATTGAGTATCAAAATATTACCATTTTTAATTGCTTGGCAAAGGACCAAGGAAAAGAAAGGAGCAAGCAAAAACGGTTATAAGGACTGTTATCGCCAATTCTGGTCCACCCTTTGCGCTATTACCTTAAACTCAATCATTAATATTACTCGAATTTTGAGCTCAGTTTGACATGTCAGTGGTGAATTCTGGTTCCGGTGGCTTCATTGCCATAAAACATTTAAATTATTCTTCTTAGGATTAATTTACTGGGCTACATGACGATCTGCGTAGCGGCAATGTCTTAAAGGTGCACACTCAGGGTAACTTTGTTGGGGAAGAGGTGGTTATCGAATACCTGAAATGCAGGTGAATGCATATTCTTTTTCCTTTTTTCCTTTTGCAATTATGAAAAGGGAGTGCTAATTAGTTTCATCTGTTCTGGAAAGGTTACGGTTTGTGCAAAGCCACCAATTTGGTTATGACATAAATGGCTGCTAGTACTTTGTCTTTAATGATTAAGTTCAGGAAGTGCTAATGAAACTTAACCAGACAACAGGATAAAAGAAAAATATTTGTTTTAAGTGAGGACGTACTAAGGTTTATATATGCAAAGTCCATTTTTTGATATTTTTTTATGGAGTGCAACTCAGGGATCACTAATTCGAATCCAGACAACAGTTCAAAATCTACGCTCTAATCATAGCCTTTTTAGGGGTAAGGTTTTGCATCATCCAGCAAATTCGTCCTCATTTGATAAGCTTAAGACTAAGACAACTTTATTCGAGGACGCTTTAGTGAGGGTACACCCGGCTTTCAATCACAAAGTCTCTAGCCATTGTCGATTGCTAGCCTGATTACTACGATACTTTTTTTATCTCTGTCCCTGCCCAAGTGTGGCGTCCACTGCGGTCTGAAGGAAAAGACCTTTTGTGTCTTGGAGAGTTTGTTTAGGCTAACAGACATTCCATCCTTCTGATGAAAATCAGAATGTTTTTAGCATTGGATTGTCTAATGTCCAATGGGGAGCATATCTCTTTGAGGAAGATACGCCAAATTAGAGCTGGACATTCACAAAGAATGTGTCTTCCAAATAGAGTCGGCATTCGGTGGTTGTACTGAGCCCTAGTTTGGTTAGATGTGATCTCAAGCAGCAATGGCCTGAGAGGAAGCTCACGAGATTTCTTATATTCTCCTTGTAGAGATTAAGGATTTCTCTGTAAGGGAAGGGATTGATTAGTAGTTTAGATTCTCTGAGTACAAGTTCAGGTACAGAGTTCTCCAATGCGTAGCTTGTTTTCCCACTTATTGGTCAGACCTTTAGCCGAAGACCAGCTTATGCCACAGAAAGGTTCCAAGTACTGGCTAGTTCGTCCTTCGATTCCATGATGACCGGGAACCCATCCTAACTCAACTTTGTTTCGTCGGGCCAGGGGTTGTAAGGCGTCGTAGCAGCTTTTGAAATATTTGAATTCTACTAAATTGGATGACAGTGTCTTGAGCGCTGCTTGGCTGTCTGAATATATTAGAATTTTGGCCCCATTATGGCCTTTTCCAAGGTTTTCTATGGCACACGATTCTATGGCTTGTAGTTCAGCCTGGAAAGCTTTTTAGTGTTGGGTCCATAGACACCGGCACCTACTCCATTTGCCATTTGTGAGCCATCAGTTTACCAGATGAAGTTTCTGGGGTGCAAGTATGTTGCACGAACATTGATCTTGGTTAGAAATGTCTGCCTCAAAGAGACGCCCAAACAGTATGTTGCCTTCATCCAATCTGGGATCGAGCAGAACATGTCTTTATCTTTATTTATTTTCAAGTGTCCCGTTTGGTCACCTGGTTTGCATTTCTTTACCAGTTGCATCTTAAGGGCATTTCTGGCGGCTATTTTCCTTATGAAAATGTGAAGAGGAGACAGCACAATGACAGCTTCCAATGCTGCCGTAGATACTTACTTGGCTCAGGGAAAATATCTCTTGTAGATGCCACCGAAGTTAAGTTTTCCTTGAAGCTATGCAATATCACTGTGACAAAGCTAAAAGGAGACTAGATAAAGTTATTATTTTTTCAAAATTTGAAGTGTTTTTTTTTTAAGTCGAATCTACTCGTTTTGCTAAGAATATAACTGCAGCGCCTGCAATCAGCAACGTTTGTCTTAAAAGGCGACTAAGAGTAAAGCACATTTGAGCAATATCATTATCCAGATGAGTATATCCCATAAGTAAACATATAGAGTCCGTGGGTTAACTCGGTTGTAGAGGAGCATGTACTTAACACTTTCGTACCAGGAAACGCTAATGCTATTCGTTTTCCAGATTGCAAAATACGTATAATGCAGCGGTCTCAGCCAAACCGATCTCACAATCAGCCAAACCGAAACGAGCTAAAACGTTGAAAGTACAAGTTGTTGCGAGCTAGAAGATATAATGATAAGTAAGCGTGTGAACATTTTGTGTGTTCAAAAAATAATAAGCCGAAACAGATGTGCAGAGAAATGCTTACAAGATATTCTTTTCCAGGACTGAACAGTATAAGCACGTTATCTGTATCATCGTCAGAGCTACTTAGCAACGTGTTGACAATTTCAAAGTTCAGTTTGATAATGCTCAAGCCCGTGGTTCTGTGGGCGTATGCTTCCCATGCTGAACGTGAACAGCGTGAAAACACATTCTCAAAAGAAGATGATTTGACGCACAGGTTGGGAAGACAAAGATAGTCAAACGAAGACTGACATGGAGTACTACGATACGATACGAGAATTCAATGTTTATTAAACAAAACCGACAACCTGCGACACAGATTGACTACCATCAGTTTCATGAAGCCCCTAGTTTTAGACTGCAAAATTATTGTAAAAGTAGCGTTCTCACAACAGCCCGTCTCTTTCTGGCAGATTTCTTCATGGAGACGGCGAAGACGAAATTGGCTGAAAAAATTATTTGCTATAAATTGGACAAAGAAAATGGCGAAGCTTCTATGTGAAACATGAAATATAGTTCCATTCAGAGGTCTTGAATTGAATCACTGTCTTAAGTTTACAAGAGGCGCCGTCAACATGTCAAAGAATTATGGCGATTGACGGATGAAGCTTAAGCAGTAATGAAATAAAAGAAAGATGCATTAAAATTTAGTCAAAATGCACCTCTTACAAAAGTGAAGAAAAAGCTCACCTTGAAATGGGTTACAGACGTTACAAGGATCAAGTATAGTAGACGCATTCTGTAAAGGGAATTGGAGGCAACATATTCCCCAACTGTTTATGAAAACCATGCTTTCGAGGAACTGCGACAAAACAATTTGAACGAGTGCATAAACATCATCAAAAAACAGCTCACAGAAGGGCAAATGCTCACGAGATTCTTTCGCCAAAGTTGATCATCAATGCTCTAGGCATGCTGCTTGTGGCTGATGTCAAAATTCTCCACAATCTGCGACAGCATTATGAAGGACTTTTAAGTGAATAGTTTCAGTGGCTTTACCTTTCAAGAGCCCCTTCTAATTACACTTTCCAACAAGTTCGGAAGTCAGTCAAATTCACGAAAAAAGAAAAAGAGCTTACACTCTTGAAAAAATATGGGAACAGGCACCACATGGTTCTGAACTTTAAACTCATAAGGGGATCCCATTCGTAATTAGTTGAAGGAAAGCTATCTTCTTATTTTCAAACAATAAAAGGGTGATACACTCGAGATTTTGAAAACCAACGCTTTTATGACACACACCAGGAAGATCGTTGAGATCGGCCACGCAAATCCAGTGACCAGGGTTGTAGGTTAATCTTTGGTGTGAACCAACTTTTTGAAGACATGAAGAAGTGACGGGAAGACTCCGCTATCTTCTGAAGTTGAAATTTTCAACTTAGCTGAAAATAAAGGCTCGAGACTGCAATACACAAAAAGTATGAGAATAAATTCCTTCGCATGACAGTAGGTGTACAAAAGTCTGATCAAGTATGAGTTCATAGAAGCGTTGACGTCTTACAATCTATCTCGATGAAAGTGGAGCTATTTAGATGCAGTCATGCTACGGAGAGGTGCTAAAGGCAGGCCTTAAAACACTTGCCTTTCACTCATGTTGCAACACCATCAGCGATGAAGAAGTCGAGGAGCTGAGAAGCCTGCCTTCTATAAAAGACCCATAGGCGGAACAGTGACTCCTTTAGTGCGGACCATTACCTCGCCTTCGAGAAAAAGGAGAAGTCGGAGTACACGACACGATACATTTCGGGTAAAATTTTTTTTTCACAAGCAATCTTGTAGGATCTCTCCACCACTCCATAGCGTACTACGATGACTTGATCGCGAACAGGTCAAGTCCAAAGATCAAGGTTAGCGTTAGTCTTTTGCAACGTGACTTCGAAACGATTCATGGGTATTTGGAAGTTGAAGTTCAATTTCCATTCTGTTGAGGACTCCGCTATCTGGGGCCCTTTAGAAATACTAAAAAGAAGTGGTGAATGTTTTCTATCGTTGGACAAAACTGGCAGCCATTGGCGTATCGAAATGTTGTCAGATACCTTGAAATCTGGCTAGATCAGAATTTGTATTTTAACAAACATATATATATTGCTCTGGTCAGAGTCAAAGCGGCTTCTGCCTTGTCAACGAGACTATTTCACAGCAGTCAACTCGATGCCAAGGTAAAGGTGATCTGCTTCACGGCCCTCATTCGGCCCGTCCTTGCCTATGGATGTCCCGTTTGGTTCTGCTTCGGAACAAGCTAAATGGAAAAGATTCGTCTTAGGGCTTGTCTCTTCTAATATAGAACTCCAGAGTTTCAGTACAAAAAATTCTATAGTAATGAAGTTCTGTACAACGGGGCCAACCTGATCAGAGTGGACCTGGAAAACAGGGTGCCTTAACGGCTTTGTTCTCCCTGAAGCTTTCCTCTATTTCGGAAAAAAATGTCTGGTCAAGGATAGGATAGCGGTGCCGTTAATCTTCCACGTTGGTCAAAAAGCTGTGGACGGGTGAGTCAACTATGACCAAGACGTCGCAACTAGCTCATTGGAGACTCTTCGTTATTAGAGCAGGATCAGACCGCGACAGAGCTGATGTCGTAAGGCAACATCGACACTATAGGTGGCTCGACGAAGGGTAGAACTCTGTCGTCTTGGGTGTGGCATGTCGTAGTTAGTAGTTTTAATTTTATTTCCGGCTAGATTAAGATTTAAGGGATTAGATTAGTTTGTAGTTTAGTATTTAGGTCTAGATTAAGCTCAAATCTCACAGTACTTTCACTTAGTTTTTTGCAATAATAATTATTTTCTTAGTTCTCTTTATTATTAGTTTCATATAAATAAATATGTAGTAGTCGTAAGACATGTTTTTAATTGTTAGGTTTAGCTTAGAGCGCCAGTCAGTTAGTTTGTAAATAGTTAAGTTAATTAAGGTAAATTTATCGACCATATAAGTAAATGAATTGAGAAAATAAAAATGCATTTGAATGGAAAAATTTAGATTTTTTAATACTCGATAACATTAAGAACTAACGTGCCATGAAAAAGATTTTTTGGGGCTAACCAATGTTAAAAGCATAAAAGGTTGTTAAAGTGCGTTGGAAGAATTTCTCCTCATCATAAAACTTCGTCGTCATTTTTCTACTTGACATCCTATATCGCGATCTGAATGCCTTTTTCTCAATCAAGAACTTGATTGTCGTCTCAAAATGATTACGCGCCTGAGATATTAATTTGCAAACATAAATAAAAGTCTCATTTTCAATTACTCCTTAAAGTTCTACCTTTGCGTGTCAGAGTTATAACAAAAACCTCTTTTGTAGAGATGTCAGCGCTTTGACATAACAAATTGAGGCATGATAATTTGGAAACTTTTCGGGAAATGCCCTTCATGTTTTAATTCATTCTTGTAAACCGTTTTATGTTGGCGCTTTTTCACGATTAATTCATTTCATTCAGCTCTCAACTGTCACCCTAGTTTTCTTTGATTTAACTATTCATTAATTTATTTGGATGGGATCTTTAAATCAGGAAGCGAAGTACACCTTAGGTTATGAGTAGGCTTTGTTTTTATAATTGATGTTGTTGCGCATTTTTTAAAATCGTTTTACCCTCGAGACGGTCGTTAAAACTTATATAAAGGGTATTTTAAACAATGTGCTTGCTTATTTTAAAAATAAATATATGCAGTGCTCTTATTGCACTCGTTTGTCACTGGAAGCGTTCACTTACATCTAATTAAATTTCCACTCAATAAAATTTTGAAAACATATCTTCATTTTATTCGCCATAATAAAGTTGGTATTTAATTCGTCGTTTACGAACTATAACTTGCGTTTTTTTATTATATTTCCTCAGTCGGAGTTGTAAGTCTAATGTCCAATGAGAAAAATTCTTTTTCCTTGCCGGCGTAATTTTTTTACTATTGATTTTAAGGGTTTTGTATTGGCTTAAGGCGAATTTTAAACTTGAGATGTAAATTTATCTTCATTAATTTTTTATTGTGGTTGACGACGTTCTTAAAAGTCCTTAAAGTATAAGGATTTTCAAATGGATTGCCTTGAATATTTCTCAACATTGCCATAAAAAAGTGTCAAAAAAATTGTTTTTCCTGTAATGTAAACGTATGTCAACTACACTTCTAAACTTGTTTCGTTGCCCATGTTAAAAAGAATGCTTATGGTAATAATCCGAAATCAATTGATGTTCACATAGCAAATGTCCGTGCCGTTCTGAGTTCGTGATAATTCATGATAACATCTCTAACTTAGAAAACCTTAAATAAATGTTAAAAATAAACAAATTCTTAAGTTAAATTTATCATTTATTCATGCGCTTACTACATTTCACCGATAACAGTTGCCTGAAGAAGGTGGGATACAATAAAGCCACTATTTGACGGACTTAATGTACTATTTTTCAAGTTCAGCAAGTTTGCAAAGTGTTTTTATGAAATCGGTATTTTTTTATAACAAATAAAATCTATTGATAACTATTTGTAAGAATTTCGGAACTTTACACGAATGTCAACTTTCCCATCTTAAAGTTCTTGTAATCGGTCCGATTTTCGGAATTCAAAATTTTGATTCCATTTTGTTTTAAAGGAATATCTGCGTGTGTGTACCTGTATATCTTCGTTCGTACCTACGTTTGTCGGCTCTCATATCTCGAAAACAAATTAAGGTATCGAATGAAAAATGAGTTAAATTTCAACCCGTGGTTTAAATTTTATAAAAAAAAAATGGGACTATTTCACTTATTTTATTTAAATCAAATAAGTTTTCTAAAAAAAAAAAAAAAACTTTAATAATTTTCGGGCAAATTATTTGTTTTTGTCTAATATATATTTAGCCTAATAATCAAATCACGTAAGCCTTGTACATAATAAAAAGTTCAGTATTAAATGAAAATTCGGACTGTCGTGGAAAAACTGGAGAAAGTAAACCGTCATTGGACAACAGGGACAACCATTGGGGATACGGAAAGTAGTGAAATACCTTGGTATCTGGCTTGATGAATATTTATATTTCATTAGATATACTTATAGATGCCTCTCCTGTCAGAGCCAAAAAAGCTCTAGCCCTAACAAGGAGACTGTTAAAAGCAGTCAACTTGAGTCAGGTTTTATCTTACATGGCCCTAATAAGGCCAATTATGTCTTATGGCTAACTATTGTTGTTTAATGTAGCGCCATTCGACATTCCTTATAAAATGGACTCGAAGGGATGTCGTTAGAGCAATACCCAGCGATAATAACCTGATCTCCAGGGCTTGCTACCCAAATGATAGGTACCATGAAATCATGCTCCGAACTGTCTTATATCAGCCGGAAGCTTTCCTCTACTTTATCCAGATTAGAGACGGTATTTCGGTTATTTATCACTTTCACCGCGGTGCCAGGGATAGGCGTGTTCGGTACGACAGGAGGGTCGCTTATAGCACAGAGCTCCACTGATTTAGTACCGCGATCTCAGAACGGGACAAAATCGAGATGGAAAAATCAAAATCAAGCTAGTAGGCGCAGTACTTTCGTGACAGGGCGCTATCTCGATAGTTTCCAATTAAATTAAAGAAGTGACAATAAGTCTAAGAAAGGATGCGTCTCAGCAGTGGGGCGAAATCGAGAGGTCTAGTACTTAGTGTAAGTGCGAGTCAACTCGGTTATAATTGGATTAGATTTAAGTTAGTTTTATTTTCGTAGGATTCGCCTACTTTTTAATAAAATCGATAAATGCAATTGTTTCTAAGTTTTTTTTTATTATTATAATTTTTCTTAAAATTAATTATAATCAATATAAAAATTAAATATTAAGTTTAAGTTGAAAAACAAGATAAATTTTCTTTTTCTGTTTACAGCGCTCGCGTAGAGCCAGTAGACAAGAGAGTATGAATTTGCTTGATTTAAGCATTTTTGTCCAGTTGATTAAGTGGTAAATTTTGAACAAATAAAAAATTGAAAATGAAATGAATATCTCATAGTTATATCTGTCTTTGCTAACTTTTTCACCAAGACGTCAGTGTTGGGTGCTCTTTTTATATGATAGTAAATACTTCGTTTTAAACTCGTTAATCCCCAAGCCCATATTTGGCGCTTCTGTGTCTACGTTCTTCCGATTATGTGAATATCATCGGCGTATACAAGTAGTTGAAAAGGTGGTTGATGTCGATTTGTAGCTCCTGGGTTTTACCAAGATCTGCCTGAGTGTGGATATTTAATCTTTTGTGGACTTTCCTGGCCTAACAATACTGCCCATATGTTGCGGATAACCTGTCATTTTAAAGGTCGGCAGCTAGGCCATCCGCTCCAGAAGCTTTATAAGACTTAAGATTAGAAATTACTATCTTTACTTCGTCTAGCTCTGGTTGTTAGTGGATCTCTTCTGGCAGGGAAAATAACGTAACTTTTCAATCGCATAGACTGAAAGACAATTCAAGTGTCAGGAAAAATCTGTTTTTTAAGGCATATAGCTCCCGCAAGCCTTAACGTTCCAGTAGCAGTAAGAAAACTTTTTACCAATACAACACAAAAAGTTTGAGATCGACAACCTGCCGGAAAAAGAGGCTCCCTGGCTGTTTTGACCCAACAGTTAAGCATTATGGAGGTTTGGCTAATAGTCTACGGATGTTTCTTTTCTCGAAACCTTGAGCTAGGTAAAAATATTGAAATCCGAAAATGGGCACAATACAAATATTTTCAAATGAGGTGTTAAAAATTACTTTTTTTTTCTCGCAGTTACAAATCATCAAAAAAACACCTACGAGCAAGAACGTCCAGCCACGACGTGAATTTAAGTTTTAAATTTGAATTTTTTATTTTTAATGAAAAGTCTTGCGATAAAATTTCCACTTTTCACTTGAGGCCGGTTGGGCTGAGGGGAGCATATAGTGAACCTGTCGCTGCATAGTATGGCGTCGCTTCTATTGTTCTGCACCACCAGTGGAATGATTAAGCAATATAAAGTGTGGTGCACTCCATTTTTATTGGACGTGTTGTAGGCCAGGAACTGCTACGGCGGCGGTGGCGACTGTGGTTCCTACCGATGGCGCCCTTACCTTGGAACGGGGCGTCCCTAGCTCAGCGGCAAAGAATGAGAAGAGCATACGAAATGAAGTCATAATTCATTAATGATTTATGAAATGAAAGAGAGAGAAATGATTAACATATCAGCTCACGCACGGTTTTCTTAAAAATGTTTTTTTCTTTTGCAAAAATTAAAACAAAAAAAAAACAACAACGGTGAGTGTTTGTGTTTTTTTTTATTTAGCATGCATTTAGCATAACCATGCAATAAACATGCATTTGCGCTTAAACAGAGATGCATTGGAAACGAAAGGGGAGGCTTAATGGATTATAAATACAATATGATATAGGCTTAATTTGAAAATGGGTACAATAATGGGTAATAACGTAGTGCGAAGAATAATTGCGAAAACGTGGAATAGACATCAAGAGTACGCATAGCATTGTTGATTTTGTTAACTCTTATAATTATCTCCTGTGAAATTGATGCCATAACCTAGATTGCAACGAGTTCGAAGTGAACAAGTTGAGCTGAAATCGGCGGTCTAAATAAGAAAAGCTCACCACACGAATTTTGACAATTGCTTATTGCTTTCAATTTGATTCAAATTTAGAAACTGATAGCGACCGACAGGTCGCGACGCTATGTTTTTCATAGTCGACTTCAATTGACAAGAACACGTCTGCGGTGCAGCAACTGCGAATCAATAACTTGATCATCGAACGTATTGGAACTATGATGATCTAAAATGTGCCTCTAACATAAAATGGCATGGTTGCATCAAAAACCTTTGCAAAACAATCAATAAATAAACGTATCTATAAAGTGTGCTATTTTTGTGTTTCCTTTTATTGAGGCCTTACACAAAATAATTTGTTTTTGAGTTATCGTTGCTTAATTGAACTAAGAGAGCCTTCTGATCAGTTACATAGTATTATATAATTCTCATCTGACGTGGCAGAAGGAAATTTTTTTAGCCTAGTAAAGGGCTGCTGGTTCATGGAAGAACAACATCGCTTCTAAGTACCTGAGTTGTCTCTGTAATCTTCACATATCATCCACCTTAAATGCCACCCCATACGAAAAGAGTATAGCGGCGTCAACTTATAGCTACGTGCCGGAAAAGAACATCACCAAAACGACTGATAACGTAAATATTAATTATAGAATGCAATGAATCGATTCTTGTAAAGCTTGTGTGGCATTAAGCCCCATCCATCTGGAACCATAGCACGACCAAGCCAAATTGCTCAATATCTAGCCAGAAATTCTCGGTTATCATGCCTAGGTAGAGCTCTCCATTAACTTGAAGAATAGTAAGGCAATAAGGCTGCCACATTACAAGCCACAGCAAAGATGTTCGAGATCCATACGCCCCAAACACGTTTTTTTTACTGCTTATGTAGAATCGTCTAAAAAGAGTATTTTTTTAAGCGAAATTTTCATGGAGAGAAAAGTGATAATGAGGCGAGTGATTGATTTGCTTCAATTCCAAAGTCAGTTGGAGTTTAAGCAGAATTCTCCTCAGGCTAGTGTAATATACAGCCTTGGCGCGTTGAGAATCTGCGGAAACACCAGCTGAACAAAACAGAAACTGGGCATTGGCTTTTTTACGATTTTTTTATTACATTTTCAGAACTTCGCCAGAAAAAGCTAAATAAACATCTTTCGATATTTCGGGCACGATTCCAGGGTAATAAGCTCATCAAGAATATTTAAGAGTAATAAAACTTTTCGATGATAATCTTATTTTTCTTATTACGAAAAGAGCTAAAATATTTTATTTTTTTGTTAACAGTTCAATAAAATGCGAGAGTTTTTTGTAACAAGACTTTCGTTGATACGAAGGTACAACAAGAGACTTACTGAATGTCTAAACATACTTGTAGCCAGTCACTGAACGAGTCGTGGAAGCAAGATCAATTGCTTTAAAACGTGTCTGGGACATTTTTCTCTTTAGCACATGACATACCGACGCAGCTCTGCTGATAAATGTAACGAATCCTTCAAGCGACTCCATCAACAGTTCGATTACATCAGCAATGGAAAGCTCTCCTCAATCATGGTTCATGAGTTGATAGAGAGTAAAAAAGGTGCAAATAAAAGAATAAACAAGAAGTCCAGCCTAAATCCGAAAGTCAAAAGAATGAACGATTAAGTTGAAGAAATTTAACAACTACAATAAAATATGAGTTTACTCGTAATTTTATTTTTATTTTTATAATTTGATGACATTCTTATTTTTGTTTATACACTTGAAAAATTTTCAATTTCATGCATTTTCTAAATATACAATTTCTATGTTTAAAAATAATATGAATAACATTATAAATAAATCATTTTTACTGAATTTTAAATAAAGAATATAATTAGAGTGTAAAGATCTAATAAGAATATGTAGGTTGAAAGAAATATTACAAAGATTTAGGCCTTGGTAAGCTTCCATAATATATTTAAGTTAGAAAGAAGTAAAAAGAAGGCAATTTAGCGACTGAAGGCGCGACTTTGTCCGATAATCAACCTTAAGAAATCATATTTGGGCCATATTTTTCTATTTAAATAAGTTGTTAGATCTCCAAAATCTAAATATTGTAGAATCTGTAGGTTTTGAAGATCTTGTCGTTCACCAAAACTTCGAAAATGGAACCTTCAAGTAAAAATCTCGCGCAAACGTATTTTAAATTTCCTAATGAGTGATCATTTTATTTATATTTGAATAAGTAAATCCCTTAACGTAGCACGCGAAGTTCCTAAACATTCCGGCTTTTAACTTTTTTAAGTTTTTTTTTCTGAACTGTTACAATGGGCACAATTGGACTTACTTCTTTGCATCTCTAAACTCTGCAACCCAGTTATAGTGCATGATGGCGTCGTTCATAAACGACGTGTACTGAGAAAGTGTAATATAACATGATTGCCTACCAAAATGGTACATTTTAAGAGGGATGATTACAAATCTGGATGTCTTGCTTTTCAATTTCATAAGCTTTCGTCTGAAAAACATTTCATGTGTTTGGTTTCCGTAGGCACTTTAAAAGAATCTAGATATTTTTATAACCTCTCTTCTGATCAGGGCGCCTATAGCACAACGCGACTAGTCCACTTTTTTTTTGTGGTGGTTATGCACTTATTATTATTTGGAAATGTTAAAAAAATTTACAAAAATTGCATAAGAAAATTTCAAAAGTTCAAAGTTTAAATTTAATGTTGAAGGAAGAAGAGAAACAGTAATATTTAAAGAAAAAAAATTGAAATTTTAATTTCAAAAATTTGTGGAAATTAATTCACTGAGTTCTAAAGGTTTCTAAATTATCATATAACAAAGTTAATACCAATGAAGTAATTTTTCAATTTGTTTTTACGTTTTTTTATGTTAGCAATATTTTAAAGGTTTGCTGGTATCGTGTTCTTAAGCGATGGTATAAGAAGGCAGTTTTGGAAACTAATCTGCCAAAAGTTATAATTTCATGAGAGAAAAATTGCTTGCTAAGTTACAACTTAATTGCATTGTCATTTAAAAACCAAAAAAATTGTTTGCGTGATAAGATTTTGCAATTGGCGTCTTTTTTTCGTTCAGCGAATGCTCAGAACGAACTCTATGAGCTCAGAATGAATTGAACGAGTATTCAGAGCAAAAGCTTGAGCATGGAATTTTTTAATCTGAAAGGAGGGACAACACACAAAAATCAAATCCAAAACAATTAAAATGCAGCACGAGATCTGTTATTCTGGCGGAGAAGGTAATAAATATATAATTCATATAACCAAACAATAAACAATTTTATACAATTGAACTTTATTATTTTGACAGCTTAACATATGATTGCTAATCGAATGACAACTAAGCGTTCAACTGTGTTTCAAAAACAAATCAGACCGCCCTGCACACGCTCAGTTCAGAGCACACTCGGTGTGCTCGAGATCTGTTCAAAACTTTACTCTGAAGTAAAAAATAAAAACGCCATGGCATAAAACAGAGCTGAACCCATCCGATCTTTACTCGCGGTTTTACTGGATTAGTAATTTTAAATCGCAACCGCGCATGTAAAACCAATGTAGAGCAATCACAAGTTTTTGGTGAACGGTCAATGAAGAACTTTTATTTATGGTTCACTTTAGTTTTCTAGTAAGTCTCTCAGCAAGATTGTTTGCGGTTGATTTTGATTAAAAAAAATATTTCAATAAAGAAATGATTACTGACATACTATAAATACTTATTCTAGACTTTCAACCCATGATGAGGTTCACTGCTTTTACTATCACAGTCGCTATCTAAATCAGAATCAAAAATAACCAATATTAAATAAAATTGTATTTTAACGTAATTGTTTAAAAAGTATAATTGTTAGCTTTCGACAATACTAAAATCATCTGTTATCAATGAACTACAATTCAATAAGTGTTTCTTGACTCCTGTAGCGTTGTATTACAGAAAGAAGGGGATCAAGCAATCCACCAACAGTCTGGATTCTTCAGTGTGACAATTCAAATTCCAGCTCAGTTTTAAATACGGAACGTAAATTACATCGTAAGGTAAGTCATCATCATGGCTTCAGTATGAAGGCAATTAATCGCACCGTGGAAAAGTTCGATTGTGAGTACACTCTTTTTGAACTTAAGAGATTGGTGCGAAATTAAGAAAACGTAGCCGCCGAAGTAGCCAGCTTTGAAGACAGTGGTATCAGGTGTAGAGCCAGAGCTCAACATTGATATATCCGTACTGTGGTTCCAACAAGACGGCGCTACATGCCATACAAGCGCCGCAACGTTCGAAACTGTGAAGTAGAAATTTTGCATGACATGGCGATTATTTTCTCTGGGGCTACGTCAAGCACATAGTCTACGCTAGAAAGACACACTTTGAACTAGTTCAATGTCAACATTCGAGATGTCATTGTCCGAGTGACGCAGTAACGAGTTGACCAAGTGATCAAAAATTGGACAGACCAGACCGGTTGAAGCACGACAACGAAGCCGAGTCAGCCATTACAATGATGCGCTAGGACATACATTATACCATGAACGTAGCTTGAAGTTTTATACAAATTTTTATCACAAAAATGTAAAGTAGAATGAATATAATATAAAGAAGAATAAGTAAAGTGAATTTATTCAATAGTACCATCAAATTTGTTCCTTAGTTAAATAGAATATGATTGCAAGGTTTCTATTGTAAACAATCATGATTCTCCGGTTAAGCGTTTCGTCAACCGAATCTGTTCCTTATATTGCTGTGCCCCTTTCCCATTAAGAGCTCAATTCTTTATTTCGGGATTTACGTTGATAAAGGCCACTTAAATGGACTCCTTATCCTCGTACGAACAACAAAATGCAATGGCGAATAAAATACTGAAAATTAAGCGAAGACAAATAAGTCGAATTCTCTATCCCCCAATGATGCAATCGGAAACAAAACATAACTGAGTTGATAAAAGTTTAATAAATCCTTCATTAAGTCTCCGGTTTTCAAATCAGCAAAGAAGGTTCCCTGCAATATGTAGAAATGTTTTTTTTTGCGTTTTTTAACTGATCTTAAGACGCTAACCAGTCGGGCTTAAGGTTGGTTTTTTCGGATTGATGGCTTAGCGCCATCAATCTCTTTTTCATTGAAAATAATATGAAAGGGTGTAAACACATGGAGATTGACAAATAAGCATGAAACGTTGAATCGCCCTTTCCGCAACAACCACAGAGCTCATTAAAACATTAAACATTTCCATCCCGTTTTATCCTTGCATGGTAAACGACAGGCAGATGCTCAAAGTTTTACCATTTTCAATGCAAAATTTAAATAGCAATTTGCGAATTCCGTTGCACCGCACAATACTTAACTGAACAATGAAATTATTAAATTGATTACGTTTTATCTTTAACCATTCGAAGATACCATCGTTCCTATAATAACAGGATACACTCTTTGCTCCTGAAATTACTATGCCAATGGTGGATTAAACAGAGTCTTAAGCTTCGCAGCCCGAATTCAATTCAGTACAAAGTTACAAAGAACAAATAAAAATAATAAAAAAAAACACACAATTCCTTGAAAACCCATCGTCGAACTTGTCCAACTGGCAATACACACTCGTGTTTATTTCACATTCCGAACCAATTTTAATTAATTTAAATCAACCAACGTGGATGGATGGAACGCGAGCGCGTTCACCTGCCACCGATTACCATGCCAGAAAAAGTGTCCACGCACGCATCCACACACAAGTGCACAGGCCATGATGCAGCTCCTCATTTTCCGCACTCGCTAACTAATTAAGGACGAAAATCGCGCTAAGAAATATGCATTTGTAAGTATGAACTGTTGACCAACAGAAGGAGCACAACTCAAAGGATCCTTCTGCCATGCAACCCTTCCGCAATTTTGTCGTTTGTGTTTGTAGGTTGTTCATTTTTTTTTCCTGCAATTAATATGCACAGTGCGCGTCGATGGCAATGTGTCCCCTTTGACGGATGAATGTCAAATTTTGCCACTAATAGTTGTCCATTTAATTAAAGTGCAATTTCAAGTCTTGTCCCACAAAATATGAGTATCGACGTTGACTATCTTGATTGCGCTTCAAGCAAGAACTGTTTCCGGTTTTTGTTGAGGTAATTACAGGGGACGTGTTCAGTTAGGAGAATGACAAATGGATGAACCTTTTTGCCAGGCACAGAAGCAATTGATAACAATCGAATGCATGTTGTTGTTTTTTGCAACTCACACATATTTTTAAAGATCTGCAAGGGAAGTATATTTATTTTCTTAAGCTCCTCACAATATACATAAATAAAGTGATATTGAGATTCGACTGCGAAGAAAGCTGTAATTAAAAGCAAGTGCACGCACTCACTCTCGATCAGGCGGTAGAATTTAAATTGATTCTTAAGAAATTTTACGGATACGGTCCAAGTCCAGGGTTTTGCCTGATCCACAGGCGTCAAAAATCTTTGGTTTGAATTCCTATCCCTGAATCCCTGACTTCGTGCTAGGACTTTTATGACCAATTTCTCTGCATGCTATACCCATCTTGATCGTATCTGGTAGCAAGTGGCTAGATCCATATGTCACTTGTTGAATCCCCCTCCATACTCCACGGTTTTGGATGAAGCATATTACTTCTGAAGTGACAAAGAGCATTTTCATCTTTCTTTGAAAATGCAGCTCTCTGAGCCATAATATTACCTGCCATCAGCAGTGACCTAGAACAAGTGCATGGTCAGTATAAACATTTCCTCTGCTAAGCACTCCTCATGTCTGAAAGGCTTATACTTTCATCAACGTTCTTCAGACTCAAACCACTGTAAACTCGTCTCTTTTCGTTTAGATATATAGTATTAGGAAATGAACAATACTCTTCACCTCAGGAGTTACTCAAAAAGTGGCAAATATTCCTGCGATGCAATCAGGAACAATAAAGAAGTGAAAAAGAAGAGGGAAATTTCAACAATGTCAGCTTCATATGGAAACATGTCCAAACCGAACTCTTGGACGGTGACTATGAAGCCAGTCAAAACTACAACCAAACGGTGCTCAATTTGGCTGGTAGTTCTGTCGTCTGGGGATAGTTAGGTTGCTGATTGATGCAAGACACTCGACAAATGTCGACGGTGATCAGTTTTAGTAGCAGGTCAAACAAACAATAAGAAGATTCAACTTCATACACCATAGCACACCGAAAATAGAAAAAACCAACAAGACAGACAAAGGCTGACAGGACATGTTTTGCATGATGTGGCACATCCAACTTACACAACGACTCCTTTGGTGCATCTTTCGAACAGCGCTCTAAAACCGCGTACTAAACCAGAGATTCTCCAATAAGCTATGTGCAACGTCTCGCTTGTAGTTCAGTCGCCTATTTACAGCTTTTCGGCCGACATGGAGGATTAGCGGTACCGCATTTCTGTCCTGAATATGTCCGTATAGGTCAAAATAGAGGAAAGCCTTTGATGGGGTGGAAAGCCAAAAAGTGGAAATGATGAATTGACCGCCATGTTCACCTGCCTTCAATACAGAATAAAAAAAATTTGGGAATGTCTAACTCACAAAGAATCATTTCCCACAGCCGTAACTTCCAATGTGACCTATGCCCAAATGGCGACCGGCCCGCGGAGTACGGTACAACAAGCACTGAAGGTTGCTCCTCAGGCCTCACGACCTGGAGCACCTAGCGGTGATGCTGATCTGCTGGCTATTTTGCTTTCTATTCAGGGGCAAATTAGTCAGCTGCAACAGTAAATACAAGAACAATATGATCGCAGCCTAGGCAAATGAATCTACTCAACAAACCTGTTTTATCTCAGACCTCGAGACACGGGGCTATTAAAGCTTGTAACCCTAGCATGTTTCCGAAAATTAATAAATTCTTTCGAAGTAAAAATCATTAGGAGCTTCCATGTCTTGAGCTATCCCGAACTGCAGACAACGAACCAATACTTGTGACAGCAGGCATAGATCCATTAGAAGCGATCGAAGATGACAACTTTTTTGTGATCGAAGATCCTCAGGAGAAAGTTGAAGTAAACGGTGCGAGGTTCCAAGATGTGTACAGGGTCAATGTAAGCACTCGCCCGAACGATTTCTTGGAAAATTGCGTCGTACAACACAACTCCGACTTGCGAAATGGTATTGAGCACTGGCGATAGGAGAATATTGGTTTTACCATGTTCAATGACGATAATTTGGCAAATGATGTCATCGCCAACGAAGGGACAAATCCACCATTCATTTCAAAGGAAGATCTCCTGGTTATTTTCGGTTCACTGAGAAGTAAGAAATCTGTGGGAATCGACGAAATACCAAACATTGTTCTTAAACACCTTCCTCTAGAAGCGGTAAACATTTACACCACCCTGTTAAATGCACATTATCCAGCTCATTGGAAGACAGCTGTGGTGCAACCCATTCCTAAACGGAATAAAGACACATCCAATCCGGTTGCGGACAAAAATATTATTCCGGATAAACAATTCGGTTTCAGCGCGGGGCATGATTGCATACACGCCGCGTCTAAACAGGTATCAGATATCCAATGGAACAAAGGTAGGAAACAATGCACGGGTGCCTTGCTGGAGAAGGACTTTGACACTGCATAAGCAAACCACTGCTATACATAATCTTGGATATGCTCACCAGCAGGCAGTTTATTGTGAAAATAGCAGTGTCACGTCTGCTGGAACTTTTGAAATTAACAACGGTCTACAACAGGGTGTAGTTATTTCGCCGATTTTGTTTACGATCTTCACAAACGATCGTGTAGGCCCTCTCCGCAATTCCATAGCGTACGCAGACGCCTTGATCGCGTTCAGGTCAAGTCCGAAGATCGAGGTTATTGTAAGTCTTTTGCAATGTGACTTCGAAAAGATTCAGGAATATTGAGACGATTGGAAGTTGAAGATCAACTTCCAAAAGTGCGAGGCCACTCTGTTCAGGACTCCATTGTCTAGGGCCTAGAATTGGCGAATGTTCTTAATCGTTGGACAAAACGGGCAGCCACTGGCGAATCGAAGTGTTGTCAGATACCTTGGGATCTGGCTGGATCAGTATCTATATTTTAACAAACATAAAGATACTGCTCTAGCCCGAGCCAAAGCGGCTTTTGCCTTGACAAAAAGACTGTTTCACAGCAGTCAACTCGATGCCAAGGTAAAGGTGGTCTGCTGCACGGCCCTATGGATTGCCTATGGATGTCCCGTATGATTCAAAGTGTGAACAAACTCAATGGAAAAGATTCGGGTTTTCGAGAGACGATGTCTTAGGACTTGTCTCCATTTATGTAGAACTCCGCAATCTGAGTAGAAAAAATTCTATAGTAACGAGGTCCTGTACAACGGAGCCAACCTAATCAGAGTGGTCAACTTTCCGATTTAACTTCGACCAACAACTTGATCTCCGAGGCTTTTTACCCCAATGATATGCACCATGAGACAGTGCGCCTCAACGGCTATATTCCCCCTGAAGCGTTTCTCTATTTAGTTAGCAAAGGTCTGGTCCAGGATAGATAAGCGGTGCCGTTAATCTTCCACGTTGGTCGATAACCTGTGAACGGGCGAGTCAACTACGACCAAGACGTCGCAAATAGCTCTTCGAATTAGTATAGATAGAGATGATGTTGTGAAACAACATCAACACTATTGGTGGGTGAACGAAGAGTAGAATTCTGTCGTTTGTGCATTTTTTATCTTGAGTGCCCTTAAAGCAAAAAACAAAACAAAATAGCAAGTCCAGTTAGCCTTGGCCGGCTTACATAGGTTAAACGTAGCGTAAGTAGTTATCATTTTATAGTTAAGTAGTTTTAATGCTAATTTAAGATAGTTCACATTTTTTAGGTTTTAGATTAGTTTTTAGTTTAGCATTTTAGAATAAGTTTAAGCCAAAAATAATATAATAGAATTAAGTCGAAAGACATACTACTGTGTCCAAAAAATAAGGTGACATATGAATTTAAACTGCGCGCGTCGAAGGATTTGGAAATTTTTCTTTCTTTTTAGGTTGGTAGTACTGTCAGTGACATCTGCTAAAAGTGAGTTTTTCGATTTTTGCGATGTCGAAATTTATTGTTCGCGGAATCAATTTTCTGCTGCGGATACGTTGAGGATGGTGCAGAAAGCCTTTGATGATGAGGCTATGTCTAAAAAAAATGTTTACAAGTGGTATAGTGATTTCCAAGCCGGCCGTGAACGTGTCGAAGACGAAGAACCTTCTGGACAACCATCAACCTCAACCGATGAAGCTCACGTCCAACAAATCAAAGATTTGGTGTTGAAAAACCATCGATTAACGACTAGAGACCTTGCTGATGAAGTTGGCTTATCGAAAGGCTCAGTCAATACCATTTTGAAGGATGCTTTGGGCCTCAAGCGCGTCAAATCTCGACTGGTACCGAAAACATTGAATTTTTTGGAAAAAAGGCGTCGCGTTGAAGTGTGTCATGAAACGCATTATAACTGGCGATAAGACTTGGATCTATGCTTACGACCCCGAAACAACCGATCACCGAGCGAATATCGTGCCAAAGGAGAGCCGAGACCAAAAAAACCGCGCCAAAGTCGCTCAAAAATCAAGGTCATGTTGACTGTTTTCTTCGATTATCGTGGTGTTGTGCTTTATGAATTCCTTCCAACCGGCCAAACAGTCAACAAGGAATATTATTTGAACGTTATGCGTCGTTTGCGTAACGCTATCCGCCTAAAAAGGCCGGAATTGAAATTGATTTGGAAGAATAAATAAAGAATTTTCAAAATAAATACAATGTCACCTTATTTTTTGGACACAGTAGTATTTTTAATTGTTTAGGCTTAGCTCGCAGAGGGCCAGTAAGTTAGTTTATAAATAGTTAAGTTTATTAAGCTAGATTAAAGCGTTTTTGTCTTGAATGTAAGGAAAATGAATTTTCAAATAAAAATGCGTTTAAAAAAGAATATAGAAATGGTTTTTAATAATTGCCTTTCTATTTATTCATGTGAACTGATTTTATATCTTCCCTTTTCGAGCCTCCTTACAAGCTTTGGAAAACTTTGTAAAGGAAAGTTATTGTTTTTAAGTGTGTTCTGTGTGGAGATTTTGAAACTTTAAATCTGCTGATGAATTATAGTTGTGTATCGGTTTACCATAAGGCACTTTTTAGTGAAATTTTAGTGTTGTATTTATTCTATTGAACCGTAGTGTTCCTATTTATACAAATAACTTTTGGCACACATTATTTCGGGGAATAACAATATCAGTTGGCCATCTTCGCAGCAATTGCGCTAATATATCAACCTTATTTTGGACAATGGGTGACAATGATATGTCACCAAAGTCACGGTGATCAGTTGGCCGATATTATCTCTCTTTCTCTCTCTCAAATATAAGATTTACCTATTTAAAATTGAAACCCTTACTGGGCCCACTTATAGCCCCTTACATGAGTGCGAATAATGTAATGATGAAGCTACGTTCTTCTTCTCAGAAGTATTCGAATTAAACTTCTTTCGAGACTCGCCTCAAATTTTAATTGAGCTAATATTTGGTCCGTTCTCAGACAGAATAATTAAGCATTCAAGCGCGAATTCCTGAAAAACATTTTAATCCACACATCCACAATTAACTTACATTCAGTCCCTCTTCCATAAGTAATTAACTGGAGCATAATTCTTAACCCTACTTTCTGCAGATTTATTTCGCAACATAATAAATTAAGGTTGAGGTGCACTTTATAAATTACCTCGGCAAAACACAACAATGTCATCGATATGAATAATGACGGCCAGACAAAGTTGGCTTCAATTCGAAGCATGAATAAATTATTGCAATTCCTTTACAAGATTCTAATTCTATAGAGAAAGATGTTCCCTTCTCATGTTGATTAGATGCACAGTTGATGATACGTCTAGTGGCCAAAGCACTAAGCGAATCGAACCGAAACGTCTTACATAAATCTTAATGAGACCTCGTAAATTTTTAACGGTGTTGAATTAAATAATAATTTCAAAATATTTATTAAATAATTATTTATTATAAATATGATATCAAAAGAATAATTTAATTAACAAAAAAAAAATAATAAACCCATAACTAAATTATTACATCGGACGTCGAATCATGGCCGGGGATCTGGGTCTTGCTGACATCTTCGACAGCCAATTTACAAGAAGGAAAATTAAAAAACACATCGAGATATAGGTGAAAATTGTAGCGAATACCTGTAAAAGGAAGAGAAAAAGCAACTTTATTAGAGATGGTTGCTAAAATCGGTAAATCATTGAATTAATTGATTTGAGCCAATTCTTATGAGCGTGCTATTAAAAAATCTAACTCAATTACTAACTACTAAAATATTTTGAGATAAGTGTCAAAATCCGAACACACGATCAGATATTTCGAAATGAAAACGAACCCAATTAAACACTCATGAATAGTGGCCGTTTTGAAATGAAAGTTATTTAACATACTATTAAAATTCCGCTTATTATTTCGGATCGAACAGAGGTTTCGTCCACTTGACGAGAAAGCTTGGCACCCATCTCTTTTTTGCATGACTTCAATTTCCCCTTCAACACCTTGAAAATAATTATAATTGAAATTTAATTCAAAGGACCTTTCCATATACAAATAATTTTTTTATTAAAAACTCAACTTATCATTCTATAATCCAGTCTTTCAAAACTTGTTAAAAATACACCAGCAATAGTTCTCTAAATTAAATGCTAACTGATAGTAGGTATACCGTCAAAAGTGTAATCGAAAAATGGGTAAGGAAAAAGTTTTTGATGGATCGGTCGAAAATAACAGCTTCCAGGTAATAACAACTTATAACAGCTTCCGAAACGCCAAATAAATCCGCACGGTGCTGATTGATGGAATAAACTCGCCAATATTTGCTTGGAGTCCGAACGTTTAAATGAGCAGCGCATTGATAGTGTTGCTGTATAATCGATTGGACATTTTTGACGTTTTGTGACGATGAATGAAATGTGGGTCCATAAAAATACGACCAAGAAGGAGTGTGCAGAGTGGATGGAAAGTCCCGAAAGCCGATCAAAACGACCAGAAGGGAAGAACAATCGCGCAGATGACTTGATTGCGTACAGGTCAAGTCCGAAGATCGAGGTCATTGTAAGTCTCTTGCAGCGTGACTTCGAAAAGGTTCAGGGATATTGCGCTGATTGGAAGTTGAAAATCAATTTTCAAAAGTGCGAGACCATTCTGTTTAGGACTCCGTTGTCTGGGGCTTCTAGAAAAACTAGAAAAAAGTGGCGAATGTTCTCTATTGTTGGACAAAACGGACAGCCATTAGCAAATCGAAGTGTTGTCAGATACCTTGGGATCTGGCTAGATCAATATCTATATTTTAACAAACATATAGATGCTGCTCTGGCCAGAGCCAAAGCGGCCTTTGCCTTGACAAAGAGACTGTTTCAAAGCAGTCAACTCGGTGCCAAGGTGATGTTGATCTGCTACACGGCCCTTTTTCGGCCTGTTCTTGCTTATGGCTGTCCTGTTTGGTTTAACGTGGGAACAAGCTTAATGGAAAAGATACGGGTTTTCGAGAGTCGATGTCTTAGGGCTTGTCTCCATTTATATAGAACTCCAGAGTCTGAGTACAAAAAATTCTATAGTAATAAGGTCCTGTACAACGGGGCCAACCTGATCAGATTGGACAACTTTCTGATAAAACTTATTCGAAGTCACATTGCAAGAGCAATGACTTCGACCAACAACTTGATCTCCGGGGCTTTTTACCCCAATGATATGCACCATGAGACAGTGCGCCTTAACGGCCTTATTCCCCCTGAAGCTTTTCTCTATTTAGATAGAAAAAGTCTGGTCCATGATAGATTAGCGGTGCCGTTAATCTTCCACGTATGCCGAAAAGCTGTGGACGGGCGAGTCAACTACGAACAAAGCGTCGCAAGTGGCTCAACGGGAACTCTTCGGTTCAGTAGGGCGGTATCAGACCGCGACAGAGCGGATGTCGAAAGGCAATACCGACACTATTGGTGGTTGGGCGGAGAATGAACTTCGTCGTCGTTATTTGTCTTGGTTGCCCTTATGGCAAATATAGCATGTGCTGTCAGCCTTGGCCGGCTTACATATATATAAGGTAGTGTAAGTAGTATAAGTAGTTAGTAATTTGTAAGTAAGTAGTTCCAATTTTATTTTAAGTTTAATTAAGACGTTGGGGTTAAGATTAGTTGTAGTTTAGTATTTAGGTCTAGTTTAAGCTAAAATAAAATAAAAAAGTCCTTACACTAAGTTTTTTCACCTTAATAAATATATTCTTAGTTCTTAATTTACATCTAGTACTCAAATTTCAATAAATATACAGACGTCGAAAGACATAATTTCGATTGTTAGGTTTAGCTTAGAGCGCCCGTATAGGGCCAGTAAGTTAGTATATACATAGTTTAGTTAATTAAGCTAGTTTTAAGCATTTTTTTGTCTAGCACGTAAGGTCATGAATTTAATAAATAAAAATGCATTAAAATTGAAAAAAATTGAAAAATTGGAAGAACAATCGCAGGAGAGTATTATGCAGCGTTATTGGACAAATTGATTGATGAAGAAAAAGTTTGTACCATCATGATAACGCACGTTTTTTACTACGATGGTAAAATTTGGCCAACTACGATTCGAATTCATTGTTCATCCACCGTATTCTCCAGCTTGGCTCCCATGGACTATTATTTGTTTCCAAACCTCAAGCCGTGGCTCCAGGGAATGAAATTCAGATTGAATGACGAAGTCATCGCGGAAACCGAGTCGGATGACAGAGGCTTGGACGTTTCGTACTACAGAAAGTACTAAAAAAATATAAGTTTCTCTTAAATAAACTTTTAAAATTCCTGGGACTTTTCAGCCCATGTTTGTTTTATAGCTTCTGTTGAAGCGGATAAGTTCTTTGATGTAAATTCAAAACTGATACCTTCTTTAGAACATTCTTCTTCATACTTTTTCAAATATTTTCAAATCGTTGTTTCAGATAAAACTGTAAATCGATTATTGAAAAAAGAAACCATTCAAATTCCCAAAATAAAAAAATTTGATCAGCATATGATCATTGATCGCATAGGAACCAATCTATCTAACGAATTTACACTCACTTCTACGAACTAGTGTTGTGTTAAGATGTCTGTGATCGATTGACTCTAAAATAAATATGTTCAGAATTTCGTCTTCTTCATCAGGCGATTTGAAATGAAGCTTACTGGTGCGTAATAGGACTACAAAAATTTTATTTGCAAAACTTATTGCAACTTCTAAATCAAATGAATGAAATTTGGATTCGATATTTGTATTTATTCTGATCAAGCGGAAAACTCGGCATGTAAGTATACCTATACACAGTTAACATAATTAATTCCGAAAATCAGATACATTACAAGTGTTAACTCTAAAATATGTAAATAAAATATGTTTGAAAAAAAAAACAAAAATGATATTTCAACCATAGGCCCCGGCGAGATTCGAACTCACGATCTCCTGTTTACTAGACAGGCGCTTTAACCAACTAAGCCACGGCGCCTACGCCATAAATTGTTTTTAAAACATTATATAATCCGTAAAGAGCTTTCAAAATAAAACGATTCATTTATTTGAGAATGAGATAAAAGCTGGTTGGTGAGATACATTTCGGTGTCACAAGTTTTAGAAAATGCAGCAAACAAAACAAACAAAACAAAAACAAAATCGTACTGTTACGGGGAAAACCCCACTTGTACGTGTTCTATTGGTTGGTTCAAATTTCTATCTTTTTTTGTTTATTGTCTGGAAGATACATAAATGTTTATTGGGAATACCTCCTTTTATGATTGGATTACTTAACTGTTTTTGTACATTTATTTAAAACCAATAAGAAAATAGTCTTGTTAGATATTCATTGAGCTCTGAGAAAGTAAGAGATATAAAAGCAAAATCTCAAATCTTTAGAAAAGAAAGTACAATTTTAAGAGGAATAAAGAAAATCAGAGGATTTTTGACGAAGACCGAAAACCCCCCTAAGAAATTGGATCGAGGATTGTACTCAAGAGGATGCCTTTGGATGGGAACATCATAAGACAAAAGCTACTTCAGTTTATTCGCATCTGAAGACCATTATAATTCAATTTCAAATAAGCTTTCTACAAATAAATGCTTAAGCTTTAGTTTTAAGAGAAAGTGCATCAGCGAATGCATAAGCCAGAGCTGTTTTGCACTTAGAACTACATATATACAAACATATGTATGTAGAATTATAAAAAACAAGACGCTAAACGATGGACCAGGTACGTATTTAACACTGACGGATAAGGTTGGAATTGTAAAATATGTCAGAACGCACTTTGATTTTAATAAACGGCCAAGCTCGAGTCGGACTCGCGAAACGAAGGTTCCATCACGGGAATCGAGTCTCGAATGTTTTTTTCGCTTTTGTTTGTAGTAACCTTTATGATTTTATTCACTTGCAACTAATAAAATATGCTACAATCTACATTATTTTCTAATTTTAAGTTTCGCCTAGCCTTCTTCCACCTAGAAGCTTGATTTTTTTTTACAAATTTAAGAGGCGATAGGCAAAAGCATGTGATATTCATTTCAATTTGATTCCTCCACTGAGAAAAAGAATGGTGACACCCGGACGGACAACGAAGTGTAGGATCATTTTCTCGCTTTGAGGCACGGAACCGGATTGGAGCCAGCTATGGGCAGAATAAATCGTTTGCTTTGCACCAAGGTATCGGGCGGAAGGACCAAATCAAGAAGCTTAAATTCTATATTTTGGCAAAAAAAAATTATAAAGTTCACTGTAAAGGCCAACGTGGCAGCACAAGCATTGAATGCGTCTTCTCCCCTCGCCTTTTAACCAAATTCCAAGGATAAGTGTTCACTAAGGATACTGTTATAATGATAATCAGGTCGGTCGTAATGATATGAAACAAAAACGTCTCCGTACAGATATCACTCTTTTATTGCAACTGACCAAGTAAAGCGTGTGCGTGTGTTATGAATCATGGGTTTTTTATGCAAAATTTAAGTATTATTATTAATTTTAAGGTGGCTTAAGGTAAGGAAAGTCTCTGCGTGAAATAGCAAACACAGTGATAAGACCCCATTCATATATTCAATACGTGGTGCAATAGCACAGCAACAGCAACAGAAGATTGACTATTGAACTGAAAAGCAATTAGTTAGAAGTGTCCCGAAAAGAAAAAGGATTCTCCCTGAAATCAGATAACGTTCACCGGTGAAAGAATATTTAACATCTTTGGCTCTCATGGTCGTCATATAATATGAGAAAGCCAAATACTACTTTGAATACCAAAAACGAAATATCCTGTCCTGAAAAGCATGACATCGACAAAGCAATGGTGTGCGGATGTATGATCTATTCCAGCGTTGGAAAATTATTTTCATCGAGTGTACTATGGATAAATTTGGGTACTAAAATATACCCAAGGAAAATCTTCTTTTAAGTGATCAAAAGCTTGGTCTCGGGAAAAAGTTTATTTTTCAACAAGGTAACGACCCAAGGGCACATCATATGTTGGTTAATCTTACTTGAGTACTTGGGGAATGGAATAAGATTATCCCGAAGAAGATTAGTACATTCAATCAAAAACCGAATTCGGGAAGTGATTAAGAACATACGAGGTCCAAATAGTTTAAATATTCACAATTTGTCAAGCTGAGGTTACTTCTTTCCATTTATTTTCAAAAACAGAGATTTATTTATTATGGCTTTTGTTTTGTGAATTGTTTGTTATTTTTAGTGTTTTTCAATAAAATTTTGATTATTTATTTATTTTAATTATTTGCATACAAATTTTAACTTTTATTATTCTTTCAAAATTCTGGCGATTTTCAATCATTTTTTTAAGTAACTTTTAAGAAAGTTAATAAGTTTCAATAAACTAAAAAAAAAATGAACTGCTGTACGGAGACTGAGTATGTGCATATCGTATCATGCCCGACTCTTTAGCCATATACAGGAAATAGAAAAATCAAGCATACCTTATCTGTTTTTAAGTCCAAGCTGTTATTTTCATACATTCCGTTTTTGATGTCGTCAATAACGTCTGAGCTCATTAAACTGCTCATATCAGTACACTCATTGGCATAAATATCATAAACCTCGAAACACAAAAGTAGTTGTTCATATTTTATGCTAAATTCGTTGGAATGCTTTGTTTACTTCGTCTTTACCAATGCATTTAGGAACAGGCTCACACAATCGAGTGGTTCTGTTGTAAAAACTCCTTTTTCCCAAATACTTTTCCTCGCAGTTTACCGGATTGCAGGCGTTCAAGAAGTCCATGTCCCAATTCGAGCATTCCACGTAATTCTTACCTTTGACTTTAAAATTAATCAAGAACTCATGAGAGTTGTCAAAGCTTACGCCTTCTGAAAGTGGTTGCATCAGGATCTATTGTGGAGAACCGTGTATCAAATCGAAGCTGTTGGGTAAATTCCTTCTCTTGGTTTTTTATATTTGTCGAACTTATTATAATTTCACAATGCCCAATACGATTGAATATTGCCTAGAAAGAAGACTTTCAAACAAATTTTAACATATTTCATGGGGTATCTTACAGTTGTTGGCCAAATCACGGAAATAGTCTTCATTGCTCCAGGTTCTATGTGACCAAATGAACCTCCAACAATTTTTCCACCCTGAGTTTAAAAGAAAAACAGAACATTATGAACCCATGTTTTTTTGAGTAATAAAGTACACAATCATAATACTTTCGATGTTATGGAATGTTCGGTAAGGTTTAAACAGCATTCCTTCCCTGGTCGTATACGATATTCAAGTAATTCCTTTTCCTCGTTTGCGGTATTTATTAAATTTATGTCTAGATAATGTCAATAAAAAATTAAAATAAAAAACTGCAATTTCTATTTTTTACCAAATATCAAGCCGATGTCACCATCTCTCGGAGTTCTAACAATGACCCTGTTGACGGAAATCCCGCCAAAGCTCAATCCGATGGTATTTAAAGTGGTTATTAATAGAACCAGATTCATTCTGCAAGGACCAAGGAAAAATAAGTTTCGAGTTCTGTCAAAAGATTGTGTAATTCAAAAAATAATGAAATAAAAAGTTTATGAAAATATTTCCAGAACAGTGATACGACAAGGCAATTATAGCTTTCAGCAGTATGCCGCATTCAATAAAAGATCGAATGTATTCGCTGGACGCCTTGAAGCAACTAACCAAAATTCTGCTTTATCTGCAGCAGATAAGCCCAGTTGTATGGGTTGCCCTTTTATTTCAGTACCCCGAAATCATGAATTAACCACATAGAGACATGTAAGCCTGTACCAGTATATAAATCAACACCGGAACATAGGAGTATATCATCTAAAGATCCAATGCTGTGTAATTCGACAAGTTCATGCCTCAGGTGTACAAGAAAATCCTCGAGGTATGGAAAACAAAAATTCGAAATGTACATAAAGTATATTGGGAATAAACCTCTGAAAGCCACGTGAGCTTAATGAGGAACCCTAAGCTTGGTCACTTTGAATATCACTTCATTGAAAAATATTCTTTTCTATTAAGACAGATTTTTTAATGAAAATTGCAAGGCCTTAGACCTCTTTATTATAATAATTCCATAGACCTTGCCGTGCACTTGGTTGATCTTGATCTGTACACGATCAAGTCATCTTGCAAACCAATTGTTCCCAACCTTATGGTCTTGAAAACTTTTCCAACCCTGCAAATTTCATTGAATTTTTCTTACTTTTATTCCATTGTAATATGCCGATTAAAAGTCAACCGTCATGGTATTTTGGTCCGCTGTTAATTTGAAGTCTTCATAAAATTGTCGAATTTACAATTTCCTTATACTATTAGGAATCAGGCTTTTGTCTATCTCGCCGTATAATATGCATTGTCACTCAAAGTTTAAATGTAAATACCTTCCGGAGTGAGGTTTCGAAGCGCAATGTATGAATTTTTCATAAATGTGACGGTTGGTATAGTCTCAAAGAAAGACCATGAATAAAGCTGTTGTACACTAACTGGCAACAAAAACAAAAAACCTAACCGTAATTTGTTTCAAGAGAGCGAGTGATATGAAGCAAGGGTACAAGGGGTCCTGCTTCCCCTCACTTTTTTTTATTTGGCTGATATTGGACAGTTCATTTTCTTTATTCTGTTTTACTGTTGCTGACCTATACGAAGTTCCTTTCTTGGTACGAAGCTGGACTTCAGCTGGACTTGTTGTTACCATGTGTATTACCTACAAAGAGGAAAACGTTGATAGAGCCTTTTTGTACTTTTTTCTGTACCCCCGATATCAGCTCTAAGGCTACCTTTTTGTTCTCCTCAGTGCCTCATGAAAAGTCAACAATAATTTGCATTCTTCACATTTAATCTGTAAATTGTGTCGTATTTTCTCCGCCCGATTTGCTCCGGTTTCTACAGATGCCCTCTTCCTCTGCGAGCAAGATTAAAGCCTTAAGTTTCCTAGTATACGGAGGCCACAAATTTACGACTCGCTAAATTAGTGCATAGGCGATTACAGCGTTCATCGAGTAACTCCCTTCTAGATCCGCAATATCCGTTAGAAAAAGCACCTGTAAAAGGATGTAATATCCATAACCTATGGACGGTTCGTTTGACAATTGCCTGAAACTGATTTTAAGTTTTTGTTAACTTTGTAAGCTGTTACGGCTATATATCGCATGACTACATTTCAAATCATTAATAAACAAAACATAAAAACAATTCCATGTAATAAAAACAGTTACTCAACAAACACGCATATTTCAATTTCCATGGGCGAGCCGCCATAAAACATTGAAAAAAAGCGTGGGGCCGTTTCATTCCCGGCAATTTTAGTTGTCAAATATCAGAATTTTTTGCATACTATCTGCGATCTCTTATAAGTCAAAAAAACTTAATGACATATACGTAAGAAAACTCTAAAAAATATTTTAAACAAATCAAAATAAATGCAATTCAAAGATTAATTTATTGCAAGTTGTTCAATGGATATTGGAATGGAATTCGAGTGGAATGTCAAAATCAGTGCCCTTGCGATGTCAAAGATGTGACGGAGACGCTGGCTTAGTAATACGACGCAATGCAGTGCAGCAAAGTTTTATTTTCCAAAATAAACAGATCTTGCTGTTATCTTGTTAACTTCATTTGTCGTTTTCCATGTCAAAATAAGCAGTTTCCGACCGTCACTTTTGACACATCGAACATAACAGTTTGATACACTACTAAAGGAGAAAATTAAATCCTAATAGAAAAATAGTTGTTTCTTTTAAGTTCCATTATTTTCCAAGTGAACGATGGAGCCACAGTTCCGTGACTACTCAATTCTTAAAAACTTTAAATTCGACGATGAAAGAGTGTCAACCATTACCTCCCGCGAACAGGTAACTCCGCAGACATCCAGTCAAATTCTCGAACTGACTCATTTTGCCACATTCCGGTGCGTTTCGTTTTCAGCAAAAAACCGAAAACAGCATAGAAAAATTCTTCGATAGATACCAACAATTACAATATCTCTGTCCAAAAGTAGCGAAATTCTATCGCGAGGAGCACCAACGTTACGTGGAGGCATACCTTCGTCGATTGCCGAAAAACTATGAATGTTTGGACTCAAGCCGTCCATGGAATGTCTATTGGATTTTAAATGCTGCTCATTTACTAAGTTTTAATTTTAACGATGAATTGTTGAGTCATGCTGTTGAGTTTTTGAAAAAGTATGTTAATCTCAAGAAACGGTTCAATGACACTAATTGCTTTGATTGTAGATGCCGATCGCCGAATGGTGGCTTTGCAGGCGGACCCGGACAATATCCACATCTGGCGCCAACATACGCGGCAGTAAATAGTTTATGCATGATTGGAACGGAGAGTGCATACCGTGCGATAGACAGGGATTCACTTGTGAGGTTCTTGTGGGCAATCAGAGAACCAGATGGTTCATTCAGATTGCATGTGGATGGTGAAACAGATGTGCGGGGTGCATACT
This sequence comes from Orthonevra nobilis, assembly GCA_963555765.1. NCBI lineage: Eukaryota > Metazoa > Arthropoda > Insecta > Diptera > Syrphidae > Orthonevra > Orthonevra nobilis. The sequence goes on along the minus strand of OY743227.1, from coordinate 48,076,198 downwards.
GTGCTATTTCCTGCGCTAAGCTTACAAATGTCCCTGAGGAGGAAATGAAAAAACTGTTTGCTGGCACAGCTGACTGGATTGCAAGTTGTCAGACGTACGAGGGAGGATTTGGTGGAGCTCCTGACCTAGAAGCGCACGGTGGATATACTTTTTGTGCAATATCGGCGCTGGCATTACTTAACGAAGGCAGTAAATGTGATACCCAGTTACTTTTGGTTTGTATGAATGTCATTGATTAAAAAACAAAAAATCAAATAAACCTCTGCAGAAATGGGCTCTGGGGCGCCAAATGCCCTTTGAAGGTGGCTTTCAGGGAAGGACGAATAAATTAGTTGACGGTTGCTACTCGTTCTGGGTTGGAGCAATTCTACCCATTGTCCAAGCAATTATTTCTAAAGAAGGTGAATTAAAAATATTCCTTGTAGGGCATTTTCATCTTAGTGCTTGACTTTTTAGGATATCCTATCAAAAACGTCCTGTTTGATCCCGTCGCCCTGCAGGAGTACATCCTCCTGTGCTGTCAAAAACCCCATGGCGGTCTTATCGATAAGCCTGGCAAGTAAGTCGATATTTTTAGTTTATCGTTTATAGTTTGCAGCTAAAAAAAAAATTCTTGGCTAGACCACAGGATCTCTACCACACTTGCTACACGCTAAGCGGGGTGTCAATAGCTCAACATTGCGAATCATCCCTTCATCCTCTTGTTCTTGGAGATCCCTGCAATGAACTGTTACCCACACATCCGCTTTTCAATGTTCCCCCGCAGAGTGTTTCCAGATCATTTCATCATTTCGAGGAAATAAACTGTAGAGGCACAACGGATCGTTCAGCACGTTCTGAATCAGCAGATAGCACATCCAAATCAAAGAACGGTAATGAAACACCATATGAATCAGAAGACAATACCGAGGAAAACTCAACAACTCCCTCATCGGTCAGTTCGTACTGAAGGAGGTAGAACCCAAACAGGAAATGGAGCAACAATACATAAAAAAACTTTAACATTTAACTGTACCTGCTGTTTGATGTTTCTACATTTATCACATGTCTCAAAATATTTACGTCGTCTTCGTCGTTGTCTTGAGAGAGAACATTTTTTTTTTTTGTTTTCTTTTTCCTTATTATTGCATTGTGTTTTAAAAAGATCCTTAAGACTGTGCAGCGCCTGGATATAAATTATATATTTTATGTAAATCTTTCAGAGATCTAAAGAAAAGCGATTTTTTCTATGGAAACATTTCAAATTACACTTTATGCGATAGCTTTATCCATGGTTATTTTGTTTTTTGATATACATCTTTGCATATACACATTATACTACGTACTACAAGTGATAAATATAAAAGTTTTCCTAGTTCTAATTCTTATTTGATATTGGAGTTGATATCGTCCCTATTGGAAAGGTTTACTTTCGCTTCCTTCTGCTGGTGGATTATTGTGAGGTAATGTTGTTTCAGCTGGTGCGTTCGGGAAAACGTTTTGTCGCAAATTTCGCACCTAAAAAAGAAAATCAATTGAAAGTTTAAAAGCACTACAGTATTATTTTAATGAATTAATGCAACGAAAATAATTAAGACAATTGTGGCTTTTATATGATTTTTTAAACTTTTTTTTTTACATATCAGTCTGTTTAATTTCCTGTTGGAAGTTGATTTATATCACTCCATGTTTTATATCATATTTTGAGTTTTTTTTTTGTGTTTAAAAAGCCGCAATATAAAATCTTTTTTCTTTCTTAACGGCTGTTCGACTTGTATATAATGTGGACTTGAAGTTCAGTTTTGTGGACCTTTGTTGTTTCTCATTTTGAACACAAATAAAAGGACGTTCTACAAGATACGCTGCTTGACATTTATCCGCATTAATCACAACAACATACAATGGCTAGTTGTGGGATTACTGCATCTTCCATGTTACCATAAACAAAATAGTCGAGCAAAACTCAAATTGCGGTTTAACAATGGCATTTAATATATTAACATCGCATATTGTATCTATTTTCTTTGATATTTTGCAAATTATATTTGTAGTACGGTTTTTGAAGTTTAGTTGACTGTCTAGCTTCCCGCCGATATATTTTATTTCGTGCAATTGTTCGATACATATACCGTTAATATTAAAATTAACACAACATTCACTATTAATTAGCTTTCATATAGTTTTATTCACATTTGTTTTGAATATTTGCTTACTCTACGCCGATTTATTGTTAAACAACCTTACTGTCTTTACAATGTATTATCATAAGGGCGTCATCGGCAAACAGAAATTTCGATAAACTTTAACGTATTACATCCTTTTTCGTTTACATATATAAGGAACAACATAGGACCGAGTATAGCCCTTTGAGCACAACAAAATAAGTATTCTCAGCACCCGATACCGCATACCATTTACACTAGGTCGTTTTGAATGATTCGTTAAGTATGATTGAAACCATTTAAGTTCATTATTCCCTATACCATATTGCGCAAGCTTCGCCACTTATATAGGCTCTAAGAACGTTATGATGAACGTATTGTTTTAGGGAATTCGCCACACTAAAACGAGCCATTTGAGACGTTGATTATGATTGGGCGCAAAATATCAAAGCAATCTATAATAATATTTATGTATGCTTGTTTAGTGTTCATCTTTTTCCTATAAACATTAATTCATCAATTGGCTTACATTGAAATGTCACGCTGAGCTTGTTAATCTGATTCAAAGTACAAGGATGATTACTTCAGGGAATAGAGTTGCTTATATCGGCCACGCTTTGAACAAAATATGAGTTAAGTTTATTAGCAAATATATTATTATCGGTTTTCAAATTGCATTTCATTTATATCCTCTTTTTTAACTTTTAGTTCTAAGTGTTTAATGGATCTCCACATAGCACATAGCAAATAAATACATGAACACATGTACTCGCGTATAGTAAAAAAAAACTGCGAAGGGATTGAATGCAAATCAGTCGATTTCAAATGGCTTCATAAGGGTAGTCATTATTTCTGAAAAGCGAACAAATAATGAAAAGACCATACTCCTATTTTGTTTTAACTAGATACAAATTGTCTACATTTTTCTTGGACATTGGTCGCCAATGTCTATTATATGACTACGATCACTATGGAGAATTTGAAGACATTTTGATACGTCCGGCAAACGAAACCAAAACGCACAGCAATGCGTGTTTGAATTACAATTTAATGTAATTGCGTCACGTTGGTTTTTTTATTTTGACAAATACAAATTGCATCATAGTTTAGTAATGCTAATCTGCAGTCATTTTTATCGAACCCAGTGAAGACAACGTTTGCATTCTTATGTTGAGATCCGCACGAATAGTTTATCGGATACAATAGATCTATTCTTTTGAATGAATTTTGTATTTTTGTATTTAAATTTATATTTGAATACATGAAAGCAAAACCTTGGAAAACATTTGGAAATCGCTTTTTAACATAAATTCTTGTTCTGCGAATTTGTTGGCCAGAAAAAAAATTACGAGAATTAAATGACATTCGTCTCGAATGATTCGAAAGTCAAAGTTGTCTTTTTCCGATAAAATTCGATTGATTCGAACTTTCTGATTGTTCGATACTCAAAATACAAATAATTAAAACTCGAATTACTTCCGCATGAAAGTGAATTTCAAAATGAGGCTGAATAAGAGTTTATGTGAATTTTGAAATCATTCAATTTAAAATCATTGAATTGATTGCATGTTTATCACCATCAAACATTAGAGGAAAGGTTGTTGTTGTTGGAACAAACTTAAAAATTCCTTGAAATTTAAATTTTCAGTTTGCGATCATTTTGATCTTTTATTTAATGAAATACAAATGTGCAATTCTTAGTGCGCGAAACACGAATTGCACATTCAAAACACTTTTTCCAAACTTGACGATTTTGGTTTTTAACCACATTAACGACTTTCTATTTGAGAGAATGGAAGCTAAAGATGAAAGCTAAAAATGACAAAGTTGGTTCTATCGAAGTCATGCTCCTAAATTAAAGACTATTCCTTTGAACTAACATACTTGTCTTTTATACAATTTGTGATGCTGCATTTGATGTTTACATATTTTTAAATTATTGCTTTCGGTGAGCGCTTATATTTTATTTCGAGTAACACTCATAGACCTCAAGACGACTTCTAAAAAATGGAAAAAAAATAAGATCTTACCTAAATGGTTTTTCTCCCGTATGTGTTAACATATGGTTTTTCAGCACATTCGAGTAGGTAAAAGCTTTACCGCATGTAGAACACACGAATGGTCGCTCGTTTGTGTGTGTCCTTTCGTGCTTGATATTTGTACTACGATCACTGAACCTTCGATCACAGTATTTACATTGGAACGGCTTTACTCCTGTATGTGTCCTCATGTGGCGATTAATCTCTGATTGACAAGTGAACTTCTTTCCACAAATTCTTAAAATAAAATTTTGTTATTTTTATTATTAATCAAAGATATTTGGATGAGGATTTAAGACAAGACAATACTCGCAACTAAACGGTTTTTCAGCAGCATGTCGCCTCATATGCAAGATCAAGCGGCTGGGTCTCGTATAGACATTGCCACACAGTTCACAGACCTGAAGTTCTTTCGGTTTTGGTTTTTTCCCCATTCTTCTTCCAGGAAAACTACGTTTAGGCGATTTAAGTTTTACTTGTTCCTTTAACTGTTCTTTAATGTCTTCTTTAGTTTCATCTTTGATATCTTCGCCAACTTCTCTGGTTGCATTGAAGATACTCGAATCATTTGAAAGTTCTGATAAAAATACGGTTTCCGGTGTGACCAACACAGAAACTCGATCAGACTGCGGTTCATCTTTTATTTCGATCTACAATCGTATTTAATCTTTTAAAAAAATTATATTTCATCGTCGAATCTAGAAGGCATGCTTACCTTTTCTTTAACACAGATATTTCTCAGCTTAAGCTCGGTAGTCTGGCACAGATTGCGGAAGTCAAAGGCAACATTAAGAGAAAATAAACACTGCTGGCAGATCTTTCTGGGCAAGTCATCACGGACTTCCAACTGCAAATAATTCGAATTTAGTCTTTTGATGTAATTTAATTAATGTCTTTTGCAAACCTTAATTCCGCCACAGACTTCAATCTTCTGAATAAGGCAGTTGTCCTCGGGAAAATCTTTGAAGAGTACTTGCATGTTGCAATTCTCGTCCGACAGCAGACAAATCCTACATGATTCTAAATTATTTGAAACGGATTCTTCTTCCATTGCGCAAAGTGAAGGTGCAATTAACTCAGGTAGTAAGTTTAAAACTTTCAATTATATTCCTAAACAATAAAACAAATCCGATGAGAAGAAACAAATAAATTGATGAAACTGACTTTGACATTTGAAGGCTTTAGACCTGTTTCTTTTGAGTGTTATTTTTTTCACAGTGCTCCAGCCAGAGTCCACAGCGGGTAAACGCCATATGGACCGTATCTGAGGGGTGAACCACAAATCCGCAAAGAAAATTTTGTTTCGAGGTGACGGGCAATTCTTAAGCGAAGAGTAGCTCATTTTAATAGAGTACTTTGTGGCACTTTTATAGTTTGCTTCTCATTCTAACTAGAATTAAGTTGGATGATACCAATCTGAACATTATTTAAGGTTCAAAATAGAACATACTGAGATCTTATGTGGTTACACCAATCCGTTATCGTTTATAGCGAACCGTAAATTCCCCCCCCCCCCCCCCCCGGGTGCGTTGGTTATCAAAAGATGGAGCAGATGCTTTATGTGTAACAACACATAATGTCGATTGATGCGCATAAAACTTTGAGTTCGGCCACGGCGGCTCAGGCATTTTCCATATTTTGTATCTCTTATTACAGCTGATAAGGCTGAGTCCGCCGGCTTTTAACCGCAGCTCCATTGCACTACCGTTGACGACTTATTACATGACTTTTGAAGTTATAGGCGGCGCAGTTGGTGGAGCACCTGCCTTTCATTTGCATCAGTTGGAAGGTCGCAGGTTCGAATCCTTAAGTGACCTTGTTTTTCCAATCTGAAGCAGTCTCCATTGACAATTGGGATCAATTTATGGGATTTACACTGGATTGGTCAACCAGCGATAGAAGTCTGAATGATGGATGGCGTTGTTGTAATGGTGGCTGTATGGGGTGCTGGAATTCTTAATTCGTCGTTAGTGGAGGTGAAGTCAAGATGGCTTCGCTCAATAAAACCTCTGTGGTCATGATTTAATCATTTAGAGTGAACAAATAAAAAAAACAAATAACTGAGCCATAGATCCAATTTCTATTGTAAAACAATCGGTTTTCAAGCCACACTAACGCTCTGTACTAACAGCAACGTTTCTAACATTGCCTTCTAGGAATAAAAACAACAACAGACAAACAATGATGCCACATTATATACAAACCATGGGCCCAAAATACGAAAACTCTCTTTATGCAGTAGTCTCATACAAAAAGGATTATGATCTGAAATCGTTTATGTCTTTTGCGGACTAAGATACTCGGGTTTAGAAACTCGCCTTCAGTTTGTGAACTATTCCGACCGAATCAACAATTTGAAATTCGCAACGTTTGTTTCGTGTATATAAAATACATTGACACAGAACATAAAAACATGTTTATTTGCTGTCATTTGTCACAAATTAAAGGGTCCAAAAATGACTACGCAGCCCAATGCTATGCATAACTTTCAATTCGATACTCGAAGAAAATGCAAGCGTTCATTGATTTGACAGCAAGTCTATGACACTTGGCAACCATTAATTTTAGTAAACATACATTTTTGTTGAAATTTCAATATCTTTATTTCTCCAAGGGTATTCATCGTAATTATTATTTTCCAATTCACAACACAGTACAAATCTAAGCAAAAATGGAAATATGCATTAAGTGGAATGTTTGTCGAATTTGCTTGGAAGAAGAGAGCGGAAACGTCGTCATGTTTCCCATATTCGAAGAACCCAAACTGGCCAGTGAAATATACGATTGCTCAGGAATAGAGGTAGGCTTCAGATTTTATAAAGATATCACTTCTGAATTAATAATCTTTCTTTAAATAGTTAAAACCTTCGGATAATTTGCCAGAAAAAATATGCAAAAAATGTCTCATGATTTTGAAATATGCGCTGAAATTCCGTTCCACATGTAAAAACTCCACTGATTATTTAAAGTCGATTTTATTGAAAACGCAATCCGCTTCGAGTGCGTTCAAATCGGCGAAAACAACAGATGAAGAGGTGGCATTAGAGAGCATTGATTTCCTTGATGATGAACAGCCTATCGAAATTGAGAGCATAGCTGAGAATGGAGAACTACATTACATTATCGAAGATGCGGAGGCTGGCCAATCGGAAAATGTTTCCGTTAAGAACAGTGAACCAGATGATGGTCCGGATAATGATGAAATTATTTATATGTCAGAGAGTGAAATCAAACAAGAAATTGAGGACGCCGAAGAGGAAGAGGACGCTCAAAGTCAAAGTGAAAAATTGGGCCAAATTGATGAATATATCATAGCTGAGGGTGCGTTGACAAAAACCAATGATGAGGACCAAAAATTCAGTCTACGTCGATATATTAGGAGAGCAGAATCTAATAATTCCGTCGAATACATATGCGACATCTGTGGCAATCACTTCCATAAAAGAGGATTACTCAATTTCCATATGAAAATCCATCGGAACGAGAAGAATTACATATGCGAGTGAGTTTGAGTACTTAATTAATTGGTAATATGGAGGCAAGCATAATTCAAATCTATTTTAGAATATGTAGCAAGCGTTTCAATTCGCCATGTAACTTGAGAGCTCATATAAGAGTGCACACGGGAGAAAAGCCATTTCAATGTCAGTTTTGTCAACGTAAATTCGCTGATCGTAGCACGCAGATAAAACATGAAAGGTAAGTTGAACCTTTAAGATAAGACCTCAAAACTCTATTTTTATCTCGTTTAAGGATTCACACTAATGAGAAACCTTACAACTGTGCAACCTGTGGAAAAGCGTTTTCATTGTCAACATCCCTTAAGGCTCACGAAAAAATGCACACTGGCGAGAAGCCTTACAAGTATGTGCATAAGATTTATGCGTGTTTTAATAATCTTTTACATTACTTTTTCCAGGTGCGAACCCTGCTCTAAAGCGTTTACGCTACCTCACCAACTTAAAGCACATCTAATGACAAATATGCACCGTGTTTTAGTTAAGTTAGAACAATAATATACCATAGTCTTGAAACAAAAGTGATAAATATCTTTAGAATTTGATAATATGTTTTTCGAAAGGCTCCAGTGAAGTGAAGTGCCATCAAAATCATCCTTTTACGATGTTGAATTACATGCACATATCTAGCTTGCAGTCACAATTCACGTTGTCGGCCTTCTTTGTTACCCGGCAGGTGGGTCTTCAAAATTGTTTGAATAAATATTCCGATATTTATCCTCTGACCTTTTGCTCGGAAGTGCAATACACCAACTTTTGATTACTTACACAATGAACATTAACCACTTTCCTGCATGAGAATTATTAAAATGTCTTTCATCGTATTTATGAATAAGGTATAAGAATCCTCTACCTGTTTAAAATTGGATGTAGAGTGGAAAATGAACAGTTTAACAGTTCAAGTTCGAGCAACATTCATTATTCGTTCACCAGTACAAACATTTAGTTTTTTAGCTTAGGTGTGATAAGAAAATGATTTCGAATCCTTGTACAAAAATATCACCCAAAAAAACTGGATCGCCAATCATACTTGTTATAGAAGAGCTTCAGCCAGGAATAATGGGAATGAGATGCAACTTTCTGCAATTGAAATAAGTTGATGCAGAGATTACCCGATTTTTAAGGCTGAGTGAAAGATAACAGTTTAAATCATGCTTTAAAAATCTTACAACCAAAAGTGACGAGCACACTTTAGATTCCGTTCCATTCGATATTGGAGTTACAAGTTCAAGTTACAGTTTTGACTTTCTTTGCATGCGGAATGTTGACAATAGCTGAAGGATTGCAAGAGTCGAAAATAAACACACGTAATAAATTTATAGTAAAAAAATAATTAATTGTTTTTAAATTTGACAAAAAAGGCTTCAACAAAATAGAAATTCTTTGCCTGCATCTCTTCTTGCCGATTTTCTAGATTTCGATGTTATCAGAGTGCTATGATAAATTGCACACTAGCCCCTTTTTTTGAGAATTCTAACATTAAACACGAATAAAGCATACTTATCCGCCAATTTTTTTTTTTGAGCAAACGCTTCACATCGCGGACAAGTGAACTTTAAAATTTAATAGACGAAAACGACAGACATAATATCCTCTTGTCCTCCCATACTTGCTAATGCATGATCTTAACTAAACCAAATAAATGTCGACCAAGCCTGACTCTCATCTTTACGTTATTTGTTCGGATTGTGGAGGCTTTAACTTTTACGTCAGTTTTCAAACTTTCGTAAAGCTAACGCTTGGAAGACCCAAAGAATTGCAGTATAAATTCTGTAATAATTCAAGTAATCTTTTCCTTGTATCGCTTAGCGTCGCGAAGTTGTTTTGAAAACGCACTTCTTTGGTTTAGTTCCATTTCAAGGAGAAAAATTACAGGAATTGAATGCAATTTTAACTCACGGATAAGGTGGGTCTGAAATCAGTATCCTACTGACTTCCTATCTCATCACATCTGCGAAAGTTGCCGATTGCAGTTGTTACAGGAGCTGGGTGATTAAACTGAATCCGGAGACCTTATCTGACAAATGTTGCATTCAACTCTTTTAGCACTATGAAGGTTTATTAGGACTGTCGATTACAGCTAGCGAGTGCGGTTTCCTTTTTTTAAAGTTGCTATTGAACATGGTTTATATTTAAGTTCTTGAATCATACAGTTTTTGACGAAATTAAAATGATGGATTATTACACGCTAGGGCAGCCCTCGGAAAATCTGATTGTGGTTGAATTAGGCGTTCGAGACCTATGTTCCCCGGCAAACCCATTCCAACGATTAATTAAAACGAATTGTTTGCTATTTAAAATAATATTAACATTTTACTCTTTTCTCTAACCACCTCCCTATGTCTAATTGTACGTAAGTGCACCTTTAATTGGTGTGCCTCTGAAAACTGTTTATTACATTCAGCGCACTTGTAGCGTTTTTCACCTGTATGAACCTTTGTATGTTTCTTTAAAGTAGCTGAATATGAGAAGTGAGCTCCGCATATTGTACACCCATATGGTCGCTCATTAGTATGAGTTCTAAAACGAATTGAGAAAATTATAAATTGTTTTTGCCAACTTTACATACTTGAATACCTCTCGTGGCGTGTTACTCCACTTCTGTCCCGAAATTTACGCTCGCAATAGGAGCATTTGAACGGTTTCTCACCAGTGTGCATTCTCATGTGCACTCGAAGCTCACATGTTTGCATAAAACGTTTGCTACAAATCCTGAAATAAAATTGAAGATTTAATGCGCTTCGAATCAACTTTTTGGCAAGCCACATACTCGCATTCGTATTTTCTTTCATTTTTATGCAATTTCATATGATATGTGAAAGTGCCTTTGTTTTTGTACAGGTTGCCACAGATATTGCACATGTAAGAAACGGGTGACCTGGGCTTTTTAGGTGTTCTGGCTCTGAAATGATTCCATAGATTTCCTATTTTACTCTCGTCATCGTCGTCAAGCTGTTCTACGTCACTTTTCTCAGTTTCTGCCGTGTCTTCCCCTCTTTCCTTCTCTTCGCTTTGTTTGTGTTCTTGTATATATTCTATATCTTCATCGATACTTTTATATGAAGCCACCTCTATGTCTGACAAACTTGAATTGTTTTCTTCGTCATCCAGAAATGTTTGCTGGGCTGTTAAGTACTCCTGTGACCGTTGACACAAAACACGAAAGTCATATGCTACATTAAGAAAAACCAAGCATGTTTTACATATTTTTGCAGGCATATTGCATTGACTCAAAATCTGTAAATAAACCCAAATTAGCAAGTTTCATTCGAGCAGACAAACAATCACATTTACCTCAAGACCACAGCACAGTTTAAGCTTATAAGTAGTAGATGGATCGTCGAACATATTGAGCATGCCATCAGCTGCATCCAAGCAAATTCGACATTGATCTGTTTTATCCATTTTATTAACTAATAACCAAATGTTCCAAACACGCATGCATTAATAACATTTCCTTAAACGAGCAATTATATCGTTATCCATTAGTTTCAATCTGGAATCCACACCTTCTGAAAATCGTCTTCCGCTCAATTTTGCTTGCTATTGAAGTGTCCGATTTGTTGATATTTATTTCATATTTTGATGATTTTGGTCAATTAAATCTGAAATCTTAGCTTTGAAATAATAAACAAAAAAAAATACTTTGACATGTAGTTCGAAGTGGATTTACATGTGTTAGTGTGTTTGTGTTTTATTCCATTTAGCGTAGAGATTTCTGGTCAGTTTCCATAGCAACATCCTACTGAATTTATATCTTTGATCTCATAACTATCTATCCTCATCAGTTGCGTTGCTAAATGTGTGGAAAACGGCGTTGAAAATCACTTTTGTAATTGGATATTTAAAGAATATGTCAACAATCAAACAAATAATGTTGAACTTCAGTATCGAGAGTCGAGTCTCTATTAACAAATGTATAGCAACGGCCCCGTTCAGAGCCCTAACGCAAGGATTATATATAGAGGGTTCCAAATATAACGTATTAGTTCACGGACTGTTTCGCTTGTTGTGTCAGATTTGTTCTTATAGCTACGTTAGTTGGAAGTGTCAAAAACGACAGATGAACGAATAGGTGAATTACAAGCGAACTTATGTCTTTTTTTCTTTAAAATTCAGTAAGCTTTGAGCCGGTGATAATTAAACAACACACGTCTCATTCACTTCGATGTTCGCTTAACTCTGCCGTTTTTCATCTTTTAATTTCAAATTCAGCAAACATTTATTAAGTAAACATAAGCTGTCAAAAGGAGAGTGATGTTAGATGAATAAACATAAGTGTACACGAATAATAAACCTCCAAAAAGTACAGTAGGAAACGACACAACAAATATTAGAACAATTCGACGAGTTTATTTACTTGTAACCACAGGTCCTTGGTAGGTTGGTTTGTTAGGGTGAGCTTTATTGGCTCTTCACCTAGGCCTCTGATTGGGCCCGTTAGGCGGGAGATGTCAGAGGGATTACTATGGAGTATCTTGGTTTGTATGGTCGGGAAATCTTTTTGTTCGTTTTGCGAAGTCGATGATCTCACCGATCCCAATTTATTTTAGGTGCGCGAGATCCGCTATTGGTGCAGAGCACAATATTTTGCATCCCAATCTCGACGTTGCTGGGTAGTGGCAGAAGAAGTGATCCAGATCTTTCTCTTTGTTCTCACAGCTTTGGCATTTGACGAATAATCTATCAATGCCTGCATGACCAACTTCGTCGTGGTATTTTTACATGACGTGCTCTTCCATGTCTTAAGGAACATAAAATGCAACTGTCCCGTCATTTCTTTTCCTTTACAAAATACCATGTTTCAGATCTAGCTCCGTGAAAAGTTCCTTATTCGCTAATATATCCAACAAATCATCTTGAAGAGAGATTGAACAACTAGCTTTACCAGTTACTTTATTTAGCGTATGATAATCTAAGCACATCCTCAAATCACCAGTCTGCTTTTTCACTAAAACGATAGGAGAAACGAATTCCGACTCACTCGACCTAATGAACCCTTTACTTAAATATTCATCTACCAATTTTTGCAAACCGGCCTTTTCTTCGTACGATAATCGACTCGGTTGACAATGGATCGGTTTCGCGAAATCTAATGTTAACTTCGTCTCAGTTTTCACCTTCTGTGATCTGGACGCTTAGGATTCAAGTAAAGTTCAGTAAACATTCTGAGGAACTGTTCCTTGTTCTCAAAGCTTACCTCTGCCCCCCAATTGAAATCTATAAAGTTGCTTTAATTTTCATACACGATTGACAAAAGTGATTCTTCAAAATTATCTCTATCATTTTGCTGTTCAAAACTCTCATTTTCAACTATCCTCTTCGTTCCTTCGTCTTGAAATACAAAATTCATATTACTATCTTTTAAGAAATCTCTACCTAAAACTAATTCATAGCTCATAGATCAATCAGCTACCACAACATGATCCAACTGTACTGTACGTTTATGAATATCTATAATACACTTAATCTTTCCAAATACGTGAAGTTTACTTTTATTTATTCCCACATTACAGACATAAGGTGTTATAGAAAATACTGTGCTTTTAGGTAGACAGAACTTCTGGACAAAACTTATGGGACTTCCAAAGTCTAAGAGGCATACTAAAATTACACTAAAACAACATCACTCTTTACACAAATTTTACGTTTTGTAACATATAGTATTCCTTCCTTTCCATGAACTGGATAGATTTCTTCCTGTCCGGGCAAACAGCTGAATGATGATCCAGACTGCCATAAGCAAAGAACGCTGTCTTCTCGGTTTCTTGCACTCAGCGGCGAAGTGTCCAATGGAGTTGTAATTGAAGAACCTCAATTCAATTTCCGAAGTTGATGAATTGGTATTTACAGCCGACGAAGGCGATTCTTGTGCCAATACACGTGGCTTTTGCGTTACTTTGGAATACGCATGCAACAGCTGCAGCATCGAGGAATAGCACTGAATGTTGGCTTAAGTCCTCAGTCTATCATCTCGTCGTCGTCGCAAGGTGACTAGGATCACCTTGTCGTTGTTAAATGCCACGAAACTGTCGGTAGCTCGCCACTTCCGAGCTTCAAATTTACGACAAAACTCCAATCTGTTGTCTTTGGACCCGAACAACTCTTTTATTTGTTCCACAAAACTATCCACGCTCTCATCAACATCTCAAAGTATTTCTCAAAACCTATAATCTCATTCGCAACGCCTCGATACAAGGCGTTGCCGTCGCAACTAAGAATAGTATCCAATAAAAACTGGCTTACTGGAAATCTGCAGTATTCCAACGCCTACTGGTTACAATTGCAATCAATATCCACAGTAGCACAGACTTCAGCAACTTCTTAGTTGGTTCAATATATATTCCATCCGACTGACAGCCTAGCCTTTATCAAGGAGGAACTGCAAAGAAAAGACCAGTTCACTAACTTCCGAGGAGTCCGAGCTGGGGAGACTCAAGGCCCAACACCAATAGTAAAATTTTCGAGAATTGGCTTAGAGACCCTTCTGTAGTTAACATAGCAAAGTCCTCCCCCATCTTTACGAGAAGCTCCTCAATCCTCGACCAATTTGTCGTCTCGAAACCCATTATCAGTGCACTGGCTGACAACTACTTCATCCAACTTCTTCCACCTTTTTAAGACCATTTCCCTGTTTCACTGGAACGGATATCGGAGGTACTAAGTTCCTTCTACAAGGCAAATGTTAACTGGGATGAATAAAAAAAAAACTAAAGACTTCCAATAAGATTTAACCCTTGAACCTTTCAATTGGTTCAATTGAAAAGCTGTCATTATTCAACCGTGCCACCTTGCCGTATTTACATATGACGCCTTTCAAGATTTCAGAATCTTTCTTTTCAAGTGCACCTGGTATGATTGAAAGCAAGCGCAGTGATCTCATGACCAATATTAATTAGCAAAGAATTCGTATGTATTTCGGCTAGACAACGACCATAAACATACCTCAAGAAACTGTCGAGACTATCTAACAGAAAATATATAATTCATGAAAATAATAATAAAATAAGGGAAACTAGACGGAAGAATCCAGAAACAATGCCCATTATCACAATTTGCGTTGATGATTATACCATTGGTTTGGTGGAACTGAAAGTGACGGCTTCGCCGCAACGTCGGATAATTTAATGATCTTTTTAATTAATTTATTCATATTGTGAAACAAATGAAAATGTTTTTCTCTTTATTTTAGTTTAACATATTATTTACTAATGCAATAAAAAAACACGCCAACGTTTGAAAATCTGTATCTTACTAAAAGAAAAGATTTAAATCAATAGTTCGCTACGTGATGATTGTTGTTCAGCAGCTATTTCTGCTTGCATCTGCTCGGACTCCAGTTTTTTCACTTCTTCCTCCTCGGCCATTTTACACTTTTTTCTGTGAACCAATGTTTTCAAATGGGCTTGAAAATGACAAGCATGAGAAAAAGACTTTGTGCAAATCACGCATCTAAAGTGATAAATAATATTTACGTATATATTGGATAGGAGCGGTATCTGTGTCTTACTTGTAAGGCCTTTTCCCCGAATGCATCAATATATGATTTTTTAAAATAAATGAATTTGTAAATGATTTCTCGCAGATATTGCAAGAAAATGGTCGATCATTTGTATGTGTCCTATGAAAAGAAAAAGATAAAAAAGGTTTAATCTACTTCCACAAAAATATGTTATATCGAAGCAACGTATCATGCTGGTGAATTATGGATCCCAAAATATTATATGGAGAGAGAAAGAAGACGAAACCTAGCTTACGAATCTAGTGCATATTATAAAATGGCGATGACGGACAAAAGTTAAACATTCAACATTCGTGAGACCGGCAATAATGGTAGGCCCTCGAGGAGAGGCATAGCGTATAATATTCAGAGAGTTCTCAATCGAGCAAATGCCGTATAGCAATTCTAATAGAGACATATGTTATAGATCCGTGGAAGTTTTAGCTTCCCTTCAAACTTGTCTTATTGTGCAGTAAATGCCTTATGTGTAAAAAATCACGGAACTTCAGTCAACAGGAGAAGTTCCATGATTCGAGGAGTCGATCTTGTCCTCTTCGCTGGAAAACATTTTATACCCCTCTTTTACCTTACCGGACGAGATTCATTTGTCCGTCTTGGACCATGCAAAATATCTTGGAACCATTCTGAATGTAAAACTGAACTGAAGTTCAGGGAAGTTTTTGATGTATGTTATCTTCACTTAACTGACCTTCGATGTTCCTGGACATTCCCGAAATAAAAATATTACACATTGAGATAGTCACAGGTTGGGATATCTGCGGTTACCGGAACTCTCTCGCGTATTTCAGGCAAAGATTCAAGCTAATCTTATGACTGCACTCATTGGTCAGTTTAATCATAACCGGTCGCAATATGCTCAAGGTATTATGCGTTTAAAAGCACATCAGACTACGTTGGGTGTTGGATAATTCTGGCTTCAAAGCGAACATGCTTTCCAGCTACGAAGGCTAAATGTCAATTTACACTGCTCTTTCAATCATAAGTAAGACGAACTTTGGACACTATCTTCTGTGGAAACATGCAAAAGACAAAGATGCTTGTACGTTATGTTTAGATAAACTACGAGGAGTTACGAATGACAGTACATACATCTTATGTTAAAGTCAGAGCGTTTCTCGAAGAAGAAGACATTCGTAGGCAATTGCCTTTATGGAAACTCGAGTTGACTTCGCCAGACTGTATTGCCAGCAGAGTAAATAAGTAAATGTTGTATATAAAAAAAATGTTTTCCAGCTTATATCTCAAAATACAAGTTAATAGTTTACCTTTCATGTTTTTTGTGAGTACTAAAGTCGGAAAACCTGCGATGACAATGCTTACATTCATACGGTTTTTCTCCCGTGTGACTCCTCATATGACTTTTAAGCTCACTATTGGTGTAAAAATTCTTTTGACAGAATCTATAAAAAGGAAAATTTAATAAAACACCGGTTCACAGATTTGAGATAATTATAATTACTCGCAATCAAATGGCTTAATACTCGAGTGCCTTCGAAGATGAGCTGTGAAATTCCTTTTCGCCAAATATACATTGCCACAGATTTCGCAGATTTTCGAGATTTCTTCATTTTTGTTCTTGATACATTTTTTAGCAGATTTAGGTTGTATCTGTTATTATTTTATTTTCCTTAAATAATTAGCCTGATTATTTTAAATATCACATATAAATACCTTTTTTATGTTATCCATATGATAAAGAAGTTTCCCGTCTGATATCGCACTCATGACCTTATTTCTCATTAATCTGATACAATTATTGAGCTTGAATTCAGTTCAAAAAAACGTTTGTTATATTCTCAAAATCATGTCAAAAATTCAAATTTGTTTAAAATTCTCATTGGAGAAAAGATTAACTAATTTGTGTCTATATTGCACACACAAAAAACTGTCTTAAATGCACGACTTGTTTCTGATAATGACTGAGCGAAATCATTAATCCACATTAAAAAATCTATTTTAAGCCAAATGTAGCGAGATTGACATCTTATCACACGATAAAAAAAGCCAATAAAAGGATTGATGGCAGTTTACTCCCGTTGGGCATTGTTAATCAGATGCTGAGGAAAGAAACAAATCAAGTCTGTGAAATAGTCTATTTTCGGTCTGCATATGGTAAGATGCCTCAGCGTGCACGCCCTGAGAAATTAAAAGCAATAAAACGCCCATATAATTAGGCAGTTTACATTCCCATTATTCAGCACTGTTTTAGAAAATTTTCATTGAGATCAGTTTGAGTAAAAGACGAAACTATTTTCGCACTTGACCCAATGCGACTTGCTAAGTAAAGAATGCAGGCACTTTTATAAATAAGATATAGGTATATCAACAAACAGATAAAAGAGAGAATGATTCGAGCTTAAGACTACTCTTATAATAATCAGATTTATTTATAAACTAACTTACTGGCTCTGTTTGCTCTAAGCTAAGCCCAACCAATCACAAATATGTCATTCGACATTCTATTTAGTATATTTACATCATACTAATAATCAAAAAACTAAGAAAAATATTTTTAAGTTAAAACTAATCCTAAAAAGGTAAAGTAAAAACTTATCTTAAATCTAAAAGGCTTAATCTATATTAAATTAACATTAAAAATGTTTTGCAATAAAAGAATATCTACTTATACTACCTTAAGCCTATGTAAGCCGGCCAAGGATAACTGGACATGCTACTTTTTTTTGCTTTTAGGGCACCCAAGATTAATAAATGACTACAGAGTTCTACCCTTTGCCCAGCCACCAAAGATGTCGCCCTACTAAACCTAAGAGTCTAAGAGTTGAGCTAATTGCAACGTATTGGTCTTAATTGACTCCCCCGTCTACAGCTCCCCGCGTAGAGGATAAACGGCACCGCATATTTATCCTGGACCAGACCTTTTTTATCTAGATAGAGCGCTTCAGGGTGAATATGCGGAGATCAAGATCTTTCAATCTGACTTCGAATAAGTTTTATCAAAGTTGTCCACTCTGATCAGGTTGGCCCCGGTGTGCAGGAACTCATTACTATAGAATTTATGTACTCACACTTTGGAGTTCTATATAAATGGAGACTAGCCCTAAGGCATCGTCTCTCGAAAACCCGAACCTTTTCCATTAAGATTGAAAAGCTGAACTGGCAAAATCAGTTGTTTCAAGAGCAGTTTATTTTTCCTTCGTGTTATAAGCTTCTAGACTAGTTTTTCTTTTTTTCGTTCTACCGGCTCTACAGGTTATGGGTCCAGAAAGTTATATTCACCGCAATTTGCACGTGATTGTATTTTTTTTTATAATGGCGCAAGCGAGCACTACAAGTTCCCTTAGACTTCAAATGTTATCTAAAGATAATAACGATACATGGTGCCTTCAAGTTGAGGCATTTTTGGTTAAAAATTTAAATACCAATACGACTGGAGTCGAAGGCTTTATTAGCCTGGTAACGTGGGGAAAAAAAGCTAAAGCTGATCTTATTTTGTCTATCAGCCCTTCGGAGCTAAGGCGGATACGTTGATGTAAGACTTCTCAAAATATTTGGAAGTAATTCGAACCAATTTATGCGTCGTCAGGACCAGCCAGAAAAGCAACATTACTAAAGCAACTCACACTTCAAAAGATGGACGAGGGAGATGAAGTACGTGACCATATGAACAAGTTTTCGACGCCGTCAATGGACGTAAAATTCATACAGATTTGTTGGACAAATTCGAAAATTTCCGTTGTACCTTTGAAACTCAGGATGCTTTGCCTGACGCCGAAAGGCTTAAAG
Source organism: Orthonevra nobilis (assembly GCA_963555765.1). NCBI lineage: Eukaryota > Metazoa > Arthropoda > Insecta > Diptera > Syrphidae > Orthonevra > Orthonevra nobilis. The sequence continues at coordinate 48,057,234 of OY743227.1, read as the reverse complement.
TGAAAATATCCGGAGAAGCGGAAGCAATCAGAAATTAAAAGAGTGTGGTTCTAGAACGATGGTTGAACAAGAAATTTTCTCTAGAAATCAACAAATAAGTCCGCCGCAACTCCTTGCAAAAAGATTCTTTGTAGCAAGTTCAACAGGCATGGACACGAGGGTGCTGATTGTCGTGTTAAACGTCAAACTCCAAAATGCGCCGACTGTGCAAAGGATATTTTCTATATAATATATGATGATATGATATATGATGTCCACGGACATGCCATGAAGGCGGAACTCATCGATTTCCAACGAAGCTGGTGTCTGGTGTATGGCAATTAAATTTGGCGAGTAATCAATCCACCGCAGTCAGTTAATTTTGAAAATACCTTGCTTGTTCCTGATTTGCGCATAAACCTTCTTTCAGTTGCAACTTTCAATGCACGAGTTTCTGAGTCGATGAATAAGGGAACAAAGTCTGATCATATAGGAGTGGCATGAACGGCTAGGCCATTTCAACTCCCGGGATCTGCTCAATAAGGTAAAAAACAGAGTTGCAACGTACCCAACTACCGGATATCACTTGGCCTATGCGGACTCAATCAAATGGTGGAGGCAAATACTTCATCACCTTTATAGATAACTAATCGCGCTAGTGTAAATTATACATCCTCTAATGTTCCTGAATTTTAAACATATTGTTGATAAGTAAACCGGATAAATAAAGACAACCAAATGGAATGAGTTATAGAAAAACCAGTACTTTGGTCAGATGTATGATACAACAATCTGGACTTTCGCCATCATTTTGGCAAAAGCTATACGTTGTGTGAATTATTTGAGGAATCGTTGTCCGTCACGAAGTCTTGACAGCAAAACGCCATTTGAATTATGAATGGGACAAATCCCAAATTTAAACCATCTTCAAATCTACGGATGCAGTGCGTTCGTGATGAATGAAGAACAAAATAAAGACAAGTTTGGAGCTTGTTCCACCACTATTTTCGTTGGGTACTCCAACGATGCCAAGACATATCGAGTTTGGATAAACTATAAGAGATGTAATGTTCATTGATGTCTCCATAATAATGCCAGACGATGCAGGAGGAGATTTTATTTCATGTGAAGCTCTGGAGTTGCTGGAGAAATAAAGCGGTACTGATGATGCTAATGTTGGCGAAGAACAGGATGGTGAAAATTGTGGTGATAACGATGTTCATTTAACGTTGAAGTTAATTTTCAAGAAGCCATAGATTAACCGACGCTTTAATGGATGAGGACAAAAGTTTAATTAAAAATAATACATGGAAGCTGATTCAAGGACAATCGGAGCAGAACGAAGTCGGATGCTGATTCGTGCTTACAAATAAACGCAATCAGTTTGACCTTGTAACACAAGGTTTTACTCAATAACTAGGCGTAGATTATACAACAACGACTACTCTACTCATGTTGCTAGACTTAAATCAATACGCATTATGGTCGCGATTGCAAGGACCATCAGGTTGATATAATCTCAGCGTTCTTAAACGGATAGTTAAATAAGGAAATTCATAGGAAACTGCCCCATTGTAGGAAGAGTTCATAATATCTTATGAAGGCTCTACATGGCTTGAAAAAAGCTGGGATCCAATGAAATCAGGGATTTGACCGTGAGTTGAAACAAATTGGTCTGAAGGCGACCAACGCAGATCCATGCATGTATGTTCCTTGGAAAAATGAAAACATTTTGATTCTTGATTGATTGTTCTTCTTTGCTCCAAGGACTTGAACTGGATAAGTTCGATAAAAGATCTTGGAAAAGCGATATACTGCCTCGGAATTGAAATAACTTAAGATTCGGAATACATATACTTCCGGAACCTGCTGGACAATTCTACAATTGCTTCACCGATGACCAGTGTAGTGCTGCAAAGCTTATACTACATTATCTTCGAGGAACTATAGACTATGGATTGAAATACACTGGATACGCGTTCACATTTTCAAAAGCGATCATCAGCTGGAAATCTCAGAAACAACGGAAACAGAATGCATGGATACCTCAGAAGCCATGAAAGAATCTATTCATCCTACATTTTGATTAACGGAGCTGGTTTTTTTTAAAATAAATTTGTACGAAGATAATCGTGGTGCCAAGCTTCTAAAATGACGTATTGTGTCAAGGATAAATAAAGCTCGAACATCTACCAACGGACGACGTAGCTGCCGACGTTCTTACCCTGGCTTTACCTCGGCCGAAGCACTATCATTACTTATCGATGCTTGAGGTAATCAATGTTTAGAGACTATCTCATTGAAGGAGTATGTTGGAAATATCTGGCAATTCGTGGCTTGAAATACCAACCCAGGATTTATCTGTCATATGTTGACACTATTCTTTACTTAGTTCACTTCCTTTTTCTCTTAAAAGCAATAGGGCTTGTGTGAGCTGAAAACATATCAAATCTTACCTTTTAATCTTCATCTGCTTTTATTTAATTTATTTTCCGTTTCGTTTCAATCTCCCGGCTTGCAATTACGAATATAATAGTTCCAAGGCAGATTAAATCCTTGAATATATCAATCTTGTAGCTTTCAATAATTATGTTTTGGTCAAGATGATCTTCGACGGATCTATTTCCGGTTGACATCATATATTTTGTTTTGTCCTCATTGATTCTAGTTGAAAGACCAACCCGGTTTGTCTTACTTACTTACCTTCCGTACCGACACCTGCTCTTATTATATGTCGCAGTGTAAAAATGTTGTCTGTCGTCGATTTGTCAAGCCGAAAGTCACACTGGTACTGTCCGATTTGTCTGGTACGGAGTCAGCAATTAACTCTAGGTCCAAACTTCGCCGTGTATGAAAAATGTAAGACGTACACACATATGGTGAGCAACGCCTTGCCCCTCAAAAGATATGTTGCGCCACCAATTTTCAAAAAGGCTTTAGACGTTCACACAGTCCACTGGAAAGGATCTTAAAGGCGACATTGAGTAGGGACATTCCTCGGTAGTTGTTGCAAGTCACATCGCCTTTTTTGTAGATGGGGTAGATAGAGCACATATGCCATTAGTTGGGCATATCGACTTATTAAATTTCGCTTCATTCGCTGAGTTTTATTCGACAGAAGTTGATATATCAGAAAGTTGTATTTTTGCAGGACTGGGTCGACGCTCTACTGCCAGTGCAATGTCTAAACAGAAGAGCCAATTAAAATTAAATGCTTACTAGGTTAAATCGATTCAGGAACTGAAGCAAAATTACCATGGCTTCCTTATTGCTTCTCTGGGCTTGAGTCGTGCTTGAAATTCACTTCAATTTTCCTCAAAAAATCATTAGGCACATTTTCATCTCGGCGACTACTTAAATAATTGAAATTGCCGTATTTGAACTTCGAAAAATCCACACGTAGTCACGCAAGTGCATCCTAAACGTGAAACTGCTTGGTGTTGTTTCTTGAGAGGCAGTTTAACCGATTTAAACTAGCCACAAATTTGCACTTATTTTGTATGTACAAGAAAATGTTGAATCACTTGAAAATCATTAGCCAATTATTATTTTCAAAAACAGGATGAACCTAACTATTTCATATTGATATTATCTTATTTCAAATTCATTGTGGAACCGTACCCTGTTTTTATGTATTAAGCTTATATATTTCAAATAACAAAAAAAGACAAAATGTGATTTCCTCACTAGGGAACAATTTCCTGGCACTCGTCAAACATATTCGTGTCTAAATTGGAGGTGTGTTTTTATAGTTCTGCAGGGGGCCTAATACAATTGTAAAAATTGCGTCCAATTAGAAACAACTTAAAAACATTCTTATTGATAGTCAAATGGTTTGAAAATACAAGTTTTTTTTTTCTTTAGAAAAGTTTTTTGGCCACCAAAAACATTTAAATAACGCTCGACATGTCATCTGTCAAATTAAAGCATATATCTGCTCTTACGCTGAACGCAATGTTGATAAATTGTCGGAAATCCATTCCAGACCAAAACAAACGACTTCGTTGATCCATAGTTAGGAGTTATCTTCAAGCAAAACTGAGTTTTTTTAAATTGCTAAACATAACATTCTGGTGAATACAAATAAAAGTGCCTTAAAATGAAACAGTTTTCAAAATTATGCTTGCGTAACCAGTTGTCAATACGCTCCTTTTGTTACAAGTCTATCAAAAGGCCCGATTTGTCAACAAAAATCAAACGAACAGCACCGCAAATCCAAGATTCAGGAACAAGGAAAGGTCCAGAAAATCTTACTGCACAATTACGTGCGCGAATATTAACCAGCGGACCCATAACTGTTGCCGATTATATGAAAGAAGTTCTCATTAACCCCTATGCTGGATACTACATGAATCGCGATGTTTTCGGAATAGAAGGCGACTTCATAACCTCACCAGAAATTTGTCAGATATTTGGGGAGGTATCCATATACGACACTTTTAGTTATTTGCAAAGACTTAAACATTAAAATTTTAGCTTGTTGCTATATGGTGTTTAACTGAATGGCGAAAACTTGGTTCTCCGAGTCCGTTTCAAGTAGTTGAACTAGGACCTGGGCGAGGTACACTAGCGCTGGATGTGCTCAAAGTGCTATCTTATTTCAAACTCGGTGGGCAGTTAACATTACATATGGTTGAAGTAAGTCCTTATCTAAGCCAACTGCAGGCTGCGCGGTTATGTTTTAAACACGAGCAAGTTGAAAATGAAACTTACTATCAGCGAGGTGAAACTGCTTCAGGAATAAAAGTATTTTGGTACAAAAGTTTCGAAGATGTGCCCAGTGAGTTCTCTATAGTCATTGCTCACGAATTCTTCGACGCACTGCCAGTGCATAAGCTTCAAAAAGTCGAAGACGTGTGGAAGGAGGTTTTAATAGATGTTGAGAAGGAAAGTGGATTTCGTTTAGTCCTTTCCAAATCGGCTACGCCAATTTCTAAAATTTTCCAACCGACTCCAAATGATACCCGGGATTGCTTGGAGTATTCAATAGAATCGGAGGCTATCATTGAGCTGTTGGCGGAAAGATTCGAGAAATACGGTGGAATTGGTCTGATAATGGATTATGGACACTTTGGAGAAAAAAATGATACGTTCAGAGTAAGATTTCGAGAACGTGTAAAAATGTGTTTCTACAACGCATAATTTTTTAGGCATTTAAAAAACACAAACTACATGACCCTCTGGTTGATCCAGGAACTGCAGATCTCACCGCAGATGTAGATTTTATGAGAATCAAATACATTGCTGAAAGAGCTGCAAAACTTATTGCTGCTGGCCCTGTGGAGCAAGGATCATTTTTGAAAAAAATGGAGGGAGATGCCCGACTGAAGGTATGAATGTAAAATATGAGCATGTTGACATAAATTTTAAACTTTATCTCAGTAACTGAAATGTAAAAAAAGAATGAAAAGGGAAGTTTAACACAATTTTTAAGTCGCCTCTTATTAGAGATATACAAAATGGTACAAAAAACGCTTATTGGATTGCAGAAACTCAAGAAGTATAAGTACACTCTAGTTTCTACGAAAAGCGATATTTGGGTAGTTATCCTTGGATCATTCATTTACTAATTCAAATCAAATTGTCCTACCATAAAATAAATTAAATAGTCTGAAGAGTAGTGTATTGTTAAGTCTATGGGACAGAAGCTAAAAGATTTATATCGGTACAAACAGTAGAATAAAGTTTTCATTTTACTTTTTTTCAAGAAAAAAAAAGTGCATTAAATATAAGCGTTTATCAAGGACAACTGAACCACAAAAGCAAAGTTTAATAATTAGTGCACAATTTGATATAAAATAGCCTTGTAGAATATTAACAAGTTGGAATTGAATATGTCAACTAAATGAATTGAAAATGTTAAAATTAAAATCATTTTTAAATTGAATGGTAGCAAAAGTGGACTTCATATTGTCCAATATTCAAGCTATGAGGTCAGGGATTTAATATCTCTCAGAATTAAGTAAAATATTTGCAAGCCTTTGTTAAGTCAACTATTTTCAGATATCACCCTTGTAATAAAATTGATTTTTACATCTTCCTTTATAAAACCAGACATTCATCGAACTTTCTTACACAAGGGGCATATAAAATCTAATTTTAAGATCTTTCTACGAAAGGTTCCTATTAGGAATGTTCCGCAGATCGATACTTATTTATGTACATATGTTGAAGTCACTTACCATAAATATGCTACCGCCGATTACTTTTATCTTTTAAAGTTTAAAACCAATCTATAATATAGACACAGAAAACGTTCTGTGCACCATGGAAAGTATTGGATTGTCGTTTTGCTTCATAATGATGCTAATATACAGCGAAAAACATTTAAAACATTGATTTCAATTTCAGAACTTTCAATATGCGGAGTTACATTGGTCTTGCCTAAGTATAATATATTTCTATTGTTTGCGTTGGGCTCAGTAAAACTGTGTTCCAATCGTTGTGCATTTTACACAAATTAATCCCAGTTAAGGCATCGCTCTTCTTCTAGTCTTTGGAACGAGTTATGTTCCTTAATGTGCTTACCACACTTATTTTTATTTCAGTGATTGTGATATCTTTCATATTTGTTAGAGATTTAATATCTTTCATATTTACGTACGTAATCTACAATCCATTTAATATGGCGCGCTTTTGTCCAGGTGACGAGCTTCCGCAATTCCTCGTTGCGGGTGGTTGCAAAGTGTCAAATATCAAAGAATTGACATAGTCAAAGCAATCACATCCCCCTTCTTATTTCACTAAGAAATTAAGCGACATGGTGTTGCATAAATTATAAACTAACATAGATTTAATATTTGTCTGCATGTCAGAACCATTAATCGCTAAATAATTCTAAATTTTTTTTCCAGCTTCTTCTAGAGAATGCCCTTCCCGAGAACCAAGAGAAAATAAAAAGCGGCTATGAAATGCTTACCGACCCAAAACAGATGGGCTCCAGATTCAAGTTCCTTGCGCTTTTTCCAGCTGTGTTGCGTGATCATCTTGCGAAATACCCTGTGTCTGGATTTACTTGAGAATGTCAATGTGATAAGATAATAAAGTATTTTATTCGTTAGACGGTTAATTTTTTATGTCCAATTTACAACATAAATACAAGTTAATAGGTATAATTAAAGTTGAAAAAAACTATGCCGGCATATTTTAAGGAACTGAAATGATAAAGTTTCTTATTTTTTATGGAATGTGCTGTTTATAATATGAATTTCGGCGGGTGTAAACTGTAGAACAGCACCGATAGCGTTGACCATGTGGCGTTTGCCTTCCATGCTTTTTGTCGACAGAAAACTGATGAATACGTTTTTAAGGTACTCAAGGTTGGCACCCTCTCGTGTTTTGCAACGTTCCAATCTAAAAACAAAATTCGAATTAGTAAAGAAGAAGCAAATATGTCACGTTTCCGGTCCTACCGATCAACTTGTTGTTTTAGTTGAACGATCTCGTCCCGTAAATCTTCCTCGGCCGAGGATTTATCCTGTAAAGCTTTGCGAAGAGCAGTCTCAGCCGCGTACTTCGTCTTACGCAATCCAGCGATTTCGATGTCTTTGCGTGCAATTTCATTCGCATAATGCAGCATGTGGCAATTCTCTCCCACTCCCAACGATTTATTTCCGGACACTGATGATTTTCTCTCATGCTCCGGTAGCGTCTCATCGGAAAAAGTGGTCGATTCTCTCTGAATTACATGTTCGTTGGAAATATTCCTAGGATGAGCGAAAACTTCAAAAGATGTTTGCAAAGTTTTGATTTCGTTCTCCTTTTCATCAAGTAGCTGCAGTGAACGTACACGTTGCTTTTGTAGCTGCTGTTCCATATCGTTCAGCTTGAAACGGCATTCATTTTCCATATCACTAAGTGCATTCTTCCATTTCGCTCTTTCCTCCTTAACAGCTTGCCGCAAGCGTTCTTCTTGCTGTTTTAACTCTGATTCCTGTTCGTCAATGTTTCGGTTAAGAACCTTAACCTTCTCTTGCAGAGTTGCTATGTGTGATTTTTGCACTTGGATTATTTCGTGAAGCTTTCCATTATCGGTTCTGGCAGCATCTAGCTGGCTTTGCAGCTTACTACTTTCTTCTTCACATTGCTGGTGGTTCGAACCAACTGTGAATATTTTGGAAACATCAATTGGATTAGACGAATTGGCATTCTCAGTTAGCAGTAATTTTTTTAACTCCATGATTTCATCAACCACAGAAGACATATCGTTCAAAGCGGATTTTGATGAAAGTCTAGCATCAGTGCAATTTTCGTTGACATTGCTGCTCCCATTCACCAGATTCTGAAGTTTTCTTTTAAGAGTTTGAATACTTTCTTGATCCTGCTGCCTTAGTCGATCATAGTTTCCAACTGTGGCTGATAGTTCGGCAAGTCGGGCTTCCAAGTTGGCCACACGATCTTCATGAATTGCTGCCAACTTTTTGTTGCGCTCTTCAGCCAAGTGAGCGCGTTTCTGCTCAGATTTAATTGCCACTGCATGCTGTTCCTTTAGCTGCGACATCTCATTTTGAACTTGCTCCAGGATTGAGGAGTTTTCTTGCGAAAATTTTGTTTCTTTTTTCGTTTCTAATTGTTTTAACTTAGCTTTGGCTTCTTTAAGTTGCATCTGTAAATCTTTAATACGCCCATCGGGGTTGTCATTCGAAGCGAATTGGGTCTTTAAATTATTAAGTTGCATTTCAATGTTTTCTTTGAGATGTCGCTCATCGGCGTATAGTTTTTGCAGCTCCCTAATCATCAACATTTGATTATTTGTCTCTTTCTCATGCTCTTGCCGTTCGATTATTAATTTTGCCTTGTAGTTTTCCAAATCAAGTGCAGCTTGGTTGAAGGAAGCTTTTATTTTCTCTTGCAACTCATGGATTTGACTATCTTTGGAGGCAATTTGGGAGCGCAGTTGCTTCTTGTCTGCTTGAAAAGAAGCTTCCATTCGCGATTTCTCAGCAGAAAGTGTTGCAAGTGAATTCATCAACGTCATTATTTGACTTTGTGTAGCGTTTTCGCTTGCACTGTTATCTGGAGGCTTTGATGACAATGGCTCATCTTTCTCGGTCGTGATTTGATTTGGAGGGTCCTTTCCTGCTGTGACAGCAGCAAGACTTGATTCTAAGGCTTCTTTCTCTTTAAGAAGCCCTTTGTAGGCAGTAACCACATCTGTAATAGATTTTGTATTAAAAGTACGGTCTCTCGATAAACGGACTTAATAAAAGATATTAAACCTTTAAGTCTCGTCTCATATCGTGTGAGTTGTTCTTTCTGTGATGTGACCAACGACTCCAGGTCGCGTTTTGATCGATCCATGCTCTTTGCTTAAATCACTTAAGATTTTATTAACCAAAACATTTTAATTTAATTTTTATTTCAGTGACACAATTTATAATTTCGTGGCATACATGCAAACAAACAACATGACAGCTGTTTCATATACCTACTCTGCTTAGTGTCAAAAATAGATACGTTTATCTGCCAAAAAAAAATTAATGGAGGCCATACAATCACAGTCGTCAAAAAAGTTTGCTGCAGAACTGATTAATTTATTTTTGTTCGCACCTATTAAAATAAAATAATAGTTTGCTAAATTCCGGGAGGAGCGGGCTCAATGGTATATGTGTATCCGTATCTTATTACCCAGTCAAATTTAAAAAAAGTCAATCCATCCATCCTTAGTTGAAGTAAATTCATTGATCTGAATAAAAAGTAAAAATTGTTCAGAAACGAGAACAATTCGTGTGGCGAAAGAAAGCGGAAGGTAGCGAGTTACTACGTGGAAATTTACAAAATTTAAAAAAGATATCTTCGCTACGTATGGAAATATGTCGACCACCATTTGGTTTGTTAGTAAATGGTGAACACTCACGTGCCAGCCGAAACGTGTAGGCTGAAAAAAGCAAGAATGGCCTTCATCTATTTTAATTTCTTGAAAACCCAAAATGCTCAAAATGTCGGATAGTCAGATAATTTTATTCCGATATCAAGTGAATCTCATACTGGTGAGAGTAGGCTCGAATTTCAAAGAGTGGAAGAATACGATGTTCTTACCATAAAATCGAGAGCCACAGGCTTCGATGACATAAATCCAGTATTTGTCAAAATAATTTTACCGCATATACTTCCGACCAAAACGTACATATTTAATACAAAAATATTGATAAGATCATTTCCTTTGGCGTAGAAGGAAGACAAAATTATTCCCACCATGAAAAAATCTGCTACTAGCCAAACACCACCTGAGTTTAGGCCGATTCCAATTCTTCCATTTTTGTCAAAAGTGTAAGAAAAGCTACTGCATAACCAGATATCCGATTCTACAGATGCTAACCATCTTTTGAATGTAAATCAGTCAGTTTCATAAAAAACACAGCTGTGTTTCAGCGCTGCTCGAAGTGACTGATGATCTAAGAACTGCTATGGATCGCGAGTCATTTCATTGTTACTCATATCTTTGTCTTCTAGATTTTTCGATAGCCTTTGACTCAGAATACTTATGTCCAAATTTAAAAAACAAATTTCCGATTTTAAGCTAATGTCAGGTGTGCCCCAGGGATCTATTCTTGGCCCATTGTTATTTTAAGTTTTCATTAACGATCTTCCAAAGAGTGAAAGCAATTCTTCCTTATATATCTACGCTGACGATGTGCAAACGGTCACAGTTGCAAACTTGGACTGATTGAGGATGGGTCGAAAATATCTTGCAATGGTCCGTTAGAAATAACTTGCTTTTAAATCTTAAAAAAGTCTAAGTGCCTTGAAAACTATAAGCACGAATTCTATTTGAGCTTTTTTTCTGTTTGATATCTAGGAAATGCATTTATTGAGTACGTGAATAGGGCTAAAAACTTAGACATTTGGTTCAACTCCACTCTTACCTGGAATTACCACATTTGCAGTCAATGGTATTATCCAACCGAGATACTCTTGTATAAACTCTTGGGGTCAATTTTTTTTTGGTGTTATCAGACTCCTTACCCCTGCATATCAGAAGACTCTGTAGCACGAAACATTTAAAAACTGTTGTTTTCAGACATCTGACCGATCATTTATGACGAATTTTACTTAGCTCGCATGAACTTTCCATGTTTAATTCTTATCCTTTATTTGAATTCATAAAAACAAGTTGTTTCTTTATTATATTTCCATATTTTGTCAGCGTAATTTTAATATTTTTGAAGATGTATGTAGTTCATAACTCTTAACATTAATGGCTCATGTAAGCTTTTTATTGAGGATTTAAGTAATAAAATAAATAAATATATAAAATGGTGTTTAATGGATAACTTATGTGCTGGAACGCGGCCACAGATGAAGTTCAGCCCGTAACGTACGCATACCCTGGTTCTTTTGATAAGCAATACAAATGCGCCTGTCAGTTTTGTTTATAGTTGCACAAACTTACTTTGCTCAAAATTTTTGCTTATAAATATTTCAATAAGAAATGGAAGAAGACCAACTCATTGCGTGTAGGATTTGTCAAAGTTATTCCATTATCTTCATTAATTTATTCGAAGCAGAAACAGATAAGGATTTAGTCAATCTTATTGAAGAAGTCATTGGCGTCGAAGTAAGATTTAATTAAAGTGGAATTCAGAGTTTGAATCAAACCTCCGTACAATTTTTGCAGTTGCTTAAGGGTTCTGGTATACCAACGACCATCTGCACTCAATGTCATTCAGATTTTCTAACAGCTCAAGGTTTCCGACAAAGATGCATAGACTCAAATAAATTCTTCTCAACACAGCATGACCTAAGCCCAATCAAAACTGAGATTGATATAAAAGATGAAGAAGTATGTAGTACTGATGCTAAAATCGGTTGCAAAAATCATGGCCTATTTTCAGATCAATGAACCTCAAACAGATTTTGAAGATCTCGTGGAATTTTCAGTAAGTTCTGACTAACATAGGTATATTTTAAGGACCTACGGCATAAATAAGCCTTTCACTATATTCAGGATGAAGAATATACGCCAAACCCAACGGATGATAAGAGATGCTCTGTATATGATCAAGAAATTCCAAAAAGGGATCCAGATACAGTAACTAATCTTGCGGAACCGAAAGCAGAAACCACGAAGAACAACAAATTACCGAAAAAAGAGAGAGAATTTAATCTCAATCGGAAACAAAGGCTTAAATCAACATGTCCAATTGTATGTGACATCTGCGGAAATGTCTTTAAATCAAAAAATGTTTTTGCATTGCACCTTCGAAGACACAATAACAACAAACCATACGATTGCGAGTAGGTTAATAGAAAAGTGATGTGAAGACTTCTTAAAATACACATTTTTTCAGATTATGTACCAGTCGGTTTTTCACAAATTCAGAACTAACCCGCCACATGAGACGACATACGGGAGAAAAACCTTACCAATGTAAACACTGCGAGCGAAGGTTTTCCGATTATGGAACGCTTATAAAGCACCAAAGGTACAACCTAAACGTTAACTTCAAACTGATTATTTTTGCTCTCAAAGTCAAGAGTTGGGCAAAGGTTTATAGTATATCTTCCGAGAAAAAGCTTGTCTTCGCCATGTTGGAAAACTTATAACTATACAAGCACTCCGTTAATTTCTAACTAACTAGCAAATCATTTCACAAATAATTAAAGTCTAAGCTCTGATTTCCCATTTTGTTATTAATACATATATAAATCCATTGTCCTCTTAGGAGACCTTGAGGTGGTAAATCAACATTCAAAAAAGATTTCTTTAAATAAAGAAACGGAATTTTCCAAGTGCGTGAATGCAATTGTTAAAAAAATATAGTTCTATGTTTGGGTACAGCTAGTTAAATTTAGTAAGAGATACGTAGCTTGACTCTTAACAGCTCGTTTATATAAACTTTATATCATCGCCATTCAAAACTTAGCTCATTTCTGACAATCCACAAATGGCAAAGGTAAATATAACCTTTTTTGTAGTTACGATGCCTCAGTGATTCGATGTCGTACTGCTTTCGCCCTTTACTTAATTTCTTCTGTGCTCAGAGAAGATGCGAGAAGCCTTCTTCTTACGTTTTGGATCTCTGATTGCTTTGCTGTTTTGCGCTGAGGAAACATTATCCAAACCCATCATTTCCAACTCAGCTTTTTCTGGGTACGGTTCGAATAACACTTGTAATCCATGTCTGAACAAAGTCGAGAAGAGCGTAAGGTGATAACGATGGGAGATTCTAGGTAGGGCCATTCATCTTATTTGAAAACCTCTCCATCTGACTGTTGGGGGTAGGAAATTTAGTTTATACCTGTCATTGGCTCCTAGTTTAGTCATCACATCAAAGTGTATAATTTTGGAGCGCCACTCCTAAGCTAACCTTTAATAGCAAAAGAATAGCCTTTTCTCTGCCGCTTTTTCAAATAAGTCCTTTCACCATTTGTGCATTCTTTTATGTCACAAAAACCTTCCGCAGGCCCTTGTTTTCGTTTCCGGAATGCTTGTAAAGCAAAAACGTTATTTCAAATTTAAACAACCGTTTAACAATTTAATGTTTTTACTTTTTAATTTAAAAGATTACCATTTGCTTTGTAGAACGCACACCAATGATCGCCCTTATAGTTGTCAACAGTGCGGAAAATCATTTATTTGTGGGTTCGTGTTAAAAAATCATATGCTGACTCATACCGGTGAACGAGCTTTTAAGTAAAATAATGGAAAAGTATTTTTGTGTATTCAAATTCAACCTTACTTTTTTCCAGCTGCGAGGTGTGCAATAAATCATTTGGTCGACAACATAATCTCACAACACATATGAAATCGATTTATCATCAGAAAAATGCAGTTAAAATTGCCGCAGATGAATTGGATATAATCTAATATGTGTATCCAGTCAACGTGTATGCGACTATAAAGAATAATTACATTTATCTAACGTGTAGAAACAAAGTATATGGTGTTACAAAAAGGGTATATATTATTTTAAAATGTCATTCAGCGCAATTTATATTTTATACAAACAAAACGTTTTTGAGCGAAAAATTAAAAAAAAACACCGCAAGTTCTAATTATTGTATGTATATTTATCAAAACTTTTAAGATAAAATTGGAGTTGTGCTAACTTTTTTTTCTCTAACGATACCGGGATGCTAAAAAAAAGAAACTTTATTTATAGCATTTTTATAATATATGTATATATAATAAAAACATAAACAGATATTGAGCAGTACGCAAAAAATTGTCGCGGGGGTTTCTTTGCAATGAACGCCACTCTGATCACTGAATTCGAAATCTTTATTAAGTTTAGTACTGGAATGTACATTTTTACTAATAATCTCTTTTGTCGTGGCCCGAAGCTACACATAACGCTCCAGGATTAATTATAGTCAATAATATCGAACACGTTTCATGCCACCATTCTCCACCAGCCATAAATAAATCTTTTGGAGATTTTAACTGTCATAAAAAAACTTGTTTGGCTATTTGAGATCGACGATAAACTAGGTCTTAGCCCAACTGTGTAAAAGCAATAAACACACAACCTGAACAATGGAATTCCCCACAAGGTTGTATCATAAAAAACAATTCAATAAAGTGACCAACAAATTTTGTAGCCCTAGAGATATCTATCGGATGATGGGAAACGAGCATTTAGTCGATTCCAACATAAAAAGAAGGAGCATGGTGGTAATCTTGGTATGACACCCAGAAAATAATAAGTGAGAGGCCAGCAGACTCGATTCCGAGAAGATATTCGTGTTTGCAAAAAAATAGGCATACCTTTAAATAAATACTTCATACAAATCAATTAACATTAAAAGGAATATTACTGAAGAAAATTAAAAGGATTTAATAAATTGTTTGGAAATAATTGCGAAAATTAAAACATATTGCTTTTTCATTAATACGAAGGTGAAAATATTTGAATGCATGAGAAACGGAAGCATGTACTCAAACTGGTGAGATTCACAAAAACCATCTGCCATATTTGTACTTCTTGAACTATTAACTTGAGCCAATTTTATAATTTTATTAAATATTTTTTAAAATTACAAACGGATTTGATCAGAAGAGTTATCGTGTATGAAATTAAAAGAATAGAATTAAGTTAGTAAGATTTCTTTATAAGTATTTTCAATATTTTTTAAAATTTAGTTTTAACAATTCCTCTTTCATTTTCTTTAAAAAGTTCCGAATGTTCCAAATTGTTAATCGTTTTTTGTTTTGCATTATTTGTTAACCTATTGAATAAATTAAAGTATTGCTACCACACGTAGAATTCTGATGACACCGTCTTAAGTGATCTTTATTCCGCAGATGATATGGTTAAACGGTTTGGAGAGTGTTCAACCGTAGTCTTTGATTTATATTTAACAACCTAAATGAATCATTGCCTTTATTAGAGTAATTATTTTGCATGCGTTCCTCAAAAGGAAAAACGGAACCGTTAAAGGATCACTTTATGGTCCGTCTGTCTGTCGCCACCTTTTTTCAGGAACATGCGGAGGTATCGAAATGAAATTAATAACAAAAACTTACGACTGCGGTCCCCTAAAGCTGCAAAATCAAGCTTTAAAATTTGCACCGGATACTCCCCGTTGATCTGGAATAAATTAATTTAACGCCAAGGGGGATATGTGAGATTCAAAATAAGAAAAAACGTGTAGAATGCCGCATATTTTAATACAAGAGAATCAAAACCTTAACCGTACAAACAAAAGCGGGAAAACTATTCGAGGCTGTGCTAGTTTTATGTCCAACATTCTATCTAAAAGATATTTAGCGCTCACCATGATGTATTAAGGTATCAATTTAAATGTTCAAATCTAAATTTGGTGATTTAAAAATAACAACAGAGTTCATTTGCAATAACACGGCCAAGCAAAAAATCTTTTATTTACTCTTCTTTTAATTACTAATAATAACTATAATCTAATAACATGTATTGAATTCTCTACGCCTCGCCATCTTCTTTCTGCATTTGTTCGATTAGTCGTTTCCGTTCCTCTGCCTGGCGCAGTTGCCTTAAAACCAAACTCTCAAAGTCTAAACTTGAAGTTAATCCATTTGAACTTCTGTTCCCATGTGTTGCGGGGGGTGTAACCCATTCTAAGGATAAACTATTACTAAGGTCCCCTTTTTCATACGCCAAAGCCATTTCGGCAGATTCTAGCTTATCAAACTCTACCAAAGCGCTGCCATGCTTCTTAGACATTACAAACGCTACGATTGTCCCATATTTCTTTAGAAAAGTAATCAATTTCGTTTCCGAATATCCACCATTCGATGGATCGTCTTTCGCAGCTTTCCACTTTATTTTAATGCGATGATTGGTGGAATCGTACACCTGTGTAGCGGCAGTCGTATTTTTATTCAGTTCCCGGCTCATGTTTGCCAATTCTTCTTCAAGTAGTTTAGATCCTTCCTTTCTAAGTCGGTCGATTTGTTCCTGCAATAGCTGTTCATCTGTTTTATTTACTCTGGAATGACCCATGGTCCTGTTTTTGCTGGTTGCAGCTGCCTCTTTCTCCCGCCGTTCCAGATCTTCTTTGAGCTTTTGCCTCTTACCATCAAGCTGCTTGGTTCGCAACCGTGCTGCTTGCTTTGCTTTGAGACATTTGTCGTATGCTGCCTTAGCAGATGTATCTGTAAGAATCTCCAAGGCTCTAGAGAGACTGTGAAATGTTTCTGCTGCCTTCGGGTCATCGGGGTTTTTATCCGGATGGCATGCTAGTGCCTTTTTTCTGTACGCTTTTCTGATGTCTGCTTCGCTTGCCCCGAAATCAACACCGAGGTATTCGTATAAATTCAAATCGGTAAACGCCGTCGACATGATTTGTGATAATTTAACTGCGGCAAGTTATTTTACAAAACTCTATATTAAATTATTTGCAAACTTAAAATACGTTTATTTTGGTGTATTTTAAACGTCAAAACATTGACGTTTATTTCTTATCGGTCCAAAGGGCTCGTTCAGTGTTAAATAAATTTTGAATTTTATTTTGCTTTTGGAGGCCCCATTAATGCACAAAGCGTTTGTTCCAAACGTGTACTACATGCCAGCTACATTCTTTAATCGTGTCAAGGCACTGTTTTCTGTATATTTACACAATTGTCCGATAGTCGTCATTTGTGATTATACATATCTTGATAATAATCAGAGATTGCAGAAATATTTGCAAGGGGAGGCAAAAGGTTTCGGACATCGCCGGTTGAACCGACGCATCGTAGAAAATTAATATTACCTTGGATGTGCTCACTTCCATCTGTCAAATTTTATTTCCATCTGCAATTCTATCATGTGTTTGCATCAACAATCCAAATTTATATTTATTTATTTATTTTTTATAAGTAAGCAAAAATGAGTATTTATCATGACGAAGTGGAAATTGAAGACTTTGAATATGACGAAGAGGTGGAGATGTACTACTACCCTTGTCCCTGCGGGGACAGATTTCAAATTTCAAAGGTAAACAACTACATGATCATATCAAGCTTACGATAAGCCAACATTATGCGTTTCTAGGAAGAACTAATAGAAGGTGAAGAGGTGGCCACATGTCCCAGTTGCTCTCTTATAGTTAAGGTCATTTATGATCCTGTAAGTACAAAAATATACCTTCATCACGTTCCACATACGAATGTTCACTTCACAGGATATGTTTAAAGCGGAAGAAGACGAGGAACTGAACGACAAACTAAAGCAGTTAGGCCTTGAAAAGAATTAAAGTACCCGCATTCTTGATCGATATATAATTTTATTTCTATATATTTTTTTTTCTTGTTTATATATATTAAGTTACATGTATATAGAATGCAATTATATACGTTGACTAGGTTAAACATCGTCTTATTTTTCACTTAAATCTAAGGGCTGCAATACTGGTTGATAAAAGTATAGAAATGAAAAAAGTGTATGCATGTACCAGATCATACACCACAGGTGACATCCATGAGCGCTGAACAAATGGAAAGTTTATCCGCTCCCTCAATTATTGTTTAAAATGTGTAACATAAGTTAATTTTCATGAGTCATCATATCCGTATGAGTTTTTGTAAACACGGTTTACTTTCTTGCAGCGGATTTCGTGTTAATCGTATTAAAGGCGGCTTTAAAAACATCAAAAGTATTTTTTGGAACTAGTCCTTTTTGGTTGCGTTTATAAAATGTTTGTAGCCTAACTAGGTTAATTACGTTAAAAATGTACAAATGGACAACAAAGTGCGTAAGAGTGTGATTTTTAAATTCAAAAATGATTTTGCCGTATATGCAATCTTAAAATTCCTGCTCTCGAGGTTTTGTTTTTTTTTTTTCTTTATCTTTGTGGAGGTGAATTAAAGTATAATGCATTGATTGAAAGTAGAATTTGATTTATATATGAATGCGGCGCAACGATGTATACACGGAGTTAAAGAGTTTATATCGGGGTTTGTTCCCGGAGGAACTATGGATGGGATACACTTGCTTATTATAATAGAGTTGATGGGGTCTTGATTGTACACTACTGTTCCAACCATGAACCTGTTGCTGAGTTCGGAGATTTAAGCTGTAAATAAAAGAAAATAATTTACCGTTGCATTTTAAATTTTTGTTTCCATTACCTTTATGTTAAACTGCTTAAGTGTGCTCTCTAGGGCTATAGCGTTCCCAGAGAAGTAAGCAGCAATTGCATTATGCAAAAGTACCAGCTGCTTATGCATTACTTTAATCTAAATGACAATAAAAAATAAGTTCGTTCATTTAGTTAAAAGTAAAAGCGTTACCCTGTTTTCATCCAAGAATTGCATTTTAACAGCCACATCAGCCCTAAGTTTCTCATAGAGTTCTTTATGGCGAAGAAAATTCTTCTGTGCCTCTTCCGAAATAGGGCTTTGTGGAATTTCGGGTCGGGCATTCTCTAAATCCATTCGATAGGCATCAAATTCAACCCTACGAGAGAATTTAATATATATTTGAACTTGAAAATAAAACACAATTCAATAAAACATAATTGCTTAAATTATTTGATAAACTATATGATGAAATAACAGTTTTGTTATCAACTGTTTTTTTTTGCATTCATTTTTATTACCTACTTTTTATTATGGAGTTATTTAACTAACAATGTAGATAACGCAATATAAGTACGAAATTCGAAGTGATTTGTAGATTTAACTCGAAGGATATGCGAATATTCTTCGAATTTTTTCCCATATTTTTTATTTGTGAATAGTTCACCATCGACAATTCTATAGTTGTACAATAGTACAAAAGTTGAATTTGTCGAATTATTCTTGCAGTCTCTACGAAAAGCACTCTTCAAATATTCTGGATACAAGACGTTCCGACACCACAACATCTTCTCGGTCCAAAATACGTTTTTTTAGGATTCCTGTAGCTCGAAGACCATCATAAGTAGACCGGAAACGTTGTTGCAGAAATAGAGTCGTTGCTGAATACTTTTCTGTTAGACTTTATACATTTTACATTTGTTTTCTGAATGCGGGATATTGAAAAAATCTTCATACTACACTAGATCTATGAAAGAACACAGGATTCCAAAAATGTATACTATGTTTTTATTGAATTCAAAGTAAAGTACGAAAGAGCCACACTTAACTAATCTGCTAACCTCAGAACGACTATGGGCAATACTTGTTGCCCCGTACTTGTTGTTGATAAGACTGGATGTCAGCGGGAAAAACACAAAAAGATGGTAGGAAACATAACAGGAGAATTACGGAATCAAAACCCACTTCTACCTATTTCCAATCCCATCCAAAATCAAGAAAGATATAGAAACAACAAACTTTGAAGATTGAAACCCGTTAAGACTTTTTCTATATACGAGAGATTTACAGGAATTTGATGATTCATCACTGTTTGCATGAACCTATGCAAAAGGGATCTTAAAGCATATGGTTGTCGATTGTTGGAGAAAAAACAAAAGATTTGCTATTTTATATTGAAAGGAATACTATATGTTTGCCATCAACTTAGGAAGAGAGAAGAAAATCAGGGCAGATGGAAAGGTGCCTAAATTTTTTTTTGTGTTACCATTCCGCATGACCTCTTCAATTCATTTTAAATATCACCACGAATTTGAGATTCGTTTGACACTCGTTGTGGGGGTTTTACAAGCAAGGAGTGATATAGTATTTGTTTCGGAACGTCAGTGTCCAAAACTTCAAAATTATTTGAAATTCTGATGTACAAACACATAGAATTTGTTGCAAATACCAAAAGCATCGGATCAGAGCAACACATATAACTCAAAAGATCTATTGTTATCTTTGCTTAAGGTTTACTTAAGGTTACCGTTAGCCAAAGTAATCGTTACTCACAACATGATCAGAAAGTAATTGTCTTGAAAGCAGCAAGTGGAGAGGAAGACGACGACAAAAAAAGAAACAGTCGCGCTTCCTAAAATGTAATATGCTAATCAGGCAAGAGAACAATAGGTAAATTGAAATTAATTAATCCCTCTTAATATTGCCTTAAGATTCGTAGACAAAAGCTTAAAACAATCTTTTGAACTTGAAAATTCATATTTATAGTTTACCTATGACATATGATTTTACAGAAAATCGAAATAATTTTCACCACAAATTTAGACTTACCTTGCTATTTCATATTGCCGAATCGTCAGCAAAGTATCTTCAATGGTTTTATTGCACAAAGTGTTCACAGACGATATGAAGAAATTCAACGCGTTTAATAGAAGCTCGCCATTTTTGGTAAGATTTCTTTGCGTTTCTGAATTGCAAGTGAACTCCTCTTGTAGTTCCGGACTCTTTTGAGCCAAGTCCGAGAATGCCTCAGCCAACGCATGTTGAGTAACTACCACGTGATGAAAGTGTGAACTAAATGCCCTGGTAAGGCGCAATATGGACAGATACTTCCTCTGGGTCTCTCGCAACTGTTCGATCTGAGCTTCTAGTTCCGAATCAACAGTTCGCTGTGATTTACCAAGTTTCTCTAACATTATTTGCCTTGTACACTTGTAAGTCGATATACTCCAGTTTCGAATGGTGTCAATCTTTGAGGCTCCAGTCCGTAGAAAACTCGAATCAATTCCATTTTGTGGACTGTTCGGACTCATTGGCGTTGCCGGTGCTAATTTGGTTTACTTGAATTAAGACATATGATTGTAGACAATTTGACAAAGAACTTACCGGAATGATTGCGCAGTGGCAAACTGTTTGGTGGTTTAAACGGTCTGCCTTCTGTTCCTGAATGAATAGCACTTCCACTTTCATTCATCGGCGGGGTGTCTTTCAGCATTTCGTGTATACTTCGTTCTGCGTGCACTGAGTGCGTCATGTCTACATTCGGAATTACAAGAGTTATAAACAATTTTTTTTTTGTGTAAACGACTGAGACCGAATGTGTTCTTTGTGCGAATATAAACAAGAAATCGATTTAAAATGGGTCCAAATAGGAGTATATCTATTGTGTGAAAAACAAACAAACTATAAATGCTTATTGCTATTACCCTATTGATGTAAATGTTGTAGATTATAACAATAAAAAAAAACTATACACGAAAAAATGTATAAAAAAAATGCGAGTTTGCAACGCTTTCAATTTCACTGTGGAAATATATTTTTCGTGACAGCTACAATACTGACATATGCATACGTATTTTCATAATGACAGTGTCCGAAAACTCGACAATAAAAGAAGATTGCATATGGAATTCCATTTGAGCGAAATCGAGGTAAGTATGGGGAAATATTTCTCACGCATTTAACGAGACGTCGGAAAAAACACAGTTTAACATCAATGGGTAAATTTAACGCAACCCAAACATAAGATCTCGATTTTTTTTTATTCCTTAGAGAAAGAACCTACAAAACAACAAAAACCGTAAAAATACAACTGTGAGAAACGGTATACTTGCAGCGCTTATGTACGCAGCAGTTATGACTTGATTAATAACGCATTAAAGAGAGATAACAAAATATAAACTTCTCCATCTATCAAGTAAAGTTTTAGGCGGCCGTATGCCAATGACTTTGCAAAGTCTGTGCTTTAAATCGGCTTCCAGCGTCATTTTACAGGCAAAGCCTCTTCTTACCGACAAAGGAATGCTGTCCGAAAATTGTCATGCAGGAGCACAATTATGCCAAACTCGAACGACGCACTCTCATTTACATAATACTTCAATTTGAATTTGAATTGAATTGCTGGGAAACAAATTTATTTTACAAAAGTTAGATATATATAAATCATTCACTAATAGGACCACTATCAATAAATTGATTAAATTAATTTCAATGGAACTTTATTTCTTAAAACAGTAATTTAAAAGTCGTATGTTGATAATCGTAACAGTCTTGTTCAGTTTATGGAGGTTTCAACCTCTATTGTATTTGTGTTGCAAAGTTTTTTTTCTTTGGCTTTGATTTTTATTTCGGCTGTTTTCTGCCAAAATAATGGCGTTTTGTTAGTTCAACGAGACCTTCAACTGGTAAATTCTTCCCCTGATTTGAATTATACCATGACTATATAATTGGATTCAGCTTTCCCTTTCCCCAAGTTTTCTTACTTGAATCAGGATGCGATTGCAAACCTTGTATTTTAGGATACCCCGGACCTTTTGAAAGGAATGAAATTGATCTCTCCCAATGCTTCGAGTTTGTTCTTGAGAATGACGTCGATGATTTGCTTTTGAAGAGTCGGTCCAGTCATAAGCCTGTCGTTAAATGGTTTTTCATCCAATATTTTAAAAGGCAAATCGAGTATTACCTAAAAATTTGTCTTTTTAAACGGCCCATTGATATTGAGTCCACGAGATATTGAGCAGGTCATAGCTAGTCATATTGCTGTATGTTTTTTCTTTGTTAGTGGAACATAAAAAAATTGTAGCTTGCGCTCTTTTGTTAATATATTTTTTACGGATAGAAACGAAGGTGCCAATTGTTTTTCATTTTGTTTATTCAGCAAGTTAAAAGAAAAAACTTTTATTTCAATTTATATCTAACTTTTCAATTTGCTCCTCGAATATTAATCACAAAAAAAATAGCTACGAAATTTTGCTACCCTATTTTGAATCCTTTTTGCTGTCGAAAGCAAACTGACTTTTAGTAACAATGACAATAATGTTAAGGCTCAGAAATTACGTGCGATTTCAGCATGAACTACCTACCACCGACACTGAAAACTATGGTTGTTAATTTCCTTTTTTCTTTCGATAAGTTATGGAACCGTTAAGTTTGGTTTTATTTTAACTCCGAGTGATACTGTAATTTTTAAGTTTTATAACAAATAAACTTTGGAATGAACGTATGTCATACGTTTTATTTAGTAAGATTTTCGAACGCGTCGTTTCTGTGGAATGTGAGGAAATGAAAATTGACGTTTAAATTTACAGAAGATGACATTTCAAATGAAAATTTACATTCCACATGTACTTTCTTTTTTTTCGTTTGCTCGGCTGTGATTAGAATGATGGTTTGTTTGAGCCACTTGGGGTATGATAACTCCGATTAATTTGCCTTTCGACAACATATTCAAAATTATCATCCAAATGTTCTGCTTCATGCGTTGCGAATAGATACTCGGAAGTATCAACATTGCTTGGAGTTGTCAATAGGATTCGAAAAAGACCACTTTCGACTGCAGCCTTCTCTTTGATCAAAAACAAAATGCTATCGGGCTTACCACATTTTGCCTCAGGAGAAATCGTTCCCGGTTTCGGTCGCGGCTCCAAAGAACTGGGCATCCCGACAGGTGAGTTATCTAATATTTTCAACTCTGGACAAATATCACGTGTCTCAATTGTGTATTTGTGTATTGTTACTCTTATGAAACAGCAAATTATTCGCTGGATGTTGTGAAAGCCCTACCTGCCGAATTTATTACTGGAGTATACTATGGTTGGTCGAACGTGGATAATGGAGAAGTTTATAAAATGGTCATGAGTGTTGGTTGGAATCCATTCTATGACAATAAAGAGAAAAGCATGGTAAGTGGGCACTAGCAATACGACGTAATTTGAAACCAATTACTTGTGACCTCTAATTTATTTATTAATGATCTATTGATGTCATATTCAGATAGTTTACTATATTTTAACTAGGAGATACTTGAGTTAGATAATATCTGTTTTCACTTGCGAAACTTATTCGTAGAAACGATTTAAATTTGTATGTAATCCGACAATGACAATGTGTGTTGAATTGATTGAGTTCAAATATTAATTGACATTCGTTGAATAGATTTAAGTGATAGATTCATCGTTTTTTTTTTGCTAACGGTCTCAACCAAATCCATATAAATGTGGTTATATACATACTGCTGTACGTCTCCTCTGGTCTTCGTTGTATAACGAGAAATTCGAACCGAAGGCAGCTATGTATTTCTAATGAGTGATCCCATGTTTACATTTTGCAAACTTAATTTAAGCTTTCAATGTGTTCAAAATGATTTTAAATTTATTTTCGATATGATTTTTCAAGCCGCCTCCATACACATAATACTATCAGTAGACATTCAATAATCAGTCCAATATTTATTGTCATTTATTCCATATTAAAACAAGTTTCTTATCGCTCACAATGAAGGTGAAATATAAATTGCTATGCTGTTAGTTTATTTTTCTTACAATGCGAAGAAACTTTTCATAATTAAGTAATAACTGTATCTGTTATTTACACAAAGATGGATGAAATCTTTGACGGAATATGTTTCTTCTCAAATGAGGCAACGTTGATGCTTCATCATCCGTCCGATTATCAATGATAGTTAAAATGTTTTTTATATTATGAATGACAATAGAATAAAGAAGCTATAAATTTTTAAAATAAATAGTTCAAAAACAGAAAGACGTTAAATAACAGGTTATTCAAAACAATCACCCATTGAAATACGATCGACGAAAGGGGACAGATGTCCAAAAAAAAACTATAAGAATGAAGATAACTGATTGTGAAATCTGCGATCACTTCGAAATAGTTACATTTTTTTTTGGAGGAGAACAGTTTTATAAACAACGTCAGTACTATTAAGACAAATCACAATGTGGCACTGGTGCAGCTGCGCGTTTGACAGGCTGTCTCCCAATTTACGAGGAACTCTATCACAACGCCAGACCTCAAAAGTTGTACCACAAAATTTGACTTATGTGAAATACGCCTAGAACTGGCATACTTAACACGGCACGAGTACGATAACTTGGGCGCGAAAAATTGATAACGGTTTTTGTAGAGTGTTCAAAAACAAGCATTTTTTACTATGGGAGGGGGGGGGGTCTATCTCGCACCGTTTAGGAGATAGGGGCAATTAAAAAAAAATGACAAAATGAAAAAACAATAAAAACAACAACAACGGCAACACTTACAATAAAGTACTATATCGACTTTGAAAGCCAGGAACATGTTCTTTAATCCTGTGTTTGAATTAAACAGAAAACTTTAATAGTTTTTGAAAAATTCGCATGCAAACTCAAAATTTTGATAAAAAAAAATAAAAAAAAAAACAGTTTAGACCAATTTTTTTCAAAATTGTGAAATGAAATGCTGAATTTGATTATTTAAGTCAGTGCTTGTATCAATTCTGAATAGAACACAAAAAACCGAATGACTTTATGTCTTCTAGTTTTTGAGAAAATTGAAAATTACTATTTTTGTTTTGTGACATTTAAGTGGTCTTCCTTAAAGGTAACCGAATGAATAACCGATTAAATGTCCGGCATGCGTCTATATCAATATTTTTTTATATATCAACAGTACATAGGTGGCCCGCTTCGCGGGTTAAAGGAATTCAACTTTCTTTCCGTAGTCAGTCCACGCTCACGCGACTTCGTCGCTCCGCTCAGGGTACCTGCTTTTTGCCTGGCAGGCGCCTATGTCATGAATGCTCTTCATTTAATTTGTATGTACTTACGTAATGTTGAATGCACTTAATAATGATGCAAAAATATAACCGATCAAACATTGAATTTTGTACCGTTGTTTTTTTCATGCACATGTGGTTAAGCTCATTCTGTGTTCAACCTTAGTTCGAATCGAGTGTTATTTTTTGTGAATAAGCAATGGCGACTAAGCATCCTGAAATTCATCCCAAACTAAATGACTTTTCGGTATTTGGTTCGTTCGGGGATTTGGTATCGACTAACGAAAAGATCATCGCTTTTTTAGAAGAAATTGGTCTGATTCTCCTCTGACCTCCTCGTGGTGCATTCTGGATACCGCTAAATGATTTGCTAAACTTTACTATCATTAACATTTATACTAAAAGGATCACCGTAAATACCAAAAAACAGAAAATAGTTTTCGTAGATCTCAATTTTCTCAAAAACTAGAAGACATAAAGCCATTCGGTTTTTTGTGTTCTTTTCAGAATTGACACAAGCATTGACTTCAAAAAGCAAATTTGGCACTTCGTTTCACAATTTTGAAAAAAATTGGTCTAAACTTGTTTTTTTTTTAATTTTTTTATCAAAATTTTGAGTTTGCATGCGAATTTTACAAAAACTTTTAAAGTTTACTATTTAATTTAAACCCAGGATTAAAGAAAATGTTTCTGGCTTTCAAAGCCGGTATAGTACTTTATTGTAAGTGTTGCCGTTGTTGTTGTTTTTATTTTTTTTCATTTAAAGTCATTTTTTTTAAATTGCCCCTACCTCCTAAACGGTGCAAGATAGACCCAGATAGAATGCTTGTTTTTGATCCCTCTATAAGAAATCGTTATCAATTTTTGGCGCCCAAGTTATAGTACTCTCCCCCTTAACTCAACTTTAAACACGATTAGATTTAACAAGAAGTCCTTTAACCTTTGTAGATTCTTTTCTTGTGCGAAAAACTCAAACCTACATTTTTGGCGCTAAATCACCATACACTATGAGACAGACTGTATTATTGAATTTTCTTTCGAAATAAGTAAGCAAAATTCACAGCAAATTACTAAGTTGCAGGTCTTTAATTTCTTTATCCTTTCTTGCCAGTAGGTAAACATATTGGAAAGGCTGAATTGAGAGAATTATTAGCTTTTAAAGTATGCTTAACTTGATTTCAGAAAAAAATATTCCTACAAAAGTACTCTTTTACATTCCTATCCAGTGTTGAATTATTAAACATTGTCTGAATAAAAACAGTAAGCAAAATTCTCCGTTGCATACACGGGTTATTATTAATGTTTCTATTTACATGAATATACTTTTCTATTATGAACTGCCGTCGTTTGTTTGTGACGAAGATGTTACATAAGACTTCGGTTGAATATACTTCAATAGAATGTCTCATTCATCGGTAATCAAATATTTGATGATATTTAACGTTACTTGAAAAATGAAATTGATACTCAAGAACAGTTTTTAATATGAAAAAGTATGATTTGTTCTGTTGTCTATGCAATGACTTGATTTCGTTGTCTATCGAAAGTGGCGCGAGCTCACGCAATTGAAGGGCAATTAAATTATAAACAAATAATTGTGAAATGTGTGTTTTGTTTAGTAGCACTGATAAATCATGTACAGTAGCGAGCACAGAAAATGCAACATGAAAAAAAACCACATCTCTTTTCAGTTCTTCGTCTTTTGCAACAGGAACAGAAACCCAGCAAATTGATCAATAAATTGCGGCAGCAATCCTTTTCAGAATTTATTCAGCGTTTAGTGTGAAGATGTTCCGCGGGTATTTCATTGTATCAAACTTCTTTGAGCACGTCATTGATCACTTTGAAAGAGGTGGGCATTTTGCTCTTGATTTTCAATGCCAAATTGTGTGAACGATTTTCAATAGGTCTAAGGTCCCGCGAATTACCTTGCTAGTGAAGCATGGATCGATCATAAATTCTTTAATCTGTGAAAAAATTGATCAGATTTTTTTATTCTGTTGAGTATAATTAATCTGGGATCAGAGCAGAGCAGTACCGAGAAAGTGCCTTACCATTTTGGAATGATGACACGGAACAGAGACATCTTGCATTATCAAATCGCCGGTCTCTGTGAAATGTATATCCTTTGACGGTACAAAATGACTGTTCAAAATATTTTTGTTTACTTTAGACTTTACATTTGCTTTTACGAAACATAAATCTCCTATTCCGTGGTAGGGAAAACACCCCCATTTCATTTGGCCGGCTGGATACTTTACAATGTGCTGAAAGTAATTTTAAGTAAAGCGCGCTCCAGCTCTTCGCGGCACGTACTAGAATCTATCTGATCCGGAAATGTTGAATTCGCTCTCATTGGAGAATATGACTTTTCTCCAATCGATGTCTGTCCAATTTTGTCATTTTTTTTGCCGAGATTTCATCACCTTCTATAATTTGTACCGCTGTTGCCAACCGGTTCCTCATAGACAGTCGGTGTAGGACTCGATCACTCGCCTAAGATGTCTAGTGAATCCTTCCTGCCCACTTGTTGCATCCAACCTCTGTATAATTTCAGTAACAGTCAACTTTTCCCACTTCAAAAAGTGCAATTACTCGACGTTTTTGGTCTTCGGTCAATTGTTTATAATTTGATATATTTTATAAATTATCTATTTTTCCAACACCACGTATCACTTCAAAAAGCTAAAATCTCTAATTGACTTATTATGCACTTATAGAATTAAAAAGAAAAAGTCGCTTCCTTAAAATTCTTTAGGATTTTTCAGCGAAAAATGGGTGTTGCACTTTCTTTGCTCGCTACTGTATGTTCATAATGTTTTGTAATACAAACAGTTGATAAAAGAAGCAGTTCATATGCAATATCGATTCGTGTAAACAAATATTAATTGCATATATAGTGTTGACATAGAAATGCAGTTAGAAAAAATCACTGATAATGATAAGAGAAGATAAAACCCATGTGACTGTCGCTGCACGTGGCTTCACCGGACAGTTTTTGTTATTATTTTTATGTGTAACGTCGAAGAAGATAATTTTTTATCAACTTCCAGTTTGTTTCATTTTGCTTCGTCATCCACTGTTTAATAAGACTCAATTTCAAACTAAGCTTATCAAAAGGATAAACGTAAACAACTTTTGCTAATGTATAACACTAATGTTTAGATAAATCTTGGCAAGGCTCTCAGTGTTTATTATATTATTTGTGCTGGGATGAATCAGTTTTGCTAGCACAGTTCTTTAAGAGGGCAAACGAGCGATCATACACTAGCCACTTTCATGTTTCATGTTATTTCCACTGTTTGTTTTTGATCATTGTCCAAATTTCGTCCCTTTCATTTGACTGGATAATCTGGCCAAAATCAATCAATGGCTTTTCGAATTGACGATCCTAGTCTTGGAAGGCTGTATTGGCATTTGAAAAAGCTAGTTTATGGTAACCAACGCCTTGCAAGGTCTCTTGATGATGTGTTCTCGTCAAATGACAAGTTTTCGGTTGAACATAAACTGCAAGAACTTCACTGAAGTTAAATTCCATTACAATTTTCTCAAATTTTTTTCACTACTTTGGATAAAATTTGTGGCAAACATCTCTTTCATCTTATTTAGATCAACATTGTTTCTTCTGCTAAGTTGGAATACCTTATTGTCAAAACTTAGCAAGGCTGCAAACAGCTTGTCTCTATGAATGCAGTAATATGTGGCCTTAAAATCTTAACAAGTGTCTACTTGGAACTCTGTAGTTTTTTACGTTCTACCATGATGCTTTTATTGATCGTTTTAAAAGCGCGCTGAGAGCGACCAATCAGGTTATTATAAGTGATCTAAGTTAGTATGTCGGTTAGTAACGTATCCAATTTTAACTTAAATAACCTCCAATCAACAATAAAAGGTAATATATAATCGTTGAAGAATTAATTGTAGGTTGAAATCGTTCAATAAGGTCTACTTTCTACCTATGCTCACGCTCTCGTTCTGTTTTCACATATTTTATTCAATTGGATTTTTTTTATTTTCATTAACAGGAAACACACATATTACACGAATTCAACAGAGATCTGTACGGATGCATACTAAAAGTGTGCGTTGTTGGATACCTGCGACCTGAAAAAAATTTCGACTCACTGGAAGCTTTGATTGCCACAATCAACGATGACATCCATCAAGCCAACAAACTTCTAGATGAACCGAAAAACAAGCATTTCAAAGATTCAAGTTTCTTCAAAGTATCCTCTGACAATAACGGAACCACCAGCAAACTCAACGGACAAGCATAAGTTTAAAACATAATTTCAAATTCCTGGTTACTTAATTTATTATCATAGAAAATGGTATTTTATCGCTTTTGCCCACTCATGTACAAATAACGATAATACAATTTAAATAAACGAAAACTTAGTGCAATGTTATAGCATGTTTTGATAGTCTTGTATCTCAAGTTCCTTTTCGACGATTTGACTGAGCAGATTCTCCAGCGTTTCCTGTAGTCGCTGCTTCAGTGTTGGGTTTTGAATCGATGAAATCTCTTGCGATTTCTGTGATTGCTGTACCTTCAGATCGTCGCACTGGCGTCGAAGTTCAGATATCTTAGCATTGACTTGTTCCCTGGTCATTTGTGGTGCTTCGTTCGAGTACTCGTCATCGGACTCGTTACGTTTTTGTTCTTCATAGAAACCACTTGGGCCGGCTAGGCTGGAAGAGGAACCTCCGAACGATTTAGATGGATCCTTTGGACTACTGAACATGGACTTGTTGAACTCGGTAACAATCTCTTTGCTGTTGTTTAGACCGCTAGTCATGGAATACTCCTCAGACATTCGGCTGTCGTCAGCTGAGAGACGAGACGTTTCCTCGATGTCACGCCTGACAGGACGTTCATCGTCGGAGGACGATACTTCTTCGCCGAAAATATCGTGTTCGCCAACGCCACGCATATTACTTGGCATTGATGAGGGAGTTTCCTCCTCTCCCTCTGACTCGACGTTAATATCTTTGTTCGAGTCGTTAAGCATTTTGTCGTCTTGGAGAATCTCATCATTGTCCATCGACTGATCTTTAGAGTTAAGCAAACTGCCGGATTTCTCGTCATCTTCGTTTATAATCTCATATTTAACGTTGACTGCATCGTTGTCCACGCGCAACAGTCGTTTCACTTCTTTTTCTATTTCTGGCGCTTCAACGTATTTTTTCTTCAATGTCTTTCGGAATCGTCTTTTGCGCACATTTTTACAAGGTGGAGTAATGCCGTGTGGCCAGAGAAACTTCTTGTCAACCTTGTTGGGGTCCTTCTTCTTGGCTTTGTTGGGTGATTCTTCCTCGGGTACTGGAGCGTCAGGTTCCTCCTTACAGATCATCTATAAAAGCCGACAAACTACGGTATTTCGAAATTCAACAATTGATAATACATACAATTTGACATATATCGGCGGTCTTGTAAAAGCTCTTGTTGTCAATTGTTTTGAGGCATTCCATTATGGTGGGTAAATCAACAATTTTTGCATGAAGCAACCAATGATCAAATCTTACCTCACCATAGCGTAAGTCGCTGTCCATTTTAATGGCAAGGCGATCCTTAAGGTTACCCGAAAGTAGTGCTTCATGGAGCAATTTTGATGGTTCCTAAAAAGAAAAGTTATGTGGAGTAGGGCAAAATATTGATGCAGTCTATTTCAGACCTCGGGAATTCTCAAAATAAATTGATTTTCAAGTTCAACTCCATCGTCCCTTGGTTTGTTGTCGTTTTGTTTCTTTTCCGGCTTTTTCTCAAGCATTATTTGTTCCAATGCAACGTTTACCAATTTTTTAATAATAATTGTTCTTCCTTTGACAGTTGAAATGAAAAATGACAGTTGTTGAAATGTCATCAGCGACGTGTGATTTCATAGCGGATGCGATTTCTTGTTAGTACTAAAAGCAGATGTCCTAATAGATAGGTTAGCTCGAACAGATTTTTTTTTTATTTTAAAAAATTAACGAAAATAAGAACGGTAGCATGCAAAAATTGATTCCTTGAGACTTACTTATGCACAGGGGCTATAATTTAGAAAATAAGTACAAAATAATAAATTCGTGTGGTCTGAAAATTTGGTACGTTCCCTACAAATAAATAGATTGTTTGGTGAGTTAAAAGTGTGAAGCCTTTTTGCAATGAATTGGCCAATATCTATGTTCCTTCTTACCCGACACATCCGTTCTCACCACTAATTAACTGTCTTTCTATTCACAAGAGAGAATCGCTCTGAATTATTCAAAATGGTGATCGAATTTGGAATCCGGCAAAAACTGATCCGGTTATAATGTACACCGCTGAAAACACAAGATTTACATTGCAGTTTCGATCACGAACTTCCGGTAAATGTTGACTCCACAAACGACGCTTGGTGGACATTTAATGAAGACTCATCCTAGCTTAATGAAACTTTTTTTCAACGGATATACCGTCCTCTTTAGGTGGAGGGCTTATGTTGGACAATGTTCAACCACGAAGTATAACAGTTCAACAATGATGTAATGTGATGTGAGTCCGAAAGGCAAAAATCCGTCAATTATTCGGACACATCAACCTCATCGGTTCAAGCTAAAAGCTTCTCAAAATCTGAGCCACCAGTTTCACAAAAAAGGTAAGACCGAGTCTCTAGTTGGATCAATCAATCGTGCATGCTTGAAGCTTGATCTTACGTGAAGATCGATGGCCTCATAAGCGGCCAAAAAAGATCGGTAAAAAAGGAAACTTCTTATAATACTGTTACATGAAGTAAGGCTTCCTTTAATAAAACTTGTATTTGAATAAAAAAAAATTGTTTTTATGCATGGGTTCTGGTACATGTCCTTTAGAAAGTGGTGCTATCACTCTATTATCCTTGGTGGTGAATGACAGAAGAGCCTTTAATTGTTATCATATTGTGTAATAAGAACCAAGCCTCTTCGAGTTGCATCGACTTTTATACCTACGAATGTTAAACTGTTCCGTGAAGTGAACTTTAAATAACTTGCTTTGGTGCCGGTAGAATCTTGTATGCCTATTGCAGTACTTTTTCGCGGATATATATCATCAGCCCTTGAATGTACATATTTCCTGTAAGCCTTTTTATCATTTTTAGACTTCTCCCTGCAATTAAAAACACTTGAGCATGTCCGTGTAGGAAAATCGGTCCCAAATATATAAATCCAACGTATGATATGGGGGATCTTTAAGGTATTCATGCATTTAAGCTCAAAACGTACAGCTCAGTTGGTATGACGTTTGAGCGCTGTATCCCCAAGGCATGTATATATAAGAGCAAATTAAAAACAAATATATATTTGGGAATATGCGACCGCATTCGATGGTTCGTTCGAAACTTTCTGGGGCAAATTTTCGGACTATTCGCCAGACTTGAACGGAACTGTTGGTGTTATAGGAAATGATGAATTGCTCTTAATCAAAATCCTAGTCTTTAAATACAAAATTGTTTTTTTCATAATTTGTTGCTGATATTTGTAGACATTTTTGCCCGCTTTAATGAAAAACTTTCTGTCCTGAAAAATTGTACATGCCTTCTACTATTTACAGAAGCGGTAGAGAAATGTTGATTAATATAAAACATTGATTACATTAATCAATCTGAATGTTATAGGATTTCGCAATGGATTACAATTAATTTCAAAATATCTCTTAATAATAAAATGTTCTAAAAATCGCTATCACAGACAGATGTCGCTGCACGGTAAAAGAAAAATTCAAGCTCTTCTATCTTCACTTAAAAAATGGCTACTTCCTTTTCCGTACTAGCTGTGAAAGAAGAAACATGCCGGTGGGTGCAAATTTATCAAAAAAAGACATTTTTATGCCATTTAATGTGAAAATAGAAAGTTTTCGTTTATCCCAATCCAAAGTGCTCGTTCCTGTTCTTATAATGAACCCATAAAATTAGTTTTAAACCTTTGTTTTGTGGCAGAAATCATTAATGAAAGTTTGACAGATGTGCACATGGCACTATGTTTTCAGTGAATGCCAAGTGCTTATAGTCTCTTAAAAAATAATATTCAATTTGAGCCTAGTTCAGAAATTTGCTTAAAATATCAGTGGCTTGGATGATTTAAATTTTGATGAAAAAAATTCATAATGAAGTTAACAAGAAAATGGACTATTTTCACAACGGCAATAAATTGTACTCGTGTATGTTTACTAATTGTTTTGGTTCGTTCGATTGCAGCTAGCAAAAGATTTACTGCACCCATTGCCAGCTGAAGAGAAACGCAAGCACAAGCTTAAGCGTTTGGTCCAGCACCCGAATTCCTACTTCATGGACGTCAAATGCCCAGGATGCTATAAAATAACCACAGTTTTTAGCCATGCCCAGGGAACTGTTGTGTGCACTGGTTGCTCGACGATTCTCTGCCGGCCAACCGGTGGAAAGGCTAAGCTCACAGAAGGTCAGTTAAAATAATTGTTTGATATTCATCCAAAAAAATCTTAAAATTACTTTTTTTCGTTTTTCAGGCTGCTCTTTCAGAAGGAAGCCGCATTAAGTGTACTGTTCTTTAATAAAAAAATCATTTCATTTGCGAGTGTCACTTTTTTCATTCGTCTCAACGAGAATGCTTTGTAAAAAATGGTTGAAATGTCTGAAAATGAGAAAATAAGAACTTTTTATTTTATATCTTGAGCGTACGTGTATATCAATCGACATGCCTGATTAAAAGGAAATAATTGGAGTAATGCGGTTATCGTTTTCTTGTGCTGTTGTGTTGAGTGCAAATTCTGTAAATTCAGTGTTTGGCATCGTCCAAAAACGACGTTGCTACTCGAGTTATACTTTTTCATCGAAATGGTTTCGTCCAATTTTGAACTGGTCGGATATTGTTCAGCAAGAAGAAATTGATACATTTCGCTTCGCGCAGATTCGACTTATGCCAATGTTAGCTCAATCACGGAGTCGGTAAAAGGAGGTTAATTCCACTGTGGCATTCAAGATAGAGTTTTTTTTATTACCTTCCGTTGGTGCTATTTCGCAGACTACAAACCGAACCATTGATGGCCATTTGCTGTTTGTTCTTATCACAAATCTTCTGAGGTGCTTCAATGCGCACAAAAACGATCAGAGTATTTCCATCAAGCTTCGCTATGGTTTTCTGCAATGCACGGCGGAATTGGGAATGTTATCGACTTGCGAAATCATCGAACTAAAAGAAACTCAGCGAAAAGGTACCAACGCCGATGGATGTGCATTTGAATCTCTTATCTTCTCTTTCGCTTTGTGTTATCTACAGGTTAGCTTCAAAAGTCTACCGTGCGTTGACGTTGAATACGATCTAAAGAAAAATTTTATTCGGTGTGGATTCAAACTATTTAGCGAGCCGTTGGTATGATATGCTCACGGTCGATTTTTTTACATGAGTACTAGTTGACTTAATACCAGGACAATCTAGTCCAGGTACCATCTCTGATACGAGGGCTGTGATTCGGAGATCCTCTGCTGGAGCATTACTGTCCATTCACTCGATGTGGCCGAGCCAGTGTAGTCGTATTTTTTATTTTTGGACTACATCCACATCTTGATACAACTCATAGAGCTCGCGGTAATATCTTCTCCATTCGTCCTCGCACACGGAACCAAATATTCTGTCTTCGTGCTTACCATCCAGCACTCGGCTCCATTTAATTTTTTTTGTTTATTTTTCCACCTTGCAATAACATCTTTTTCTGTAGTATAAAAAAAACTTAAAAGTCTCGTTGGTTGATGTGAATATTTGTTCGGTCGTCGATCTGCCAGGCTGGATGCCACACTGGTACGTGCCGAGTAGTGTGTTGCAGAAAGGAATCAGAAATTCACACAGTACGTTGTATAAGATCTTATAAGCGATATTATGCAGGGATATGCCTCGAGAGTTCTTAAAAGACATAGAATCGCCTTTTTTGAAGATTGGGCATATAGAACTGATATTTGGTAGATGGACCCTACCAAAGTCTCGCCACCTTGGTTGAAGAGCTCCGCTGGTAGGCCATCAGAGACGGCGGTCTTGTAATTCAGCTTTTTTATAACTGAGCCAACCGCTTTCAAACTGAGAGAATGGATGGGTTCTGTACCGACTGGATGCGGGTTCTCTTCTTGACCTATCACTCTCTCTACCTGTTGCCCATAAAGCAGCTGCTGGAAATGCTGCTCAAATACATCTACTATCCGCTGTGCTTCTGTGACTACATAGGTTCCTTCACTGTCTCGAAGATTTTCTTCTCATTCTCGGCAACGTCTTTGATGATGTCATGATACTGGTTCAACAAACTGTTGGCGTTTGTGGATGGATGTTTTTTTGAGACTAACAGCGGCGAGCAAAACTGGACAACCAAAATAAGAAAACCTTAATATCTGTTGTAATTCATATTTTTTATACTTTTTTTGTTTTTTTTGGCGAATTGTTTGGCTTTAGTTCTTTTATTTTGTCCAAAGGCTATTAATTTTAATGACACTGCTTACTCTTTTGTCATGCTTTCTACCAATTTTCAATAACTATTTATACTACCTTAAACGTATATAGGCTGGCCAAAGCTGACAGTGCATGCTATCATTGCCATAAGGGCGCCAAATTGTTAATAAAGGACGTTATACTCGTAATCCAACCACCGATAGTTTCGATATCCATATTGCCTAACGATATCAGCTCTGTCGCCGTCTTATACCGCCCTACTAAACCTAAGAATCTTCGTTGAGCTACGTGCTACGTCTTGGTCTTAGTTGACTTGCCCGTCTGCAGCTTTTCGGGCCACGTGGATGATAAACGGTTCCGCTAATTTATTCTGGACCAGACGCATAAACTACAAGCAAATTTTGAATTGTTTTTAGGAAAGCGTTTAGGTTGCTGATCCCGATGGTCGTATTATGGTGCGTAGTTTCTTATGAAGTTAAAAGAACTTTGTAACATTAATAATGACTTGTTAAAAAAAGGCAACACGTAACTTTGACTGTTTCTCTGTTGGCTGAACCAAATAAGGAATCTAAAATCGATATTCTTCTTTTAACAAAAGCGAACACGTACTTTTCTACTTTCTGCGGTTATGAAATTTCCTTTTGTAATAAAAGGGGATTGGAAAGTTTTCAGTTTTCCACTATATTTTATTTCTTTTCCTCGCAAGTCTAAACACATGAAGTTTTGGATGTAACCAAAACAGCGAGGGTGTTCTGTATTTGAAAGGCACTTACTCCAAACTCTATTCCATCAACTATACAGAGCGGACGCTGATCAAACTAGGGAGCATTTGCAAACACATAGAGCTCACGTGTATTAACAGGAAAAGACGAGACGAATTAGAACAAAATCTTTAACAAAAATTGACAAATATTTCGGTCATTTTTGAAGTCAAATTTAAGATAATTATTTTTAACTTCCCATCAGGAGGTTCTTGTAATCGGTCCGATTTTCGAAATTCAAAATTTTTACATTTCTCCACGTTTGACGGTCCCAGTAGTCGGGTTGTGTGTGTGTACGTACGTACGTACGTACGTTTGTGCGGATTCTTTCGTACAGCCTAACTCGAGAACAATCAATTGGTTTCATTCGAAGCATGAAGCATGTGCATAAAGATC
Source organism: Orthonevra nobilis (assembly GCA_963555765.1). Lineage (NCBI taxonomy): Eukaryota > Metazoa > Arthropoda > Insecta > Diptera > Syrphidae > Orthonevra > Orthonevra nobilis. The sequence goes on along the minus strand of OY743227.1, from coordinate 48,019,943 downwards.
ACCTGAAAGGCTTTTGGTTAAATTTCACAGGGTGGTTTGAATTTTATGACGAAAAAACTGTCAAAAGAAGGAACATTTTCACTTCTTCAATTAAAATCAATTTAGTTTTCTAATAAAAAAGTTCAAAATTAATTAAATTTATAGTTTATAGCTACCTTATCAGATAAAAAAAAAGCATAAATATATACACTGCCGTTCATAAGTTTCCGGACAAATTCATATAAATTTTTTTTTCTTCAGATTTAATGCCAAAAGTTTCATCAATATTATGTTTATTTAGCCAGTTGACTAAACTAAGTAAGTTACTAACTATAGAGACTACCATAAAGACTAAAACAGTTTTTAGTTGAGTTCATTTCATACATTGATATGCCCCTTTCTCTATTTCCTGATCCAAATTTCCACGGAAGTTCTTTGAAAATTGTTTCAGAAATGTGAATCCTGTAAGTCTTTCCCATTTTTCAAGACTCAGAGTGACGTCTGCAACACTGACACATGAAAACATCCTTAGAAAATTATTTGGCCATTAGTTTTTTGTTCAAAACCTGCTCGGCTGTAGCTTGACGCTTTTTTATAGTTATCATATATTAGCAAAAAGAAGCTCATGGCGCAAATTACATGAGGCAATTGAATTTAAAGCAAAAGCATCGAGAGAAACCTAAATGAGAAAGTTAAAATACATGGATAAAACTGCATTACTCGTATATTGCAAGGAAGACCATAACATCCGATTAAGTTTGTTTTCCACTGTTGTGGTTTTAAATCATGAACCCAATCCTAGAGGTCTTTCCAGAAAATGACACAGAGATGAAAAAATCTTTCGGAATCGGCGTGGAAGATCCTATCAAAATCTGCAAAGAAAACTGGATTGAATGTGATCCTCTTTAAGCCATATATTTACCAGACAGAAAAAGATCCTTTGCTGAGCAGTTACCAGCTCGGAAGGAAGAGGTGGTGGAAATCTCTGGATTGAAACTATGTACTTTTGAACCCTTTCAAAAAGGACATAAAGTTAATCCTTAATATTCCGAGCAGTGGTTAATATCTTCCAAAGAAAAGCAATCAAACAAATTTGATTGATTAAAAATAATTCCAAAAATACATGAAGTTGAGATAAGCAGTTATTCCTCAAACTCTTAAAATATGAATCCCTATAAACAGAGTTCTTACAAAATGTAATACTTTTGAAACTAAGCTATATAATATGTCATAATTCTGGCTGTCTGATTTATAACACTTTATTGAAGAAGTTGAAAAACAACTGCCAAAAGCAAATTCAACTTCCAATGTTAAAGTTGTTGTTATGAAATCGATTTTCGTAACTCTAAATTTAAAATATCTTATCTTCACGTTGAGTTGGATACTCTTAGAGGGATGACTGGCTAAGATTTTGGGTCGTTGGTCCTATATTACAGTCGAAAATGCTTTCATTGAGTCGTTTAATGCAAGCCATGGACAGCCAGCCAGCAAAAATAATTATCTCAAGCTTACAGACCCCAAACCGAAGCCTACTATATCATAGTAGAATTGCAGTCAATGCTGAGGACATGGAAGAACCAACAATGCCATCTACCTGACCTAGACGAAGTACAGATAGCAAGATAGAACTTCTAAAAGCGGCGGCGATGACTTAGTTGGGAGTATGCACCAACTCATCTGCAATACATGGTCAGAAGAAAGCATACGAGATGAATGAATTCTCAGTATTGGCTGCCCAATCCTGAAGGAACGAAGCCAATTATAGAGGTGTCAATCTCCTCAAAATTACCTTTAACATCTTTTCCGCCGTATGATGTGAACGTCTGAAGCAGTTCGTCAACATCGGATAGATCCGTATAAATGTGGTTTTCGACCAGAAAAGTCCACCATAAACCAAATATTAAAATAACGGCAGATCTTGGAAAAAACCCAGGAGCGCCAAGTCAGTACGCACCACCTTTTGATCAATTTCAAGGTTGATTTTGGTGTCTGTTTCGTCCACAGAGATGAGATTTATGAAGTCACATCTAGGTTTGGCATCCCTGCCAAGCTCGTACTTTTGTGCAGGATGGCGATGGAGAAATCAAGCTGCTCCATTGAGGTCGGCAAAGACGTCAGCGACCCACTTGATGTCAAACAACATTTTAGACAAGGTGATGCACTGTCATGCGATTTCTTCAACATCATACTTGGGACAATAGTGCAAAAGAACCTTGTCAACGCCAGAAGGCAAAAAGAGGCATATGCTGTCATAGAGAAAGACCAAACCCTGATCAGAACGTTACCATAAACAGCTATAACTTTGAGGTAGTTGGGGCTTTGTCTATCTTGGCTCCGCTATAAATACAGATAATAACATCAGCGCTGAGATCAAACGAAGAATATCTCTAGCTATTAAAGCTAAGCCCTCTTTCGAAGAACTGAAGTGTCGCTCCATGAGACCAATATCATCCCCGTCCTTCTATATGGTGTAGAAGCATGGATACTTTCAAAAGCGGATGAAGGCCCCGTTGTTTCGAGAGAAAAGTGTGATCTTTTGTCCCATCTGCATTGACGGAGAGTTGAGGAGAAGATTCAACAACCAATTGACTTAGCCAAAAGGATACAATACCAATCCTACGTGGATAGTAACGCCACCTCAAGTTAATAATTAAATGATTAATGACAAAAAAGTCCAACCAGCTAACATGTTTAAAAAAATGGTAAAAATTAAATTATTTCTGCAGTCAAACCAAAAATCTAATTTTCCTTTAGTATCATAGATTATGGAAATATGTTAGATAAATTGAAATATGTTTAGCTATCAAACTTTTCAATCTTGTGCACAACATTAGATAAATTTTACTAAAGCAAAAACGATTATTTCCAATTTGTTGTCTTGATCACTTAAAAGAAAACTTTCGTAAGTAAGTAATTACCGAAATGTTGAATTAAAATTGATATTGAATACTTAACTTTACCTTTATAGCAGCTTACCATTCCCCTACTTATCCGCATTTCAAGTAATAAATGTTATAGAATTTTAACTGAACTAGATAAATTTGCTAATGATTCAACTCAATTATTATAATCTCATACCTTATATTTCAACATGAATTTGTTTTAATTTAGATTTAATGTTTATATTTATATTTTTAATTTATTAGTCTAATATGTTTAATTCAATTTAACCAACGTATTCTTTACATCGCTAATCTTTCAAAGATTTATAAGTATTTCTTACTATGTTAGCATGTACATAATAAGTATACCGTTTAATCTATACTATCGACGCAAATCGTATTTTATATGATTCAAAGATGCGAAAACAAATATAAACTTACGGGGAGCTAAAAAAAATGAGTATCTTACAGATGATGTTGGGAACAAATTAAATAGCACCTTAATGTTTTTTTGTTTATCATGAGATGGGAAGTTCATGGTATGGGCAGGTCTACTCGCACCCAAACCAATTTTCCATTTTATTAACAAATTTGTAGTGGAGGACGATATTTAAATTTCTATAATGTAGTTAACAAGATAAGTTCATGAAGTGAATGAACGAAGTAAAACAGCTTATTTGTTGTTACCAACATGACATTAAATAATAAAAAAAAATATAATAATAACTGACTGCTGCAACAAAACAGAGTTCATCGTCAGAATGTATCTTCTTTCAAAGAGTTGAATAGATTCTTCATAATATGAATATTTCGTCACGAGGATTGCAATTATCGGGCACTTATTTGATATCATCTGAGACTCGTTCATAAAGAATGTAAGAGTTTGTAGAGAAATAAAGACACCAATAGTAAAAAACAGTTTAAATTTAAGTTTAACATTGACTTAGTTAACATATATCCAAGGATTTAACAAAGGGGATCGGAAAGAAGGATCTTTGTAGAATGTTTTGAACGTCAATGATAATAATAACTCCATCGGGGTTCGTAACTTTTTAATATCTGCCCTTTCAATAAAGTTCGAACTCTTAGGAAAACAATTTATTATTAAAATATTGTTTCAAGCGTTTTTTCTTGGGATTCTGTCCAAACCCCCTCAGTTTTTTTTAATGAAGAAATTGGCACGGGTGACTTGGTGAGCAATTGGACGAGTCCATCGGTTTCGTTTCTAGATTCGATACAGCTGTAAATAACCTGCAGTAGTTTCTTTAAGATGATAAATGTAATTTCCTTCTGTCGGATTCTTACTCTGTCTTCATGTTGACCCCTCTATCAGGTCATCCTTACTGAAACGTTCAATTTAATTTTATCCGTTAAAAAAAAAATAATTGATGCTCTCAAACTTATGAACAGTAGTGTTAGTTCATAAATTATAGTGAAACTTCGACGTTGTGAAATATGGTCTTATTTTGTCTGAGTCTTGTCGAAAATGGAAAAATAAAAAAATACAGCGAAAAAACAACGCTTTTCATAAGCTGCAATTTTTCAAATGAAGTAAATAAAGCTCTTGATTCGATGATAAAAAAAAATATTTTCCTTTACTCCATCAAAACGTTCATGCATGTGGGAATTAAAAGTCTTTTCGTCTCCGGATGACTTACAACTTTTTAGATTTGAATTGTAATGCCAGGGAAGTCGTCTATCTAAAATCGAATTAAATCAAGTTTACAGTCCTTTGGGCTTATAACGAAATACCATTTAAAAAAACAAAGAAAAACTCCGTTGCTTTTCTGGTAGAAGGAATGCCAAAGTACCCCGTAGTTCGGTTTCCTTCCACAATTCATCCATCCAAAAGTCTGATACACACCTATCCAGCACCCACCCCATTCAAAACGTTCATTTATTCTACGAACTCAAAATAAAATGTTTTAAAAAAATTCACCCCCTCCTCAAGTACCGTCAGGCGTGATTTGAATTCGTTGAACTTGTTTGTTGCTCGTGCGTAAAGACATCTCGCCAACGAATTGGTTCGAGTGTATACTAGCAGCAAGTTGATGGTCGAGAGGCGGCGGGACAAATATCTACTAAAAATTCCACGAATTATAAATTACACCTCGGCCGGATGCAGTGAAAATATTAAAAATGAATAAATTATTTCATTTTATGTAAATGTTGTGAATAGCTGGAGAAATGGAGGTGAGAAAATGTTGACGCAGTACCGAGCCGGTAAAATTTCCACCTCGTGGTTAGCATTCAAATGTAATCATCGTCGTCAATGTGTAGAATGAACCATTAAAATTTACCTGACGATCGATCATACCTTTCACTCACCATCGTAGCACTCTTTGCCTACACAATTTATCGGCAGCGCTTCAGAACTAACCTATAGAATTTCGGTTTGGAGAGCCTCCTATGCTTGTGTTGTAAATTTTATTTCCTGTTTCTTTCCGCGACACTCCATTCCATTCTATTCAAGGAGGACACTTTACCAGGAGAAACTTTCAAGTCGACTGATGAAAGTAGGTAAATTAAAGTGCGGGTCTATATTCAGGAACGAATGAAAATGGAAATAATGTACATAGGTAGGTTACCATTGGGAGCAATTTTCTGTTAAGATAGTCGGGAGAAGATATCCGAAAGAATTGCCTTAAGACTCGCCTAAGATTACTCTTGACCTCAAAACAATTGTGTCTTTACGGAGGAGGCTGTTGTCACATAGAGCGCCGAGCTTACGGAATTTTAGTTCACTCAAGCATGTTCTGTGAATCCAATCCAAACTTAATTTTCATGAAAGAAAAAGCAATTAGAAATTGTGACTGCGTCTGCAGTCAATAGTCTAGTCTAAGCAGCAGGACTTTAACAATTCATAAATCCTAGCACAAAATTTCTCAGGTAAGGTAAAAGTTTTCTTTCAAAACATTACCTGTATCGCTTTGCCGGCTTCTTAAAACAGCGATAAAAAAAGGAATACGGGAAACCCAATCCAAATGGGTAGGAGAAAAAAAAGTTAGAATAGCGTGAACGCTTCCTTGGAAGAAATAATGAAGAAGATCCAGGATGGACCAGCCAAATTTCGAGAGAGAATTCAGGGTTTCGATCCATGAGAAGCTCTCCGACATCGACGTCCTCTACGAGAGTATGTCAGCATACTCTTCAGACGAAGAAGTAGAAGAAGAAGAAGACATATGGATGTAAGAAGGGATTCCATCCGAGTACGAAGGCTCATCCTTTGAGGAAGAGGACGAGTTAAACAAGACAATTGTACAGAAATAACAGGAGGCCGATAGCGGATAATCAGAAGAAGAAGAACCATTCACATTTGCTAAAGCGAAAAAACGGAAGAAGTCGGACTCATCCAGTTCAACAGACTTTTCAAAGAAAAAAGCCAACATCACCCAACGTTCCATCATTAGCAGAAAAAAAACCCAGCGTGGAACCACCGAAGAGAATATTTTTAATGCCACCGATTATTTGTTTCGGCCTCAATGTTGCAGATTTAAGTTCACTCAATGGGATTTTATGTCGTCCAGGAAATTCAGGAAGAACTAAGGTCAGAAGGAATTCATGTCATAAAAGTAAGCCCATGTAAGAGCCGAGCGGATAGGAAATTCAATAAATTCAATTTGTAGACCACAGGGATCATGCAGTGTAAGAACTGGCAAAGGTTTGACCACGTTGCAAGCAATTGCAGAATGGCGTACAAATGCATAAAGTGGAAACTGTTCAAGGAAAACGAAAGATGAGGAGGATTTTGGCACCAACTGCCAGAAAAGCGGACATCCAGCAAACTACCGAGGTTGTCCAAAGTACAGAGAGCAGATGGCGGAGAAAAACACAATGACACGAAAAAGGAGGAGGAAAGCCAACAATCAAAAACAGAAAACAAACCCAGCAACGAAGTTCAACATCTTCAGTGACGCTGAGAGGCAATTCTGGACGGATCTACTAACCTTGGTCCAAAAAGCCAAAGAAGAATTGCCTAGCAACTACGGAAGCCTAGATGGAAAGGCGAAGACAATGATATTAGGGCAACTGATATGCAAAGTATGCTTGTACAAATTCAATGTACAAAATATCTAGAAGGATTTCTTTGAATATGTTCCTCAAGTCAAAGAAACAATGCAATTTCAATGGATTGACTAGGATGGAGACAACTGCTGTCATCACCAAGTTGTCTGAACACAAAACGCTATTGGCCATTTCAGTTTACCTTCACAGTAATAATTCTAAGGCAAACATGAAGAAAAATCTCGATTTCATAAGTATAAAAGCCGGATGTCAAACCTACTGCTTTATTGGTGGTAACTTCAACGCTTGGCACACAATGTGGCAAGACAACACAAGCTCAGCGCACGGTACTAAAAATAGTGAAACGGCTCTTGGATAATTGTTATCAGCACTCATTTGTGATTGTCTCGCAATCCCAACCAACATTCCCATGCACTCTATCTATGTTGGAGTTCTTCTAGGTTAGTACAAACCTAATCAATATCTTTCCAGAATTTTGCACTCTGACTACTTGGCTATTGAACTAAATATTCGTCTGCTCGATCCCAGATTGAAGGCAACATACTGCTTTGGGCTTTTCTTTGTGCTAGACATTTCTGGTATACTGATGGCTCAAAAATGGCAAATGGAGTAGGTGCCGGTGTCTATGGACCCAACACTAAAATCTCTATGCCCATGGGAAAACATCCAAGTGTTTTCCAGGCTGAAGTACAAGCCATTGAATGCTGTGCCATAGAAAACCTTGCAAAAGGTTATAAAGGGGCCAGAATTCTTATACATAGTAATCAGACAGGCAAATAGCGCTCAAGGCACTGTCGTCCAATCTAGTGGAATCCAAATGTGTCAAAAGCTGCTACGACGCCCTACAATTCCTGGGCCGACATAACAAAGTAAGGTTAGGATGGGTTCCAGGTCATCATGGAATCGAGGGCAATGAAATTGCGGACGAACTAGCCAGTGCTGGATCTAAAACTTGTCAGGAATCTTTCTGTGGCATAAGCTGGACTACGGCCACAGGTCTGACCAATAGGTGGGAAAACAGGCTACGCATTGCCCACGGGAGAAATCTACCGGGACTCAGACAATCTAAATTACTAATCAATCGCTGCTCTTACAGAGAAATCTTTAATCTCAGCAAGGAGAACATTAGAAAGCTCGTTAGCTTCCTCTCAGGCCATTGCCGCTTGAGATCACATCTAACTAAACTAGGGCTCAGTACAACCACCGAATGCCGACTCTGTTTCGAAGACGACGAAATGGCGGTACACATTCTCTGTGAATTTCCAGCTCTAATATGGTAAAGAAGGCATATCTTCCTTAAAGAGATATGCTCCCCATTGGACATTAGACAATCCAAGGCTAAAGACATTCTGACTTTCATCAGAAGCCTAAACAAACTCCCCAAGATACAAAAAGTCTTTTCCTTCAGGCCGCAGTGTCCCCCTCTTGGGCAGGGACAGATATTATAAAAAAAAAACAATATTCGTCTTTTTGGAAGGATAATGACTACACGTCCAACTCCAATCCTTCCCACAAACTTCAAAAGAATAGACTGGAGAAAATTTTTAAATTTTTAAAGAAATCAGTCACCAATACGGATAGATCAAAGGCAAAGACAAAGAACTTTTCAACAACCGGGGTACCATCACAGCTTTAAGAAATAGGATAAGAAGATGGGAAGCTCATGGTATGGGCAGGTCTATTCGCACCTCAACCATTTTTTTCCACTCTTTCTTCAATTTCAGCTGAATGTTTGCTTGGCTTTTTTTGGGTTGTAAGGTGGGCTTTGTTTTGTGTCATAGTTATACAAATGGTTGACCACATGGTGGTACAATGGTTTGAGCCAAGATAGCCTTCATACCCTCGCATTATTGTCTATTGAGTCCATATTCGTGCTAGAAGTTCTTAACAATGATAAAATCGACGTTTTCCGCGAACCAAAGCGAAAAGGAAGAAATTAATGCCATAAGTTTAAAAAAAATTATTTTTCCTATAAAAAAATATCTATTATTATATATGGAATCATGTTTAAAAAAATATATGTTAACCAATAAAGAGTTATAAAAAAACTAAAATTTGTTAATTGAAATTAATAATAATAAGATAAATAATACTGGCAATCGCTTTTACATAAAAAAAGGGCGGCGAATCGGTAAGGACCTGTGGCGACATCAAACAAAGTATTTTAGACTTCTTTACGTCTTTTGCGATGTTTTCTCAACAATAGAATGGTCTAGAAAAAAAAATTAAACATAAATATTCGACGATTTGCTAAAAGTGTTTTTTTTTAACTTTTTTTTAAGCTTTTGCTATTTTTTTATCCAGCATATTGAACCTTTTTTTTTATTAAAAACTGAAGAAACTGCAACTTTTTTGAAAATTTGAACGCTTTATTATAAATTAAAACTATGCCAAAAATGTCGAAAGTAGTCCAAACTCCAAAATGCAATAAAATTAGATCCGTCGTTTTAACCTTAAACGGCAGAGCTGAAGAATATATTTGCTTAAAGCTCACCATACTTTTTCCTTGAAATACATTTCTCCAATTTAAAGCTTTATTTTTTCTGTCGAAAAATCACTTAAATGGAACTTGGTATTCTGCTTTCGTTTCCTTTGTTAATACTTTGTCTTAATCTGTTCATCACGCTGATGCTGATGGGAGTTCCAAATATCCTGAAGGATATCTGCCTCGCCGTCTCCATGAAAATATTAATCAGTAGGAAACGTTGGTGTTAGGTGATCACCTCTTGATGATCAACTGCTATCAATTAGAAACTTTTTTGCTTAGAACATCATTGAAGAAGAAATTGGAGCATTCTTGATCATGCGACAGACATAAGAACGTACGTGTAGCTCTTCGCAGATCCAAAGCGGCTTTTGCAATGAAAGACAATGTCACAGTTCTACAATAACAACAACCCCATGAGGCCTTAACAAAACTAAAAAGTATAAAAATATATCCAGTTCCCGAATGCCGTGCCTATTTTTGAAATTGCGGGTCCATCCAGTGCTTGCCTTAAGGGGGTATTCTAGTCTAGAGGCATGAATTTCATGTAATTTTTGAAGTGTCATAAAAAAAGGCAATTAATTTTTTTACAATCCTTTGTTTTATAAGTTTACATTACAAGAATACAGAAAAAATAAAAAAGTAAAAAAAGTTGAAAATTTCAAAAATTAGCAGTTGATGAAGTGGGTGTCTCAAAAAATTGGCGCGTAACCATACCTACGATTTCAACCCTCCTAGCAAGTTGGAACGATTTTTTTCACAAAATGGAGACTGCCTGAAAAAAAAAACAATTTTTGTACCACTTTTTTTGACTTTTTCGAATTTAAAAAAAGAAAAGTAATAGAAATTTGGGGATGGGGATAGTTCCAGACATAGACAAGTCTATAAAGAAGACTTTCTAAAAACTTTAGCTAAATCGGTCCTGTAGAACCTGAGAAATCGTGGGTATTGTTTTGAAGAAGACAGTTTCGAGAAAACGCGTTTAAAGTTTCGCGTAATGTTTTTCGCAGTCTAAGTCATGAAATGATGTTGTAGACTTACATTTATGCAGTCTGCCATTCCTGCTTCATACATTGGACCTTCCTCGACTTCGAAAAACCTATTTTCCGCGTTTCTCTCTTCATATCGAGTAGTTCTAACCTCCTTTGATGCGTTGGATGCTCGTGTCTCGGAGCGGTCAATCCGGGCGTTGTCTCGTTTCACAGCAAATAAATGAGCTTTCGGGCCAATTTTCATTCCCATAAGCTCCCTAATTTTTAAAATAAGAATGAAACCTTCATTACAAGTACAAACAGCAATAAATGTCGCTATCTCAACCATCTTAGGTTCGGAATGAATATGAACGTCCACGTGGTTTGAAGGTTAGAATTCAACTGTTAGCAGTGATACAAGTCACCTTGGGTTCTTGTATTATAACATATACAGAGGACAAAAGGTTTTACATAGTACTTTGGGTTCAGGAAGAAGGAGAATCCCCAATGTCTTTTGTTCGATTTGTTCCAACCGAACTAGTTTGCATGCCGGGTCAGCAAAATACCGATATCTCCGAAAATAATTTCAATTTTGAAAAATTCTCTTGAAGATATATTCTTAAATAGTTAAACTTTGAAAACATAATAATTAAAATCAATTTTTTTAAATTTCAAGATAAGAATATTCCCTTAAAACTAGATACACCCATATTTTCAATGAACATTCGCGCCTTTTCACATAAAATTGGTCCTAAAATCGGTTGTCCAATAGATCGTTGCTCCAGAAACCACGTAAAAACAGCATTCTCAAGCTGTTTATCCTTTGCCCTATTCATTCCTTTTCGCGATAAACATCCATCAGCATTATCCAACGCAGTAACAAAACTTAAAATTTGTTCACTGTTATTTTTAAAATCAGTTATCGTAGCCGCCCCCGACGCCATATCTATCCGGCAGTACCTTTTCGCCACACTTTTTTTTAACTGATTGATTAATTCCAATTTGTCCTTTAGGATAGGACGACACGTTTCTGCTGTGCACTCATTTTGTTTATTCGCGTATCAGAAAACCGGTTTAAACAGCGATCCGCACAATGAGTTGAAATATATCTGAACTCCAGCGAGTTCAAACTTGTAACAACAAAACAAAACCAAAATTATGTACTTGGTTTCAATTTTTTACCAAAGACCGATTCGGATAATTGGCGATTCGGTTAATCGGCGTTCGGATAATCGGCGTTCTACTGTAGTTAAATAAAAATGCATTTCAATTGAAATTAAAACACACTATCCAGCGGGCAACAATGCTTGGTGTTGCTGCGATTTTACCAACAACTGTGTTCTGCTTACACCAGTATTAATTAGCTTAAGACTTTTCGCGTTTTGGTCTGGTATTTTCGAAATGACTTGCCACTTTATCACCGAAAAAGGGTGCCAAAACTTCAAAAAACGCCATAAACTCAAGTGATTTCATGACGACCAAGTTCCACAAAGCCTCCAAAGTAAATATAAATCGGCAAAAGGGAAATAAACCTGAAGTTCCAATCCAATCTCTACAGCACTTTTCATACTGAGTGTTAAATTAATTGAAGAAAATGGCCGCCACAAGTTTATTAACTTAATATTATGTACTTTAATCTCAATTCTGACACAAAACGACATGTGATAAACAAAAGCAGTGAAATACCACGGATTAAAACAGCCGGCTTCGCCTGAACTCGAAAAGTTATAAATTTAGGATTTAACTACCATAAAACAAAGTTTACGGCCCTTAATATTTGATCTAACATTTGTGTATGTAGCGAACATGTAGAAGCTGTTGTAAACTTTCTAATCTTTTAATGCTCCGCTCATGACTTTTCGTTTAAATGGACATGTGGTGTTGGACGAGACGCCATGCCGACTATTTTCACGTGAGTCACAAACAATGTACACACATATGGTAGGTCTTTTTTTTTCTGTTTATAAAACGAGAGGGAGCTCCTTGGACGACGCTGGCATTGTGGTCTGTTCTATATATTTTTTGTCGCATATAAATTCATAATTTGGACTGTATCCAAATTGCAAATGTTCAAATGACATGAGGCGGAAATGGCGACAAGTGCTAGTAGCAGCAGCAGCAATAGCTTAAGGCCAATCTACCACCATATTCTATGACTGTTTTATACTCCTGCTTTCACTTTACTGACCTTCTTTTTCGCATTGCAGTTATCGTAGGCAGAGTGGCAGTCCCTTTCCGTAAGGAGTCAATATTAACCCTGTCACTTCCTAGTCATTTTACATGCTTCCACATTGCTAGGTCGTTCCACATTTAACACAACGAGTCATAGCCATTCATCCTTTGAGACGGAAGTGGAAAACTTTCGGTTTTTCAACATAACTTTTCAAATAATTATGTGAACTGGAAGCGATATACTGTAAACAGCTGGTTCCTTTTTATGCTTGCTGTCGGACTTCATTGCGAGGAGTAAATATGGACTGCTGACCTGCTTTGCAACCATAAATGCGATGACGATATCCCTCGTTACAGTGCGAAGAACTTACATTTAATTGCGTCTAAAATAAAGGGTCTTTCAGGTACATCAAAGGCCCGAGGCAGATCAGTGGTTTGGTTAAAGATGGCACTGCAAACAGAACGGAATGGAAAATCAATTTCATGTCTTGTGGGCTTCGAGTACAAGTGATGGTGACACCATAGCGCACGTTGACAGAAAACACATTTACCTTAATCATTGAGACTGGGATACTTTGAATTGTTGTTTTTTTTTTTGCGAATGATGAACTAGGTATATTGTCCTTCTGTCACGTATTTTTCGATCCTTGTTTTCCTCTAAAATTGTTTTTCTTATCGTTTTCATCGTCACCGAAGCACGATACCATTACGATTACAATGAAGAAGCGACACAATGTTTTGCAAGACGGATTCACACTCTGGCAATGAGACAATTTTCACGGAAAATATCATAGCATGTTGTGGGTGTAATTTGGAAAACAAAGAAACGGGTTACGTATGACTTTTTTGTTGATTCTACTCCTTACGATTTGCTTTGACTCACATACTTAAAAAACGTGCACGCAGTTCATGAAAGTTCACACAACGTGACAAGGAGGTGTTCTGAGTAAATAACCGACTTGGCAACGACGTTATTGCTCACGCATGAGTTGAAATGACGTTGCCTTGAGGGTGGCGAAAATATGATTTTTATGTAACGAGATAGGTCGGTAATTAAACACTGTAGACTGGAAATCAAGAAGCCTGAATTTGATTTGCTTAGATTAGTTAACTCAGTACACTGCACATAAAAACACATACTCTATGACTGACAAACTATTGCCATTATTTACGAGGTGAAACGTTCACAAAGGAAGCTAACTTTGGGTTACGCATGATTTCCCAATCGTTGTTATTTTTATTCAATAGATGTTAATTTAAAAGTCCGATTTGAAGCTGATTTGAGTCTCTTCAGCCTATGTCCAGACAAAACTCTGGGGCATGAGTACGCCTTAGGCGGTATGTGTCCACTTGACAATGCGTTTTTAAACTACACTGTGTAAGGGTAAAACAAGCCCGATATGAATTCGTTCTCAATAACAGCAGGACACACCAGGATACGTTTCTGACGTAATGCCGAAAGTCGGAATGAGCGTAGATATTTGCATTCGAAGGCTCGATATTTTTCCATGTAAAATGGGCTTGTGTTCCACCACAATCGACCCGACCAAAGGCTTGGTGGCAAATGAACTTTTCATCGGATTTCAGACAGTGTGAGTAGAAAAGGATTTTGAGCAACATTAGTGCCACCCTTGTAAAAGAGGAATTTATCCAAATGGACACCTAAATTTTTCACAACAATCTTTGATTCAATGTGAATTCCCTCAGCATTTTTTATTACTTAGCTTCTCCAGGTGCTCCCCAAATCTGAATAATCCTTTCCTACTGGGGTGTGGAATAGTATGAATTCACATTTAGAGCTGCTTATTTTGAGTTTCCAATCTCGCCATAGAAGCCTGGAGTTTGTTCAACTTTTCCTAATTTTTGAGCCATGTGTGTATAATATAAAAACATCAGCGAATGCTATTGAATCTAGTTTATCCCTGAGTTTTTCAGCATTGTTAATGTTGAATAGTATTGACGCCGATACTGTGCCTTGTTCCAGACTATCGGTGATCCAGACTGTGCCTCGAAAACCTTCCCAATATAAGGCAGGAGACTTATGGGCCTATACCTTGAGAGATCTGAAGAATCTTTCTTTTTCTTGACTATTGGATATTTTCCAACAGCTTGGAAAGTATGAATTGTTAAGCAAGTCGTTAAAGATTGCGCAATATTGCCTTAAGATTTCGATCGGCATGTGTTTAAGTCAAGTGTAGTAGAGTGTTATCTGTCTGTTTGTCGCAAGTTCATTTGCTTTAAGATCCTCAGAAATAGTGAAAAGAGTATCCGCGTCGCAGTCAGTCACTTCAACAGATTTTTGGCTTTGTAGTTGGGTGGACTGATTCAAAATGGGAACCAATTAAATTGAGTTCGTCTTTTCCACCATCAACTATGTTTTGGTTGTCGATTATGGGACAGTGTTGTGGATTAATCCCTGCTCAAGAAAGGAGCCGCTCAGAAGACAGCGCAACTTTAAGTTTTGGTATTTTCACAATGCTTCGAAGCTTGAAAATCTTCTTTATTTAGGGAAACACGTTCCTTGAGTCAGACTTCAATACTGTTGCCTTATGACAGACTGAACATATTTTAGAAATGACTTCAATCTAGTCGGTTCCGCGTTGTTAGAATCACCCTGGTACTGTCTATGGATTCTGTTAATCTGTGTTATCAGAAAGCTTTAAAATTGTTCTTGTTCTGCTCTTTATCTTTGGTACTGACGACTCCATAGCTTCGTGTACTTCGGTATTGAGTCTCGCGATATAGGAGTCACACTACTCATTCGTGAGATCTCTGGGTCTTAGTTTACTACGTTTTGTGGTTCAACGCATTATTTTAAGGAGTTTAAACAATGTGCAAGAGTGTAGGTAATGATTAGGGAGAATAACTATCATAGACTAACTAGAGTAACTTTTTGTGCACGTTTCTTTGGCATGGGGGAGGGAAAAACATTTTGGGCTCGGAGTGTGTTTCTTAACTGCAAAAATAAAATGCCCTATACCTGACTTTAAATTATGGCAAACAATTTTTGGAGTTGAATGTTTATTCATTTATTTTTTATTTATTTATTTCATCTTCTGGCTAAGGTATACAGATTATCAGAAACAGATAAATAAAAATAATATATTCAAAAAAAAAAATACTAAGCTAACAAATTAAGCAAAACACTTTTTAAGCGTTCACGAGAAAAATGTAAATCTACAAAATTACAGACTTCATTGAATGAAACAATAGTTTTGGATAAGGCTCATTATGGCCATAAACAGGTCGAAGGAGTCCCTTGAAGGTCTAGCCGGGGCATAGATTGGTACTTGGGCAAAAGGAATTGTACATTTAATGTGAAATGACTTGTAATCTCTTGCAAAACATGATGTCGTGAGCTTTTGCTTTAAAACTTCAAGTTGAAATGCGTAATAATTGACATCGAGTTTTATTAGGGATTTCAAAGTCCTGGTTCATTTGCCGAAAAATGAATTTTGTGCAACGCTCCTGAACTTTTTCAATGCGGTCTAACTGAATTTTCTATGATAGGTTCCCCATATAACATCCGCATATTCTAACAAAAATCTAACTAATACAATGAAAAGTGAAGTAACGGTATGGCGATCTGAAAATTCCTTCCTTATTCGTTTTACAAATTCCGAAAGTTTAACAATAACGTGATCAGCATGCCATGCAAAAGTGAACCCCGAATCAATTACAATACCAAGATCTTATATTTCTTCAACTCTTTAAGAGCAATACCTTCGATTTCATATTGAACTCAAAATGAAATGAGCTTCTGTAAAGCGATACTATAAGGTATTTCAAAGAAATGTTTTAAGTCATCAGCATACATCAAACTTAAGCAATATTTTAAAACAAGCGATATGTCATTAAAAAATTATAGAGTGCGGCGGACCTAAGTGATTGATCTGTGGTACTCCTTAACCGCTAAGAAAGGAACGTGAAAAGTAATCATCTACTTTGATCCTTTGAACACTCCCAATCAAATAAGTGGTTAACCACTTAAGCATTGCCATCATCGATAGCATTTATGGCAAAATGTGAGAAGCAAGCCAATTTTGTGGTTGTTGACCTTCCAGACATAAAGCCATGTTGCACATCACAAGCAGAAAAAAATTTAATTTTGATTTTACAATACTCTTAAAAAGTTAAGGCCAAGTAAATAATTTGCAATTGTTCTCAACATCGTTCTTATATCCAGATATAAAAATTGGAATAATATATGGAAATTTAATTTCCATTCACCAAGAAAAATGTTCGATGCCAGCGACAGATTGAAAATTTTAAGACCCAAATTGTATATTGTTTGAGAACACATTTTGAAAATAATCGAAGCAATACGTAGGCTGCTAGATATATTTCTGGCCTAGGCAAGACTGAGTGTTGCCAGGTGCAATCTGACTTTTCCATTGGAAAGATTGACATTTTTTAGCATACCATCACTCAGAACGTGTTGTCATTTAATCGAGAAGTGTTTTATTTACAGAGACTTGAAAAATTCATCTCGGCAAAAAAATGGAATTAACTCGTGAACACTTTCGTGCGAAATGTTAAAAAAAATACGATTGCGGTGCTTCAAAAGACGTTTATAAGATTGTCACAGGTGACGAATCATGGATCTATGCGTATGAGCCCCAAACAAAACAACGATCGACCGCGTGGGTCTTCGAAGACGAGCCAAATCCAACAAAAGTTGTTCGTGGAAGAAGCACTTCGAAGCAAATGGTCGCCTGTTTCTTCGGCAAAACTGTTCATGTGGCGACTGTTCCGCTTGAGCAATGTAGGACGGTACACCACAATTTATGCCTGAAGTCTTCGGAGAAATTCGAAAAAACGAACAAGGGAAGACGAATCATTGTTCACCATGACAATACGCCGTACAGCC
Source organism: Orthonevra nobilis (assembly GCA_963555765.1). Taxonomy (NCBI): domain Eukaryota; kingdom Metazoa; phylum Arthropoda; class Insecta; order Diptera; family Syrphidae; genus Orthonevra; species Orthonevra nobilis. The sequence goes on along the minus strand of OY743227.1, from coordinate 48,002,558 downwards.
CTTACTTGGCACCCAATGACTTCTTTTTATTCCCGCACATGAATGAGGCCAATATCAATTTTGCATTTTTTGGTTGGTATAATGTGAAGTTTACCTTGATAATTTCAAGATTCAATGAGGACGAGTGTGTTGTTAACATCTGTATACCAATGACGTCATTTTTTTATAGAAATTAACTTTACACAAGGAAAATTTAACGCAGTTTATCAAAATCTAGCAAAGTGTCTGGACATTTTAAATTTTAGTGTGCCTTGTTTTTAAGGTTCTGAAGATGAGAAAGCCTTCTTTTATACCATGGAGGCTTACAAAAATTTTCCTCCCCCTATGGTATAAGGGACAAAAGAGCTGAAACTGTTAAAGAGCACAGACTTGAAGCAATTATATGATTCCTGAAGGGAAAAGTGAAGGTAACAATTCAATCCATTAAAGTCGGATTTTAAAAATCAATTGTTTTAGTTAGTTTATTTTCAGCTTTTGAAAAATCATATACTGCAATTTAAAAAAAGTTTTATTGTGATATATACAATTATTTAAAAGAGAAAAGGGGTCTTCAAACTTTTTGCCATAATCTCATCACAGCAGATAAAGACTAGTTCTTTTTTCAAGTTACATGGAATAAGCATTTAATCACCATCGGATCAAGATTGAATGCCTCCGACATTAATATCGTTTAAAGTAAATCGCACTTTGAACCTTCGATTTTTAAGTTACTAGTTTGTGAACATACGATATACTAATACCTTCAGGATCTTTATTTGATTTCCTTAGAATGCCTTTGCATGGTTTTATTCAAATACCTAAGTGCATACCTATAATCCTGCCTCCCTCTTTTGTTCTCCTGGGACCTCGAAACGTGGAAATATGTAAAAATTTTAAGTTCTGAAAATCGGACCGATAACAAGAACCTACCGACGGGAAGTGAAAAATTGATTTTAGTGACGAGAAAGAACCCGTTTCGGGCTCCACCCACGGAAGTGAGTCGAAACCAATTACACCTGAGTTTCTCAAACCACTACACAATCTTTCATTCTTCTCCTAATTCTTCCGCTTGCTCTGTGCTTCACGCATTATAAGAGTCGTAATATCCTCTTGAAGAGCGAGCAAATAATTAAATTAATAATTCAATAGGTATAAAGGTATATTACCTAAACTTCGAACTTAACATAACTTTAAAACTATGTAAGCCGGCTCTAATGTACATTTAAGGTTCTTCGAGATACTTTGATCTTTGAAAAAACAAAATATTCCTAAATGAGCGACGTCAAAAACAACGGCGTTTCCTCTTCTTCTTTTAGTCACCCAAAATGTTCGTACTGTCTTAGCACTTCCTCTTTGTCGCGGACAAATATCGTTCAACTGATCTCAATAGTATACTAATCGCCTGTCCACACTTTTCCGGGCAAGGTTGAAGACGACGGTACCGCATTCCGAATCAGACCTTTAAGGTTGAAATGGAGAAAAGCCTCTGGCGGAATAAAACCGTGAAGGCGCACTGTCTCATGATACATATAGTTGGGGTAATTAGCCTTAGCCCTAAGGCATCGTCTCTCGAAAGCTTGTATCTTTTCTAGTAATCCAGCTACGCCGTTGAACCACACTGGGCATTCATATGCAAGAAGTAGATCACCTTTACCTGCTTTGAAATAGTCGCTTTAGCTCTGGCTATAGCAGCATCTTTTTGTTTGTTAAAATAAAGATACTTATCCAACCAGGCCCCAAGGTATCTAACTACAATTCGATTTGATCCGCGATAGAGAGCTTTCGCCAATTCTTCCTGGTATTCGAAGACGCCACAGACAATGGTGTCCTAAACAAAATAGTTTCGTTTGGATAAATTCAAATGTTAACTATCACTATGCCAGTTGTTACAACTATAACCCATTATAACATATAGACGCTCAAGTTCATCCAGACGGATGCTAGAAGTTTTAGTCTAGCGGAAAACCATGCACACGAAATGTTATGAAATAATTGCTTTCCCCTAAATACTTCGCTCGCCTATGCACCTTAAGGGTCGAAAACTTTGAGCACTTTAAAATTTAAGGTTTCATAAAACTTCAAACGCATTTCAACTCACCCCAGGGTCATACAACATCACTCTCAGCAGCATAAGCATTTTATGAACATAAAGAGAAATCATGATTGTTTTCCTGTGGGAAAACTTTTTACCGAAATTGAAAAATAAAATTGTTTATAATTGAAACTCCAACAGTGTTCCTGCTTGGTGTTCCCACAACAAGTAGTCAATTTAAAACTTGTTACCGACTCCAATTTTCCTGCCTTTTTCCCCATTTTGTTTTTTTTTTGTCGACTCGAGTGTTACTCAAATAAGTGTTTTAAACTTAAATTGAAAAATAAGGTAACAACAACAAAACTAATATCTGCACAAATAAATAAGGGCGTATCTTTAAGTAACAGAGGGTCGCACAAAGCTTGTTTAAATGCAGAATATGTCCAATGTCTTAATTAAGCTAGCAAAAAATGTATACATACATGGCAGCTTGTAGGGTGGGTTAAACGCATAGAACTAACCTTTAATTGGCATTTGGACAAGTTAATCGCCATGGTATAGGGCAGCAAGCCCACCAAACCGTGACTACGTTAAATGACTTATGGTAATCGAAAACGATGTCAGGATGTGGCAGACAACATGCCATTCGAATCGAATTCTTCTCTGGCTGTGTACCTAATTATGCTCGTATATTGGAAAAAAGACATCTTTTACCGAGGCATATCCTTTCCATGGTTAGAGTTTGTGTTCGGTTGAAACGTGAACGAATAATAAGGAAGTTCGCACCAATGCCATGTGTGTCTGGTGAAGCTGAAGAGTCCTGCCGTTTTGGTTTGGTTGGACCAAAGTCTTTAAAGATTAATTATGACTGTGTACTTGGCCTAGTTTCTGGGGAACGGTTGTCCTACATGATTTATTGGCGAGTGAATGAGTAAATAACACAACACATTTATCATAACATTGTTATGAAGCGATTTCGAGGGAAATTGTATTCAGCGACAAGGGTTTATAGTATAATGGCTTATGTCCTTGGAAATAAATTGCGTTTGGCCAAATAGAATTGAAGATGATAGCGCCAAGTGCTTGTGGCCTTCGATTGCGTGAAGGTGAATTATGAATCATAGGCCGGCAGAAGGCCTCTCTCTTTAAGATTCATGAGCAGACGTAGTAATCTTCGTGATTATTTGGAGAGGATATTTAAGTGCACGAAATTGTTTACTCTAACCAAACTTTAGTGCGATAGAGCTCCTGGATTTTGTCGAATGACAGAATGAAATGAGAAGAATGGTGGGAGCTGTTGAAGGAACATTTAGTCAACTTCAAGATGTTGTGGATGAACGAACTGCGAAATTGAAAACGAAAATGTCAAGGCTGGAAGCCTTTACTATACGTAAGTCAGAAGGAACTCAATCAATTAAGGAACAGTTGAAATAAATTCTGGTACTCCTTCTCGTTTTCAATTATTTTCGTTAAAATGTGTTGAACAACCATATGACCTTAAAACTCTACGAAGCATAAATTAGAACACCGTAGAGCTTAGTGAAATACTTCTGCACATAGCCCACCTGTTAAGCTTGGCTCTCGTTCTTCAATGAATTCGGACTGCAACTGTTAAAAATGGAAAGCCCCAGTGCGGCAAGTTACACAAAACAGAGGAATGTCCGCTAGGCAAAGGTTTACGACTGGGAGCAACTTAAGTGCATTTTATGTTACAACTCGGGGCATACCGCAAACGATAGAGGATGTCCCCAGTATCAGTATGTAAAAAAATTAAATCTGGCTCGGCTAAAGAAAGTGGAGATGGTAAGGCCACCCGTTCAAGTCGGGGAACGACGGCACAGGTGCCAAAAGCACCTCAGGTTGATATTTTGACTGTATTGCTTGCTATTTAGGAGCAGATGAGTCGTATGCAACAGCAACTACCAGACCAGAAGGCACGAGTGATTCATATTAACGCGTTTCTTCCCAGCCGAAAACCCCTTCAGCCGTAATGACTATGCTGGGGAGGAGACCTTTAAAAATCATGGCAGAAAATGTTAATTCAATGGTGAGTGTCGAAAAACGAGCCACCCTTTTTAAATCTCGTAAAGACCGAGCCTCTGATGTTCTTTTGTCTAGCGAAACTAAGGTTAACAAAAGAAAAAAATTTAGGCAAAATTTCTAAAACGTTTTAAGCAGAGACCGACCCAACTCCAAAAGTGGCGGTGTCTTATATTTTTATTTTTATAAAAAAATTTCCAAGTTATAAGGTATAATATAATAATATACCACCTTGATCATAAAGTTATGTTATTTTTGTTAAGTTGGTACGTCTGTTTTTGATATTCCCTCTAAATCTTAATGCCACGACATTTGCAAAAGCAACATAGGCTCTCTGTGTGTGCTGGCGATTTTTTACAATTTTAGAAATGGATTTAAATTTACAACAACGACAACGACGATCCCAAATTCATCAAAAGGATCATTTCTGGTGACGAGACGCGGGCTTATGAGTACGACACGCAATCCAGACACCAGGCAAGTGAATGGCGTTTACCAAATAAGCAAAAGAGAAGGCTATGCTCACGGTTTTCATGGTATAACGGTGTAGTGCATCATGAATTTTTACCAGAAGACCAGACAGTAAACAAAGAGTATAATTTGGGCATTATAAGATGTTTGCGTGAAGCAATTCGCCTTAGGAGATCAGAATTGCGGGCAGAACACTCGTGAATTTTACACCATGACAACGCACCGTCGCACAAAGCCATCATTATTCGTAACTTTTTGACGGGAAATGCAAAAAACACCATTCAACAGCCACCGAATTCACCTGATTTGGCTCCATGTGACTTCTTTCTGTTCAATCGAGTTAAAAAAAGCGTTTCAGCAGCTCAGAGGAAGTAGTGGAAAAATCGCTCAAAGCACTGATGGACATACCGAACACTGACTATAAAAAATGTTTCGAGGATTGGATCAAGCGCTGGCATTTCGATGGGGATTTCCTTGAAGGGGACAGTATAACTTTAGATGAACAAACTAATTTAATTGATATTAAATCAAAATTGATTAAAACTTTTAATTTTCTAGATAAATTCCGGGATCTTTTTGATCAAGGTGGTACAGAGGGGAAGTGCGGAGATAATAAAGAAACTGAAATAAAGAAACTGAGCTTCCTTGTCTTTAAATCACATGAACATAAATTGAAAATGTAAAAAAAGCCCAACCGTGACCTAGAGAATCGTGTCCTTTTCCACAATTTCTAGATTCGAACTGATATGCACCAGTAGCGGTCAGAGAACCGAAGTTTGATGAGTTCAATGACGATAACTTGGTAAATAATACAGACGAGACCTCCACTGGCAGAGCCTGAAGCAATTTTCGAATAACTAGAGAAGAAAAAGTCTACATGAATCGATGGGATACCAAACATTGTTCTTCGACACCTCTAACACAACAGCCAACTCGATGCACTTGGCCAATGATTACTTTTGGATGTCCCGTGTGGTTCATCCTGAAGGCAAATTCGATAGTTTAGAGCGTCCAAACAGGGCCAGTAAGCTAGTTAAGTAAAGTAAAGATAAATAAATGAGTTAAAGCTTTATTGTTTAGTGTATTAATAATTCTAATAAGTTACGATAAGATATGGATGAGAACTGGATCAATTACTTTGATCCTTAGTCAAAACACCAGTGTGTCTAAGAACTGGACGAGGCCGTAGCCGTCGGCGCAACAGGCTATGGTTTTATATTTTTGACTGCCGAGAAGATTAAAATGATAGATTATCTGGAGAAGGTGCCAGTATACAATTTAACTACGTCATCCAAATCAGATGATTGCTGGCACACACTGAGATTTTTTTACAAGACTACGCACCAGCACGAAAAGTCGAAGTTGCTATGGCTGCCTTTCCAGAAGCGGATTTCAGATTGCTTGAACACCCACCCTTCTTTCCAGATGTGGGCTCCAGAAATTTCTATCCTCTCCGCATGCACAGCAGCTTGGTAGTAGACAATTTGATGGCCGCTGTAGACGCATAACAGAGGATAAAGATTTTGGTTGACTACTTCAATGTATTGACCTTTTTAGAAATGATGAATGTAGAAAAATTAATAATATTTTTATTTATAGCCCACAATCTTATTCGCACAAATTAATTTTCATTATCATTCATTCATTATCGTTGTTACATGAAGTAATTAGAAAAATTCTGTTGTCGGAAGGACAAGTGACGAATGCACCATCAGTACTTAATAACACAGCATTTGTTGGTGGGGTTTATTATAGAGAGAAAGTAAGTTATCTTTTTTTATTAAATACATATTTGAAATATTCCTGGTTGTTAAGACATTGTGGTGAATACATTTTTTATTTCATGATAATTCAATGAATTAAACCACATTCGCGTATTTTTGACAAATGTTGAGGCTTTTCTTTCGCATTTTGGAAAAATTTGTGTTTCGACTATGTAAGAATATTATTTTAAGTATGTAGTATGGTTCTTCCAATTAAGTCTGTAATCAAGTGTACACAACTGACGTTGTGGAAAATCATTAACGTCGCCATCATAAAGCAGCATGGAATTCAATGTGTTGATGAAGTCTGGAGGAGAGGATTCAACACAGAGGAACCATATAGCGATATGGTTGTACCCATGATACAGCTAAAGGAAGAACTAACCTGCGGTGACGCACACACTTAGAATCCGCATTTGAAGCCAGCTAACTAGGGATTGTGTTGGAACGCCGTCAAAATATGCAGATTCCAGGATTTTGAAGGCATCGGTACTTTTTGATATCTCGTTTCTGGGTAACAAGTTTTGGAAAACCTTATGGATAGGCTTATACTCAATCATATTAACGTAATCATCAAAAATTCAAATAACTATTTTCACCTTATTAAAGAATTAAATTGTTAAAATTAAAGTATAATTCGTTTCTATCCTCCAAATAAAAAAAATTGAAACTGCATTTAAACTTAAGTTAAGCTTGGTGGTTATTCTTTGAGCACTAAGCCACTTTCGAGAGATCATCGTTTATTCGGTCTGTCGTATTATCAGCTATACCAATAGGATAGCTGAAAAATATTTGTTAAGTGTGTTTTTTTAAATGTTAACAAATTCAACATGAAATAAAATACTTGAAGCTATGATACAAGCTTTATAAAATAGATAATTTTATGCCATTACTCTTTAAAAATGATATGAGCGCCCCGGTTAGCTCGAACGAATCGCAAAGTCCAATTTCCGACTATTTTTTTCAAGCTACTGAGGCCGTATCTCTGCAAAACACACAAATCGTCCAACGTCTCTGGTTTATCGGTATGGACAAGTGACTTCAAATACCCTAAAAGGAAGTAATCTAAAGGTGGGAGATCACAGGACTATGGAGGCCATTTTCCAGGTCCATTAAGCGCAATAATGCGCTTAGCAAATGTTTCCCGCAAATGGTGGAGTCGCGCGCCGTTTTGCATGTAACGCTTTATTGTTGAAACTAAAGCTCTGTCACGGCAATGCCATTCAACTGAAGTATGAAGATGTCCGAAAATGAAAATGAATCCATCAGCCCATACAGCACATAAAACAGTGCTTTTATTGGATGTCAGGTCGTCTCGATAAATGCTTCTGGGTTTTCTCCTCTCCAAATTTGGCAATTTTGCTTGTTTTCATATCCATTTTAACAAAAATTCAAAATCGTCCTTATGCTTAGTACGTCGTCCAAAAATCATCACTTAGGATAATCTTAGTAACAGCACGGTGATGAATAAGTATCGAAAGAACTTCCAAGGCACAGAAATAGGTTTCCTGTTGAGCACTTGCACTTGAACGAATAACTTTAAACACCTCAGATCATAAATTTTCTTGTTAAGAAATGGAAAATTCTCTAAAGATACTCAGTACTATTAAGCTTTTGTTGTTATGTTGATTCGAAATCAAAAAAATAAAGTAATCAAAAGACTGCAAAATGTTAAAACTTAAACTAAATCAAAAGACTTAACCACTGTATTAATCAATGATTTCAAAAGGCTTCAAAGAATTCAAACAGTCTAAAAGTATTACAGTCTTTTGACTTGAAGCCTTTTGATTACATTAAGTTATTGTTGGTACAATGATTTCAATATAAATGGGTAATTTAAGTGGAAGTCAAAGTATTGAGTTGAAGTCTTTTAACTTAAGTATAAGAAATTAGTCAAAATGCTGTGGCTTCGAAAAATGCAATCTCTAAATAATTCATTCCTTACATCTCTGCTCTGAGGTAAGCTCTTGTGTGTTAGTATTCGATAAAGTTGATAAATCTCGACTTAAGATTGTATAGTCTTTTTCAGTTTGTTGCTATAACAATAATTAAGTATTTTTGCTCTCCCATTTCTGTTTTCCAATTAATGTTCATTTCTAACTATTTAAGATTCGCTGAAAAAGTTGTCTTAAACTTTATTTTACACATCCAAATTGAATGTGTTAAAATCTCAGAACAAAGTTCCATGGAGTCTGGGGAATGGAGACCAAAATTAATATATAATTACATCTTCAACAACCGTGTTTTCTCTCGGAAAGACCCTATTTCACACTTCATCTAACGCCAGATTTGATGCTGTAAATCTGTACTGCAGACAATTTCATGGTCATAAAATAATTTCCTTAAAGTATGGACCCGAATACAATGACTGTCACTGCTTCACAACATATTTTGCCAGTCAATTCAGCAGCAGCACCATTTCCGTCGATTCGCCACATTGCCTCAACTAAATTGAATTGCTTTAAATAAATTGGAAAACTTAATGAAATTTTCATACTCTTGCAAAACAGAAAAAAACAAAATGAGCTCACAAACTAAATCATTCGAGAGGGTTGTTTGTGCTTTGGCTTGTCGTAAAGAAGCTACATGGCTGCCTGCAGGCTGTCGTTCCAAGTCAAGAGTCGAGACAGTGATTAGATGGTACTCTTAACATAAAGTAGCAGAATAGGCTCACACATATACATTTGTATATCCTTATCCCTAAAAACAAAAAAAAAAAAAAATAAATAAAATGAGATGGGAAAATCAACATAGAATCAGTGGACGAGGCTCATCCTACACTGTGCTTTTATGCTTTTTTCTTTAACAGGTACATACTAGATGTACCTTCGAAAATAATTCAAAAATTGTTTGATGGCGAAAGAAAAATATTTATTTTGCTGACTTTACTGATTTATTTTATTTTTAGTAACTAACAAATTGAATTATTGAAATTTTTCGTATTCTTCATTCTTCTGAGGGTCGCTTGCAGTGAGTTTCAGAGTCGCGTTACTTGTACAAAGAATTATCGCTCTGAATATAAACACGAGAACTTTGGTTGGACTAACATCAACGACCTTTGTGGTTGGAGAAAATTAAGTTTTTCTAACCAATAATCTGGCTGCTTAATTTGGATGAGACACAAGGACTTGTATTTTAAGAGTGCGTCGAAGCAGCACCCGTTTATTAGTTTTGAGAAGTTCGAAATATGGCCTCGTTTTCGCTATGTTGTAGGCAACATTAAGTTTTCAACTACTGTTGGAATCGGGACAAACGAAGATCTCACAACCGCACAAAAAAGCTGGTATGAGGACAGTTTTATCTAACCAGAGTCTACTTTTTAAAGGAATGAAGTGTTGGGTGGCCCATAGAGTACGAAGCCCACCATTAACCTTACCGATCGTGCTGTTAAAATGGATATCCCATGTAAGGGTATGGTTCAAAACTATGCCAGGGTTTCGGGCGGTATCAACCCACTCTATAGGCGTACGCGCTGGTATGACTTCAGGAAACATTGAAACATCCAGTACCAACGGTGTATTGGAAGGACTTTTGACTTATTAGCATTAAGGTTTAGATCATTTGCGGTGGACCATTCAAATATACTTTCGAGGTCTTCGTTGAGCTTACGGTTTCCTTAACCTTTTTAAGAAAAGTAAAGCTGTAAAGTTAAGCTTTAGTAAAGTTGTACATCGTCTGCGTACATGTGAATTGAACAGTATTTAAAAACTTTATCAATAAGTGTAAGCAGGGTTAAGTGATTTTTATTTAAGGCTTTATGTATCTCATCAACAATAAAAAGTAAAGCAGTTTCAGAACTTCTTTAAGAACGAAATGCAGATTGATGCCGACAAAGCAGCAGCTCTTTATGTAGATATTTTTGTATCTGCGATAAGACGACTTTCTCGAAAATTTTTGACAAAAACGGTTATATGAATATATGTCTATAGACTTTTGACTGTTTTTCGGAAAGGGAATAATTTTGACTAATAATAATTGGGAAAAGTTGATCTAGTGAGAATAGAGTTTAAGTTGAGTTGAGCTTAAAAAATGATGGGTGGATGTTCTCGAGTCCTACAGCATTTGACTTAACTGCTAAAATGTCTTTCACTATATCGCCGTCAAAAATTCTGCTGAAGCAAAAAGAAGTTGCACTAGGGGCCTATTTATTTTGGGAGGAATAGAGCAGGTGACAAACTCACTGTTTAATTGATCGCAGCCTATGTCATTTGGTAACTTCGGATATTGTCTTCCGGATCCAATCTGATGGAGCTGTTTCCATAATTCCATACCTGATGGTAGGGAATTAAACTTGCTGCTGTAGAACTTGTACTTAGCTGCTCTCATTTTCGTAGTAACTTTATTGCGTAGAGCTCGGTAGGTTGTTAGAATCTTTGTGATGCTATAATTTTTCCAATTGTTATAGGCATTATCGCGCTTTTCCATCAGTGTCTGAATGTCAAAACATAGACATGGTGGTGTTGATGGGTGTTTCTTTTTCATTTTGAGTACGTGTTTGTTATATAATAGTAGTTTTTGATGTTTAAGGACCATTTCTTGTTCGTCGACTGATGTCAAAAAATATAATTGGTTCCAATGAAATTAGTGTATATCTTATAACAGAGCGTCATAATTAATATTGCAGAAGTCACGAAATTGGTATTTAAGGTCATTATTATCATAACGGATGTCAAGTGTTAGATATTTGAGGCCATGTTTAGAAAAACCACGCACTGCTAGCTGACTGTAGAGAAGTTTTTTGTCTTAGTTATTTATAAAAAAAAGAAGTGAGCATGAGTCCTTCGGAAAGTGAGTTGAGGAGCAAGTATTGACTGGGGTCAAGTTGAACGATTTCATACTTTCTAAGAGGAAAGATGCCTGTCATTTGTTTAGTACATTGCAGTTAAAGTCTCCATGGAGCACAATATTTGGTGCGGTACAGACTATTTCCTCAAGAACATTAAAAATTGGAACTAAGCTGATAAACTTGTTCAGCTTATAAATAATCCCGGGCAGACTATACATTCTCTCCTTTGGATAGTATTTCTACAAAAATATACTCTATAGGATGTAAACTTTAACACACATACATTGCAATACCCCCGCCTATCTTCTCGGTATAGATTGTATCCTTCCAGGATGTAGATATGGTCAGAAAATTCTCGAGAGAACCACGTTTCGGATATGCATATGTATTACATCAACATGCGAGTTTCTAAAGAGTTTTCGTAGTTCGTCAATTTTTAGGATAGAGGCTTTGAACGTTAATATGACAAATGTGTAGTCCATCATTTTGTGCTTTGAGTACACTGATCAAAGGATTATCTTACGCGCATTATTTTGTGCTCTGAGTGTAAATTATCGTTCATTATCGTACGCGACTGGGGAACCTCTGTTATATGAAAGCATTCTGGGCTTCTGATGCAAAAGCTTGGTCCATTTATTGCTGGCCTCACAGGGATGCTGAGATTCTCCATGTATACGGTAGAAACCTGATTTTTTCACTTGAAGCGAACAGCGCTTTGTAAGAGAGCACGGTTTTTCCTGGTCAAGCTCTCGTTGAGGTTAAAGCTGACATTGATATCTGAGACAATTCCGACATCATTGATACAAAGGGCAGCTGTTGAGTGAAAAAGAGAGCTTCTTTCGTGTGCGTTGTAGAATTGGATAACAATGGGAGGTGGTGATTTATTGTTGTTGGTCAAACTATGTTTTGATCGGAAAATTGTCTTCACGGGTGGAGCTCTACAGTTCGTCTGTGAGAACAGGAAGACCAAAAAGCACGGCATATGCAGTGAATTCTCTCCGTTCCAGAGCGCGAGTTGTTTGCTTACGTCTGAGAGCTTCTGTTCAAGTCAAGGTTGGATTCCAGTTTCTTAACTCTTTCAATGACGTTTGTAGGAGTTGAGTTGATAGAGTCCATACGATAGCTCAAGGTTTTTTCGAAAACTGCGCTCGAAGAAAAGAACTCCTACGAATTTTATCAATGATTTCGATCAGTGTTTCGTGATGCTTAATCAACCGACCTTCCAGACTTTTCAGAACGGGGGAAGAAATATTGGCGACAGTGGGAGATCCAAATTGTGCTGGTGTTGGTGCGGGACTTTTTCCACTAGATTTTACGGAGCGCGTATACTTTTTGCAGAAAAAAAAATGTTGTTCCTTTCAGCAGATATGAAGTTTATATCAGATGGCTTAGTTAATCTTAATGCAAACTTTGAACTACAGCGAAGTGTTTATTTCAGTTGAACTAGGTTAAAAAGTTAAATCTTATAACTTCCGAGTCTCTCTCCCGCTGATTGAATATTATCTCTGCATAAATGAAATTGAGAACGACATTCTTTTCAACATCAATCGTCGAAACAAACCTTTGATTTTTGGTAATGGATTCACTTATATTATTAACTTTCCTCACCTTAAATTCCTGACATAGTCCTCGATACTAATGTATTCTCATGAAGGGTTGTCAGGGATGAGTAAAACTTAGTCGTTGATTATAAATTTGCTGTTTTTATTTATTTTGTTGATTATAAATTTGCCGTTTTATCTTTACTTTGATAAACAAGTATTTCAAACTCGTCGACAATATTTGAAATTATCAGAGCATTGTCCATGTTGTTGTCGCGGACGTGCCATTGTAGTCGCCGGAATTTTCCCTTACGTACTTGTTCCACATCATTGCACAGCTCGAAGAGGTCACAATTGTTTCTCGCTCTCCACACAGGCAGGACTACGGTCCGGTATACGATAGAAAACTTTTATTTCGAAGGTCCATAATTTTGTTATTTTGATTCAAGTTTCAGCACCGAGTACCTAGGATGTTGTGGTTTGTGGACGATATTTTTTCAAGATAGATAAAGTCCTTCACTATATTAACGTTAAGGCTGTCACCATGGCAGCTTATCTCGCGGAATTCGGTCTGGTTAAGTTCTAGTTTGGTTTAGTTCTGAACTTTTTTTCGTTTCGTTTTTTCGCTTGTGCGTCGCTATCGGGTTTTCAACTTCAATGTGATGATTGTCACCATAAGTTGGTCTATATTAAATTTTCTCAGCCGCAAGCCACATTGGAATTGGCCGATTTGTATGCTGCAAAAATGCTTCGGACGTGTTTGGATGGTAATGAAGGGCGATTGAAGCAAGTACTGCTCGTTAAACAGCCCAAATACGAGACGAGGCACGAAAATGTGATTCTACAGAGACTCAACGCTCGGTCTCACGTTGTTACTTGCGAACACTCAAATAGTAAGTCCTTCCCCATCCGCCATATTCACCAGGTATTGCGCCATCCGATTGTTGATGGTCTGACTGATCAGCAGTTCCGCTCATATGAAGACATCAATAAATGGCTTGATTCGTGGAAAGTCTCTAAAGATGAACACTTTATGGGAATGATAGACGAGCTCTGCCAGAAAGATGGGAAAATTTTGTAGCCAGCGATGGACAATACTTTGATTCATTTATAAACATTTTTTCATAATAAAATTGGATTTTCTTTAAAATAAAATTAGGAGGACTAAGTTGCGCACCTAAGTTCCACACTTTTTTGCTAGAAATTGCTGATTGTGGATGCATTCCGAATAATAATAAATTGAACATATTGAACAAATTACTAAACACAAACGCGCTACGCTATCCGGACCACCTAACTTACCCCACCCACACGTTTCCAACTGCTCAGCAACCCGTCAAATTTACTAGTAGTTGCAGAAAAACACATCTAATCAACTCTTAAGAAACTGCTGTGCTAAAACAAGAGGCTTATGCCATGTTTTGCAGTTAAACACCCCACTGTGCGCTGTGGGGGTGGCAGGATCATTTCATTTTCACCGCCTCAATTTTCTCAGCTGATCGGGTGGGTCGAGAAATTCCAGTTCTTGGTCTCGTAACACTCTAGGTCCGGACCTATTGTGACACTCAGAACATTCTTTTCAAAAGTAGAGCATAGGCAACGCATGCTCCTTAGTGTTCCAACGTACGCGTATGATGAGTATAATGGCAATCTGAAAAGGAACAAACCATTAAAACCGCCCATGTCGAATAAGACAACTGTATTCGTATATGTTGCAAATATATTTCAATTTATAATTATAATTTAAATTAAAGCTGGGTATATATTTTCAGGATCTCATTCAGGGAAACTTCAAGCCGTATGGGGCACCATACGTGATCTTATCAGCTGCTTCAATAGAAGTAGCTTGGTCGAATGGCTGATCAATAGGTTCTGCGTTTGTATTGAACTTCAGACATTCAACGAAATGAGTTCCAAGATATTTGTCACTACTAGACGTTCTTATCACAATGACAGTTGCGCTGCAACAATTGTTAGCTGATAGGGATATTTCTGTATTCAAAGCACCATGGACTTCCAAGTCCAAATCCCCCACTGCTGGGAATACCCACGAGCCGCAGCAATTTGCGATGATATCGAGGTTAATTAAGATGTCTCACGTTGAATTTTTGACTCAGGCGCTCCTAGCCCTCAAGGTAAGGTAAGGTTAGTATGAGTATCCTGCGACTCACTTAGATCATTGTGGGTCTAAGTGAGTGAAGATGTATCTAACCGCTAAACGTTGAACCATCCAAATAAAAGAATGAAGTTCAAAAGGAGTCTAGTTCGTACAGTCGATTCAGAAAGTTGAAGTAAGAGGCAGTTGTGGCTAGTGCGGGACATTCGGAGAGCAGATGATGTACACATTCTATTTCTTCGATGTCTCTGCAGCTTCTGCGAAGGTTGTGATGCCTATGGTGTTATAGCCTGCTATTATGCTTGAGACGGGACGGATATCCTTTTGATTTAGGTTAATGAGATCTCTGGATCTATAAGTTTCGATGACTGGCCACAAAAGCCTAGTTATTGCGCATGAATCAGTTTGATTCCAGCGTCTATAAGCCCGAGTCAATTTTTGTGTGGAGAGCGTAGAATTTGCTTAATTTTTAATTCTGATCCCTGTTTAGCAAATTATTTCCCGATGACCTGGTACGCAACAGGGGTTTACCGATGATGTAATGTTTAATTGTTGTGAGCACATCGGAACAAGCTTGGATTTTATCTGTGTCTAGTTCAGAGCCTTAATGGCCGCCTGACTGTCGGTATTAAAATAGTCTAGAATAGTTTCTTTCTTATTGCTAGGTGTTTTAACACTGGCTTTTTCGGCAAACCAAAGCAGCGATTGTCTGCGTCATTTCCACTGTGGTGAGATTACTGAAAATCTGTAAGTCCCAAGTTTATTGCAATCCATGGTCTTGGTTTGCCTTTATACTATGAAAATAATCTTAAAGTATTTCTAGTTGTTGGGCTTAATTTAATTTTTATTTTCCTTAACAGGGACACTTGAGAATAATCAATTTCATCACGGACAAAGACATGTTCTACTCGATCCCAGATTGTATGAAGGCAATATACTTCTTTGGGCGTCTTTTTGAGGTGCACATTTCTTACCGTGATCTATGGTCGTGCAAATCAACCGCCTGCGACCCCAGAAACTTAATCTGTGGTGGCTCAAATGCCAAATGGAGTAGGTGCCGGTGTCTATGGACCCAACACGAAAATCTCCATACCCATGGGAAAACATCCAAGGTTTTTCCAGGCTGAACTATAAGCCATCGAATCCTGTGCCACAGTAAACCTTGCAAAAAGCCATAAAGGGACCAGAATTCTAATATATTCAGACAGCCAAGCAGCGCTCAAGGCACTGTCATCCAATCTAAAGGAATCAAAATGTGTCAAAAACTGCTACAACGCCCTACAATACCTAGCCCGACGTAACAAAGAAAGATTAGGATGGGTTCCAGGTCTGGTTCTAAAACCGCGTTCACTGGTCCAGAACCATTCTGTGGCGAAAGTTGGACTACGGTCACAGGTCTGACCAATAAGTGAGAAAACAAGCTACGAATTACCCTCTGGAAAAATCTTCTTGAGCTTAGACAATCTAAACTACTTATAAATCATTTCTCTTACAGAAAAATCTTTAAACTCAGCAAGGAGAATATTAGAAAGATAGAGAGCTTTTTCTCATGCCATTGCCGCTTGAGATCACATCTAACACAACTAAGGTTCAGTACAACCACCGAATGCCGACTCCGTTTTCAAAACGACGAAACGGCTATACACATTCTTTGTGAATGTCCAGCTCTAATATAGTTAAGAAGACGTATCTTCCTTAAAGAGATATGCTCCCCATTGGACATAAGACAGTCCAATGCTAAAGACATTCTGACTTTAATCAGAAGGATGGAATATCTGTTAGCCTAAACAAACTCCCCAAGATACAAAAGGTCTACTCTTTCAGACCACAGTGTCAGCCACTTGGGAAGGGGCTGATATTTAACAAAAAAAAAAATGATTTAATACAACAGTACAGTCTTCCAAGGACATTTTTTGTAAACCCTCTCCATAGTTCATTGTCGTTGGACAGTGTTACTCTGTAGCTCTTCCTGATTTTATTACGTTGAAAAATTCCTGAATGCTCTTTTAAAAGATCTGTATCGGCTTGTGCCTTCAAGTCAAGTAATTGAATTCTTCCCTGTACAATTATCATGATGTTACACGTATTTAATTGTACCTCCAATCCGATCTTTTTTCGTTACACATCAGAAACCCCATTTGGATTCGTGCAATGTGACTGTTATTTAAAATGCTTTCCATTATTTCGCATGAATACGTAATATAATTGCGTAGCAAGGTGCTTTCCAATTGGGCCGCGGCCTGGGTCTTCGAACGACGAGTATGGAATAACATGGCACACGTTCGCACACTTTACCAAACCGCACGATTCAATCCTTCATTATTTCGGTCTAAGGATTTTATTGCGACCAAGATTGGGGACAACCAGCAACTAAAGACTGAAGATGACTTCACCTTCACGGCCAGTGCTTTTGCTTCTCAACTTTGGTTTGCTTTCAATTTCTCTTTTCTTCCTGTTGTTTTTGTTTTCTTTGTTATTATTTTTGTTTCCTGTGCCCATTTGGCAGATTGTCAGTTCGAGGACGTTGTGTTTGCGTTCGCAGTTTGGTCCTTTATTGGAAATTGCGTCTGTTCAATTGAATTAGCCGCATTCGGAAGGCATTTCTTACGCTACGATAAATAACCGTGTCCTTATGAGAAGAAAAGAAATGCTCACACATACATACATAGCTTAATTCAATACGCACGCACACACAGAATTTAATCACATCACGTTCGAATTGATTCGATTTTAAAGCATGACACACAGTGGAACGCCAGATTGATTGTGGATCTTGAGCTTTAGATTTGGTCGGGATGCGGATTTGATTTGTGACAGCATTGCCACCGACGACGACGACCGACGCCGACGTCTCGTCTTTGTTGTCGATGTTGATAAAAGCACAACTCGTCCTTTGTCTCGTTTGCATTTTCGCCTTTGATGAACATTTATTAAAAACTGACTGAGCTCAATGAAAGGATCCGCATCCGATTGCTCTCATCCCGGTGGGTGCCGCTCAATCCATTTACGGCAAAAAACATAAAATAAATGTACATATGTATATGTGTACATGTTCACTCGTACACACATATACATTGCAATACCTATGAGTGGGCGCGATTGTGGGTGGGCGCGATGGCGGGAACGTAAAAGGCCTTTGAAAGCATTGTAGCTCTATAACAATACGATGAGGGGGGGGGGGGCGGCTGCGTTACCATGGAAGCGAATTTCTTTTGTTCGGTTCGATTTAGAATGCGGCAGCGAACAAATGGATTCATATTCTGCTTTTGCATTCGCACGCTCTCTAACGTGCAGTTTGTTCAAATTTTTGTTTTCGGTTTATTTTTACCACATACACAAATGGCATTAAACTTAGAGGGAAAACTTTTAACCATGATTTTTGCAGCGCCTTCCGACAAGTATTGCACGAAAGAGCGAGCTACGGTGGGTTGTGTGGGTGGATGCATTGCGCTGCAGAGGTAATGGTTTAGGAGACATCTTTGGTTGGAATTTTATACGGTTACTGTGCTGGTTTTCTGAAAAGTTAAGACAAAAATTAAAGCAGCTTTAAGTCGAGTCGATTTTAATGCGAGCTCATTTTGTGTGTGAAGTACGTTTAATGGGGTCCCGTCTTTTAGCGAAGGAATGCAAAAAGTTTTTATAGGCTGCAAATGAAAAATTATAAGAGGATGATACTGCGATAAGTTGGTTTCATTAGGTATGCTCGATATAGAGATACTTTTAGTTCAGGCAGCGAGAAGCCAAAGATTGGGATTCATGTCACGTGGGATTTTGTAAGAGGTAATATTGGTATTCGTAAAAGTAAGAGTAAAGAGCATTCACTAGGTTTATTTTGAAAAAAGTAAAAACAAGCAGTCGTGCCTGTTGTGAAACGCCAAAAAAAGTGCCAAGTTGAAAATAAAGGCACGGCATCTTTTTGACAATGGCAAACCTAAAACAGTACTTAACGTATTTTTTTTTAAGACGGATGAGAAGTTTGATTGAAAATTTAACACAGAAGATTTAATGGAATGACCAGGATTTTCGCTTTATTGGCTCGCAAGTTTTTGTTTTAATTAGTGTTCGAAAACAAATGTGAAGGTCGTTTTTTTAGCAAAGACGACCCTATTTCAACATAAGCGCGCCGAATATTGGATTCAGCATACATGAGTTAATCATCCGATAGTTCCACAAAAAGTGGCATGACCTAGGCTGCAAAATGACACATCTACAGTAGTAGACAATCGCTTAAACCCACAAACATTTTTCAGATTTTATGTATTAACGTATGAAATTCCAAAAATTTAGCTGCACGTTCATTTTCTTTATAATAAGCTAATTTCCATTGCTTAGCTATTTTCCATTTCTTAGGGAAGTTGCTGTTATTAAGGAATATGATAGCAGTGGCAGGCAATTTTTTAATAATTAAGTTGGAAATTTTATCGTGTTCGGAGGATTTCTTAGCGTGACCGCTACAAATCTCGAAAGAGCGATCGGATGGGTTAGTGAACTCCTCTGGGGATATCGGCGAGGTGACACAAAGTGACACATTGTCAACGGCAAAAGTCGTGACTTCCGCGTTAACTTCGTGCAGAAATTGTAGAAGGTGGGTTGGAAGATTTGGACCGAAGCTATTTGCAAATTGGTTTGCAAAGGCGTTAGCTTTTTCATCGTTCGATGATGTTGAAGTTGGGCCACAATGAGGGATCTTTTGCTAACAAGTTCATTGATTTTTTCAAAGAATCAGGGCCTAGTTTGATTTGCCTAAGTTCAGTGTTCACAATATTTAGGTATTTTGCTGTATCAGGGAATGCAAGCAGTTTATTTGTGTACGGATTGATATTCACTATTGCTAGAAAAAAGGAAGGATGGAAGTTTCTTTGCAAAATCTTATGAAGTTTTCGTATGTATTCATAAAAGTTTTGTCCCAAGAAACTATCGATTGAACCAGCTGTATATGACGGTGTTGGGCTGGACTATAAATTCCGCGTATTGAAACGCTTACAAACCTAGCATAGCACAATCAACTCCAAATGCTTTACTCATTTTAAATCCATACAATCAAGATTGGTTGGCTGAGGGCGAGCCACTTGTAGAATAAAGCTGAAGACACTTTCCGCTGAAATATGAGTGTTCTTTCAATGTGGCCTAGTAATTTTAGCCATTATTACAGGGAATTCAGTTTTTCTTTTTCCTTAGTAATTTGAAGCATCCCTTAAGCCTTTATGACCGCTTGAACCCTTCGTCGCATAGAGTCAAAAGGTTTTTGAATTTCTTCTGTTGTTATCTCTTAAAGCCATACTTTCTCTATGATCATTTTGGGCACTTCGATTTTTTTTAAGGTGCCTCTTGGCATACTTTTTGACCCATAAGTGACCATAAGCTCTCTACGCCTATTTTGGACGAACAATACCATCACTTCTGTCTAGAGCACGAATGCATTATCGACTTGAGTGTTTTCTTCTTTTATTCATGAATAAGAATAAGCATAAAATCATAAAATCATAACAATTTCATAGTGCTGCGTTTTTTTTTTTTTTTTTGGCACGGGGTGTACATCTTGCAGAAAACTGCTATGGCAATATTTTGTAATGTAATAACAGCCCAGCCAATCCGTTTTTAATCAACTCACCCTCTGAACATAAAGAAAAACAAGCTTTATAAGACAACAAAACATAAATTGGGCTTAAGCAATAAATTCTACACACAATCTGAAAAAAGTGCGATTTGAAAACGCGCACGAAGGGTTCCTTGCCACCGTGAAATATGCAACGCTACATATTTTTTTTATCAATTTAAGATTTTTCAAACACAATTTGAATCAAATGCAGTATCAAACCTGCGAATTAGACATTTTTTCATTTAAATTTTTTCATAGCCTTATTATTAGCGATAAAATTGAGTTGGGATTTAAAACGAAAAATTTTTATTTGGGAAGCCCCTTTATTTTAAAGTTATAACAGCGTCTGGAGTACACATTCTGTCTAAATTGCAATTGCCTTCCAATTACGGTTAAGAGGATACAGCACCACGACAGACTGACGGACGAACAACAACGGAGCCCAAACGGAACCCTAAAAATTGCAAATTTTCGTTGCGTACCTATATTTTTTTGGCAAGCTCATGGGAAAACAAAACACTATACAACACTAGAATTCGACTTGTCCATTGTTACACCTTAAGTGTCAGAACCCAACCCTTGTCACACACGTCTGTTTTTCTGGTTCAACGCGTGAAAATGGCAAGATCAAGTCGCATCTGAACCCTCTTTTATGTTTTCAGTGAACACAAACTCTCTGTAAGGCTTTATTTCATAAAACTTTTTATGTTCATTGCTCCATAATAATTGCCAACGATAAAATCGTTTCCTTCAAGGATTACCATGATGACAATGTGTGATGAATTCTTTATAAACTTTTGCATAAACGTGTGCATATAATGTTTGTCTCTCTTAGCCGAACGTACATTATACTTTAAAGAGCAAATCTCTGAAGCCGTTAAAAAATAAATTGGCTCATATTAAACCATCGTTAACTTTGGGGCCCAATCGATTCGCTTGGGTCGTCCCAATATGGAGATTGATTGCGATATAAAACCGACACACGTTCCTCGCAGAAGCAAACTACCTTCTTTCTTAATTTCTTTGGGCATTTCGCCTGGATACATTCAAGAGCCCTGATCACGTATTCCTTCAATTCTATGTTTGGCTAATCCTAACCTGCATAAATTCCCGAGACGAAGTGAAAAATAAAGACAAGGATAAATTCAAATTTCTCCTGCGTTGTCTTTCGCATCTCTATCATCCCTTATGTAGTTGTGATAACAACGATAAAGTTTCGCCATTCGGTAGTTGAATGCTGTTAAGCCATTGAATTCCACTTTCGGGATAGAAACGTGCACTTAGGTAGAACCCCGTATCTGCCAGTGATAACCGTTTCCCTATTTAAGCCCCTCTGAAATGTTTGCCATAAGAGGAGCGATAGAGTTTGTGTGGAAAAAGGTCCTCGCTGGAATGACGAGCAAAATAAAGGAACAAAAAACATTAAAACAAAGTTTATCCTTGAATTAAGTTTCAGTGGACTATTTTTGTTGAATGGCAACATGGAGTGACGGAGACTAGGTTTCAACTTACCACATGGACATCATTTTAATTTATTGGCACATGATGACCCACAGACTCATTAAGAATGTCTTAGTAGAAAGCCGCAGTATGGTAGACGACATTTATTCTGTAAATATGTACAGACAACTTATTTTGAGTGTTTTATTTAAATTTTAGTCAATTATATACAGTTTCATAGAAATGGTCCACCCGCATGCAAAAGAAAAAAAAATGTCCTCGCAAGCTTGTCCTTAGAGCTTGAATAAGAAATCATGATTAATTCATAACCGTTGATGTGTGGGGAGTGTTTTCATATTTTGTTTGAAGCAAAAGGATGTAGAATTGAAGCAATAAAAAAGAACAATTCTGCCCACATTCCCCGGTGACATTTGTGGCACTTTCAGTTCTCCAAGAACTCCATTCAACTTTCGTTTCATTGTCAAGTAACTATTGCATTGTAGTCTCAAGAGCTAGCTAAAAAAGCGGACCATAGCAAAGGAGAACGTTTTTTTTCGCAGGCAGGCGTTTTAGGGATATTTCTCCCAGAAGAGCATTTATTATTTTGCATATTTACGCTCCACAAGGATTGACATTGAAACAGAGAATAAAAGCGTTTCAAGGAAAATTTGAAGTCAGAGTTTTTTTTACTTCTTCGAAAATCCGACCAATGTAAATAAATTTGCCAGGAAGTTGGGATAGAAAAAAAAGGCCCGATTTGGAAATTGTGTGCGTATGAATCCCCACAAACGAGGTGGGTTGCAATGGGGGATATGTGCTTGGGGCTTACAACGTGTATGCATGTACACGAGTACCGAATTTGTAAATGTAAATTCCTTAAAGAGGAAACTGCTAAAGGGATTTCAGTTACAAGGAAATTCTTTGTTTGAAAAAAACTTCGAAATTAGTAATGTGTTTTCCACGTGCAAATAGTTTCCACGATAATTCGATTTTCTTTATTAAGTGACAAGCTTGTTAATGAACATAGAAGGCTGATTATGTGGAGTACAAAATATGAAACTCCATAGCTAATACTTTTAGTGGAGATTTTTTGGTTTTCTTTTTTCACTTATTAACATAAATTAAGACTTTCTTAAAATAAGTCTTAAGCTATCTGAATTTATCAACAAGTTTTCTTGTATGCGTATTTTTATTTAGTATAATGTGCTTTTAATTACAAAAACAAATTTCACTGTCAAACAAATCTTTGTCATCAATATTCAAATACTAGATGATTTGCAAGAAGCATTTTAAAAGTCCCAAAAACTGGTTCATTTGTAATGATGGTTGGTAGTTTGTTAAAAAGTTTTAAACCTTTTTTATTTTGTGTTCTAGTATCCTTAAAAAAATGTAATCAAAAGTCAGAGTTTGATCTGAATTGATATGGTTGAGTATCTTGAATTAAAGTTAATTTTGAAGGAAGATAATCTGACATCATCATATATTTCATTTGAAAAAATAAAATTAAAACGTTGTATGCAATACTTTGCTTGATGTTCAGCCACTGTAGGGAGGATAGCATCCACCGAGTAGATGCATAACTACTGCATTTTAGAAACGTTCTCATCGCCTTATTTTGGAGAATTTTACCTATAAGTAAAATGGTTGAACGAAATTCAAAGTGTAGTTGAGTTATCGTATTATAAATGTTGATAATACTCCGAATATGCAACTTCGTCAAATGAAATCGAGTGCAAGGAAAATCAACAGGCATGATTCTCCTTGACATAGAGAAGGCATTCGATTCCGTTTTGTAATAGGACTACCGGTTGAAAATGTCGTTATTGCAGACAACTTCATATCCATTACTCTGAGGTGAATTTTGAATATGACAGCTGTCACATCAGAAACTTCATGTCATTGTCTAATTATTTCAGTCTAGGTTATTGGTCATTAGTGAAAACACACAAGTGCTTGTAACGCCGTAAAATGTCTACATTTGTGCCATCAAAACAACATTTGCGGGAAGTTTTAATATGCTTCTTTCATTTAAAGGAACAAGCAACCGAAGCGCATCAATTCCTTACTGAAGCTTACCCGGGTTATACTTTAGACGTTAGAATGTTTCAGCGGTGGTTTAAGCGGTTCAAAGATCGTGATTTCGACACGGAAGACAAAGAACGCCCCGGCCAGGTGAAAAAGTTTGAAGACCATGAATTGGAGGCATTGCTCGATCAAGATCCGTCACAAATGAAAGCAATGGCAATGATTCGAAAGGTAGGACATTGGGTGCCGTATGAATTGAAGCCACGAGACGTCGGACGCCGATTTTGCATATTCGAAATTCTGCTTGAACGCCACAACAAGAAGTCTTTTTTGCATCGAATCGTCACTGGTGATGAAAAATGGGTACATTACAATAATCCAAAACGTCGGGCAACGTATGGATACCCCGGACATGCCTCAACATCGACGGCCGTTCAGAATATTCAAGGCCTGAAGGTAATGGTGTGCATTTGGTGGGACCGGAAGGGTGTTGTGTATTATGAGCTGCTTAAACCGAATGAAACAATCACAGGCGAGGTCTACCGACGATGCGTTTGAGCCGAGCACTGAACGAAAAACGGCCGGAAACGGTCGCAAGACACGATAAAGTAATTTTGCAACATGACCATGCTCGGCCACATGTTGCAAATGTCGTCAAAACTTACCTTGAAACGCTCAAATGGGATGTCCTATTCCTACCGCCGTATAGTCCAGACCTTGCGCCATCCGATTACTATCTCTTCCGATCGATGCAACATGGCCTGGCTGACCAGCACTTCCGTCATTTCGATGACGTCAAAAAATGGATCGATCCGGGGATTGCGGCCAAACCGATCGAATTTTTCAGAACGGGTATCCATGAATTGCCAGAAAAATGTGTGGCTAGCGATGGGCAATACTTTGAGTTTTGAGTTTATATCTATTTTTCCTCAATAAAGCATTGATTTTTTAAAAAAACTACATTTTCAACCGGCAGTCCTATTATAATGGTTTTAATTATATTATATAAAATGATTAGTCTTTATTTTCCTCCATATCAATGTAAAATAGTTCAAAGCTTTTTGTCTGATCGTTGCTTAAAAGTCTTTGTCAATAGTGCGTTATTTAGTCTTATTTATTTCAAAATGGGAGTTCCTCAAGGCTTTGTTTTAGGACCTCCTTTATACAATCTATTCATATCTGACTTTCCGAGTCAGAGTGAGTGTGAGGCGGCTATTTTTACAGATGCTATCGCTTTATTTTCATCTCATAAGCTTCCTCAAAACGTTGAGACAATCTAAAAGGATGCGATGAAAATTATTGAAAGCTTCTATAACAAGTGGAAAATTCAGCTGAACTATACTAAAATGCAAGCCACTTTTTAACCAGAAAAAGAAGTCCTTGTCTACTCCCGAACAGCAGTATACAAAGCTGTGGAACCACAGTAAAGTGGAGCAATTGTGTAAAATATTAAGGAATAAATCTTGACACAAAACTTACCTTTAGTGAACATATCTCTAAGACCCTTCACAAAGTTAGAATAACAACAAAAATGTTATACTCATTTGTTAACAGGAAATCTGTGCTCATAAATGAAAACAAAATCATAATCATTTTCCAATCGATACTTCTTTATGGTTGCTAAGTATGGGGTAGACTTATCAATTCATATTGAGCAAATAGTCAACAAAAGCAACACCCTTCTCGGCTTCATCAAACGGTGGAGTAAAGAATTTTCATGTCCATTAATCACGAGTACACTGTACACTACATTTGTAAGGCCACACCTTGAGTATGCATCCAATGTGTGGTCACCGTATTACTTAACACAAATTGACCGTATCGAGTCTGTTCAACGCAAATTTGTTCGTTTCGCACTTCGGCATTTATCATGGACTGATCCTCTGCGTCTTCCACCTTATAAGGACCGTCTTTTAATTATCGGCCTTGATTCATAACAAACACGTCGGGAAGTCTGTGATATTGTGTTTTTACATCAGCTTATTGCTGGTAATATTGATGCACCACCACTTCTTAACCAAGTCAATTTTAGTGTAAAGTCTTTCAATTTTAGATACTTAAACATTTTTGACATAAAATACCACCGCACGAATTACGGATGCAACGAACCTATTACTCGGATGTCAATAGAAGCGAATGCAAACTGTCATATGTTCGATTTTGTATCCAGTAAACTGGCACTCAAACAAAAACTTTTTGGACGTGTCAATTCTTAATGTGCATGCTACGTATTTTTTCAGTACTCTTGTTTTTATTTGTATTTATTTTATAATTAACATTTGTAATTAAAATATATATTCTTTTTTTAAAATTTGTTAAACTTTGTATTTATGTATGGTGTTAGGCTTTATTTGTTTATTTCTACTAACAACTAACACCACGCTAAATGATGACTGTGACAAGATGGGTATTACTCTATGAGTAAAACTGTCACTTACAATGCTTGTTTTATAAGCAGTACTGATAGCGTTGTGCATAGTGTCAGATCAAAAAATTAATTGTCTTTCGCATTTACCACAAGAATCATCCATTACATCGATAAAAAGGAACTTAAGCCACTAGGTTTTTGCTTTTTTAAGAAGAATAATGGAGTCCTTTTACAATCATATCGTTGTACGTCTGTATGTTATGAACATATTGCTCATGGAGGTATTGTGTGGAGGTATCATGTTGAAATTAATACTAATGACTGCTTCTTAATCAATGCAGTCATAAGATACGACTGTTTATGCCGCCAATTTTTATACTGGCAATCAAAACCTTGAAGGTATTTCCCGTTATCCTAGAAATACGAAATATTCCAAGAAGTTTTGTCTTATGGAACCAGCATAGGTGAAAATTCGAACCCATAAATTTTGTTCGCCCTCAAGGCATTATGGCTACAATTTTAATGCATTTTTCACATAGCGGGCAGAAGGATTATGAGAACATTGTGTAGTGATATGAGACTCAGATGCATTTTGGTTTCAGTTGTTTCATTGGTGGCGTCCGAATTAGGATGGGCAATTTGTTATAGTCTTTTTTGCACACGCTAAATTCATCAAAGATCATTATTTTTTGACATTACGAACTAAGAATTGCAGCATTTGATTCATGAGCCACTACGGCAATACCACCAACTTGGTTATGCTACCATCACTGACCGCGCACTTCAGTGACAGCGGAGGTAATTTGATCCCATCAAGAAAAATTCAAGACTAACTTAAGAATTTCTACTTGGGACTTAACAATTCATGAATATTCTAATCAAAAAGCAAGCGGTTTACCAACTGCGCTATCCAACAATTTTTGCATCGGGAATTGATGGACTTTTAACAGTCCTTTAACATTCCTGATAATGTTTATTGGTGAGGTTTACTTTTCATTTAAAGCTGACTCGGACAGTGTATGGTTCTGGAATTGACGAATCGTACTCCTTTTGACTTTCTGATGAGCTGATTCAACGATAAAAGTGAATTAGCAACCAAAACCTCGAGATTAGACGTCACCTAAAGGAGTTTATTAAACCTTTTACAATGAAGCAAATGTTCAACGATTAATTCTTCATTTGCTCAAAATTGTGGCTCGCAACTGGATCCGCAGTTTGAGTTTCGCCAAAAAACAGCTGAACAATTCATTAGAATAAATAATGAAGCTTGGAAAGATAAATTCCCCAAAACGATAAAAACAAGTTGAGCGAGTTATCTTCTTAAAATTATCTAAATGACTTTTCGGATGCAAGTATGTCTTGTTGTTATATTTATACACTTAAAGATTAACGGCTTGACAACGAGACCCTCTGATTAGTGACATCAAGTGAAATAGAACCCTTTTCTTCCATTACCGGTTTACTTGGTCCTCACAAGTCTCAACAATAGTCTAGAGCAAAAAAGCAAGTAAATCCCTATGTCAACCGTATTGTACTTAGAAATCATTAAATCCAAGTTCCTCTCTTTAATTCATCTTTCATGTTCCAAACCCTTTAACAAATGCGCAGCTAAGAAAAAAAAAACAAAATAGAAAAAAGAAAATGAAGGAGAAAACGACCACCTCTACCGCATTTCTACAGAAAGGCAGACACAAAGAAGAACGAAGGAAACATTTGATGCGGATAATGCGACAAAATCCTTTCGGATGAAATAAACGCTCCAAAAGAAGAGTGACACATTGAGTCTCCGCACTCATGCTTGGGGCCAACAAGAGAGGGCTATTCCATTTCTCGCAAAGTATCACTTTAAAAGAAAATTGACATGAGAATCTGTGGGATCTTTGAAATCTTTGAAATCTCTAAAAGAATATGTCGAAATGTCCTGTCCAAATGAATATTGGCTTCATCCTGAATTTCTCTTTGTTATTGGCATAAGCCCCCTGGGGGGTCAAAGGCATTGACTGACTTTTCAATGGCTATCATCTTCCTCAATTGCCCGCATATTTTGCCTGGTTATGAAGGTTACTTTATGGACCAGAGGATTCTCAGGATTTACACATGAAATTTGAACAATAGACTAAGGCCATTCAGTATCCAAACAATTGGCGTTTGAATTTGTTTTTGAAAATTTGTGCCGCGCTTCCATCATCTAGCTGCCAAAATGGATAAAATTCACCATTTCATTCGAAAAACTCTGCAATTTCCGGTAGGGGCATTCGAGTCTAGGTGCAGGTGGCTTTATTCAAATGGAGGGAGTATTTTTTAACTTGTTTATTACTGTTGACTAGGAGAGACTCATGACTGTTTGGTTTCCAAGGCAGTTTCGCAGACTATAAATTACATCAAAGAACTTGGGTGTGTTCCAAAATTACAAAATTTATTTTTCTACAGACAAATTGAAATCGAACCAACTCACTTTTGTTGCACTTAATGAAATAAGTGTTTCCTTCAATTCAAAGGGCATTCAAAAAAGTTGTCGTTTCAAACTTTGCTTCATTTTTAAACTGTCAACATTCAACTCAAAATGTAGGAGGTAATTAAATATGGATGCATACCAGCGTTGGGATTTTGAAACCGCTGGATTCTTTCGTCGAAAACGGGACAAAGTAAAAAAAAACTTATACAATTTAGAAGTTATAAAATATTTATCATTTTATTTGAATTAAAATTACGTTTACATGACAATAGATAACAAAAATAGCCATACAAAATGTTCTTCAATAAAAATATAATATTTTAAATCAGATTTAGGTAGGTAGGTAGGTAGGTGTGATTTTCACATCTGAAACAGTTGTGACCCACTTAGATCCTGTTTGGATCCATTGTGTTATCACTTACCGGTGATTTATACACCGATTCCTCATTGGCCAGGGGACGAACTGATACCTTAGAAATACGTGATCGGTATCTAAGTGGTCGCTGTAGAGATTGTCCACTTTATTACCGGTTATAACCAGCTTGCTTTCTTCATGAATTTTGCTATGTTCTGAATGAGTAGCTTCCTAGCGCGCTTTCCCTCGTTTTTGCGAAGGCGGGGCAGGTGCCTAGGTAGTGTATTACGCTTTTATCTTCATCCTCGTCCCTGCAGCTCCTGCAAAAATCGTTATGGGGGGCTCCCATTCTTAATGCGTGTGAGCTCATGATACAGTGACCTGTGATAATACTTACGACCTTACTCATTATATTTCTGTTAAGGCTGAGGAGTGTACTTGTCTTGAGAGGCCAAATTTGCCTCGCAGTCCTACAGGTGTCTAGTTCCTCCCATCTCCGATTGGTGATATTGATGGTATCTGTATAAAGCATAGTGTTTATTGCTTGAATTGATTGGAAAGGGGTCTCCTAACTTATTGCTAGTGGCAAGCTCACCCCTAGTCAAGCAAGCTCATCGGTTCTTTCATTGCCTTGAATACCTCTATGCCCAGGGACCCAGTAAAGGGTAAGATTACATCTGAACGCTATCTCCCTGACAGATAGGCGGCAAAGTTTTACCATCTTGGATCTAATTGATGGTGTGTCCAGAGCCTTAATGGCCGCCTGGCTTTCTATGTACATGACGATAGATAGCCCGTCTATCGGAATCATTGACATTAAGCGGGCTGCCTCTTGGATAGCTTTAACTTCTGCCTAGAATACACTGCAGTGGTTGGGCAATCGAAGGAGAGAAGGAGATCTCCGGCGAGATCG
Organism: Orthonevra nobilis; assembly: GCA_963555765.1. NCBI lineage: Eukaryota > Metazoa > Arthropoda > Insecta > Diptera > Syrphidae > Orthonevra > Orthonevra nobilis. Next base: position 47,972,675 of record OY743227.1, on the reverse strand, counting down.
CAGATACTTCAAGTCCGGTGCCTTCTTTCGTTTTGGAACCGTCCGTGTAAACTTCCAGATTGGCAGATTTTCTGACTATATCTTTCGACCAGTCATCCCTATCTGGGATCAGTATTTTGTATCCCGATTCGAAGTCTAGGTGTGATATAGTCTGTATGTATAGGAATTCTCGCATTCTTCATTATTTCCGTGTAACCTGGGCTATGTGTTCTGCTCCAGTGGTTACACTCAGTCTACATAATCGCTGCCTTAAATCGGATTTACTATCGTTAAATAGCTGAGTCTTCAGAATAATAAAAAAAACAACAGAAATCAAAATCAAAAAGCTTCGTTCATTAGAAAAATATGGAGTTTCAAACAATAGTCTGCGGAGTGAGTGTTACAAATTGCAACTTAAAAAAAGAGAATAATGATTTATAAGAATAACTTATTCATGATATTTCTGTGAGGACTTAACTTCTTTTAAAGTTTCATTTTTCTCTTTAATGAAGATGAAGAACTCTTCACAGTATAGCTGTAGATTAAACTGGATGAGTAATTCTGCTTTCATTAAATTTACGGAGCATTTATACCTGGCATCCGACGATTTTATGTATTCATCTTGGAAAAAACGCATTCAGGAAAGCAGTTTGATATTCCTGGTATTTTTTTTTAGAAACTGTTGAAAGAGATGGTGCCATTTCTGTGCGGTGGTGCCTTTGCAATTTCTTACTTATACGTCCTAGGATGATTTTAACAAGTTAAAGTCTTCATAAAAGTTATCTACCGAAATATCGCCTGTCAATTTTCTTAAAGATACATCATTTTCAATTGGTCGACCTGGAAAAGGCTTTCGTTACCGTATGCTTAGAGTTTTAGTTTACAAGCTGAGTAGGCTGGGCATCTGCAAACCACTGTTATACGTGCTTGCTAATATGCAACTATCAATAGACAGTTCATTGTGAAAAATTGCAATATAACTTTTAACGGGTCATTCAAATTAATAAATGGACTGTAACAGGAGGCTGTCATTTCGCCGATCCTCTTTAACATATCCACCAGTGACCTTGTAAGATCCCTTTCCCATGCCATAGCGCACGCAGACGATTTGATTGCGTACAGATCGGGTTCGAAATAAGAAGTCATTAGAAATCTCTTCCACCGTGGCTTCAATGAGATTCAGCGTTTTTGCGATGACTGGAATTTGAAGATCAACTTCCGGAAATGCGGAAGTATATTGTTGAGGACGCTGTTGTCTGGGGCTTCTAGGGATACTATAAAGAATTGGTGAAAGCTGTGAAATCAGGGACCGCACGGACAGCCACAGGCGAGTTGAGGTGTAGTACGATATGACGGTATTTGGCTAGACCAGTTTCTATATTTTAACAAAAATGTAGACGCTGCTCCCACCAGAGCATAGGGCGCTTTTGCCCAAACAAAGAGCCTGTTTTATAGCCAGCAACTTGATGCCAGGGTAAAAGTAATCTGCGGATGCCCCGTGTGGTTAGTCGTCGGAACAAGCTTAATGGAAAAGATTCGGTTTTTTTTAAAGGCGATGTCTCAGGGCTTGCCTAGGTTTATACAGAACTCACGAGACTGAATAAAAAAAATTCTATCGCAACGAGGTCCTATACAATAGATCCAACGTAAGCGGTACCGCTAATCTTCCATATTGCCCGAAGAGCTGTGGATTACCGGCATTACTATTAGCGAAACATTGCAAATAGTTCCACAGAGCGTCTGGGGTTTAGTAGGGCGGTTTGGTGGCTTAAAAATTTAATGGAATGTAGGCATATTGCCCAAACATGTACGAAAATTTTTAGATCCGACTGTGATTAGATAGCGCTTATGAAATTAAATAATTTACGTTATCCCATCGGGTGATTTTCCCGAATGTCTCCACTCTCGTTACACAGTACAGCTTTTATACCAACAATTGTTATTTAAATGTGAAGAAGAAGTACAATAAAGATTATTCATCAACGAACAGTTGCGGTTTGAATCACCCCCCACAGGAAGGAACTACATCGTCAATTCCTTCATATGTCTAGTAGCCCTTCAGTTAAAGTTGGCCGACTTCGACGCGAATACTTACTGTAGTTAAGGTCGATCAGGTTAAGATTTTATGTATAAGTATATACATGAGCAGACAGGGGATGTTCACATACCCGTATATGTTGGTATATGATGACATATGTGAATGTTTAAATGACGTTTATAGTAAGGTAAGTTAGATAATAAGGAACTATAAGTCTCTGTAACTAAGTTTCTTTTGTTAAGCTCGATTTTCTTAGTTTAAGTTATCTTTGATTAAAAGTTTAGCAACCGCAAGTATAAGTCGAAAGACAAACATATATAGATTAAGCAATAGGTTTAGCTTAGAGCGGCCGCATAAGGTCAGTAAGTTATATAAGAAAATTTCTATACATAAAGCTAGTTTAAAGCAATTTTTTCTAGCACTTAAGTAATAACATTATATTGAGTTTAATCAAATTTGCAAGAAAAAACAGCATTTTCAATCATGTCAAAACTAACCACACTTTCCAGGTTTATGAATTTAAGTCTAGAGAAAATATTTTCATCTGAAAAATTGTTATCTAAAAAATTAAATAAATTTTAAGTCTTCGATGCCTTTGGTCCGTTCAGATTCAACCAATTTATTTAAAATTTGTTTCTTCTGGTAGCCGAAAACCCCATCCTTTAGCCTTTGAGTCAATCTTGAGCGGAAGAGATACAATGACTCATGAAATTCTGTTATGGCATTTCCCTGAGACTGTTTTATTAATGTACCAAAAGCTATCATCACATTTTGAACAAATTGCAAGTAGGCTAGAGTTTTTGTTTCCTTTGCTTCAGAGTAAAAGTACCTTTGTAATTTGGTCGGCAGTTTCGTCATTACTCTCCACAAAATCTTATAATTTGTTTTGTATTCCTTTGTCCAAACCGAAATATCGCACACATATTGGAAGCATTTTCTGGTTTCCTTTATTGCTGGCATCCGATGAAATTGAAAAAAAAAATCTTCTTTTAAATTTTGAATTATGTCCTTCAAAGCTTCACTCTCTGTCCTACCACGTTTAACGTTCTAAGCTAATTTAGGATCGTCGTACATGAGAGACGATAACTTTTGGAAGGAATTTGGAAGGAATCCGAAAGAATATAAGCTTTACGAATGTATAACGGTGTGATATATAGAAGTGATGTCATCGGGATCACGATCAGATGTGGTGCTTGGAAATAGCGAGTTATGTTTCTTGCAGCGCGAGAACTCGTGCTCTTCGGGTGACTACTCGTTTTTGAATGCTTCACTACGTTGTTTAATCTGCCATGAGATATAGTAAACTCTTTTCTACACACTTAACAGTAAGCTTTATACTCATCCGTCAATATACACAACAAATTATAATCATTCTGCCAAATTGTATTGTATTTCGTGAAAGGATGTTTTCCTAGTTTGACTTTTATCATGGAAGTGATGTTTTCCGGTTCCGAGTAATCCGAAACATCACTGCCGTTTTCTTTCATCTTTTAATGATTGCAAGTAAATTCCAATAATTTACAAAAAACCTAAAACACTTCAACATTTGTTTGCTTTACGTAATTAAACCAGCTTACTCTGATCGGAGCAAATTTACTCCACTTTTGAGGAACAAAAAGCGTCAAATTTTTCGAAATTTAATTAATTTAATTTTTCTTTTCTTTTCTTGAACGTTCTTTCTTTTACTGTCCAAGCAATTAGAATAAAGACTCGGGCTAGTAGCTTAGGTTCAAACCCCCCAAAAGGTTGATGTCCTGAAAAGTATCAGAGCTTTTTATTACTCGTTTTGGCCGGTATAAATAAAGTTGCTCCGGATAATGGCTCATGAGGAGCTTAAAAAAATCTCTTGCCATTTTTAAGTCTTTCACACATTGAACGACTTTGAACAAAATACAAACACTCAGCATTTCTATTGCACTGTAAGCATTCTTTCAAAAATCAAAAGTAACATAGACTGAAGAGATGACGACAAAAGCGCCATGAATCATTTGGAAAATCATAGTGCTTGTAATTATTTATTTGATGTCGAAATTTTTTCTCTCTTCTCTCTTACATTTATATTGAATTTGACTACGCCCGGAAGTCATGGATTCCTCTTTTGAGCAAGCTATCCTGCGGCAATGCTGTTACGATAATTGAAGCAGAGTTCAAGTCGAAAAACCTTACTAAAGGAGCTGCAAGGTGCCAGCGACCATACTACTATATATTTATCTCCGTTAATAGCTAAAATTAAACCCAACAATAGCTGCGACGGGTAAGGCAGGAGACCAAATGAAGCATAACCCTCAGTGGTGAGGTTGCCTTGCATGATTTGCAAGTTTTAATATAAATAATTTATATGCAAACAAAACCGCCGGTATTTTGCATGTATGTGTAAGTGTTGGTTTTGTATATCTTCAAACTCCTAAATAAAGGCAAAAATTCAGCCCATTTAAACGAATTCTTTGGAATACATGAAAAGGACCTTAAAAGTTTTAGCCAAGCAGAACAATATTTAAGGTAAAAGTTTTACATTTTTTATGACCAAAACAGTGGGTCCTTGGATCTAAGCAACGCCATTCGGTTAGAGGACGACAATGACGGTGCTCTCTAATTAATGATAATAAGTTCAATAAGTTTACCGCCCGAGAATGGCTGCGAGACAAATGCTGTTGGGCTTGAATAGAGAAGGAGAAGGCTCATGTAAATAGACTATTGACTGAATTTCTTTATTGTCTGGCATTTTGCATTTTAAATTGCCTATGTGGAAGGGATCCATTTGGAGTATGAATAAAATAAGTAAAGGATTTGTTTTCGATTTCTTTAATGTGAGTTTGGGTTAACCGCTTGTCCTTTGTCCTGGTTTAATAGAGTACAACAAAAGGGGATAAAAGACGAGCTTTGGGATTTTCACATAATCTTATCCGGTCAGAAAACCTTTGAAAAAGTGTAAGGTCGGTGGATTTATTCTTTTATCCAATTAAAAGTATGTGACATGTGTTGTTGGAGGATCACGTTATCCATTAGCTCATTATCAAAATAAAGATTATGAATGTATCTCCAACATTCAAGAAGCTTAACAAAGCTTTTAGAGGCTTAAGTCTTGCTTCTCAAATCTTTGACTTTGTTTTTTTTTAGAAGACTTAAGTCAGTAAATTTTTTTTTTTATTTTCTTGTTTCAAAATTCAGATTTATTTCACATTTTCTTCTTTATCCCATTTATTTAAAAGGGTTGTTTTTGTCTCTCTAACTCTCTTTTTATCCATCTTTTGTTTATTTATTCGAAGGACAGAATAGAACAACAAGAGAGAGAGTAAGTCTGACGAAAATGACGATATTGAATTTATAATTATTGAAGCCCGGTATTGTTATAGTAAATGCATGTTTGGTGAGGTATATAAAACTTCATAACTTTACGATACCAGTTTTGTTACGCGTGTCATTGAAAATATCGCATGCGGTTACAATGATAAAAATAGTGGTTTGGGTGCGAGTAGGTCTGCCCATACCATGAACTTCCCATCTCGATAAAAAATTCCATTTCCCATCACCATCAAATTCCATTTTCGTAATGACTACATCATTCATTCCATAGACAAATACATTGCAGTAAAAAAAAGATACATATATACTATGTTCTTTACTGCCCCTTAGGAAAATCTTTCTTTTCGATTTTTTGAATCTTTTAAAATACGATTTGCGTATTTATCATTAATAGATTTTTCGAATATATTATTTCGAGTGATCAGGACAACAATATGGAAATACTTTTTTTGATTAAGTAACATTTCTACTAGAAATTAGTTCCATTTTTAGTTTAATAATATAACTAAAAAAATGACTTAATATAATTTAAAATTATGTTTTGCGTTTTTGTTTAATATTGATAGCTAATTGCACTTTCTTCGTCATAAGCTTTTTAATTAATAACCTGAGGACTGTAGCGCCAGTCCCCGTGGCATTGGAATTTTATCCTTTTGGTTAAGTCGATTTCGCTGTACAACTCGTACCGTACAGTTCGTTGTTGAATCTTCTCCTCCACTCACCGTCAATGCAGATCACACTTTTCTCTCGAAACAACCTAAGGCGCCTTCATCCGCTTTTGAAACTGTCCATGCTTCTGCACCATATACCATGACGGCATTGATGAGAGTCTTATAGAGCGACACTTTAGTTCTTCGAGAGAGGACTAGGCGCTAGTGTTATTATTTATGTTTACAGGAGAGCATAGGTAGATAAAGTCCCTAGCTACCTCAAATTTATAGCTGTCTATGGTAACGATTTGGGTGTCTTTTTTTGATGACAACATATGCTGCTTTGTGCCCTCGTATACCGCCAAACCCATCTTTGTCATTTCTGTCTGAATCCTCATAAACGCACTGTTGACGTCAAGATGCGTTCTCCTTTTATAAATATTAATATCTTCGCCGTATGCGAGTTACTGAACAGACCTTTAAAAGATAGTGCCTCTGGTGTTGATACGGGACTTTTGCAGCTAAGCCGTTTGCTCAAGTGGCTTTCTTAGACTTAAGCTTAAATATTGCTGTCTTTACTCCGTCTAGATCGGGTAGATAGCATTGTTGGTTCTTCCATGTCCTCAGCATTGATTGCAATTCTACTAAGATATTTCCATTTCGAATTTTGCAGGTTTCGGTTTGGGGTCTGTAAGCTTGAGATAATTGTTTTCTCTGGTGGTAGAATTTTCCAACCTTATTCCTGTTTCTTAATCTCTAAACATCCTCAATCGGGCGCATCTCATGCTCTACCAAAAACGCTGCGACCATGGCATAGCTTGAAAATGTTGTGCACGAGATTAAAACTTTTCTGACCTCGTAATATGAGTTGCGTCTTGGCTGTAAGAAATTACTATGGCTTGCAAAAACATTTTGGAGAAAGTACGAGTTCTATCTTGTCGAGCTTCATGTTGGAGCTGGCTTGCTGCCCATGGCTTGCATTGCACTACTCAAAGAAAGCATCTCTTTGTTTAAAACAAAAAAATATAGGACCAACGACCCAAAACCTTAGCCAGTCTTCTGTAGGCACATAGTAGCACACGGGCATCCCTCTAATAGTATCCAACTCGACGTGAAGATATTTTTTTTTATAATTTGCTCGCTCTCAAGAGGTTATGAATACTCTTTTAATGCAAGTCGCACAGAACGAGTGGAAAAATTAGGAGAAGGACGAAAGATTTATGTAGTGGCTTGAGAAACTCAGATGTATTTGGTTTCAATTGAATTCCGTGGGTGATATCGTGATATTTGATATCGACCTATCCAAAGTTTGGAAGACTTAGCTCAAATTTAGAGTTGCGAAAATCGATTTCATCTCAACAACTTTAACATTAAAAGTTGAATTTGTATTCGCTGTTGACAGTTGTTTTTCAACTTCTTCAATAAAGTGTTTAAATCAGACAGTCAGAATTATCAAATATTATATAGCCTTGTTTCAAAATTATTACACTTTGTGAGAACTCTGTTTATAGGGATTCATATTTTAAAAGCTTGAGGACCATTTGCATGGTGACACAAACTAAATTTCAAGCATGATCAAAGGCTCGGTCGCCTGGAACTGGTTTTTTTTTGGGAATTCAAATTTGTCTGATTCGGGTGAACTCTGCAATTTCTTTGGAAACTTTCCCTTCATCAGAAATCTTTTTATTATTAAAACTTGTGCTGAGTTATCGCTGAAACATCACTTACAAATTTTTACTGTTACTAATGCTATTAAAGGGATAAGAATTTTAAATTTTTTTTTTGAAATGAGCAAAGGAAAAAATTTGTGTCCAGGCTTTGCTTTTTTTTGTTTGCAGAATTTAAATTGTTTCGGTATAAACATTAAGAAAGGCCGTTTATCTCAACTTCATGTATTTTCGGAATTATTTCTAATCAATCAAATTTGTTAGATTGCTTTCCTTTCTATTAACCATTGCTTGGAATATAAAGGCGTGTCCTTTTTGAAAGGGTTCAAAAGTACATAATTTTAGTCCCGAAATCTCGACCGCTTCTTCCTTCCGAGCTGGGAACTGCTCAGCATAGGATTTTTTTCTTCTGGTTAATATATGGCTTCAGTCCAGTTTTCTTTGCAGATTTTTATGGTTGTTTCCAGGCCGGATTCGAGAGATTTTTTTTCCATGAGCCAATTTATGGAAAGACCTCTAGGATTGCGTTCATATTAAGAAACCACAGCAGTGGTAAGCAAACTAAATCGGATGTTATGATCCTCCTTGCAATATACGAGTAATGTAGTTTCAGCCATGTGTTTTCACTTTGTCAATTAGCTTTCTCTCGATGCTTTTTCTTTGAAATCGATTGCCTCATGTAAGTTGCGCCATGAGTTTCTTTTTGCTAATATATTATAACGATAAAAAAGCGTCAAGCTACAACCGAGCAGGTTTTGAACAAAAAAACAAGTGGCTCCATAATTTTCTAAGGATGTTTTCATGTGTGAGTGTTGCAGACATCACTCTGTGTCTTGAAAAATGGGAAAGACTTACAGGATTCACATTTCTGAAACAATTTTCAAAGAACTTCCGTGGAAATTTGGATTAGGAAATATAGAAAGGGGCACATCAATGCATGAAATGGCCTCAACTAAATACTGTTTTAGTCTTTTTGGTAGTCTCTATAGTTAGTAACTTACTTAGTTTAGTCAATTGGCTGAATAAACATAATATTGATGAAACTTTTGGCATTAAAATTGAACAAAAAAAAAATTTATATGAATTTGTGCGGAAACTTATGAACGGCACTGTATATATTTATGCATATTTTTCAACTGATAAGGTAGCTGTAAACTATAAATTTAATTAATTTTGAACTTTTTTTATTGGAAAACTAAATTGGTTTTAATTGAAGAAGTGAAAAAGTCCCTTTTTTGACAGTTTTTTCGCTTTTCAGGTGATCTTTATGTACACACGCTTCGAATGAAACCAATTTGACTTCGATAGCTTGATTTGTTCTCGAGTTAGGCTGTACAAAAGAATCCGCACAAGCGTACGTACGTACACACACACACAGACATCTTTCTAAAAATAATGGAATCCGACTACTGGGACCGCCAAACGTGCAGAAATGTAAAAATTTTGAATTTCGAAAATCGGACCGATTACAAGAACTTCCTGATGGGAAGTGAAAAATTGGTATGGGTGCAAGTAGGTCCACCCATTCCATGAACTTCCCATCTCAAGATAAAAAAAAATGTTAGTGTTACATTTTTTGCCGCCACCATCAAATTCGATTTGGTTTTTAAAAACATCCTTCATTCCAAACATTGCAATCAAAAAAATATGATAAGTTCTTCGAGAAAGGGTTTAACATTATTGCTTCCTTTGCCGAAGGTATTCTTCGTTTCATGCCAGCATAAGCGTTATGTTATATTTTAAGGTTCTTACCGAGATGTCGGATTTGGGAAGCCTTTCTTGATGACAGCATATGTTTTTTTTTTGCCCTCGTATTCCGCCAAACCCATCTTTGGGTTTTGTCTCAACACTTATAAACGCACTGTTGATATCACGCTACGTTCGCTAATTATTTCAATATCTTCGGTGTATGCGATTTAAAGTACAATGTTGAAGAAACCGCATGGCAGTGCATCACCTTGCCTAAAACGTTGTATGACATCAAAGGGTTCGGTAACGTCTTTGCCGACCTTGATGGAGCAGCTTGATTCTCAATCGTCGTCTTGCACAAAAGGACGAGCTCAGATGCCGTATCTAGATATGGCTTCATATACTCATATCTGTGGACGAAACAGAAATCAAAACCAACCTTGAATTTGATGAAAAGGTGGTGCGTGCGTTTTTTTCAAGATATGCCGATATGTTTATATTTAGTCTATGGTGGACTTTTCTGGTCGAAAGCCACATTGATGTGGGCCTATCAAATTGTTGACGAATGGTTTCAAACGTCCCAAATTCTAAGCCAGTCTTCTGAAGACACCAAGTGGCACACAGGCGTCGCTCTAAGAGCATAGAACTCTACATTGAAATAAGATGTGTCACATTTGGAGTTATATTACAAGTTTTACATTGGTGGTTGAATTTGTTGTTTTTCGTTGAAGTTGTTTATCAACTTCACCAATAAAGTGTTTTGACTCGTTAGGGAAAGGCAGCCAGAATTAAGAAATAACACGCATGTAAGTTAAAATTGTGCTGAGCTAACACTGAAACGTCACTTACAAATTATAACCATTCTACTTAAAAAAAGTTTAGAAAGTTGTTTTGAAATAAGAAAAAGTTAAATTTGTGACCAGTGTTTGGGTTTTGATTGCGAATTTTCGATATAAACATTGTGAAAGATGATTAAGTTCAAAAGTCCATAGTTTCAGTTGAGAGATTTCAATCACCTCTTTCTTTCAAGCCGGAGAAATGTTCAGCATCGGATCTCTTTCTTTCTGCTAAAAAGATGGCCCCAAGAGGATTACATTAAGTCCAGTTTTCTTTGGAAATTTTGACAGTTGTTTCCAGGCCGATTGCGAGAGATTGCTTATTGCTTTATTAATTTCTGGAAAGACCTCTAGACTCTGGTTCATGATAAAAAACCAGCAGAGTGGTAAACAAACTAAGTCTCTGGACGTTATGATTTTTTTTTTTAACTTTGTCATTAAGCGTTATATTGATGCTTTTTTTGCGAAATCAATTGCCTTATCTAAGTTTTCCAAGCGCTTCCGTGGAAACGTGTATCAAGAAATAGAGAAAGGGGCACATCAAAATTTGAAAGGGACTCAACACTGTTTTAGTCTTTAAGTTAGTTCATAACAAACTTAATTTAGTCAATTGATGAAACTTTGGGAAGAACAATTGACAAAAAAATTTACATGGATTTTTTTTGGAAACTTATGAACGCCGGTGTATATATTTATACATATTTTTTGTCCGATAAGGAAGCTGTAAACTATAAATTTAATTGATTTTGAATTTTGTTTTATTGGAAAACTAAATTTATTTCAATTGAAGAGCGCGGTGTAATTTAACCAAAATCTTTTCAGGTGATCTTTATGCACACACACTTCGAATGAAACCAATTTGGATTTGCTTGATTTGTTCTCGAGTAAGGCTCTACGAAAGAATGCGCACAAACGTACGTACGTTCATACACACACATGGACATCTTTCTAAAAACAACGGAATCCGACTGCTGGGTCCTCGAAACGTGGAGAAATGTATAAAAGAAGTCAATAAACTCTGAGGAATAATTTATAAGTATCGACTTTCGTGGACAAAATAAACTCATTGCACCTGTCTACAGTGAACAGTTCATCTTACACGCACTTAAGTGCTACAACATCAACGCTGTTTTATCTGTTCATTGTGAATAAAACTGACCCCATCAATGTCGATAATCAGTTTGATACACCGGCTTTCTCTAGACATGACGTTATTGTACTATCTTACAATTTACCTCTCAATCGGGAAGTAGAACTGTGAACTTTTCAGTCAGTGGTAAGAGCCCACCACAGCTGTACGATAAATTTGTTGAGCCTAAGAGAAGACTTCTGACTTCAGATGTGTGGAGTGATTCAAACGCAAAAAGTCGTTAATGAATAATCTTTTTTGAACTTCTTCTTTAAATAGCCATTGGTACCATCATTTGCTGTACTAAAAAGATATGTATATTCTTAACATTCAACTGCGTACAGAAACGTAAGGGAAACGTAAAATTTCTGGTGTTGCTAGAATTTTTGAGTCTTTCGCTACCCTGCCCCCCAAAATATATTACTTCTCTGCAAGTTGAAACGCTATTTACTTTTTACTACTGCTCAAACTGATCGAAAGTTATCTTAAATAAAGTAGTCAGGCCCACTCCTTTTCACAATGTTCAACATTCAAATGTACGCAGTTGATGTACTGATCCATTTCAGAATAAACGAAGATCGCTTTTCGCCAAGTGGTCAGAGAGAAATTATTTGAAACTAAATTCAATGAAAAGTCAAGCAATTGTAATTCTCCGTGAAGCCTGAAGTATCATTTTGCTAAGCTGTTAAGAATCTTGGTATGTTTTTTAGTCAAAAACTTCATTGGACGGATCATGTTGCATATTTAAAAAAAAACGAATCGACCACTTCTCTGAATATGCTTATAGAGTTTTTCATATACTTTTCAAAAAATATTGGGATTTAAAGTTTTCTTTTGTGTTCGACCTCCGAACTAGAAAATGCCCGAATAATTGCTGCAAAGACTACAAATGGCTTTTATCAAAATTTTGATATCAGGTATCACGCAAACAAATCTTTATCCATTCTTTACTGGAACTCACTCTCAACTTATACAATACAAGGAGTTATTTTTTTTAATTAGATATAAATGTGAAAGGAATGAAAACTGGATGTTAACTGTTCAATTCTTAATTTTACAATTCCAGTTGCATACTTTAAACTTATTTTTTATTTCTTAAACTTGAATTTAAAAATTTAATTTACTTCGATTAATTAAGTTATTGCAATTACATTGCGTTATTATTTACTTCTAATTGAATGAACTGTAAAATTTATTTTTAAGACTATGTTCGAAACATGCATAAATTAAATAAATCAAAATGTAAACTAAGCAGTGGAAGACATAGCCCTTGGCTCTAGAAGATGACTTAAGACCCATCAAATCCAGGCTGTTCGAACATCATGGTGAGAATTAGTCTCTCTCATTTGACAACAAAAGCCGTTGAATAACATTTTCGATAAAATGATTCCCAAGGACATCTTCGACAGATTGTGTATTACCCGGAAAAAAGTGTTTGAGCGGACAAAAACCATCTTAAATAAAAACTTCAACTTCAAACTTGACATTGCTCTTAAAAACTCACTATCAATCCAATTTATTCATCCTTTTAATATTGTTGCCCTGAATTTGCGGGAATGCCGAATAATATTGATTACTGATGTCACCAACAGTCATGTTTTCATGATAGCTTGTTAATCTCTTCACATGAATACGCATTCGAATTTGAAGCACACCCCTCGTTATTGCCTACTGATGAGCGGAAGAAATGGAAAAGATGCTCATGCTCATAGCTGAAGAACGCTCTTGAAAACTCCTCCAGTCGTCATCGAGCAAATGACGACTTCACGATTCCTATAAACACTTCACAAATGTGTTTCAAATTGACAAAAGCATTTTACAAAAAAAAAAAAACTTTTCATCGCCTATTCCAATAAAAGTAGGAGTGGGGGGGGGGAGGGGTGCCTTGGAAACCCCTATAGATGTCTTCAAGACTGTTCAGTAAGAAGGCTCTTAAATTAACAAATGGGCTGTAAATATAAAGCTCTTTCATGCTTGCTTAATTTTTGTTTTACTTCTTGTAGTTTACCGTCACCATGTCCTTTACGTTCGTTTCGCATCATCAATTGCCTCATTTTTATGCAGCAGCGCCTCCAAGGACGCGTATGTGATTGTTTTACTCAATTTACAGCCTTTAAAGCCTACCTGAGAGAATAGGTGTACATTTTATTTTTACTTACACACACATTTTGTTCATTTTTATGCATTTTAGTATACATATTTTGACTTGTCGGTTGTCATTTCGTACGAACGCAACGCGTCATCAACCGCCCACCAATGTTAGTCATGTGTAACCTTTTTATGAGATCCTTTAAAACGAAATAATTCCATTACGCGTTTTATGGTTATAAGCAATGATGAACATGACTACTGTACTGTCTAGGGCGCTGTCCTTCTTTCAATAAAACCCACTCCTGCGATTGAAAATACGTTTCGTTCTCGTGGGGGGCAAATGGATTTTTCACTTTTACCAAGGATAACAGAAATAATTGTGTTCGTTAGCACTTGTAATGGAATAAAAAAAAAGGAATGGCAAAAATAAGTAAGTGGCATTGAAGGCAATAAAGTATCTTAGAATAAGACTGTAGACATGGTGAGCTTCATTATTTGAACTTTCAAAGGCCGCCGATCTATGAGAGTACATGAAATTTTTATTTGATGTTAGTTGATGTGCCAAAATGCTGTTACTTGGTCAGACTACCACCGTTGGTCGACCATTCCATTGATAGAGCCGTTTCGACCTGCTTCCCATAAATTGATCCAATTCGGCACTTAACCAACATCCTATACGAATTTAAGATATAAAGTCTTCAACATATTCACGAATGACCTGATAAGAAAACTTCCTCATTCCAGACGACTTGATTGCGTACAGATTCGAAGTCTTAAGAAATCTTTTGCAGCGCGACTTCCAAAAGATTCAGCGATATTGCGATGACTGGAATTAAAAAACAGATTGAGCAACTGCGAAACTATATTTGTTTGTCTGTGGCCTCTAATGATACCATCGAGAATTGGTGTAAGCTCAAAATTATGGGACCGCACGGGCAGCCACTAACAAGTCGAAGTGTAGTTTGATATCTTGGGATTTGGATTTGATCTTTATTTCAACAAAACGACTGTTTTATAGTCAGCAGAGAGACTGTTTATAACAAGCAACTCGGTTATACTCGTCTATGGATAACCCATGAGGTCCAACTTGGCAGCAAGCTTAATGGAAAAGATACAACTATTTGAGAGGCAATGTCTTAGGACTTGATAACGTTTTTACACAACTCCAGAGTCTGAGTTTCGAAAATTCTATCCCTACGTGGTCCTATATAAATAGGCAGACCTAATAAGAGAAGATAATATCAATATAAAGCGAGGACACGAGATTACGTTGCTAGAGCAATGAGATCGGTTAACAATCTGATCTCCAAGGCTAACTACATCAATGATATATATCACGAGAGTGTGTTTTATCCCTCCAGAGGCCTTCCTCTGCATCTAGACTCGATTGGAGTGATCCATTAAAGACTGGCGGTACCGCTTATATCGGTTCAGTAGGGCGGTTTCAGGCCGCGAACTAAAAGAAACAGAACACCAGCGCCGGCAATTCTGGCGGCTGACAGTAGACATGGAGAGAGCTTTTTCGTCGCATCCTTCCAGCGCAGCGAAGAGTGGGCAAAAAGGGCAAATTTGTCCGCCAGCTATATGTTGTTTCATAACTTATGAATGCTGATTAGCCATTAATATCGTTTGTTTACTTAATATATTATTATAACAAAGATGCGTTTAACAAGATTGACTGGTGGACGATGAAAAAATATGAACATCGGCTCCTTTCATCAAATCCATCATTCGTGGGAAAGTGTTTATAAAGCTTTGTTACTGGTGCATGTGGAGTGAGCAAGCTGAGCTCTGCGGACTGTTGCAATTCATATTCGGATAGCGAGCGAAGTTCAATGCAATCGCACGGGCGACACCTTAGTCAAAATATTTGGCTTGGCCATTTCGATACATTCACATAGGCGTAAGGTGAAATATTAATTCACTGTTCATTATTATTCTGTTATTCCATAGTTAGTGTAGTAACGAACGGCCAAACCACATATTTTGACTAAGGTGTAGAGTTTGTTAAATTAGACCTTGTAGAGTAAGGGCGTGTGGAGTTAGAAGCTTGGGTCTGCATGAGATTTGATAACTTTTTGACAGTGCGAGTCATATGGTCTTCTCTTGGCAACATTTTACATGAAAATGTTTTTGATGGGATTTTATTTGCTTGAAACAACATTTTTTTTTAATTCTTTTTTATTTTTTTTACTTTTTGAATGCATTTTTTTTATTTTCTCATTATAATTTCTTAGACACTAGACAAAACGCTTAAACTAGCTTATATAACTTAATTTTATTTACTTAACTAACTTACTGGCCCTTCGCGGGCGCTCTAAGCTAAACCTAGTACTATATTCTATGCCTTTCGACTTAAACAAACTAATTTTATTAATTTTATTATATTTACAACTATTAAACTAAGAAAATTTTCAAAAAAAACTTAGTGGTCGGACATTTTTAATTCTATATCTAAAGCTTAAAACTACATTAAAATTACTTAGAATATATACTTAAAACTATGTATGTATGAATATAAAAATAAATACATACGCCTAAAAATCCACGAAAATATATAGAACATAAATATATATATAATTTAATATATATATAATATAATAATATATATTTTCCTAACTAATCCTACTTACGCTAAGAAAACTTAAGTCTATGTAAGCCGGCCAAAGCATTAACAGGAGCTTCCAGATGGGAAGTTAAAAGGAAAAGAGGCCGACTTTGCTCCATAATTTTACCTGACTTTGAAGGGTGTTGACGACAGAGTTCCCTATCAATTTTCAAATAGCCACCAAAATTTTTGGTGTTGCTTCTGTGCATCTATCACATCGCGGGTTGACACAGCTCTGCTGAACCTGAGACAATCTTCGGAACTGTGGGCGATGTCTGGATTGTAATCGAGTCGCCTGTCTACACCTGAACGGAATTCTTTTTTATTTTTTGGGGTGTATTTCATGCACATAAGAGGAGGCTTATTTTATAGCACACTCTCTACCTTTGCCTTTTTCTTTTGTTGGTTAACTTTTTATAATATGTGATGGATCAGGGCGATACTTGGCTCTTAGGCGATAATATTCGTCTATAGCTGAATTTGGTGTTTTAATTCTACTAAAGACAATATATAAAAGGTGTCACTAAAGAGAGTGTCTGTCGAAAAGAGAACCTGGAGAAACTTGGTCCTTGGCGTTTGGCCTACTACATCTTAGTTTATAAGATGTTCATATATCAAAGGCAATCGACAATCGACAATCGACGCGCTCGCTGTCAAGGACAATTATTTTTTATTTTTAGCAGCTACTGCGTGGACGAAAGAGGCAGGAGACGTTTGGGCACTACTTTCTATATTTATATGATATGAAGAATTATATGAATATGATATGAAGTGTGTGTCGCGATGTACGTCGATTAAAATTCATTTTTTTTTTATAACATTATTTTCTTTTTTTATTTATAATAATTTATAATAACAAGGAGTAACTATATATCCCTATACATGTATATATATCTGGGGGCATCGATTTTCAGTCAGATCAAACCTCTAGCGTCGAAATTGCAGGTCTCAGCTATGTAATTTAGACTTTATATGTTTAATAAGTCCGCAATTGGCAATATATCCCGAAAATTTTGTTGATCTGGGACAATCCAAAAAACGACGGAGCGCTTCGAGAAAAAGAAGGTGGTGCCTTTGCGCTTCGTCTTGGCGGGGGCACTACCGCGCCGGTAGATCTGAAAAAGTACCAAATGGATTGTCATATTGTACTCACCATTGGGTAGAGTGGTTCAAAAGGAAGGTTTGGGTGCATAATTCGTTAAATTTTTGTATAAATTGGCTGAAAAAAGACCATGATTGTAACACAAGGTAGCTAGGGCTAGATCTGTATAGTACACACCATTACCCACAAAAAAGTCAGTGAGAGCATTTGCGTTACTATTTTACTAAAGTCAATCAAAATATAATATCAATTAATTTCCATCTACAAAGCTTCATAATAATTTTAAAATTATTTAAATCGAATTTTTTGTTTGAACGCTTAGACGTGTATAAACATTTTAATAGTAAGAATAATGCCGCGGTTTGAGGAAATAGATCTACACTCAGTCTCATAGTTACCTTAACCATTAATTTGCGAACATATAGTATATACTTGTTAAATAAAAGACTACCGTTTTCTGCATTTTATCAATATTTCCATACTTATTCATACTTCTGTATTAATATTACAAATCCCAAAGAAACATTTAATGCTCGCTTTTGGTTACAATATTGTTGTATGTTTAATTTTTCCAATTAAATAGGAACGACAGGCAGTGAAAAATTCTGTAATTATAAAATCAAAGAAATTTTTAGCGGAAACAAATTTGTGGAAATCAAATTTCAATACACTTTTTTGGATGGGGAGTTTTTTTTTGTCCTTTATATTGAAAGTTATTTTACATTAAAAACAGTCACAGTTTAAAATCCAAGCAAATCGAACGTACGAAGGAATGCAACGTTTTGATTAAAACGACTGATGACCGAATCAACCCCATCCATGCGTAGCAAGACACATTCATGTAGCTATCGACAAATGCTTTTGAAAATTAATTTTTGAAACCGTTTGCAACTCCAAGAAACACAGAGAAACAAGCAAATGGAACAACTTTTCATATCAGTTGCACGAAGACGAAACCCATGCAACTCCCGCTCATTGTTTTTTAAACATCTCTCTCGAAATCGTTCCTTCTCTCTCTCTGGCTTATTGTTGCACGATCCAGGATTGCACACTAATTGCTACGTATGGATGAGGACCAACACGGGCAGTTTTTTCATCTATTACGTCCATTCTGTGGAAAGATGAGACCGCGTGTTCATACACCGATACTTATGGATGAAAATACTTTTATTTTGACCAAAAATAAACAAAAATCAAACCACGATTCAGCATATTGGACATTCTCACTGTGGCAAAATATTTGTAAGGGGATATTGGCTCCATCGTAAGATACCCCAGAAAACGAAACAATCGCGTAACGAGTATTTTGGAAATTTTAAACGATGTTGCAACAGTTGCAGGGCCATTATTTAATTTAAATGAAAATGAGCTCGTGTAAAAAGCATTTGTCGGAAATTTCGCAGGATATGTTAAAATGGCCACGATGGAGTCCGGATCTTATTTTAATAGTGAAAGTTTTACTAGTTAGCAAATATAAACTCAATTTGTCCATATTACCCGTCTTCAAGATGTCTATTTCCTAAGTTTTTTTTTTTATGTTAATTGGAATTATTTTAACATGAGAAAAAAAAACTTTTAAAATCAAAACATGTTACTGACTTGCGTTGTCCGATTATTGTGTAAATGAATGTGAACGTTTCGTGTCAAGCCAACGTTCGGATATAGTGATAATGGTTTTAAATAAAAAACAAAGCGCCTCGTTACAGAGGTTTTAAAGCTCAATTTCTTTAGTTTGTGCATATTAAGCATTGCTAAGGAATTTTAAAGTACGTTAGCTTAAGTCAGAAGATAAAGTTTAAGAAGTTAGTTTATATAAGAACACTCGTATAGGGCCAGTGGGATAGCTTAAAACGTTGAGTTATGTAAGCTAGTTTTAAGCTAGCAATAAAGTAAAGATCATGTTTTGAGGTGAATAAAAATAACACCTTAGAACACGATTGGTTTCCAATTCATTAACGCCCGATTTCTTAACCGAGTACTAGCACTAGTATTAGAAAAATTGTTGGTACTCAAAAGCTGGATGCCCTGAGTCGGTAGTCTATGGATATTTGTTTCATTTCTTCATCACAAGAGAGAGTTCGCGATTTTAAAATTTTCTTGACTGTCATTGAGAAAATACGTGTTTTTCAGAATTTCTGGATTACTTTATAGTACTTTTGTGTTGTTCGGAAAATGGAATTGTTTTTTTTGGCGTTATCAATTTGTTTCATTATTCGACGATGTCAAGAACGCTAAAGATGAATTGGAAAATCGTCGTGTGGACCGCCTCATCTTCTATGTTCCATGTGAATGCTTGGGACGTTGTTTATTTTTTCGAGCTCAAAATCAAAACACTTTGTGTGTGTTTCTCGTACCTTGTCCATTATTTTTCTACTTTTTTTTAAATTTTTTTTATTAATTCTTTTAATTTCTCAATTAGAAGAAGCCATAAGATGAAACATTTTTGTTAATAGCATATAGCAGGGAATACACTGTAATTCGAAGACTGCTTGCTGATGGGAAAAGGTACTAAAAGTAAGAAGAACAGCCTGAAGGTTGAGGTCGAAAAAGAGTTCTATCAGTAAGAATGGTAAAATGCATTTTTTGATATTCAATGAACAACCTTATAAAAAAAATTGGTTTGGGTGCGAGTAGGTCTGCCTATACCATGAACAAATGCATTGCAATCAAAAATAAATAGATATGTTTTTGAGCTTTGAATCATTTAAGAAAGATATGCGAATTTTATACTATTTTTCAGACTTTTCTCTCGAAACTACCTAAGTCGCATTCATCCGCTTTTAAAAGTCTTCATGCTTCTGCACCATATTGAAGGACGGGGACGATATAGGTCTTATAGAGCGACACTTAAAATCTTCGAGAAAGGGCTTCACATAATTGATTTCTTAGCCACAGCAATAAATTAGTTTTATTATCTGCGTTTTCAGCGAAGCCTTGGCAGATATACTCCCTTACTTCCTCAAAGTTATAGATGTCTATACTTACGTTCTGACCCATACGTCGGATTTGGGTGTCGTTTCTTGGTGACAGCATATGTTTCTTTTTGGCCTCATATACCGCCAAACCCATCTTTGAGTTTTGTCAGAACTTCATAAACGCACTGTTAACATCGAGCTACATTCCCTTATTATATCAATATCTTCGGCGTATGCGAGTTATTAAACTGACCTTTTAAAGATAGTGCCTCTGGTGTTCAAGTATAATGTTGAAGAAACCGCATGACAGTGCAATACCTTGCCTACAACGTTTTCTGATATCAAAGGATCGGTGACGTCTTTGCCGACCTTAATGGAGCAGCTTGAGTTTTCCTTGATCATCCTACATAAAAGGACGAGCGAGGATGGGATGCCAAACCTAGACATGGCTTCATACATCTCGTCTCTATGGATGGAACAGAAACCAAAACCAACCTTGAAATCGATGAAAAGGTGGTGCGTGCGTTTTTTCCATTTATTTAGTCTATGGTGAACCTTTTTGGTAGAAAACCACATTCGTTTGGACCTATCAGGTTGTGGCTTTTTATTGCAGAATTTAAATCGTTGTTTCGATATAAACATTGTGAAAGACCGCTTATGTCAAGTCCTTGTCCTATGTATTTTCGAAATTATTTCTACGACCTTGTACGATGCACTTATTGTGCTCGGAATATTAAAGCGTGATTATCTTTATGTCGTTTAAGTTCAAAAAATACATAGGGAAATGTGCAGCATCGGTTTTCTTTCTTTCTTGTAAAAAGGTGGCTCCAAGAGGCTTATATTCCGTTCAGTTTTCTTTGGTGATTTTGAAAGTTGTTTCCACGCCGTTTTCGAGAGATTTTTTACCTCTATGTCATTTTCTTGAAAGAGCTCTAGATATTCGTTCTTGATGAGGAACCACATCAGTGGTAAACAAACTAAATCTTCAGATGTTGTGATCTTCTTTGCAACGCTTTTTTATATGAGAGTTATGCAATTTTATCCCTTTTTTTATGTGTCAGTGTTGTAGATGTCATTCGGAATCATGAAAATGATAAAGATTTATGGGACTCCCATTTCTGAAATAATTTTCCAAGCACAGAGAAAGCGCAACATCAAAATATGAAATGGGCTCAACTCAATACTGCTTAAGTCTTTTAGTTAGTCTTTATAGTTCAGAACTAACTAAGTTTAATCAATTTTTGATACATTACATAATGTTGATGAAATTTTTGGAATTAAAATTGAAAAAAAGAAAAAAATTATATGAATCCGTCCGGAAACTAATGAACGGCAGTGTATATTTTTTTCTGATAAGGTAGTTGAAAACTATAAATTTTATTAATTCTGAACTATTGGAAAACTAATTTGATGTTAATTGAAGAAGTGAAATTGTCCCTTTTTTGACAGTTGTTTCGTCATAAAATTTAAACCACCATGTCAAATTTAACCAAAAGCCCTTCAACTCCTCATTTTGCACATACGCTTTGAATGAAACTAAGTTGGATTCGATAGCTTGATTTGTTCTCGAGTTATGCTTGACGAAAAAATACGCATAAACGTACGTACGTGCGTACATACGGTCCGAAAATCGGACCGATTACATGAGCTTCCTGATGGGAAGTTAAAAAACATTCATCCATTTGGTAAGAACAAATTTAGTTCTTTTTATTAAGTCATAGATCAATTATTTGTTTCACTCAACTTAACACTCCCTCCCCCAAACTAAAAACGAAAGTCAACAATTTTTAGCGACAACCTTACTGCTGAAATGTGGCGGATATTAAGCTAGTCTGATAGGCACTTAGCATCCAAATCACTTCAAATAATTTCCCATTTGCACTCCCTTCAATGAATTCGACACCACTGACATAACCACCAACCGCCTTTCGAACGATGATAATGAATAATAAAGTGAACATTTTTTTTTGGTCCAGACAAAAACGAAATCCTCGTACAAACGACTGAGTATTGAAGTGACAAAGTGGAAAATTCCATCGTGGTCATAAAGTTTGCATTCAGAATGTTAATGAATTGAAGCAAATTAATTTTAATAACAACATTTTTCGAAAGAAGCGGAATTTGTTAAGAAACAGCGGCATTTTGTCGACCACACCACTCATTCATTTAAAAAGATGGTTTTAAGCACGACCAACCATCAAGTTTTCCTTCTGACATTTGCATAACAACGACCAAGGCATTATTTAGCATACAGAAACAGCAGAATGCTAATTGTGGACTTCAAGCGAATACGATATGAATGATGGAACAAATGGTTAAAAAAATATGCTTCGAATAGATTGCGAAGTGGTATTGTTAGTTTGAATTACATATTAATACCCGAGTTTATTCAACCCCTAATATAAAAGACCCAAGATCAGAACTTCTCTCTCGAAGGAAGAAAATCATGCTCTACAAAACACTATTATTAAGGCCTGTGGTGCATACCAGTCTTTTTATTCAGCTCAAATCTTAAACTTAAAACTAACTCAAGAACTTTAAACAAAGAGGATGGAGTGAAATGGCTTGGCGAGTAAAGGGAACTTTTGAGAGAGGCTTTAGAAAGATGGTAGTCAAATGTTGAAAGTAGCCGTAGTTATAATAATATAATAATAATATTATATTATTACTTATTATATTTTATAGTATATACATATAAATAAATATAAAGAACGGACTCAGCTCAACCAATCGGTGTTTTATTATTTCGAATGATATTAACGGCGACGAGGGCTAAAAAAATATAAAACAAAAATAACAGTTTAAAATTAAATGGAGACAGTGACCGAAAATAAAAAAAATAGGAACTTAAACTGGAATTGAAATAATTAAAACCAAAATGGCGTTCATTGCAACAAGTTTCATATTTAATTACGTAAATCGTTCCGGAATCATATAAAATTATAAAATCATTAACTGACCCGGATAAACCGGATACGAAAACTTATATTGAACTTATAGCCATAATGGAGAAACATTTTACTCCAAAATTTAATTTAATTGCCGATCGGTTCTAATTTTATAAAAGAAATCAAAAAGGGCATGAGCCAATAAATGATTAAATATTGGACTTAAACATTTTATTTTTTAATATGGAAATGGCACATAAGTAATTGAAAGAAATGAGACCGGAACGTCATAACAGCATCGATCGAATACTTCATCAAAATCAATCAAGCCAACAGCGAGGAATAATTCAGTGGAGAACATCAAGCACTGAGCAGGGATCATCCAACGATAAGAGATCATACAGATAGGAACATCTTTCCTGTTACGAAGATGACAAAAGTGATTGAAATAATTCGGTTTGTTATAAGTGTGGACAGAAGGGTCATTCACAAAAAATCATAAACCCAAATTTATGAAAAAAGTGCATTTTAAAATCCTGGGCTATAGTCCACGAAAAATTCTGAAAAAAGGCGATTTTTGCCTCTAACTTTTTTCTCGATATTTCTATCAAATAATGGTTGTTTTCTCAAATTCACTATATTTGTGCTCGGTTGAAGCCTCTGTGAGGATCACATACTCAGTTTTTACGAAACCCAAATTTATGAAAAGAGTGCATTTAAAATCCTGGGCTGCAGTCCACGAAAAAGGATGAAAAAAGGCGATTTTTGCCTCTAACTTTTTTCTCGATATTTCAATCAAATAAAGGTTGTTTTTCTCAAATTCACTATATTTGCGCTCAGTTGGAGCCTCTGTGAGTTTCACATACTCAGTTTTTACGAAACCCAAATTTATGAAAAGAGTGCATTTTAAAATCCTGGGCTGCAGTTCACGAAAAAGGATGAAAAAAGGCGATTTTTGCCTCTAACTTTTTTCTCGATATTTCAATTAAATAAAGGTTGTTTTTCTCAAATTCACTATATTTGCGCTGAGTTTGAAGCCTCTGTGAGGATCGCATAATCAGTTTTTATGAAACATAAAATCGCGAAAAAGTGGATTTTAAAATCTTGGGCTATAGTCCAAAAAAAATATGATGAAAACAGACGATTATTGCCTCTAACTTTTTTCTCGATATTTCAGTCAAATAAAGGTTGTTTTTCTCAAATTCACTATATTTGTGCTCAGTTTGTAGCCTCTGTGAGGATCACATACTCAGTTTTTATGAAACATAAGATCGCGAAAAAAGTGCATTTTAAAATCCTGGGTTATAGTCCACGAAAAATGATGAAAAAAGGCGATTTTTGCCTCTAACTGTTTTCTCGATATTTCAATCAAATAAAGGTGGTTTTTCTCAAATTCACTATATTTGCGCTCAGTTTGAAGCCTCTGTGAGGATCACATAATCAGTTTTTATGAAACATAAGAACGCGAAAAAAGTGCATTTTAAAATCCTGGGCTATAGTCCACGAAAAATGATGAAAAAAGGCGATTTTTGCCTCTAACTTTTTTCTCGATATTTCAGTCAAATAAAGGTTGTTTTTCTCAAATTCACTATATTTGTGTTCAGTTTGTAGCCTCTGTGAGGATCACATACTCATTTTTTATAAAACCAAAATTTATGAAAAAAGTGCATTTTAAAATCCTGGGCTATAGTCCATGAAAAATGATGAAAAAAGGCGATTTTTGCCTCTAACTTTTTTCTCGATATTTCAGTCAAATAAAGGTTGTTTTTCTCAAATTCACTGTATCTGCGCTCAGTTTGAAGCCTCTGTGAGTTTCACATACTCATTTTTTATAAAACCAAAATTTATGAAAAAAGTGCATTTTAAAATCCTGGGCTATAGTCCACGAAAAATGATGAAAAAAGGCGATTTTTGCCTCTAACTTTTTTCTCGATATTTCAGTCAAATAAAGGTTGTTTTTCTCAAATTCACTATATTTGCGCTCAGTTTGAAGCCTCTGTGAGTTTCACATACTCATTTTTTATAAAACCAAAATTTATGAAAAAAGTGCATTTTAAAATCCTGGGCTATCTTCCAGGAAAAATGATGAAAAAGGCGATTTTTGCATCTAACTTTTTTCTCGATATTTCAATCCAATAAAGGTTGTTTTTCTCAAATTCACTATATTTGCGCTCAGTTTGAAGCCTCTGTGTGGAGCACATACTCAGTTTTCATGAAACATAAGATCGCGAAAAAAGTGCATTTTAAAATCCTGGGCTATAGTCCACGAAAAATGATGAAAAGAGGCGATTTTTGCCTCTAACTTTTTTCTCGATATTTCAATCAAATAAAGGTTGTTTTTCTCAAATTTACTATATTTGCGCTCAGTTTGAAGCCTCTGTGTGGAGCACATACTCAGTTTTCATGAAACGTAAGATCGCGAAAAAAGTGTATTTTAAAATCCTGGGTTATAGTCCACGAAAAATGATGAAAAAATGCGATTTTGGCCTCTAACTGTTTTCTCGATATTTCAATCAAATAAAAGGTGTATTTCTCAAATTCACTATATTTGTGCTAAGTTTGTAGCCTCTGTGAGGATCACATACTCAGTTTTTATGAAACATAAGATCGCGAAAAAAGTGCATTTTAAAATCCTGGGCTATAGTCCACGCAAAATGATGAAAAAAGGCGATTTTTGCCTCTAACTCTTTTCTCGATATTTCAATCAAATAAAGGTTGTTTTTCTAAAATTTACTATATTTGCGCTCAGTTTGAAGCCTCTGTGTGGAGCATATACTCAGTTTTTATGAAAGATCGCGAAAAAAGTGCATTTTGAAATCCTGGGCTATAATCCACGAAAAATGATGAAAAAAGGCGATTTTTGCCTCTAACTTTTTTCTCGATATTTCAATCAAATAAAGGTGGTTTTTCTCAAATTCACTATATTTGCGCTCAGTTTGAAGCCTCTGTGAGGATCACATACAGTTTTTATGAAACATAAGAACGCGAAAAAAGTGCATTTTAAAATCCTGGGCTATAATCCACGAAAAATGATGAAAAAAGGCGATTTTTGCCTCTAACTTTTTTCTCGATATTTCAATCAAATAAAGGTTGTTTTTCTCAAATTCACTATATTTGCGCTCAGTTTGAAACCGCTGTGAGTTTCACATACTCATTTTTTATAAAACCAAAATTTATGAAAAAAGTGCATTTTAAAATCCTGGGCTATAATCCACGAAAAATGATGAAAAAAGGCGATTTTTGCCTCTAACTTTTTTCTCGATATTTCAATCAAATAAAGGTTGTTTTTCTCAAATTCACTATATTTGCGCTCAGTTTGAAACCGCTGTGAGTTTCACATACTCATTTTTTATAAAACCAAAATTTATGAAAAAAGTGCATTTTAAAATCCTGGACTATAGTCCACGAAAAATGATGAAAAAAGGCGATTTTTGCCTCTAACTTTTTTCTCGATATTTCAGTCAAATAAAGGTTGTTTTTCTAAAATTCACTATATTTGTGCTCAGTTTGAAGCCGCTGTGAGTTTCACATACTCATTTTTTATAAAACCAAAATTTATGAAAAAAGTGCATTTTAAAATCCTGGGTTATAGTCCACGAAAAATGATGAAAAAAGGCGATTTTTGCCTCTAACTTTTTTCTCGATATTTCAATCAAATAAAGGTTGTTTTTCTCAAATTCACTATATTTGTGTTCAGTTTGTAGCCTCTGTGAGGATCAAATACTCATTTTTTATAAAACCAAAATTTATGAAAAAAGTGCATTTTAAAATCCTGGGCTATAGTCCACGAAAAATGATGAAAAAAGGCGATTTTTGCCTCTAACTTTTTTCTCGATGTTTCAGTCAAATAAAGGTTGTTTTTCTCAAATTTTCTATATTTGCGCTCAGTTTGAAGCCTCTGTGAGTTTCACATACTCATTTTTTATAAAACCAAAATTTATGAAAAACGTGCATTTTAAAATCCTGGGCTATAGTCCACGAAAAATGATGAAAAAAGGCGATTTTTGCCTCTAACCTTTTTCTCGATATTTCAATCATATAGAGGTTGTTTTTCTCAAATTCACTATATTTGCGCTCAGTTTGAAGCCTCTGTGAGTTTCACATACTCATTTTTCATAAAACCAAAATTTTAGAAAAAACTGCATTTTAAAATCCTGGGCTATAGTCCACGAAAAATGATGAAAAAGGGCGATTTTTGCCTCTAACTTTTTTCTCGATATTTCAATCAAATAAAGGTTGTTTTTCTCAAATTCACTATATTTGCGCTCAGTTTGAAGCCTCTGTGAGTTTCACATACTCATTTTTTATAAAACCAAAATTTATGAAAAAAGTGCATTTTAAAATCCTGGGCTATAGTCCACGAAAAATGATGAAAAAAGGCGATTTTTGCCTCTAACTTTTTTCTCGATATTTCAATCAAATAAAAGTTGTTTTTCTCAAATTCTCTACATTTGCGCTCATTTTGAAGCCTCTGTGAGTTTCACATACTCATTTTTTATAAAACCAAAATTTATGAAAAACGTGCATTTTAAAATCCTGGGCTATAGTCCACGAAAAATGATGAAAAAAGGCGATTTTTGCCTCTAACCTTTTTCTCGATATTTCAATCATATAAAGGTTGTTTTTCTCAAATTCACTATATTTGCGCTCAGTTTGAAGCCTCTGTGAGTTTCACATACTCATTTTTTATAAAACCAAAATTTTAGAAAAAAGTGCATTTTAAAATCCTGGGCTATAGTCCACGAAAAATGATGAAAAAGGGCGATTTTTGCCTCTAACTTTTTTCTCGATATTTCAATCAAATAAAGGTTGTTTTTCTCAAATTCACTATATTTGCGCTCAGTTTGAAGCCTCTGTGAGTTTCACATACTCATTTTTTATAAAACCAAAATTTATGAAAAAAGTGCATTTTAAAATCCTGGGCTATAGTCCACGAAAAATGATGAAAAAAGGCGATTTTTGCCTCTAACTTTTTTCTCGATATTTCAATCAAATAAAAGTTGTTTTTCTCAAATTCACTATATTTGCGCTCAGTTTGAAGCCTCTGTGAGTTTCACATACTCATTTTTTATAAAACCAAAATTTATGAAAAAAGTGCATTTTAAAATCCTGGGCTATAGTCCACGAAAAATGATGAAAAAAGGCGATTTTTGCCTCTAACTTTTTTCTCGATATTTCAATCAAATAAAGGTTGTTTTTCTCAAATTCACTATATTTGTGCTCAGTTTTTAGCCTCTGAGGATCACATACTCAGTTTTTATGAAACATAAGATCGCGAAAAAAGTGCATTTTAAAATCGTGGACTTTAGTCCACAAAAAATGATGAAAAATGGCGATTCTTGCCTCTAACTTTATCTCGATATTTCAGTCAAATAAAGGTTGTTTTTCTCAAATTCTCTACATTTGCGCTCGATATTTCGATCAAATAAAAGTTGTTTTTCTCAAATTCACTATATTTGTGCTCAGTTTTTAGCCTCTGTGAGGATCACATACTCAGTTTTTATGAAACATAAGACCGCGAAAAAAGTGCAAAGGCCACGAAAAATGATGAAAAAAGGCGATTTTTGCTTCTAACTTTTTTCTCGATATTTCAATCAAATAAAAGTTGTTTTTCTCAAATTCACTATATTTGCGCTCAGTTTGAAGCCTCTGTGAGTTTCACATACTCATTTTTTATAAAACCAAAATTTATGAAAAAAGTGCATTTTAAAATCCTGGGCTATAGTCCACGAAAAATGATGAAAAAAGGCGATTTTTGCCTCTAACTTTTGTCTCGATATTTCAGTCAAATAAAGGTTGTTTTTCTCAAATTCACTATTTCTTATACTCATTTTTTATAAAACCAAAATTTATGAATAAAGTGCATTTTAAAATCCTGGGCTATAGTCCACGAAAAATGATGAAAAAAGGCGATTTTCGCCTCTAACTTTTTTCTCGATATTTCAATCAAATAAAGGTGGTTTTTCTCAAATTCACTATATTTGCGCTCAGTTTGAAGCCTCTGTGTAGAGCATATACTCAGTTTTTATGAAACATAAGATCGCGAAAAAAGTGCATTTTGAAATCCTGGGCTATAGTCCACGAAAAATGATGAAAAAAGGCGATTTTTTCTTTAACTTTTTTCTCGATATTTCAATCAAATAAAGGTGGTTTTTCTCAAATTCACTATATTTGCGCTCAGTTTGTAGCCTCTGTGAGGATCACATCCTCATTTCTTATAAAACCAAAATTTATGAAAAAAGTGCATTTTAAAATCCTGGGCTATAGTCCACGAAAAATGATGAAAAAAGGCGATTTTTCCCTCTAACTTTTTTCTCGATATTTCAGTCAAATAAAGGTCGTTTTTCTCAAATTCACTATATCTGCGCTCAGTTTGAAGCCTCTGTGAGTTTCACATACTCATTTTTTATAAAACCAAAATTTATGAAAAAAGTGCATTTTAAAATCCTGGGCTATAGTCCACGAAAAATTATGAAAAAAGGCGATTTTTGCCTCTAACTTTTTTCTCGATATTTCAGTCAAATAAAGGTTGTTTTTCTCAAATTCACTATATTTGCGCTCAGTTTGAAGCCTCTGTGAGTTTCACATACTCATTTTTTATAAAACCAAAATTTATGAAAGTAGTGCATTTTAAAATCCTGGGCTATAGTCCACGAAAAATGATGAAAAAAAGCGATTTTGCCTCTATTTTTTTTCTCGATATTTCAGTCAAATAAAGGTTGTTTTTCTCAAATTCACTATATTTGCGCTCAGTTTGAAGTCTGTGAGTTTCACATACTCATTTTTTATAAAACCAAAATTTATGAAAAAAGTGCATTTTAAAATCCTGGGCTACAGTCCACGAAAAATGATGAAAAAAGGCGATTTTTGCCTCTAACTTTTTTCTCGATATTTCAATCAAATAAAGGTTGTTTTTCTCAAATTTATTATATTTGCGCTCAGTTTGAAGCCTCTGTGTGGAGCACATACTCAGTTTTCATGAAACATAAGATCGCGAAAAAAGTGCATTTTAAAATCCTGGGCTATAGGCCACGAAAAATGATGAAAAAAGGCGATTTTTGCTTCTAACTTTTTTCTCGATATTTCAATCAAACAAAAGTTGTTTTTCTCAAATTCACTATATTTGTGCTCAGTTTTTAGCCTCTGTGAGGATCACATACTCAGTTTTTATGAAACATAAGATCGCGAAAAAAGTGCATTTTAAAATCGTGGGCTTTAATCCACAAAAAATGGTGAAAAATGGCGATTCTTGCCTCTAACTTTATCCCGATATTTCAGTCAAATAAAGGTTGTTTTTCTCAAATTCTCTATATTTGCGCTCATTTTGAAGCCTCTGTGAGTTTCACATACTCATTTTTTATAAAACCAAATTTATGAAAAAGTGCATTTTAAAATCCTGGGCTATAGTCCACGAAAAATGATGAAAAAAGGCGATTTTTGCTTCTAACTTTTTTCTCGATATTTCAATCAAATAAAAGTTGTTTTTCTCAAATTCACTATATTTGTGCTCAGTTTGAAGCCTCTGTGCGGAGCACATACTCAGTTTTCATGAAACATAAGATCGCGAAAAAAGTGCATTTTAAAATCCTGGGCTATAGGCCACGAAAAATGATGTAAAAAGGCGAGTTTTGCCTGTAACTTTTTTCTCGATATTTCAGTCAAATAAATTTTGTTTTTCTCACATTCAGTATATTTGTGCTCAGTTTGTAGCCTCTGTGAGGATCACATACTCAGTTTTTATGAAACATAAGATCGCGAAAAAAGTGCATTTTTAAATCCTGGGTTATAGTCCACGAAAAATGATGAAAAAAGGCGATTTTTGCCCTAACCTTTTTCTCGATATTTCAGTCAAATAAAGGTTGTTTTTCTCAAATTCACTACATTTGTGCTCAGTTTTTAGCCTCTGTGAGGATCCCATACTCAGTTTTAATGAAACATAAGATCGCGAAAAAAGTGCATTTTAAAATCCTGGGCTATAGTCCACGAAAAATGATGAAAAAAGGCGATTTGTCCCTCTAAATTTTTTCTCGATATTTCAGTCAAATAAAGGTTGTTTTTCTCAAATTCACTATATTTGTGCTCAGTTTGTAGCCTCTGTGAGGATCACATACTCAGTTTTTATGAAACATAAGATCGCGAAAAAAGTGCATTTTAAAATCCTGGGCTATAGTCCACGAAAAATGATGAAAAAAGGCGATTTTTCCCTCTAACTTTTTTCTCGATATTTCAGTCAAATAAAGGTTGTTTTTCTCAAATTAACTATATTTGTGCTCAGTTTGTAGCCTCTGTGAGGATCACATACTCAGTTTTTATGAAACATAAGATCGCGAAAAAAGTGCATTTTAAAATCCTGGGCTATTGTCCACGAAAAATGATGAAAAAAGGCGATTTTTGCCTCTAACTTTTTTCTCGATAGTTCAATCAAATAAAGGTTGTATTTCTTAAATTCACTATATTTGTGCTCAGTTTGAAGCCTCTGTGAGGATCGCATCCTCAGTTTATATGAAACATAAGAACGCGAAAAAAGTGCATTTTAAAATCCTGGGCTATAGTCCACGAAAAATGATGAAAAAATTCGATTTTTGCCTCTAACATTTTTCTCGATATTTCAGTCAAATAAAGGTTGTTTTTCTCAAATTCACTATATTTGCGCTCAGTTTGAAGCCTCTGTGTGGAGCATATACTCAGTTTTTATGAAACATAAGATCGCGAAAAAAGTGCATTTTGAAATCCTGGGCTATAGTCCACGAAAAATGATGAAAAAAGGCGATTTTTGCCTCTAACTTTTTTCTCGATATTTCAATCAAATAAAGGTGGTTTTTCTCAAATTCACTATATTTGCGCTCAGTTTGAAGCCTCTGTGAGGATCACATAATCAGTTTTTATGAAACATAAGAACGCGAAAAAAGTGCATTTTAAAATCCTGGGCTATAGTCCACGAAAAATGATGAAAAAAGGCGATTTTTGCCTCCAACTTTTTTCTCGATATTTCAGTCAAATAAAGGTTGTTTTTCTCAAATTCACTATATTTGTGTTCAGTTTGTAGCCTCTGTGAGGATCACATACTCATTTTTTATAAAACCAAAATTTATGAAAAAAGTGCATTTTAAAATCCTGGGCTATAGTCCACGAAAAATGATGAAAAAAGGCGATTTTTGCCTCCAACTTTTTTCTCGATATTTCAGTCAAATAAAGGTTGTTTTTCTCAAATTCACCATATTTGCGCTCAGTTTGAAGCCTCTGTGAGTTTCACATACTCATTTTTTATAAAACCAAAATTTATGAAAAAAGTGCATTTTAAAATCCTGGGCTATTGTCCACGAAAAATGATGAAAAAAGGCGATTTTTGCCTCTAACTTTTTTCTCGATGTTTCAGTCAAATAAAGGTTTTTTTTCTCAAATTCACTATATTTGCGCTCAGTTTGAAGCCTCTGTGAGTTTCACATACTCATTTTTTATAAAACCAAAATTTATGAAAAAAGTGCATTTTAAAATCCTGGGCTATAGTCCACGAAAAATGATGAAAAATGGCGATTCTTGCCTCTAACTTTATCCCGATATTTCAATCAAATAAAGGTTGTTTTTCTCAAATTCTCTATATTTGCGCTCAGTTTGAAGCCTCTGTGAGTTTCACATACTCATTTTTTATAAAACCAAAATTTATGAAAAAAGTGCATTTTAAAATCCTGGGCTATAGTCCACGAAAAATGATGAAAAAAGGCGATTTTTGCCTCTAACTTTTTTCTCGATGTTTCAGTCAAATAAAGGTTGTTTTTCTCAAATTCACTATATTTGCGCTCAGTTTGAAGCCTCTGTGAGTTTCACATACTCATTTTTTATAAAACCAAAATTTATGAAAAAAGTGCATTTTAAAATCCTGGGCTATAGTCCACGAAAAATGATGAAAAAAGGCGATTTTTGCCTCTAACTTTTTTCTCGATATTTCAGTCAAATAAAGGTTGTATTTCTCAAATTCACTATATTTGCGCTCAGTTTGAAGCCTCTGTGTGGAGCACATACTCAGTTTTCATGAAACATAAGATCGCGAAAAAAGTGCATTATAAAATCCTGGGCTATAGTCCACGAAAAATGATGAAAAAAGGCGATTTTTGCCTCTAACTTTTTTCTCGATATTTCAATCTCTTTTTCTCAAATTCACTATATTTGCGCTCAGTTTGAAGCCTCTGTGAGTTTCACATACTCATTTTTTATAAAACCAAAATTTATGAAAAAAGTGCATTTTAAAATCCTGGGCTATAGTCCACGAAAAATGATGAAAAAAGGCGATTTTTGCCTCTAACTTTTTTCTCGATATTTCAGTCAAATAAAGGTTGTTTTTCTCAAATTCACTATATTTGCGCTCAGTTTGAAGCCTCTGTGTGGAGCACATACTCAGTTTTCATGAAACATAAGATCGCGAAAAAAGTGCATTATAAAATCCTGGGCTATAGTCCACGAAAAATGATGAAAAAAGGCGATTTTTGCCTCTAACTTTTTTCTCGATATTTCAATCTCTTTTTCTCAAATTCACTATATTTGCGCTCAGTTTGAAGCCTCTGTGAGTTTCACATACTCATTTTTTATAAAACCAAAATTTATGAAAAAAGTGCATTTTAAAATCCTGGGCTATAGACCACGAAAAATGATGAAAAAAGACGATTTTTGCCTCTAACTTTTTTCTCGATATTTCAGTCAAATAAAGGTTGTTTTTCTCAAATTCACTATATTTGCGCTCAGTTTGAAGCCTCTGTGAGTTTCACATACTCATTTTTTATAAAACCAAAATTTATGAAAAAAGTGCATTTTAAAATCCTGGGTTATAGTCCACGAAAAATGATGAAAAAAGGCGATTTTTGCCTCTAACTTTTTTCTCGATATTTCAGTCAAATAAAGGTTGTTTTTCTCAAATTCACTATATTTGTGTTCAGTTTGTAGCCTCTGTGAGGATCACATACTCATTTTTTATAAAACCAAAATTTATTAAAAAAGTGCATTTTAAAATCCTGGGCTATAGTCCACGAAAAATGATGAAAAAGGGCGATTTTTGCCTCTAACTTTTTTCTCGATATTTCAATCAAATAAAGGTTGTTTTTCTCAAATTCACTATATTTGCGCTCAGTTTGAAGCCTCTGTGAGTTTCACATACTCATTTTTTATAAAACCAAAATTTATGAAAAAAGTGCATTTTAAAATCCTGGGCTATAGTCCACGAAAAATGATGAAAAAGGGCGATTTTTGCCTCTAACTTTTTTCTCGATATTTCAATCAAATAAAGGTTGTTTTTCTCAAATTCACCATATTTGCGCTCAGTTTGAAGCCTCTGTGAGTTTCACATACTCATTTTTTATAAAAACCCAAAATTTATGAAAAAAGTGCATTTTAAAATCCTGGGCTATAGTCCACGAAAAATGATGAAAAAAGGCGATTTTTGCCTCTAACTTTTTTCTCGATATTTCAGTCAAATAAAGGTTGTTTTTCTCAAATTCACTATATTTGTGTTCAGTTTGTAGCCTCTGTGAGGATCACATACTCATTTTTTATAAAACCAAAATATATGAAAAAAGTGCATTTTAAAATCCTGGGCTATAGTCCACGAAAAATGATGAAAAAGGGCGATTTTTGCCTCTAACTTTTTTCTCGATATTTCAATCAAATAAAGGTTGTTTTTCTCAAATTCACTATATTTGCGCTCAGTTTGAAGCCTCTGTGAGTTTCACATACTCATTTTTTATAAAACCAAAATTTATGAAAAAAGTGCATTTTAAAATCCTGGGCTATAGTCCACGAAAAATGATGAAAAATGGCGATTTTTGCCTCTAACTTTTTTCTCGATATTTCAGTCAAATAAAGGTTGTTTTTCTCAAATTCACTATATTTGCGCTCAGTTTGAAGCCTCTGTGAGTTTCACATACTCATTTTTTACAAAACCAAAATTTATGAAAAAAGGACATTTTAAAATCGTGGGCTTTAGTCCACAAAAAATGATGAAAAATGGCGATTCTTGCTTCTAACTTTTTTCTCGATATTTCAGTCAAATAAAGGTTGTTTTTCTCAAATTCACTATATTTGCGCTCAGTTTGAAGCCTCTGTGAGTTTCACATACTCATTTTTTATAAAACCAAAATTTATGAAAAAAGTGCATTTTAAAATCCTGGGCTATAGTCCACGAAAAATGATGAAAAAAGGCGATTTTTGCCTCTAACTTTTTTCTCGATATTTCAATCAAATAAAGATTGTTTTTCTCAAATTTACTATATTTGCGCTCAGTTTGAAGCCTCTGTGTGGAGCACATACTCAGTTTTCATGAAACATAAGATCGCGAAAAAAGTGCATTTTAATATCCTGGGCTATAAACCACGAAAAATGATGAAAAAAGTCGATTTTTGCCTCTAACTGTTTTCTCGATATTTCAATCAAATAAAGGTTGTTTTTCTAAAATTCACTATATTTGCGCTCAGTTTGAAGCCTCTGTGTGGAGCATATACTCAGCTTTTATGAAACATAAGATCGCGAAAAAAGTGCATTTTAAAATCCTGGGCTATAGTCCACGAAAAATGATGGAAAAAGGCGATTTTTGCCTCTAACTTTTTTCTCGATATTTCAATCAAATAAAGGTTGTTTTTCTCAAATTCACTATATTTGCGCTCAGTTTGAAGCCTCTGTGAGTTTCACATACTCATTTTTTATTAAACCAAAATTTATGAAAAAAGTGCATTTTAAAATCCTGGGCTATAGTCCACGAAAAATGATGAAAAAAGGCGATTTTTGCCTCTAACTTTTTTCTCGATATTTCAATCCAATAAAGGTTGTTTTTCTCAAATTCACTATATTTGCGCTCAGTTTGAAGCCTCTGTGAGTTTCACATACTCATTTTTTATAAAACCAAAATTTATGAAAAAAGTGCATTTTAAAATCCTGGGCTATAGTCCACGAAAAATGATGAAAAAAGACGATTTTTGCCTCTATATTTTTTGTCGATATTTCAATCAAATAAAGGTTGTTTTTCTCAAATTTACTATATTTGCGCTCAGTTTGAAGCCTCTGTGTGGAGCACATACTCAGTTTTCATGAAACATAAGATCGCGAAAAAAGTGCATTTTAATATCCTGGGCTTTAGGCCACCAAAAATGATGAAAAAAGTCGATTTTTGCCTCTAACTGTTTTCTCGATATTTCAATCAAATAAAGGTTGTTTTTCTAAAATTTACTATATTTGCGCTCAGTTTGAAGCCTCTGTGTGGAGCATATACTCAGTTTTTATGAAACAAAAGATCGCGAAAAAAGAGCATTTTAAAATCCTGGGCTATAGTCCACGAAAAATGATGAAAAAAGGCGATTTTTGCCTCTAACTTTTTTCTCGATATTTCAATCCAATAAAGGTTGTTTTTCTCAAATTTCCTATATTTGCGCTCAGTTTTAAGCCTCTGTGAGTTTCACATACTCATTTTTTATAAAACCAAAATTTATGAAAAACGTGCATTTTAAAATCCTGGGCTATAGTCCACGAAAAATGATGAAAAAAGGCGATTTTTGCCTCCAACTTTTTTCTCGATATTTCAATCAAATAAAGGTTGTTTTTCTCAAATTCACTATATTTGCGCTCAGTTTGAAGCCTCTGTGAGTTTCACATACTCATTTTTTATAAAACCAAAATTTATGAAAAAAATGCATTTTAAAATCCTGGGCTATAGTCCACGAAAAATGATGAAAAAAGGCGATTTTTGCCTCTAACTTTTTTCTTGATATTTCAGTCAAATAAAGGTTGTTATTTTCAAATTCACTATATTTGCGCTCAGTTTGAAGCCTCCGTGAGTTTCACATACTCATTTTTTATAAAACCAAAATTTATGAAAAAAGTGCATTTTAAAATCCTGGGCTATAGTCCACGAAAAATGATGAAAAAAGGCGATTTTTGCCTCTAACTTTTTTGTCGATATTTCAATCAAATAAAGGTTGTTTTTCTCAAATTTACTATATTTGCGCTCAGTTTGAAGCCTCTGTGTGGAGGACATACTCATTTTTTATAAAACCAAAATTTATGAAAAAAGTGCATTTTAAAATCCTGGGCTATAGTCCACGAAAAATGATGTAAAAAGGCGATTTTTGCCTCTAACTTTTTTCTCGATATTTCAATCAAATAAAGGTTGTTTTTCTCAAATTCACTATATTTGCGCTCAGTTTGAAGCCTCTGTGAGTTTCACATACTCATTTTTTATTAAACCAAAATTTATGAAAAAAGTGCATTTTAAAATCCTGGGCTATAGTCCACGAAAAATGATGAAAAAAGGCGATTTTTGCCTCTAACTTTTTTCTCGATATTTCAATCCAATAAAGGTTGTTTTTCTCAAATTCACTATATTTGCGCTCAGTTTGAAGCCTCTGTGAGTTTCACATACTCATTTTTTATTAAACCAAAATTTATGAAAAAAGTGCATTTTAAAATCCTGGGCTATAGTCCACGAAAAATGATGAAAAAAGGCGATTTTTGCCTCTAACTTTTTTCTCGATATTTCAATCCAATAAAGGTTGTTTTTCTCAAATTCACTATATTTGCGCTCAGTTTGAAGCCTCTGTGAGTTTCACATACTCATTTTTCATAAAACCAAAATTTATGAAAAAAGTGCATTTTAAAATCCTGGGCTATAGTCCACGAAAAATGATGAAAAAAGACGATTTTTGTCTCTATCTTTTTTGTCGATATTTCAATCAAATAAAGGTTGTTTTTCTCAAATTTACTATATTTGCGCTCAGTTTGAAGCCTCTGTGTGGAGCACATACTCAGTTTTCATGAAACATAAGATCGCGAAAAAAGTGCATTTTAATATCCTGAGCATTAGGCCACCAAAAATGATGAAAAAAGTCGATTTTTGCCTCTAACTGTTTTCTCGATATTTCAATCAAATAAAGGTTGTTTTTCTAAAATTTACTATATTTGCGCTCAGTTAGAAGCCTCTGTGTGGAGCATATACTCAGTTTTTATGAAACAAAAGATCGCGAAAAAAGTGCATTTTAAAATCCTGGGCTATAGTCCACGAAAAATGATGAAAAAAGGCGATTTTTGCCTCTAACTTTTTTCTCGATATTTCAATCAAATAAAGGTTGTTTTTCTCAAATTCACTATATTTGTGTTCAGTTTGTAGCCTCTGTGAGGATCACATACTCATTTTTTATAAAACCAAAATTTATGAAGAAAGTGCATTTTAAAATCCTGGGCTATAGTCCACGAAAAATGATGAAAAAAGGCGATTTTTGCCTCTAACTTTTTTCTCGATATTTCAGTCAAATAAAGGTTGTTTTTCTCAAATTTTCTATATTTGCGCTCAGTTTTAAGCCTCTGTGAGTTTCACATACTCATTTTTTATAAAACCAAAATTTATGAAAAACGTGCATTTTAAAATCCTGGGCTATAGTCCACGAAAAATGATGAAAAAAGGCGATTTTTGCCTCTAACTTTTTTCTTGATATTTTAGTCAAATAAAGGTTGTTATTCTCAAATTCACTATTTTGCGCTCAGTTTGAAGCCTCCGTGAGTTTCACATACTCATTTTTTATAAAACCAAAATTTATGAAAAAAGTGCATTTTAAAATCCTGGGCTATAGTCCACGAAAAATGATGAAAAAAGGCGATTTTTGCCTCTAACTTTTTTGTCGATATTTCAATCAAATAAAGGTTGTTTTTCTCAAATTTACTATATTTGCGCTCAGTTTGAAGCCTCTGTGGGGAAGACATACTCAGTTTTCATGAAACATAAGATCGCGAAAAAAGTGCATTTTAATATCCTGGGCTATAGGCCACGAAAAATGATGAAAAAAGTAGATTTTTGCCTCTAACTGTTTTCTCGATATTTCAATCAAATAAAGGTTGATTTTCTAAAATTCACTATATTTGCGCTCAGTTTGAAGCCATTGTGAGGATCACATAATCAGTTTTTATGAAACATAAGAACGCGAAAAAAGTGCATTTTAAAATCCTGGGCTACAGTCCACGAAAAATGATGAAAAAAGGCGATTTTTGCCTCTAACTTTTTTCTCGATATTTCAGTCAAATAAAGGTTGTTTTTCTCAAATTCACTATATTTGTGTTCAGTTTGTAGCCTCTGTGAGGATCACATACTCATTTTTTATAAAACCAAAATTTATGAAAAAAGTGCATTTTAAAATCCTGGGCTATAGTCCACGAAAAATGATGAAAAAAGGCGATTTTTGCCTCTAACTTTTTTCTCGATATTTCAGTCAAATAAAGGTTGTTTTTCTCAAATTTACTATATTTGTGT
The DNA here is from genome assembly GCA_963555765.1 of Orthonevra nobilis. Classification (NCBI taxonomy): domain Eukaryota; kingdom Metazoa; phylum Arthropoda; class Insecta; order Diptera; family Syrphidae; genus Orthonevra; species Orthonevra nobilis. The sequence goes on along the minus strand of OY743227.1, from coordinate 47,933,507 downwards.
TCAGTTTGTAGCCTCTGTGAGGATCACATACTCATTTTTTATAAAACCAAAATTTATGAAAAAAGTGCATTTTAAAATCCTGGGCTATAGTCCACGAAAAATGATGAAAAAAGGCGATTTTTGCCTCTAACTTTTTTCTCGATATTTCAGTCAAATAAAGGTTGTTTTTCTCAAATTCACTATATTTGCGCTCAGTTTGAAGCCTCTGTGAGTTTCACATACTTATTTTTTATGTAACCAAAATTTATGAAAAAAGTGCATTTTAAAATCCTGGGCTATAGTCCACGAAAAATGATGAAAAAAGGCGATTTTTGCCTCTAACTTTTTTCTCGATATTTCAGTCAAATAAAGGTTGTTTTTCTCAAATTCACTATATTTGCGCTCAGTTTGAAGCCTCTGTGAGTTTCACATGCTCATTTTTTATAAAACCAAAATTTATGAAAAAAGTGCATTTTAAAATCCTGGGCTATAGTCTACGAAAAATGATGAAAAAAGGCGATTTTTGCCTCTAACTTTTTTCTCGATATTTCAGTCAAATAAAGGTTGTTTTTCTCAAATTCACTATATTTGCGCTCAGTTTGAAGCCTCTGTGAGGATCACATAATCAGTTTTTATGAAACATAAGAACGCGAAAAAAGTGCATTTTAAAATCCTGGGCTACAGTCCACGAAAAATGATGAAAAAAGGCGATTGTTGCCTGTAACTTTTTTCTCGATATTTCAGTCAAATAAAGGTTGTTTTACCCAAATTAACTATATTTGCGCTCAGTTTGAAGCCTCTGTGAGTTTCACATACTCATTTTTTATAAAACCCATATTTATGAAAAAAGTGCATTTTAAAATCCTGGGCTATAGTCCGCGAAAAATGATGAAAAAAGGCGATTTTTGCCTCTAACTTTTTTGTCGATATTTCAATCAAATAAAGGTTGTTTTACTCAAATTTACTATATTTGCGCTCAGTTTGAAGCCTCTGTGAGTTTCACATACTCATTTTTTATAAAACCCAAATTTATGAAAAAAGTGCATTTTAAAATCCTGGGCTTTAGTCCGCGAAAAATGATGAAAAAAGGCGATTTTTGCCTCTAACTTTTTTGTCGATATTTCAATCAAATAAAGTTTGTTTTACTCAAATTTACTATATTTGCGCTCAGTTTGAAGCCTCTGTGAGTTTCACATACTCATTTTTTATAAAACCCAAATTTATGAAAAAAGTGCATTTTAAAATCCTGGGCTTTAGTCCACGAAAAATGATGAAAAAAGGCGATTTTTGCCTCTAACTTTTAGTCGATATTTCAATCAAATAAAGTTTGTTTTACTCAAATTTACTATATTTGCGCTCAGTTTGAAGCCTCTGTGAGTTTCACATACTCATTTTTTATAAAACCCAAATTTATGAAAAAAGTGCATTTTAAAATCCTGGGCTTTAGTCCACGAAAAATGATGAAAAAAGGCGATTTTTGCCTCTAACTTTTAGTCAATATTTCAATCAAATAAAGTTTGTTTTACTCAAATTTACTATATTTGCGCTCAGTTTGAAGCCACTGTGAGGATCACATACACAGTTTTTATGAAACATACAATCCCGAAAAAAGTGCATTTTAAAATCCTGGGCTATAGTCCACGAAAATTGATGGAAAAAGGCGATTTTTGCCTCTAACTTTTTTCTCGATATTTCAATCAATAAAAGGTTGTTTTTCTCAAATTCACTTTATTTGCGCTCAGTTTGAAGCCTCTGTGAGGATCACATACACAGTTTTTATGAAACATCGCGAAAAATGTGCATTTTAAAATCCTGGGCTATAGTCTACGAAAAATGATGGAAAAAGGCGATTTTTGCCTCTTACTTTTTTGTCGATATTTCAATCAATTAAAGGTTATTTTACTCAAAATTACTATATTTGCGCTCAGTTTAAAGCCTCTGTGAGTTTCACATACTCATTTTTTATAAAACCCAAATTTATGAAAAAAGTGCATTTTAAAATCCTGGGCTATAGTCCACGAAAAGTGATGAAAAAAGGCGATTTTTGCCTCTAACCTTTTTCTCGATATTTCAATCAAATAAAGGTTGTTTTTCTCAAATTCATTTTACTTGCGCTCGGTGTGAGGCCTCTGTGAGGATCACATACACAGTTCTTATGAAACATACAATCGCGAAAAAACTGCATTTTAAAATCCTGGGCTATAGTCCACGAAAAATGATGGAAAAAGGCGATTTTTGCCTCTAACTTTTTTCTCGATAATTCAATCAAATAAAGGTTGTTTTTCTCAAATTCATTTTACTTGCGCTCGGTGTGAGGCCTCTGTGAGGATCACATAGACAGTTTCTATGAAACATAAAATCGCGAAAAAAGTGCATTTTAAAATCCTGGGCTATAGTCCACGAAAAATGATGGAAAAAGGCGATTTTTGCCCCTAACTTTTTCTCGATATTTCAATCAAATAAAGGTTGTTTTACTCAAATTTACTATACTTGCGCTCAGTTTGAAGCCTCTGTGAGGATCACATACACAGTTTTTATGAAACATAAAATCGCGAAAAAAGTGCATTTTAAAATCCTGGGCTACAGTCCACGAAAAATGATGAAAAAAGGCGATTTTTGCCTCTAACTTTTTTCTCGATATTTCAATCAAATAAAGGTTGTTTTTGTCAAATTCACTTTACTTGCGCTCAGTTTGAAGCCGCTGTGGGTTTCACATACTCATTTTTTAGGAAACCAAAATTTATGAAAAAAGTGCATTTTAAAATCCTGGGCTATAGTCCACGAAAAATGATGGAAAAAGGCGATTTTTGCCTCTAACTTTTTTGTCGATATTTCAATCAATAAAAGGTTGTTTTTCTCAAATTCGCTTTATTTGCGCTCAGTTTGAAGCCTCTGTGAGGATCACATACACAGTTTTTATGAAACATACAATCGCGAAAAAAGTGCATTTTAAAATCCTGGGCTATAGTCCACGAAAAATGATGGAAAAAGGCGATTTTTGCCTCTAACTTTTTTGTCGATATTTCAATCAATAAAAGGTTGTTTTTCTCAAATTCGCTTTATTTGCGCTCAGTTTGAAGCCGCTGTGAGTTTCACATACTCATTTTTTAGAAAACCCAAATTTATGAAAAAAGTGCATTTTAAAATCCTGGGCTATAGTCCACGAAAAATGATGGAAAAAGGCGATTTTTGCCTCTAACTTTTTTCTCGATAATTCAATCAAATAAAGGTTGTTTTTCTCAAATTCATTTTACTTGCGCTCAGTGTGAAGCCTCTGTAAGTTTCACATACTCATATTTTAGAAAACCCAAAGTTATGAAAAAAGTGCATTTTAAAATCCTGGGCTATAGTCCACGAAAAATGATGGAAAAGGCGATTTTTGCCTCTAACTTTTTTCTCGATATTTCAATCAAATAAAGGTTGTTTTTCTCAAATTCACTTTACTTGCGCTCAGTTTGAAGCCTCTGTGAGTTTCACATACTCATTTTTTAGAAAACCAAAATATATGAAAAAAGTGCATTTTATAATCCTGGGCTATAGTCCACGAAAAATGATGAAAAAAGGCGATTTTTACCTCTAACTTTTTTCTCGATATTTCAATCAAATAAAGGTTGTTTTTCTCAAATTCACTTTACTTGCGCTCAGTTTGAAGCCTCTGTGAGTTTCACATACTCATTTTTTAGAAAACCAAAATATATGAAAAAAGTGCATTTTATAATCCTGGGCTATAGTCCACGAAAAATGATGAAAAAAGGCGATTTTTACCTCTAACTTTTTTCTCGATATTTCAATCAAATAAAGGTTGTTTTTCTCAAATTCACTTTACTTGCGCTCAGTTTGAAGCCTCTGTGAGTTTGACATACTCATTTTTTAGAAAACCAAAATTTATGAAAAAAGTGCATTTTATAGTCCTGGGCTATAGTCCACGAAAAATGATGGAAAAAGGCGATATTTGCCTCTAACTTTTTGTCGATATTTCAATCAAATAAAGGTTGTTTTACTCAAATTTACTATATTTGCGCTCCGTTTGAAGCCTCTGTGAGGATCACATACACAGTTTTTATCAAACATAAAATCGCGAAAAATGTGCATTTAATAATCCTGAACTATAGTCCACGAAAAATGATGGAAAAAGGCGATTTTTTTCTCTAACTTTTTTCTCGATATTTCAATCAAATAAAGGTTGTTTTACTCAAATTTACTATATTTGCGCTCAGTTTGAAGCCTCTGTGAGTTTCACATACTCATTTTTTATAAAACCAAAATTTATGAAAAAAGTGCATTTTAAAATCCTGGGCTATAGTCCACGAAAAATGATGGAAAAAGGCGATTTTTGCCTCTAACTTTTTTGTCGATATTTCAATCAAATGAAGGTTGTTTTACCCAAATTAACTATATTTGCGCTCAGTTTGAAGCCTCTGTGAGTTTCACATACTCATTTTTTATAAAACCCATATTTATGAAAAAAGTGCATTTTAAAATCCTGGGCTATAGTCCACGAAAAATGATGAAAAAAGGCGATTTTTGCCTCTAACTTTTTTGTCGATATTTCAATCAAATAAAGGTTGTTTTACTCAAATTTACTATATTTGCGCTCAGTTTGAAGCCTCTGTGAGTTTCACATACTCATTTTTTATAAAACCAAAATTTATGAAAAAAGTGCGTTTTAAAATCCTGGGCTATAGTCCACGAAAAATGATGAAAAAAGGCGATTTTTGCCTCTAACTTTTTTGTCGATATTTCAATCAAATAAAAGTTGTTTTACTCAAATTTACTATATTTGCGCTCAGTTTGAAGCCTCCGTGAGTTTCACATACTCATTTTTTATAAAACCCAAATTTATGAAAAAAGTGCATTTTAAAATCCTGGGCTATAGTCCACGAAAAATGATGGAATAAGGCGATTTTTGCCTCTAACTTTTTTGTCGATATTTCAATCAAATAAAAGTTGTTTTACTCAAATTTAATATATTTGCGCTCAGTTTGAAGCCTCTGTGAGTTTCACATACTCATTTTTTATAAAACCAAAATTTATGAAAAAAGTGCATTTTAAAATCCTGGGCTATAGTCCACGAAAAATGATGGAAAAAGGCGATTTTTGCCTCTAACTTTTTTGTCGATATTTCAATCAAATGAAGGTTGTTTTACCCAAATTAACTATATTTGCGCTCAGTTTGAAGCCTCTGTGAGTTTCACATACTCATTTTTTATAAAACCAAAATTTATGAAAAAAGTGCATTTTAAAATCCTGGGCTATAGTCCACGAAAAATGATGGAAAAAGGCGATATTTGCCTCTAACTTTTTGTCGATATTTCAATCAAATAAAGGTTGTTTTACTCAAATTTACTATATTTGCGCTCCGTTTGAAGCCTCTGTGAGGATCACATACACAGTTTTTATCAAACATAAAATCGCGAAAAATGTGCATTTAATAATCCTGAACTATAGTCCACGAAAAATGATGGAAAAAGGCGATTTTTTTCTCTAACTTTTTTCTCGATATTTCAATCAAATAAAGGTTGTTTTACTCAAATTTACTATATTTGCGCTCAGTTTGAAGCCTCTGTGAGTTTCACATACTCATTTTTTATAAAACCAAAATTTATGAAAAAAGTGCATTTTAAAATCCTGGGCTATAGTCCACGAAAAATGATGGAAAAAGGCGATTTTTGCCTCTAACTTTTTTGTCGATATTTCAATCAAATGAAGGTTGTTTTACCCAAATTAACTATATTTGCGCTCAGTTTGAAGCCTCTGTGAGTTTCACATACTCATTTTTTATAAAACCCATATTTATGAAAAAAGTGCATTTTAAAATCCTGGGCTATAGTCCACGAAAAATGATGAAAAAAGGCGATTTTTGCCTCTAACTTTTTTGTCGATATTTCAATCAAATAAAGGTTGTTTTACTCAAATTTACTATATTTGCGCTCAGTTTGAAGCCTCTGTGAGTTTCACATACTCATTTTTTATAAAACCAAAATTTATGAAAAAAGTGCGTTTTAAAATCCTGGGCTATAGTCCACGAAAAATGATGAAAAAAGGCGATTTTTGCCTCTAACTTTTTTGTCGATATTTCAATCAAATAAAAGTTGTTTTACTCAAATTTACTATATTTGCGCTCAGTTTGAAGCCTCCGTGAGTTTCACATACTCATTTTTTATAAAACCCAAATTTATGAAAAAAGTGCATTTTAAAATCCTGGGCTATAGTCCACGAAAAATGATGGAATAAGGCGATTTTTGCCTCTAACTTTTTTGTCGATATTTCAATCAAATAAAAGTTGTTTTACTCAAATTTACTATATTTGCGCTCAGTTTGAAGCCTCTGTGAGTTTCACATACTCATTTTTTATAAAACCAAAATTTATGAAAAAAGTGCATTTTAAAATCCTGGGCTATAGTCCACGAAAAATGATGGAAAAAGGCGATTTTTGCCTCTAACTTTTTTGTCGATATTTCAATCAAATGAAGGTTGTTTTACCCAAATTAACTATATTTGCGCTCAGTTTGAAGCCTCTGTGAGTTTCACATACTCATTTTTTATAAAACCCATATTTATGAAAAAAGTGCATTTTAAAATCCTGGGCTATAGTCCACGAAAAATGATGAAAAAAGGCGATTTTTGCCTCTAACTTTTTTGTCGATATTTCAATCAAATAAAGGTTGTTTTACTCAAATTTACTATATTTGCGCTCAGTTTGAAGCCTCTGTGAGTTTCACATACTCATTTTTTATAAAACCAAAATTTATGAAAAAAGTGCGTTTTAAAATCCTGGGCTATAGTCCACGAAAAATGATGAAAAAAGGCGATTTTTGCCTCTAACTATTTTGTCGATATTTCAATCAAATAAAAGTTGTTTTACTCAAATTTACTATATTTGCGCTCAGTTTGAAGCCTCTGTGAGTTTCGCATACTCATTTTTTATAAAACCCAAATTTATGAAAAAAGTGCATTTTAAAATCCTGGGCTATAGTCCACGAAAAATGATGGAATAAGGCGATTTTTGCCTCTAACTTTTTTGTCGATATTTCAGTCAAATAAAGGTTGTTTTACTCAAATTTACTATATTTGCGCTCAGTTTGAAGCCTCCGTGAGTTTCACATACTCATTTTTTATAAAACCAAAATTTATGAAAAAAGTGCATTTTAAAATCCTGGGCAATAGTCCACGAAAAATGATGAAAAAAGGCGATTTTTGCCTCTAACTTTTTTGTCGATATTTCAATCAAATAACGGTTGTTTTACTCAAATTTACTATATTTGCGTTCAGTTTGAAGCCTCTGTGAGGATCACATACTCATTTTTTATAAAACCCAAGTTTATGAAAAAAGTGCATTTTAAAATTATTGAAAAAGGCGATTTTTGCCTCTAACTTTTTTCTCGATATTTCAATCAATAAAAGGTTGTTTTTCTCAAATTCACTTTACTTGCGCTCAGTTTGAAGCCTCCGTGAGTTTCAAATACTCATTTTTTATAAAACCAAATTTATGAAAAAAGTGCATTTTAAAATCCTGGGCTATAGTCCACGAAAAATGATGAAAAAAGGCGATTTTTGCCTCTAACTTTTTTGTCGATATTTCAATCAAATAAAGGTTGTTTTAATCAAATTTACTATATTTGCGCTCAGTTTGAAGCCTCCGTGAGTTTCACATACTCATTTTTTATAAAACCAAAATTTATGAAAAAAGTGCATTTTGAAATCCTGGTCTATAGTCCACGAAAAATGATGAAAAAAGGCGATTTTTGCCTCTAACTTTTTTGTCGATATTTCAATCAAATAAAGGTTGTTTTACTCAAATTTACTATATTTGCGCTCAGTTTGAAGCCTCCGTGAGTTTCACATACTCATTTTTTATAAAACCAAAATTTATGAAAAAAGTGCATTTTAAAATCCTGGTCTATAGTCCACGAAAAATTATGGAAAAAGGCGATTTTTGCCTCTAACTTTTTTCTCGATATTTCAATCAATAAAATGTTGTTTTTCTCAAATTCACTTTACTTGCGCTCAGTTTGAAGCCTCTGTGAGTTTTACATACTCATTTTTTATAAAACCCAAGTTTATGAAAAAAGTGCATTTTAAAATCCTGGGCTATAGTCCACGAAAAATTATGGAAAAAGGCGATTTTTGCCTCTAACTTTTTTGTCGATATTTCAATCAAATAACGGTTGTTTTACTCAAATTTACTATATTTGCGCTCAGTTTGAAGCCTCTGTGAGGATCACATACTCATTTTTTAGAAAACCCAAATTTATGAAAAAAGTGCATTTTAAAATCCTGGGCTATAGTCCACGAAAAATTATGGAAAAAGGCGATTTTTGCCTCTAACTTTTTTCTCGATATTTCAATCAATAAAAGGTTGTTTTTCTCAAATTCACTTTACTTGCGCTCAGTTTGAAGCCTCTGTGAGTTTAACATACTCATTTTTTATAAAACCCAAGTTTATGAAAAAAGTGCATTTTAAAATCCTGGGCTATAGTCCACGAAAAATTATTGAAAAAGGCGATTTTTGCCTCTAACTTTTTTCTCGATATTTCAATCAATAAATGGTTGTTTTTCTCAAATTTGCTATATTTGCGCTCAGTTTGAAGCCTCTGTGAGGATCACATAGACAGTTTCTATGAAACATACATTCGCGAAAAAAGTGCATTTTATAATCCTGGGCTATAGTCCACGAAAAATGATGGAAAAAGGCGATTTTTGCCTCTAACTTTTTTGTCGATATTTCAATCAAATAAAGGTTGTTTTACTCAAGTTTACTATATTTGCGCTCAGTTTGAAGCCTCTGTGAGGATCACATACTCATATTTTAGAAAACCCAAATTTATGAAAAAAGTGCATTTTAAAATCCTGGGCTGTAGTCCACGAAAAATGATGGAAAAAGGCGATTTTTGCCTCTAACTTTTTTGTCGATATTTCAATCAAATAAAGTTTGTTTTACTCAAATTTACTATATTTGCGCTCAGTTTGAAGCCTCTGTAAGGATCACATACACAGTTTTTATGAAACATACAATCGCGAAAAAAGTGCATTTTAAAATCCTGGTCTATAGTCCACGAAAAATGATGAAAAAAGGCGATTTTTGCCTCTAACTTTTTTGTCGATATTTCAGTCAAATAAAGGTTGTTTTACTCCGTGAGTTTCACATACTCATTTTTTATAAAACCAAAATTTATGAAAAAAGTGCATTTTAAAATCCTGGGCTATAGTCCACGAAAAATGATGAAAAAAGGCGATTTTTGCCTCTAACTTTTTTGTCGATATTTCAATCAAATAACGGTTGTTTTACTCAAATTTACTATATTTGCGCTCAGTTTGAAGCCTCTGTGAGGATCACATACTCATTTTTTAGAAAACCCAAATTTATGAAAAAAGTGCATTTTAAAATCCTGGGCTATAGTCCACGAAAAATTATGGAAAAAGGCGATTTTTGCCTCTAACTTTTTTCTCGATATTTCAATCAATAAAAGGTTGTTTTTCTCAAATTCACTTTACTTGCGCTCAGTTTGAAGCCTCTGTGAGTTTAACATACTCATTTTTTATAAAACCCAAGTTTATGAAAAAAGTGCATTTTAAAATCCTGGGCTATAGTCCACGAAAAATTATTGAAAAAGGCGATTTTTGCCTCTAACTTTTTTCTCGATATTTCAATCAATAAATGGTTGTTTTTCTCAAATTTGCTATATTTGCGCTCAGTTTGAAGCCTCTGTGAGGATCACATAGACAGTTTCTATGAAACATACATTCGCGAAAAAAGTGCATTTTATAATCCTGGGCTATAGTCCACGAAAAATGATGGAAAAAGGCGATTTTTGCCTCTAACTTTTTTGTCGATATTTCAATCAAATAAAGGTTGTTTTACTCAAGTTTACTATATTTGCGCTCAGTTTGAAGCCTCTGTGAGGATCACATACTCATATTTTAGAAAACCCAAATTTATGAAAAAAGTGCATTTTAAAATCCTGGGCTGTAGTCCACGAAAAATGATGGAAAAAGGCGATTTTTGCCTCTAACTTTTTTGTCGATATTTCAATCAAATAAAGTTTGTTTTACTCAAATTTACTATATTTGCGCTCAGTTTGAAGCCTCTGTAAGGATCACATACACAGTTTTTATGAAACATACAATCGCGAAAAAAGTGCATTTTAAAATCCTGGTCTATAGTCCACGAAAAATGATGAAAAAAGGCGATTTTTGCCTCTAACTTTTTTGTCGATATTTCAGTCAAATAAAGGTTGTTTTACTCCGTGAGTTTCACATACTCATTTTTTATAAAACCAAAATTTATGAAAAAAGTGCATTTTAAAATCCTGGGCTATAGTCCACGAAAAATGATGAAAAAAGGCGATTTTTGCCTCTAACTTTTTTGTCGATATTTCAATCAAATAACGGTTGTTTTACTCAAATTTACTATATTTGCGCTCAGTTTGAAGCCTCTGTGAGGATCACATACTCATTTTTTAGAAAACCCAAATTTATGAAAAAAGTGCATTTTAAAATCCTGGGCTGTAGTCCACGAAAAATGATGGAAAAAGGCGATTTTTGCCTCTAACTTTTTTGTCGATATTTCAATCAAATAACGGTTGTTTTACTCAAATTTACTATATTTGCGCTCAGTTTGAAGCCTCTGTGAGTTTCACATACTCATTTTTTATAAAACCAAATTTATGAAAAAAGTGCATTTTAAAATCCTGGTCTATAGTCCACGAAAAATGATGAAAAAAGGCAATTTTTGCCTCTAACTTTTTTGTCGATATTTCAATCAAATAAAGGTTGTTTTACTCAAATTTACTATATTTGCGCTCAGTTTGAAGCCTCTGTGAGGATCACATACTCATTTTTTAGAAAACCCAAATTTATGAAAAAAGTGCATTTTAAAATCCTGGGCTATAGTCCACGAAAAATTATTGAAAAAGGCGATTTTTGCCTCAAACTTTTTTGTCGATATTTCAATCAAATAAAGGTTGTTTTAGTCAAATTTGCTATATTTGCGCTCAGTTTGAAGCCTCTGTGAGGATCACATAGACAGTTTCTATGAAACATACATTCGCGAAAAAAGTGCATTTTAAAATCCTGGGCTATAGTCCACGAAAAATTATTGAAAAAGGCGATTTTTGCCTCTAACTTTTTTCTCGATATTTCAATCAATAAAAGGTTGTTTTTCTCAAATTTGCTATATTTGCGCTCAGTTTGAAGCCTCTGTGAGGATCACATAGACAGTTTCTATGAAACATACATTCGCGAAAAAAGTGCATTTTAAAATCCTGGGCTATAGTCCACGAAAAATGATGGAAAAAGGCGATTTTTGCCTCTAACTTTTTTGTCGATATTTCAATCAAATAAAGGTTGTTTTACTCAAGTTTACTATATTTGCGCTCAGTTTGAAGCCTCTGTGAGGATCACATACTCATTTTTTAGAAAACCCAAATTTATGAAAAAAGTGCATTTTAAAATCCTGGGCTGTAGTCCACGAAAAATGATGGAAAAAGGCGATTTTTGCCTCTAACTTTTTTGTCGATATTTCAATCAAATAACGGTTGTTTTACTCAAATTTACTATATTTGCGCTCAGTTTGAAGCCTCTGTGAGTTTCACATACTCATTTTTTATAAAACCAAATTTATGAAAAAAGTGCATTTTAAAATCCTGGTCTATAGTCCACGAAAAATGATGAAAAAAGGCAATTTTTGCCTCTAACTTTTTTGTCGATATTTCAATCAAATAAAGGTTGTTTTACTCAAGTTTACTATATTTGCGCTCAGTTTGAAGCCTCCGTGAGTTTCACATACTCATTTTTTATAAAACCAAAATTTATGAAAAAAGTGCATTTTAAAATCCTGGGCTGTAGTCCACGAAAAATGATGGAAAAAGGCGATTTTTGCCTCTAACTTTTTTGTCGATATTTCAATCAAATAACGGTTGTTTTACTCAAATTTACTATATTTGCGCTCAGTTTGAAGCCTCTGTGAGTTTCACATACTCATTTTTTATAAAACCAAATTTATGAAAAAAGTGCATTTTAAAATCCTGGTCTATAGTCCACGAAAAATGATGAAAAAAGGCAATTTTTGCCTCTAACTTTTTTGTCGATATTTCAATCAAATAAAGGTTGTTTTACTCAAATTTACTATATTTGCGCTCAGTTTGAAGCCTCCGTGAGTTTCACATACTCATTTTTTATAAAACCAAAATTTATGAAAAAAGTGCATTTTAAAATCCTGGGCTATAGTCCACGAAAAATGATGAAAAAAGGCGATTTTTGCCTCTAACTTTTTTGTCGATATTTCAATCAAATAAAGGTTGTTTTACTCAAATTTACTATATTTGCGCTCAGTTTGAAGCCTCTGTGAGGATCACATACTCATTTTTTAGAAAACCCAAATATATGAAAAAAGTGCATTTTAAAATCCTGGGCTATATATATGGAAAAAGGCGATTTTTGCCTCTAACTTTTTTCTCGATATTTCAATCAATAAAATGTTGTTTTTCTCAAATTCACTTTACTTGCGCTCAGTTTGAAGCCTCTGTGAGTTTTACATACTCATTTTTTATAAAACCCAAGTTTATGAAAAAAGTGCATTTTAAAATCCTGGGCTATAGTCCACGAAAAATTATGGAAAAAGGCGATTTTTGCCTCTAACTTTTTTCTCGATATTTCAATCAATAAAAGGTTGTTTTTCTCAAATTCACTTTACTTGCGGTCAGTTTGAAGCCTCTGTGAGTTTTACATACTCGTTTTTTAGAAAACCCAAATTTATGAAAAAAGTGCATTTTAAAATCCTGGGCTATAGTCCACGAAAAATGATGGAAAAAGGCGATTTTTGCCTCTAACTTTTTTGTCGATATTTCAATCAAATAAAGGTTGTTTTTCTCAAATTTGCTATATTTGCGCTCAGTTTAAAGCCTCTGTGAGGATCACATAGACAGTTTCTAT